>CM064908.1:50815256-52257979 GCA_032727855.1 Quercus ilex subsp. ballota
TAACTTGACCTTCGGAGGGTATTTGGCCGGCACCACACCAGTGCTCTCTGTTAGGTCTTTCCTTATTCTGGTACAGGTGACGTTACGAGCGGGCGAGGACTGTCACTGGTGACTTTTTCAGCATCATCAATTGACGCCGTCTGTGGGAAAGGACAGCGACTTGTAAGCCACACAAACGCTTCTCAGACAAAGAGGTGCATGGTACTTACTCGTTCGATGGCGACCACCAACAATGTGCAAGGAGACGAGCCGCGACCCACTGCCCTAGAAAAGCAGGTCCAAACCCTTACAGCAGCAATGGAACGTCTCACCAAACAAAATCAAGACTTAGAAGAGCAGCTACGTCAGAAGAACGTGGGACACACCTAGGAGGAGGACCAAGAAGGTACCAATGCTGAACGAATTAGAGACCAAAAGGGGCTAGAAGGAAGTAATGCCCCAAGCAGACCAGGAAGACAGGACATGAGCTATCCATCAACAGCTGATACAGCTCCACCCCACATTGTTGTGAAAATGCAGATGATGAGAGAACGGATGGATTTTATGATGCAAGCCCTCAAAGGGCGAGTATCAAGCGACCTCGATGAATTGGTCCATCGAACGGATTCGCCATTCATAGCATCCATTACCTCTTTCCCCCTTCCACCAAAGTTTTGTATGCCACAAGTGGAAAACTACGACAAAAACAAGGACCCGCTGGATCACTTGGAGTCGTTCAAGACCCTAATGCACCTTCAGGGGGTACCGGACGAGATTATGTGCAGAGCATTCCCCACCACACTGAAAGGCCCTACAAGGATCTGCTTCAGTAGGCTGACACCCAACTCCATTAGTTCTTTCAAGGAGTTAAGCGCCCAATTCGCCTCGCACTTCATCGGGGGACACAGGTATAAGAAGTCTACTGTATGCCTAATGAACATTAAGCAGCGGGAGGATGAGACGCTATGGTCCTACATAACCTGTTTCAACAAGGAGGCCCTCTTAATCGATGAAGCAGATGACAAAATACTTGTAGTAGCATTCACTAATGTCCTACGGAAAGGAAAGTTCCTATTTTTTCTCTATATAAGAATGATCCAAAAACCATGACGGATGTACTCTATAGGGCTACCAAATATATGAACGCGGAGGATGCATTATTGGCCTGAAAGGAGAAGCCCAGAAAGAGGGAAAGACAGGAGGACGCTTGGCAAGATAGGGGGCAAAAGATGGCTAGAACCGGAGAACAATAGGAAGACCGATGCTCCAAACCCCCCACTAGGAAATTCACATGTTTCACACCGCTGACGACCCTAATAGACCAAGTCTTGATGTAGATCAAAGACGAAGGAGCACTAACGTTTCCCGGCAAGCTGAAGGGAGACCCCAATAAGAGGTCAAGGGACAAGTACTGTTGTTTCCACCGTGACCACTGCCACGACACAGTCGACTGCTACTATTTGAAACAGCATATAGAAGCTCTTATAAGACAAGGGAAACTGTAGAGGTTCGTTAGTAAGGAAAGAACGGATCCATCCCAGGGGCAAGCCCCACGATGAGAGAATGAACATCCTAGACCGCCCATAGGAGATATAAGAATGATTGTAGGGGGCACAACAACGACGGGTTCCTCCAAAAAAGCCCACAAGACATACCTCAGGATGGTCCAGAATGTCCAGCTTACAGGATCCGTACCTAAGATGGCACAAATAGACAACCCCGTCATTGGATTCTCTAAAGAAGACGTTCAAAGGCTTCACCACTTGCATGACGATGCACTTGTAGTCAGCCTACGAGTAGGTGATTACAACAAGCACTGTTTTCTTGTCGACAATAGCAACTCGGTGAACATTCTGTATTACCTAGCGTTCCAGCAGATGAGGATTAACAAAGAACAACTAGTCCCAAGAAATGCTCCCCTCGTAGGTTTCGGAGGAACAAGGGTATTTCCCCTAGGCGCCGTCACATTATCAGCAACGGTAGGTGACTATCCCCAGCAAATCACTAAGGATGTAACGTTCTTTGTGGTCGACTGCTCGTCCACTTCTAATGCCATTCTCGAACAACCTATTCTTAATTTATGGAAGGTTGTAACTTCAACCTATCACTTAATGATCAAATTTCCTACGGATTATAGAGTTGGAGAACTGCGGGGGAATCAGGTGGCTGCACGCGAATGCTACATTGCCATGCTGGAGATGGATGATCACTAGCAGACCATATGTATAGAGGAACAACGGGCAATAGCGGAGCCAGTTGAGGAACTAGAAGAAGTGACCCTTGATGACTCAAGGCCCGAACAGATGACTAGAATAGGGACGTTGTTTAGTCGAACGGTACGACAGGTGCTCACGACGTTCTTAAAAGAAAACCAAGATGTGTTCACCTGGAGTCACAAGGACATGCTAGGGATTGACCCTTCGATCATAGTTCACAGGTTGAATGTGTCACCCTTGTTGCCTCCCATCCGACAGAAAAAGTGAGTGTTCGCTCAGGAAAAAGACAAAGCTATAGCTGAGGAAGTTCAAAAGTTGTTGGATGCAGATTTCATTCGGGAAATGTACTACCCCAACTGGTTGGCAAATGTGGTTATTGTAAAAAATGCCAATGGAAAATGGAGAATGTGCGTTGATTTCACGAACCTCAATAAAGCCTGCCTCAAGGACAGTTATCCACTCCCATGGATAGATACCCTGGTAGACTCGACTGCAAGACACCAACTCCTGAGCTTCATGGATGCTTTTTCAAGCTACAACCAGATCAAAATGGAGGCACTCTAATCACAGATTTCAGTAGAAAGTGAAGAAATGAGAGGAAGAGAGTTTGGCTTATATAGAGGGACGGCATAGGAGTCGAAGGGATGTTTCGATCCAAGAGAATGGTCATTCGTTGAACGCCATGTGTTCTGTGTCATAATGATTTCAGACCAGCTTGTCAAAGATGGGCGTGTCTTCTCAGGATCCAAATTGAGCCGTCACCCCACGGGCCCTTCCACTCAGAGATCACAAACTCATGGGGTGAAAGGGCCAACTGAAGAGGAAAAATTTGAGATGACGGATCATGTATGAACGGACGTAGGGTGGACGGATCAAACGGCCACGTTTCGTCCAACTTGTCTTTATGTGATTTCCAAGAAACCCTAAGTGGAAAATACTTGCGACACACGATTAGCCCTAGTTTATAGAGTCCCAACATGAATAGAATTCTAACACGAGGAGAGTTCCGGAATATATGCGTATTAATGAGGATCTTTTCCATAAGGAAAACACTTGTTACGTAAGCAAAGGAGTCTGGCTCTACTCGACTATAAAAACTCAAAGACCCTCAAGAAAAAGGTACGCATAATTCACCCCAGCTCTGGCACTCTAGAGTGGAGAAAAGATTCTAACTTGACCTTCAGAATGTATTTGGCCGGCACCACACCGGTGTTCTCTGTTAGGTCCTTCCTTGTTCTGGTGCAGGTGACGTTGCGAGTAGGCGAGGACTGTGTAGCTCACTGATGACTTTTTCGGCATCATCAATTATAAAACTGAAGTCTTTGACTTCTTTGTTGACTTCACAAAACTTTGCCACATAAGCTTTTATTTTTTTTATTTTTTTAACTTTTATTTTTAGTCACCGACTCACCTGCCCTGATTATTTTCTTTCTCCCTCTTCAATCACATCCCCTCCCTTAACTCAGCCAAACCAAAAAGATGCAGAGAAAGATGTGGTCAATTCCAGAACTGGTATAACTCTTTACGGCATGGAATCAAACTCTTTAACGTTGCGTTTTATTTGATGCAGATTCCAATTCTGATCGACATTCAATTTGTATTCCAAGGCAATCAGTGGAGCAAGGGTCGGAGAGATGTATAGTGTTTTATGAAGAAGCTTCTGGTATGATGGGAATTGAAATTTTAAAATACAAGAGACATACACATGGTGATAGACGTGTAGGCCTATAATCGAACATGCAATTTGGATGGTGTGTTGGCATGTCCTACCTCCTATGTTATGCTATACTTATAGCCTTATACCATTGTAAGTTTTGATGATCAATAAAGTTACGTGGTTTTGACCTCAAGAGGATAAAAAGTAAAAACCTTATCCTAATGTAACTAATAAATTATCTGTTTTGATTGCACTATATAGCATTTCGATGGTGTTTTAGTGCAGTATAATTTTGCCAATCAAGCACCAGTAGTTTTCAAGTATCTCAAAAAGAAAAAAAAAACAATAACTTTTCAATACACTAATGGAGCCAATGTTATATATTTTAGTTTCTATTATGTATAACCTAATAATCCTTTGCGCGTATCCATATTTGTCATAGAGGAAAATAAGGAAGACAATATTTACCATTCACAATTACCATGGTTGTTTTTCATACCCATATATCTTTGAAAATTTGTTTATATGCATAGACCATATATTAGATGCTACCCGAAATTTGACAAAGCAGTGTATAATTAGTAAGTGCAGTGGTCTTTTATATATATAAAGAAGACATTTTCCTCCAATGAACTACTTAAAGATGGTGAACATGAAAATTAATTAAAAATAATTGAAATGGAAGTCAAGCTATTCTTTTCATTTAGTCTATTATTAAGAAATGAAACATCCTACAATTTTATATTTTAACCTTCTGCCACTATGGATAGAACCTTATAATCCTTACCTTATTTATCTTCATAATTGCATATTGCACAGTTTTTTATATTGCTTACTTTCGAATATCCAGAAAAAGAAAGGACATAACTTATTGTAAAAAGGAGTATATAAGCCAAGATTAGATTCATAACTTAGTTATAGAAAGATATAATGCTTATTTGCTGCACCAAAAAAAAACCAAAAAAAAAAAAGGGACCTCTATTACAACAAAATTTTCAGGTTACTAAATGAAACTAGAACCAAAGACTAATGCTATTAATAACTTTCCTTAATAATAGTTTTAGGTAAACAATAAAGTCTATAAGGAGAGTTTAACAACTTTGACATAACATTCGTAGTATTATTTTAAGTATACACAATTTATTTTAAAATATACACCCACATTTTTATTGTGGTCTTATTAGATTGCTAAAATTGTTATAATTTCTTAATCCCTTGAAACTTTCATTAATTTATTTTAGTGTACTACACATACAGACAGGTTTCTGTGCACAGCACGGGTTCACAGCTAGTTATATTTATTCGGAGCCATATATATTATTACCTTGATGGACATGGGTATCTTCAATTTCAAGGACAGAGGTTTTCGTCTACAGCTGCTGCACTACAAACCAAATCCTTCCCACAAGCGCATGCCAATTTGGATCATGCCCAACCCAGGTTATTGAAGTATGATTTTTATTTTTATTTTTTGGATCATGCTAACGAGTGCCCTAAGGGCACTTGTTAATAATTCATTTTAGGAAAATTTTGATATCACTTTTATGATAAATGAAAAAAACTGTCAAAATATTAATTATTTTTTTTTCATTTCCTATAAAAACTTTCTTTAAATGGATTATTAACGAATACCCTAAAGGCACTCGTTAGTATTTCTCTTATTTTTTTACAAAATTCTA
Organism: Quercus ilex subsp. ballota; assembly: GCA_032727855.1. Lineage (NCBI taxonomy): Eukaryota > Viridiplantae > Streptophyta > Magnoliopsida > Fagales > Fagaceae > Quercus > Quercus ilex. The sequence continues at coordinate 50,820,788 of CM064908.1, forward strand.
ACTTCACCTTGATTGACTTTCTTTTTCTATTCTAGTAAAACTTCCTTGTAACCTCATGCATAGATATTTACAAATAAGCATAATTAAATGTGTATTAAAATTTTACCTACTTTATAATATATATATATATATATATATATATAGTGTTTGTACATTTGAAAATATAAAATTGTTGGATCCCGAATAATATTATCCCCAATATTATTAATCCCAAATAGCAATCACACACAAAAACTCAAATATTTATGTGATAAACCCTTTCTTCTTGAAGGGAAAAATCACAGGAGAAACTCTAAATCAATTTCACTATTATCAAATCAATTACAATATCTCTTGTGTATGTCTCATGGCTAAAGAAAAAACTCTCTTATTTTTCTTTACTCTCACATACACTCTCTTTGTGTCTCACGGCTAAAGCAAAAAATAATTATTTACTCTCACACACACTAATTATTTATCTAGAAGGCGGCAATCATTTGCTCTCTCCTCCTTAGATATCTTCTCGAAGACGAAAACCCTTTACTCTCTCCTCCTTAGAAATCTTTTTGATTGCCACAACCCTTTGCTCTCTCATCCTTAGCTATCATCTCGAAGGCGGTAACACTTTGCTCTCTCCTCCTTAGCTATCATCTCAAGGTGGCAACCTTTTGCTCTCTCCTCCTTGGCAATCTTCTCAAAGGCGGCAACACTTTGCTCTCTCTTCCTTGACTATCTTCTTGAAGGCGACAACCCTTTACTCTCTCCTCCTTGGTTATCTTCTCGAAGGCGGTAACACTTTACTTTCTTCTCCTTGCGTTACCTCCCAAGTGAAAATCTTTTTTTTTCTCTCTTGGTTTCAAGTTCTATTTTCCCTCTCCCCATAGGGAGAACCCTTGGGCCAAAGCCATCAAATTCATTGTAGCATTTTGTCTATTTATAAGACTCTTTTCCTATTCCCTATTGGACTAGGAATATATTACTTCTTTAACAAGGAATAAACTTTCCTTTCACACCAAGGAATAGACTTTCCTTCCAACACTAAGGAACAGTCTTTCCTTCCATACAAAGGAAACCCATATTAATTTTTCCTTCTTCATCCAGGAAACATAATTAACTTTCTAAGTCACAATTGGAATTAGAGGCAATTTCCCAACAAAAATATCTACTAAGAAAATAAATATAAGTTTATTTGAAACAAATGAAAAAAAAAAATCATTTAACTTGTTATATATGAAATTCTCAATTTTAGTTTGTCCAACCATTGTTTGTAATTTCTCAATAGAAAAAACCATGATTTGTATAATAATAATAATAATAATAAAGGTAAATTGCAAATTACACCCCTGAAGTTTGAGGTTGACTAGATTTTACACCCCAACATTTCAAAAACTTGATTTTACACCCTGAAGTTTGGTTCCATTAGCAATTTACCCCTACAGTTAATTTCTGCTGTTAAGTGTCATATCATGCTGATGTGTTTTATTTTTGCCAAATTAGCCTCAAAACTACGTTATTTTAGTGATGACCAAGTAAAGAGCTGGCATGCATCAAAACTATGTTGTTTCAAGCCTAAACTTAAAACAAAAAACCTCTCCCTAAACAACAGAGTATCGACCAAAATCATAAGATCTAAAACCAAAACCTCACAAACAACTCAGAGACCCATAAAAGGCCAAACCTCATGAACCCAAACCCCTCATCCCAGGCAGCAGTGATGTCCAGATTTGCATAACTTCGATTGCACGTGTGGAACTTGCTATAACTAATGCTAGACGCAACATAATCGCTACCGAAGAGAGTGTCATGGCATGGAAAATGTCTTAAGATGCACTGTTCATCCTCAACCTCGACCGTAGGACCTCTCTTGGTTTTCCAATGCAAGAGGTCCCTAGTCTTCAACGATCCCCAATGAAACTCTGAAGGCACTCTTGCTCGGGTTCAGCTTCATGTTGTATCATCTAAGCATGTCAAAAGTCTCTTGGAGGTTGTCCAAATGTTATGTCTCCTTTGCGCTTTTAACTAGCATGTCCTCCACATATACTTCAACATTTCGTCCAATTTGTGGATGAAACATTTGATTAACCAGTCTCTGATAGGTAGCCCCTGCATTTTTCAAACCAAAAGACATTACCTTATAACAAAACAAACCTTGGCTTGTAACAAAGGATGTCTTCTCCTAATCTACCCCATCCATCTTTATATGGTTATAACCTGAGAATGCATCCATGAAGCTTAGCAATTGATGTCCTGCTGTTGAGTCTACCAGCTAGTCATTACGTGGAAGGGGATAACTATCCTTGGGGCACGCTTTGTTCAGATCTGTGAGGTCCACACACATCCTCCATTTGCCATTAGCTTTCTTAACCATCACTACGTTTGCTAGTCAATCGGGATAGTAGAATTCACGGATGAACTTTGCTATTACTAACTTCTGGACTTCTTCTTTAATGGCATTGTCTTGCTCTAGGGCGAAGACTCTTCTCTTCTGACGGGCTGCCTTGTAAGAAAAGGATACGTTCAGAAAATGGGTAATCACACTTGGATCAATCCTAGGAATGTCTTCATGGCTCCAAGCAAACACATCCTTACTCTTCTTAAGGAATTGGATGAGGTCTTGCTCCGTCTTCTCCTCCATGCTCGTTCCAATCCTTGTGAACTTCTTCGAGTTGGACTTGTCCAAAGGAATATCTTCTAATATCTCAATTGGCTCGACAACAGTCCTTTCCATGATATTCATCGTTGGTAATCACTTGTCCATGCGTAACATGGCTAGATAACATTCTCTAGCTACTAATTGATCACCCTGGACCTCTCTTATGCCATGCTCTGTTGGGAACTTAACAGAAAGGTGGTAAGTGGACGTTGCGGCTCTCCAACTATTCAAAGTAGGTCATCCTATGATAGCATTGTATAAGGATGAGCAATCAACAATGAGGAAATTCACTTCCTTAACAATCTAATGTAGATAAGATCTAACCACAACTGGTAGGGAGATAATGCCTACTAGTAGAACCTTCGTCCCTCCAAATCCAATTAGGGGGACATTTTTTTGGATTGAGCAATTCTTTATTAATCTCCATCTGCTGGAAGGCTAGGTAGTATAAGATATCTGGTGAGCTCCCGTTATCCACTAGCACTCTTCTTGTTGTGTAGTTTGCAATCGTCAAAGTAATGACAATTGCATCGTCATAAGGATGGTGTAGTCTCCTTGCGTCTTCATTAGTGAAAGTTATAGGCAGCCCGTCCATCCTTGGGGCTCTAGGTGGACAACCAATAAGTTGAACATTCTAAACTACTCGAAGGTAGGTCTTCTTGGATTTGAACGAGCTAGCAGCCGATGTTCCCCCAATAATAACCCTTATTTCTCTAAATGGTAGACGAATTGGCTCTTCTGCTTTACCTTTTAATGGTAGTCTTTGGTCCTTGTGCTCTCATCCAAGAAAATTCTTCAACTTTTCCTGCTTAATAAGAACCTCAATTTGCTGTTTTAGATCATAGCACTCGTCATTGTCATGCCCATGATCTCGGTGAAAACGACAATACTTGCTCTTATTCTACTTGCTTGGATCTCATTTCATCTTCTCCAGCCATTTCAAGGATGGGTCATCCTTAATTTGCATCAACACTTGGTCAAATGGAGTATTTAAGGGCGTGTAATTGGATATCGTCTTGAGGATGATCCTGCTTTCCTGCCATCTTGGTCTCTTTTTTCTCTCGTCTTGGCCTTCTTTGGACGAAGGCCTTGTTCTAGATGGTGCATGTACCCAGCCTCCACTCATTTAGCCTTCTTCTTCTTCTTGGCAATGTTTTCGTCCTCAGCATTCATAAAGTTTTGGGCTAAATGTATCAACTCGGCCATCGTCTTTGGCTCTTAATCATACAACTTATGAATGTACAAATCAGAGGTAACTCCATTGTAGAAGGCCGCCAAGAGGATTTTGTCGTCCATCTCATCTACCAGCAGGGCTTCCTTGTTAAAACAGCTAATAAAAGTCCAAAGACTCTCATTCTCTCCTTGCTCTATGTTTAGCAGGCTAGACGAGGAGCACTTATGCCTTTAGCCTCCGATGAAGTTGTTAACAAACAACTTGGTTAACTCCTAGAACGATGTTATAGTGTTTTGTGGTAGTTTGCCAAACCATACCCTGGCTGGGCCCTTCAGCTTAGTAGGAAAGGTTCTGCACAAGATCTCGTCTGGAACACCTTAGAGGTTCATCGTCATCTTCAACGTGGCAATGTGATCATAAGGATCCCGCGTTCCATCATATGAATCCAAGGTAGGCATTTTAAACTTAGAGGGTAAAGGAAGACTCGTGATGGACGCAGTAAAGGGAGAGTCAATTCTGTGGATGAGATCATCCATGTGATTCGCCCTCCTCATGGAATTCGTCATCTCTTCCATGGCTTTCTTCATCTGGTCTATTTCTTTCTCCAAGTGTGGCACTCTTCAAGTGACGGTGCATTTGGACTAATCTCCTCCTTCAGCGTTGTTCTCCACCCTTCTGTTTTTTGAATTCTGCCCAGGCACTTCTGCACGTTGATGTCAACGTTGCTCCCTTCTATTGACCTCTCTAGTTAATTCTTGGTTTTGTTGTGTCAAGTTTGCCATTGCAGCTGCCATGGATTGCAACTACTATTGGAGAGACGCTAGTAGCAATCTTAGTGCACGGTTTGGATGATTGGAAGCATTTCCACTCTTCGGGTGTTCTAGACTCGTGGCCATCGACCTAGTCCAAACCATGCAGCCTTTTGTCTTAGAAAGCAAAGTAGTTAACACTTAGAAACTTCCCACAAACAGCGCCAACTGATGATGCACGAAAATCAATAGGCTGAATACTTAAAACTTTCACAATGATTGGATGACTTGAAAAGGAAGAAAGTGACTATCGAAGGTGACCGAGATGAACCGGCCAGGGACCCTCTGACGATTAAGTCATTTTTCTCTCTAGAACACAAGAGTAGTGAGTGAATGAAGAGTAAAAACGTACCTTGGTTGTATGAAACTTGGTTCCTTTTATAGAGAGTTTGGAGTAGGTCTACTTGTTAGGAACCACTAATATCGTGGGAGATGTGTAGACTTAGTGGAGAGAGTGAAGCGAATTTTGGAGAATCCACCTCACGCTCCGAAAGTGAGGGTTAGTGGTCTAACCATTTGAGATTATAGAAAATACTCATAAATTTACTAAGTGTTTATTGGTCGTCCATATTCTAACATGGTATGGACGACCACGTTCTTTTTGGATGACCAGATCCTCATTTGGATGACTAGTGACGTGCTTGCACATCCTTATTTTATGTTTGTGGTGTGTACTTCTTCTTTCTCCTTTCTGAAGGCTGTTTTGGACATTGCTAGTCTTGGACGGTCATTATGGATGAAGAATCCTTGTGGTTGATCACCATCAATAGTATTATTCTGGAAGGTGACTTGAGCTCTGTTATCAAAGCTCTTCAGGATGAGGATCCATCTCTTTCGGCTTATGGTTTCTTGATTGATGATGTTAATATACTTTCTAGGTCTTTTTCTAAATTACATTACTCTCATACTAGGAGGGAAGGTAATAAGTTTGCTCATAAGTTGGCTAGGCATGCGATTAATGTTTCTAGCTTTGTTATTTGGATGGAGTCTATTCCTCCAAACTTTTTTAATGTTTTTCAGGTTGACTTAACCAGTGTTTCTTAATAATATGTTTTTGAGTTTTCACCCTAAAAAAATAAATAAATAAAAATTCATTTGCCATGTCAAAATTTTCCATCTATTGTATGACGATAATGACCTTTTTTGAGACAATTTCAAAGTAAAGTGTATAAAGACAATTTTCAAACAAAAGTCAAAGGTTGTGGTCTAATTTAATCAAAGACTAAGTTTAGCTACATCTTCACTCAATATATTTTTATTGAATGTGAATTTTGACAAATCCATCATTAGATTGTATTTTCTTCTTATATCCTCCACCCTTACAAAATTTCAAAAAATCAAAAACTAATAGTTATGTCTTCAATCAATTGTTTAAATTGTAAGTTTTTGTAGTTGAATATTATTCATAAAAAATAATTTTATAGATCATATAGTAAATAACATCCGGATTAACACAAAATTCAACATACGTGCTAAATGCATAAAGAACTTATAATCCAACAGTTAGATTCTCAAAATATGTTGCAATGTTATTTTTTTTTTAAGGACTACAACCAAATTTGTAGCCTTAGGCTACAACCAAATTTGTAGCCAAATTTTGTCCTTTAATCAATGTTATTCTATTTCTACTGTTTTTGTTACTAGAATTTGGAGAAAATTACTTTACAAACGGATAATCATTTTTTTTTTTTTATAAACTAATGTCCTACAAGAATCTATAATATATTACAAAAGTTGGATCCTTCAAAATGGTGGATACACAAAAATAGTGACACATGTCTCATTCACAATGCAGAAAATAATGACACATCCCACGTTGTAAACACTTAATTTTGCACCCATAATTTAATCTTAGAACATAGCTAGGATGACCATTCATATACCCGAAAAAATCATAGTTGCATTACATGCATTAATTCATTCCTTACATATCATAAAATGATCTTGAGATTCTAACAGTCGCGACAATATATTCAATTCCCAAATCGGACTTTCGGATTAAAAGATATCACATGATCAAGTTTTCATAGTCTGCATGCATTGTATGAGGTGAAGCTGATCACGTGTGATTAATTGAAATTAATTTTGATTGGTTAATGATTAAAATTAATTAAATGAATTTTTGTGATTGGTTAAGTTTTTTTTTTTAAGTGAGATTTGTTGCATGGAATTAAAACAAATAAGCTGATAATATTTAAAGACTATAGATAACTAGGCTTTTGGGATAATTATATTCACAATAATTATTTTAAAAGTCCTAATTATCACTTTGGAATGAGGTTTATCATGAAAATAACTCTTAAATTCGTCCAAATACAGTTTTAGAGTTGGAAAACACTTCAAAAACGTGCTAATCAAGTAGCAGATTTCAGATTCATGTTCCAAGGCACTTTTGACATAGTAGAACTCCAAATTCGGACTGGGCTATTTCTGGAAAAGTTGTAGAGAATCGAATTTCCCTTCAGCTGTAAAAATTTCAGCTTAATACAACTTTTGAGTAAAACGATATGATCCAAGTACCAAAACTGGTTTTTATATGAAAAATCAACTTACTCTGTGGGTTTCAGTTAGCTCAATTGGTAAAGTCTCTGATGGTTGTATAAGAGATTTGGGGTTCAATTCCCGCCTACACCAAAAACTGATTAGTGTCTTACTCTGATGATAAAGAGCTATCATTAGGAGTGGATGCCATAGGTTAAAACTCTCTCCAAAAAAAAAAAATTACTCTTATCCAAATCTCCTTTTTTTTAGATTTTTCCCATATGTTTTTTGCTTATTTTTTAAGCTGATTGGACTTAATTTTTAAGCAAATCTGGCTTATTTTCTAAGTAACTAACACCTCTATAAGTAGGGGAGGCCTCCCAACATTCAGGGATCTCTTCTAGACCCTTTTTCTGACTTCTCTACTTCCCTTACGTTAAAGACGTTCTGGAGACTTTTGCTTTAAGAAATTCTTTTTTGTAAGTAAAGTATTTTAGACCTCAAAGAAGTGAAAACTTCTTTGATTTCTAAAATATTCTTTTGTTGAAGAGCACGCTCATGCAAGAGGTATCTAGTTTCGTTCTTCTGTCTGTTTTTCTTTTCCATTAATTAATATGTTGTGATTGTTCATTGCATGAATTTGGTTAATATGTTTGATTTTATTATGCCTTGTTCTTAATTCATGTTTGCCATGCTTAGATACGTGGTTGGAATTTTTTTTGACATGTTCTTTAATCGATTGTCTGTTTTAATTTTTCTTTGATTTCAAAATTTGCTAATGATCATCAAAACCTTTTTTTCAAACACAAAACTTATCTGTATTTTCCTTAAATACAAATCTAAATTTCTTTTTCAAATACTAAACTAATTTGTATTTTCCTTAAATACAGATCTAAATTTTTTTAAACACAAAACTGATCTGTATTTTCCTTAAATACACATCTGTATATTTCTAGTCACAACACTAGTATGTATTTTCATTAAATACAGATCTATATTTTTCTAGTCATAAAACGGATCTGTATTTTCATTAAATACATATTTGAATTTTTTCTAAAAAAGTTTTCTTTCTTTAATAAAATTGCAGATTTTGAAATTTCAAAGAATGAATTAAGAGTTAAGTTAGAGTCTTTCTTTCCAATATGTGATGCATGCATAGTAAGTTTATCTCATGAATGTGATTCCTCTTTTAAAAAGTTTTTTTTTTACCCTTTCAAAAACAGATCTGATTTTTTACAAATCAAATCTCATTTTTTCTATCTCACAAAAACAGTTCTGATTTTTATTAACCCAATCCCATTTTTTTACTCTTTACAAAAAGATATCTGATTTTTACAATTCAAATCTCATTTTTTTTATCTTACAAGAAAACAGATCTGATTTTTCTTTATCAAATCTCTTTTTTTCCTTTGCAAAAAAAGATCTGATTTTTACGAATCAAGTCTCATTTTTTTAATTTCAAGACAGATCTGATTTTTCTTTGAAAATAGGACATATTCATAAGACAAATTTGTCTAAATTAATTTTTGTCAAGTGTCTGTCATGTGTGTTACAACATATCATTCAACATCATTCAAAAAGGGTATATGATGGTCATTAGAGTTTAGAAGACCAGACTTTGCCTGGGCGGAATGGGTGTCTAACACCTTCCCATTCTGCAACCTATCCCCCAAACTTAGGATTTTGGTTAGTAGATTAGTGGTTTGTCTTTAATTTTGGTAGAATGTACCTAGGACCAAAGCTTTGTATTTTTTCGCATAGATTGTAACTAGGATCAAAGCCTTGTAAGGTTAATCTACCAAATTGTACTTTTTTTTTATTCAATCAATGACATTTGAATTATTTTTAGACATGTAATTGTATTTTATTTTTTCTTATTTTTTTGTATAAAAAAAATAAGTGGCGACTCTACACAGTTACCCAAAAGAGAGGTGTCATAAGCACCCAAATCTCTTTTTGAGAGCACCCCTCAAGAAGTGCGATCTCTCATACACATGGTAGACAACTTGTGGTACATGTCACTTCTTAAACGTCACGTGACAGATAACTATTGGCATGTGTCAATCATTTTGCAATGTGTCACCAATAAATAAAGAAACTTAAATTTGCACTATAGACACCTCTTCCTATACCTCTTACAACTCGGACCCCTATTCTCCAATGACGGCATCACTCTGAGGTCCAAGGTTGATTTGGGGCCCAATCTCGCAAAATTTTGACTTTGAGAAGTTATTTTTGGAAAAGAAAGACTACAGGAAACCCTAAGTTTGCGTATGCATACACGCATATGCACAAGCACACTTGAAACATGCATATGCATACTTAGGGTATGCACACGCATCTAGGGTTCTAGAAACTATGAAAGGAAAGCTTTTTGGACATAAATTTGTGTAGAGCGAATCCCACATCATCTAAAAGCCGCCCCACACCTCTATTTTACCACCATGAAAATCTATAAAAGGCACTTTTTCAAAGGAGGACGAGATATACAAGATTCACTAGAAAATATTGAATCAAAGAGGGAGTTTTTCACACACAAAAATACATCATCAAATCAAGTTTTTCTTGGTTGGGACTTATTTTGGTCTTGGCCTTTGAGCTCTAAAGTTTACTAACCTTTTGGTTTTGTCATTGATTAGATTCACTGAGGAGAATAGTCAAATCAAAGATCTAGAGAGTTTTTGTGTTAAGGTAAAGGTTCAAACTTTGGCTTCTTCAATTTCTTCTTTTTTCTTTTTTTTTTCTTTTTTTAAATGCTTTGATCTGCTTGTGTTAGTTTAGGTTTATTCTGTGTTCGTTTTATAAGCATGATAGGTTGTTAGTTTTCTTGTTTTGCTTTGTTTTTCTGTTATGTATTTCTGGGTTTGTTTCTGGGTGTTTATGCGTGTGCATGCTTCATGTATGCATACACATACTTGAAAAGTGTATACGCATATAACTGGGATGCGCACACATACCCCATGCCCAAAAACCCAGATTTTTTTTTCTTTGCTTTTTATTTGTTTTCTTTCACATGTATAGGTTCAGTTTAACTTGTTTTTCACATGTTTGAGTCCTATGTTAGTAATTTAACATGTTTTGTTTTGTTTTTTTTAGGAGAATAATTAGGGTTTGTATCTTTGTTGAATGTTATGAACATGCATTGATCCATGGGTGTTGTGATGCAGTGAGGTAAGTCAAGGTGAGTCATGCATAAATCACATAAATATGCGTTTGAGTATTTTGAACATGAGTTGTCTAAATATTTGCTAATATATTTGTTTGAATGCCATGATGCTATGCTCGATTATGCATGAATATGCTTGTTTAATCTACCTTGTGATGTTTGCTGCCCTTGGTGATATATACTTGTGCCTTGATAGACGAATGCTAGGTTTGGGGATGATATTCCATGTTAATTGCTTTAGATGCATGTTAGTGTGTGTGTGTGTGTGTGTGTGTGTGTTTAGAATAACATATTAGAGGACCCTTTGATGGAATTAGGATGTGGAACACAATGAGTGGAGGTTGACCCACGGGTCGGGTGGGGTTGGGTGCCTAACACCTTCCCATTCCCATACCTAAACTCCAGACACGTGCTCTGGTAAAAATCATTCATTTCACAAGGGCGCTATAAATATATATATATATATATATATGATTCCTAGACCTAATCTAAGTGGCGACTACATTTACACCCCCTGCCAAGGTCCACCCTAGGCCAAGGCGTACTTCTCACGAGGAGAACCAAAACTCCTCGTGGGCACTTACGCCCACATGCCCTATCAATTCCACCATTTTAATAATAACCCATTATAAACTTCTTAATTGCTCCATAAATATTTCCATTCTTATTGCACAAGAAAAGTTTCCTTAGTAACCTAAAATCCATGAGTTGTAAAAATGAATATTTAAATTACATATGATTTGCTGTCAAAAAAAGTGGTGAAGAAAAAAATAAAAAATAAAAATAAATCTCATTTATGCAGATAATTAATTCTCCATTATTCTATAATTTAATTTTTAATGTAATGACTTTTAAGCCAATTTAATTCACATTTTTGTGGTTATTTATGTCAATTTTTTTGTAATTATGTATGTTTCAAATTATCTCTCTCTTCATTGTCTTCATCTTTTTCCTAATACCGTCGATTCCTCCAAAAAAAAAAAAACATTTATGATTTTTTCCTTTCCTTACATCTCTATCCCTTACTCTCTCACCTCATAATTACTTCATTTTCCTATTACCCTATTAATTTCCATCAACATTAGAAATTGAGCAAATATCTCCACGTCTCTTTCTCCTTCTTAATTACCATATGGATTGACAATTGCTTCTTTTTTTTTCCCCCATTACGATGGGGAGCTGCTGTTAATTTTCTTAGACTCAATTAAACAATTTTTTTAACATTTATATTTATAGGTTTATCCCAACCTTTCATAATTTGATGTGACGGTTACCAAAACGTATGAAACTACTAGTCTTCTATAACCATTCCCATTCCTTAAAAAAATATACAAACTCAACTCTCTATATTTATAAGATTTGCATTATCTCAATGATGCTTAGGAATTGTAATGGGGAAATTACAATTCCTAAGCATTTTCTATTTTTTATCTCCACTGTCAAGCAAGGGAAGTATTAACCCACATTCGTTTTGATGGCCACATACAAGAAACGCTACCTATTTGAAATGTCACATGCTTTTGCAAAAGTAAATCAATGATCTTTAGTTTATTAATTTAAATATACAATCATTTTGTATATAGTTTGCATTTTGTTTAAGGGTATAATTTATCAAAAATTTGCTAATTAATTGAAAAAATTATAGTTGAAAATTTTTATGGAAGTTTGGTGACTTTTGGTAAAGCTCGTTAGCAAAATAAGATTATAGATACTCCATTCTGTACTTGTTAATAATTTTAAGAATCTGGCCCCAATGAAAAGCTTAACAAATATCAACCATAAGGTAATTGAAGTAATTCAGAAATAATCACAACTTAAAAGTGCTTGTAACTACTTAAAATGCTTTCTTAAAAAATGACCTTTGATCACTCATTTGCTTATATCTTTTCAATCATAAAGAATTTTTTAGTAAGACTTGTTTCATTAGAATAGACATCCAGAACTTCAACATGGACACAAATTCGACCTAATTTGGATTCAAAATGAATGGGTGTTGAGGCCCATTTTTGACAAAAGGCCCAATCGTAGAAGAAGCCCAACAATAAGGAAAATGGGAGAAAATGAGACTAATAAGAGGTCAAGGTAAAGTAAATGGGTCGGGGAAGCCCAAGGATAGAGGTAGTAAACCCAATAGGCCAACATGGCAGGAATGGCAGCTAGCAGGTCCATGGGATTAATAAGAGGTCAAGGTAAAGTAAATGGGTCGGGGAAGCCCAAGGATAAAGGTAGTAAACCCAATAGGCCAACATGGCAGGAATGGCAGCTAGCAGGTCCATGGGATTAATAAGATGTATAGGTAAAGTAAATGGGCTGGGGAAGCCCAAAGATAGAGGTAGTAAACCCAATAGGCCAACATGGCAGGAATGACAGCCAACAGGCCCATGGGATTAATAAGAGGTAAAAGTAAAGTAAATGGGCCGAGAAAGCCCAAGGAAAGAAGTAGTAAACCCAATAGGCCAACGTGGCAGGAGTGGCAGTCATCCTACCCATAGGCATGGCAGGAAGAGGAACAGCAAAAATAGAAGTCCGGTGGGCTAGACGGCCAGGAACTTCTACCCAAACAATACCCAGCCCATGGAAGAATAAAGGGAGGTAGGGTAAGCCCAAAAGCCCACACATCCTCCAGGCCGTGGAAGATAGGCACAAACCCAGTACACACAGCAGAACAAGACAGTGCAAGAATAGTAGGAATGGAGTGGGAGTAAAAAAATACAAACTAGAGGGCAGTGGAACTCACATAAAGGCCAGGACACCACCTACCTGTACCCAGCCAATACAGGAGAGGTGGGTCCTTGGTCAAGGGATTCAAAGGGTGTGGTTTGGCAGTAGAGAGAAAAGAGGTCTATTCTGAGGTTCCTGCCGAGACCTCTTTTGGAGAAGTGCCTTGCTAGGATGGCATTTTGCCCAAAAGAGATAAGCATGGCCAGCTAACGGGGGCTTGGCTTAGCTGATAAGGCTCGGACACTTCATCTAACCCAGCTATGTTCGAGTCCCGCTACAAGCAGGAGTCCGTTGGTAGGCATCCACACAAGTTAGCCCCTAGGCTTTAACCTTAGTGCCTTGCCCGGGGGCTGGTGTAACCTAGCTAAAGCCTATTTTTTTCACCAAAAAATAAAAAAATAAAAAAAAGAGGTAAGCATGGCCGGGGCCACTTGATGCATGCCATAGGGGTAGGTATATAGAGAGCCTCCAATCCTTATCCATGACAAGTAAGGCAAACATTGGGGAAAGGGAGAAACAAAATAGGGAATTTTGTCTAGAAATAAAGAGTGGTGCAGCTAAGGTTATCAAAATTGGGATCCTACATAAGATCATAAGAGGTAGGTAGGATCGTAAATCGTAGGATCGGATCGTGGATCGTGGATCGTAAGATCCTACCTATTTTCATATCTTAAGCAAAAAACACATTGATAGTAACTTTATATATTGAGTAATCACGTAAAATATGAATTCATCCATTAAAAAACAAAAATTTGCATCATATAATGTAATTTGTATGCCCTACATCCTTACGTCTATACTAACGAAACAAATATATTTAAGTTTTAACACAATGTATAAAAAAAATTTAGTACATGTTTAATTAGCAACTAAGTACCAAGCTATTATCGACACATATTGAAAACATTTTCCAGTTTCTAAGTTCCAAATCCAAAATAAGTTAGGCTAGTTAGCAAATGAAAATTAGCTTATTACGATATGAAATCCAAAATAGAATTTCCATTTTAAGGTAAACTAGCTAATTATAAATATGAAATCCAAAAGACAATGTTATTGAGAGTGCTAACTGCTAAGAGGTGATGGGTTTTGAGGTTCTTGAAAGGAGGCACAACTTTGGGATTGATGTTTCTAAATATTTAGGTTTCTTTTTTTGTTTGAACTTTAAACTTAAGTACTGTGCGTTTTTTTTTTTTTTTTTTTTTTTGAGATTTTCTTTTGACAAAGATGTAAATTTGGGACTTCAATTTGTTATTGGGCTATTGATAACCAATTAGACTTGTGGGTTTAGTTGGATTATCTTAGCCCAAACCAATCCCATCAAAGAAAAAAAAAAAAAAAAAAAGGAAGAAGCTCAAACCAAAAACACATGTTTTGGTAGGATCGGTAGGATCCCATACGATCCTACATGATCCTACCATTTTTACGATCCTACTACGATTCTAAACGTTTTGGTAAGGTGAGATCATAAAATCGTGCGATCCTACGATCCAGATCGCGATTTTGACAACCATGGGTGCAGCAAGCACACTCTGAGCAGAGGTAGTGGTTGGGCAACTAATGGGTTAGTGGGCAAGCTTGGAGAGATGCTCACAAGGAACCAAAAACGGTTGGTGAATCCCTAGGGACAAAAGGGAGAAATCTCATAGAAATTAAGAGGTATGAAAAAGGGGAGAGGTAGCCTAGAAAAGAACAACAATGGAGAGGGAGACGGAGAAAAGAGTAAGAAAGAAAAAAAAAAAAAAAAAACAAACAAACAAACAAACAAAAACAACAACAACAACTAAGTGGTAAAAAAGAGAAGAAAGATAGAAAACACGGTAGAAATAGGGGCACGCATCAATAGACTACCTTTTCTCTCCCTCATGACATTCCCACTCTCTGAAACTCTGTGAATCAGAACCCAAAACCATTTAGGCCCTTTCTCCAACACGGGTAACTTCAATGGCAGAATTCTGTAACAAGGTTATCCGTATTGGGGTTCAATTCCCTTTTTAGACCCGTTCCTGCTAAACAATCTTTAGTTTCTTTGACACTTCCGTTGTTATTCTTTTCTTTTTTTCGTTGTAGTGTTTTATGATATTAACCATTCTGCTATGATATCTTTTTCTCTTTCTGCTATATCAATTGCTCTGTTGTAACCCTCTTTTATTTCTGTGGTATTGGTTATTCTGCGGTATTAGTTATTCTATTGTATTAGTTATTTTATCTGTAGTATTAGTTATTTTCTGTTGTACTAGTTGTTCTGTTGTAGCCCTTGCACTTAGCATATTTTATTGTAGAAGTCATTTTGCTACAGTATCCTTTGCTATCCAAGACAATTTTTCTGTCTCGACTATCTACCGTGCCTAGCTTGCCGCACTATTCCCGAGTTGTCTCAACATTGGGCATGCCTGGCTTGCGTACAAACTGGCCTACGGTATAACTATCAATGGGCCAATCTTGACTCCTTTACCCATTAACTTACAGGCCTTGGTGAAGCAGGCAGGCCCAGGCCCATCAACACAGAAAGGCCCCCGCGATGGGATATGTCCATTTAAAATTAAGGCAATAGTATTATTAATGTGTCAGAGAATCTACATGCACTATCGAAATTGCATACAAAAAAGAGGCTAAAAAAAACCTCAACTACCATATTTGAGCCCAAAAACAATTCAACTCCAAAATCCCCTCAACCTCCATATTTGAGGCCGAAAATGATTCAAAATCTCTGCGGGGCACCACCCAATTGTTTAGGAGGCTCTAGAACCCTCTAGGAACAACCCCAGCCCCCCCCCCCCCCCCCCCCCCCCGGCAAAAAAAAAAAAAATTCGACATGTAATACCTCCAATAATTGAAAACATTATTATAGAGCCTCGAATTTTCTTTAAAAAACTGAACTCGACACTTTAAAAAAAAAAATTGAAAATCTGTTTGATAACTAGTTTTTCCACATTTGGATTTCCTCACCTCTTTGTTCGAACAACCATAAACCGAACCCCCCACTATTAGATTTATCTAAAAAGAACTTGCAACCTGGTCGGATCCAACCAACAGGCCGCCACACCCACCAGCGCAAAACGCCCCAATATCAATTAGTCTTATCACGCATGTGGGAATATTAAAAGCAGGTATATACATTCGCCCACTTCTTACAATATTAAAGTGCGAGAAAAATCCAATCCAATCCAATCCAATTTGTATACAGCGTAGGCATGTATGGATAAATTCACAATCTATATGAGAAACAAGCCATGCATCTATAATCGATGCAAGATAATTGTTTTTTAAGGCCATCTTATTATTAGAAGTGCTATTACGGTATTACCCTATTTTGCCACTAAGCTCTACCTCCCGAACAATTGTCACCAAATAGAATTGTAAGATTGAATTTTACAGTTTTGACCCTTAAAATTTGGAATAATTTTTATTTAGACCCCCTTAAAAAAATTTAAAAAAAAAAAAAAAAAAAAGATTTATTTCTAATAGGTATCAAAGACACCTTAAAACAAAAAGAAAACTAAAAAAGAAGAAGAAGAAGAAGATTCATTAGTATATTTTTAAAAAAAAAAATTAATAATAAATATAAAAACTAAAGAGAGCAGAATTATTAGTTTCCAGAATTGATCAAGCAGAGTGGCCATCAAGGCGAGTGTGGGTTAATACTTCCCTTGCCCGGGCGCTCCTATGCTGAAGACGTTGGTGTAGCATCTCTGACATCTGGTTGAAAAATTCAGCATCCCATCTATGAATCAACAATGGATCCTCTGCATAACAGATATATATGGATGTAACAGCACTTTCAACCACCACCATTGCCAGTCCCACCTGATATTTTTACATTCATTCAATATGTATCATCATAATTATTAATGAAATTAGTTACATTATTACAACATATTTGCATTTAAATTCCAGCTCCTGAAGGGACCCATTATAAAGCTAGGGCTTTCCAATTAACTAGAATTTTCAGAAGCCAATTAGTAACAAAAAAGAAGAAAAATAAATTTGTTTCAAGTAGTAAGGCTTACCAAGACCATTCCCATCAACATTGCAGTGGACCCAACCATGCTCACTCTGTCCCTCGATTCAAACCATGTCCAAACTCCTGTGCAGGTTCCAGTAACAAGCCCACCCATAAGAGTGCCCATTAGTAGAACAGCACCTGAACAATCATAGGCAACAAGTGCTTCTACTCCAGTTGACTGAAATAACTCCCAAGCATCCCTTGCTGAATGATTAAAGCTTTTGCCATAAACAGCAATCTGAAGAGAACATGGGTTCACTTAAACAATGTTTTAGAAATGACAGTAGATGATGACAAATGAATTACTTTAAGAAACATCATATTATTGATTGAATCCAAAAGGAAGAAAAAAAATTATTTATATAAGAGTCAAACCATCCCAGACTGAGGCTGCGGAAATTGTAGAAGAAAGAGATCATGGTAATTGCAAAAGGTTGATATAGTAACCCTTAAATATGAGGGGAGCATTTTGAAAGCAAGAGGTGCTAATTTATTGTTTTTGACATTCACATGCATTTCCAATCAGATATTTTAAAGAGAGAGGCAGAGCAACATATATAGGGAAGGCAAAAGCTACTTAAGGTAAGAGAATTTAAGATATTAACTTGAAATGCAATTCAATTTGCAGTAGAAGTTCAAGGCTAGGGTGCCATTTTGTGTTTTTCTGAAAAGGTGGGCTGTTTGTGTAGGTTTTTTTTTTTCCTCTTGCACCATCTTTGAAGGTTAAGAGGTTTAGTATTTTTATTTCTTCAGATAATGACCTTTCCTAAAATAATAAAAAAGAAAAACAATTTAATTTTTTTTAATTTATTATTAAAAAAAAGGTTTTGTTAAATAAAACTCCAGTCCATACTCCATATTTACATTGATTATTTAAAACAATGCACTACTACCAAATAATTATTTGTACCCATATGGAATTGAAAGAAGAGTTTTGGCAAACTAATGAATAATGATGTTTTGGCAAATGCACTTTTTGAAAAATTATATAGGAGACTAGCCTTTTCTTAAAATTGCAAATAGAAGACAGGATTTCTGCCCTTGGAATCATGTCTTTAAGACATGATTTCAACTTTTATGCTACTAAGTTTGCAAAGCTAACTTGGCTTTTAAAAAAATATTTGCAGTGAACTCCTGTTTTGAAGACACAATTTTAGTTCTGATGGTGAAATCAATCTGTACACCAGTTTCTGGTTTCAGTCCACTAGGTCATTCTTCCGCAACAATGTATCATGCTTGGCAGCCAAATTGGAGTTTCTAGAAGGGGAGAACAACAGAAAACTGATGAAACAGAAAGAACCACAAGCCTTTGCTGTTCTCACTATGCTCAAAACTAAACTTTGATGCCATCATCTTCAATTACATAAATCCTGCCAAAGCTGCCGCAGCAATCAGCAGCCCCACCACTGCTATCAACCCCCAATTGCCAACTTACACAAACCCCATGCCACCATCACAAAAGCCAGCACACAAACCTCAACAACCACACACAAACCAAATCTCTACCACAGGACACCCTTCAAAAACCTCACAACCTACCCAAACATACCTGATACCACAACTGAATCATCACACAACCCCACAAACCATGAACGAAACGCATCTACCATCATGGACTTGCCAAGCTCCACCCCAAGCCATCACAAACACAACCAGCCGAATAACATCCGCACAAAGTCAAACCACCCAAACCAAACACCAATCAGCAAAGATTGTTGCCAAAGGCCATCGGTTAGCCCAACCACTACCAACCCATCAAAACCATGCTCAAGAACTACCAAACGACAAACACAATTTACAACCAATTCAACTCTCAAACTAACAAGCACAACCTCCAATCAAATAAATCAATCTGAATCCATACCCAAAATCCAAATGAACCAAAACCCTTACATCACTTGAAACCACCAACTTCTTTTTTTCTCTCCGTATAGCTTTTCAAATTCCATATGTTCTATAATTCTCTTGTACCCATATCATTTTCCTCTTTTTTTTTATCTATTTTATTTAAGAGAGAAATAAAAAAGAAAAATATTTGATATAACAACATAAACCAAGCCTTAGTCCCAAAATTTTGGGATCAGCTATGTATTCTTTTCAGATTAGTTGTCAACCACATGTATTATTTTCCATTATTCTATGCTATTCAAAGTCTTATTCACTACTTTTGTTGTTTTAAGTCTTCTTCTACCTTTCTTCATTCCCTTTACTAAATCACTCACTTTTTTTTATTAGTGTATTAATCACTCTCCTTTGCACATGACCAAACCATCTCAAGTGCGTGAGTCACTCTCCCTCATCTTTTCATCAATGAGGATCACCCCTATCTTTGAGACTCCACTTGGGAAGATGGAAAATTAAGAGGATAGAAAATGTACCCTGTGTGTGTTTTGGTAAAGAGGATGAAAATGTGAAAGGATAGAAAATGTTATTTGAAGAAATTTACTATTATACCCTTATTAAATAAGGAAGGATAGAAAAGATTGAGAAAAATAGTAAATTCCCAAAGATACAGCATTTTCTCCCCCACTTTTCCTCCAAAATTGGGAGGAAATTTTTTGTTAGGCTTCACCCTCCCCCTTTTTCATCCTCCCACTTTTCCACCACACCAAATAAAGTAAAACTTCCAATTTTCCGTCCCATTTTCCACCCAACCAAACCAACCATAAGCAAATTGCCTCATTTCAAACCCTATCTTCCCTTCTAATTCCACTTATCCATCTTGACATTGATGAGGGAGCTGAGATAGAGGTTGAGGGCAGCTAAGAGGGGGATGATGTCTAGTAAACTATAATAAAGTTAAAATGTATCGTGTCTTCCACGTGGATTTTTTTTTTTTTTTCCAAATGCCATGTAAGCCTTGCCAACTCAACAGAAATCACATCTTTAAGACAACATTTAATTTTTTAAAATAACATTTTTCCAAATTAAACAATAACAATTTCCCAATTTTTTTAAATAACAATATTTAGCAAAAAACCGTGTGATTGGACCCTATGATTGCTTTAGTTATGTTGGGGGGAGATTCCATTTGGTCTAATTAACATTGCTTATACTCACATTCTCACCAATGAAATGATCACTATTTCAAAACCCAAATAAGTTTACTATCCATGATGCAATGTCCCAATGAATTAAAAAGTCCAAACAAGAACCCTTGTCAATTCAAGTTTAGCACAAACCCAATTTATTTGGTTGCATAAGATTTTAAATCCTTTTGTAATAACTCTGGCCGCCACCTTTTGGGTTGCTCCCTAATACTAGAGCCTTCAATGTGCTCTAAAGCACCTATTTTCACCATGCATGAACCATAAGCATTTTAATTTACTTGAATGTTCTATCTCAATTGGACCATTTTTTATTATGACCTAATGAGCCTATAACTTATTGTTCACATTTTTAGAATCTATTTCCGAGTGGACCCACTGAACAATCCAAACATCCAGATTCAGATAAATCAACAATGTAAAGTTTGTTAATTGGTTGCCAATGTTCAGCTCCACAAACATAGGCAACACTAAGCTTTCCTTGTACCATCTTTTTTTTTCACTGAAATGAGTTGATTGCATGTCCTAATACCAGAAATAATTTTAGCCATTCATATAGCTTACTTACATTACAGAAAAGACAAACAGAGAAGTAATACCTGAACATAGGCATACTTGTTGAAAAAACGAACAAGAGTCTCCACAAGATGAAACAAGAAATCAACACAGCAAAGTAAACACTCATTGTTGCCAATCTTTGACCGAACTCCCCTGATCTGAAATATATTTTGAAAACACAAAAGGTACTAAATAAACACTAAAATTTGAAAGCAAGAAAGTGAAACAGCCACAAAACTGACTTGCGTACCTCCCACCGTAGAGTGCGAATAGCAGCTGTGAAGAGTGATCCATAGCAAATGCTGCCAAAAGATGTTGTCACAGCATACTGTAAAGACTTGATCAAGGAATTTGGAGGTATTGATGATGCTTCGCGACCACCATGGATGAGAACAAGAAACACCATCCCAGAAACTATAACATGTACAGTGTTACAGAGGACCGCACCAGTCCAAAATAAGCTTACAGAGAGAACCTGGATGCACAAAAGAAATATTTAGTATTATCACTAACTCAGGCTCATTCCAGTGGAAATTTCTTGCAATTCTCATCACATTAACCGATGGAATTAAGAGCAAAACTTGCCAGCTCACCACAAGAAGCCACCAGCATCCACTTTCACCCAAGCTTGAAGCCACAACACCAGCTGCTCCAAAAGACCATAATCCCATCCATAAAAGCATGACAAACATGAATGCATATGCTACTCTCATAACTTCAGGAAGACTCCACACCATCTTCACAGATTTTTGCAACACCAGCATAGTAAATGGCAGTCTATAGATGAACAACATGTACTTAGGTGAACAACTTTGTAGTAAAAGAAGACAGAGGAAGATCTGATTTCTCCAATACTGATTTATCCACAGAATTCATGAGAGAGAGAGAGAGACAACAAATAACTAAGGATAAAAATGTTAATCAAAAGTTGAAAATGAGTCTGTTTCGAGCTGTATTACACAACTCTAGGATGGACTGGTAGGGCATTCATATCAAGGTCCCTAATGGAACTACACAACAACAACAACAATAAAGCCCTAGTCCCAAACTTTTTGGGGTTGGTTATTTCCAATCATAATAGAGTGACTAAATTTTACATTGGCTGTCAACCTAGTAACCTACCACAACCCTCCTCCTTTTCCCGGGCTTGGGACCGGCTGTGAACAAAATATATGACACTAAGCACAAACACAGGTGGAGTTAAGGTCCCTAATGGAACTAAAAACCAAAAATATTGGTGAAAATACATATAAAAAAGAAGTAAATAAGACCTCTACAAGTTACAAGAAAAAAACTCAACTAAAAGAAAGCTTCAAACCCCCAACAACTTGGTACTACCTACAGCACATCTCTAACATGTATAATTCCCCCCCCCCCCCCCCCCTTCTTCCCCAAGAGGGATATTTGCCCTCTAGCATGATTTGAGAAACTATTTCGTTAGTAAGCACCTTCTTAGAACTATTTAGGAAACTAGCATCTCGAGCCTTGAAGGCTCAAGTTCTGAGTGCAAATGTGGCCTATTTTCCACGTGGAACTAAAGTCTCTCAGACTCAAGTTCCATAGAGAAAGAAGTAGTATGGGGAGGAGAAGAAGAAGAAGAAGATCTAAAGAGGAAGATCTGAAGAAGAAGAAGAAAAAGAATAAGAACCCCGAAGGAAGCAACCCAGAAGAATGAAGAAGAAAACGCCTAGCACTCACAAATTGTTTTTTCTCAGCAAAGGAACTTGAGTTTCTAAGACTAGAGTTCCATGTGGATTTTTTCTTCCACATCAGATTGCCACCACTTACAACTTGAGTTTCACATTAAACTCGAGTTTCAGAGCCTCGAAATGCTAATTTGCTAAATAGTTTTGCAAACTTGACAACTAACTAAAATTTTCCAAAAATAATGCTAAATGCAAAAAATCCCCCCCAAGCACCCAATACAGTACCTTTCCAAATAAGCAAGAATCAGTACACGAAGGCCCCATTTAAAATTTACCACCCCAAAATTATGATTAACACAAACTCCAACACATTGCTGATATGATAGGATCCCCATATAATATATGCCTTCAGGACCTAGAAAAACTGTGTCATCTCAATTATAGCACGGACAAAACTGTAGGACCCCTTCAAAAGACCACCTATGATTTTAAACCTCATTGAAATGAATGGTGGGTGCTACTTACAAAACATTCATCTCCACTATTCCTGCGATATCACAATTTTCACATCCGTAGTTTATTTTCAAAATCAAGAAAGGATACAAGGGAGCAAGATCACCAATTTCATACTCATTGTCTAGCATTTTATGAAAAGCCATCAACGGGGAGCAACAATTACAAGGAAATACTAAACCCTAGTCCCAATCAACACATCTCTTTAACTCACCGATGGTTCATGAATATGCTTTGCAACAAACACTTCTATTTATTGAAAGTTAAAACATTATGGTATATTTTTCACAAATCGGGATTCAATGATAAAGGTATTCTACAATCATGCACCGATTAACATATTTTAGGAAAATGCCTTAGCAAACATCTTTGTAAAAAATAAGCTTAATACAAACTCATAAACACAAGGCAGATTCAAATTTTATACCTGTCTATTACCGATATGATATACAAGAATTGCAAAGCAGCACCAATTGCAAACACAACACCCCAGAAGAACTGCTCGCCCCAGAAACACAAAACACTAATCACAGCAAGATATGTAGTCAAAATGTGCACCGTAAACTTCATCATTTGATTCGCACGTGAACCCAGTAACAACAACCAAGCACATCCAAGAGCAGTCCCAACACCACCAGCAACAGCATACATCAGCCAGTAATCCTCCGTCAAGCCCTCATGGTGTTCTGTTATCCGAGCAGCGTACTTATCAATGTTTAGCCTATCCTTTTTCTGAAACCTATTGAGCCCAAGAACCGTTAGGCCAAATCCCAAAACAACCATATGAAGCATAAAAACCGCCAACCAGAAAATATCACGCCAGTGACGTGATGACCCGGAAGCCAACGTTTGACCGCCATCACCACTTCTCTGACTGCGGCTCACATTCTATAATTATTCACATATTAAACAATTACAATCAGACTCACAAGTTTTCAGTAAAATCATCAAAACACACACAGATTTGGCCACTAATTACTGAATTACAATCAGACTCACAAGTATTCAAAAAATACATCAAAACACACATAGTTAGTTTTGCCACAAATTGCAGAATTACAATCAGACTAACAAGTACTCAATAAATAGATCAAAATACACATAGTTAGTTTTGCCACTAATTGCTGAATTACAAACAGACTCACAAGTATCCAATAAATACATTTAAACACACACAGTTAGTTTTGCCACTAATTGCTGAATTACAATCAGACTCACAAGTATACAAAAAATTTAAAAAAAAAAATACATCAAAACACACATAGTTAGTTTTTCCACAAATAAAAAGCCTCGACTGTGTAAACACAGAAATTAAACTGATTCTAAAACAAAAAAAAAGCAACCTTTTTTTTTATAAAATTGGAAATGAAAATTGGGTTTATAATAAATCAGCAATCAGATATTGATAAAATGATGGGTGAAAGAGTCAAATAAAAGAAAAAAGAATTTGAAGCAATCAAATTAGTAAATAGTAATAAAAGAGAAGGTGTTTGGATAAATTGAAGTAATGGGTCTCACCTGATCGGTGGCGGAGGAGGAGGAAGAGGAGGAGATGGGGCTCCGAGACTGAGAGTCGCTCATGGTGTGAGAATCAAACACCAATTCAGACCCATAATTATATTTATATATATATATATATATATATATATGGTCAGAGAGAGACAAACGTAAAGAATTCAATTCAGAGAGAGAGAAAGTCAACGGAGACTTTGGGGTTTTAGAATAAATCAAATGGAGGAAGGGGGAAACTGAAACTCAACGGCTAGAGAGAGAGAGAGAGAGAGAGAGAAATGCGCGAATTTGCCAGTAGTCGGTTTGTCTGGGTCTGAGCTCTCACTCTCATCTCATTGGAGGCGGAGGTTAAGGGTCCGTGCTTCGTGGGTTTAAAAATTGAAAATTATTGTTTGAAAATATTTATAGCAATACGCGTGAATAAAAAAGTGTATAAAAATGTGTGAACTCCTGATTAAAAACTAAAAATTATTGTTTATAAACACTTATCAATCGCTTTCTAAGCTTTCTTAACCTTTCATTGGACTATGTTTTACCCAATACCATTTATAACCCAATCCAATTCCAATGCAGAAGACATGGATTATAAAATCTGGTGTGATGTCGATACTCATACAATACAACATGACTTTTAGCAGCTAAAAACTCTCAGTTATTTCAACCTTAAAAATCTCTTATACAAAAACTATATATTGTACAGTTGAGCTAACTCATCCCCAACATTTAGAAAATGATCTTTCATATATATATATATAAAGAAGTTTTGAAAATGATCTATTTGTTCTTGACACATATCAAATCTATTTGTTCATAACACATCAAATTTTGTATTAACTTTATGTTATTTACACACATTGAATTTCATATATTCTAGTAATAATTTTTTTTAATTCCCCTCTTAAATATCATGCAATTGTGGGATCCTCTTAAACTTCAAAAGTAAGGGCTCGTATGGATAAAGAGGGAGTGGAAGGGAGTAGAATAGAGTTTGCTAAAAATAGATTAATTTTTTGCCAAATCTACACTACTCTACTCTACTCCACTCAATCCAGATGAATCATAAGTAATGTCCCCTATTTCCTCTCCAAAAAAAAAAAAAAAAAAAAAAAAAAGAGAGAGAGTAATGTCCCTCTGTTAACAATTGGCAATAGTCAAAAGTTTTGTAAATCAATTAATTGGCACTTTTTAGTATTTTCAATGAAAACATCCAAGTTTTAAATTTTCTCTTCTTCAACTATTGAATTATAAAAAACTATTAGTATTCTTTCTCCAAAAAAAAAAAAAACTATTGGTATTAAACACTATATTCCAAACCTTTAAATTTCGGTCAAATTTAAATCCAAATAAGTATAAGCGTGTCTAATAGAAATTTGAATTTTCATTGAATTTTAACGAAAGGAGGCCAAGTGCTTATTTCTGATAACAACAAAGATTCAAGACCACAGCTGGCACCCTTAGTTTTGCAGACCAACAAGGATAGCGTGATCTCCTCCATAGTTTCCTACCTTGGTTTCAGCAAAACAGCAAGATATCAGCAACAAAGTAAAATTGGTAGAATTTCAAATAAATTCTAACATGCCCAGCAAGGATAGGCGTGATCTCCTCCATATTTTCTGTACTCTTTCCTAATATATCTCTTATTACATTTACATCAGTTATGTTGTACAGATCCCACCTTGTAACATTTTATCTATATAAGTAAATACAAGAAATCTCTTTGCTCAACCGTGAGACAGAGTTCTCAAAATTCTTTATGGTATCAGAGCCACTGGTGAGATAGAGAGATTTCCTTCTTCTTTTTTCAATCATGTCATCCTCATCAAATTCATCTCAAGTTGATGAGTACCCTTATCCAGTGACACAAAATGTTGCTAATTTTGTATCACTCTGTCTCTCTTCCACAAACTTCCTTCTTTGGAAAACACAAATGTTAAACATCCTTGAGAGTTATGATCTTCAAGGATTTATTACAGGTGAGATTAAACCACCATCACAGTTTATTATGGACGCTGAGTCCAATCCACATCCAAACCCTGCATTTGTGGAGTGGCGAAAATCTGACCGTCTAGTCAAAGGATGGTTGACAACCACTCTATCTGAAGAAGTCCTTGGCATTGTTGTTGGTCTCAACACTTCAGTTGAGGTCTGGAATGCACTTGTACATGCCTTTGCACGAGTTTCATTTGATTGTAGCCTTGCATTGAAATAGTGGCTCACTTCTATGACTCAGGGTACTGACACTTTGGCTGTGTATTTACACCGATTCAAAGCTGTCTATGATGATCTTGCTGCCATTGGCAAACTAGTTATGGATCAAAAGAAGTCATGGTGGCTTCTAAATGGACTTGGCAAGGAGAATGCAATGTTCACCACCACTATGCTTCGCCCTCTCGTTCTACCATATTCTGAAATAGTTACTCTCTTATAGAGTTATTCTGAACGGCATACCCTTGATGCACAACCATCTCCTCAAATGGTCTTCTATGGCCAGTGCAGCAACAAGAACAGAAAAAATAATGAAGGGCAAATATCATTCAATTCCAAAGGACGTGGCTTTGCTCAAGGTCACCAAACTACTCCTAAGACTTTTTAATACCTCAAAGTCTCATAACCAGCCAGTTGGTAGTAAGGATGAGGTTCCTATCTGTCAAATCTGTAACAAACGGAATCATACAGCTCTTAAGTGCTTTAATTGATTCAACCATTCATTCTCTCCAGATGATATCCCAAAAGCACTTGCAGCTATAAAGATTGCTGATAGTCAAGATTTTGAATGGTTCCTAGATATTGGAGCAACAGATCATATCATAGACGATCCAGGTAATCTTGATTCTTTAACTCCCTATCATGGATCTAATGGTGTAATGGTTGGAAATGGACAAACTTTACCCATTACTTAGATTGGTCAAGCAACTATTGGTACTGGTGTTTCTTCTATAAAATTAAATGATGTTTTGTCGGTCCCTGATATAAAGAAAAATCTACTCTCTGTTAGCAAGCTTACAACTGATTTTCCTTTCACTTTTGAATTTGATGGTATTAGTTTTGTGATAAAGGACATGACAACCAACCAAATAGTAGCGAAAGGGTGTAAACAAGATGGACTGTATGCTTTTGATGGAGGTGGACCATTCGCTGTTGATGGAACCACGACAAAGCTAGAAGGAAATGAAATTGAATGACAAAACTTCAGGCAAAATTCAAATACCAACACAGATTAAAGAAGGATATCTAAAACAAGAATGAAAAACCCACTAAAATTTTAGAGAATTGGGTTTTGGCGAAATTCCCAGCCTTAAGTCAAAGCTTTCATCAAACATGTAAAAGGCTCACTACCAGTTTTGTGAAATCAGTATCTTTGTATAATAAACAAAAGAAAAAGAGCGATAGAAATCAATCAAACTCTAGAGAAATTTAGAGATAGAAAATACTTGTCGTGTGAGCTGAAAGAAAACACCAATGCCACAGATCAGTACTCTGCTTTTCCATTTCCTTCTTTTAACCTTCAAAAAAACCATCATCAATATTTGGTGAAAGAAAATTGGCAATCTTGCCTCACTCGGTCTTCTTGCTTCATACGATGAGTTGTGAGCTTTTTCATTTTTTATTTATTGTATTTTAATGAAACGGCACCGTTTTTGCTCACCACTTGACTATTCCTAAGCTTCCTCACGCTTGGCTGTGATCTTGGAAGGGACGGAAGAGGGTAGAAGGAGTCTTGGGAGGGTCCTTTCCACACCTACCCATAACACATATCAAAGATCTGGAAGAAAGAAAGAAAGAAAGAAAAATAAAAGCAAGGTTTAGAAGCAAAAAGAAAGAAAGCAACAGATCATACCTTTTGTGGGTTCTTTTTTTAGCACACAGGCCCAAGTAGTCGAGCAGGGATCTTAGGCCCAAATGCTTACTGTTTTAAGGAAATGGGCTTGGTTCACTGCAGCTAAATTGGGCTGATTTCGAACCAAGTAGTGCACAGAGCATGAATCCTACAACACATACATACTAATATACAGAAAATATATGCATTGAATAGCAAGGAACAACAAAAAACGAAAAAAAAGAAAAGAATAAAATAGGATGTTAGGGATCCTTAAAATAATGTGAAATACTTCATTATTTTCTTAATTCTTATAATACATCATGCCCACTAGGACATGTTACAAGGCCAAATAAGTTCAAAAATCACAGACTTAGATGGCTCTTCAAGCCTCTAAGACTTGCGAAGTTTAAATCCCTTTGAATCTGAGTGTGTTCTCTAGTGGCTGTTTGAGGATCCCGGACGAAGTTTTCTTTCACTTTTCTCTCTTTTTGAATTCTAACAAAGTTTTTTCTCAAGGATTTTTACTCCAATTCACTATTACTAAATGTCTTTCATTGTTGACTGCTTCCTCTTTTATAGTGTCATCCTAAGGTTTATGGAGTACCATTGATTCCCTCTATTTGCTCCCCTGGGTACCAAAACCAATGTTGTGTCAGCAACATTGATGGCTGGTCCCTTCCTCATTCTTCATTATTTCCTTCTTTTGAGGTTTCCTCTTCAAAAGCCCCTAGCTGACTTTCTCGTTCTGAAGGGTCCTAAAGGACTAACCTTTGATCTCTCTTTTTTTCAAAACTTCTAGACTTCACCTTTTCAGGTCCACCTTTTGGCTGCTTTCCCCTTTGTCATTTTTCCCAAGTGAGCTAATTCTTTCCTACCAAAATGAAAGATTCCTAGCCACCTTCCTTCAGGGTTGTTCTTCATGGATTCCCCGATATACTAGGCCCTTACTCATGAGTTGTTGGTTCCCAAGTCTTCTGATCCCTTATCTGTATCATTGGGTGGTTGATAGGGACATATTTGTCCTTGTGCTTCATGTTTCTTGGCATGCCCCCTTGAACTGTCTTATTCCCAACTTGGCCTTGCTACTCGTCCCGAGGATCCCAAGCTCCTAGGAACCCCAGGTATCTTGTGCCAGTTTTTTCCCTGAGCTCCCCATCGATGTTTCTAACCTTTGAGGACTGGGCTGCACTTTTTTCTTTCCTTTGTTTCGTGTGGCCCAAGGCTTGCCCATCCATGGATTTAGCTCCCTCTTTATAGACCCTTAATAGGTTTGGGCCTTCCCCCTTTTTTTATTGAAAGCCTAAATGTTTTTTTTTTTTTCTAAATTTCAATCATTTGTGTTGTTTTGGGCCTTGGCACAACATTGTGAATTTTTGGACCTTAACACCTTTCAACTCAAAGCCTTCCTTCACTCTGATCTACCCACCCCCCTTTGCTCTATTCAGATCGGCTAACATACCACCACTATCTCCGCCTTCTTTTTCTTTTCTTTTTTATTTGGTTTTCACATTTTAGCCAAACGAACTGTTTTGGCTCCACAAAAACAAAAATTAACTAAACCAAAAGCACTGTAGATTAAACACTGTAGATTGAGCGATTCGCTCTTTTTATATAGTCAGTAGAAGTAGAAGTAGAATTGGCTAACCTTATTGGGGGAGCAGTAGTACTTGTCATTTTTAAATTGCATATTAATAATAGTCCAATCCATGTATGGAGCATGTTTTGGTTTTGTGGGCTGTCCTGTTAAATTGTTAATTAATTAATAGGGCTTCTCTTCTCGCAACCTTCCACTTGTCATTCTATATATACTTCTAAAAATTGGTCTAAGACAGCAGCCAGAGATCACATCCTATTCCTATGACTCTTCAAGACCACCAAAATCCAAAATAAAACATTGGATTTTATTCTTTTTCTTCTTGTTTTCAACATTCATAATTTGAGAAACTTTTTTATTTATTTATTTATTTTTTTTTTTTTTTAAGGAATGCCACATCCTAAAATTTCCCATTGTAGGAGTCACTAACCTCTTCATTGACAATATTCAATGCTAAGGTTTTCCTTTTGGGTTAAGATAATGTTATGTTTTTTTTTTCTTCCAAAAAAAGGACCAGTTAATGGGTGTGCTCTTAGAGCATCTATTAATTAACTATTTTAGAAAACATTTTTTGAAAAATTGAAAAATATTCAAACAAATCAATTACTTTTTCATTTTTCTATAAGAATTGTGGGTGCCCAAGGACCAAGAATGAAGTTGAAAAGTTGCAGTGTTGGTGCTAAGATGCCACAGGCCATGGGCCCGAAGAGGAAGGTCACCCGAGGAGAGGAAGGGATGAGTCATAGGACTCTGAAACATTCTAGGTGGAGAGAAGGGTATGAAGAGAGAAAGAATCTGTGATCATAGGGGAAGTTTCTAGTTTGGAGTAGTCTGTTGCCTCTGCATTAAATGGTGGGCAATAGCTTTATCAACTGCATTGATGAGGAAGTGACATGAACAGTGCAGGTCACAGCAAAGCAGATTCCTTCCACCACCTTCTTTAGATACAGAAAGAAACAAGTGTCATGATAGGAGGTATGTTAGGTAAGGATGGATGGTTGAGATAATAGAGAAGGAGAAGTATATAAGAAAAAAGGGGTTTACAGAAAAAAGGGGGGCAAGACACAAGTATCAAGAGATAGAGAAGAAATGAGAAGAACACTGAGAGAAAAGCGAGTTAACAATAACATCTCTTATGTAAATGTGGTCTCCTCGGGCCAATTTGTATTGAGAAATTGGTTCATCCATTTAATAAGATCTACCTTTTCTTCCTTATTTTTCTCCTTAGGCGAAGTCCCCTTTCAGTTGTTTGTTTCCTTCTCTTATAAATTCATTGTTTTGAGCCACAGTTGGACGGATCCAGCCACTATTCTAAGTGGGCTGGGGCTGTTAGTTTTTCTAGTCCCTACAAGAATTTTCCTAAAATTGTTTATTAATAGATGTAGTAAAATTTTAAAAAAAAAAAATTTGAAAAAGGAGTAATATTTATATCTAAGAAAGTTTACATGAAAGCAATAACAGTCCCTAAGTACTCTCTCATAGTGCCCAAATACATCATGTCCCATACATAACAGACTAGCCATTGTAAATAAAAGATGGACATCTATCATATTAATTCTTTTATTTTGTGTCATAAGTGCTTCTTGTCCCCTAACTTCTTCCTCCACACGGATGCGTGTGATCAAAATCTCCAAGAGTGTCTCATTTTGTTTGTGCCGCAAAGTCTTTTGAAACTCCCTCCAAAATTGTGATAATTTATCAACTATGCCAGCTACTACGAGATTATCTCCACTCTTTATGCCTTCAGATCTCAATTCTGCCACGATCATCTGGAAGTCTTGTGCTTGATCCACCATCGATTTCCCATCCACCATTTGGTAATAGAAAAATCTACTAGTAGTGTATTTCTTGCACCAGCCTCCTCGATATCATAGTTGCTTTGTAAAGTTTTCCATATTTTCTTGGCAAAATTATAAGTTGTATCATAATAATTATAACAATGATCGGCAAGGCAATTCAAAATATAAGAGCGATAATTGTATTCATCTTTTATATACATATTTATTTTTGCTTGATGGAGACAGAGTTCTTCCTCATTCATCTAATTGGTATAAGCCTTGGAAGGATTCTTGTCAGTGACGATGTAGGCGACCTTGAGAAGACTCAAATAGAAGAGGATCTTTCCTTTCCACCTCTTGATTTTGGCTCCCTTGAAGTGAAAGGGCTTGTTGAGATCTCCAACAATCTCTTTGATTTCTCTTGTGTATGCTCCATCCTCCATGTGATGATTCTTCTTAAAGTAGTTGGTGCAAACACAATAGTAATGGAAATAACACAAAGAAAAACTGAATAAAATATCTGGATATAATTTTGACACCTCCTTCCTTCACATCTTCCTTGCTCAAGCCCTAGGACTAGGCCATTTAGGCCTGGCCTTACCTAAGGCCAGGCCTAAGGCCCCCTAATATAGAAAGGCCCCCAAATTAATATGGGGCAGTAAGGTTTTTTTTTTTTTTTTTTTTTCCTAATTAAAAAAAGAGAGAGTTACTTACACATTTTTTTAATCTTATAGGTCTTATAAATTGATATGTAACCGATCACAATAAATAATTCAATACTTTTTTTTTTTATTGAAACGTTACATTAGTTTGTAAGTTTTTTATAGTAAAATTTGTAGTAATTTTAGCATATTTTCCACTCAAAAAAAATTATTAATTTATAGAAATACAACACAATCACTAATTCATCATTAAGTGAATGAAAAATGCTAAAAATAGTACAAATTTTATGACAAAAAACTTACAAATTAATGTGACAGAAATATGATTGGTGCCACTAAAACAATATTTTTTAATAACTTTTTTTTATTGGTGACACGTCAGTTTGTAAAATCTACATAATAAGTATCACTAGCTCACTCGGGGTGAATTAGTCTTATCAATTAGTAAGAATTAATAATAGATTTGAAATAAAAAAAAATTATAGTATAAAAAATAAACTAAATATTATTTAAATGATATTTAGATATAAAAAGGCCCCTTTAAAATTTTCACCTTAGGCCTCAAACTATCTTGGGCCAGCCCTATCCTTGCTCACATATTTAGCTCAATATCTACTCCAATACATTTCAGTCCATTAATCACCACACTTAAAAATAATAAAAGAGTCTCTCTCATTTTCAATGTGGGATTAAAAATTTCACTAACTCCCTTATCTTTCATATTGACTCTCATATCTTTATATTTATGTTTTCATATTTATTCATTTTAATTAAATAATAGTAAAATGCTACAACACTTTGTCTACTAGATCAAGTAGACCTATTTCAATATAACAATATTTTACATCATAAAAATATTGCATAATTTCACAAGAAATTTTGAATAATTATTTATTTATAATGGAGACATTATAAAATATCATGTTTGGCAACTTTCTAACATTCTAAACATTATATGTACTTGTGATCAATTCACACCTATGCAAGCTACTGTTACCATCACATTCCTAAACATACAGTCCTTCAATTTCCGCATCTAGTGTGATCAATTATTTCCAAGTTCTTGCAAAGAGATGAGGTTCCAATGAAATCCAAAAATCGATGAAACTTTAGAGACAGATTTTTTGACACCCCGTTTTGTAACATATGTTTCACTTCACAACAAGGGCAAAACCATCATTTTCTGATGTAAGGATGAAATCATTATTCATAATTTTGAAGCATATTCATGTATTAGAAAAATATTTTTGGTTTACACGCATTCATATTAAATTTTTATAGTGGCAGCTCTATGAATTTTGTTTAAGGTAATCATTAAAAAACTTAAATTATACCACAAAATCTAAGAAAAAGAAAATTTGAATATATTGACAGGATTAAAAAAAAAAAAAAAAAAACAACGCAAATACATAAACTTTTACAATTTCTTTATTTTAATAAAATGAGAAGACAAAATAAACTAATAAGGGATAAAGTGAAAACTGAGAATGTTAGGATGCTAAGTTGCACGAGTATCGACATGGGTACATGTATGAGTACGAGGGTACATCATTTTTTTGAAAAACTATGGGTTATGGAAATTAATTAATTAATTAATATGTTTTTAAATATCTTTGGACATAATTTATGTTTATTTTAGGTTTTAAAATTTAGTAATAACAATAAAATGCTTGAGAACATATATAAAACTGTTCTTTATGTTTATTTCAATTTAATAAATAAATAAATTACAAGATAATAATAACATTCCTTAGAAACAAAAGTATTGAGGAGTATAAGGCTAACCAAATAAATTACCAAATGCTATCGAAAGAAAATATATAAATAATGCTATAGATTTTTTTTAGAAGAAGAAAGAAAAAAAAATGCTATATATAGAGGATAGATTAAATGCATTGTTTCTATTATTTAATAATAATAAAAATTCATTCTTAAGGTTTTAAAAAAAGGCTACTAATTGCTTATCCTAATTTTTTTTTTTTTTAAAGGGTAAGATTAAGACTTGGTCATGTGGTCTAATGGGTAGGTGGGAATAAAAGCGTCCACATCAATGGATGTAAAACTTTGCAAAATACAAAAAGTAATAAATTTTACAAATTTTGCTCTAAAAATCTTCCACATCAGTACTTCTAAAACTATGTAGATTTACACGTGCTACAGTAACCGTGCATATATGCACGGTTAATGTAACTGTGTATACTATTATTTTATTAATTTCATATTTCACACTTTTTTTTCTCTCTCTTCTCCGTGCACAACGAACTTAATCTCAGAATTCTCCTCTCCTCATTTTTCTTTTTCCTCAGATACGCACAAACACACATTCACATAGACAAATCAATATAGAGATACACAAACACACCCACATGGACAAACTAACAGAGAGACAAATCAGTGGTGGTGTTGGTCGCTTGTGAATTGGTGGATCAGTGCTGGTGGCATTAGATCAGAGTTCGTGGGTTGACGGAAATGGGTTGGGAAGCTTGTGGATCAGTGTTGGCGGTGGTGATCGGTGCTTGTGAGTCAACGAGAATGGGTTTTGATGCTTGTGGATCAGTGCTGGCAGCAGAGATCGGTGTTTGTGGGTTAATTGGAACGAGTCTCTGCATGTGCATCAATTGTTGTGGGTCGACGCTTATGGTAGAGATGGATGCTTGAGGCAGTTTAAGGGTCGAACACAAGTAGAGGAGATTTGACCGAGAGGGAGTGGAGATTAGACCGAGAGGGAGAGGAGATCTACGTAAAGGATTGTCTATGAAGGTCTATGTTTAGAAATGGGTATAAAGAGAGAGAGACAGAGAGAGAAAGAGAGAGTAACAAAAAATCTATGTTCAGAAATGGGTATAGAGAGAGAGCAACAAAAAATCTGTGTTCAGAAATGGGTAGAGAGAGAGAGAGTGCGTATCTGTGTACAAAAAGGTAAAAGGGTAGTTGAGAGAAATAATAAAAAAGAAAGTGAGAAAATTGATTATTTAAATAAAATAGATTGTAAAATAGATGGACTGGTGTGGATGACATTGAGAAATGGGTATGTAAAATAGAAAAAGTAGGTTTTGAGTGTAAAATAGACAGAAAATTTTAGCCGGACTGATGCGAATGCTCTAAGACTGAGTTTCAAAAACTTACTTCCAAACTTATAACTTATTATAATCTCGTGCGGGAGATAGACAATAAGAAAAGGGTGAAACCAACTTAGGGTGATAAGTATTGGGTATTTTGTTAATTTAATCTTGTGGATATAACATTACTCTACTTTTTTCTCCCAAAAAAAAAAAAAAAAAAGCATTATTCTACTTTTGTTGAACTTAAATTATTTAGATTCTCAAGTCAAGGTTTTCAATAACTTTTTGTAAGGTAAACAAAATAGGTTAGTTTTAAAAAGAATTATATATATATATATATATATATATATATATTGTAGGGGTATTGGGCCTAAGAGTTCATTATTTATTTGTATGTTGGGCCACAGGTCCAAGCCGAGGATGAGAGTTATTCGAGGAAGAGAAATCTTTGTCAGAAGACTGTGTTAATAAATGAAGAAGTTAGTTGTGGTCATAATGGCCCAAGAGGGTGGTCCAAGGATGAATGCCTCCTCGGCTAATCAAGGCCGAGGTCAAAAGAAGTGGTCTGCAGTTCAAGGGAACGTTCTCGGAAATCTTGTCGGTATGGATAGGCATTGCAGAAACATAGGACAGGGGGAAGTCCTAAAATATCTAAGGAGAAAGCTGCTATCACCGCATTAAATGCATTATAGCTAACTCTCTGGTCGCATTAATGTGGAAGTGATATCTGAATAATGACTTTCAGCCTTACAGCTACTATATGAAGACCTATGTAAGGTACTGATGGGATAAGTATCAATCACAGCCATCTGACATGCACTTAAAGGAAAAAGATGAAAGAAGAAGAGAGTATAAAAAAAGAAGGAGGCAACGGGAGAAGGGATCGAAAAACTAAGAGAAGAACATTGTAACATCAAGAACTGGCTTTGTAATCAAACTTGAAAGAAATATATAAGAACCAGTCTCCTCGGACTTTACCGATGATGTTTTTCTTTAGTTTAAACTTGCCTAGTTCCACTATTTTGTCATCAAGACCTACTGAATTTGTTGTTTGATTAACTAAAACCCAATTTTCCAACTTATTATCTACAAATTCATTGTTTTGGCCTTTTTGGACCTAAGTCCATCCACTTGTTGGGCTAAGAATTCAAATTTGGTCCTTACACTATCATTTATGTTTATTTCAATTTAATAAATAAATAAATGACCAAATAATAATACCATTCTTTAAAAACAAAAGAACTGAGAAATATAAGGCTAACCAAATAAATTACCAAAAGTTATAGGAGATAATATATTAAAAATACTATATATATATATATATATATATATTTTGTTTGAGAAGAAGAAAGAAAAAAAAAATTCTATAGAGTATATAAATTAAATGAATTTTTTCTATTGTTTAATACTAAAAAGAAATTATTGTTAAGGTTTAAAAAAGGTACTAAATGCTTTCCTTAAAAAAAAAAATAAAAAAAAAGGTAAGAAATTATTTTCCATTTTTTTTTTTTCCATCCTCTCTAAAATTCATTAAACCAAATATACCCCAAGTGTTATTGTCTTTTTTCTTTTTTTAAAAAAAATTGGAAAATTTTCTTGTCTTAAACGCATTAATTGAAAAAAACATAATATAATTTTTCATCATAGCTGAAAAAAAAAAAAAAATAATACAAAAGGATTAGCTGTCAATCACAGAGTGTACAGTTTAGAAAGGCGTAGTTTATAAAAGATGAGAGCGATTTCAATGACATAAACACTTAAACACTGTTGTTGAGCATCTCCAGAAGAATAGAATCCTACGCTACACTGACTGCACTACGTTAATTACCGAATACCATTATATATATTAAATTAAAGCAGTAGTAGCTAGCTAGCATTTGGTGGAAGAGAATCCGATGAGAGAATTAGCGAGATCGAAAGCGACACGTGTCTGTTGCTGTTGGACATTCCCAATGATGGAGAAGGCGGAGGACGTTGGAGCAAACGCCAAACAAAACGTCCCCGTTGAGTCAACCGGTATCAACACATTCTTGGCCGCTAATGCCAACACTTTCCCATTCGGAAAATGAAACGCCACCGTTGGAACCTCCACACTCGTCTTTGACGACAGGTCGTAACACGTGTCAAATAACGCCACGCCGTTAGTTGACGCCAACCCCAACCTCCTCGTCCCTTTCACAAATGCGTCACGGAGCGAGTTGTAGGTCTCCGTTCGTAACCGACTCACGGCTGTGCCCGAGTCGATGATTATTCCACCGTTTCCTCCCGAGTCCACTTCGAACGCCGACTCCGGAATCCGAAGCGACTCACCTCCGACACTGAGCCCGCTTACACCGACGTAGTAAAACGTGTCCAGTTTAGGGTTACGGTGTAACGGAGCTGTGACGGCGTTAGGAGGTAGCGGTGAGTTGAACTCAAGAGTCGAAGCCGAGTCCGAGTCACGGTCAACTAAACAGTACGAAAACGACGTCGCGTTCAGTTGAGAAGGAAACGATAACTTTCCGCCGCCGAGTCCGAGCAATCCGGCGGCGCCGATGAACAAGCCTTCGTTATTGTGACCACAGCCAATGGCTACATTGTTCACCGAAGCCGAGCCGAGAGTTAGGGTTTCGGTGACGAAGTCACCGACTGTGTACGAGCCGTCACCGTAAGCGACCTCGTAGAGACACGTATCGTTGCGACACTCGGACACGTCGAGAGACTTGCATTGCTTGGTTTCGCAAGAGAGCGGCGAGTAAGAAGCCGATGAAGCCGGCTCGAAGATCGGATCGGCTTGTTGGTAACAATCGGCGCATGGAGCACATTGAAGCCAGTTGACGTCACTGCCAGTGTCGAGAACCATGTACGCCGGAGTCGGTGGTCTTCCGATTCCGACTCGGCAGAAGTACTCGCCGCTTCCTTGACTCGTTCCTGAAATGATGGGACCTTGTAGATCTTCTTGTTGTTCTTGTCCTCGTCCTCCCGAAGGTTCGAGATCTGATTGGAGAATGCCTGTAAGGGCTAGATGTAACCGAGTGGTTAAAGATTTGAGTCGGGCTGAGTCGCGCTCGAGTCGAGCTATGGTGAGTGACTTGTAGTCAGTGTGAGCGTGAGTGTGTGTAGGCCGGCTAAGAATAGAAGATCTAGTATGTAGCTCAAGTGTGAGGGATGAGGATGAGGATGAGAGAGTCTGAGTCTGTTTTTGTTTTTGTTGGTTAAATGCTTGCGGCTTTGCCTTTGGATTGTATCTACTGAAAACGCTTTGGGTTTTTAGAAGCGAAGCTGTTACGTCGAGAGTGGTGGTGGACGTTGTTTCAGTTAAGGTTCGAGAGTGAACAAAGTTGAGAGTGGAGAAGATGATGATGATAATAATAATGTAAAAGAGGGAACTCATTTTTGGGGGTACTGAGATGAGAGATTAGAGATTAGAGAGAGGTAGAGCTATTATGCATATGCCTACGGTGGAGTGGGGTGGGTTGGGGTTTTTTATTTATGCAACAGCTTTGAGATTGAGATTGAGAGACTCATGACAAGGACATTGGGATAAAACAAAAGATAATAGGGTGGGAGAGGAGCTTTGAATGCTCGCTCATCTGATTAATTTGGTTTGGGTTGGGTGTTAGGGGCATTTGCATTTCTCATAATTTTCACCCAGATGTTTATTATTAGTTTAGGTATCATTTATAACCTTTACATGTTTCATAATGTTGCCTTGTTGCTAAATCTTTTATTCATGGATATTATTATTATTATTATAATATAAAGCCCTTCCATTTAGTGCTGTTTATTTTCTTTTTGGCTTTGACCGCATTTTAGAACAAATTTTTAGTTAAGATTTGCCCAAAAAGCAAATTGATTGTGACCCTCGTGAAACATATATACATATACTGATACTGGGTCAAAAAAAGCAAACGATAAAGCTTGGACTGTATGAATATGAGTATGAATTGCTTTTTATGAGGACTATTGAAGCAAATTAATCCCATGATTTGGTTGCAGGTTGATGGTACTGGTGGTTGTGGTTGTACTCGTTATTATGTCAATTGTCAAAGTAACCTTTTTCTTTCATTCTGGACGTGCTTTTGTTGGTTAATATGGGCCTTGTTTTGGGCCGAACGCAACATTTCAAATTTCTTCAAACACTCACTTGTCAAGCCAAATTGCATATCAAAACTGTGCGGAACTTTAGGAGCTGTTTGGTTTTTAAAAAACCATCACTCCTCACTCAATTTTTGGGTCCGTTTGGTTTAAAGATTGCTTAGTTTTCATAACTCATTTTTCAAAACTCATAACTCCCTACTCAAACCTCACATTCACTTAAAAATTACAAAACACCTGTTTGAACTCATAACTCAGTTACATATCTCTACAACTTTTTGCCAAAACCGTAGACCCCACCCATTGACACTACCCAGTGTTGCTACTGTTGTTACCCGCGTCTCATTAACAAAAAAATCTTCCTCCTTTACTTCTCCCACTGTGGCATCCTCTCACCT
This sequence comes from Quercus ilex subsp. ballota, assembly GCA_032727855.1. Taxonomy (NCBI): domain Eukaryota; kingdom Viridiplantae; phylum Streptophyta; class Magnoliopsida; order Fagales; family Fagaceae; genus Quercus; species Quercus ilex. The sequence continues at coordinate 50,860,441 of CM064908.1, forward strand.
TTCATTTCTCTGACTTTCCCTTTTTACCATCAATTTTTTTTGTCTATCTCTCTTTCTCTGTCTCTCCCCTCTTCACTCTATATTTGATTTTTTTTCCACTCTTCTCTGTTTCTTTCTCAGCTTTCTCTGTCTCTCCCCTCTTCAATCTGTATTTGATTTTTTTTTCTCTCTTCTTTGTTTCTTTCTCAACTGTTTTTGGTTGGTTTGAATCGGTGGTTATTGGGTTTAAAGTGGTGGGTTGTTTCAGTGGTTGCTAGGTTCGGATTGGTGATGGTGGGTTTCGGTGGTGGTCATTTTTTTGTGGGACTCACGTGTTTTGAGAACTTAGTTATGGAAACTGAGTGATATGATCCAAAAATACCCTCATCCAAACAGACTCCCATCATTTATCACTCATCATTCTATGACTCATCACTTATCACTGAAAATACCACAACTTTCTAAGGTGGCATGTTTGGCACTTGTTTCCAATTTTGATAACTTAAAAAATTTTACTTTTTGTGGGACCCACAGATTGACTTGGTGTAGCTTTTACTTTCTTTTTCTTTTTCTTTTCCTTCAACCCCCAATACCCAAAGTCACCGAACCCAGTGAAAAGGAATGGGGAAAAAAAAAATCCAAACCTAGAAACCTAATGTGAAAAGGAAAGAAAAGAAGAAAAGAAGAAGAAGAGAAGAATAGAGAAACCAAGCTCAAACTCAGTGTGAAAAAAAAAAAAAAAAAAACCCAGAAACCCAATGTGAAATGGAAGAAAAGAAGAAGAAAAAAAAGGAAGAAGAAGAAGACCACCCAGCGTGAAAGGAAAAAGAAAAGAAGAAGAAGAAGAAGACCGGATTTGACTACTTACATGCTGTGGGTCCCTCAAATATGTGTGTATTTACCAAAATGCCATCATAACTCTGTTTCCATAACTTGAAAACACTAAAATGTGTTTTCAGTTTCCATAACTCATCACTTAAAAATCAGAGAATTGAGTAATGGAAACAAAAACTGAAAACACATCTAAACAAACTACTCAGCCGTGGGACCCACCAATTTTGAGTTATAGGTGATGGAAATAGAGTTATGGGTGATGAAAACTGAAAATCCAAACAAACCTTTAGACGCCTCACACCATCTCCCTCCCAATCGAAACCAACTCGTTCTAGGCTTCTAGCCCTTTACTCCAAGGCCGAGGGAAATTTTTTAGATTGAGTTTGGTTTATTTGTAACAAATAAATTTGGACAAATTCGAACCAGCTGTTTTTTTTTTTTTTTTTTTTTTTTTAAGAAAGAAACCAGCTGTTTCTGTTGGTAGAGGAAGCGGAATTTAGACAAAGTTTCCTCGTGTTTTTCTATTCCACTAGTGAAAGTCTCGTGCATTGCACGGTTTTAGTCATGAATTTTGTATATTTGCCTGTATATATAATATATCTAATTACAAATTAGAATGATCAATCACAACTTTTCAATTTTTTTTAATAATTCTTTATTTATTTATGAAGAGGGGGATTATCCTAAAAGAATTAATTTCAAATTTATGATTAAAAAATCAAACTTGTACACCTAAAAGAAATTTAATTTTTATGTCTTATTTTGATATTTATATTATCTGTTTTAGTGTTGACTTTATTCAAATGGTTATAACTTACTAATAAATAAATATAACACTCTAACTTAAATTAATGTCTGTAATTGTATTGTGCTTTTTAACCTTTAAAAACACATATATTAATATTACACATGAAAAAAAATAATGAATTAATAATTAAAACATTTGAAAACAAAATTAAGCTAAAATCCCAATTTATTAATGAAAAACAATCCAAATTTCTAAAAATTTTATAAATTAAAAAGAAAAAGAAAATGGAATTAAGTAAATGTAAACTTACATAGGAATTTGGACTGATGGATATAATAACATTTTTAAATCCTTCTTTTTCCCTTGTATCCAATTTCATATTGATAGCAAATTTTTCTTTTAAAGAAGATAGATTACATGGATCAAAACACCAAACAAAAACTACAACAAATTAAATCCACAATCAAATATTGATGTCAACAACAAATAATCATGTGATGAGAAAATAAATGGTACAATATATTGCTTGCTATATTGACATCTAAAAAAAACACTAAAAGGTGCGATGACTATGAGATTAAGAAAGACAGAAGTTTATATTTTCAGCATAATCTGTAACAAAAATATAGAATTTCAGCATATTAATAAAAACTTGTTGATAAAAATCATATAGTATATAATAAAAAGGCAACAAATACGCAAAATCTATTCAATTTTTGATAATAAAAAAAAAACTTGCAAGGTTGTAGGTAGGGTAGAGAGAAGAAGGGAAGAATATAGCAAATAATTGTAAGGTAGGTAGCAGAAAGAATAATACACCAAAAAACTATGTGTATATAGAGAGAGAATTTTAAGTTGTGAAGAAGATAATATAAACAAAAAGAATGAGTTTAAGTGAAAATCAAATACTTTCTTTTTTTTACTTTATTATTAGGATAAAACTTTATTATTAGGATAAAGTTGACATAAGATGAAAATTCATCTACACAAGAAAAGAAAAGAAAAAAGAAACATAGTAAAAAAAAAAAAAAAAAACATAAAGGTAGTTCAATTCTATCTTTTTTGCTTTTACGTATTTTTTTATCTCTTTTTTCCATTTAAATTCTATCCTATTGATTTTAGACTTTGTTGATAACATTTTAGATAGACACAATTGTAGTTATAGTTGTAAATCAAATACTTTTTTTATTACTTGATTACTAGGAAAAAGATAACATAAGATGCATATTTATTAAAAAAAAAAAAAATGTAGTAAAAAAATTAACAAAAATGTAGGTTGATACACAATACTATTCAATTCTATCTTCTTCTTTTTTTTTTTTCTTTTTTCTTTTTAATTCTATCTCATTTGCTTTTACATTTTTAAAAAAAAAAAATTAAAATTCTATCATTTTTTTATAGGTAATTCTATCCTTTTTACTATTGAAATTCTATCTTTCATTTTTTTTTTTTTTTTTTGCTTTTATGTTTTTTTATATAGGTAATTCTATCCAATTGATTTTAGGCTTTGTTGATAATATTTTAGATAGACACAATTGTAGGTTGTTGACTTGTAGTTGTATGTTACCGACTAACTAAGTTTAATCTCTTTTTGAAATTTTAGAAAACACTTATTGTAGATTGCATGTTTTAATAAAACACTTACTATTATTTTATCCAAAAAATTAATAAGAACAAATAAAATTTTGTTTAATTTAAAAATTACTGCAATTTGGTGCAGCCACTTGGCGCAACCACGGCTTCTAAGCTCAACTTTTATTATACAGTATATGATATAATATGATTAGGCATATTGCTTCAAGAAAACTGTATTTAAAGAACGGAGATTCAGAAAGTGGTAAAGGAAAACACAGTTATGAACAATGTGTGTATTGTCCAAAAACAACTTTCTGTTTTTCACAACAACTAAAATAACAATATGTGATTGGTCTACAATAAAAATGATTTAGTGATGGTCTTAATGAAAATCATATTATACTAATCAATGATATAAGGGCTCAAGAGGGCATGCCCGCCCTTCCAACCCCCCTCCCCCAACAATGTTGGGCCAACACATCAAGATTTAATTTTATATATATATATATAAAACTATATATATTAACACCTCCCCCCCCCCCCCCCCCCCTCTCCCACATAATCTTGGCCGCCTCTTAAGGCAAAAAAAAAAAAAGCACAACCACAAAATTTGTCCAAACACACAAAAAAATTTAACAAAATAAAAAAGCTCATTTTTAGCCTGGAAAAATTAAAAATAAAACACAATAAGATTTTAATCTCAAACTTATTTGTAATTTGACTAATTTCCACACACACACAAAACACTAACAAATCTAACTCAAGATTTCAAAATTGAAAACATTAAATAGGCATACAAACTGATATGTCACTTTAAAGGATCAAAGATCACTTAGGGTTCAACTTTTTTGGGGTCAAAAAGCGCAATTTGAAAACTAAATTATAATTTTTTGCATTAGGTAAGGACGTTAGATGATGTGTTTTCAGCCTCAAAATGTGAAAAAAACCACTTTTCGCACTGGACTCTAGGAGGTACAATGCAAAAACGAAATACAAATCCAATAGGTTACTGTTGAATACTTCTCCCATATTCCTTTAATTTTGTTTATATTCATTTCAGTCATCTAAGTTTTTTAAGTTTATCCAATTAAAACCTCTCTATCAACTTCGGTTAATTTTATATATAAAAAAATTGGAAAATTTTCAATCAATAATTGGATTTTTTTAATTAAAAATTTTGAAGAAAAAAAATTAAAATTTTGGACAATTAACCGTAATATTTAACAAAAGTTGATAGAGAGATCTTAATTGAATAAACTTGAAACTTGGAAAACTGAAATGAAGGAAAACAAAGTTAGAGAGTTGAAATATAGAAGGTGGCCATGTTTGGATCAATTTTTTTGGTCACTCAATTTCCGTCACTCATCACTCATTACTCACTACTCATCACTCTAAAATACCATGTTTGTTTGGCACCATCACTCACTTCCCATCACTCAATATTTTTCACACTATTTATGGGTCCCATACCTATCACCCAGTGCAGCTTTTTTTTTTTCCCCCCAGTACCCAAACTCACCGAACCCAGTGAAAAAAAAAAAAAAAAAAAACCAGAACATGAAGACCGAACCAGTGAAAGAAGAAGAAAAAAAATAGAAGAAACCCAGAACAGACCGAACTAGTGAAAAAAGAAAAAGAAAAAAGAACCAAACAGCCAACCCAAGAGAAGAAAGGAAAAAAAATGTCAAAAGGGGTCAAAAGGTGCGGCTGAGTACTGTTTGTGAGTCCCCTATGTGTGTTTAATTACAATATTGTCATTGAGTTATGAGTTATGGAAACTGAAAACAGCTAAAATGTGTTTTCAATTTTCATAACTCATAACTCAAAAATCAAAGAATTGAGTGATGAAAACATAATTATGGAAACAGAGTTATTGTGCAGCCAAACAACCTTTTTGCTATGGGTCCCACCATTTTTGAGTTATGAGTTATGAAAACAGAGAATTGAGTTATGAAAACAAATGAACCAAACAGCCTCTCATTTTGCATTTTAACTTCTTTTTTTTTTTTTTTTTCCATTGCTTACCTAGGAATAAATATATAAGGACAGGCTTTAGTCGGTTAATACAGACCTTGGTTTTGGGTCGAATGCAACATTATTTTTATGGGGCCTAAAATTCTTTTTTTTTTTGCTAGGTAAGTGTTTATGCAAGAAATTAAACCCCTGAGTTGATAAGTCCCATACAGGCCGGGTACCACTAGGCCAGCAGGCCCGGTGGTGGGCCTAAAATTCTTCAATACTTAAAACTGAAGCTGAATTATATAAAGCTAGCTGAGTAGTTGTCAGATCAAAATCGTGCGGAACTTTATTAGATGCTCACATCATCTTTAGTGGACAAATTCAAACCCGCTGTTTCTGTTGGTAAAGGAATCGGAATTTAGAAATAATAATAATAATAATAATTGTTCCTCTTGTTTTCAATTTCATTTGGCATATTGCTTCTAGAAAACTGTGTTTAAAAAAAATAAATAAAGATTCAAAAAGTAGTGAATTGAAGAACAAAGGAATTGATCAATGGTGTGTGTGCAGATTCGAGTTGGATATGGCTATGGCCTATTTGATTCATTTTTTAAAGAAAATATCTTGACAATAGAGAGAGTAAATATATCTTTTGATGCTGAAACTTCAATTCCCAAACAACGTCCTAACATTCTCCAATAACGAGTTTTTTATTTATTTATTTTTTTTATATAATTTATTTGGTTATATGACAAGAAAGTTTTTAAGAACTTTAGTTCATATTGATACTTGATTATTTTGGTTTTCTTAGATAGCATAATTTTTTCATTGGATATATATATATATATATATATATATATATATATTAATTTCCTTTTATACCTACCATGTATATGCATTATTATTATTTTTGATTGGATATGCATTATTATAATTGATCAAAGATAAGTAAAAATGTCTACTATTTTTCTTAATCTTACCATAGATTTATTAAGTTTATTTATTTATTTTTTGAGAAGAATAGATTTATTAAGTTTGATATAAACGTTTCTAAAAAATAAAAATAAATAAAAGGTTTGATATACACTTTTTTATGCATCTATTGGTTTATAAAATACTTCATTTACATGTTGACTATGTTTACACTTTTTTATATCACCATATATAACATAATATATATTCTGTAAATAAATTTTTAATTATCACATTTTATGGAAGAATACTATTAATTTGGAGATTATTAATTACACTGCAAACCATGTGTTAGCAGTGGTAACTGAAGAAGATGGGTTTAAATGGTTCTTGACTGGATTTTATGGATGGCCAGAGGCACAACAGAAAGAGAAATCTTGGAGATTGTTGGAACATTTGAAGACCTTTGTGGAGGGACCTTGGATGATTATAGGGAACTTTAATGCTTTTTTACATGTTTCGGAGAAAAAAAGTAGATGGCCACCACAAACTTCACAGGTTGATGCATTCCGGGAAGCTTTGGAGTCTTGCCAACTTCAAGATCTTGGATTCAAGGGGTATCAAATACATGGGATAACAAGAGACCGGGGGACGCAAACGCAAAAATCAGGTTGGATAGAGGTGTGGCCAATGAAGCTTGGCTAAGGAAGTTCCCATTGAGCAGAGTTACACATTTATCAACCCATGCATCAGATCACCTTCCACTATTGCTGCAGGTGCAATCTTTTAACCATCAAAGGCAGAGAAGGGAGAAAAGCTTCAAATTTGAGGAGTATTGGCTGTTGAAAGCTGACTGTGAGGTTACGGTTAAAGAGGCATGGGATAGAGACAATAGTTCTTCCCACGGCCTTGAGTCCATTAAGAAAAAAATTCAGAGGTGTGGAGCAGAATTATTGAGTTGGGGTTCGGCATGGACTGATCTGGATGTTGAAGCTATCAAAGAGACTCAAAAAAGATTGGATCAATTGAATGAGGAAGAAATTTCTGAAACCAGCAAGGCCAAGTTCTTGGCTTTAAGCAAAAGGATTGATGAGCTTCTCCAAAAACAAGAAATTTATTGGGCTCAACAGTCCAGAGTTTCTTGGTTGAAGCATGGTGATAAAAAACACAAAAATTTTTCACTCCAAAGCTACACAGAGAAGGAGGAAGAATCACATCAGGGGTATTAAAAATGATCAAGGGCAGTGGGTTGAGGAAATAGAAGATGTGGCGGGGGTAGCTTCAGATTATTTTCACACTTTATTTCATGCAGGAGCTGGTGATCAGATGGAGGGGTGCTTGAATGCTATTCATACAAGGGTGACTGAAGATATGAAGGAGATCTTATCTAGTGAGTTTACTGCTGATGAAGTCAGAGTGGCCTTATTTCAAATGGGACCTACCAAGGCCTCAGGACCTGACGGTATGAATACTCTTTTCTATCAAAAATTCTGGAATATAGTTGGTGATGATGTTGTTAGTGCCATATTGGATTTTTTGAATAATGGAAATATGTTACCTGAAATAAATCACACAAATATTGTTCTTATTCCTAAAGTGAAAGACCCAGAAAAAATGTCTGACTTTAGGCCAATAAGTTTATGTAATGTGATTTATAAGATTATTTCCAAAGTCTTAGCAAATAGATTGAAACAGGTACTCCCACATATTATCTCGCCCACACAAAGTGCTTTTGTATCGGGAAGATTGATTACAAATAATGTTCTGGTGGCCTATGAAACACTGCATACAATGCATACTAGGAAGAAGGGCAAGAAAGGGTCCATGGCATTAAAGCTAGATATCAGCAAGGCTTATGACCGAGTGGAATGGCAATTTCTTCAGGGGATTATGGAGAAAATGGGTTTCCCATCACAATGGATTGAGAGGGTGATGAGTTGTGTCACCACAGCATCCTTCTCTATTTTGGTGAATGGCAAACCCTGTGGTATGGTACACCCCTCACAGGGAATACGACAAGGAGACCCACTGTCACCGTACCTGTTTCTGTTATGTGCAGAAGGCTTTACAGCTTTATTGGCAAAAGCAGAAGTGGAAGGGAGGATCAAAGGAGTCTCTATTTGCAAAGGAGCACCCAGAGTCACTAACTTATTGTTTGCAAATGATTCTCTGTTGTTTTGTCAAGCTATACAGAATGAAGGGGAGGCTATTGTGGAGATTCTCCAAACATATGCAAACGCTTTAGGCCAAAGCATAAATTTGGAGAAGTCCTCTGTTTATTTTAGCACTAACACAAATGAAGTTCAGAAGCAGCAGATGTTGCAGATTTTGGGTGTCAAGGAGGTGATGAAATTTGAGTCTTATTTAGGGCTGCCAACTTTGATTGGAAGGGCTAAGTACCATACATTTTCTTATTTAAAAGACAGAATCTGGAAAAAGCTGCAAGATTGGAAAGGAATGTTGTTATCTAGAGCTGGGAAAGAAATTCTCATAAAGGCAGTTGCTCAATCTATACCGACATATACTATGAGCGTCTTCCAACTTCCTATGAAATTATGTGATGAACTGGATAGTTTATGTGCCAAGTTTTGGTGGGGTCAAGTAGGCAATGAAAGGAAGATTCATTGGATGAACTAGGATAAGCTCTCAACTTCAAAGATGGATGGAGGTATGGGGTTTAGAGATTTGAGAGTTTTTAATTTGGCAATGTTGGCTAAACAAGGGTGGAGATTAATTCAAGGCAACGATTCATTGTTATACAAGTGCTTCAAAGCAAGGTATTTTCCCCGGTCCTCTTTTCTTGATGCTAAAGAATCTCCTGGGTGTTCTTATGTGTGGAGGAGTTTGGTGGCTGCAATTCCCATTCTTAGATCAGGTTATTGTTGGAGGGTGGGTAATGGGTCTTCAATAAGTGTGGTAGGGGATAAATGGATTCCCAGTTATCCCACAAATAAAGTTCTTCATCCAACTAATGAGCTGGTTGATAAGATGGCTGTATCAGAATTAATTGATTCAGATTTGCATGTATGGAGAAGGGATGTGATCATGGCTTTGTTCCATAGAGAAGATGCTGATGCAATTACCAAGATTCCACTGAGTAGAAGGGTTGTTCCAGATTCAATCAGTTGGCTGCACAATAAAAATGGGAAGTTCACTGTAAAGTCTGCATACAAGGTAGCAAGAAGAATGAGAGGTAATGGGAATCGGGCTGAATCTTCAGGGGGCTGTGTTGGAAGATTTATTTGGCCGGTCCTGTGGAAGCTAAATATTCCAAATAAAATTAAAATTTTCGGGTGGAGGGCATGTTATGATATTTTACCTACACGGTTCAATCTAGTGAAGAGAAGAATTACCACTGAAGACAAATGTCCTATCTGTACAAGGGAGGTGGAGACAGCTATTCATGTGTTATGGGGCTGTGCTGCTATAGCTGATGTGTGGGTTGGGAGTATACCAAAACTGCAGAAAGGAAAGTCAGTTTTCCGAGATGTCCTAAAGCTGGTGGAATATCTTGTGGATCAGCTCTCAACTGAAGAACTGGAGCTATTTTGGGTGCAAAGTTGGTTCATATGGAACCAACGTAACTGTGTATTGTTTGGAGGACAGCTGAAAAACCCAACCAGTCTGAACAAGAGAGCTGAGGAGTTTTTGCAGGAATTTAAGCAAGCTTAAGTGCAATTAGTAGCGAGTCCAATGGAGCAACCAAGTGGTGAAGTATGGTAGCCACCTCCATCAATGGTATATAAGCTAAACTTTGATGCAGCAGTTTTTTCAGGAATGGAGAAATCTGGTATAGGAGCAATAATTCGAAATGAAAGGGGTGAAGTTATGGCCGGTATGTCTGCTATTGGGCCGAGGATTGAAACAAGTGAGGAGGCTGAACTTTTGGCGTGTAGAAAATCTCTTGAATTTGCTGTGGATGCTGGTTTCACTAGCATAATGATTGAGGGAGATAACACCAATGTAATGCAAGCTATTTCTTCAAATGTGGCTAACTATTCATTCCTAGGAAATGTGGTTTATGATATCCGCCATTTAATGGCTGGTTTATAGTGGGTTAAAACTAGCAAGATTAGGAGGGGTGGTAATAGGGTAGCACATGTTCTTGCGCAGCATGCTAGAAATTTAGAATTTGACTTGTATTGGTTGGAGGATTCTCCCCCACCTGCTTTGGAAGCCTTGTATCAGGATTCGTTATTATTATAATTAAATGAATATGGTTTCTTTCTCAAAAAAGGAGAGGGGATGCAACGGTTAAGTAAGAAATTCCACCGTAAGCCTTGGTTTTTTTTATTAAGGCTTTAAATGGATTTTTTTTTCTTTTAAAAAAAAATGTCCAATGGTTAATTCAACGTTGCTAGACTACTAGAAAAATATATGTGCGCACCTGAAATGAGATTGCTGGACTGGGCCTCACTTAGATTCACAACTTATTTGTTGAGTGGGTTTGGATTTCCTACTATGAGTCGTTCTCGGCACCAAGACTCAATGAGATCACTTTTCTTATGTTGCCACACTCTTACTCTCTCTCTCTCTTTTTCTCTCCTAGTTTTCCAACCCCCTCTCTTTCTTTCGCCTCTCTTATTTATAGTACTCTGATTAGTGGGGTGTCATGATTGTTTTTGCAGTTAGTGCAATGAGCGGTCCAGTATCATCATTCATAAGTGGGTGGGTTAGGTAGGAGTGGGATGGGGCGAAGATGGCTTTGGAACTTGGTTCCCACTTTAGCGATCATGCTCGGCAGCGATGTTTCTGGAATTGCCGGGCATGTTCATGATGGGTGTTCGGACGTTTATTCTTCCTATATTGTCTGGCATTGACCTCCCTAAGTGAAGACTGGGTGGTAGAACCTGGGCCTACACTCAGTGTGGGCCTAGGTTGGGATCACGGGTAAAAAAGGGGAATGGGGACAATGGGCTACACCATCTATGTTTGAACAAGAGGCCCAAATGGACCTGGACATCTCAGGGCCGTACATTAGCCCCCTCTTGATTCATGTCCGGTACGCGGGCAGAATCAAGAAGCCCGGTGGGCACATTCATTTGAGAAGGCTAACAGGTGCAAGTCAGGGCAGTTTCAGAGACCCATTAATGCACCATCAAAAGACGTGCCTTTTCGGCCCATTGGGTTCAGTTGTCATCATTACCTGACAGTTCGTGAACCGAAGATGTGCGTGTGTCAATTGGCGTCCGCGTGAACTCCTCGTTAATGGAGCCTCATTATTGCTGTTGAGGCGCCGTTTCCTTCTTCCATTGCTCTATATATATTTCATCCCAAATCACTTCTCCCTTTCTAAGCTCTTCACTCTCTGAATTTCCTCCCTGCTGAGCATTCATCTATGCAACTATTCGCCTGCCCAGAGCCCTTCTTCCTCCCTTAGAGCCCAAAGTAAGTTCCCTACCTCTTTCTTTTACTTCAGCATCTTTCTTCGTGTTTTCCCCTTTGATTTTAGATCCTAGGATGGGGTACGCCTACCTTCTAAACACCGCAGCATCCTTAGCCACATTTAGGCAGAAATTTGATATTCCTAATGACGTGGAAGTGGCATATTGCCATGAGAGTGAATTTGAACTCCACAGAGGGGATTAAACTGCCTTTTTTTCCCTTAATGGCAGTCCTAGAGGGCGGGGCTAGGTTTCCCGTGGACCCCCTCTTATTAGACACACTTCGGTATTACGAGCTGTGCCCCGACCAACTACCTCCCAACTTTTACGGGGTTGTCAGTTGCGATAGTAGGTTAAACCACACATTCGGTTTGCAGTTAAACCATCATGATATAAACCACATGTATATCTTGTGTGAAAACAAGAATACAAATTATTATTTAAAGGTTAGGGATAAGTGGGTACTGCTAATATCATGCCTACTTGACTCGAATAGAAATTCTGCCGGGGAGTACATTCGGGTGCGCGACAATTGGTTTGCCGGGGATATCCCCCCTCCCCTCTCTCGCCGCGAAGTGGGTTCATATTGACTCCTGACCTGTCTTTGTTTAATAGCTGTTATACTTACCTGAATCTCAATGTGCTTATAAACATGTTAATTTGCATTTTCCCCTTCTCATCACTCATGTTATCATTTTTTTCTGTCGCAGACGGTAGAGTGTTCATCCCGGATGTCAGGGTGGTTCATGTGAGGGATTTAAACTTCGTGCTCTGATCCTAGATATTCGTTCACTGGGACGGGCAGCTCCGAGCATCCCACCTCATTCTCGGTGTTGAGCCAGTCTACTCCACCTGGCAACCCTTTAAGCAAGCGCTCTTGGTAGACAGCCCCCTACTGTCGTATATCGACGTCCGGCACGTGAAATTTTTGCCGCCGAACTTTACCGTAGGAAAAGCTCGGGATATTGGCCAGCGATACACTTGCTCGGACGAGCTTGCTCCAATATGCGACGAGTAGGCAGAGCGTGTGTCCCGGCTCCTCCGAGAACTTGCACATGCTTCCGTTGAAGAGGAAGCACCTATCCAAGAGGCTTTTGTTCAAGAAGCTCCCACCCAACCCGAAGAACCGGCTGATCCTGAGGATCCTATACTTGCTACCGAGCAAGTTATTGTTAATATTGCTGAACTCTCTGATACCGAATCTGACCAAGGCGTGGATATGGTGACTAGAAGAACTTTGTCCATTGACCGCTTTGTGCCCAGCGAACGGCAGGCAACGTAGACTCCACCACAGCCGAGCCAAGGTCAAATGCCTCCCCCTCCACCCCCGTCTCAAACTGGACAAGTAAGAAAAAGGCCGCGTGTAGGCGAACAGACCTTCAATGGGCCGGGAGATGCTCCTGCCCGGGTGCCCCCACAGCCGTCCAAGGGCATCACCATACAGGAGCTGCGGACTCAAACTGGGGCTGTCGCGGCCTCCTCCTCCTCTAGGGCAGCTCAGCCGTGGCAGCCCAAATTCCTCTTGGACGGCGAACCACTCCCCGACATTGCTAGTGTGCGTGTCTGGGAGAAAGGTGAAGGGGGTCGTGTTGCCCAGAGTTTAGCACACGGACTCCTCCTGCCCTAGGACGTGCACGCTTATGAGCATGGGACGGAGGAGTCCATGGAGAGAAGGATGCAATGGTTCATGGTCGTGGTAATCTCTCACTCACCAGTTTCCGCAGGCTATTACTGTTTATCATTACTGTTAGCATGTACACAGTACGCATACTTACACTCGAATTTTTTTTTTTTTTTAGGCGGCCCAGCTGGCCCGCATGGTGGATGGCCGGATGAAGGAGCTTTCCGGGGATGCTGACCTAGAGAGGGCGGCCAAGGAGACGGCCACTAGGGTGGTGAAAGAAAAAATGAAGGCCGTTGACGCGGCCGAGAAGAGGGCTGCTTTCGCGGAGAAGGCCAAGGCACTGGCGTAAAGTAGGTGCGCAAAACTTCTCGAAAAGCAAAACGAGACAGATGTCAAGTTGGCCAAGGCAGAAAGTCTGAACACCGCCTAGACTGAGGAGCTAGTAGACATGAGAGCTGCGTTGGGGGCTGCCAAGGATAAGTGGTACCATGAAGGGTTCGCCGATGCGAAAAACTCGGTGGAGCCAGTGGTGAACCAGGCTCGGAAGTTGGGTTTTGAGGCTGGCTGGTTGGCAACCCTGCAGGCTATGGAGGTTCCCGAGGATTCTCCCCTTAGGGACCCCGGTCAAATTCCCTTCCCAGAATTTGCTCCGGCCGCGCAGAACCCCCAGACAACAACTGACGCAGAAGATATAACGAGCTTTAGGGAATTGGTGGAACAGATAGATGCTCATGCGGAAACGGATGGCGCAGAAGTCACCAATGTTCCCCACCCATCCGACCAGCGCCGTGAGGATTTAGCCCAGAACCCCGTCGACCAGCAGTCAACCGACCGTGCCGACCAAACAAGAGCAGACTAACTGGGGATTTGTACAATTTCGTCAATGTTTTGTTCTAGCTAAAAATTTTTCCAAGTTTTATTTTCTTAACTTAATTTGCCTATGTCACCGGGCTGTGGTGGCTGAACGATCATTTATCTTGTTTTGACTTTTGCGTGGTCGCCGGGCTATGGTGACAGGACAACAGCTTTGTTTCTATGCATTTATTCTACTTAAGTGTTGCTTGTTCATTGAACACTTGTCTTAATCGTTTACATAAAGGCTTACTAGCCATGCTTTTCTATTTTTTATGCTTGAATGATTTCCTGAATGCTCGATGAATTATAGGGTGCAGAAGGCCCGGATATGGGTTCCCGATCTCGGGCAACGTGTTGGTTTCAACCTTTAATCTTTGTCTTTAGAATACTTTCCTTCCGCCCGGTAAAAGCAATCAAGTCGGGTGATAGGATTTTGCCCTTAGGAAATCTTGGTTAAGTCTTCCTCCTCCCCGGTGATGTATATCGCACCGGGGACAGGTTTTTGTCCTTAGAGTAAATTCTGAGTCTAAGGTTTCCACCTACTCGGTGATATGGATCGAACCGAGAATCAGGTTTCTGTCCTTAGTGTAATTTTTGAGTCTAAGGTTTCCACCTGCTCGGTGATATGGATCGAACCGAGAATCAGGTTTCTGTCCTTAGCATAATTTCTGAGTCTAAGGTTTCCACCTGCTTAGTGATATGGATCGAACCAAGAATCAGGCTTCTGTCCTTAGCATAATTTCTGAGTCTAAGGTTTCCACCTACTCGGTGATATGGATCGAACTGAGAATCAGGGTTCTGTCTTTAGCGTAATTTCTGAGTCTAAGGTTTCCACCTGCTCGGTGATATGGATTGAACCAAGAATCAGGTTTCTATTCTTAGTGTAATTTTTGAGTCTAAGGTTTCCACCTGCTCGGTGATATAGATCGAACCGAGAATCAGGTTTCTGTCCTTAGCAAGATTTGTAGCTTAATGTTCTTTTATGATCGGCAATGGAGGTCGAGCAAAAATGCAACAATAAAATGGAAAGAAATATCCCGGATGAATGTCATCATCTTCATTAGTGAAACCTTAGTGATAGAATTTACATTTAACTCTTAATTCACAACATTGCCCATTAGTGATAGAATTTCTTAAGGTTATGGACGTTGCATGGTCGGGGCAACAGCCTCTCGCCTAGGTCTTCCAAGTAATACGCCCTGCGCCGGCGACGGCGGTGACCCTGTAAGGCCCTTCCCATGTTTGTGCCAGCTTCCCGGCATTCGTATCTCACATACTCCCCACGGCCCTTCTCGGAACCAAATCCCCGGCGCTAAACTCCCTCGTTCTTATGTCTCGGCTATATCTCTGGGCGAGCTTCTGCTGATACTTCGCGAGCTGTATAGTCACCCTTTCACGGAATTCTTCCAACTTGTCCAAACATCCCACCATCATCTAATCATTCTGGGCGGGGTCAAATCCCGTGACCCGTGCGCTGAGCAGATTCACCTCGGTCGGTATCACGGCTTCTGCTCCATACGTAAGAGAGAACGAGGCCTCCCCAGAAGACCTCCTAGGGGTTGTCCGGTATGCCCATAAAACCTTGGGCAACTCCTCGGCCCAGTTTCCCTTTGCGCCCTCCAGCCTCTTTTTCAGCCCATTTACAATTACTTTATTTACCGCCTCGGCTTGGCCATTGCCCTGTGGATATACTAGAGTTGAGTACCTATTTTTGATACCGATATTACCACAGAATTCACGGAAGGCTCGGCTGTCGAATTGCAGCCCATTGTCTGATATGAGGGAGTTCGGTACCCCAAATCTTGTGACTATATTCTTCCACACAAATTTCTTTACGTCCACATCCCGTATATTAGCCAAAGCTTCCACCTCTGCCCATTTGGTAAAATAATCGACGGCCACCAGAACGAATCTCCGATTACTTGTCACCCGGGGAAATGGGCCAATGATATCCAGTCCCCACTGTGTAAAAGGCCATGGATTACTGATCGGGTTCAGATGGTCGGCAGGCTGGTGGATTAGGGGGGCATGCTTCTGGCACTGTTCGCACTTAATTACATACTCGGCGGCGTCCTTCTACATTTAAGGCCACCAAAACCCCTGAGTCATTGCCCGGTGCGCCAATGAACGTCCTCCTACATGGCTGCCGCGCACTCCATCATAAAGCTTGGCCAAGAGCTCACTCACCTTTTCGGGTCGTAAGCACAACAAGTATGGCCCTCCGAAGGACCTCCGATATAGTGTCTGGTCTTCTGATAGCCAATACCAAAGGGCCATTCTACGGATCTTGCTGCCCTCATTTTCGTTAGGCGGGAGTCGGTCCTCGGCCAGGAAGTCAATAATGGGGTCCATCCAGCACGACCCAAGTACTGCGATTGTTGAGATATCGACCCCTGCAGTTCCCGGATCACTTACTATCCTGATGCTCGGCTCTGGAACAAGCTCGACCTTGATTAGTCGGGGTATCTCTTCGGCTATTGATGATGCCAGTGTGGCGAGGGAGTCGGCATGTCTATTTTGCGTTCGAGCCACTTGGAAAACCTTTACCATGCTGAAACTAGTTATAGCTTGCCTCACCTGTTCTAGGTATGCTTTCATATGGATATCTCGAGCTTCAAAACTGCCCTGCACCTGATTAACCACCAAATGCGAATCTGAATACACCTCTACTTCTCGGGCACCCAAATTTGAAACTGTCCTTAGTCCGGCCAGCAAGGCTTTGTATTCTGCCTCGTTGTTGGAGGCTCCGAAGCCCAACCTAAATGAGTGCTCTATCCATATTCCCTCCGGGGTAATTATGACAACCCCTGCGCCGGCCCCCGTGAAGCTCGACGCCCCGTCCACTAACACCTTCCACTGGCAAGACTCCATGTGGCAAATTATCTCCCCCTTCCCTTTTAGCGAGAACTCGGCGGCGAAATCCGCAAGGACCTGGCCCTTCATCGAACGTCAGGGTCTGTACCGTATGTCAAAAGAACCAAGCCGAGTTCCCCATTTTGCTATTCGGCCAGTGAAGTCTAACCTCCTCAACAGCGACTGTAGGGGATACTCGGTTAAAACGTAAACCGTATGAGCCAGAAAGTAGTGTGGCAGCTTTCTCGTGGCGTGCATTAGGGCCAACACAAGCTCCTCCAGAGGTAAGTATCTCGTCTCTGCATCAACTAGAGTGTTGCTGATGTAGTACACGAGTTGTTGGATCCCTTGGTCCTTCAGTAGCACGGTGCTTACGGCGTGCTCGGACACTGCCAGGTACATGAATAGATCCTCACCTGGTTCTGGTGCCGTTAGCGTGGGTGCCCGCGCCAAATAATCCTTTAGATCCATAAAAGCCCTGTCGCATTCTTCGTTCCACTGAAATCCAGTCCACTTCTTCAGAAGTTGGTAGAATGGTCAGCAGCGATCTATGAATTTGGAGATGAACCAATTGAGGGCGGCTAGCATCCCGGTCAACACTTGCACTTCTTTCGGATTGCTCGATGGCTTCAGTCTTTTCACAGCTTCAATTTGGTCGGGGTTGACCTCTATTCCCCGCTTAGTGATCAGATACCCCAGGAATTTTCCGGCCCCCACATCAAACGTGCACTTCTCGGCATTAAGACGTAACTTGTGCTGCCGAAAAACCTCCAAAACACCTTAAAGGTTGTTCGTGTGCCGTGCTACCTGCTTGCTCTTCACCACCATATCGTCAATGTACACTTCAACCGTACGCCCTATCTTGTCTCGGAACATTCTCATCATCATCCGTTAGTACGTAGCCCCAGCGTTCTTTAGTTCGAAGGGCATTACTGTGTAATGATAATTGGCCTCCGGGGAGATAAATGCCATCTTCTCTTGGTCCTCGGGTGCCAAGGCGATCTGGTGATACCCTTGAAAAGCATCCAGAAAGCTCATCCTCGGGTGCCTATACGTGGCGTCCATCAGTTGGTCAATTTTTGGCACGGGGAAAGGGTCTTTTGGGCATGCTCGGTTCAAATCCGTGAAGTCCACGCAAACCCTCCACTTGCCGTCCTTCTTCTTCACCACCACGGTATTTTCCAACCAATCCGAGAAGAAAATTTCCCTTATCGCCCGAGCATTCTTCAACTTTTGGACTTCCGCTTTCACCGCTTCGGCTTGCTCCCAGGCCGATCTCCTCGGCTTCTGCTTCTTAGGGGGGAACGAGGGGTCGACTCTAAGTCTATGGACAATGAATTCGGGGTCCACCCCAGGCACCTCATATGGACTCCACGTAAACACGTCTACGTTCTGTATGAGGAGCAACAACATTTCCACTTTCTCCCGCTCATCCATGCCTTTCCCTACATGAAAACACTTGTCGGCATTTGGAAGTACCTTTACTTTTATCATCTCCTCGGCACAACCACCCCTCACTTCTCCTTGGTCATCCTGTAATTGCTATAATAGGACCCCCTACGGCGGCTCTTTCTGTTAGGCACACTATCCCTAATCGGTTGTTTCCTTCTTCTGGTTAACCATGGTGATTAAGCATTGTCTCGCCGTCTGCTGGCTTTCCCTTACCACAGTAATACCATGCTCGGTAGGAAACTTCACTTTCACATGCAGTGTGGATGGGACGGCCCCCATTGCATGGATCCACAGTTTGCCGAGTATTGCTGTGTACGGGGAGAAAGAAGTCACCACTATAAACGTCACTACCACCTCCTTGCCTTCCATATTCACTGGCATAGATATTTTCCCTTTGGGCATTATGATTTTCCCATCAAACCCAACTAAAGTCGTGCTGTACTTAAAGAGGTCCCCATTCTTCAACTCGAGCCCCCGGTATAAGTCCGGATACATCATATCGGCCCCACTCCCCTAGTCTATCATCACCATTTTCACCAAGAAGCCGCCTATCCGAGTGGTAACTACCAACGCATCATCATGCGGCAAGACCGTTCCCTCTAGATCATTGTCATCAAAAGTGATAGGCTCCCGGGTAAGCTTCATCTTCTTCCCCACCAGTGGTGTGCCCGAGCTGCCCTCCACTTGGGCCACATTTAGCACCCCTTTTTTTCTCACCGAGGCGAGACTTCTCGGTGGAACATGGATGACCTCAATTATCCCGAGCGAGGGTGGAAGGGGGTTGCCCCTCTACGTAGCTCCTTGCCCTGTCCTCCGGTCCCCCGCGTCTAGCACGAACTCCTTCAAATACCCAGCCTTGGCCAGCTACCCGAGATGGTCTTTTAACACCCGACACTACTCGGTCGTATATCCCTTATCTTTATGATAGGTGTAGTACAAGTTCTGATTTCTCCTAAATGGGTCACTCCCCATCCTGTTTGGCCACCTGAAGTATGGCTCGTGTTTAATCTTGTCCACGATTTTGTGCACCGGCTCCTTGAACATCACGTTTACCTCCCCCACTGGTGCCTCTGGTTCTTGAATTCTTAAATTCCCTCGGGTCCTTGGGTGAAAGATACCTGACCGAGGGTGATTTATCATCGGCGCCTTGCCTTTGCTCTGTATCCGGTCATCTTTCAGCCGTTTATATTCTTCAATACGCCTCATTAACTATCTCATACCCTCGGGAGGCTTCTTAATCAGCGACTCCCTCAGCCCAGAATCCTCGGGCAACCCTATCCTAAATGTGCTTACATCAATCTTCTTGTTCCCCCTGCCGATCTCGTTGTACAACTCCCAGTACCGGCTAGCATAACTACGGAGGGTTTCCCCTACCCTTATTTTTATGGCCAACAATGCGTCTACCGGTTGTGGCACCTGGTTGCAAGTTACAAACCGAACGCCGAACTCCTGTATCAACTCGGCGAAATTGTGGACGGAACCCTTCCGCAGCCCGTTAAACCATCTCAAAGTGGTGGGACTAAGGCTCGAGGGAAAAACCTTGTACATCAGTGCGTCATTGTGGGTATGCAGAGACATCATCTGGATATAGTGACTGACGTGCTCTACTGGGTCCGTTTTCTTGTCGTAGGAGTTGAAAGGTGGGCACGTGAACCTGTCCGGCATTGGGGCCCTCTCGATGTCAGCCGAGAAAGGGGACCGGGTAGCTCTTTGTAGCGCGCGGCTTATCTCATCCATGGCCGCATTATGAGGCCGTTGCTCTTCTGGGGAATTTTAACCTCGATCTACGTACTCCTTTGACCTTGAATGGTCTCGGTGATGGCAGGATTCCCGCGAATAAGCCCGTTCCCTTTGCCGACGAGAATCCCGTGAATGGGAGCATTCTCGGCGGATGTGGGACCTAGATTGATTAGACCCTGTCTAACGATGATCTTCTCCAGTATTGGCTCTTCTTTCTCGATTGTCACCATCCCTTCTATGATGTCTGTTCTTCGCCTCCAACTCTAGGTCTCTCACTAGCCTGTGCAACCGTTCAAGCTCTTCGTCTCTCTCATCGAGCTGCCTATGCCCCGAGGCATTCAAAATCGTGTGCTGCATTTAGTACGACCCCTCCCCAAGGCCAGACTGCTTCTCTCGTTCGCGGTCCCTCTCTTCACGTCTCTTCTGCCTTCTTTCTCGCCAAGAGGATCCCCGAGAAGATCCCGCTGAACCACTTTCAGCGTCGCTCCCAGAGCGTCTCCCAGACATCTGCCTCCCCGGGATTGAGTCTCAGTAGAACTACGGCGTTGTAGGAGATTCCCACAGACGGTGCCAATTATGCGCACCTGAAATGAGATTACTGGACTAGGCCTCACTCAGATTCACAACTTATTTGTTGAGTGGGTTTGGATTTTCTACTATGAGTCATTCTCGGCACCAAGACTCAATGAGATCACTTTTCTCTTTCTATGTTGCCACACTCTTACTCTCTCTCTCTCTCTCTCTTTTTCTCTCTCAATTTTCCAACCCCCTCTCTTTCTTTCGCCTCTCTTATTTATAGCATTCTGATTAGTGGGGTGTCATGATTGTTTTTGCAGTTAGTGCAATGAGCAGTCCAATATCATCATTCATAAGTGGGTGCTTAGGTGGGAGTGGGATGGGGCGAAGATGGCTTTGGAACTTGGTTCTCACTTCAGCGATCATGCCTGGCAATGATGTTTCTGGAAATGCCGGGCATGTTCATGATGGGTGTTCGGACGTTTATTCTTCCTATATTGTCCGGCATTGACCTCCCCGAGCGAAGATCGGGTGGTAGAACCTGGGCCTATACTCAGTGTGGGCCTAGGTTGGGATCACGGGTAAAAAAGGGGGATGGGGACAATAGGCTACACCATCTATGTTTGAACAAGAGGCCCAAATGGACTTGGACATCTCAGGGCTGTACAATATATATTAAGTAAACTAAGTTTAATGCAATCAATTTAAGTATCTTAGTGGTTAGAGGAGTTTTTTTTAAAAACTTCATCTATATATTAAGTAAACTAAGTTTAATGCAATCAATTTAAGTATCTTAGTGGTTAGAGGAGTTTTTTAAAAAAACTTCCTCTATAATGTCTCAAGATTAATCACTCATAATTCCCCTAAATATTTTTGTTATGAGTTATGAGTTATCGAGCTAGCCTATCGAATGCCCATTGGCATAAAAACTAGCACACTGCTTGACCCACTAGGCTAGTAGGCTAACCATGAGCCTCAACAATAACGGCCCAGGTTGCCCATGAGCCCGGTGGGCCGTGGCAATGGGTTATTTGGTAACCCTCCTTATAATAATTTGGTGTGTGTGAGATGGGCAAATTGCATACATCTGATACCGAAGGAATAATCAAATACTTGAAGAGATCTAGATACCCTAGTTTGTCCAAAAAAAAAAATGTCAATATAAATGTGTATGACTTTATTTTTGAAAATAAAAAAATTTTGCTAAAGAGATTTACTTATATATTTATATAAAACTATGCTTTAAAAGCTCCTAAAATTAATGACTTATATATTACAAAAATTCAATATAAAAGGAAAATAAAGGAGACGACAATAAATTAAAGAGCATTTATACTTTTTCAAAAAAAAAAAAAAAGGGGCTATTACCTAAAATTTACTCCATATTTTAAATTTCTAACATTAAAGTAGAGGGAGGGGGGAATTTTTGGAAAATCCAAGGGCCCTTCCCCCCCTCCCCCCCCCCCCCCTCCCCCTTTTCCCCCCAGTCATCCTCCTCTCCCTCGATGATGGGGTGGATATAGCAATGATGAAGTTATAAATTTTTCTTATGGGACCAAACTGACTATAACATTTTTTAAAATAAAAAAAAAAATTGAATATATATATATATATATATATTATTCTAACATATGTTATTTTTTTTCATATATGGTAGAGTTTACATTGAATAAATCTTTCCAATTTCAAGAAGTCTTTTTTTTTTTTTTTTTTTTTAGAATGATATTTCAAGAAGTCAATATATATTTTCTCCATAAATTAGATTTAACTTAATAATGTCGTGTATTACATTCTTTCATAGTGCTAAAACATTTTATAATTGATTTTGTAATAAATTTTCACATCTCTATACATAGTTAAACAATCACCTAAAAACTATTTTCTTATTTTGATTCAAACTTTGCTTTAACATTTTTTGTAGGGACTGAGTTTGGGCACCACTGCTTTTGGATGAGTGGACTCAGACCCAACTAGCCCAATACAATGAATTTGTAGAGAGTGGGCCAAAGAACTAGGCATTAGCGCATGAACAACGGTCAATATGATGTTCACCGCAACCCAACATAGATGAACTGAGATTATCTAAGAAGGTTTGTCCTCAGCACAATCCAAGGAGCTTGGTAGGAATAATAATTGAATCGCAGTGGTTACATGAATCCCCCCCTCTATGATCTGTTTTCCTATTATATATTCATCCTTCTAACAATCTTTGCCTTCCACTTATTGATCATCCAAGCCTGTCCCTAACTGCCCGTCCCATCAGCCATCTTATCAAACCTCTTGTGAGTTGCTGTAACCTAGACAACTCTGTTTAGGAGTCATTTCTTCGTTAATGCGGCCAGAATGTTAGTTGTGGGCATTTAATGTGGAGGTGACAGTTTATCCTGAAATTGTTCCTCCACTATACTTCCGTGACTGACACATTGTACTTGTTCTTTCTCTTGAGATGCTCTGGGAGGCTACCTTTGATGGTGTGCTACTCTTCCTTTCTATGATCTCGGTAAGCCGAGGACGAGATCGTCCTCGGCAATGTTTCTTGGGCAATTTGGACTTTCTCACTTTATCCTTGGACGTTTCTTCCTCCTCGGCATGGGCCTTGGGCTTGGTATAAAGTGGGTCGGGGTTGCCAAATTCTTTGACCCCACAATAGCCCTTCAAAATCCTGCTGTCCGGCTCCTCGGATGGGGAAGAGGATTTTGATGTCTTCGGGCCCTTGTCATGGCTTGTCTAGTCTTGTCCTACGTCAGCACTAGAGTCTTTTCATTTTTTCAATGCGCGTTTCTGGCGCTTCGGTATATGGTGTGCACCCGTATTGAATTCTGGCGGCCCTATACTCCTCACGTTCAACGGTGTGATGATAATCCTATGGTGGAAATTTCTGCAGCTTTATGAGCGGGAAAACCCGCACAGTTATCTTTAATTGGGGGTATAAATACCCATTTGAATCGATTTGTCTCTTTACTTTTGCATTCAAGGGTTCTTCCGCACACATCTTGAATCAGGTTAAGTCTCCAACCCAACTCGCATCTCTTTGCAACATGAAAAGCCTGTACTAGGAGCTTTTCCTCATTTCTATAAGTTTTCTTCAGATTTTCTTTTCCCTTTATTCCTCTCTTTCTTTCACTCTTCCCTGAGCCTTTCAGCCGCTCTTTAGGATAGGTAGGTTTAAGAAGTTGGTTGAGTCTGAGGAAGCGATAGAGAAATTCATCACCGATTATAAGATACCCAGTAACGTGGGTCTGAGGTACTGTGAAGAGTGGGATTGGTACATCAGGAGGGTTGCGGGTGAAGTAGTGATTCCCATAATCGCCTTTTTAGAGGGTAGTATGAGAATCCCTATAGGGCCAGTGATGAGGGACTACCTTAGGCACTTCCGATTAGCCCTCACCCAGTGTGCCACTAATGTGTTCAGGATCCTAGGTTGCATGGATGCCTTAAATGAGAAGATGGGGTTAAGGTTAACCTATCACGACATAATTTGGTGATGTAAAAGGGTAAGTCCTACTACATGAAGACAAGGGAAGATAAGGTTCGGCTTATTCAGTGCCTCCCCGAGTCCAGTAAGAGGTTAAATAAGGACTTTCTCATAGTGTCCGGGGAATGGCATGACGACCTTCATTGTCCGACAGAGAAGGGGACACCAGGTGGGGTGCTTAGAGTAGGACAGGACTTGATCTTTTGTGCCATCATGGTTTGCATTGTTAGGTCCCTAATATGAACGTGCTTTCTTTTTTGCAGATCCACACGCTTTCGGACGACACTTCCATTTGGTCAACAAGGAAGACTTGGAGACCATACTAAGGGCCGAGATCTTTGTGAACGAAGCCGACAATCAAGTTAGGGCTGCTTACAAGATCCTCAGGTACGATTTGATCCAGAAGTCTTTCTTGGCTCCGAAGTATGTGATTAGACCCCAAGATCCTCGGCTTCACAAAATCACCGTAGCAGAGCATGGGTTTTTACTCCCCAAAGGGTCTCCTATCCCAGAGGGCGTCCCATTGTCAGGCCCTTCTTCGTCCCTTCAGGTTACAGAGGACGGGGGAGTAAGTGCAGCGAAAGGAGGAGTTGTTGATTCGCGTTCGTCCGAGGAAGAATTTGGCACTTTGGACCAAGTGAGTCCGTCCGAGGACCCCTCTGGTGACCTAGGCGACCCCAACTTGACCGAAGCGGATATCTTGTCAGAGGGGATTTCTTCTCGGGTTGAAATGGGTTTCAAGAGGAAGTCCCAAACCAGCCTGCTCGACCTAATTGAAGGCCAACTAGGGAAGGATGCACCGGGGAAGTCTCAGTCCAAGCTTCCTCCTCTTCCACCAAAGCCCCAGCCGGTCTAGACCAGGTCGTCTTCTGCCCAGGCTAAGCTTCCACTTCCTCCACCTCAGCCAAGTCTGCCCTAAAGGTCCGAGCCCATTAATCCCAAAAATAAGAAGGACAAGGGCAAATAGCCCATGGGAGCAGACAGATCTCGATCCTCCTAGGAGGAGGATGAAGCTCGGCGGCCCTCCAAGCAACAAAAAACTGGGTACCAGGGCCCTAGAAAGGAAGTGGCCCTATAGGCGGGGCTCCAGGCCTGGCTTCCCGCTCCAATGCTCCACAGGGGGCCTTTGATGGACAATGCTTCCCTTAGGGACTTCAGAGGGGGTGAAGGCACACTCGTGGCCAATGCGTTGGAGAGATCTCTACTACTCCCCGCTGACATGGCCGAATTGGAAAACCTGAGGAGGCAGGAGGTCGTGCTCAGCCTGAAGAGGTACTTAGGCATGGTAAGACATCCAGCACTTGAGACTTCGTTGAATTTTTCTCTTTAGTTCTCAACTTACTGTGTGCTTGTTTCAATTGGCAGGCTGTCCAGGCCACTTTTAGGCTGGAGGAGGAGGCCAATAGCCAGAGCAAGGCCCTGGATCAGGAGCGCGACAAGCGCTTGGATGTCGCGAGGACCCTTAAGAACTCTGAGGCTGATCTCAAGAAGGTAAGGAAAGAGCTGAAGGAAATGATGAGGGCCAGAGACAGCGCGGTATCCGGCCTAGCTGGCACTAAAAAACAGGCTGAGGACCAAACAGGGTGCCTGCGGAAGGCTAAGGATCAGCTGTAGATTGCCAAGGAGCAGATTGTTAACCTGAAGAAGAAACTGGCTGAGGTCGAGGGGGCCAAAAATGTCGCCGAGTGGGCCAGGGACGAGGCCTTGAGGGCTAAAGCAGAAGCTAAGTTTACGAAGACAGAGGCTGAAAGCTCTAAGGAGCAAGTCGAGGAGGAGGCTTTTAATGCGGGGGTGGCTGAGACCGAGGCCAATCTCAAGGCTCAAGTACCTAAGGTATGCAGACGCTACTACTCCCTCACCATTTGTGAGGTTGACTCCGCCAACTCTGAAGCTGACACCGCCTCTAAGGCGACAGACGAAGGCCAGGCTAGTGCCCCCAAGGATCCAATTTTAACTGATAAGCCTGCCGAGGAGACTGAGCACTAAGGGGCATTGGAGAATGAAGAAACCAGTAACCAAGAAGCGCCCCAGGATGTGGTGAAGCCTCCTGTTGACTCCCAAGCCACGCCTCCTGACTCTCAGGCTCCTCTTGCCGAGAAAGAGCTCCTCGAAGTTGCCCCTCCGAGCCAGGATCCCAAGGCATCAGACGCAACCTCTCGGCAAACCCCCAAGGACACGCTGTCTATCAAGTTGAAGAAATAGGCCATCTTGACGGGCTATCTTATTTTGTCAACTTTGGCCACTATAGTCTTCTTTTCTTTTCGTTTTATTTTATTTTATTTATTTATTTTTATGATGTTGTAATGAAACTATTTTTTGTGTAATATATCCCATCGTCTGCGCTTATTTCTTCGAATGACGTTTCCCTTTACTTTTCATGCTTTAATGCTTTGCTCAACACTCAGTTAATCCTAGCGATGTGCCAGAAATACTTGGATAATTGAAAACGATGGACCCCTGATGTAAATTTTGCTTCAGGTTTTAACCGAAAACTAAACAGCCTCAGCAATGCCACTTGTTTCCCCTTTAGATGAATCACAAAGAATTCTGGTTCACAACGCGCACTTTATATAAACATACACCTTTCACAAACTTGCCGAGCCTAAGAAAGCATTTTAGCACTTGAAATGCCTTAAGTGATGCTCATGGGCTTGTTTTTGCTTCACATTTTTAGCAAAGTAGGTTGGGGCAAATGGTCCGGTGCGCCAGACTCTCCTCTGGCTGCGCTTGTAACTTAGGTGAGTGCTTACGCTCCATTTTGTTGGAAGTAGCTAGTCTCCCCACAGGTTTGAGTTCGAGGACCATACAAGACCTTGGTTCTGTCTAGTACTTAGTCTTCTGAATTAACTAGTTTCCCCACAGGTTTGAGTCTGAAGACCATGCAAGACCTTGGTTCTGTCTAGTACTTAGTCTTCTGAAGTAACTAGTTTCCCCACAGGTTTGAGTCCGAGGGCCATGCAAGACCTTAGTTCTGTCTAGTACTTAGTCTTCTGAAGTAACTTGTTTCCCCACAAGTTTGAGTCTGAGGACCATGCAAGACCTTGGTTCTGTCTAGTACTTAGTCTTCTGAAGTAACTAGTTTTCTCACAGGTTTGAGTCCGAGGACCATGCAAGGCCTTGGTTCTGTCTAATACTTAGTCTTCTGAAGTAACTAGTTTCCCCACAGGTTTGAGTCCAAGGACCATGCAAGACCTTAGTTCTATCTAGTACTTAGTCGTTACTACTTGGAGTGAAGGAACTTGCCCTCAGCGTTGGAAAGTTTGCTTCTGGAGTGATCACGGTCTTGGCGTTGCTTTGCTGAAGGTGGGCTCTTCCTTGGACTGGGCCTCTGGCCCAGTGCTGACCTAGTCATGGGCGGCCTGGCCTTACGCCCTCTCGTGTGACAGTAGCCCCATCGCGCCAATTTCTCACCATTTCTGATTATGAGGCGTCTTTTTGTTGTTCGAGTTGCGTACCTGACATTTCGGTACGCAAGGCACACTCTCATTAATATCTTTGTGGATTAATGCAGATCCAGCGATTGGTGGTTTCCTTGGAAATTAACCGGGGTTAATATCGCTTGCAATTCTTCCTTCAAATTCCATGCGGATTAATTTCCACCAGCCCTCACCTTCTATATAAGGCGCTCTAGGGGAACCGTTCTCTCACACTTTACAAATCCTTGAGTTCAACAGAAACTTTAAGTTCTCATCCCTTTAGGCGTTTCCAAGGACTTTGCCAAGATTGTGATCAAGGCCCAGGGACATGGGATGGCCCTGGATAAAGGCAAGGGCAAGGAAGCCAAGCTCTTTTCAGGAACCAAGAATGCTGCCCAGATCTTGGACGACGCAGTTGAGGCAAAGGAGGTGGAGGCTAGAGATGTTCTTACCTTTTAACCGAGCAAGAAGGAAGACCCTTATTCTTCAACCGAGAGCCGAAGTGGGCGTGGTTCGTGAGAAATATAACATTTTTCTCCAGTACGCGTCTTTGCTTGCCCTTCAAGCTGGTAGTGATTCGCGTTCAGTTTACTTACCGATGGAGATTCGTAAGATCGCGGAATGGTTGATGCCCAGGTGTTACCGCCTTCGATGCTTAATTATCATGCAACTGGGAGAGAATCAAGGGAACATCTTGGGACAGGGCAGTCGGGCACTTCCGCTTCTTCTCCTTTCTCATCACCGGTACCATCCATACGGGGTCGGTTGCTGTTGGTAGCCTTAAAACAAGCCTGCCTCAGCCTCTCTTTTTATAGTTAGCTTTAGAACAAGCCTGCTTAAGCCCCTGTTGTCATAGTTAGATTTAGAACAAGCCTGTCTAAGCCATTCGGTGTATGATGTACTTTTCCTTTATTTAATAAAAATGCTGCACTTTTTACTTGCTTTACTTTTTGAATCTTTCATTTCTCCGAAATAATTATTTCATGAGTGAGTGTGTTGTTGTTTTTCCTCCAATGGGACTTGGAATTGGTGTTGTTGACGGTAACGAAAAATTGTCTCTACCATGATTAACCGTTGCACTCACTAATGCGCAAGTTCTCCCCACAGACGGCGCCAATTTTAAGGACTGAGTTTAGGCACCACTGCTTTTTGGATGAGTGGGCTTAGACCCAACTAGCCCAATACAATGAACTTGTAGAGAGTGGGCCAAAGAACTAGGCGTTAGCGCATGGACAACGGTCAATATGATGTTCGCCGCAACCCAACACAGATGAACTGAGATTATCTAAGACGGTTTGTCCTCGGCACAATCCGAGGAGCTTGGTAGCAATAATAATTGAATCGCAGTGGTTACATGAATCCCCCTTTCTATGATCTGTTTTCCTATTATATATTCATCCTTCTAACGATCTTTGCCTTCCACTTGTTGATCATCCAAGTCTGTCCCTGACTGCCCGTCCCATCAGCCATCTTATCAAACCTCCTGTGAGTTGCTGTAACCTAGACAACTCAGTTCAGGGGTCATTTCTTCATTAATGCGGCCAGAATGTTAGTTGTGGGCATTTAATGTGGAGGTGACAGTTTATCCTTGAATTGTTCCTCCACCATGCTTCTGTGGCTGACACATTGTACTTGTTCTTTCTCTTGAGATGCTCTGGGAGGCTGCCTTTGATGGTGTGCTACTCTTCCTTTCTATGATCTCGGCAAGCTGAGGACGAGATCGTCCTCGACAATGTTTCTTGGGCAATTTGGACTTTCTTCCTCCTTGGCATGGGCCCTGGGCTTGGTATAAAGTGGGCCGAGGTTGCCAAATTCTTTGACCCCACGTTTTTCATGACTAAAAATACGCTTTTTGTATATGTTTTTTTTTTTTTTTTTATCTAGATTAAGGTGGTCGATACCGTACTGTACCGGGCGGTATGTAACATACTAGTACGTGCACCGGTACCAAAACGTCAATGTTTCATATCGGTTTAAATACTGGCCAATTTCGGGCATTTCAGCCAGTACTGGGTGTACTAACCAGTATAGAAATAAACTTTTATTTTTTATTTTTTAGTTTTGTAATTTTTGAATTTTTGTAAGGGTAGAATGGTATCTTACTTGCATTAACTTATTAGTATTATTTGTTTTCTTAGTATGCTAAAGTCTAAAGTCTAAAACCATGAATAATTTGTCTTGAATTGAGGTAATGTTTTATGGTAAACTTTTATTTTTATTATAATATATATATATATATATATATATTTATAAATATAAAAAATAGCGGTAAACCCAAAACGGTACGCCGGTATTGACCGATACCGAAATATATCGTTCCACTGGCAAAACTAGTATAACCTCCGGTACGAGATTGACTCCCTTGATCTAGATTCTAGGTTATGGATATTTTTAACTTTAGGATAAAGTTTAATTACAAAATTAGTTGTAACTTAAGGTTACAACTTTACTTACTAAAAATAAACATTACATATTTTGAAAATTTAAACGTTGAATTGCATGTTCTTTATGCTGTTAATACACATATCAAATTTTGTGTCAATAAGATATTATTTACTATATGATCTATAAGATTATATTTTATACATAATTTTAAACTACAAAAACTTGCAATTTTAGCCTTTTTAAATTTTTTTTTTTTAATGCTTACAGATTGTAAACTTGGCTTGGGTCTAGTATCCAGTTGCATTAAATTCATTAGAATAATGACATTTGTCCACTTTGTGGTCTTAAGTAAAATTTTAAAATCTGATTGGGTTATCGGGTTAATTATTAATAAAAAATAAATAGAATTTCAAACCTGTGACTAGTCATTAAGGAGGTGTTTGGTTTAAAAAATGGTATATTTACTTTTCAATATCTATTTTTAGAATTTGAATACAGAAAAATGACCAATTTTCACAAAAATTTAAGTACAAAATGCACCCTTGTCCGATTTGGCACTTGTTCCCTATTTTTGGAAAAAACACCTTTTTTGACCTTTTTTTTTTGTTTTTTGGAGAAAGCCTTTTTTTGACTTGATTGAATAGAATATGTTAGTTGGTGGGTCCCAACTATTTTCAACAATATAACAAAAATGAAAATGTATTAATTTTCAATGAAAATGAAATCTGCAAAAAGGTATATTCATTTTTTGTATTTAAACTCACTTTTTTGGATACTAGAAACAAAAATTAAATACAAATACTAAGACCAAACTAACTTTTTAGTGGTTGATTCTACTGAAAACTAAAAATAAGTCAACTTTCTATAAC
This sequence comes from Quercus ilex subsp. ballota, assembly GCA_032727855.1. Classification (NCBI taxonomy): domain Eukaryota; kingdom Viridiplantae; phylum Streptophyta; class Magnoliopsida; order Fagales; family Fagaceae; genus Quercus; species Quercus ilex. The sequence goes on from CM064908.1 coordinate 50,891,017, forward strand.
TCATCATTTATCACTGAAAATACCACAACTTTCTAAGGTGGCATGTTTGGCACTTGTTTCCAATTTTGATAACTCAAAAAATTTTACTTTTTGTGGGACCCACGGATTGACTTGGTGCAGCTTTTACTTTCTTTTTCTTTTCTTTTTTCATTCAACCCCCAGTACCCAAACTCACCGAACCCAGTGAAAAAAGAAAAAAAGAAAAAAAAGAAACCAAACCCAAAAACCCAATGTGAAAAGGAAAGAAAAGAAGAAAAAAAAAGAAAAAAAGAAGAAGAAGAAGAGAAGAATAGAGAAACCAAGCCCAAACCCAGCGTGAAAGGAAAAAAAAAAAAAAAAAAAAAAGAAAGAAAGAAGAAGACCAGATTTGACTACTTAGAGCATCTTCAATGGTCTATGTAAAAGCAAAATATTCTCTATAATAGAGAATGAGACCAAAAAAAGCCACTGCAACGGATTCTCTATACCTGAATTTTTTTTCTCCTCGTGAATAGTAGCTCATCAAGTCTGATAGGCTACTGTTTATTCTTCAAATGCTTTTTTTCTATTATAATAATTGGGTGTTGAATAAAAAAATGTTGGAAGATGTGTAGTTATTAAAAAAAGAATAAATAATGAATGAAAAAATAATATTTAAATGAGATAGAGAATGAGATAGAGAATCTGTTGGAAAATGTATTTGAAAAAGTAGGTAAATAAAGGTAAAAGTCACTGTTCATTCTCCAAACAGTACAAAAATTTGATGAATTTGCTGGATATGCTCTTACATGCTGTGGGTCCCTCAAATATGTGTGTATTTACCAAAATGTCATCATAACTCTGTTTCCATAACTTGAAAACACCTAAATGTGTTTGCAGTTTCCATAATTTATTACTCAAAAATCAGATAATTGAGTGATGAAAACAAAAACTGAAAACACATCCAAACAAACTACTCAGCCATGGGACCCACCAATTTTAAGTTATGGGTGATGGAAACTGAGTTATAGGTGATGGAAACTGAAAATCCAAACAACCCCTTAGATACCTCACATCATCTCCCTCCTAATGGAAACCAACTTGTTCTAGGCTTCTAGCCCATTACTCCAAGGCCGAGGGAAATTTTTTAGATTGAGTTTGGTTTATTTGTAACAAATAAATTTGGACAAATTCAAACCAGCTGTTTTTTTATTTTTATTTTTTTTAAGAAAGAAACCAGTTGTTTCTGTCAGTAGAGGAAGCGGAATTTAGAAAAAGTTTCCTCGTGTTTTTCTATTTCACTAGTGAAAGTCTCATGCGTTACACAGTTTTAGTCATGAATTTTGTATATTTGTCTATATATATAATATATCTAATTACAAATTAGTATGATCAATAACAACTTTTCAATTTTTTTTTAATAATTCTTTATTTCTGAAGAGGGGGATTATCCTAAAAGAATTAATTTCAAATTTATGATTAAAAAATCAATTGTACTTGTACACCTAAAAGAAATTTAATTTTTATGTCTTATTTTGATATTTATATTATCTGTTTTAGTGTTGAGTTTATTCAAATGGTTATAACTTACTAATAAATATATATAACACTCTAACTTAAATTAATGTCTGTAATTGTATTGTGCTTTAACCTTTAAAAACACATATATTAATATTACACATGAAAAAAATGATGAATTAATAATTAAAACATTTGAAAACAAAATTAAGCTAAAATCCAAATTTATTAATGAAAAACAATCCAAATTTCTAAACCTTTTATAAATTAAAAAGAAAAAGAAAATGGAGTTAAGTAAATATAAACTTACATAGGAATTTGGACGGATGGATATAATAACATTTTTAAATCCTTATTTTTCCCTTGTATCCAATTTCATGTTGACAGCAAATTTTGCTTTTAAAGAAGATAGATTACATGGATCAAAGCACCAAACAAAAACTACAACAAATTAAATCCACAATCAAATATTGATGTCAACAACAAATAATCACGTGATGAGAAAATAAATGGTACAATATATTGCTTGCTATATTGACATCTAAAAAAAACACTAAAAGGTGCGATGACTATGAGATTAAGAAAGACAGAAGTTTATATTTTCAGCATAATCTGTAACAAAAACATAGAATTTCAGCATATTAATAAAACTTGTTGATAAAAATCATATAGTATATAACAAAAAGGCAACAAATATGCAAAATCTATTCAATTTTTTATAATAAAAAAAATACTTGCAAGGTTGTAGGTAGGGTAGAGAGAAGAAGGGAAGAATATAGCAAATAATTGCAAGGTAGGTAGAAGAAAGAATAATACACCAAAAAACTATGTGCATATATAGAGAGAATTTTAAGTTGTGAAGAAGATAATATGAACAAAAAGAAGGAGTTTAGGTGAAAATCAAATACTTTCTTTTTTTTTACTTTATTATTAGGATAAAGTTGACATAAGATGAAAATTCATCTACACAAAAAAAGAAAAGAAAATAGAAACATAGTAAAAAAAAAAAAAAAAACATAAACGCAGTTCAATTCTATCTTTAATTAAAAAAATATATTTCTTATTTGCTTTTACGTATTTTTTATCTCTTTTTTTTAATTTAAATTCTATCCTATTGATTTTAAGTTTTGTTGATAACATTTTAGATAGACACAATTGTAATTGTAGTTGTAAATCAAATACTTTTTTTATTACTTGATTATTAGGAAAAAGATGACATAAGATGTTTAGGGTCACAATTTGCGGCCCTAGCCCAAAGAAGAATTGGGTGGTGGCCCAATGAGCCCAATACAATGAATTTATAGAGAATGGGTTAAAGAGCTAGGCCTTAATGAAGTTAATAACGGTTAGTATGGATTTTGAAGATAATCAAGCAAGAACAGGACATACAAGACTGGATCAAATCATTGTCCGAGGAGGTCTTTCTGAGTATAAATCAAGGTGAAAGTTTACAAATACAATTTGGAGAGCTACAGTATTATTTCCCGCGTTTCTTTTTTCCTTCCCCCTACTCATGGGAGGTTTTTTCATCATATATAGTTCCTTTTTGACTATCTTAGCCTTACACTTGTTAATTATCTAATCTCCCACTTGATTGTATGTCCCATCAGACACCTCCTCTAGCTTTCTGTGAGATGTGATATTTGAAATTGCACTGTTCAGGGATCTTCTCCATATAAATGCGGCCAGAAAAGTAGCTGCAGTGCATTTAATGAGGTGGTAGCAGCTTTTCCTTTAGATATTTCTGAGTTCTTATCACTCCAATACATGCTTGAAACTCGTCTTTATCATGTAAACCTCCTGACATGTTACCTAGGGTGTTGGACTTTGGATTCAGTTTGTATTGGTCGTGTCCGATAAGGAATTACTCCTCAGACCGTTCTCTGTCCGTTCCTTCTTTGTGAGACTTTAAACTTGGGAACTTTCTCAATCACTTACCCCTCCTCGGATATGCCTACGTTCCCCAAATAAGGCCCAAGGCCCAATATACAAATTTGGGCCTTTATCCCTACAATAGCCCCTCAAAATTCTAGTTTTTCCCTCACATCTGAGGAAAAAAATTGGGATTTTGATTTGCTTCAAATTCAAGGGCCAGGGATATAAAAATCTCTGAGTTCGCACGTGTGGGAATATAGTTTTGTGCGCTTCATAATTGCTACTGACGTTTTGGAATTTGCGATGCGCCATTAATTGTTCCAGGCAGCGTTATGTCCCTTGTATCTAACGGTGAGGCATTAATCTAATGGCTGATATTTCTCCTCAGGGTTTGGGCGGGATAACTCCCACTCATTTTTTGTCCTCTATATAAAGCCTTGGAGGAAATCCTTTCTCTTTTACTTTACAAACTCTCAAGCTCTCCAGCGATCTCAGACATTCAAATTCACAAAACCTGTTAAATTGTTAAGCTTACCATACCTGTTTCCCTAGAAATCTTTAAGAATTTTTCTAAAGGTCTCAAGGATCATCACTCACTTTAGTTCGCGTAAGTTCTGATTTCTCCGAACCTTTCTTTTTCTCCTCGGCCAATCTCCTCGGCCCTCAAATTCTTATTTCTCTAGTTATCGCTTTCAGTGTTTCTCCTTTAATTTGTTTGAAATGGGTAGATTTATGCATTTAGTGAATAGCCCTTCCAAGATAGAAGCCTTTAAGAAAGAATACCACATACCGCAGGAAGTCGCCCTGCAGTACTGTTCCTCAGAAGAGATAGTAACCAACCGAGAAGAGGGAGAAGTCATAATCCCTATGATAGCTTTCATAAAAGGAGGGATGACCCTTCCTATGAGTGAGATAACAAGGGACTATCTCCGCAACCATAGGATATGCCCTCACCAGTGCGCACCTAACCTTTTTAGTATCCTTGGGAGTATTGATGCTCTGAACGAGCATTTGGGCTTGAGGCTCACATGGCATGACGTGGTCCACATGTACGAGTGTCACAAACAAAAAGGGGTGGGATTTTACCTCAAATCCTGCTCTGATATTGTCAGGTTCATCTCGTGTCTCCCCAAATCTAACAAAGGGATGAAAGACGACTACCTGATTGCTTCGAGAGCGTGGCATGACGGTCTTCATTGCCCAGTCGAAAAGGGAGAGCCAGGTGGGACACCTTAGATTTAGGTCTCCTAACAATAGATTTAGACTCTTTAACCTCAGCCTTGTCTCGCTCTTTTTTTGCCTTATTTTTTCATAATAATAGATTTCAACTTTTTAATTGTGCGTTGTTCTTTTTTGGTGTTAACAGATAGAAGGCACGTAGCTCCTCGGATCAGATTAACTAACGTTGCAGCTCTTAACTACTTGTTGAGATCTGAAATTTTCGTAAGTGAAGACGAGCAGCTTCAGGCCGTCCATTTGATTTTGGACTTCAAGCCCATTTTAGAGACATTCCATGAGGTCGGCAATGCCATAAAAGTGGGTGACCATCGGATAGCTCGAATCGATGTGTCTCGGCCCAATTATTTAGCTCCATACGATCTTCCACCAGTAGCGCAACCCTTCCCACAGGGCATTCCTTTGGTCGTCCAACCAATTCAACAAATCCCTCTTGAAGTAGCAGCAGCCAGAGAAGGGATTACCTCTTCGGCCTCCTCGCTTGAAGAAGAAATTGATAAGTTTCATTTCGTAGATAAGGAGCCTCAAGGGGTGCAAATGATTTCTGATTTTGATGTCGAGGATGTAGCTAACAGACAGTCAAGTGTTCACGCCTCGGTTCTCATAGTTGCCAATCCGGAGGACACTTTGGAAGAAGAAGAAGAAGGGATGGATCTGAACAAAGGGAGAAAAACTTTAAAGGAGCTTATAGCCGCGAGAAACAAAGTGTCCACCTCTAAAGAGGCCCATAAGTCCTAAGTCCCAACTAACCTTCCCCTTCCTCCTCCTCAAGTTCCCAAAGACCTCGGACTGAAGCCACTTCCCGAGATGAAAAAGAAAAGGCCAAATGAGGTTTTGGAGGAAGGCGAAGTGGGCCCCCAAAATGGGAGAAAAGAACAAAAAGTGGCCAAGGACATCCGAGGCAGGAAATCTCCATCCGTTGAAAGCCGAGATGAATCTCTTGGGGCTGATGTGCGCCAACCACCGCACACTTGGTCCCCCAGGCTGGAGGTTGATAGTGCTCCCATCCCTTAGGATACCACGGTCTGAAGCTTCCAAGGGGGGCATTCTGGTCACCTTGTTAAAGCCCTGGAGCAGCCACTTCTTCTGCCAAAAGATATGGATGCTTACAGGCGTTTTAAGCAGCCTGATCTATTTTTATCCCTTAAGAGGGATCTTGCCATGGTAACTGGTTCGATCTACCTTTCCAATTGAATATTTGTTTACTTTTATTCATTCTTTCTCTTTGTCTTATATAGAATTCTTATGCTCCCATTATGTAGATTACCCAACAGGTTTTCGTGGCCGAGGAATGGGTCAAGGATGCCCGCAATGAAGCCAAGGCGGAGGCCCAATCCCGCTTCGAGGTTGAGAAGTCATTGGGGGTCCTCAAGGAGGATAAAGCTAAACTATCCAAAAATTTTAAGGAGGCGATTCAGGCCAGAGACAGTGCTGACGCAGGCCTTAAGACTGCAGAGAGGCAGACCAAGGATCAACGCTAGAAGTTGTATGTGACTGAGATTAACTTGGCCACAGAAAAACAACTGGTGAAAGATCTTAGGGCTGAACTTCAGAGGGTTAGGGAAGCAGCTCAACTGGCCAAGGAAGTAGCCGAGGCTGAGAAGCAAGCATCCTATCAGCTTAGCGTAGAACAGACACAAGTCAGACTTGTTGAGGAGCTTTCTGCAGTATGCAGGGATTACTGCAATGTGTCATGGGATAAAACCCTTAACGTTGCAGGGGTCCCAGTAGACTCAAAGTGGAGGCTACCTAGGAATAGGTATTATCACCCAGAAATCAGTGAAATCCCAGGAGCTCTCCCTTCTTATCCTGCTCATGTTCCAGAGACCTCAGAGCAACCCACAATCACTCAAGCTGCTAATCAAAGCCAGAGGATAGAGGTAATCGAGGACAAGAGTAAGGATGAAAGGAAGAAGCCTTCAGTAGAAGCTGAAGATGCTGCCCAGGCCAAAGAAGCTGAAGCTAAGGCAAAGGATGCTGCTACTTCCCAACTAAGCTGAAAAGATGATCCCCCAGCCTCCAAGACTAAGGCTTAGCTTTTAAATTTCTGGCTGTAGTTATCATGTACTCTTTTTTACTTTATTTTATCATGTACTCTTCTTTTATAATTAATGAGCAGGATTCTCCTTCTATTTTTCGTACCTTTTCTTTATATGCTTTTAGGTTCACCACTATTGCAAATAGTCTTTAATTGTTGTCACTTTAGTTTTAATAAAAATCAATAAAAAGTTCCAATAAAGACAAACAATAAAAAAATTCAAGCAATTTTAACTAAGTACCAATGAAGGTTGAATTTGATAAAGATAATTAGCGAACTTTGTAAAGAATAAAAATAAAGGGGGATATCCTTCACATTGCTACACATTTGAATAGAAAATTAAGTATCGTACCTTATTAAGAATAATCAAATAAATAAACCTTATAAGATGTTAACCAAGTGTTGAAGATACCATTGAGTGTTCATTTCACCTAAGTACGTGGTATGAAAGATGCCATTGAGCATTAACCTTCCCACATCATCTGGTCCGAGGACTTCAGGCATAATTGAGTTTTAGTTTAAACACTTGTAAAAGTTGTCATTGAGTGTTAACTTTCCCATATCATCTGGTCCGAGGACTTTAGGCATGATTAAGTTGTAGTTTAAACACTTGTAAAAGTTGTCATTGAGTGTTAACTTTCCCATATCATCTGGTCCGAGAACTTCAGGAATGATTGAGTTTTAGTTTAAACACTTGTAAAAGTTGTCATTGAGTGTTAACTTTCCCATATCATCTGGTCCGAGGACTTTAGGCATGATTGAGTTGTAGTTTAAACACTTGTAAAAGTTGTCATTGAGTGTTAACTTTCCTATATCATCCGATCCGAGGACTTCAGGCATAATTGAGTTTTAGTTTAAACACTTGTAAAAGTTGTCATTGAGTGTTAACTTTCCTATGTCATCTGGTCCGAGAACTTCAGGTATGATTGAATTTTAGTTTAAACACTTGTAAAAGTTGTCATTGAGTGTTAACTTTCCTATATCATCTGGTCCGAGGACTTCAGGCATGATTGAGTTTTATTTTAAACACTTGTACAAGTTGTCATTGAGTGTTAACTTTCCCATAACCTTCAGGCATGATTGAATTTTAGTTTAAACACTTATAAAAGTTGTCATTGAGTGTTAACTTTCCCATTTCATCTGGTCCGAGGACTTCAGGCATGATTGTTTTTAGTTTAAACACTTGTAAAAGTAAGAACAACAGAAAGTACAAGGCCTTTATATAACAGATAAACATATTGATCAAGGAAATACTCGCTAATAGTAATACCTTTTAAGGTAGTTTACATTCCACGGGCGTGGTATTACATGATCATCTAAATCTTCTAGAAAGTATGCCCCGATGCCAGCCCCTGAGGTAATACAGTATGGCCCCTCCCAATTGGACCCTAATTTTTCCCATGCTGGGTTCTTTGCAGCGTCCAAAAGTTTCATTAACACTAAATCACCAGGCGCTAATGGTCTTAGCTTCACGTTGGCATCATAACCCTGTTTGAGCTTGTGTTGGTAATATGCTAATTGGACCATTGCATTTTCCCTCATCTCTTCAATCAAGTCCAAATTCTTCTTTAGGTGCTCATTGTTACTGCTCGGACTGAATGAACTGAGTTTTAACGTTGGGAAACCAATCTCTAAAGGGATAACAGCCTCAGCCCCATAAGTCATTGAGAAGGGGATCTCCCCAGTAGATCTACGAGGCGTAGTCCTATATGTCTAGAGAACATGTGGCAATTCTTCCACCCATTTGCCCTTCGCATCATCTACCCTATTCTTTAATCCATTTACTATGACCTTGTTAACAACCTCCACTTGTCCATTCCCTTGAGGATAAGCAGGAGTAGAATATCTATTCGTAATTCCCAACTCATAGCAATATCTTCTAAACGCTTTTCTATCAAACTGAAGGCCATTGTCTAAGATGAGGGTATTAGGGACCCCAAACCAAGTGACAATATTTTTCTAGATAAACTTCTTGGCATCTGCATCTCTAATGTTTGCTAGGGGTTCAGCTTTGACCCACTTGGTGAAATAGTCTGTGTTAACTAGCAGATATCTCTTGTTTCCTGTTGCCTTGGGGAAAGGGCCCACTCTAAGCCCCATTAAGTGAATGGCTAGGGGCTGGACAATGTGTTGGGAAATATAGACCCCAGTTGATAGAATTAACAAGTTTTAAACCCAAGTTGTTAATTAGATTAATTATGAATAAACCTTGTTAATAACAAACAAACATCAATATCATGTTAAAATCATGCAGCGGAAAAATAAAATAAGACAAGATATGATGACCCAGGAAAACCAATGAAACCAACCAGTTTCACAGTAAAAAACCTGGGGGAAACCTTCCCGAAAAGCAATCCACTATAGAAAAGAGAAGTTTCAGATCTAGTACAAAACCTTTGTCCCTAGACTCTACAATCCCCGTAGATGAACTCACAGCAGAAACCTTCTACCGCTTCAGAACCTCTGAACTTTTCAATATATGACCGCCACCCTTTTTGTTGCACGAATCCCAGTATGTGACTAACTCCTTTGCACGAATCTCAAAACGTGACTCACTCACCAACTTAAGGAAGAAGAATGTTGGCTGCAAAGTTCTTCACTTCATCAACAATGAAGATCAAGAAGCACTTGGTTACAAAACCCTAAGGCGTAAAGACGCAGTAGCTTCTTTCAGAGAGAATAAGACATCGGTCACCTTTTGCATATGTTCTCCTTGTCTTCTCTCTTATGTGACGGCCTCTAAAACAAGCCTTATATAGGTCTAGGGTTGTGAGAAAAGAAACCCTACACAAATACAAAAGCCTGGCCCAAAAATCAAATCTGAAAATTTTGATTTCCCGTAACCTCGATCGATCGAGAGGTGTCGAGGAGGTGTCGAGATTTAATGAATCTCAACAGATAGCAGCTATCGAGGAGGTGTCGAGGGGACAGAAACTTTCTCGATCGATCGACCAGCTATTGAGAAGCTATCGAGATTGCGATAAGCATCAGCTAAAGATCTCGACAGATAGCCAGGTGTCGAGGTAGCTGTCGAGAGGTGTCGAGCTTTAAAAACTTTGCACTTCAGCTTGCTTTTTCTTGGACAGACTTGATGACTTCAACACTTGACCTTGAAACATTATTTCTTGAAGTATTAAAAACACCTAGAACTACCCAATTACAAGTAGAGTGCGTTTTGTCAAAGGATTAGCCAATCTACATAAATAAATGACATATGTTCTTAATCAAGTTAAAACATATATGTCCTAACAATCTCCCCCTTTGGCAATCCGTGACAAAACCACAACAAACAAATGAGCATATGAGAGAAGTCATAAGACACTCAACTCATATTCACTTGTTGAATACAATAAAATCTATCCTAACACAAACTCTTGAAAAACTTTGCAAGAAGAGAGTTTATGGCAAGTAGACTTTGACAACCTGTATTTTTGAAACACTTTTAAACAAAACTCATCAAGGCATCTTGTGTGAAACAGAAATAATAGATTGCATACAAGTATAAGAAACATGTGTATGAAGAAAGAAAAGAAACAACACATGTAAGGTAGGTGAAAGAAACATACATCAGCATATAAAGAAGCTAAACACAATGTATGTAGACATGATCACAAGACCCAAGGTACAAGAGCAAGGAAGTAAGCACTCCCCCTAACAAGATGAAACACATCTCCCTCTTACAAAGGAATGTATTTCTCCCCCTAACTTGTAGAATCTTAAAAAAGAAACCACAAAGTCACAATTTCTCTCCCCCTTTTTGTCATGATTGACAAAGGGTACAAGAAGCTAGAAAGCTTAACTCGAGAAACATAAAGATGATCAAGGATGATCAAGGGGGTACAAAGAAATCCATATAAATGCATGAATGTAATGAAACAAGATGCTATGGATAACAAGATAATAGAAGGATGCAAAACATGTGAAAAACAAGAAAAATGTTAAGCACATAAATTCCAAAACACACACACACAATATACAAGTCTAAACAATTTTATATTTCAAAAACAAGTTATGACAGTTTAGTGAGCATACATTAGCACATGTAAAACCTTTGTGATGGCCAAATCACATTGTACCTGCATATGTATCAAAAGTAGCAAAGAATATTGCGTGTTGTGTGTGAAAAACATCGCAAGATTGCATATGTGTATACAAGTTACGACGATCTGAGATATGAGAAAATAACTTTTAACTCACACACAATCATAACTGTTTGATGGGGACTATCACCTTCGAGGTACATCCTATAACTCCCACATCTCCTAGAATACACACTTGCAACCATATTTAAAGCATTTTTGATCTTTTTGCTTTTCATTTTCTTTGCATGTTTTCTTTTATTTTAGCATATCATACATGGGCATATAAAAGAGAGAAAAGAAATACCCAAGATGTTAAGCATTTGACATCGCACTTTTGCTATGCCGAAGCATACGAATGTCTTTGACACTGCACTTTTGCTATGCCGAAGCATACATGTGTCATATTATGATTGGCGAGCAACAGTGGTGAGATGGTTATTTATGCATTTCTCTTAGGATTTTCTAGTCCTATCCGTCAAAAAGAGTGATATGAGTGTTAAATTTTAAGAGATAACTTAATCTTACTCATCATAAACAAGAGCCACAAAGCTCACTTGCTTAGTTGTGCATAGAGATGCTCATCTAAGCTACAAGAGATACAAAGTTTAGAAAACTTTGTTTCATTGGCCATCCAAGGTACACAAGTACCAAAGTACACAGAACACACACTGTTTTTGTATTTTTCTGATTTTTCTTTTTATTTTTATTTTGAAAACAAAACAAAATAAAAACTAAACAACCAAACAAAAACAGATAAACAACATGAATGCATGAAAGAAAGATTCATATGCATGAAAACATGATAGAAATATGCAGATGCATGAAAGCATGATTCCAAAAACAGATAAGAAATCAAGCAAAGAAAGTCCTACTTTAGATAGAAAGAATCAAAGCAGAGGATAAACAGAAAAGACAATTAAGTCTTAGGCTCCTTTCTCACCCACACAGCACGAGTCTTTGGCCGTGAAGATGAAAAGGCACGAGTCCTAGTATGTCTACTAAAGGACATAGAAGAATTAGAATTCTCTTGAAATTGAGTTAAAAAGCTCAAGACTTTTAATAACTCTCCAAACAAAGGTGTAGGTGCTTAAGAGGAAACCTGTGACCGTTTGGACAATTGCTTATGAGGATACAACTTAAAGCAATTAGGACGAATGTGTCCAGCAACACCACAATGATGACAAACACAAGGCTTAACAAAGGATTTAGAATTAGCCAGATCAGTTTTGGATTTCATACCTTTATTACCTTTCTCAAATTGTGGCATAAAGATAGTCCTTGATCCAGAAGCTGTGGATGAGGAGGGGCTAGAGGAAACAGCATATCTTAAGCCAGTCTTATTAGAGGCTTCCTGAAGGGTCATCTTCTTAGGTACTTCATCATCAGAAGAATCCTTACTGTTACTAGCACTCTCCACAATCACCTTATCGGTTGTGGCAGCAAAGGCCATAACTTGACGACATTCATCCACAAACTCATCAGAAGAGTCATCCTCAGTATCACTCCAGGTAGCAACCAACCCTTTCTCTTTTGGCTTCTCGGTCTTTTCCTTCATGAGGTAGTTTGGACACTCTATCCTCATATGACCAAAACCTTTGCACTCATGGCATTGAATAAGGGGTTTTTCATTCTCGCCCTTCCTAGAGGATTTAGGTTTCCTAAGAGGTCTACCCTTATCCTTTTTCCTAAACTAAAGTAGCTTGATAATCTCATCAGTTATGAAGGTTAGATCCTCATTCTCATCTTCACTTTGATCTGCATCTTCAGAGTCCTCAGTCTCTTCCTCTATACCCTTAAGAGCCAAGTTTTTGCTCTTTCCAATTTTCCCATTGAGCCTAATCCCATCTCATAGGTTTGAAGGTTCCCTACAAGCTCAGTCAAAGGAATTTGATCAATGTCCTTGACTTCTTCAATGGCAGTGATCTTGGCATGGAATCTTTCAGGTAAGGACCTAAGGATTTTTCTAACAATTTTGGATTCTGCAATACATTCTCCAAGGTTGAAAGCAGAATTCACAATATCCTTGAGTTTGGCATAGAACTCATCAAATGTCTCATCCTCCTCCATACTTATTTCTTCAAAACTACTTGTGAGTTATTGAAGCTTCACAGTCTTTACTGCCTTGGTACCTTCATAGGTGGTCTCAAGAATAGTCCATGCTTCCTTGGCAACTTCAGTGGATGAAATTTTCTTGAATTCTTCATTAGTCACCCCACAAAACAAAGCATTCAAGGCCCTACTATTGAAATTTGCAGCTACAATTGTTGCATCATCCCAATCCACAAGTGCTTCCTTCGGCTTAATCCAGCCAACTTCAACAGCTTGCCATACCTGTTCACCTAGAACCTGCAAAAAAACTTTCATACGAACTTTCCAGTACGCATAATTAGTTCCATCAAATAAAGGAGGTATAAATAAAGATTGTCCTCTATCCATGACAACAGGGGTCAATGGATCACACTCAGGAAATTAATCCAATCAGAGTGAACCCGCTCTGATACCACTTGTTGGGAAATATAGACCCCAGTTGATAGAATTAACAAGTTTTAAACCCAAGTTGTTAATTAGATTAATTATGAATAAACCTTGTTAATAACAAACAAACATCAATATCATGTCAAAATCATGCAGCGGAAAAATAAAATAAGACAAGATATGATGACCCAGGAAAACCAATGAAACCAACCAGTTTCACAGTAAAAAACCTGGGGGGAAACCTTCCCGAAAAGCAATCCACTATAGAAAAGAGAAGTTTCAGACCTAGTGCAAAACCTTTGTCCCTAGACTCTACAATCCCCGTAGATAAACTCACAGCAGAAACCTTCTACCGCTTCAGAACCTCTGAACTCTTCAATATATGAACGCCACCCTTTTTGTTGTACGAATCCCAGTACGTGACTAACTCCTTTGTACGAATCTCAAAACGTGACTCACTCACCAACTTAAGGAAGAAGAATGTTGGCTGCAAAGTTCTTCACTTCATCAACAATGAAGATCAAGAAGCACTTGGTTACAAAACCCTAAGGCGCAAAGACGCAGTAGCTTCTTTCAGAGAGAATAAGGCATCGGTCACCTTTTGCATATGTTCTCCTTGTATTCTCTCTTATGTGACGGCCTCTAAAACAAGTCTTATATAAGTCTAGGGTTGTGAGAAAAGAAACCCTACACAAATACAAAAGCCTGGCCCAAAAATCAAATCTGAAAATTTTGATTTCCCGTAACCTCGATCGATCGAGAGGTGTCGAGGAGGTGTCGAGATTTAATGAATCTCAACAGATAGCAGCTATCGAGGAGGTGTCGAGGGGACAGAAACTTTCTTGATCGATCGACCAGCTATTGAGAAGCTATCGAGATTGCGATAAGCATCAGCTGAAGATCTCGACAGATAGCCAGGTGTCGAGGTAGCTGTCGAGAGGTGTCGAGCTTTAAAAACTTTGCACTTCAGCTTGCTTTTTCTTGGACAGACTTGATGACTTCAACACTTGACCTTGAAACATTGTTTCTTGAAGTATTAAAAACACCTAGAACTACCCAATTACAAGTAGAGTGCGTTTTGTCAAAGGATTAGCCAATCTACATAAATAAATGACATATGTTCTTAATCAAGTTAAAACATATATGTCCTAACACAATGGATTAAGGACTCCTCCTGGTTGGTGTATGTTTGGTGCAAACCGTTAGCACTAATCACATTTTTTCACATATTATTAGGCTTCCCTTTGCATATTCGGCCACCAATAACCTTAGGTAATGGCTCTGTGCGCTAAGGATCTACCTCCAGTATGGCTTCCGCAAATTCCCTCATGTAGCTCCTCGAGGAGTAATTCAGTTGCTTCAGAATGTACACATAACAAATATGGTCCTGAATATAAGCGTTTATATAATTTCTGGTTTTCGAACAACCAAAATCGAGCAGCCTTTCTCCGTACCTTGTCAACTTCAGAATTTTCTTCAGGCAGAGTGTCTTCCTTCAAGAATAACACCACAGGAGCCATCTAGCTAGGCCCTGCTCTGACCTGGTGAACTCGGACTATCTCTCTTCTTATCTCCGCAGGTTTGCACAAATCCTCTATGAGGATAACCCGAGGCAGGTTCTACGCCGAGGAAGTCGCAAGTGTGGCTAGGGAATCAACATGTGTGTTTCTGCTTATAGGGATGTGCAACAAGTTGAAAGATTCAAACTCTGATTGCAGGTGTCTAACTTGACTCAAGTACTCCTGCATTCTTCCTTCTTTCGCTTCAAATTGTCCTTTCACTTGGCTGACGACTAACCTTGAGTCTGAGAACATCTCTACTACCTTTCCGCCCATTTTTTGAACCATGGTCATTCCCATTTGTAGAGCTTCATATTCAGCCTCATTATTTGTAGTCAATAAGTCCAGCCTTAATGACTTTTCAATAGTGATATTCTCAGGGGATACCAGTACTAGCCCCACTCCAGAACCCTTATGATTTGCTGCACCATCAACGTACACTTTCCAGGATAAGGGACCTTGTTGGGAGATCATGTTAACCAATTTTTCATCCATGTTCTGCATTGATGCTACTTCTTTTAATGGGGGTTCAGCGCACTCGGCCACCAGATCCGCGAGGACTTGGCCCTTGATGGAGGTACAAGGCATGTATTTGATGTCAAAAACCCCTAAGACCGTGCCCCATTTAGCGATCCTTCATATGTAATCAACACTTCGTAGTATGGATTTAAGTGGAAGCTGGGTGAGGACGACAACTGTATGTGCTTGGAAATAATGAGGCAACTTTCGTGTACCATGTACTATCGCCAAGATGGCTTTCTCTAGCGGTAGATAACGAATCTCGGCCTCATGCAATGACTTGCTCACATAATAAACAGGCCGCTGTACACCACGATAAACTCGTATCAATACCAAACTTATAGCATAAGGGGCCACAGCGATATAGGCAAATAAGACCTTATCCAATTTAGGACTGGACATAATAGGTGGCCGAGTTAGATATTATTTAAGTTGCTGGAAAGCTAAGGCACATTCTTCAGTCCACTCAAACCATTTCCACTTGTTAATCAACAAGAAGAAAGGTCTGCATCTATCTGCTGACCGAGAGATGAATCGGTTCAAGGCAGCGGCCATTCCGGTCAGTTTCTGGACTTCTTTGGGATTCCGATGTGGTTGCAAACTGCTAATAGCCTTTATTTAGTCGGGATTGACCTCAATTCCCCTGTGGGTTACCATATAACTCAAGAATTTTCCTGATCTTACGCCGAACGAGCACTTGGAAGCGTTTAGACGCAACTTGTATTTTCTAAGAACTTCAAAAACGTTTCTGAGGTCTCCCATATGCTTAGAAACCACTTTACTCTTCACCACCATGTCATCTATGTAGACCTTAATACTTTTACCCAACTGTGGCTCAAATATTCTCGTCATCATTATTTGATACGTAAATCTTGCATTTTTCAAACCGAACGGCATCACTTTATAGTGGTAGTTCCCAACGGGGGTGACGAAAGCGGTCTTCTCCTGGTCATCCAGGGCAGCGGTATTTGATGGTACCCTTGAAAGGCATCCAAGAAGCTCATCCGAGGATAACTAACAGTTGCATCCACCAACTGGTCTATTTTAGGCATAGGGAATGGATCTTTTGGACAGGCCTTATTCAAATCTGTGAAGTCGACACACACTCGTCATTTCCCACTCTTCTTTTTCACCACCACAGTATTAGCTAACCATTCAGGATAAAAAACTTGCTTAATAGCTCCAGCTTGCTTGAGTTTCGTTACCTCCTCTCGTACTGCCTCAGCGTGCTCCTTGGATGGGCGCCGAAGAGGTTGTTTCTTAGGGGTGACCAATAGTTTAACATTCAGATGGTGACAGATGAATTCTGAATCCACCCTTGGGGCTTCATAAGCATTCCAGGTGAACACATCCACATTTCTTTTAAGATATTCTAATAACTCCTCTTTCTCTTGAATGGGCAATTGAGACCCAACCTGAAAGAACTTCTCAGGATCATCGCCAATAACAACCTTTACTAAATCTTCGCATTTTGCATCCTCAGCTGAATCATCAACGGGCAACGCCGGAGGTTTTAACTGCTATGAATCCTTTTCAGTATAGGCCGAGGACTCACCTTCAGGTTTATGCTGGATGGGGGCCACCAAGCACTGTCTTGCTACATACTGATCTCCCAGGATCTCCTTGACCTGGCATTCGGACAGATATTTGACCTTCTGATGCAGAGTAGAAGAAACGACACCTAGTGTATGAAGCTAGGGTCTGGCAACAATTTCTGTGTAGGGTGAATAAGCATCCACGACGATGAAATCCACCTTCACCAATTCTAAACCAGTCTGTATGGGTAGTCTAATTTGGCCCTTCGGGGTGACAATCTTCCCATCAAAACTCACTAAGGGTGAACTGTAGGGCGTTAGGTCCTCAGGTTTCAAGTTCAGCACCCTATATAAGTCGGGATACATTATCTCGGCACCACTGCCTTGGTCCACCATCACCCTCTTGAAATTATATCCCCCAATTCTTAGGGTAACCACCAAAGCATCATTGTAAGGCTAAATGGTTCCGATTTTATCATCATCCGAGAAGCCCAAAACTGGTTGAATTTCCAATCTAGCCCTCTTTGGATCTTGATTAGCATCTTCGGCAAATAGCTGAGCCACTGACATTATTCTGGACGGATAAGATCTAGTTCTCTCTAGTGCAGCGAAGATGACATTTATCATTCCCAAAGGGGGTTTGGAAGAATCATCTCTCCGAGATTCTGATTTTGCATGGCTCCCTCGACCACTGGAGTGGTGTAAGAGTTGTTTTAATTTACCTTCACGGATAAGTTGGTCCAGGTGGTCCCATAGACTCCTACAATCCTCTGTGGCATGTCCATGATCTTGATGGTATTGGCAATAGAGGTTGTGGTTGCGCCTTTCGGGGTTTCCCACCATTTTATTTGGTCGTTTAAAGAATGGCTCATTCTTGATCTTCTCCAGAACTTGATGCACCGGCTCTTGGAACACGGCGTTGACTGCCTGAAGATTTACCTATCCTGATTGTCCAACAAAATCTCTCCATGGCCTGTTATTACTGTACCTATCCGACCTGAAATTCCTCCTCTCTTGAGGGATAACCTTATCCTTCCCTTTCCCCTACTGTTGATCTTCTTCAACTCTTTTATACTTATCAATTCTGTCCATCAGTTGGCGCACATTGGTAACAGGTTTTCCAGTTAGAGATTTTCTTAAACTGTGCTCAGTTGGAAGGCCGAGCTTAAAAGTATTGATGGCCATTTCATCAAAGTCACCATCCATCTCATTAAATATCTCCTAGTATCTATCTGAATACGTTTTCAGGGTCTCACCCTCTCTTATGCTTAAGGATAGTAGGGAAGCCAAAGGCCGAGAAACCCTACGACATGTGACAAAACGGGAACCAAATGCCTGGGTGAGCTCTTTGAAGGAACTTATAGAGTCTGCTCTCGGGCTGTCGAACCACCTCATTGCGACTGGTCCTAGACTAGATAGGAAAACTTTACACATCAAGGCTTCGTCTTTGGAATGGACAGCTATCCTCTGGGTGAAATGGCTCACGTGTTCTACAGGGTCTGTTCGACCATTATAGATGATGAACGATGGCTGATGAAAATGCTGAGGAAGTTTTGCTTTTTCAATCCTACGCATGAAAGGCGACCTGGAGATTTGGTTCAAGGCCCTGCTCATAGCGTCATTTCCTACACCTCTACATGACAGGCTTTGAAACTGCCGCTCACGATGATGCTCTTCTTCATAGGAGAGGGATTCGCTGGGTGGGGTTCGAGATCTCCACCTGTAATTAACGTCCTTTTTGTCATCAGAAGAAACATCAAAGTTCGGAGAAGCTTGTTTCCTCTTTGTATGGCGTAATTCTCTCGTTAAATGATCAATCTCCAGTTGCATGCTTTTGTTGTTCTTTGCATGGGAGATATGGCTCCCCCCTCGAGGTTGACTCCTATCAGTGTGTGTGGTGTGAACACTTCCTTCACGGTCACCTCTCTACTCAAGGTTAAGGAAAGGGTCCCCTTTCTGGGATCCTCTTGACTCTGCTTGTTATGGACCTGGTTTTGCCATAATTCACCGTTGCCTTCAATATCCCACAAGCTCTTTCCCACAGACGGTGCTAATTGTAGGGTCACAATTTGCGGCCCTAGGCCAAAGAAGAATTAGGTGATGGCCCAATGAGCCCAATACAATGAATTTATAGAGAATGAGTTAAAAAGCTAGACCTTAATGAAGTTAATAACGGCTAGTATGGATTTTGAAGATAATCAAGCAAGAACAGGACATACAAGATTGGATCAAATCATTGTCCGATGAGGTCTTTCTGAGTATAAATCAATGTGAAAGTTTACAAATACAATTTGGAGAGCTACAGTATTATTTGCCGTGTTTCTTTTTTCCTCCCCCCCACTCATGGGAGGTTTTTTCATCATATATAGTTCCTTTTCCACCATCTTAGCCTTACAATTGTTAATCATCTAATCCCTCACTTGATTGTATGTCCCATCAGACACCTCCTTTGGCTTTCTGTGAGATGTGATATTTGAAATTGCACTGTTCATGAGTCTTCTCCACATAAATACGGCCAGAAAAGTAGCTGCAGTGCATTTAATGCGGTGGTATCAGGTTTTCCTTTAGATATTTCTGAATTCTTATCACTCCAATGCATGCTTGAAACTCATCTTCATCGTGTAAACCTCCTGACATGTTACCTAGGATGTTGGACTATGGATTCGGTCTGTTTTGGTCGTGTCCGAGGAGGAATTACTCCTCGGACCGTTCTCTGTCCATTCCTTCTTTGTGAGACTTTAAATTTGGGATCTTTCTCAATCACTTACCCCTCCTCGGACACGCCCACGTTCCCCAAATAAGGCCCAAGGCTCAATATACAAATCTGGGCCTTTATCCCTACAAGATGCATATTTATTATAAAAATAAAAATAAAAACGTAGTAAAAAAATTAACAAAAATATAGGTTGATACACAATAGTATTCAATTCTATCTTCTTCTTTTTTTTCTTTTTTCTTTTTAATTCTATCTCATTCGCTTTTATGTTTTTTTAAAAAAAAAATAATTAAAATTCTATCATTTTTTTTATAGGTAATTCTATCCAATTGATTTTAGGCTTTGTTGATAATATTTTAGATAGACACAATTGTAGGTTGTTGACTTGTAGTTGTATGTTACCAACTAAGTTTAATCTCTTTTTGAAATTTTAGAAAACACTTATTGTAGATTGCATATTTTAATAAAACTCTTATTGTTATTTTATCCAAAAAATTAATAAGAACAAATAAAATTTTGTTTTAATCTAAAAATTATTGCAATTTGGAGCAGCCACTTGGCGCAACTACGACTTCTAAGCTCAACTTTTATTATATAGTATATGATATAATACGATTAGGCATGTTGCTTCGAGAAAACTGTATTTAAAGAACGGAGATTCAAAAAGTGGTAAAGGAAAACACAGTTATGAACAATGTGTGTATTGTCCAAAAACAACTTTCTATTTTTCACAACAACTAAAATAACAAGCTGTGATTGGTCTACAATAAAAATGATTTAGTGATGGTCTTAATGAAAATAATATTATACTAATCAATGATATAAGGGCTCAAGAGGGCATGCCCGCCCTTCCAACCCCCCTCCCCCAACACATCAAGATTTTTACTTTTTTTTTTTATATATATAAAAAACTATATATATTAACCCCCCCCCCCCCCCCCCACACACACATAATCTTGGCCGCCACTTAAGGCAAAAAAAAAAAAAAAAAAAAAAAAAATACAACAACAACAACAACACATCCCAAACAACCACAAAATTCGTCCAAACACACAAAAAAAAAATTAACAAAATAAAAAAGCTCATTTTTAGCCTGGAAAAATTAAAAATAAAACACAATATATAAGATTTTAATCTCAAACTTATTTGTAATTTGACTAATTTCCAAAAAAAAAAAAAAACTAACAAGTCTAACTCAAGATTTCAAAATTGAAAACATTAGTTAGGCTCATGATTTCAGTGTTATTTAACACTTGTATGAATGCACACAAGTGTGTAATAAGTTTTATTCTGCAAAATTTATTATATAGGCGTACAAACTGACATGTCAAGTATATACACTATAAAGGATCAAACATCACTTAGGGTTCGACTTTTTGGGGTCAAAAAGCACAATTTGAAAACTAAATCATAATTTTTTGCACTAGGTAAGGACGTTAGATGATGTGTTTTCAGCTCCAAAATGTGAAAAACCACTTTTTGCACTAGACTCTAGGAGGTACAATACAAAAACAAAATACAAATCCAATAGGTTACTATTGAATACTTCTCCCATGTCCCTTTAATTTTGTTTATATTCATTTCAGTCATTTAAGTTTTTTAAGTTTATCCAATCAAAACCTCTCTATCAACTTCCGTTAATTTTATATATATATATATATATATATAAAGGAAAAATTTCAATCAATAATTGGATTTTTTTTTTAATTAAAAAATTTGAAGAAAAAAATTAAACTTTTGGACAATTAACCGTAATATTTAGCAAAAGTTGATGGAGAGATCTCAATTGAATCAACTTAAAATTTGGAAAACTGAAATGAAGGAAAACAAAGTTAAAGAGTTGAAATATAGAAATAGAAGTTAAGAGGCCATTTGGTCATAGAGTTCAAAAATTATTGTTTAAAAAGATGTAAAATTTGTGGTTTAAAAAGTGTTGTTGAAATAAGTGTTTTTAGTATTTATAAAACAAAAAAATGTGTTTGGTATCATGGTATAAATAACATGTTTCAATGTTAAAAAATATAAAATATGTGTTTGGTATGTGTGTGTTGGATTGTAAAAAAAGCTGACCAAAGTACAAAATAAATATATTTTAAATCAGGAGAGAGAACAGGTGGGCCCATAAATCAGGAGAGAGAACATGGCTGACCAAAATATTTTAAAAAAAAACTGACCAAAGTACGAAAAAGCTGACCTAAGCACTGGTGTTTGTTGTTTAAGATAATTACGAAATCGCCACTGAGCACTAGTGTTTGTTGTTTAAAAACTGTCTGGATGTGATTTCAAAAAGGAAAAAGTTTCTCTACAAACTTAATTGGAGGAACTCTCTCCAAACTATGACGTGTCAGCACCAAAAATTGACACTTGTCCAATCCAACTAAAGCTCAAATTCAAGAACTAGTAGGGAGCGAGCCTAAGGTCTGAGTTAACAGGGGTTTGAGTTAACCAGAGTTAGTTTTTGAATTTCAACTTTAGTTGGGTTGGACAGGTGTCAATTTTTGATGCTGCCACATCATAGTTTGGAGAAAGTTCCTCCAATTAAGTTTGTAGGGAAACTTTTTCCTTTCAAAAATGGGTTTTATAACATTGGTTTTTGAACAATGTTTTCCAAACAACAGGGAACAGGACCGGTACACCAAACACATTTTTTTGTTTTTGGACACTAGTGTTCAGTGTTTAAACATGGTTACCAAACGGCGCCTAAGTTTTGCATTTTAACTTCTTTTTTTTTTCTTTTTTTTCTTTTTCATCAGTTACCTAGGAATAAATATATAAGGACAGGCTTTAGTCGGTTAGTACAGACCTTGGTTTTGGGTCGAATGCAACATTGTGTTTATGGGGCCTAAAATTCTTTTTTTTTTTTTTACTTAAAACTGAAGCTGAATTATATAAAGCTAGCTGAGTGGTTGTCAGATCAAAATCGTGCGGAACTTTATTAGATGCTCACATCATCTTTAGCGGACAAATTTAAACCCGCTGTTTCTGTTGGTAAAGGAATCGGAATTTAGAAAAATAATAATAATAATAATAATAATAATTGTTCCTCTTGTTTTCAATTTCATTTGGCATATTGCTTCTAGAAAACTGTGTTTAAAAAAAATAAATAAAGATTCAAAAAGTGGTGAATTGAAGATCAAAGGAATTGATCAATGGTGTGTGTGCAGATTCGAGTTTGATATGGCTATGGCCTATTTGATTCATTTTTTAAAGAAAATACCTTGACAATAGAGAGAGTAAATATATCATTTGATGCTGAAACTTCAATTTCCAAACAACGTCTTATAGTCATAGAGAGTAGAGGCAGAAGCAAAAGCAATGAAAGTCGAGTCGAAACAGTTTTCAAAGGAGAGGTTGGTTGGTTGGACTAGGACAACTAGAACTAGGAGAGGTGATTTTTGAGTCTATTCTCGGTTTTTCGTTGCAAGGAAAGGCTGCTGCACCAAAAACAACAACAGTTGAGAATATCAGAGATTTCACAGGCTAGATAGGGAAGGAAACAAAGCTTGAGAGGATAGAAAAGTGGAATGATAGAAAATTGAGAAATGATGGAAAAGTAAAAAAATAGAAAAGATTTTAGCTTTCCTCATTTTTGTTTGGTTGAAATGAGGGAAAAGTAGAGAGATGAAAAACTTTTTTGTTTGGTTGAAAATAAAATTTGTATAAATTTACCATCATGTCTCTATTAAATTAAATAAAAAGTAACACATTATACTTTAAAAAAAAATTGTGTATAAATAGACACTTCAGTAAAAAAAAAAAAAAAAAAAAGCATAAGAAATTAACCCAAAATTGTTTTCTAAAAAAAAAAAGAACAAAAACAAAAACCAACCAAAATTAATGAGAAAATAAACAAATGAGCACCAAAAAAGAAGAAGAAGAAAGCTACAGAAAAAAAAAAAAAATCAAAGGAAAAAAAAAGCCAACACATGCTAGTAACAGAAAGAAAAAATAAAAAGAGTAAATAAATAAATAAATAAATAAGAAGAAGCCAACACGTTAGAGATTTGGAAGTAAATTTTAAGAGTATTTTTGAAAGTTCATTTCATGAGTTTTTTTTTCCCAATTTTCTCTCTATTTTAGGGAGAAATTTTTTTGGCGAGTCTAGAGAAAAAACATCTGAACTCCACCATTTATTTTCTTTCTTCCTCATCCAACCAAATCCAATCTAAAAAAGTTTTTTTTTTTTGAATAAAATCTAAAAAAGTTTCCATTGCTATTAAAGAATATTTTGATTGATGAGTTCCGTGACTGTCAGCTCAGCTGCATATATAGAGGAAACCCCAACTGTTTGTTGTTATAGCTGGGACAGGGAATATAATGTAAAACGTTGCTTTCATTTCTAAAATATAATAAGTGATTTTATGAAAATGACAATGACTAATAATCAGGTTCTTCAGCATATTAGATACTCTTTATATTCCTGATCCTTTGTTGCCACTTGCCACTAATTATCTAATTAAAAATTAAAAATTTTTTTTTTTAGGTAAGATGAATAATATTAATACCCATACTGTCTTTGGTGTACACGTTAGATCCCAAATTCCCAATCACATTGAACAGTACCTCTACACGATTCACGGAGCCCTTTTCTTTCCTTCATTGTGAAACTCACGCGCCAAACCTCCAATCTGGCTTATTTGTTAGTTTATATATACTAGTAAGCAAGGCACGTGCTACTCATTGAATGAGAAAATTTAAGATAGAATTTTTTGTTTTGAAGTAGTATCAAATAATGTATTTAAATTAGAACAGTTATTGTGGGTTTCAGTTAGTTCAACTGGTAAAATCTTTAATAGTTATATAAGAGATTTGTGGTTCAATCTGCGCCTACACTAAAAACTGATTGGTGTCTTAGTCTGATGATAAAGAGCTATCATCAAAAGTGGACGTCATAAGTTAAAACTCTTTCAAAAAAAATTTTTAGAATAGTTATTTAATATATGACTATCTATTTAGTATGATAATTTCTTAGAAGAAGGTATTTGGTATCAAATGATACTATACCAACAATATCAAAATCTAATAAGTGTGAGACATATCAGTAAAAAATAACTAACCCACTAACAATTGTAAGACATGTATTAATGAATAGTTATTTTTGCACATGTCTCTCGTTTATTGAATTTTGATACGGATGACGTGATATCATTTGATATAAAATATTTTTTTCATTTCGTAGAACCTATTTACTAAAGACAGTATATATCTTTTCTAAAAAAAATAAAAATAAAAAAGACAATATATATCTACTCACAAAAAAAAATTATTAAAAATGATAACAAATGTCGTCATCTTCGAACAATAAATAACTATGGTTTGATAAAACATTGTCATAGTATTAAAATATTCGCAATAAATGATAACATATGCTACAATTGAAACTCTTCATCAAATTAAGGGTCATTCTACCCTATCCCCTCTTTTTTTTGGAGGGTACGGTACCTACTTAGATCTGGACCATAGAATTTACACATTTTAATCCAGACTGTCCATGTATTTTTAATGGAAAACCAGTAACTGATTAGGCAGGTAAGAGCAAGAAACACACAGACAAACAAACGAGAGTCTTTTGAGTTTTTCTTTCCCGCGTTCTTATCTCTCAAATTGAAAACCTAGTGGGTGTTCTTCTTCTTCTTTTACTTCAAAACACTAAAATATGCATCTCTGCAATGCTTGGCTTCCGCCACCGATGGCTGTAGAGAGAAAACCGCAAGAATCGCTACCAGTATAGCTATTTTTAAACAACAAAAAATGTATTAAATATTATTTAGGTTTTTTGTTATTTTGGGTTAATTGTTTTACATTTAGCTATTTGGGTTATTGGTTTTAAATCCAAAATAATTGAAAGCGTTTTTCAGTATTGGTTTGATGGCTTTCTTATTAATCAATAATTTAGGATAAGATAGTGCTAGATTTATCTGCTCATAAGATAATTGCAATTTAACCAATCCATGACGTTGAGTAATGATAGTTCATGAAACAATGTTTTCTTTTTGATTCAATGACTTGATGGTTATGCTAGTACCTGTGTAGTACTATCTGAAGGCAGCTTTTGGTTTTAACAAAAATGAGTTCTCAGAAATTCTGATGCTTGTGGGATTCGGTTCAATTATTTCACAAGTGAAGTGTATTATAGAGCAAAAGTTCCCTTTTATTTACTTAATAGATTGATATACCCTTATACTGAAGATGTGAATTATTCTTTAGCCATCAGTCAAGGTAGCATATCTGCTAGTATGTTATTTTGTTATCTGCTAGGCATATGCCATAGTTTTTCTCTAAATCCTCTGCTTGGTTGCTTTGAAGTTATCAAAATAAGAATTCTTCCGGTTTGTGGTGTAATGATTGTTAATTTGTCTTCTGCATAGCAAACAATGCTAAGGCATCGTGGTTATAAAAATGAAACAATTCTTAGGGTTGTATTTTGTTTTATTGTTTTTCCTCTTAATGAGCACAATATTTGCATATTTGAAAATTTTTAATTAAGAAGTTTATTTTATGATTTATGGAATTGAGTGTACTGTTCCTGTTAATACTCAATTCCTAATAGCATACCTTTCAAAGTCTTTGAAGATAAAATAAAATTCAGCTTATAATCCTAATAGCTTAATACACAATTCTTTCATAAAATAATATTCAATGTGGTTATTCAATTCACCTTTTAATTCTAATGGTCTTTCAATTTTTCCTGTCAAATTACATGTAGACTTATGCTATTATTTCAAGAGCATCGAGCTCAAACGATCAGGTTTGGAAAATACCTATGATCCCATTACCTACAGTTCTGCATTCCATAGTTCTTGATATTCTTTCTAGAAAGTTATAATTTCCACCCAAAAAAAAAAAAAAAACTTCTACTCTTACTGCCACTGTAAAGAAAGACCTGGTTTCTGTATTCTCGGTATTGTCATACGTAGAGTGAGGCTACTTAATTAGATAATGTTGTTTGAGGAAAGCTAATGCTATCATCTCATATGTCACACTACTCATCTACCCCTGGATGTTTTCTACTTCATTATATTGAACTTTGAACTCAGTTGGGAAAAATCAGGTAGATTCATCAACATGTGTTCAATACGAATCATATCAGCATGACATAGTAGTGAGTTTTGAGTTTAAAGTGGCGGTTTTCTTGGCAAATTGATCCAATTATTTTTCTCTTTCGATTTTTTATCTATGGTTATCGAATGAAATTGCTGCATTCACTTGACTAATAGAGAATTTCAGGAGTACGTCAAATGAAAAAGAAATAAAAGTAGATATGGAATTCTCCTATATCAAAATAACTTGTTCTGTGTTGAGTTACTTCTTGAGCTATATAAATTACAAAGCACTTGAACCATGGTCACTCCATTGACATGCATGCTCAATTGTTTGTGCAGGGAAAAACACAAGGATTTGTGGCTGGTGTGGAATCATTATCAAGTTTGTTATCACCGCTTGTATTGAGTCCATTGACTTCTGAGTGGACTAACTCATCTTTTGTTTAGTTGAGTGTTAGAATCAATTCATATGTATTGCTAACAAGTTAAATTGTTATTTCAGCATGGTTCTTATCTAGTAGTGCTCCTTTCAACTGCAAAGGTTTTAGTATTGTATGCGCATCTATATGCATGGTAAGCACATAACCCCCTCCCCTCTCTCTCTCTCTCTCTCTTAACTAACTCTGAATCTTAATCTCCTCAGATGATTTCTTTATGTTTTTCTTTTTTGCTTGAACCTAGGGAACCTTCAAGCAATAATTTAGAGGATGACATTGAATCACCATTGCTAAGTGAGAGTTGATTGTTTCTACCGAGCTGATATAAATATTTGGGGTCTCTGCATAGAGTAATGTTGTAATTGTATTAGAGCAACTAAGCTTTCAATGTGTTTATCCCTTAGAAATTTCTCTTAAACTTTATGCACCCTTGAGCTGCAGAGGATGACATTGAAGCTTCACCTCCAAGTGATATAGTTAATTGTTGTTTTTCCCAAGCATTTTGTAATAGCTTTTATAGGCGATGATGTTATATTTGGCATCCCTAAAAGTGATATGCTTTCATGCACTCAATGGAGCTTTAGATTAAATGTTATGGTCTATCTCAACACCATGTAATGATGCAAGAGTTATCAGTAGATTATTGTATTGGTTTCTTTATATTAGTTCCCAAAGAATCATGTCAAATCAATAGCATTTTTGGTAAACATTTAAGCATATATTAAAGGTTTATGGGTGGTTTCATCAAAGCCCGTGTGTGAGGTCATGAATCATCTTTTATAACCTTTTGATTTAATTTAGGTGTAAATGCACTTTTAGTCCCTACATTTTGCACTTTTTTCATTTTGGTCTCTACATTTTATTTTTACCACTTTTAGTCCCTAAACCAATTAATGTCTGACATTTAGGTCATTTCCGTCGCCCAACCAACGACAAAAGCTGATGTGGCTGACGGTGGAATAAAAAAATAATATAATCACACACATTAATTAATTAAATTAAAAAAATTTAAAAAAAAAATTCATTAGTTTTTGGGAAGAACATGACTATTCATATTCTTCATATTCTTCAACATCTTTCCCAGAAAATTTCTAGGCATTCAACATCTTTCCCAGAAAATTTCTTTCAAACCAAACACTAAAAAAATTTGCATCTAAAAAGCTGATGCATCATAACATTTTCTTTCCACCCAAAACCATAAATTTTCTTATAAAACAACACACGCACACAAACCCAGCTAATTTGGCTCACAATAACAACAAACCCAACCAAACTAATAAATTTTTCTTGAACAATCATCAACATTTTCCCTAGAAAATCAAGATTTTCTTTCAAACTAAATACTAAAATTCTTCACATTTAACAAACAAACATAAACACAAGCTTAGCCAATAAACTTAAACACAAACCCAGAAATTTTCTTTCCACCCGAACCCAAACCTAGAAATTTTCTCTCTACCCAAACATAGAAAAATCCAACCACCACCTTCACCGATCAAACCCAGCCAACAAACATAAACACAAACCCAACCAACAAACTTAAACACAAACCCAGAAATTTTCTTTCCACCTGAACCCAAACCTAGAAATTTTCTTACTACCTAAACATAGAAAAATCTAGCCACTACCTCCACCGATCAAACCCACCACCACAACACTCATCAAACAATCAAGAGAGAGAGAGTCGGGTTTAGATAGAGAGAAAGTCAGAGATTAAAAGAAAAACAACCCACCACCACCGATTGAACTCGAACCCATCAAACTTGCTGGAAGAGTCGCCTAATCCCTAGACGGTTGCCTTTGCCGTAGTTAAGAACATCTAAGACAAAGGATTCGGAGAGGCAAAGGTTGAGTTGGGAGAGAGCGAGGTCGGTGGAGTGACGAGAGGATAAGTCATCGCTGTCATTGTGGAGTTGTTGGGTGTTTAAGATGAGGAAGATTTGGTCAAGGAGAGAGTTGTTGCGGCGATTGAACCAGTCCTTGAAGGAGGAGACTAGAAGATCCGAATTATGGTTGGGGGTTGGGGTTGTTCGAATATTCTAATGAAAAAGAAAATTTTATGAATATTTTTTTTTAAAACTTTGTTCAAGATACTTTTTAGATCTTACTTTTTGTGATTTTTGGGTTTTAATTCTGTTGTTTATTTAGTTAAAATTAATAAATTATTTTTTAAAATTTATATGCTAATGTGGCATTTTTTAATACAAAATAATATTTTTTATTCTTATTTTAATGTTTTTAAATAATTTTTAATTCTCTATGTCTGCCACCTCAGCTTTCCCCGTTAGTTGGTTGACGGTAAGGACTTAAATGTCATGCGTTAACTGGTTTAGGGACTAAAAGTGGTTAAAATATAAGGACTAAAATGGAAAAAGTGCAAAACGTAGGGACCAAAAGTGCATTTACGCCTTTAATTTATTATGTTTTCTCAAGGTTATTTTTCAGCATAGAATGATGAAACATATTTTGACCCATTTGCCCTTTAATTTTATTATATATATAAAAAAAAATCTAAAGTATTTCTCTAACTCTAAGACGACAATAATGATATTTTGGAACTTATACAAAATCACAGTCATTGGTTTTATTAAAATTGATAAACAATGAAAATTTGAGCCATCCATGCCAAAGAGTTGCTTGGAAAGGTAGAGAGAGTGAGAGACTAATAGACACACTAAGGGCTCGTCTGGTAACAGTGTTTAAATATTGTTGTTTAGTTTTCAGTATTTTGAAAATAGGTACTTGAGTATTATAGAAATTTGTGTCAGAAGTGTTATTGTTGTTTAAATACTGAAAACTGTTGTTGAAACAACAATGCCAAACAACCCCTAAGACTCTTTATACAATCCAATATATATATATATATATATATTTTTATCAAAATACAAATTTCAAATTTCAAAACCTTTTAAAATATCTCAAATGCAAAGAGGGCAAAAAGGAATGACATCTCAAATTGTTGTGGTGAGTTTCATAAGCAGCTAGGAATGACATCTCAAGTATGGCATTTTATTTTGGAAACATAATGTAATCGTGTTATTGATGATGACAGGTCACGTGACTCATACCGGATGCTTGGCAAAAAAGTGTGAAAAAAAAAATTAGTAGAAGTAAATAATCAAACTTTTATTAGATTAAAAAAAAAAATTATTAATAGAGTGCTAACTGGAAGATAATTTTAATAAATTGGGGGTATTTTGGTCATTTTTATGTTTCGAGGGTATTTCGGTCATTTTCTCAATTTTAGGATCATTTCAGTCATTTTTTTAGTTGTATTTCGGTCATTTTTTTAGTTTCTAAGGGTATTTCAAACATTCTCTAGGTAATGGGGACATTACGGTCATTTTTTTGTTCTAAGGGTATTTTAGTCATTTTTTTAGGTATCAAGGTCATTTTAGTCATTTTTTAGGTTCTAAGGATATTTCGGTAATTTTAGGGGAAATTGGGGGTATTTTGGTCATTTTTTAGGTTTCAAGGGTATTTTAGTCATTTCCAAAGTTTACGAGGTCATTTCGGTCACATATGATGTTAGTACTGCCTAACGTGACGATAGAACTATCAAATGTGAGTAAAAATTAAAGTACCACCAAATGTAAGAAAAGTACGGTCAAATAAAATGTTAGTACTGCCCAATGTGACAATCGAACCATCAAATGTGAAAAAAAAAAAAAGGGAACCATTGAATGTGACAAAAGTACAACCATATGTGATGTTGGTACTGCATAATGTGAGAATGGTACCATCAAATGTGAGAAAAAATAAGGAAACCACCGAATGTGACAAAAGTACGGTCACATGTGATGTTGGTACTTTACAATGTGAGGATGATACTATTAAATGTGAAAAAAAAAAAAATAAGGAAACCACCGAATGTGACAAAAGTACAGTCACATGTGATATTGGTACTATACAATGTGAGTATGGTACCATCAAATGTGAGAAAAAAATAAGAGAACCACTGAATGTGATAAAAGTATAGTCACGTGTGATGTTGGTACTACACAATGTGAGGATATTACCATCAAATATGGAAAAAAAAAAAAAAAAAGGGAACCACCGAATGTGACAAAACAGTCACATGTGATGTTAGTACTGCACAATGTGAGGACGATGCCATCAAATGTGAGAAAAAAATAAGAGAACTACCGAATGTGACAAAAGTACAATCAGATGTGATGTTGATACTACATAATGTGAGGATGGTACCATTAAATGTAAGAAAAAAAATAAGGGAATCACCGAATGTGACAAAAGAACTGTTATATGTGATGTTAGACTACACAATGTGATGATGGAACTGTCAAATATAAGAAAAAAGTAAGAGAACTACCCAATGTGACAAAAGAACTGTCACATGTGACAGTTCTTTTATCACATCGGGAGAACTGTCACATGTTACAAAAATGTGATAATGAAATCGTCAGATGTGATGTTGGTACTATTTAATATGACAATGGAACCATCAAATTTGAGAAAAAAATAAACAAAAGAACCACTATATGTGACAAAAGAACTGTCAAATGTGATATTAGAATTGCACAATATGATAATGAAACCGTCAAAAGTGAGAAAAAAAATAAAGGAACCACCGAATGTGACAAAAGAATTGTCAAATGTGATGTTGGAACTACACAATGTAAGGATGGAACCGTCAAATGTGAGAAAAAAAGTAAGGGAACCATCAAATATGAGAAAAGAACTGTCACATGTGATGTTAGAACTGCACAGTGTGAGGATGAAACTGTCAAATGCGAGAAAAAAAGTAAGAGAATCACCAAATGTGACAAAAGAACTATCACATGTGACAAAAATGTGATAATGAAATTGTCAGATGTGATGTTGGTACTATTTAATATGACAATGGAACCATCGAATTTGAGAGAAAAAAAAAAAGGAACTACTTTGTAACAAAAAAACTGTCAAATGTAATATTAGAACTGCATAATGTGATAATAAAACTGTCAAAAGTGAGAAAAAAATAAAGGAACCACCGAATATGACAAAAGAATTGTCAAATGTGATGTTGGAACTGCACAATGTAAGGATAGAACTGTCAAATGTAAGAAAAAAAGTAAGGGAAGCACCAAATGTGAGAAAAGAATTGTCACATGTGAAGTTGAAACTACACAATGTGAGGATGAAACTGTCAAATGCGAGAAAAAAGTAAGGGAATCACCAAATGTGTGAAAAAATTTGTCACATGTGATGTTGGAACTGCACAATGTGAAGATGAAACCGTTAAATGTGAAAAAAAAGTAAGGGAACCACTAAATGTGACCAAAAAACTATCACATGTAATGTTAGAACTGCACAATGTGACGACAAAACAGTCAAGTGTGAGAAAAAAAATAAGGGAACCACCGAATGTGACAAAAGAACTGTCACATGTGATGTTGGAGCTGCACAATGTGAGGATAGAATCGTCAAATGTGAGAAAAAAAGTAAAGGAACCACCAAATGTGAGAAAAAAATTGTCACATGTGATGTTGGAACTGCACAATATAAGGATGAAACCATCAAATGTGAGGAAAAAGTAACCTGGTATAGCAGGTTACCTACTAGTGGGTATTATACCCCCAATTTTTTTTTGGGTACCGTAAAATTACCCTCAAATTAAATATGTACAACCATTTGCAATGAATATTTTGTTATTCATACTTCCTTATTTATCATTTTATTTTGTGAGCCTAACTATGATGCTTAATTTAATTTTTAATAAACACATTTTTAAGAAAGAAAACAAATAAAAAAAGAACAAAATAAAAAATTAAATATGTGTCATTGAAGTTTCTATTAGGTAAAATTATAAATCTAGAAGATTTAAACCACTAATAAATTATTGTTCTCTAGGTAACAAATAGAATACCATACATCACAATTTTTACTTTCTAAGTATGACTAACATATAAAACTCAAAATACACGAAGAAAATTTTTGGGACATTAAATTTTGATGAGACAGTTTAGATATTGCACAATGAAATATTCTAGGAATCATAAAATTTTGTTAAGGTTTAATTAAAAGAGTAATGGCAAGGACTATATACTTCTCTACAAAATATAAAAGAGGAAATTATTCAACTTTCAAGTTAGGGGGATGAAACTACCTCAAATATAAAGGGGAAAAGTATTTTTTTTTCCATAATTCTTTTTTGTTAGTAAAACTATGTGTTTTCTACTTTAACCAATGTGTGAAAAAAAAAAAAAATAAAATAAAGTCAGCCCAAGAAGACTGTCCGTAAAACTATGAATTTTGGCTTAACAAATTGGCTATAAAATATATATATATATATCAGGAACATAATAAATGTCACGATATTTTTTCAATACCTTTATTTTAGCTATGGTGGGCCCTAGTATGATCTTTTATAAATGTATTTTAGAGTAATGCTACATCTACAACATTTTCACAACAAATCCTAGGTGGTAAATTGTTATTGGTTTTTAATTGAGACAACCACTTTAAACTATGCATTAAAAGGAAAATTGTGCGTGAAATAATGAAGTTTAGCTCACTAAATTTGACTAAACCAAAAAAGAAGTTTAAAAACATAACAAAATGTTACAATATTTTCACAATACTTTTATTTTTAGCCGTGGTAAGTTTCAGTCTGATATATTATTATTTATTTTATAGAAATATTATCTCCATAATATTTTCATAACAAATTGTAGAAGACAAGTTGTTACTGATTTTAAAATGGACCCATGACTAATATCACTTTTTTTATCCATCAATAGTAGCTTACCCATAATTTGTTGTGAAATTAATGTGAAAATGTTGTAGACTTAACATTTGTTTATTTGATTTATAAGAAACTAGATCTCAAAAATTATGAAAATATTGTGAAAACTACAAGTATTACAACATTTTCACTAAATATTTATTTTTAGTTGTGGTTGGTCATAGTCTCATATTTTATTATTTTATTTCGACTTATAAGAAATTGACACCCAATAATTGTGAAAATATTATGAAATTTATTATATTAGTATAACAATATATATGCCAACTCATATAAATATTTATTTAAAAAAAGCGCACAAACAAATGACTGAAAAAAGAAAAAGAAAAAAAAAAAAGGCCAATGAAGTGATGAACAGTACATATTGAGCAAGCTAGAAAGTACTGTATTTTTTACACATTCACATAACAAGTGTTACAATATTTTCACAAAACATTTATTTTCAGTCGTGGTTGGTCACAGTCGCATATTTTATTATTTTATTTCAACTTATAAGAAATTGAGACCTCAATAATTGTGAAAATATTGTGAAATTTGTTGTGTCAGTATAGCAATATATATGCTAGCTCATATAAATATTTAAAGGAAAAAAAAAACTCAAACCGATTACTGAAAAAACAAAAAAACACTATAACTACTGTAGTTACAGTGTCAATTGAACAAACCAAAAGACATTGTAGCTACACGCATTCATGCTTTATATATATATATATATATATATAATGTTTTTATTTTTTTAGAAAATTAGATAATAGGGGAAAGGGAGTTAGGGTTCTCCCACTCACTTCCAAGTTCCAACCATCCTTAATTTTTTTGGTTATAAAATTATGAGGAGAATTTGATCTTAGACAACTCTATTGAAAGAGTAATGCTATAATTGTAACAACATATTTCATGAAAATTGATAAATTTTTATTGATTCTCGTATGAATTTCCATTGACATCATTTTATTATTTATAATCATTAAAGACTTGTCACAACGATAATTGTGAAACATTTCGTGAATATTTGTTTGGCTTTAAAGTTATCATCATTGGAAAACATATAAAGATAGTATTAACTGGAGGGGTAAAGCTTGTGTTCAACGCCTAAAAATGATACGGTTCAAACATGTTTCCACATCTTAGCATGTCTAGTACAAAAAAGCACTAGACGCAAGTCATATCCTAATTGGAGTTATAGACTCTTGTCTTGAACAAACAAGAGGCATTAAAAGAAGTTAAAATGCAAACTACACTCCTAAAATTTAGGATTTTTGGATTTGACACCCTGAAATTTTAGAATTTAGATTTTACTTCCTGAATTTATATTTTGTTTGCATCAGCAACCTTTCCCTCCATAATTTATGTTATATTAAGTGTCACATAAGCTTATCAGGTGTATTTAATTCATCCAATAAAATAATATAAAAAATGATGCCACTTTAATGTGACATCATTTTATTGGATGAACTAGATACGCGTGACAAGTTTATGTACTCTATCTGTCTCAATTTGTTTGTTAGAGATTTTACTGTGGTGATCATTGTATATGTACTCTCTATCATTACCTTGTGTACTCTAATAGTTATTGCCAAGTGTAATAGTTGCTATCATAGGATTCTGTTGTAGTTGGTTACATTGATAGGTGATAGGAGTTAGTTAGGTTGATTAGTAACAGTTGGTGACAGTTGGGAGCAGTTAGTTACAGAGGGCAGAATTGAGGGATATAAGAATAACAACAATATGTACAAAGAAATCAATCAAAGAGTTATGTCACAATACTTCTTTCTGTGTTCCCATTCTTCCCTTCTATTCTTTCACTATTCTTAGGAGGCCTAGCTAACCTCGAAACTAGCTACAATTTTTCATTTTCCTTTTGGTTCTTTACATTGTTTGTCATGTTTGAAAAGTCAAACTTTTTAAGGAAACATCATTTATTATTTTGTCTACCTTATAAAAATTTATAAGTTTACAAAACTACTCTTAAATAAATTTATTAGCTTTTTTATAAAAGAGTTATTCTTAATGAGACAACTAAAAATGTGTCCCAATTAGATAGATTTTTTTTTTAATAAAATATTTGTTAGTTTTCTTTTCAAATAGTTTTGAAAATAAAGTAGGGGTATAATAGGAACATTAGTAAATTAATGACTCTTATTTTAAAAAATAGGACAATATTTTAGGACATCTCAAAATGAAATAGAGGACAAACAAAATGAGACGGAGGGAGTAGTATTTAACAAGAAATATGAATAGATGGATTGCTGATGTTAACAAAATATAATTTTCAAATGTAAAATTTAAATTATAAAATTTCAGGGCGTAAAATTTAAAGACTGTCAAACTTTAAAGGTGTAATTTGCAATTTAACTTACAAAACAAACAAACGAATAAGAGGATAATTTATTATTCAAAATAAATAAATAAAAAAAGAAAAGAAAAGAAAAAGATGAGGATAATTGATTTGGTTAATTTATTAATTGTATTTTGGTAACTACTACAGTAGTTATTATTTGGGTAAAGTGAGTATAAATGCAATAGAGGCCAAACAGCCACCGGGCTACAAGTGGCACTCGGTTTCATTGTATACCTTAGCTCGGGGTTCTATCCCCCGCATATACCCAGCCAAAAAATAATAATAATAATAGAGGCCAAACGCACAAGTCACGCAACACAAAAGTCAAACACACGCACGCATCCTCTCCTCTATATTAGTATCATTTAGCTGATTAAGAAATTTCAACTACTCTCGGCTTACCATTCAGACAGCAGAGACGCTTCTATATACAGAATTAGAGTGAGCGCAGAGAGAGAGAGAGAGAGAGAATCGATATCCAACGCCTTTCTTTCACACTCTCATCTCTCCCAGAAACCTCCCCTAGGGTTTCTCATTCTCTGCTCTCTGCTCTTTCTCTGTAGCAGAGCAAAGATGAGCTCAGTCGTGCAGGTTCATTCACTCATTACTCATATATCGATCTATAAGCTATGCAAAAAATGTTCCTCTATTTTTGATTTTTTGACAATTCGTTTTTGTTGTTGTTTCGATTGGTTATTCAGGGTTTCACCAAGTCGCTAGCCATGACTGTGCTCTCTGAGATCGGCGACAAGACCTTTTTCGCCGCCGCGGTTAGTATTATACGCTATTACTATTTATTTGGATTGATTCTGTAGCCACTTCTGTTTATTGCTTTGGGGAATCTGAATCTTATTTTCTCGGAAAGCTTTGGGTATTATTATATTTATATGATTAATTAATTGATTTTCACTGTTTTAGCATTTTGAAAGTGATTCTAATTAGATTACAGTTATTACAATATGTATACATTCGGTCAAAGGAGTTTAAAAAATTATTTGTTCTTATCAAATTGAATTCTTTTTAATAAAGCTTAGCATCTTTTTTTTTTTTTTTTTTTTAAATTGAATTCTTTTTAATAAAGCTTAGCATCTTTTTTTTTTATTTTTTATTTTTAAATAAGAATTATGGAGAATTATTCTATGTAGCTAAGCACAGCACTGATTGGCTGGCTGGGCTCAATTGGGCTGTGAGAATTAATCCCACATTATTGACTGAAATTTACACAGTAATTACCTATGTTAGCATCTTCGTTTTTGAATGATTAATTTTTATTCTATGGTTAATACTTTAATCCAGAACCCAGACGGTTTTTATTCTAATGAGACGTGTTGCTGTTCTGCAACCCATTTCTCTTGACCCTGGTGGCTTTTTGCAGTTCTATCCCAACAAGATCTGTTGTAATTCTGCAGCCCATTTTTTTCCTCTATTGGTTAACACTTAACCCAGCTGCCTTCCCTAGTGGTTTTATTATGATGAGATGTGTTGTGATTCTGCAACTCATTTCTCTTCCCCCTCTGCTCTAATTGGTAACACTTTTTTTGATAAGTAATAAGCTTCATTGATAGAAAAAACAAGTAAAAAAAAAAAAAAAAAAATCAAAGCACACTGGACGTGTACTAAGGAAAGCAGGATACAAACAAATAGGACAAAGAATTAAAAGAGAGAACAACTGACGCATTTATCCACCCAAACAAAGTCTGGAAGAAAGAAGTCTTCAAGTCTTGAATTGAACTTTCGGTTCCTTAAAAAATCCGAGCATTCCTCTCACTCCAAATACCCCACATCAAACAGTGAGGGATCATGTTCCAGATCACCCCATTTCTATGTTTACTAAACTTGCCTGCTTTCAGTTCTATTGGTTAACACTTTACTTAAAAACTGTTTCCCGGGTGGTTTTTTTTTTTTTTTTTTTTTAACTTGCTATATAGAAGTCTACACTGATGAGATGTGTTGTGATTCAGCAACCCATTTTTCTAGCCTTTATGCTCTATTGCTCAGCAGCACTTAACCCAAAAGTTTCCTTTCCTGGTGGTTTTATTGCTGTAGATAAGTTCTCTTCCGCTGAGATATTTGTGATTCTGTAACTCATTTCTCTTAGCCCTCTGTTTATCAGTTAACACTTCACTTGGAAATTGTTGACATTTTTTTTTCCCTTTTTCTTTTGTTTTTTCATAGAGAAGTTCTGTATGGATTAGATGTGTTTTGATTCTGCATTTATCGGTTAACACTTGGAAATTGCTGAGTTTTTTTTTTTTTTTTTTTCAAAGAGAAGTTCTATACTGATGAGATGTGTTTTGATTCTGCAACCCATTTCTCTTGTCCCTATGCTCTATGGCTTTGAAATTAACCCCAAAACGGCTGTTCCTTGTGGATTTTTTTTCTGTAAAAAATTCTCTTCTAATAAGATATTTGTGATTTTGCAACTCATTTCTCTTGTCTTGTTAATCTATTGTTTAACACTTAACCTAACCTGAAAAATGCCCACCCTAGTGTTTTTGCTGTAAAGATGTCCTATTCTAATGAGACATCATGTGATTCTGCAACTCATTTCTGTTACTCCTTGGCTCTATCTAGTGGTTTTATTGTTGCAGTCTCTTCTGATGAGATATTTGTGATTCTGCAATGTATTTCTGCTGAACCTTTACTCTATTGGTTAATACTTCACTCGGAAATTGCTTACCTAGGTATTCTTTTGGCCATAGTGAAGTTCTATACTAATGAGATAGGTTCTGATTGTGCAACCCAACTCCTGCCCCTATGCTCTATTGCTTAGCACTTG
Organism: Quercus ilex subsp. ballota; assembly: GCA_032727855.1. Taxonomy (NCBI): domain Eukaryota; kingdom Viridiplantae; phylum Streptophyta; class Magnoliopsida; order Fagales; family Fagaceae; genus Quercus; species Quercus ilex. The sequence goes on from CM064908.1 coordinate 50,929,870, forward strand.
ACCTGAAAGCTGCCTTTCCTTGTGGTTTCATTGCTGTAAATAAGTTTTCTTCTGATGAGATATTTGTGATTTTGCAACCCATTTCTTTTTTCTCGTTGCTCTATTGTTTAACACTTAACCTGAAAATCAAGTGCCCACTTGTTTTGATAATTTTTTCTGGTTTCTTTTTTTGCCATAGAGAAGTTATGTACTGATGAGATGTGTTGTGACTCTGCAACCCATTTCTCTTGCCCTTATGCTCTATTGCTTAGTACTTGACCTGAAAACTGCCTTTCATGATGGTTTTATTGCCATTGAGAAGTTCTCTTCCTATGAGATATTTGTGATTCTGCAACACATTTTTCTTGTTCTGTTGCTCATTGTTTAGCATGCTATATTGCTATAGAGAAGTTCTCTTCTGATGAGATATTTGTGATTCTGCAGCCTATTTTTCTTGTCCTGTTGCTCCATTTTTAAATAGTGAACCCGGAAACTTCCCACCCTAGTGCTTTTTTGCTGTGGAGAATTTCTATTGTGAGGAGTTGTGCAGTGATTTTGCAACCCATTTCTTTTGTCCCCATGCTCAATTGGTAAACACTTCAGTCAAAATTGCCTACTTAGGTGTTTTTTTTTTGGCTGTAGAGAAGTTCTATGTCAATGAGAGGTGTTGTGATTTTGTGATCCATTTCTCTTGCCGAATGCTCTATTGCTTAGCAGTTAGCACTTAACCCGGAAACTGCCTTTTTTGGTGGTTGCTTTTTCTGTAGAGAAGTTTTCTTCCAACGACATATTTTGTTGTTCTATTGATTTATACTTAACTGCCAAGAGCCTTGTAGCTCAACTGGTACCTTCTAATGTTTCCAACAGAGATGTCTAGGGTTCAGATCCTCCCTCATTGTAATTATTATGACCTTACTTGAACGAGATCTGTTCTATAGGCTTGTACCTCTGTATCCTTGTCCACTAAGGAGATAGGACATGCGATCAGAGCATGATTAATGGTCTTGATGCCTTTGTATGGGACCCAAAATTGTAGAGTATTGTTCTCAGCTTGGTCTCGGTCATTTGGGATGGTCATATGGCTGCCTGACAGGCTCTAGTACTTTTTTTCTCAATTAAAACATTAGAGGCTAAAAGCGCTCAACCTATAAATTTTACTTGGAATAGTAATGGTTCAGTGGTTGGGTGTAAGCTATCTAAATAGCAGAACAAGGGTTCGAGTCTCTATACTTGCCAATTTTATTTTTTGCCAAGAGTGTTGCAAGTCAACTGGTTGGCACCTTCTGGTGTTTCCAATGAAGACATCTAGAGTTCAAATCCCCCCTCCTCCATTGTAACTATAAAAAAAACTATCGAATTGTCTCCCCCCCCCCCCCCACACAAAAAAAAAAAAAAACACTTAATCCAGCAACTGATGACCCTAGCCTTCCCTGGTGGTTTTATTGCTGTAGAGAAGTTCTATTCTTAGAGACATGTTCTGATTCTGCAACCCATTTCTCTTGCGCTTTATTGCAGCTAGGTTGTGCTAATTTTGATGCTTTTTGCTGGTAGAGCTGTGTTTTTCCCAAATTTTTTTGATGATTCAAAGTATATATTAAAAAAAAAAAATGCTGTGTTCTCAAGGGTATGCGATGATAAAGTGCATATTTCTCTGAGTAAAGGACTATTTTACTTGAATAATTGGTTAATATTTGGGCTAAGCATCATGTTGTTATATAGACTTTTTATTGAATTTCCTCTTGTAAGTTACTTTGAGTGAAAATCAGAACCCTGATTTCATGCTTCTTTTGACATAAATGCTGTTTCCACTTGCTTCATTTTTTTTAACATTGTGATCGTTGTTTTTTAAGATTCTCGCTATGCGTCACCCTAGGAGACTTGTCTTGTCTGGTTGCCTCTCAGCTTTGATTGTAAGTTTGTTTCTTGCATCTATTACCCTTTTTTATTTTTTAATTGGTTTTATTTCTGATCTTTATCAAATTTAAGGCCTCACAGTGTTGGAAACATTTGTTGATTCTTAGGTGATGACTATTCTTTCTGCTCTTGTTGGCTGGGCTGCTCCAAACCTGGTTAGGATTCTATTTCTGTTTCATTTCTTAAAATTACTTGTCCTCGAGGATTAACCTTTATCTTGTCCTAAAATTACTTGTCCTAATTATGGTGATTAAGTTTCATGTCTTATGCAGAATACTAGTCAATATTAGAGAGTCAATAATTTTTTCTTGAAATTTGCATATTTAAAAAAAGGATGCAAGAATGGCAGATATATGTTACTGGTGTAAATCTAAAATTTTTTATTTTTTCAGTTTCTTTGGTGTTAGAATAATGGCAAAGTGATTAAATTCATCATGCGGTCCTGAGTTTGAGTCTTGTCTCCTTTCTACCGAGGTGGTATATGGTGGTTCTCTGCATGCAGTGGGAAAACTATATACTTTTTCCATTCTACCTTGTATTTAGAAGGTTAGAAATTCAAATTGTTGGGCCGTACTTATCGAGGGGGAGCATGGGCCCATACATGGGGTGATTAAATTTATCCTTTCCTATCCACTTAAGCGTTTGAAACTAGTGGTAATTTATCAGTTTGTGCATTTAATAAATTAGGCTGTTCAACTAAATGAAAGTGAACTTGATTTTTCTTCTGTTAAGCTTTTTTTTTTTTAAATAAAAAAAAAAAGTAATTGCAATTTATTAAAACTGAAATGCATATACAGGAAGTATACAAGGCTAAAAAGAAAACAGCAAAGTGAAAATTAAGATAAAGAGAATGAAGAAAGATCCAAGCTGTGGCATTAACGGCAAAGACTCAAAGAATCTTGGAACTCCATCAATGAATACGTTGCAATAGTAAATGACTTTGACGCCCATTCAAAAATTGTCTTTAGAAAGAGAAACTTGAGATTTGGCAAAGTTAACTCCTTCCCTCAAGCATCCGTTAATTTCTTTCTTTTCAAATGCACCACAAAATACATGCTGGGGCTGCCCCACAAGCTGTCACACATCTACGTGTTCCCATTACTCCACTACAAGACTTGAACAGAGAGTTGACAGAATTTGCATAACCCAAGCAAGCCCAATTTGACAAAAGAAAAAAGCCCACAGATTAGAACCAATAGGACAATGCAGCAGAAGATGACTTTCTGTGTCACCATCTGATTTACACATACGGCACTAATCTGCTATAACAATATCCCTTTTACAGAGATTCGTCGGAAATTTTCCTAGGGCCACCCTCCCAAACAAAAAAAAGAAACTTTAGGCGGGGAGAGAGTTTTCCAAATTTGCTGGTTATTGGACTTATATTTTATATTTTTATTCATGATTAACAATGGTCAACATAACAGTTCTCCATTGCTCATCTGGATTTGGATTTCAAGAACTAGATTTATGTCTCTAAAATTAGTTGTACAAAAGGAAAAGAAGAAGGTTCATAAAATTTGCTTAAATCTTGTTGAGCATCATCATGCAAAAGGTGCTGTTCATTGATTTCATCAGATTGGTTGTTATGAGATAGTACTAGCATAATCAACATCTAAGCTGGCTAATATGTCACCGATAAACAGTCCAAAGTTCCAGCAGTTGTTTCTGAAAACACAAGGTGGCATTAGGTTTTGTTTCTTGGCACAATGTTCTGATGTACATGAACTGCAACACTTGATGCTAGATGTTGCAGCCTAAGATCTTTAGTACAAATATCGGTGTCATTATATGCTATTAACAATACTGCTGAAGTTTTTGAGTCTTATTTTTGTTGTAGAATGTAGATCCAAGCTCAGTTGTCATGGGTGATAGGTTTAATCACATACTTTACAACATATGGTCAAGTGCATGTATCTTTTAAAGTTGTGTGAAATAGGTCCTCACTCCTTTGTTACCTTTGTGTTTTAATATGTACATGAATGCTTTGTGATGTAAATTATGCAGATCTCTCGTAAATGGACTCATCACATAACAACATTTTTGTTCTTTGGGTTTGGGCTATGGTCTTTATGGGATGGATTTCAGGATGAAGGGTAATGGTTTATTTCTTTCATTAAATCACTTGTTTACTGTCTTTTGCATGAACACGAGTTTGTATCTAAAAGATTTGTACTGGAATCTAATCTTGGTTCAACCTATAGGGAGGCTGAAGAGTTGGCTGAAGTTGAAGCAAAATTGGTAGGTTTTCTGACTGCTGATTCACACCTAATATATTTTTCAAGGCCCTTTTTGACATACCTTTATGATTTGATTAGAATGCTGATTGGAAGACTAACACAGGAACCACCAAAAAGAATAGTAAGGTACAGCATATTAAGTTCTTATGCATTTTAATGGCCTAAAATGATTTCCTCTCTGTTGCTCTCTTCCTGTGTCTTCTTTTCAGTGACTGTTGCCATGTATCTCAGAAGATTCTGTACTCTTTACATATTTGTTAAGTCTTGAGTCATCTTTAATTTTGTAATTATGGTGATTGAGTGGTGCATTATGCAATTAGGTGCCTTTTTAACTTATCAGCGACACCGTGCTTGTCTGGACAATTTATAGCAATTTTGATTTTCATTTCAGGATGGTGATGATATTAAAAAGCAGAAACGGCCATTTCTCTCACAATTCTTTTCTCCAATCCTTTTGAAGGTTGTATTTCTATGGATTACTAAATGTAAAATTCAGCAAGGCTAACCTGCACCTAATCACTTCCATCATTTTCATACTGCAGGCGTTTTCTATTACTTTTTTTGGTGAATGGGGTGACAAAAGCCAGGTAAACAATACCCAAGGAATGCATTGTTTGTCTGTGAGTCATTATTACATGGTCAACCATATGTTACTGAGCCTAATTTTCTTTTCAGCTAGCTACCATTGGTTTGGCTGCAGATGAGAACCCATTTGGTGTTGTTCTTGGTGGAATTCTGTAAGTTATGCCTATTTATCTATTCTGTCTATAGGAGTCTTGCTGATGTGAACCCCTTCCAGTTATTATCCATGTCATTGGCATTTTGTGTGCGTGTATGTGCATATAAAAGATGTGGACATGTGATTTGGGATATCTTCATTGTGCAGTGCCCCATCTATGGTCTATTTTCTAGTGTCAGATGCTTTGAATTTCTTAAGAGGTGGAGGATTTTGCAATAATGTTTTAGAGAAGAAAACAAAAATCGGATATTTAGTCCTATTAAGCACATCGAGGGTCTTAATAGTAGTAAATGGTGTATACATCTTATAGACACTCAAAATTTGAAGTGTTTGTGTTCAACACATCACAACATGATCATAGGTGTGCCATATTTGTCCAACACAACGTGATGATGGATGCGTGATATATCTTTTCATGCCTCTTGTCTAGTATTTGCATAACAGGTTCCTCCAACAAAGTAAGACAGGAACATCTTCCTAAATTTCTGTGTTTACAATGTGCTGTTGATTTTATTATACATGTAAGTACACGTAGCCATGTCAAGCATGTTATGTTACACATACACCTTATTTTGTCTTGGGTATACAAAGAAGAAAACCTATTTTCTAGTGCATTGAGGTATGGGGTTTAATTTAATAATTCCTACAATCATTTGTGAACCACCCTTGACAGTCGTACCCTTTTCTGTCTACATGGTCCCATACATTTATCTGTTTTATCTACTTTTTTGTGTTTCTGTGCATGTTTGCCAGTGTTCAGACATCAAGGCGTGCATGTAGGCATGTTGACCAACATGTCAGACAGGAAGGCCTTAAATGTCTTTAAATCTGTGTATTTATCTCTGCCAAATCTAAGTATGATGTTTCATTCTTTCAGAGGACAAACATTGTGTACTATTGCAGCTGTGCTTGGTGGCAAGAGCTTGGCAGCTCAAATATCTGAGAAAATAGTAAGTCGGGAACTTGAATCTACTGATCTTTTCATCTTTTAGTCACGGTTGTGGCAAGCAATTGTGATATTCTTTTTCTTTTCCTTTTTGCAGGTTGCACTCTCTGGTGGAGTTCTTTTTATTGTTTTTGGGATTCAATCCTTCCTTTCAACGGTTGATTCATGATGCCTATAATCTTGGTAATGGTTAGTAATATATTGGCATTTATGTTACATGTTTTAGGAAATATGCTAATTAGAGTGGTATGGTGGGAGAAAAGTTGGTGTACCTATCTTAGCCACATCGGAAGGATTATGTATCACTGGTAACACATTTTTGCTAGTCCCAAGTGATCATTCCAAATTGATTTCTGTGGCGAAATTTGTTACTGATGTGGGCAATGATTTCAAAAATTGTTTTCCATTCCAAGCGCGACTCTCTCTCACACGCACAGGGCGCGCACACACAGAATTGCAGGATTCTAACAAACCACATCACAATTGCCTCTTGAGACAATGCTAAAATTGGTTTAGCAAGGAATGATATGATCCTTTTTAGTTAGGGTGTCCTGTTAGTTGTGCTTAGGGGAACCCTACTAATTAATTATTGTATTTATGCGTGCCCCACCGCGTGCGCACTGAACACACACACACACACACACACACTCATAGATACATGCATTGCAACTCTACTAATGACTGTCTTGTGACAACTGCTTGCATTCAGGGGTTGAAAGATGGATTCTTGAACTAAAGAAATTATACTCTTGACAGTGTGAGAGTTAGTCATGTGACAAATCCGATGAATTATCACTATTTACAAGAACAATGACTTAAACCACAAAAGAACTGTTTCAGATAGCTATAGATCAAGGCTAAAATGTCTTGTTGGCATCTATGGCATCACTATATTGCATTTTCTTCTTTACTCTGCTATGATGTATGCCACTATTCAGATATATTTAATCGGAGTAGGCATTTTGTTCTTTTTGCCAACTTCAGTACTACAAGATCCAAGGCTAAAAATCTAAAAGCTACTGTTTTGGCAAGGTTTTGTTTGAAGTTTGAACTAGTTGTAGCACATTAGAGCATTTGTTGGGAACGCACGACAGGTCCCGTATTATATTATAATTATACTTGGTATTAAAAATTTAAAATTGTCTAGGATTATTGATTTGAGAATGTGTTAATCAAAGATGGTTTGATGCATCCTTAAGTAGTCCTCAACTAATCTTTGCTACTTGTCTAATAATCGTTGAAAGTTTCAAATGCCACTGCTTATCCAAGTTTGACTTGATTAACAAACGACAGTGAAATGAATAGATTTCATTGCTTCTAATCTCCGAGTTGTCAAAATGTTCTCTTATTAGTGCCACTCGTCTATTTGCTTAGCTAACATATTTTAAGCCTTGTTGATTTTATTTGCCTGACATGGTGCTGGAGGTATCCATTTCAATTGAAAGGGAGATATGAATAGGAACGAGCGTAACCTGCCTGATGGGGGCAATAAAATAGGTTGAATGTTGGGCAATAAACTATTTGAGATGGTCTTATGATGTTGCATGAATTACCTTATGGTTGGGTTTAATCATGAATTACCTTGCATGAATTACTTTTTTTCACTTTTTACTAGCAAAAATAAATAAATAAATAAATAAATAAATATAAAAATACTAGTACTTTCTAGCAAAAAGGTAACTCACAACCGAGCAAATATTGAAATAGTTTCCAAATTTCCTGTTCTTGCTTAAGAAAGGGTGAAGCAACTAAATTACCTTTCTTCTCACATAAATAATAAGTAGTAACTGCCCAGCAGTGCAGTGTCTCCACCATAACCTGTCGAATCTCTCACTCACACTCTGAGCCTGCCTGACTGCCGTGATGAACTCAAAACACCGTTGCACATCTGGAAAATTCGTGCAACGTGGGTGGATGTGTCGCTTTTGCATTTGCATTGATATAGGGGAACTTAACGTTGAGGCCAAATTTATTTTGGGGGAGGGAGGGAGGGAGGGAGGGAGGAGGAGGAGGTTGCATTTGGGGAATGTGAAGGGACATCCGAGGGTGGTTCTTCTTTTTCTGACTTTCATCGGCTACAAATGTGGTGATGATTTATATTATGTAAATTACTTATAAACAAAGATTTAAAATATATATATATATATATATATATGAAAATGACAAAAGATTAAAGAAGGGTGGAATTGAAAATCTATGTCGAAATAAATTTTTTTACAATAACAATACTGTCCTAAATTAATGGAAATCTTCCGAACCATGTAAAAAGAAAAAGAAAGAAAAAAAAGAAAAAAGAAAAACAAAAGAGGTGTGTGTTGAAGATAGAGAAAAGATCAACAGTACTCACTCACTCCCATGCACATGTAATCCTAGGAGTCTCGTCAGGAAATCCTCGAATCCGCATAATCAAAGGAGGATTGACCCATTGCATTGGCAAATGGCAATCATTCCTTTAAAAGTCCAATCCTAAAAGCATCTCTTTCTGGCTTTGTTTTTATTTATTTTATTTTTAACTATATCCTAGGATATGATAATTAGGCGCCAAACCGACATTAATAAAATTAAAATTCTCTCTCATCCATTATTTTCTCTCCTTAATCCGAGTTAGTCAACTATACACGATAGAGAATGAGTGATACCCCTCTAAGTTGTAAGTGTCTTAAGACTCTCTCTAAGCACTACCCAACAACCAAAAATCAGAAAGAAATGACTTTTAGACTCCTCTGATCTCAGGTTTTCTCTCAATTCTCTGTGATAGAAGAAAGCAAACATGAGCTCTCTTGTACAGGTTCATCATTTATTTACTAATTAATCATGCTAAAACTATTCAACTTTTTCACCTATATTGGATTTATATTTGTTAGCTCACAAATACATACGATTATATATGTATTTTTTCTATTAAATTTTTTTTTTTAAAAAAATTTCGGTTCATTAGGGTCTCATCAAGTCGCTTGCCATGACTGTGCTCTCTGAGGTCGGCGACAACACATTTTTCGCCACAGCGGTTAGTTTCCTATGCATTGCCTTTGGTTACTTTTGTAGTTAAGAATCACTGTATCAGTATCAGACATAATCTTGCATAGCACAAATTTCTCTCTCTCTTTTCTAAAAAATTTTCTATCTGTGAAGATAATAACTTCTAATTGGCTTTCTTACATAGAAGTTATCGTTCCTTTTAGCTTTTGTTTTTATATCTTTTAAGCTAAATTCATAATATGTACTTAATAAAATTTTTTATATTAATTAATAAAAATTATCCATAGCACATCATATCCTAAATTCAAGAATGAATGTATTATCGTGCACATAATGTATTGTCTATGCATCGCGTATTTGTATGAGTGTTTCCTAATTTGGCTAATGTAGCAGTTTGAAAGTGATTTTAATGAGTTTTTCAAGATTACACTATATTTGTTCAAAGGAGTCAGGAAAAAAAATTAAATTGATCTTAAGAAAAAAAATTAAATTTATAATAAACTTGCAGAGACATTGTTTCAGTAGTTCATGAACATAAAGCTAGACCTTTTTATTTTTGGGGGGTGGGTGGGTTGTATCAATAATAATTGTGGAGAATTACTCTTTGAAGTAAGTTACTCCCGAATCCTGATTGGTTGGCTGGACTTGATAGTGCACACGCATGTGCGGATTAATCTTCACATTATTGGCTGATATTCATACTGCTTCAGTGTCTATTTCTCCGTGAGGAATGGACTATTCGTTACAATGGTTTCTCTTTGTTTTAGTACTTGTATGTATGGTTGTTTAATTTTTGGGCTGAGCATCATGTTGTTGTTATGTAGAGTTTTTCCTTAAATTTTGCTTTAATAAGGTACTTTGAGTGAAATCAGAACCCTGATTTCATGTTTCTTTGACATAAATGTCCACTGGCTTCACTTTTTCTAACATTATGATGATTGTTTTAAGATCCTGGCTATGCGTCACCCTAGGAGACCTGTCTTGCTTGGTTGCCTCGCATCTTTGTCTGTAAGTGTCTTTTTAGCATCTATTTTACTTATATTTTTATTTCATTTCAGTTCCAATCTTTGATGAATTTTAAAGGCCTCACAGTGATTGAAACATTTGTTAATTCCTAGGTGATGACTGTTCTCTCTGCTCTCGTTGGCTGGGCTACTCCTAATCTGGTTAGGATTCTGTTTTCTTTCAAAAATTTACTTGTCCTTGTGCATTAGTTTTTTTTTTTATGCTTGTGGAAAAGTTGATCATGACAGAATAATGGAATTGTTTCATGTCACTTACCAAAATGATTATTGTATAAAAAAAAAAAGAGGATATGTTTTATGTCTTATGTAGAATATCAGTCAACAATGGACATCTGGTTATTTTCGTATCCGTCATGTTTACTAGAAAATTTTATATTTTAAAGAAGTACGCAAGAGCAGATCTATGGTACTGGTTTAAATCTGAAGTTTTATTTGCTTAGTTTCTTTTGTGATGTGCATTTAATATTTTTAGCCTGTTCAGCTAATTGCAATTGAGCTTGAATTTTCTTATGTTAAGCTAGTTTTCAAAAAAGTTGCTTGGTGTTGACATATCTTTCATGATGAACAAGGATCACACCTAACAGTTCTCTGTTGCTCATATAGATTTGGATTTCAAGCATTAGATTTATGTTTACAAGATTGGTTGAGAGTACAGAAAAGGAAAATAAGATTCACAAAATTGGCTTAAATCTTGGAGAGCATCATGAACACGTCATGCTTAATGTGCTGTTTAGTTATTCTATCAGTTTGAGGATTATGAGATAAAAGTAGCATAATAGTAGCATTATCAATATCTAAGTTGGCTGAGATGTTGTTACTGATAAAACAGCCCAAAGGTTCTGCTGTTGTGCTGAAAACATAAGTTGGCATTAGGTTTTGGTTCTTTATGACTATAGGCTAATAATGTTCGGATGTACTGATGTACATGAATGCTTTGTGATCTTAAATCATGCAGATCTCTCATAAATGGGCACATCACATAACAACATTTCTGTTCTTCGTGTTCGGGCTATGGTCTTTATGGGATGTAATTAAAGATGACGGGTAATGTTTATTTCTTTCATTCATTCACTTCTTTTCTGCCTCTTGCACGAGTTCTCATCTAAAAGATATGTCCTCTGAGTCTATTCCTGGTTCACCCTATAGAGATGATGATGAGTTCGCTGAAGTTGAAGCAAAACTGGAGGGTTTTCTGACTGTTAATTCATGCCCAATATTTAACTCAAGAATTTACCATTATGGTTTGATTAGGATGCTGAATTGAACTCTGACAAAGGAACTACCAAAAAGAAAAGTAAGGTACGTCATAGCACAATCTTCTGCTCAATGCCTCAATGTCCTAAGTTGATCTCACCTCTTTCGGTCTCTCCCTAAGTTTTCTTTTTAGTGATTGTTGTTATTTGTTTCATTAAGCTAAAAAATGATAATTATCTGTTGGAAATGTTCAAAAGTTCCTGTGATCTTTACGTGTTTGTTAAGTCCTAAACATCTTTTATTTTGTTAGTATGGTGACTTAACTGGTGCATTATGTAACAGGTGCCTTCGTCACTTATAATTTATAAGATACATCACGCTTCATGTTTGAACAATTTATAGCATTTTTTTTGTCTGTCCTTGCAGGATGATGATGAATTGAAAAGGCAAAAACGACCGTTTCTCTCACAATTCTTTTCACCAATCTTTTTGAAGGTTGTATAACTATGGATTATTAAATTTAAAACTCAACCATGGCTAACTTATGCCTTACCATTTTAATCATGCTCATACTGCAGGCATTTTCTGTTACTTTTTTCGGTGACTGGGGTGACAAGAGCCAGGTAAGCATCACCTAGGCAATGCATATTGTTTGTCTGTGAGTCTTGTTACTTTGTCAACTATATATCACTGAGCTTAACTGTTTTCTCAGCTGGCTACCATAGGTTTGGCTGCAGACGAGAACCCATTTGGTGTTGTTCTTGGTGGAATTATGTAAGTGATGCCAACCTATCTATCCATTTATCTATTGGAACTTCTCGGATATTTAAGGTCTACAACGTGCCTTGTTTGTTTTCTTAGACAATTCAGTACAGGTAGCCATGTCATGCATGCTATGTTACACATACAACTTATTTTGCCACAAGATATACAAGAAGAAAATTCAACTTTTGTATAACAGTGGTTTTCTAGTCTTTTGCACTATGGGAATTTAATAAACGCCAACAACTGCACAGAACCACCTGTGACACTCATGCCCTTGTTTGTCTATATGGTGCCATCTCTATATATTTTTTTTTTGTGCGTGTGTTTGTATTAGATTGCATTAAGAAATTGAGGAGTGATGTGTATGTGTGTCCTAGCAAGTCAGACATTAAGGTCTTATAATCTTTAAATCTTTATGTTCATCAGTTCTTTTGTAAATCTAATTGGTGTTTGTTTCCTTCTCTCAGAGGACAAGCACTGTGTACTGTTGCAGCTGTCCTTGGTGGGAAGAGCTTGGCATCTCGAATATCTGAGAAAATAGTAATTCGGGAACTTAAAATCTATTTATCTTTTCATATTATAGTGACAGTTGTGGTGAACAAATTGTAACATCCAAATTTTATATATTTGCAGGTTGCGCTCTCAGGTGGAGTTCTTTTCATAGTTTTCAGGATCCAATCCTTTCTTTCAACGGTTGAGTCATGATGCATATGATCAAGGTATTGGTTAGTAATATCCTTAATGCATTTACTTCATACATTTTAGGAGATTGGTGCTCATTAGAGTGGTAAACTTCTGATGAGAATCAACAAGTATTAAAGGATCCATTGCATGTTTCAGTTGGGCCTATTACTAGAGCAAGATCAAATAAGCACTTAATGGGCTGATTCAAGAGATTTGGGCTAATTCTAACACAAAAAATTCCAAGCTTGGTTCAAAGGAAGATGAAGGCGTAATAAATTTAATCCAAGCTATTGAGGGTTGCTCTAGCTTAATTGGACCTGATTTATGGGGTGGATTAATGGCTGATTGGTTTTCCAGCTCCATATCAATTAATAGATATTTTTCCTATTCTAGAGCTGCTAATTTCAAACCAAATCTACCTTAATTTTAAGCTTATATTATTTAGAACATTTTTTTTTAGCTATTTTCCTATTTTGGAGTTGCTAATTTCAGACCAAATCAACTTTAATTTAGGCTTTATTATTTAGTACTTTTTTTTTTTAATATTTTCCTATTTTCAGTCATGTCTTATAAATAGCATGCACTCTTGTAATAGAGGATTTATTTGAATAAAAATAAGAAAAACGTGAGTTTTTACTTCTTCTCTTGGAAGAACTGTGAACTTATTAGGGATTCTTTCTTATGGCGTTCAAATTTTATACCTTTGGTTCGTGATTCAGTTATAATCATTGGGTCGGGTTCTGTTACTTATGCCTTTGATTCATGTTTCTTTTATAAACATTGGGTCATGGTTTCTATCAAAATCTGAATTTTAACTTTCTTGGGCAAGTATTCCAATATTATTTGTTGAGTCTCAAAACGTGTCGATTGAGGTTCGTATCAACTTCCCAATCCTATTTTAGCCACATGTGAAGGCTTATATTATTGTAGGTTTGAACAAATTTTAGCTAGTCTCAAATCATAATTCCAAACTAATTTCAGTGGTGATTTTTTATACTATAGAGAAGGATTTCAAATATTCTTTTCAATTCCAACAAGCTCTCTCTCTCTCTCTCTCTCTCTCTCTCTCACACACACACACACACAGAATTGCAGGATGCCTGAGCACCACATCCAAATTGCCTATGGAGAATTGAAACCGCTGGTTTAGCAAGGAATGATATTGTCATTAAAATTAGGGGGTCTTATTATTGTGGTACCAGGGATTGCTATGATACTGCCTCCAACATTTGCGCACTGACACACATGAACACCCAAGTTATTGGAGCTAGCTAGGCAATGCATGTCAACTCTACTGATGGCTGTATTGTTTATAGCGCTTGCATTCAGGGGATGAAAATCCTCTATTGAATAAAATAAATTATAATTTGATATTGTGAGAGTTACGCTCATTCGATAAATCTGATGAAATATTATTACTTACAAGAGCAATGCTTTAATCACAAACTAACAAAAGAACATTTAGATATTAAGTATGTAGACTTGATGTTGCATGCAGGCTGGTGTTGTTGAAGTTTTCTTTCTTTGTCTATAAATTCTGGTTCATTGAGAATCAATTTGTGTTCTCTCTCTCTCTCACACACACACATATATATAGAGAGAGAGAGTGGGTGGCATATGTGTGCATTTCTAAGGAAAAAAATGCTAAAATTCAAAGTCTATGTTGAGTTTAAGTGGAGGCAATAAAACCTAAACTAGTGGTATGCTTGAAGATTAATTCCATTGAACTCTCTTGTTTGTTGAGTTGAAGATTGCTCCCAAGATGTGCAAACTTTTTCAATAGTTACACTGGGAGAAAGGGGATTTGAATTCTAGATGTCTTCATTAGAAGCACCAAGATGTGCAAATTTGATGCAAGGAAGACGCAAAATATGTCTTATTAATTTATTTGGCTATGTTTACATATGTAACCGTTGCTATGTCATTCATGGAAATTATTGAAGCACAGTTAAATCAATATGAAATTTGGGCTGCATTTGGTTGACATTTGTGGGGGGCCTTTTTTGTTGTGCGTTGGGCTGGGTTGCCTGCCGTGGTAGTAGGCCCGAGTATTCTGAGTAAGGGAGTTGAGACCGGTCCAACTGGAACTCAACTTGGGCCGGCTTGTGCGCAAACATTGAGTCCAAGTCCAAGGGAAGATGCTGCAAAGTGGGCTTATCTTTTGTTTCTGCCGCAGGAACTTTTCTCCAGTTTCTGCCGCATGATTGACTTTTCTGTTTCTACCACTACTAGTTTCTACCGCAGGATTGATGTTTCTGCCGTAGGAGGAACTTTTCTCTGGTTTCTGCCGCAGGTCTGACTTTTCTGTTATGCAGCAAGTCTGTCTGCCGTGTAGTAAAACTGTCTACTGTGTACTAAAACTGTCTGCTGTGTAATAAAGCTTTTCTGCTGTGTAGTAAAGCTTCCTGCCATGCTTTAAAGCTTCCTGCCGTGCTTTAAAGTTTCCTGCCGTAAAGCCTTGTGCAATAGAGCTGTCTGCCTGCCGTGCTTTAAAGTTGTCTGCCGTGTTTTAAAGCTGTCTGCCGTGCTTTAAAGCCTTCTACAATGTGAATAACCACTTTTCGTTTTTACTGCAGAAACACTTTTCTACTTCCTGGGCATAAACAAATCTAAAACCCAAAGAAAATACCCGTCAAACAAATGTTAATTTAAATGGGTTAGCATATTCTCAAATATATACATACATATATGAGTATATATACTTGTACATATTCACATATACATATATAAAATATATTTTGCAGAACATGAGAAACATGGTATATGTATATATATACTTACGGCAGGATAATGGTTAGTTTGTGTCAAAAGAAAAATACATAATAACAAATAGAGAAGAAAGTTTCGGCAGGAAAGGTTTAACACGGTAAATATAATAAAAAGGTGCTACGGCAGGATAACAGGTACAGCAAGTAAAGAAACCGCAGCAGGACAACTGATGCGGCAGACGTGATAAAAACGTGCTATGGCAGGATGACTAAATACGGCAGATATAAGTTATAATGAGAGAAATCCAATATATTTGCAATCAAAATTAAGTATTAAATTTGCCCATAAAATAAGTAAACCAAGAAGGAGCCCAAACTCCAACTTCAACAACCTTATCATGGGCTCCTGCCATAAAAGTTGTTCATTTTGGAGAATAGGCCTAAATGGCTAATAGCTATTACTTTTGGAGATTTCAAAGAGTGGGTTTGCTAAGTGGGAGGGAAAAGATGGTCTATTGATGCATGCCCCTATTCTTGCTGCGTTTTCTCTCTTCTTTTTCTTTCTTTCTTTCTTTCTTTCTCTCCCTTGGGTGTTTTTCTTCTTCCCCTGTTTTTCACTATTTTCCTTGTTTTTTCCTCTACCTCCGTCCCCCTATTTTCTGCCGTGGCTACCTCTCTTTTATAGTGAGCTAATTCAATGGGATTTCTCCCTTTTACTTCTAGGGCTTCATTAACTGTTTTTGGTTTGTTGTGGGCATCCTTTCAAGATTACCCATCCACCCATTGGTTGCCCCTGTCATTGCTCTGAATACATCAGCTGCACCATAACTTATTCCACGACAAAATTTCATTTTGTTTGTTCTTGCCGTATACCTCTACCTCACTACCTAGCTCTATGGCATGCATCAGTGGTCCCAACCATTTATTACTTCTTTTGGGTAAGATATCATTCCAGCAGGATATGTTCCCAAAAGAAGTCATGGCAGGAAACCAAGTATAGACCCCCTTTTCCCCCCACCACCAAACCACGCCCTCTGAATCTTTTTGACCATGGGCCCACCTCTGTTGTATTGGCTGGGTACAAGTTGGTGGTGCCCCGGCCCTTCTGTGCTTGCTCCACTGTCTTTTGTTTTTGTCTCCCACGCCTTTCCTGCCGCAGCAGATTAGCTCTGTTTTGTCTGCTGCGTGTTTTTGTCTTATTTCTTCACGCGTTTCTTGCTGCATTTGTCATTTCCTTTAGTTTGACTCTTCCTTCACGCAATTCCTGCTGCTAATACTTCCTGCTGGTCCTTGTTTCCTTTCATCGTTCCTTTTCATATCAGTTCTCACGCCTATCTTTTTTATACAAAAGGATTTGGGCCTTTGTGGGCCAAATAATGTTAACTGAATCAAAAGGGCGTTGGATCCAATTTATCTTCATCTGCCGAAGCCATCCTGCCAAAGAACTGTATCCTGCGGCAGACTTGTATTTTGCGGCAGATGGCTTTTACTTGCACTTCTTTCTTTGGATCTTTCTTGTTCTTTGGTCTTCTTGGTGAGCCTTTGGGCCTTGCTCTTCATTGGGCTTTCTTCCTCATAAGCCTTTGGGTACAGATTTGCAAAAAATGGGCATCAACATTTAGCCCCCTGAGCATATGGATTGCTCCTGCAATTCGTATGCGAAACTCATGCAGTTTTTCTTTTGCGGGTTGTTTAACAACTCACATGCGAATGCTTCTCTTCTTTTCTTCGTGTGCCTGCTGGTTCAATATTTACTCTCCTTAGGCAAGTTGTTCTCTTTCTTTTTACAATTTTACGACCCTCCAAGGGTAGCCAAAAAGTTGTTGTTCATGAGGGTGGTGCTGGGTCTGCTGGGCCTCTTTGGGCCTGCTGTATGCTTTCCTTTTGCCCTTCATGACTTGTGCCTGCTAGGCCTCTTTGGGCCTGCTGTATGCTTTCCTTTTGCCCTTCATGACTTGTGTCTACTAGGCCTCTTTGGACCTGCTGTATGTTTTCCTTTTGCTCTTCATGACTTATGCCTGCTGGGCCTCTTTGGGCCTGCTGTATGCTTTCCTTTTGCCCTTCATGGCTAGGCCTCTTTGGGCCTGCTGTATATTTTCCTTTTGCTAAATTCCATTAGCCTAGTACTATCATTGAGCTTGTACTATGTAGTTTCGGGCTTCTTTGACTCATTTCATTGCTTTTGGGCTCCTTTGTCCCATTTTACTCTTTTGGGCATCCTCGGCCCGTTTCATCGCTCTCGGGATCCTTTGTCCCATTTGGGCTCCTTTGTCCTATTTTATTCTTTTGGGCATCATCGGCCCGTTTCATCACTTTCGAGCTCCTTTGTCCCATTTGGGCTCCTTTGTCCCATTTTATTCTTTTGGTTATCCTCGGCCCGTTTCAATTCCTAACTCCCATGGGCTTTTACTAATTTCATTGGGCTTCCCCGGCCTAACTACTGTATACTCATCCTTGGGGCTCATGGGCTTGCCATCAACCCCTACTCTCTTTACATTACTTTTGAGCCTGCCACGGCTTATTCTTACTTTTTCACGTCATACACTGCCCATGGGTTTGTTATTCTCTCTTTCCTGGCTCCTTTAAGCCTGTTTGTTCCCTCAAGGCCCATTTGTTTATTTCGTGGACCTGTGATCCATTATTCTTGCCGCTTGGGCTTAATGGTTTTTTTCTCACTTTACTAACTCTTTTCTTCCCATATGGTTCTCATTCAAAGGGATTGTTGATGATGATGATGTGTGCATCCTTCTCTTCATCATTTCTTTACTTGTTTCTTGGTTTGCTTCTTGAAAATTCCTTATGATCTTGAACTTCTACAATGGTACTTATTTCTTTATGTCTGCGGCAATTTGTATACTTATTTCTTCACGTTTCTGTAGCAGCACGTACTCATTTCTTTGCTTTTGTAGGGATAAATACTCATTTTTCTGCTTCCGCAGAATATGTAGACACTTTCTGCCACAATACATGCACTTATTTCTCTGCGTCAATACACCTCTTACTCTGCTTCTACTAGAGCAGCATCTATACTGTAGGAAGTGAAGGTTGTAGCAGATTCTGCGGCAGAAGAATTAGGCTTGACTGCTTACTTTCCCCACGTATTCCTTAGCATCATCTCTTCATCCTTTCTTGTTGGGTTCTTCTTCATTATGATGTTTTACATTTTTCTCATCTCTGCAGAATGCTCAAAATTGGTTCTTTTGGATTCTTTAACTCTTCTTTCTGCCAACTTTGCGAACAACACTTTTGCGGAGCAAGGATCCTTCTTACAGTCTTCATTTTTCTTTTCTTTTAGCCACTTAAGGTTGCTTCACTTCGGGCTTCATTCATTCTCTAAAAATAGAGAAAGTGTTGTCTTCTACTACCTTCGCATCTAAGCCGACGACTGAAAAGAGTTTCATTAAAACAACTCTACCACATCACTTCCTTCAAGTAGAGTTCTTTTACAAGAGGAAAGCTTCCTCTAAGTGTGTAGATCAAAGGGTGACTTCACTCCCTTTTCTTGTGCCTTCTTCTTCTCTTTGCAATCACGTATCTTCATTTCTTTTTCTTAAAACAAAGCGTAAAGCTAACATTGCAAGCCCTCATCATAATGGAGTAATCTTTCATTTGCTGATAATACTTTCTGCTGTGTTGAAAAACACATGTATTCTTTGCCAGGATGAAGTTTCTTTTAGCCCCCAAGATCATCAATACTCTTGTACCTCTGCTGTTTGCATTACAGGCTGTTTATGATTCTGCCATAAATTTTGGTCCTGCTGCAAAATTGATCTTCCCGCAGAAGTGACTGAGTCTGCCACTCATTTTAAGGTGCCTACAAGTGGTGTCGCTATAGACATTTTTTTCCAAGGGGAAATGAGGATGCTTTTATGAGAAATCTTCACTTTTCTAAACACTTTCTTTGTCATTCTGCCACAGCAACTATTGATTCCTTCGTGTTTGCTTTTTTTTTTTTCTTTAACATATTCTTCTTGTCATTCTGCCATAGCCGCTGTTGGTGGGGATATCACTGCCTCTTTGATGAAAAAGGCATAGACGTTGTGAACTGAATCTCTTAACTTTGTTGTAGTCTTTCGCAGATCTTATTTCTCCCAATTCTTCTTTCTCATGTTGCTAAGCTTGGCTGTGTCTCTCCAATTCTTGTGGTCTGCCATTGAATGCGTTGCTCGAGAGATGTTTGGACTTCATCGTTGATTTCCACCTTTTGTTCCGGTTGTGAGTTCCTTTGTCACTCAGCTTTTCTGTGGAGCACTCTTGGAGTTTTAAAGTCTCACGAAGAGCATTTATTTTCTGCTGTAGTGCTTGTTGGTTCACCTTTACATATGTTTCTGTCGTATCTTTCTTCATGGCAAGCCAGTAGTAATTTATTTGCAGCAGACATCTGTAAAGCCTTTTCTTCCTCTGGTGCTCCCCACACTCTCCTGAGTGTACTTCTTTTATCATTTCTTTTGCTTCTTTAGGGCCCAAACATCTTAAGGGATCCCCACCGTACCCTTTTTTGAAAAGGACCATATCACGCAAAAAGTATCATGTTGCCAACCTCTTAAGCTTGTATATTTTGCTGTGTTTTTGCGGCAGGATGCCTTCTGTCAGGTACTGCATGAATGGACTTCTCCAGTCTCCGCTGATGAACATAGTGTAATTTTCCTCTCTGTCTGCCGCAAGCTGGCAGGTCCCACACTGGGTTTGGACTTGATCTGCATCTTTACCCATACTTGGCCAATAAAAGTCTGCCCTCTGGAGTCTGCGGTAAAGGCTGACTTCCCCGCAAGATCCGTAAGTCTTGTCATATACTTCTTTTAACTTTCTTTGGGCTTCCTCCTGTCGCACGCACCTAGACAAGACACCACCTGGCATCCTGCGGTACAATTCTTCTCTCACTAGGACGTAGTCTTTCAATACTTTTAGTTTTGCGTCATTTCCTTCCTTCATCAAAGCTTCTTTTATGGGGATCTGCCAGTCTCCTTTGCACTGTTCTTCTTTGAATCTTTCTTTCGGCCTCTCAATTATGGACTCTTTTCTCTTGCTGACCTCTACTCTGGTGCTATCCCTTTCGAACATTATTTGCGAGCCTAGTGCGGCCAAAGCATTGGCAAACCGATTTTCATTCCTTGGAGCATGTTCTATTTCAAAAGTTGAAAACTTTTCTTCCATCTTCTGGGCCATTAATGCACCAGTGGCACATGAATTGGTGGCTCGGTAGAGTAACAATGGCTTTTTGTGGATTGGGGCTTGCACCGTAGGAAGGTTCATTATGATCTGTTGTAGCCTTTTGAAGGCTGCCTGCTGTACTTCTTTTCTCAAAGCTTTTCCCCTTCTATCTCAGCGTGGAATACCCTGGCAGGCAGGGTGGAACGCCCTGGCAAGCAGTGTGGAACACCCTGGCTTTGGCCCTTCTATTTCAGCGTGGAATTCCCTGGCAGGCAGTGTGGAATGCCTTGGCAGGCAGTGTGGAACGCCCTAGCAGGCTGGGCTACTAGCTTGGCCTCGCGGTCCACATTCAATATATGCACTATTAGCCTAAGATCCCATCCTGGCATTTTCACTGTAATCCCATGCGAAGACATCTTTGGATTTTTTTTCAGCAATAGTATCAATTATGATTTCTCCTTTTTTGAAAGTCTTGAGCTAATTAAGATGGGTTTTGGTTCCTGTGGGTCCGACCCCAGGTTAAATTTCCTCCAATTTTTCTTCTGCCACAACCTATATATCATTTTCTGCCACAACTTCTTTGTTTTTCCCTTCATTACTCTCCTCCTCCAAGCTTTCTTGAACCACGTAACGCACCAAGCTTTTGTAGAAGATACATGATATTGCTGCTTCATATTGATACTCTAAGCACTTTGCGGCAGGCTTTCTAAATTTACTGCAGAATGGGCCTTAGCCCTCCAGCATGTGAGACAACTGGATGAGTCTTTAGCTTTTTGAAGAAGACTTCCCAAATTTTGTTGCTGAATGAGATAGCCCCCAGTATACAAGAATAAGCCCTTAGCTTTCAGCAGGAGGCTTCCTATGTTTGCCGCAGAATAAGCTTTAGCCCCCAGCACGTGAGACAACTGGATGAGCTTGATATCACCTTCTCTTGGTGTTGATGCTCCATCATGTGGTTCATGCATTCTTCAAAAAAAATTAGATGCCATGGATCTACAAGTTGCCATATTGTAGAAATTCTTTGTTGCTAGAGAATTTGGGAAAAAGTCACTTCCCAAGCATGCTTTGACTTCGTTCCACTGCAAGCACAATTGCTTCCCATGTATTTTATGCTACATATGATTGTGGCTATAGCTCTTCCGCAGATTCTTTCTATAGACTTGCGATCATGGCTCCTTTGCGGGTTTGATTGAGTGTAGCCCCCATTATGGGCTTTTGCCAAGAACTCACAACCATGATTCCTTTGTTGGTTTTTAGCCAAGAATTCATAACCACGACCCTTTTGCTGGCTATTGCTACCAAGAACCATATTTCATAGTGATGATGTTATAAAATGCAATTTTCAAAGTCGTCCATATGGTTCGTCCTTGATTAAAGAATGGAGGAAGGGTGCAACAAAAAAGCCGTCCGTCCCCATCAAACCTCGTCTGTCATAAATTAAGGACGGACGAGACGAGGCCTCGTCCGTCCCAAATGACGGACGAGGCAAACTTTCTGAGCTTGAACCAGGGCTCGTCCGTCCTTAATTAAGGACGGATGAGGCAAATATTTTGAACTTGCAAATTAGTCCTCATCTATGAACCAAGGCCTCCATTATTCGTGATGAAGTACCGGTCCAGATAAAGTAACTTCCATGGAAGTTATGGAAGTTACCTCTGACTTTGGTGAATTCCTTGACAATAGGAACGGTTATCAGAGCAAGTAACCGTTCCATGTGCGCTATATAAACGTTTCTCTACGAAGAGGTAAAGGATTGGGACATTATTTTTTACAGAGCAAAAGAAAGTCTTAGAAATATCTCTCTCTATTCCAGCCTACTGACTTTACCATCGGAGGACCCTAGATCGGCCTCCACTGGTCTTTCTCTGATTGAATTCCATTTTTCAGGACCTAGCCCTCAAGATCATCGAAGCCCGGAGACTTTCAACCCACTGATTTTCCAGGATCATCAGTTGGCGCCGTCTGTGGGAAAGAAATATTTGTCGCTCTTGAACTTGTTTAGTTCTGTGTTTTTCTTTCTCCTGTAAAGGGTTGAAATGGTTCGGACAAGATCAAGGGCAACTAGCCCAGACCCTCAACAAAGTAGAGACGCATCAAGTAACCCTTATCGCGATCGCCAATCCGCACCGGTTATGCAGGCATCATCTGTCCAACATATGCACTCTATGGCGGCTGCGATGGCAGAGTTAACTTGCCAAAATCAAGAACTACGGAGAGAGGCTAATTTAAGAAGGCAGACACATAGAGAGCATGAAGAAGAAGGGCAAACTCGGAGTCAAGAGGGCAGAGAGAATTTTCAACATGGGAGTCAATCGAGGGATACCACCTCACGAAGGGTACCCAACTTGGAAAAAGAGTTGGATCAGATGAAGAAGGCCATGGACGAAATGAAGGAGAATATGAAGAGGGCGAACCCAGTAGAGGATTTGGTTCATAGAACTGATTCTCCCTTTATGGCTTCCATCAATGGCCATCCCCTGCCACCAAAGTTTAAAATGCCTTCTTTAGATTCATATGATGGGAATCAAGATCCTTTTGACCACATTGCCACCTTCAAGACCACTATGCATCTTCAAGGAATTCCAGACGAAATAATGTGCAGAGCCTTTCCTACCACTCTCAAGGGTCTAGTCAGAGTATGGTTCAGCAAATTATCCCCAAACTCAGTAAGTTCTTTTGAAGAATTAAGCAAGTTGTTTGTCAATAACTTCATAGGGGGTCAGCGACACAAACGTTCTACTTCCGGTCTGTTAATAATAGAACAGGGGTCTGTTAATAATAGAACAGGGGGAAAATGAGAGTTTGCGATTTTTTATCACTCGATTCAATAGGGAAGCCTTGACAGTGGACGAGATGGACGACAAATTGCTGTTAGCAGCTTTCCACAACGGAGTCCATTCGGATTTGTTCATCCACAAACTCTATGAGCAAGAGCCACAAACCATGGCGGAGCTCGTCCATTCAGCTCAAAACTTCATGAATGTGGAAGATGTGATTATAGCTAAGAAAAGAAAGAGGACAGAGAAAATGGAGACAAATCGCCACCCAGAACAAGCCCCTCGTCCAAAGAAGGGACGAACGGATGACAGAAGAGACTGGGACAAGAAGACTGGTTCGTCAGCACGCAACCAGCAATATACTCCATTGAACATGCCACTTGAACAGGTCCTTATGCAAATTAAGGACGAGCCTTCCCTGAAGTGGCCAGAGAAATTGAAGGGAGATCCCAACAAGCGCAATAGGAACAAGTATTGTCGCTTTCATAAAGACCATGGCCATGACACAGATAAGTGTTTTGATTTGAAACAGCAGATTGAGAATCTCATAAGGTAAGGGAAGTTGAGAAATTTCCTTGGACGAGATCACAAGGACGAGAAGTTGAAAGGGAAAGTAGAAGAGTCATCACGACCACCACTGGGCGAGATAAGAGTTATCATTGGAGGAAGTATTGCAGGACGGTCATCCAAGTCCAAGAAGGCATACTTGAAGGAAGTGCAGAGCGTCCAACTTTCAGGACGATCACCAAGGGCGAAGTCCACGGACGAACAATCGATTATTTTCACGGACGAGGAAGTTGAGAGAATCCATCATCCTCATGATGACGCTATTGTCATCGCCCTACTCATTACTGATTATACAACTAGAAGAGTACTAATAGACAACGGAAGTTCAGCGGACATTCTGTATTACCCAGCCTTTCAGCAGATGAGGATCGGACGAGACCAGCTCCGTCCAGTGCACTCGCCTCTAGTAGGCTTTGGAGGAATGAAGGTACAGCCTGTAGGTACTGTTACATTACCAGTGGTGGTAGGAGTATATCCACGACAGTTGACTACCAACGTGAATTTCATAGTAGTAGATTGCTCGTCATCTTACAATGCAATAATTGGAAGGCTAACCCTAAACAGGTGGAAGGCAGTTACATCTACCTACCACCTGTCAGTCAAGTTCCCGACAGAACATGGGATAGGCCAAGTACAGGGAGACCAATTAGCAGCAAGGGAGTGTTATCTAGCCATGCTGGCTACGGACAAGCAAATTCAAGCAATGAATATTGAAGAAAACAAAGTTGTGGCAGAACCCATAGAAGCGTTGGAAGATATTCCTTTAGATGAAGATAACCCTGAGAGGTGTACTAGGGTTGGAGCAGATCTGGAAGCGAAGATTAAGAGGGACCTCATTTGTTTTTTAAAAAGAAACAGAGATGTGTTTGCTTGGAGTCACGAAGACATGCCGGGTATAGATCCTAATGTCATTACCCACCGTCTGAGTGTATGCCCTTCCTCCAAGCCAGTGCGACAAAAAAAGAGGGTGTTCGACCCTGAGAGAGATAATGCTGTTAAGAAGGAAGTTCAGAAGTTAATTGTGGCGAAGTTCATTCGAGAGGTATACTATCCTGACTGGTTAGCCAATGTGGTCATGGTCAAGAAGACGAATGGCAAATGGAGAATGTGTGTTGATTTCACTGACTTAAACAAGGCTTGTCCCAAGGACAGTTACCCGTTGCCGCGCATTGATCAGTTGGTAGATTCTACTGCAGGCCACAAGTTGCTCAGTTTCCTGGATGCTTTCACCGGTTATAATCAAATTAGGATGGATGAAGCAGACCAAGAGAAGACGTCCTTCATCACCAGTCAGAGACTATTTTGTTATGAAGTGATGCCTTTCGGTTTGAAAAATGCTGGAACAACATACCAACGACTGGTCAATCACATGTTTCGTCCACAGATCGGGGGGAATATGGAAGTCTACATAGATGATATGTTGGTGAAAACTCAGGACGAGGAGAGGCATTTGGACGACTTGCAGGAAACATTCGACACACTGAGGCAATATCATATGAAGTTGAACCCTAACAAATGTGCTTTTGGAGTATCATCAGGGAAATTCCTAGGATTTATGGTCTCCTACAGAGGAATCGAAGCAAACCCTGATAAAATTCAAGCAATATTGGATATGAAGCCTCCAAGCAATGTTAAAGAAGTCTAGCCCTCACCGGACGAGTTGCCGCCCTCAACAGGTTTGTTTCTAAAGCTACTGACAAATGTTTACCATTTTTTAAGGTTCTTAAAAAAGCATTTGAATGGACCGACGAGTGTTAGAAAGCTTTTGAAGATTTGAAGTTATATCTCACCAAAGCCCCATTGTTGAGCCCGTCCGTGCGAGGAGAAGAGTTGTACTTATATTTGGCAGTCACCCCACACGCAGTGAGTTCAGCTCTAGTGAGGGAAGAGGGCAAGGTACAAAGACCTATATACTATACTAGCAAAGTATTGAGGGGAGCAGAGGGACGATACTCGTTAATGGAGAAATTGGCTTTTGCATTGATAACAGCTTCCAGAAAATTAAGGCATTATTTTCAGGCTCATGTCATTAATGCCATGACAGATCACCCACTCAAGAAGGCAATGAACAAATTAGAGGCTGCAGGACGTTTGATTCAATGGGCTGTCGAGCTCAGTGAGTTTGACATAAAGTACCAACCAAGACGTGCCATAAAAGCTCAAGCTCTGGCAGATTTCATTGCTGAGTTTACCTTAAGTTGTGATGATGAAAGTGAAGTGGAAAACAGCAAGAAGTGGGTCGTCCATGTGGATGGCTCGTCTACACTGTACGCAGGAGGAATAGGTGTGGTTTTGCAATCTCCAGAGGGGGACAAACTAAAACACAAAGTTCGTTTGCAGTACCAGACAACTAATAATGAAGTTGAGTATGAAGCTCTTCTCAAAGGGCTGGAATTGGCCAAATCTGTAGAAGCGAAGTTACTCCTCGTCTTGGGGGATTCTCAATTAATCATAGGCCAAGTGAATGGAATGTTTGAGGCTAAAGAAGAACGAATGAGGAAGTATCTAAACAGAGTGATGCGCCTTATAAAGAAGTTTGAAGAAGTTAGCTTCGTTCAAATCCCAAGGGAGGAGAACATGGAAGCTGATGCCTTGGCGAAAGAAGCCTCATCGAGTGAAGTCGTAGACAAATTTGATGAAATTCAATATATGCCAAGTATAGACATCCCAGAAGTACAACAGGTGGAAAATAGAGCAAATTGGATGGCTCCAATTGTGTCGTACTTAAAAGACGGACGACTCCTAGGAGAAAAAGACGAAGCTAGAAAGTTGAGGGCAAGGGCGGCCAGGTACGTTCTTATGGACGAGATTCTCTACAAAAGAGGTTTTTCCCAGCCTTATCTCAGGTGTTTGGCCCTAGACGAAGCGAACTACATATTAAGAGAAATTCATGAAGGAGCATGTGGCAATCACTCAGGAGCCAGGTCGCTCGTCCACAAAGTCGTTCGTGCAGGATACTATTGGCCAAACATGCAAGCTGACGCTAAGGCCTACGTCAAGGTTTGCGATCAATGCCAAAGATTTAGCAACGTCCCCAGGCAACTATCAGAGTACTTGACTCCAATGACGGCCCCGTGGCCTTTTGCATAATGGGGACTATACATTCTGGGTCCATTTCCACTGGGTATAAGGCATTGATTATTTTACCAAGTGGGTAGAAGCAGAACCCTTGGCCAACATCACACAGCAAAATGTCAAGAACTTCGTGTGGAAGAACATTGTGTGCAGATTTGGAGTACCCAGGTGCTAGTGTCGGACAACGGACGATAATTTGACAATGCAATTTTCAAAGATTTTTGTATACACTTTGGAATTCAAAATCAATACTCCTCACCAGCCCACCCACAAGCTAATGGCCAGGCAGAAGTTGCAAACTGATCCTTGTTAAAAATAATCAAGACTCGGCTTGAGGGGGCTAAGGGAGTATGGCCAGATGAGCTACCAGGTGTTCTGTGGGCATATAGAACGACAGTGAGAACTCCTACAGGAGAAACTCCTTTCAAGCTAGCATATGGAACTGAAACAGTTATACCCGCGGAAGTGCACATGGCCAATCATAGGGTGACAACCTACCAGGACGAAGCTAATGAGGAACAATTCCGTTTGAACCTCGATTTAATAGACGAGGTAAGGACGGATGCTGAGCAAAGGATGGCAAGGTATAGAAACCTTATGGCCAGGTGGTATGACGCAATGGTAAAGCCAAGGCGATTCAACATAGGGGACCTCGTCCTAAAAAGGGTTTCCTTAGCAACAAAGAACCCAGCCCATGGGAAGTTGGGACCAAATTGGGAAGGCCCCTACAGAGTCGTCAACTGCAAAAGACAAGGATCCTATTACTTGGAAGCCCTTGATGGGAGGAAGTTGGAGCATCCTTGGAATGTGGAGCACTTGAGGAAGTACTATCAGTAGAATGCCAGCCTGGAGGAGCATGACTCTGGACGAGCTCAGGGATTAAAAACTTTATTATTATATGTTGTGTGGCTTTATTATTATGTTAAATATATGGACAACGTTATAGTTTGTGTTGTTTAAATAAAGGCATTGGCCTCTAAGGTGCATGCCTCGTCTATGAACAATACTTATGCTATGAATGATATTTGTGGAATGTACATAATGTTGTGTAATTCACTGATTCTCATACTACGTTTGTTCAAATTTACCCCTGAAAAGGTTGAAAAGTATAAGATGAGACAATTCTCTGAACGTGGAGATATAATGTCAAATTTTCCCAAGGAAAAAACATCAAGGCATGCTCGTCCAAATTAGAGGACGAAGCAAAGCCAGCTCTTAAAGCTAATTGTGATTAAGCCCAAAGCATACTCGTCCATACCATGGACGAGATAAAGCATAATACATCTAATTCATGGACGAGAAAATGCACAGACGAGTGCGTATGAAGCCATGGACGAAGAAATGTATGGCTGTATTCCAATTTTGTTAAGGCCTTTATTAAAACAATCCAGTCCATGGACGAGTAAAATGTAAGGCCTTGACTTCATTAAGCATAAAGATCAGCCAAGTCCATGGACGAGTAATGCTGATTTTTATCATTTCTCAACAGGTCCTTGGACGAGTAATGTTGATTAATACCATTTCACAGACAAATTACATTTGAAATTCCAATGAAAATGGTAGACGAATATATGTAAAATATGGACGAAGTCAAGCAAAAAAAAAAGAAAAAAAAAGAAAAAAAAAAGAGAAAGATAAAACTCGTCCATACATATACAAAAGGAAAATGACATTCATTAAGCCAAGGGTGGATATCCTACGTCCAAAAACCCTTGCTAAATAAACTGAAATGATTGTTTAAAACCTCGTCCTAAAACCTTGGACGAAGTAAATGTATTGAAATTACATAGAAAGGTCTCAAAGCGGACCAAATAAAAATACATTAAAAAATCTTAAGTAGAGGGAACGACATTAGAGGCGTCCTGAGGAGGCAGGGTTGTAGCATCGTCTTCGACATTGATGTCGTCGGAGCCAGTCTGAAGGAGAGAACTAGTGGCAACAGCATTCAGATTAAGTAAAATGGGGCTGAAGTCTACGCTAGGGAACTTTTCCATAGCCTCCATTCTGAAATCTTCAAACCTTGCTGCGTAATTAGTGTCCAAAACATCAGTATATTGTTTGGACACCTTAAATTCAACCACTGCGTCTTACTTCGCTTTGGAGAGGAGAGTGCCATATTCATCATTCTTTTTCTTCAGGACCTCAAGACTAGCGTCCTTCTCCGCAGCACTGGTTTTCAACTCCTCAACCAAAGTCTTTAACTCCTTCACCTCGTCCATAGTTTTGACAGCCACTTCAGCCCATTGTTTCGCCCCGACCTTCAACTCCTAGATCCTCGTCTCTAACAGGATCCTCGTCTTGTCCAACCCTGTGGCCTGCCTAGACGCCGCTATAAACTTTGACATGCCCTACAAAAAAAGAAACACAACAACAAATAAAAGTTAAAAAAAAAAGAGGAGAGAGAGACGAAGAAGGAAAGTGAAAATCCTTGGTCAAGACGAGGTATGAGTGTTACCTTGAAAAGGTCGTGAACACCAGAGTGTTCAAAATCCTTAAGGGACATATCATAGCAAACATTTATATCTTCGTTGGTCATAGCCTTCTTGAAACATTCCCAGGCCAGGTCCTCATTTTCAATAATATTTGAAGGGACCTTTTGAGAAGGCTGAGACGGGGTTGACATAGTCTTGGACAGAGTGGTCTGGGACGGAGTGGTCTCAGTTGGAATGGACGAGTCTACATCAACTATATGTACAGGCTGCTGGGACGAGGGAAGGGTAGGCTTAACTACCTGGGACGAGTTAGACTTGGCCTTTTTGCCTCTTCGACTGGGGAGATTTCCTAAATCCAAGCCCTGTGGACGCGGTCACGGTGGAATTTGCTCAAAGACGGTCGTTTAACAGCTAAAAAAAAAAAAAAAAAATTTAATTAATTAATCGTTAATATTAAAAGAAGAAAAGGGAAAATCAAAAGAAAAAGGGGAGCAACTTACCCTCAGGACGAAGGTTTCCTAGGTCCCCGGTATAACGACCAAACGTGTCCCAACCAACATCTACAGGATTTCCAGCCCAGAAGCCGGAGATGAAGAAAAATTCCGTCTTCCATTTTCTATCAGACGAGGCCAGGGACTTGATCAGTCTACAATCTCTACCCCTGGCTGTGAATTGATGAAAGCCAAGGGATTGATGTATCTCCGAAGGTTTGTAACAATAAAGGAACTCGTCCACAGTAAGAGGACGATCCCTTCCAAATACTTGACCCCACAAAATTTGCATTGAGATGATTAATCTCCATGCATTTGGGTTGAATTGGCATACTCCTAACCCTAACTTAATCAAAAACTCCCTAGTAAAGGGTTTAAGGGGAATCTTAAACCCCCCAAAAGATAAGCCTCATAGACGCCTATCCCAAAGTGAGGGTTGCAACACCATTCTCCTCGGACGGGCAACCTAGGGTTAAACTCGTCTGGGATTTGGTACCACTCCCTAAGATTTTTTAGTCTTTGCTCGTCTGTCCTAGAAGGGATATCCACTGCATAACTGTAAACAGTGACCTCTTCCTCATCCAAAGGACCAGAAGGAGGGACAGTGGACGAGGTACCAGCTTGAGACCCTAAGGCCTTTCTAAGCTTTTCCTGTACAACCTCCAAAGGAAGCCCAGAGACGCCAGAGACATACCCCTCGTCCGTGGTATTCCCGCCACTATTATCACTTCTGCTACTAGAACTGTAGTAGCTACTCTCATCATTATACTTGTCTATGGCCTTATCTACACTATCGCTAGACGAGGAAAGTACAACCTCAGCCATCTTAACAGAAAAACTAAGGACGAGAAGAAGAGAAATACCTGGATCTAGGACAAAGGAAAGCTATAGACGTGAGAAGCTTCTAGACGAAGATCTAGGATGAGGAAGGACAAGGAGAGAAATTTCAAAAATGAAGAGGGTAACGGAGGTATTCCACTATTTATAAGGAACAAACCCCAGCATCTGAAGCGACATGACCAAATCAACAAGAGACACGTGGCATAATCTTCGGGTAAATCAATCGACGAGATTTTTTCACTAATGAATTCATGACACGTGGCACACCAATCTGCAGCCAACGCATGTCTTACATCTCTTTGGACGACCCATGGACAAGGGGGCAACTGATGATGTTATAAAATGCAATTTTCAAAGTCGTCCATATGGTTCGTCCTTGATTAAAGAATGGAGGAAGGGCGCAACAAAAAAGCCGTCCGTCCCCATCAAACCTCGTCTATCATAAATTAAGGACGGACGAGACGAGGCCTTGTCCGTCCCAAATGATGGACGAGGCAAACTTTCTGAGCTTGAACCAAGGCTCGTCCGTCCTTAATTAAGGACGGACGAGGCAAATATTTTGAACTTGCAAAATTAGTCCTCATCTATGAACCAAGGCCTCCATTATTCGTGATGAAGCACCGGTCCAGATAAAGTAACTTCCATGGAAGTTATGGAAGTTACCTCTGACTTTGGTGAATTCCTTGACAATAGGAACGGTTATTAGAGCAAGTAACCGTTCCATGTGCGCTATATAAACGTTTCTCTACAAAGAGGTAAAGGATTGGGACATTATTTTTTACAGAGCAAAAGAAAGTCTTAGAAATATCTCTCTCTATTCCAGCCTACTGACTTTACCATCGGAAGACCCTAGACCGGCCTCCACCGATCTTTCTCTGATTGAATTCCATTTTTCAGGACCTAGCCCTTAAGATCATCGAAACCCGGAGACTTTCAACCCACTGATTTTCCAGGATCATCACATAGGTTTCTTCTTTGCTTGCTTTGAGTATGTGAATATTTAGATGGAGCTTGCTACATCTCTTGCTTCATGGTTGGCTAGTAATAGCCAAAAGTCAGCGGCTTCTAATATAGAATTTCCCATGACGTGCCAACATCTTCCTGGGACATTATGCTTCTTTATTCTTGTGGTAGAATGCCCTTGCAGCAGAACACCTTCAATAAAAACCACATAATAGTTTTCTGCGGCAATAAGACAAGCAACTCTATTTACGGCAGGATGTGAGTCAGAATTTGTTTATGCTATTTCCCTTAGGTACACAAGCCAAAAGAAAAAGTTTTGAGTTTGTCACTATTGCAGAGTTCTTCTAGGATGAGACATAGGCATCAATGAGCTTTATGACTTGAAGAGTGATGGTGGAGTTGCATAGTTCGTGGAACAAGTAATCTGATACATTCTTTTTTAGAAACATCATAAAGATAATGATCATTAATGCCACTCTAGGCATAAATCCTCTGAGGTGATTCGCAGAAAACTTCTCAACTCTTCAAGGTTGTTGAATCGGTTTGCTAGACCCAATAATGGACAAAGAGCAGCTTGTAGATTTGGGCTTCTTTATGGAGAGTATGTAGTAACTAATGATTGGCTTCATTCCAAGGTCTGGATTCAATTTGGACACTTCACCACCCTATCACATGCCTTCAATGTATGCTTTGGTTGAAAGCGGATGTTTCGATATCGCCGAAACGATTACTTCTCCCTCCTCCCTCTCTTACTTTGAGAACAAATCTCAAATTTGTTGTGCTGAATTTTGTGGTAGGATATTCTCTAAAAGGGACTGCTGGAATACAAAATTCTGCTGCAAAATATTCTGCTACAAAATATTCTGCCGTGAACAGTCTGCCAAAGAACATTCTAAAATTCAGCAAATTCTACTGTAAATAATCTGCGGAGAGATCTACGTTCTGGCTTTTGAAATTTTCTGCTATAAAATATTCAGTAGATGAACATTCTGCACTTCTGAAATTCAACAGATTCTACTGTGAACAGCCTGCCGAAAGATCTGTACTTTCTGCTACGAAATTTCTGCGGAGGGACATTTTACACTTTTGGAAAAGTCTGCTAAGGGATACTTTGCGGAGGAAATAGTGATTCGCAATAGTATAGTAATGATGAAAGTTTTCCTTTGGCTGCTATAGCTTCATTTTTTTTTTGTTTCTAGCTTTTGGTTCTTGAAGGGGAGTAGAGCTAGAATTACTGGCATAAAAAAAAATGATTGAAACCTTGTGAGGGAATGAAGGGATTTTTCTCCTCTAAGTGCTGGACCCAAAGGTGAAGATGGAGAGAGTTTAGAAAGCTTCTAGTGTTTCCTTGAAGGAAATGAGAGCAAAAGGTGATAAGTGGCTTAGAAAGCTTTTAGGAGAGTTGCATGTTTAAATGAGTGGCTTGCCACATGTCCCACATGCATCACAAGGAGAACAAGTGGCATTTAAAGGATAGGACCAAGTATTGTGAAGGCCTTCTATTGTAGAATTCTCAATATATTTCTGCTCTGTTTTAACATTGCTGTGCAGAATTCTGTTACAGCACTGTCCTGCGGTAACGCTGCTGTATTCTGCCACAGAATTCTGCTACGATCCTGCTGTAACGTTGCTACATTTTGCCACAGAATTCTGCTGCAGCACTGTCCTGCTGTAACGTTCCTGTATTCTGCCACAAAATTTTGCTACAGTACTGTCCTGTGGTAACGTTGCTGCGTTCTGCCATAGAATTCTGCTATGGTATTGTCCTGCGGTAACGCTGCTGCGTTCTGCCATAGAATTCTGCTATGGTATTGTCCTGCGGTAATGCTGCTGTATTCTGCCGCAGGATTCTGTTATGGGACTGCTATGACGTTTTATATACTTCCCTGAGAGTATAGCTTGGAAGGTTTAAGAACATCTGCATGTCTTGCTTAGGTAAGGACTTGGAAACATGTTTGCGAGGGAAAAATTTCTCATTCTCCCCATCTTGATCCCAACTCCCCAGCGGAGTCACCATTTTAATGTGGGGGCCTTTTATGTTGTGCGTTGGGCTGGGTTGCCTGCCGTGGTAGTAGGTTTGAGTATTCTGAGTAAGGGAGTTGAGACCGGTCTAACTGGAACTCAACTTGGGCCGGCTTGTGCGCAAACATTGACTCCAAGTCCAAGGGAAGATGCTGCAAAGTGGGCTTATCCTTTGTTTCTGCCGCATGAACTTTTCTTTAGTTTTTGCCGCAGGATTGATGTTTCTGCCGTAGGTCTGACTTTTCTGTTATGCAGCAAGTCTGTCTGCCGCGTAGTAAAACTGTTTGCTGTGTACTAAGACTGTCTGCTGTGTAATAAAGCTTTTTTGCTGTGTAGTAAAGCTTCCTGCCATGCTTTAAAGCTTCCTGCCGTAAAGCCTTGTGCAATAGAGCGGTCTGCTTGCCGTGCTTTAAAGCCTTCTACAATGTGAATAACCACTCTTCGTTTTTACTGCAGAAACACTTTTCTACTTCTTGGGCATAAACAAATAAACCCAAAAAAAATACCAATCAAACAAATGTTAATTTAAATGGGTTAGCATATTCTCAAATATATACATATATATATATATATATGAGTATATATACTTGTACATATTCACATATACATATATAAAATATATTTTGTAGAACATGAGAAACATGGTATATGTATATATATACTTACGACAGGATAATGGTTAGTTTGTGTCAAAAGTAAAATACATAATAACAAATAGAGAAGAAAGCTTCGGCAGGAAAGGTTTAACACGGTAAATATAATAAAAAGGTGCTATGGCAGAATAACAGGTGGAACAAGTAAAGAAACCGCAGCAGGACAACTGATGCGGCAGACGTGATAAAAACGTGCTACGGCAGGATGATTAAATACGGCAGATATAAGTTATAATGAGAGAAATCCAATATATTTGCAATCAAAATTAAGTATTAAATTTGCCCATAAAATAAGTAAACCAAGAAGGAGCCCAAACTCCAACTTCAACAACCTTATCATGGGCTCCTGCCATAAAAGTTGTTCATTTTGGAGAATAGGCCTAAATGACTACTAGATATTACTTTTGGAGATTTCAAAGAGTGAGTTTGCTAAAAGGGAGGGAAAATATGGTCTATTGATGCATGCCCCTATTCTTGCCGCGTTTTCTCTCTTCTTTTTCTTTCTTTCTTTCTTTCTTTCTCTCCCCTCTGGGTGTTTTTCTTCTTCCCCTGTTTTTCACTATTTCACCTGTTTTTTCCTCTACCTCCGTCCCCCTGTTTTTTGCTGTGGCTACCTCTCTTTTATAGTGAGCTAATTCAATGGGATTTCTCCCTTTTACCCCTAGGGCTTTACCAACTGTTTTTGGTTTGTTGTGGGCATCCTTTCAAGATTACCCATCCACCCATTGGTTGCCCCTGTCATTGCTCAGAATACATCAGCTGCACCATTACTTATTCCACGACAAAATTCCATTTTGTTTGTTCTTGCCGTATACCTCTACCTCACTACCTAGCTCTATGGCATGCATCAGTGGTCCCAACCATTTATTACTTCTTTTGGGTAAGATATCATTCCAGCAGGATATGTTCCCAAAAGAAGTCATGGCAGGAAACCAAGTATAGACCCCCTTTTCCCCCCACCACCAAACCACGCCCTCTGAATCTTTTTGACCGTTGGCCCACCTCCCTTGTATTGGCTGGGTACAAGTTGGTGGTGTCCCGGCCCTTCTGTGCTTGCTCCACTGTCTTTTGTTTTTGTCTCCCACGCCATTCCTGTCGCAGCAGATTAGCTCTGTTTCATCTGCTGCGTGTTTTTGTCTTATTTCTTCACGCGTTTCCTGCTGCATTTGTCATTTCCTTTAGTTTGACTCTTCCTTCATGCAATTCCTGCTGCTAACACTTCCTACTGGTCCTTGTTTCCTTTTATCGTTCCTTTTCATATCAGTTCTCACGACTATCTTTTTTATACAAAAGGATTTGGGCCTTTGTGGGCCAAATAATGTTAACTGGATCAAAAAGGCGTTGGACCCAATTTATCTTCATCTGCCGAAGCCATCCTGCTAAAGAACTGTATCCTGCGGCAGACTTGTATCATGCGGCAGACTTGTATCTTGCGGCAGACTTGTATTTTGCGGCAGATGGCTTTCACTTGTACTTCTTTCTTTGGACCGTTCTTGTTCTTTGGTCTTCTTGGTGGGCCTTTGGGCCTTGTTCTTCATTGGGCTTTCTTCCTCATAAGCCTTTGGGTACAGATTTGCAAAAAATGGGCATCAACAACATTATATTGTGGGTGTCTAAATGAGTTTACATTGTGGTTTTCCTTTTTTTGGGTAATTTACGCACATATCAAATAGGTCTTGAAACACCATTTTCTATCTTGCTTTTATATAAGGACAAGAGATGCCATGAGCTAGAGCTCATTGGGTATATCGTGGAATATTATTGTTTGAGGTTTTCATACGATGATCTTATTTTTTAGAGATACGGTAATTATAGAAACTAGTCGCAGACCCACGCATACAACTATTTTGTAACATTTTATAATATATGATTTATTCTATAAAACGTACTGGAAATATTATTTCTAAAATTATTTTCATCTCTCCATCTCTACAAATATATCATTCTATTATTTTGAGTTTTTTTTATTATTTAAAAACTTAGGTTCATTCGATTGATATTAGTCTATTATATTTTTTGAGATGAAAGATAGATATACTATTTTTTTTTTCAAGTGATCTATTTTATTCAAACTTTTGTATAGTGTGTTATGGTTTTTTTTTTCTACAACTAAAATTTTTAAGTTCCAAAATTAATTATTTGAATTTCTCATTCTCTTAAGAAGATTATCATGATAACCAAACTTCATTGCAAATTTACAATTGATATTACTCAAATAATTTATAGAGACATTCAAATACATAATCATCTCACTTCTTAAATATCTAAAAATTAACTCAAACCAAAACTATAAGATAGAGAGTACATGTGATAAATTACTCAAAGAACACACCACCAAAGTGTATCATCCAAAAGTAGACACAAAAAAAATTCATTAATCTAAATTTACAATTGCAAGAAAGAATTAATAATTGAGAGAGAGAGAGAGAGAGAGAGAGAGAGAGAGAGAGAGAGAGAGAGAGAGAATAGTCACCTTTTTTGGAAGAGAATGTGAGACAAATAATAAAATTATATAAAATAAGATGAGTAGAAAAATATTTAAAAGAAAGATGTATAGTTCTAAACACCAAATTATCCAAGTCATGCTATGTAATAGAATAATAGTAAATCATTCTATAATTTCAAAAGATAACATGTAACAAATAAAGAAAATAAAATTAAAAAGATAATAAATTAAAATACAACCAAATCATATCAATCTAAAGTAGAGTAAAACATAAAAATTTATCAATCTAAAGAATCAAACATCCACCAAAATAAAGAATATATATATATATATATATATATAGAGAGAGAGAGAGAGAGAGAGAGAGAGAGAGAGAGAGAGAGTATTCACCTTTTTGTATGAGCAAAATATGGATTGAATGAAAGAGAAATAACAATTTTTTATAATAAAAAAATGGGGAGAAGAAGAGTTAAAATAAAAGGAAGATGAAGGGATTGAGAAAGTGTAAGGTCAAGGTGTAGAGTAGTGGGGAGATAAAAATGTTAAAATAAGTAAATGTTGGAAAATGTGTAATTGTAAAGTGGCAAATTAATAAGGAGAAAAAAAAATTAAAAATAAGAGAGAAAATATTGAAAATAGATTGATAATGTGGTGTTGGTGTGGCGCTGATGTGGCTCAATAGGAGCACGACAACATTAAACTCTATACTTCAGCTTTTAGATATATATAGATTTTGTTGCGATTCACAGGTTGGTACCTAGGGACTAATATTCCATCTAATTTGATATGAGAATTTCTATTTATTGTTATTTTTGTTACAGGTAACACATTATGGAGAGATCGAGTTGGATCGTGCGGCGGCTTCATTTCCCCTGTTTTAAATTTTCCACCTTGGATATGTTTAATATGTTAATTAGAACCTCTCATGTATAACATTTTTGAGTACTTTGTACCATGGAAAATGCATGTAATGTTTGATTTACTTTTGCAATATGACTAGTGCATTTAACTACTTCGAAGTTGAAACCTGAAATCATTGATTTTTTGGGATCCCTAAAGTCAA
This sequence comes from Quercus ilex subsp. ballota, assembly GCA_032727855.1. NCBI lineage: Eukaryota > Viridiplantae > Streptophyta > Magnoliopsida > Fagales > Fagaceae > Quercus > Quercus ilex. The sequence goes on from CM064908.1 coordinate 50,967,523, forward strand.
AGAATACGGGAAGTACCTTGGTCTCCCTGCTGTGGTTGGGAGAAATAAGAAAGCAAGCCTAAATTATATAAAAGAGAGATTTTGGAGTAAACTCCAAGAGTGGATGGAAAAGTTATTGTCCCAAGTGGGTAGAAAGATTTTACTCAAAGCGGTGGTCCAAGCTATTCCAACCTTCGTAATGAGTTGCTTCAAATTGCCTATTGGATTGTGTGATGAGATTGAGGCAATAATAAGGAAATTTTGATGGGGACAGAGGGGGAGCAGAGAAAGATTCATTGGAAGAAGTGGGAGGTCCTTTGTAAGCCAAAAGCTATGGGTGGAATGAGATTCAAAGATTTGGTCAAGTTTAATGAAGCTATGTCCGCAAAACAGAGTTGGCGTTTACTGAATGATCACAATTCCCTGTTGTAAAGTTGTTATTTACAACTATGTATTTTGTTGGCTTTTATTCCGTAACAAATTTGATTGTAATTATTCTCAATCGTTTATACCCTGTATTTATTGTGGGATCTGATGTAAGGGTTATGTGATAGAGAGAGTGTGTGAAGACTCAAGCATTTGGAAGACTGGAGGATTCTCGCGGGTATGTCGCGACCTAGCTTCCCACGAAGTGAAGCATGTGCCCTGCATATGCTGGAATGCGAAGAGTCAGGCCAGGTGGAGACAGCTGTCTCTCACGAGTATCTCGCGGGTAAGGCCTTCCCGCGAGACACTCGCGAGACAAGCTGTTCTGCCAGCCTGTACTGAATGACTCACACATTTTGCACATACCCTATATAAACCCTCATTACCCACAAATGTTATGGTATGCTTCAGAGAGAAAACCCTAGCCAAACACATTGTGAATTAGAGATTGTCATCCCCACATTTCTCTATACACTTGCTTGTGGTATCTCCTCAACCCTTCCCTCTCCATTTCCACACCATTGAGAGGTTGATAGCCAAAACACTTATCACACCCTTTGAGAGTGCTGTGAGACGTTTTTGATGCTGCTGGGAAGTATTGGAAGAAGCCTGGAATGGCAGATGCAACATGGAGCTTGTTGTGGGATCCGGGGTGCTAAACAAGACATGGTTCCGAGAAGCCTTGTTGGAGTAGGAGCTTGGAGGGCTTAGGTACATTGGGTAGATTAGGCTTGGAGGGTCTCTTGCTAACCCATGTATCCCATCTGATTGTCTAGTGGATTGATTTCTGCTTGGAGGGCGGCGGAGAGGTTTTTCGCCGAGTTCTTCGGTTTCCTCTTCGAGAACACGTCTCGGTGTTTTCTGTGTTTGCATCCTTCTTCCCTACTCTTGTTTAATTCCATTATACTGCTGTGTTGCTTAGTTTATGGATTAGAGTAGCTTACTTGTTCATCCGCTCGCTTTTACACTATTCCGCACTTTGTATTAAAGTTGTGTAAAATCTATCGAGGCGTAATTTTAATTAGGGGGTCTAAACAGCTTTTGTGTTTTCAACACATTATCGAGCTCTCAATTGGTATCAGAGCGGGTACACTTGCAGTGGTTTAAATACCTAAGTGTGATCCTTGTCCCTATTTGAAATGGACCGGTCTCAATCGCTCAATGTTCCACCATTTTTTGATGGGAACAATTATGCATTCTGGAAAGTCAGAATGAGAGCATTTTTATGTTCTATGGAGGATACCGTATGGGATGCGGTTGAGATAGGCTGGACTAAGTCGGAGGAACCTAAGTCCACTTGGGATAAGGCAGCTCTCGCAGCCGCAAATGCTAATAGTAGAGCTTTAAATGCTATTTTTTGTGGTGTGTCTCCTGATGAATTCCACAGGATCTCTCATATGACGGTAGCCAAGGAAGCTTGGAAGATTTTGGAGACGACATATGAGGGTACGAAGAAAGTTAAGGACACAAAACTTCAGATGCTTACCACTAAATTTGAAGAACTCAAGATGGGTGATGATGAACCATTTGATTCATTCTATGGGAAGCTCAATGAAATTGTAATTGCTAAATTCAATCTTGGGGAGAAGATTGAAGAGAATAAAGTGGTGAGAAAAATTCTGAGGTCCTTACCGGAGAGCTTTCGGGCAAAAGTCACAGCCATAGAGGAAAGCAAGGATTTGGATGAAATCAAGATCCAAGAGCTCATTGGATCACTCCAAATGTATGAGCTTGGACTGCTTTCCCACAGGACGAGTAAATCACTTGCACTTAAAACTATCACCGAAAGAATGGATAATCCTTCCGAAGAAGATGGAGTGGAGAAGGAAGTAGTATACCTTGCGAAAAACTTCCGAAAATTTCTGAAGATGAAGAACAGTGGAAAACCATTCAACAGAGGAAAATTCTCATCTTCAAGAGGTGATAGGAAAGAGTTTACGAGGAAGGAAGGGAGGGACTCTCAACCCTCTTCAGACATTGTGTGTTATGAGTGCAATGGCCATGGACATCTAAAGAAGGAGTGTCCAAATTTTTTGAGGGGAAAAGGCAAGGCTTATGCAACTACGCTCAGTGATTCGGACTCTTCTGATTCTGACTCGGAAGAGAGCTGTGACGGAGAGGGAAACTACTCCGCCTTCATGACCATTGCTCATGTGGAGTCATCGGATGATTTGGGTGCACTTGTGAAGGAGCTTGGTGAGCATTCTAATTCAGAGTCAATTAGGATTGTGGAAGAATCAGATGCTGAAGAGGAAGAAAATACAGCTAATCTTCAAGAAAATTACTCCTTACTACTTGAGAAGTCGGGAGAGTATACCAGAGTAGCCAAGGCAGCTGTAAGGAAAATGAAGAAAGCTGAGGAAGATTACAGAAGTCTCTTGATCAGATATAAAGAGGCTAAGTGTGAGATTGAGACACTAAATGGTGAGTTTTCTGAAGCCTATACGAAGGTGAGGGTTCTTGAGCAAGAGGTAGTGCAAGCTCATGCCAAGATAGAGGGAGTCTCCTCCCAGAAGTTAGATGATGTTATCTCATCTCAAAAACCTTTTTCAGACAAGTCCGGGTTAGGATACACCGGAGGAAGCTGCTCATCAGCCAAAGTCACCAAAGAAGTAAAGTTTGTAAAGGCAAACGAGACGGTTGTAGAAGAGCCCACTCTTGAGAAAGTTGAGAACATAAAGAAGAAGAATGTGCCTGAGCCACGAATGGTGAATAAGCCCCGAAATCAATCTGTGATTAAACATGAAACCAGAGGAAGATCTCTCCCAAGATCACACCGGGGTCCTAGAACGGATTATGTGTGTCATTACTACGGACTGCAAGGACATACCAGACCCAACTGTCAAAAGCTGAGATCAAATAACAATGCAAGCGCACCTCGGTCACGAGGAAGGAGAGATGACATGAGGTCTTGGGGTGGTGAATAACCGAGAAGTCAAAATCGTGATCCCGGTATGATGGACGTGATGAAAATGATCGGTGCCTTCACCACTTGCTTGGAGAGTTTCACCAGAAGGTTTGATAGTCCAAATTCTCGTACCCAATCCGTTACGGATATCACCCCAAACGCACGTGACGTGTGGTTGAAGAGGGGTACTCATGCATAAGCATTATAACATGTCCACCCATAAATTCTTTCAATATTTAGGGACATTTGCTGTTGCATCTTTTCATGCATTGCTCTCTTTTTACTGTTGTTATTTTGTCTGGTTGGTTAGTACCAGTTGTTTTTGTTGATCTTTCCTTTCTTGTTCTGTTTTGGGTGTGTTCAAAAATTCAAAAACAAAAAAAAATAGAAAATCCAAAAAATTTGATCACTTTGTTTGAGTTTTTGTCTCAAAGCATGTTTTGCCTTGTACCTTTGTACTTATGGCTTTGTGCATTTAACGAGCTTAGCTTGTATCTTATGCACTCATATCAGTGTGGAAGAAATTCTGAAATCTATGTGACTGTTGTAAATAGATCTTCAACCTTGTCATGAATGATTAGTGAATGGTTTTGTTGATCTTGAGACATGCATAGACTCATGCCTATATATCTTCCCACTTTTTATTTTTTTTGCTTAAAAGAGCTCTCTAAATGTAAATCTCTAAATGAAAAGAGATATAGAGCTGCAAAAGCCTGTCGCACAAACTAGTATTCGACTAGGAAAAATGGAAAGCGACCAAAATAAAATGTATGATGCCCAAAAAGCCAAAGGCTAACCCATCAATTGAAATATCAAAAATTTCTAGCATCTATCTCTAAGTGAGATTTTCTTTGCTCAAAAGTTGCAAATGATATGTTGAATATGGAGCCAAATGAAAAGATTCAATGGTTTGTTATCAAGTACGTGTGGGAGGTCATATATGCATGTTTCTATAATTGAGATAGGTCACATAATCTAGTGCTAGTTGTGTATGCCTTGATTGAATTGATCATTGAAGCTTCACATTGAACTAAGGACTATCTCATTTTGATATCCACACACAACACACAAGTCTATGTTCAATGAATGTCATATTCATCTGTGTGATTGTACTTGATAAAATGTGTTTTCACATGCTCACTCTTCGTTTGATCAAATCCAAAAAGATTTTTGAGTGTTTTTATTTGTTTTTGAAAGTGATTTTGTACTTTCTTGTACTTTGTTTTTGGTCAAAATGCATTTGTGTGTCTTCCTTCAAAAAACTGGTTCAGGGGTTGTCTCGCGAGAAGCTCGCGACTTAGAGCTTCCCGCGAAAAGGGCTTGAGGGAAATATTTTCTTTATCCTGTCACACAGAAACTTTCGCGACTGTCTCGCGACCAAATGCTTCTCGCGAGATGCTGTTTGGCTAAAAATTGGACTTCTAAAAATTTCAGACAGAAACTTTCGCGACTGTTTCGCGACTGTCTCACGACTTAATGCTTCTCGCGAAAGTTATTGTGCTTCAGTGGCCCTTCTCGCGACTGTCTTGCGACTGTTTTGCCACTCTCTAACCCGCGAAAAACGCGTGTTTTCAGTTTTTATATTGCTGATGTGACAGTTTTTCAAAACACAAAAACTTCCCTCACTCAACCTCTCTCAAACCTTTTCCAACCCAAATCACTATTCCATTCAATCCCCTTCAATCCAAGCATTTTTTCTGCATTTTCTTCCTCAAGGTATGTTTGATAATCAATCCTTTTTAAGTTTTTGCTTAGATTATGCAGAATTTTTGTTAGGGTTTTGATAATTGGGGATTTTCAAAACTTTGGGTTAGTTTTGAAAATTGGGTGAATTTTTCTCAAATACTTTGATTGGGCTGTGTCCCATTTGTTGTTTTTGCATTTGTGTTGGCCCCTTGTGGCATTTTATCATGTATTGAGGGTAGATTTTCCCATGTTCATGCATTATTCATGTTATGTTTGCATATATGCATGCTAGGTGTTTGTCAAAATATCCGAGTGACATTTTTGTGCCAAATTGGAATCAAGTGATTTCAATCTATGGACTTTCACTTGTTTGACCTTATTTTACTTGGTTTGGTCATTGAACCCGTAATTCTTTCCCTTTACTCAAGTTGCATACTCTTGGCACACAACTAGGCACACTTAGGCACCCTCATGCATCCCATGCCGCACACACAATCATCAGCACATGCACACATGTGCACACACATGCATAGTCTCTTATTTTTTATGCAGTATGTTTATGCCTTATAGGTTTGTGTTAGTTCAACTCTGTTTTGGGAACTAACTTGAATCTAATCAAGTTTTGTGTTCTGGTTTGTGTTTTCGCATTTTTTCTTCTTTGCTTTGTGAAATTGTGCAGATGTCTCCCACCAAGCATGCAGCTAAGAAGAAACCGACCTCAAAGCGAGCTCGAACTGATTCTGATCATTTCAAGTCTATAGAGGCTGATATAAAGTACAATGACTGCTACAAGGACAAGACAATCATCATGGAACGGGTAGTCCAGTTAGAGACTCTTGAGGGCACTTTCATCCCTGAAGTGTTCAAAGATAGAACTTGGACCAAGTTACTAAACCCGACTAGAGTGGTATATTCAGAGATTATCAAGGAGTTCTTCTCTAATGCCACTGTCAACGGAGAATGTATTGAGTGCTGGGTAAGACACATGGAGTTTGTGATTACAAGGGAGATCATCCAAGACTTTTTCGAAACTCGTCCTCCATCTCAGCCAATCACAGTTGCATATGAGGACAGATTGGGTTCTACTGCTGAGATGATTACACTCCTTGGTGGTGAACCGAAGAAATCATCCATGAACACCATCAAGTTCTCTCCAGAAATGAGGACACTCAGCTATGTGATGATTCACAATCTATATCCGCTCACCAATCTCACCACTCTATCTGCTCCGAGAACAAGATTTCTGTATGATCTCTTTACACATAAGGAGATTGACATCTGTGGTCATATCATGCATGTCCTGAAGAAGAGCATCACAAAGCAGAATTCTCGGACTGTGACGCCATTCCCCTCCTTGATCATGGGATTGATTGCCAAGGCAAAGCTCAAGCTACCTAGTGGCCTCACAGTTGTTCAGAGGGACTACCCCATTGGTGGTCATACACTGACTAGGAGCACTGCACACATCAAGGGTTTTAAGACTGGTGTGCATACCATACCGCCAGCACGATGAGTTCAGCAGGATGAAGGTGAAGATACGGAGGAGGAGATTGATAGGTTCACCTCGACTCCAGAGCCCTCTGCACAGCCATCATCTTCAGCTCCACCACAAGGCTTAAGCAAACTTGATCAGCTGCTTGCGAAGATGGATCAGATGTCTACAGTGCTTGACACCCATGTACAGTACACTGTAGACCAGTTTGCATATCTTCAAGGACAAATCACCGCACTCTCTTCCCAAATACAAGACTTGTCTATGGAGTACGGCTCGGATTCAGAGTCAGATGAGTTCTAGCCCTTTGGCCATTCCGGACAAAAAGGGGAAGAAAATTTTGAGGGGGAGCTGGAGAAGAGCTTGCACAGCGTTAGGGGGAGCATAGTATAGAATCTTAGTAACATTGGTTATTGGTTTTCAGACGGTTTTTATTCAGTATCATTTAGTTTTTATAACTGTTTTACAACTTTTGGTTTAAAAACTTTGATACTATATTTATCTTAGTATAATTTCAGTAATTTCTTTTGTGATATTCTCTATGCTTTATAGCATACTTTGCATGTACCCATGTTGCTTTTGTAAGCTTTAAGGGTTTATTTCATTCCATAGCTTTGTAGGCTTTTATGGTGTGTGCCATGCATATTCTGTACTTTGGTTATGCAGCCTTTATGCGTATGTTATTCAAGTTTAATGTCACACATTTTACTTCAGTACATCACTCTTGTGCTCGTGTAGGATTGTTCCTAGATGCATATATGTTCTATGCATTGGTTGAGTGATGAACACTCTTGTGCCCTTGTAGGATTGTTCCTAGATGCAAATACTTCAAATATTTCGCATTGGTTGAGTGTTGGACTTGCAAATGATACTCTTTATTTGAGTTTATCATGTTGCATGTTCGGATGGTCATTCCATGTGTGAATGAGTATAGTGATTGCTTGTTTGATCTTGCCATGGTCTATTACTTTTATTCTATTTTGCTTGATCATGCTAGTATTGCTCCATATGCTTTTCAAGTTTTTTTTCTCTGCATACAATGATATTAGTTTGTTGTTGTGTTTCAGGAGATACTTGTTCATATGTTTCAAGAGCTTTTCAGAATTTAGAATTAGGTGTGAGTGAGTTTTGCCTTTGTCCCAAACTCACGTTTAAGTCTAGAGTCTGTTTTAGGGTTTTGTCACGGAATAGTCAAAGGGGGAGATTGTAAAGTTGTTATTTACAACTATATATTTTGTTGGCTTTTATTCCGTGACAAATTTGATTGTAATTATTCTCAATCGTTTATACCCTGTATTTATTGTGGGATCTGTTGTAAGGGTTGTGTGATAGAGAGAGTGTGTGAAGACTCAAGCATTTGGAAGACTAGAGGATTCTCGCGGGTATGTCGCGACCTAACTTCCCGCGAAGTGAAGCATGTGCCCTGCACATGCTGGAATGCGAAGAGTCAGGCCAGGTGGAGACAGCTGTCTCTCGCGAGTATCTCGCGGGTAAGGCCTTCCCGCGAGACACTCGCGAGACAAGCTATTCTACCAGCCTGTATTGAATGACTCACACATTTTGCACCTATCCTATATAAACCCTCATTACCCACAAATGTTATGGTACGCTTCAGAGAGAAAACCCTAGCCAAACACATTGTGAATTAGAGATTGTCATCCCCACATTTCTCTATACACTTGCTTGTGGTATCTCCTCAACCCTTCCCTCTCCATTTCCACACCATTGAGAGGTTGATAGCCAAAACACTTATCACACCTATTGAGAGTGCTGTGAGACGTTTTTGGTGCTGCTGGGAAGCATTGGAAGAAGCCTGGAATGGCAGATGTAACATGGAGCTTGTTGCGGGATCCGGGGTGCTAGACAAGACACGGTTCCGAGAAGCCTTGTTGGAGTAGGAGCTTGGAGGGCTTAGGTACATCGGGTAGATTAGGCTTGGAGGGTCTCTTGCTAACCCATGTATCCCAACTGATTGTCTAGTGGATCGATTTCCGCTTGGAGGGCGGCGGAGAGGTTTTTCGCCGAGTTCTTCGGTTTCCTCTTCGAGAACACGTTTCGGTGTTTTTTGTGTTTGCATCCTTCTTCCCTACTCTTGTTTAATTCCATTATACTGCTGTGTTGCTTAGTTTATGGATTAGAGTAGCTTATTTGTTCATCCACTCGCTTTTACACTATTGCACTTTGTATTAAAGTTGTGTAAAATCTATCGAGCCGTAATTTTAATTGGGGGGTCTAAACAGCTCTTGTGTTTTCAACACATTATCGAGCTCTCACCTGTTCTATTGAGTGTTTAAAGCGAAGTATTTTCCTAGAGGTTCTATCTTTGAGGCTAAAGCTTCCTCAGGTTCCTATGCTTGGCAAAGCATATTAAAAGTTAGGAATGTTATTTCACCTAGGATGTTGTGGAGAGTTGGAGATGGTAAAAATATTTGGATCTATGATGATAACTGGATACCTGGTACTAATTCAGCAAGAATCCTATCTCCCCGAGCTACTGTTTTGGGAGAAGCTACAGTTGCTTGGTTGCTTGATTATGATCTAGGAGGGTGGAACAACTATGTGATAGATCAGCACATCCTTCCTCCTGAAGCCCAAATAATAAAAGCTATACCAATCTGTGTTACTAGCCAACCAGATTGTATTATTAGCCCTGAAGCAAGAATGGTGTCTACTCGGTTAAGATAGGATACCAATTTTTGTGTGAGGAAGTTCAGAGGGCTGATGCTTCAAGCTCGGATAATTCAAATACAAAGTCCTTCTGGCCTCGGATTTGGAAGCTTAGATTGCCAAATAAAATTAAAATTTTTCTTTGGTTTGCTTGTTCCGAAGCTTTACCAACCAAGGAAAATCTCAAAAAACGGAAAGTCCTAGAGATGGCAAACTGCAGTTTGTGTTCATTAGCTACAGAGACTACATTTCATGCCCTACGGGAGTGCTCAGATATTCGTGATTTGTGGGAATCAGTTTTTGGTTGGATCCGGAAAGACTTCCCTAACATCTACACTTTTTCTGATCATGTCAATTTGTTGGGAATCATCATCATAATGTGGAACTCTTTGCTACAGTGGCAAGGTTTGTATAGCACCGTAAAAATAAAATATGAATCAAGGAAGCAAGTCTGCCCACTGGAAAAGTTCTTGAAGCAGCTAGAACTCTCCTATTAGAGTTCCAACATAGACCTCTATTACCTGTAGAAAAATCTCGACAGGTTGACAATGGAAACCTCCAGCTATCGATGGTTTTAAAGCAAATTACAATGGGGCAATCTTCGAAGACTCATTTAAAGCTAGGATTGGGGTGATTGTCCGAAATGAGAGAGGTGAAGTAATAGTTGCATTATCCGAGAAAATATCCCAACCATCATTAGTACAAGTTTTGGAGGCTCTAGCAACGCGAAGAGCTACCAAATTCATTGTTGAACTAGGTAGTCGTCATTCTGTGTTTGAAGGGAATTCAAAGCTTATGCGTAAGGCTCTCAACCGCAGACTTTTCCCTTTCAACTATTGGTCATACTGTAAAAGACTCAATGTCTATTGCAAGTTTGCTACAAACTCATTCATTCTCTCATACTAGGAGGCATGGTAATTCTGTAGCCCATGCCTTAGCTATAAGAGTTAAATTGTCTTCTCCTTTGTTAGTCTGAATGAAGTTTGTTCCTCTAGACATTTCTAATTTTGTTGTTTTTTATCTTCCAGTTATTTGGATAATAATGCTCTGACTCTTTCCTTAAAAAAAAAAAAAAAAAAAAAAAACTACTTTGAAGTTGCAATCTTATATATTTTGGATTGTAGTCATTCCTTGAATTATAAAGTTTTGGTCTTTATTAGCAATTTTAGACTATGAGTTACAAATATGTTGATAGTTGATACTATCTTTACATATGATTAGAATAGAATTGTTTATTATCCACTTCCCTATACTTCCGAAAATAACCCTATTATCTAATTGAAAATGAGTTAACAACTATGAAGCACGGGTGCATTTCTGGATTCGGGTGTGGGACTTGGCAATTTTTGAAAAAGTAGGGTGCGGGTGCGGCGATTAAAAAATTATTAAAAATATTTTTATTTATATTTTCTATATATTGCTAAGCATACTTTTTCACATTATATAAACATATACCAAATTTAAGAGAAATATTAGATGATAACTAAAACATGATGTTCATAAATTAAATACAATCCACAAGTTTGAAACTAAAACATTGAAATTAGAATGCAGAAAGCTGAGAGTAGAGAGCAGAGAGAGGCAGTGATGATTTTAGGGTTTTTTTTTTTTTGTTTAAATATGTTTTTGCACTCTTTTTTTAAATTTTTTTTTAATAATTCTTACTTGAATTTTGGCCTGATTCAAAGCCAGGATTGGCCTGAATTGGTCGGTTGATACGAATCGATTCGATTCGATTCAGCGCGAATCCGGAAACGAAAAAAAAAAAAAAAAAGCTCCAATGCGCAGGCAGCGGCATCGCCCACCACACCCACGTTGGGTTGTGTAGGATGTCGGTGCGGCACCCCTATAGCCGCGTTGATGCTTTCCAGGTTAACAATAAGATGAATCAAGGGTATAAAGGTAAATTGAGAAATATAAAATTCAAATTCCACAAAATTAGGACATATTCTATATTTAAAATATAACTACTTCACATAAAAGATAAATAAAATATTACTTGCAACTTTAAAAATTTTGTATTTTTTTCTAAACACACATTTATTTATTTAAGAGCCTCTAAACACACATATTAGCGTGTGAACATGCTAGTTTATATAATCAATAAAGGCTTTTAGATGTACATTTAATTCTATGTTTGAATCAAGGGAGATGGGAGAAAAAGAGAGTACAGGAGAGAGGAAGTGGTGCATGGAATATTCCCATCCAAACATATCCAATTTCCTACCAGTAATTTCTAGCTATTGTTGCCGTGGACTGATTTCCAAACCACATGTAATTGCATTATGTGACCAATAATAATTGTCCAACTCTAGAAGTCCAGTGAGTCAGTGACCGTGAGTACCAGAATCATTAATGGATGGACATGGGAAACTAGCACCAACTGATGTTCCTATATTATATACTTGAATGAGGTGATGACTTGAGAATAAAATGTTCATGAATATATCCTAATTATCTTTAATTAACTCATGGGTCAGCTTAGGTTTGATTCCCACAGAATAACTTGCTTGAAGGGGTAAGAGGATGATTTCTTGTCTGCATAAGGATTAGTCTCCACTCAAATGTAGTAATAATATCCTAATGCGATTTCCTAAAATAACACGTTGTATTCTAGGTTGTAACTGTAAATTAAACCAATTTTATTCGAATCAACAACCATCCTTGTCTTAATTTGACGATAGGATGAGCAAGATTCATTAAAATATGAGTACTACTGGTTTATGTACATCTAATACCTTACTAGAGAGCAGTAAAATCAATAAACCATTTGTTTCACTGGGCCTGTCCTCAGCACCCGCCACTTGCAGGTTCAATTGAGCTGAGAAGTCCATTGCCCATTAGTTGCATGCAGTGATCTTCGGCATCTGCCTGGGCACAGATTATCACCACTGCCAAGCCATTGTAGTGTGCTTCTTGCATAATATTAACTGCATTATCAAGAGTCATCCCAGGGATAACCTTCATCAGTACTTGGACAACATATTCCCGTTTATTGTAGTTGTCATTATGCAGTATAACACGATAAGGTGGAGCCGTTTTCCTTGATTTCCTTGACAATCAGGAAATAACAATGTTAAAACTGCTGCATTCCGTTTCATTATATTCTATGAGAAAGAAACATTTAGCACCATGTTTAGCGCCAATGCATTCTAATACAATATATCCTTTACTCAGAGAGTTCAATCTGGTGAAAGGAAATGAGGATGAATATTTCAATCACTGAACTACTAACTTGATTCAGCAGGGGGATTTCATATTATGAGGGACTTTGAATATAACAACAGATGTCTTAATAATCATATCAATAAATTATAAAACAAATACTTAAGTGGTTAAAAACCAACATTTAAATTAGAAACATTACCCAATTAATGAAAAGCAACAAACTATATGTACAAATAATTAGAATTGGCTACAGGAGTTCTTTGTAGTACTGCCGTTAAGTCCTAATTACCATGTCCTCTCCTAATTTCAACCAAGTTCTTTTTGTCCTTACACTATCTTCAGCCTGCACACCACCTTTATTAGTGCATGCATTGCCTTTCACTCAACATTGCACATAACAAGACGACCTGAACTGACTTTCCTTTGTCTTACCCTCTATTGTTACTTTGTAACTCCTCACTGCCATTCAATCTTTAGTCTGAAAAGTAACTTAAACCATTGTATTTAACTTATACATTTTCTTTCATTTTAATATTCCATACCAAAAGCCTGGTAGAATAATGGTACTTCTCCTTTCAAAGGTCTAGCTTGATTGAACCCATAACAGGTGCAGAATTCATGGGGTTAAGGATCATTGTATAGAGCACTTGGAGAGAGAGATAATTGAGCCTTTAATGTGTTGAGCTTTCTAGGAATTAAAATCTCTATTTGATAAGTAGGAAAGATAAAAAAAAGTCTATTTTTGAGATCTTTGTATGACTGGATGTCTGCTCTTGGTAGTATTACTTTTTCTTCTTCTTTATATTTTCTTGAATTTTATATTATAATCTTTAAAAACCTTTCTTATACTCTTTGTTTGTTTCGGCAATAATCTATATATATAATAATAGGTGAAGCAGAGAGAAATTCAAATTGCAATTCCAAATTAGAACTCTAATTTTGTACCATGTGTTTACATCTATGTGGCAATCAATTCATAATTATCCTTCCAAGATTTATGTGAGGATCACAACATAATTATCTTTTCAAGTGTTCAATTAAAATCTGAAATTGAAGTCCAATTTTGATCCATGTACCTAAATTTGTGTGAGAACCACACCATAAATATCATCATATTCAAATCATGTACAAAATTAATTGTCTTGGAAGAGCATAAATAACAGATTTGCTTGACAGATTTTGAATTTTACACTTTAACATAACACTCACGCACTCTTTCTCTAGGCTCTTCCCCTTTTGAATTGAATGACTCTTCATATTTCTTATTCTTCATGCCTGTTTAGTTGCCTCTACTCCTAAAACATCAAAGAGCCCATTAGATGTTCGGAGGTCCATTCTTTCTCTCAACTGGAAGGGAAAAGGTTTTGAGTTTAGGTTCTACTAAAAAAGGCTCCATTCAGAGGAACATGATAGTCTGCAATTCTTGATTTGGGATTGGGAACAAGCAGTCCAATTATCATGGGAGAATAATTACAAAATTCGTAAGGTGTGTGTTCCAGGTTTTTTTTTTCCTCCTCTAAAAAATTTAAGATATTCTTTCAATTTTGATTTGTGCCTGACATTTTTTTTTTTGGGTGATTTGAATGAGTTCTTGATGCTGATTTAATATGTTCTGTTTTAGTTTTCGCCATTTGCTTGTCTATTTTAGTTTTTTTGTTAAACAACAATAAAAGTTTCCTTCAAATGACTACCATGTGTTTTATAAATTAAAAAAAAAAAATGATGACCATCTAATTTAGATGGTAATCTGTTCCACAAAAGCAAAAACGCTTTGGCTGGCCATATTTATGTCAGGTTAGTCATCCTGTTTGCTTACCACATGATAAGTATTGCTAGACTTCTTACAACATTCAACCCAATAGTTTTGTTGGCAAGATTGAGTGAAATAGAGCACTAAATACTACAAGTAGACCCTAATTCAAAGTCCATCTATTTGCTTTTTCAAATAGGTTATTTACATGCATGTGTAGTGAACGTCATCAATTTTACTTCCATACTCTAATATTATAAATTGCATCAGTTGCAGAATACATCAAGAATAGACACATACAAATGTTGGTTTTTGTCGGACGCATGAGTCATCAATTTCCATCAATTTACTCCACATGATCAGTTTTTGTAATTCATGGCTCACCTGCATACTATTTTGTAAATTGGTAGAGATGCTAGCAAAGTTGGAAAAGAGGAATGCTCAAAGGCAAGCAAATAAGTAAACTACATAACTTAAACTTCAGAAAATAGGTACAGTTTAGGGAGCGGATTAAAGTCTCTAGAATGCATTCTACCAGCAGTACTTTAATTGACTAATGTAACGTGATTGTTTCGCTAGAATTTATTGGTCTTGGCCAATTTCAAAAACATAATCTTCTCAAAAAAAAAAAAAAAAAAGGAAGCTTGCATATAATATAAGCACTTTACACTTTATCTTTATTTTTTTTATTAGTCCATCATGACTATTAGCATGTTTCAGATGTTTGTGTAATCCTTTGGGAGTGCATTTCTTGCTAAGAGCTATAGGAGATTTTCTAGATAAATTACAAAAGAAATGTATTGCAAGATTGTGGTTACTTTGACAGTGCTATTTGCATGCAATTGGTAGTAATTAAGAGAAATTGTAATTAAAAATAGATAATTGGGATTTTTGAGATTGATTGATAAATTTGAGATTTATTTTTATTTTTGTTTTTGTTAAAGTGAAATATATTTTTAAGATTTTGTGCATGTACCTTTGCAACATGATTTTACTTTTATAACATGACTTTTGTTGGCTTCCATTTTGATTCAACTATTAGAAAGGAAGTAAGGGATAAGGACTAACGGCTAAGGAGGGCAACTAGAGAATTGTCATACAATTGGGGAACTCTCTTGGCAATTATAGTGATGTATTTTTGACTCCTTATTTTCTTGTTATTAATGCCAGATGATATGATTTATTTTTGGTATGCTAATAGGGACGATCAAATTTAGCATTTTATTCGAGCTTTGTATATAATCATAAAGTTTTCAACGTCTGTTTGAAGGAAGAATTAATTTGATGCTCATACACTTCAAAAATATTGTGTTTTATTTCTTACAGTAGGGTTTTGTTTTGTATGTATGTGTTTTATTAATATCTAAAATCTATATCTATTTAAATTGTCCATTGATTAATAGACTTTTTTTTTTTTTTTTTGAGAAATGATTAATAGACTTTTTAGTTGAACCAACTGCATAAATTGAAGTTTCTACTTTTAATGTCCATTCTAGGGATGTAAGTTTCATTTTCTTAGTCATTTCAAAAATGTTTGAAATTCAGCTTAGACATTGTTGTTTGCAATTTATATTTGTCACTCAATATTTGATTCTTCTAGCAAGTAAATTCAAAATTAGAGGCCTAATTTTGTGCCACCTGTCCTACTAAATTTCTTAATTTTGTTGCAAACATTTAACAACATTGTGAAAACCAAAGAGCTCGATGAAGAAATCATGTTCAAAACACCATTTCACTATTTTACAATTTAGAAATCATGGAATTCAAGGAGTTGCTTCAAAATTATTTTCACTATTTAATGGTTCAGAAATCATGGAATTTAAGGAAATACTTCAAATTTGATACTGTGATTAATTTAAGCACAGCTTATAATTTTTATTTTCTGGGTTTGTAGGTGAAAGGACAAATCCTTTGGAGTAGTCCAAGTTTGAGAAGAAGGAGTAAAACGAGGTATAGTTTTCATTTTATTAAAATATCTTGGAATTCGTATTTAAATGAGTGGATTGATCTTATATTTGGGTAGGTATCCCAATTTTGTGAGAAGAATTATTATTTTTTGTATCATTGCACTGTTATTTGGTGTTAAAGGTGAAGTAGAGAGAAACTCAAATTGCAATTCTAAATTAGAACTCTAATTTTGTGCCATGTGTCTACATCTATGTGGCGATCAATTCATAATTATCCTTCCAATTGTTCAATTAGAATCTGAAATTGAAGTTGAATTTTGCTCCATGTGGCTAAATGTATGTGGGCCCATTCTCATTAAAATCACTTCTATGTATCGGGTCAAGTGAGTTACTGTGCTAATTAAGTTTTTCCTTGATTTTGCAGTTAAACGTGAAAACCTAAGAGGCTATTTTTATACCCAATGAAATCACTGATTGCACAAGAGACAGGAGAAGGGAGAGAGTCGTAGAGATTTCTTTGGAAACTTTCATTTAATTCTTTTAATAATGATTGTTTCCTCCTTTGGTTCAGACTTGCCAGGTCCAAGCACTGCAACATTTGTGATCGCTGTGTTGCTCGCTTTGACCATCATTGTGGATGGATGGTAAAATATCAAACTATTTTGTTTATTATTTTTTAATCTTTTGTAGTGAGATAGTTTATTTTTTAATTGTTAAATATTATTTTCAATTTCTACTTAGCTCTTCATTGGTGCAGAATAATTGTACAGGGGAGAGAAACACTGGCTACTTTATGGCTTTTCTTTTGTGGTGAGTAATATCTGATTTGCAACAGAGTTTATACTTTATAGATATATGCTATGGTAAATAGCCTTCTCTGGCTAAATAAAATAGTTCATTATTTTAGTTAGTGCCTCCTTCTTAGAAGATGTTGATAATGAGGGGTAGTAAATCTATCTCTACAGCTAATGTTATGAGATGGGCCTTTGAACAAAGCTTTAATTTTCTTCTATTTGGAAATTTGACCATTTATTCCTCATGTCCAAGATTGTGAGGTGATTAGGAAAAAGAAGACATACTTTCTATGCTATATAAAACTTTTGAAATTCATGGCACAGTAGTGGAGAAGTTCCAAACTATTTTCTTAACTTTCGTTCCAAGTTTTAAATAGCGTCAATCAGTGAGAAGTTTCCTTGATGTTTCTTCTATATTTTTGTATCAATTATTGTAACTTTATTTGAGATGTAAGGCAATATGTTGTATCTATTTGTTCTTCTCTGATTTTTATTCTAAGATTGTTTTTCAGGTTCTATTTATTTTACATGCTTCTTTAACAATTTGCAGGCATTTCCTTCTCTGCATATATGGAGCAGTTACCATTGGGTTGATTCTTGCTGGACGATTAAAAGAATTAAGAGTTATATATATTCTAACTGGTAAAATTCTGATTTGCATTATATAATTTCAAGTTTATGGCTCAGTTGCATTTGAGCCTAAATGTGACATCTTTTTCCCCGTTTATTTGTTGCAGTTTATTATGGTGTAGAAAATTCTTTTTTAAGTTTAGCTCCACATGTTGTACAGGTGAGTGCTCTATTTCCGTACTTTTCCTGTCATGATTTGATATCTCTAGATTCCTCCTCAACTAAAGGCCCCCTATGAAGAAACTTAAAGGAAGAATAATCTTTAATTGCTTTAAGGGCATATTTGAATTCTTCTCTAGCCACCTAGCACCTCTCCCTTTATAAGTTCTTAGTGGAGGGTGAGGTCATGGGTTCAAGACCCACTGGGTGCAATAAAAAAAGAAAAAAGGTTTCAGTAAAGGTTTACTGTTGTCGTGCTGATGATTGATGATTAATGGCATTGAAAATTCTTTTCATAGTTTAGCTCCACATGTTGCATAGATGAGTAAGTTTTTTCTTGATTTTGCAGTCAAACGTGAAAACCAAAGAGGCTATTTTTATACCCAATGAAATCACTGATTTCACAAGAGACAGGGGGAGGGAGAGAGTCGTAAGGCACTGTGAAGGAGAGATTAAGGACCACCACCATGTTAGACCATCTCCCACCTTCAACCTAGCCTTTTGCCACCAATATATACTGCTTGAACCACTATTGATACAAGTATCTTTAAACAATAAAAATTGGTATCAAATATGATTTAGGTTTTGTTATTTTGGGTTGATTTTTATTAATTTAGGTATTTGGGTTATTGGTTTTGATTAAGCTTGAATGACGAACAAATAAAGGGCATGATCAAAGACGTTTGAAACCCGTTTAGCATAGGGTTGACAACCATTGAAGGTATTGCCGAGAAACAAGGAATTTTCTTTGCTTAAACGTGGTTTGGTTGTCATCCTATGTGATGTTCCTTTCTTCTTTTTCTTCTTATTTCAATTCATTCTCTGAATTTTGTTTAGTTTTTTTTTTTATTTTTTTATTTTTTTATTATCATTTGTTTTTTAATTCCTTTTGATTTTGGTGTCTTTTTTTTTTCTTCTTCAAATTTTCGTATCTACTGGTTTGGGTGTCAATGTTAACTTTCTAATTTAATGAATATTCCAAACTGGATTGAGTATTTAACGCCAACTATTTGATTTGTATTACCCTTTTCTTATTATAATTATGATTGTTGTTTGGAATGTAAAATTGTATTATTTTATTTTTCTATTTGTCTACAGGAGACAAGAATGAGGCACTCCATACATATAGCAGAACTCTTGCAAAGGTCTATTTCTACCCTCTTTTGTGAAACTTTATTTCTTCTACCGTCGCACCGCCAAAGCCATTATTGGGTAGGTTCCTTTGACTCTCTGTTGATTCGATTTTAATATCATTTATCATCGATTTATTTCAAGTATAGATTCCCTATGAGATCTCGACTACACTCTTTGTTAATATTTCTTTATTTATTTCTGGGTTTATAGGTGGAAAGGCCAAGCCTTTGAGGCAACCCAAAGTCCAAGAAGAATGGGTATGGTTAGGTCCATTTTTAACTCATGATTAATAATATATCCATTCCCGTGCGGTAGCACGGGTTACATACTAGTTTTTTTTAGAAAATGAGTCATTTTCCAAAAAGTATTTTCTATAAAACCATATCATTTTCCTATATTTGGTAGAAACCTTAAATGAGCTGAAAAATAAACTTCCCTTATTTAGGTTATTGTAAGATACAGTTGTTTTAAAAAAAAAAAAAAAAAAAACTTTAAAAATAAGCCATACTTTTTCTGTTGATCAAAAATAGTTTTCCTTTGACTTATTTTTTCTGATGCAACCAAATACTAGAAAAGATGGAAAATTATCTTTACACAAGGTTTTCTATCGAAACAAATGGAGTGCACTTGAGGTTTTTCCCCTCTTTTTAATAAAGGTTCTTATTACTTATCTGAAAACAAGAGTAAAGATACAACTAATTACATGTCAAAACTATTTGAAAATGAGCAGCATCAAAATTTTGCCTATACCTCACATCAAACTCTGATTCACGGCCAGGAGTAGTTTTCTCAATAATTGGTCTCTCCAACAAACCTCCTCCTTTACCCTGTCCTGTTGCTGATACAGCCATGGGAATCCCATGATTTGTGCATTGTCCTTTACATAGGGAATTGTTGTCCCCTGTTGTAGATATTTTCAACTATTATCATCAATGAAACCCAGTCAAGCATTTGTTCAAGAAGACAGATGACCCCCAAATAATGCTCTATTCATTTTTTTTAAAAGGGGTTGACATGTGAAGCTCTGGGGGTCCACTATTATTTATTAGTTAATAAAAAGAAAAAACTAATCTCAATTCATGCTATTAGGTTAAAAAGTAAAAGGATATCAGATTAGGCAAGACAACGTGAAAGGAAAAAGCTACTAGAAAGAAGTACGGCAAAGCATATTCAGCAAAAAACTAATAAAAAAATATGAACTCACGTCATCAGGATTTATGAACAGTAATGATTAGAGATCACCAAGCAAAATGTATATAAGCATTCCAAGTGCTTTTAATATAATCTATTAATGTTCAATCAAGAATTTTATAATCCAACTGTAAAGTTTTAACAAAAGAAAAAATCATTTAACCTAGATAAAGGTCATAAAATTAATACTAATATTTTGGTTAAGACCTAGAAGAAACGCTTAATGAAATCAATACAACAACTCCATCTATGTCTGGGCTTAGTGTCAAACATTTTGTTCACAGCCAGTGTCAAACCCAGAAAAAGGAGAAGGGTTGTCATAGATTGATGGCCAGTGTAAAATTTAGTCACTTTATTATGATTGGATCCACTACAAGTCAGTGAAAACAAAATTCTAGCGCAACTTACAAGTTACAAGTATAATAAAGTGATAGAGAAACTTAGTCCATAAAATCAAGCACAGCAGCCACACTTTAAGGAGTTAAAAAAGCAACCAACTTGTGGAAAAACATGCATCCTTAAGCAGTAATAGGTACTCCATCAATTACCACTAATGATACTCACTTTCCAATCACACTATCAAAATCTGGTGTCTTTCAATGTTTGATATAGGATTCCCAAAGCACCAAGTAAATAAAACCCACTAAAGTTCAGATACAAAAACATGATGAAAATCCCAACATATAGAATGCAGCTAACAAATTTAGATTCAGTTTCTACAAACTGCAGACCTGTTGTGATTTGTGGGGGGAAGATAACACCTTTTGTGTTGCATTGGTCAATGCAACCACATGGTTTAATTTAAATGAGGAATCTGAAGTACAACACCTAAGGAATTGTACCTAAATTTTACCATATAAATATACACTTACATATATATTATACTGTCAAAGGCACTGCTCAATCAAGAGGCCATTGCATAAACTACAAGTTTACTGCCAGCATAAACTAAAGTTATTTCTTAACTTGGAGGTTGATTTTTTTATTTTTCTCTTGGTTAGAGGCCGTTGTATAAATTCTGAGCACCTGGGCTTCACCCTTCTTTACTTTCAGAATAAAGCTTCTACTTGAACTTATTCAGAAAAACAAAAAGGGGAAATTGCAATTAATCCACCAATAGTTAAGTTCGAATTGTCCACATATGGTATAAAAAGTTAAACTTTACCTATTTAAGGTCTAATTGTATTTGATTTTGGTTCATGAGTTTAATTTATTCAGATTGTAATGAAGTTGTTATTAGGACAAATTGCATTTAAATCCTATGCTTCAGGGTGATTTCAAAATAAGCCTTATAGTTTCGAAAGTTACAAATTAAAACATGAGGTTTAAGATGGTTGCACATTGAACCCTATAGTTTCATTTGGTTCAAATCAAATCCCCCATCAGACCCAAATATCAAACTAAAAGAGTTCAGGGTTAAATTGATATTATTTTAAAAGAGCCTTGTAGTTTAACTAGCAACTCCTAGTGCTTTCAATTGAGACGTCCAAAGTTCAAATCTTCCTCCCCTTATCAAATTATAAAAATTGACATTATTTTAAAAGTGCAGAGTTTGATTTGAAACTAACGATATTACAAGGTTTAATTTGTAGCCGCCTAAAAATTCAAGGTTAATTTAAAACTTTTGAAATCATAGGGTTTAATTTGAAGCCACCCAATAATAGAGCAATTTTTATTGTATGTCACTGGGATTTATAGAGGATTTAAAAGGTTATTTACCCTTCTCATTATGTTCTCTTTTTAAAGCATGTGATTTAAGATTTGCAAATGTAAATTTTATAGATTTGGGGTTGAAAAAAATATTAAAAGGAAATATTGCAAATTACACTCTTAAAGTTTGGAGGTGATTGGATTTTACACCCTGAAGTTTGGTGATATTTAGATTTTACATCCTGACGTTTCAAAATTTGGATTTTACTCCGTATATTTTAGAAGTGTTCGGATTTTACTCCCTAATGTTAAGTTTTGGGGTGTTTGGATTTTACACCCTAAAGTTTCAGAATTTTGGGGTGTAAAATCCAAACAACCCTAAATTTTAGGGGTAAAATTCAAGTTTTGAAATATCATGGTGTAAAATCCAAACACCACAAATTTTAGGAGGTAAAATCTAAATTCTGAAATTTCAGGGTGTAAAATCCAATTAACCCCAAACTTTAGGGGTGTAATTTACAATTTACCCATATTAAAATATATAACCTTTGATGGATAAAGTATAATTTTTTTATCCAGATGATGGTAAATCAACTCAACCCAACCCAACCCAACCCATTTGGGATATGAGGGCTAGGAAAGAGAAGCTGTTGTCAGCTCCAGTTGCCAGTCCTCTCTATCTTTGTTTTTATTTTTTATATAAGTACCAGTCCTCTCTATCTTTGTGGATAAGAAGTAGGAATAGAGCCCTTAAAGCATAAAAATCTTACATATATTTGTATTGCTCCAGGTGATTTTGGTTCTCTAAGAATATCTCATAAGGTGCTCCTTTGTTCAAAAAAATTAAAAAAAAAAAAAAAAAACCCAGAAGGAAAATATTACATATATTTCTGGGTATGCAATAAAATTTTTGCAAAAAAGAAATACAGTTGTCCAAAGCTAATAGAACAAATATTAAGCACAAAAAACGTAAATCAGAATGATCAAGCTTCGGATTTAAAAGTGAATTAAAGCAATCTGACCCAGATAGAAGATCAATGAAAGAGAGCATTTGGAATTCAAGCATACACAAAAACAATGAATTTGAAGGAAAAAAAAAAAAAAAAAAAACCAGGTTTGGAGTTGAAGACTTGGTTGGGTGAGAGAGACAATCTGCCACATATAGCAGTCTCCATCTCCTTTTTCTCACACTTTTTATCTCAATCATGGAAATTGGATATTCTTCATTCTTCTTCTTCTTCTCTGGATTTTATTTTATTTTTTCTTTTTGGCCATTAATGAAATTAATAAATAAAATATATAAATATAAACGGGTGGCTATTTTTACAACAGAGACTCAAAGAACTACCAGACAACTGAACGAAGGCCAAAATTGAGAATTAACACTGTTTGTCAAACAATATAATTAGTAGACACTGTTTTGAAAGTATATTTCATATTAACGTCTCGAGTCTAAAAAACTCGATTTAAGGCCTATAAATCGAGTCTTTGAGGCTCAATTTTCATGTTCTGATTAGATCTGAGTTGGCCATTTTCCATGTGACGTCCACTTGAAAATCGAGTCTTAGAGACTCGATTTATATCTCGACCCTTAAATGCTCGATTTATGTTCATACCTCCATCCCATGTGGATTTCAGCTAGATATCGAGCCTTAGAGACTTGGTTTTTAAAAAGAGTAATTGAGTCTTAGAGACTCGATTTGCAATCTTTGGTCCACAAGCTTCCACGTGGTTAGGGCAGTTATTGACCTTAGTCCTCATAATGTGGGTATGGGGTCTTTCTGTTTTTTCCTCCAAAAAACCCAGCAGCTCTCTGTTCCTCTCTCACTCTCTCTCTCTCTCTCACTCTCATACAAAACTCACCCCATTGCAAAACTTCAAATCAAACTCACCCTCCATTTTTTCACATCCTCATGTTAGGTAAGGTTTCTCACTCTCTCTAGTTGTAAGTTACATATATATGTATTGTTAAGTTCTTTTATGGGTATGTATATCATGACTATTTTTTTTTGTTTGGTTTGATATTGTTCTTTATATTTTTGATAGAATGATGTAATGGGGTGAGTTGTGTGTTTAGTTTTTTTTTGGTTTGAGTATGATTAATGATTTTTTATTTTTTTATTTTAGAAACAAATGATAATGATTGAGTGTGTTTGTATGTGATAGGGTGAGTATATGCAAATGTGGGGTTTGTATATGCATATGATGTAACAAGTTAGTGTTTATAAAAAGTAAAAAATATTGTAGATATATATTTGTATTGTTAGGCTATTTTTGTTGTTGTTTGGTTAATATTTTTCTTTATTTTTTTGTTAGAATGAGTTGAAATTTTGTAATGGGGTGAGTTTTGTCTTTAGTTTTTTTATTTGTTTGAGTACGAAATGATAATGATTGAGTGTGTTTGTATGTGATGTGGGGTGAGTATATGCAAATGTGGGGTGTGTTTTTATATGCATATGATGTAAGAAGTTGTAATTTTTGTACTTTGAGTAGATAAAATGGTTTTGTAATTGATGTTAAATGAAAGAGATAATATATGTCACTAACATATTACACTTGACTCTAATAGGTTCACAATCTCTGAATAATATTGATATAAATGTATACTACGGTGGACCCCTTCTCAATCCTGATGAGATTGACAGATTCCTATTTAAAGGGCCGAGTATCGAATGCTATTACATGATGATACGTCGTAAGTTGAAAACGTTAAATGATTTGAAGATGAAAATAATGGAAGAATTGAATTTGAACACTGCTTGTTATGACATAAAGACTATTTACCGTTACCCACAAGAAATCCTTCATGAACGGATAAATTACGGGTATATGGCGATCAAAGAAGACAAACATGTAAAAATCATGTTTAATAGGATCCATAAAATACCTCAAGTAAATGCTACTGAGTTGTACGTAAGTTCAGAGCCGCTTGCAGAAGTTGATGTCGAGGAGGTGCAACAAACAACTACATCTTTACAATTTACAGCCCTAGATGATGGATGCACTGCAATGGGAGGCTATACAATGAGAGGCTATACAATGGGAGATTATACACTCCTATCTCAAGATCATGCTGCCAATACTGGTGAAACACTCCAACCTCAAGAGACACATTTTAGGGAGGAAGAGGAAGACGAAGACGAAGATCATGCTGCGAATGATGGTGAAAATCTTGATGATATGGATGAGTACGAAGAGAGGATTGAGCGAGGTGACTTTGACAGGGATGTGGATGACCATGAACTTGTTCCCAATTTTACAGAGGAAAATATGGAGTACCATGATGAAGGTGATGCGGATGATGATATTGGCGTCCAGCAAGATACAAATATGACCACTGCCTACGCACCTCCTGCCGAGTCATTCTATGCAAATACTTGGAAAAATATAGTTGATCCTTCACATCTTCAGATACCATTTGTTTCTACTTAGGAAGATGGGATGCATTTTAGTAAAGGGTTGACTTTTGCAAATAAAGAGGCGGTGAAACGTGCATTGATAATATACGCAGCAAAGGAGAATAGAAATTTTATAATCTAGAGGTCGACCAAAACTAAATTATGCACCGTGTGCATTGACACCAACTGCAAGTGGTACGTTGGGGCATTCATGAAGGATAAACTTAATGGTCTATGGATGGTCACGTCTTATGTGGGTCCACATAGTTGTATACCCTTTGGCCTGCGAAGAGACGATAAAATGATGGATTCTAATTTTACTGCATCAAAAATTGTGGGAAAATTGTGATAGGATCACACTGCTTGTATTAATCAGCTCTGGGACATCATACATACTAAGTATGATCATGAGCTTTCTTACTATAAGGTATGGGACGCGAAACAAAAGGAAATTGCTAAGATATTTCGATATTGGGAATAGTCTTACCAAAGGTTATGAAAGTTGTTGTTGGCATACTTGGATTAGGATCTGGGCACCCAGTACAACTATTACACCATACCTAGAAACGTATCTGGTACTACGTTATTGCGCTATATATTTTGGGCATTTGCTCCATGCATTGCTGCATTCAGATATTGCAGGCCAGTGATCAGTATTGATAGGACTTATTTGTATGGTAAATATCGAGGGGTGTTGATGATTGCAATGGCAACCGATGCTAACCAAAAGGTTTTGACTCTCGCCTTTGCTGTTGTGGGCAAGGAGTTAAGGCCTAGTTGGGGGTAGTTTTTAAAGTGTCTCAAGATGTCGATAGGTCGTGTGATACCTGACAAGGGCATTTGCATTATTTATGATCAACATAAAGGTATCAAATGTGCCATTGCAGAGTGGCCTAGAGGTGATGACGAAAGCTTATGGGTATTTCACCGATATTGCCTTCGACATGTTGCTAGCAATTTCAACACACACTTTAATGACCCGACTCTAAAGACATTAGCATTGAAAGCTGGATATGCGACTCATGAAGTTAAATTTGAGTCCATAATACAAACCATTAAGGATGTCAAGATTAATGCACTAAGGATGGTAGACCCTGATGATGACCATCTTGATCGCTATATGCCATATACATATCTAATGAGTGAGGATCTGGACAAATGGACCCAGTCACATGATGGTGGAAGACGTTACGGGGCAATGACAATCAATATCTCTGAGTGCTTTAATGGGGTACTTAAAGGTGCCTGCGGTTTGCCCATTGCTGCAATGGTTGAGTTCACTTGGTGCAAACTTGTTGCATATTTCCATGATCGACATAAAGAAATTACTTTTGATCTCTCTCGAGGTAAGGTGTGGAGTGATTATGCAATAGGGATCTATACAAAAAATGTGCACAAAGCTTTAGGACAAACTATGAGGGCATTTAATCATGAAACTGGTGTATATCAAGTGGTTACCCCGTACAATGACCATAGAGGTGGAGGGGGAAACCACAGTCATGAAGTGCACGTATTTGCTAGAACATGTGATTGTGGAAAGTGGCAAAACATTAAGATCCCTTGTTCACATGCAATTAAAGTTCTTCAAAATCTGCACCTCGATGCGACCAGCTAGATTGGCCCATGTTACAGTTTGGACAAACCACTTTACAATAGTATTACAAATCACAGGCAGTAGCAGGCTGCAAACTATCAAAGGAAACTAATTAAGGAAACTATCACAGATATGTTTTTTATTTGGCTTGGATGAATTAATAAATTTTTGTTTTTACTGAATAAATTATGAATTAATTTATTTAGCTTCAATGCATGAAAAATTCATTACCAAATCAAAGCAGACAAATAATTAAATATTAAAATCACCGTTTTCTAATCACCGTTTTAAGTAGTTTCCATTAGAATACAAAATCAAACCAAGTGCAATCCATATATAGAAAACATTTAAAAAATGGCATGTGAAGTAAGCACGTACATGCTACTGGCCATAGGTTTCAAATCTAAATTGGTTAAATCTTTAGTGTTGTGTTTTACCTACCCATTCCAAGAGAAGGTCTGCACCGGTTACAAAATTTAGCCAACCAAGGGCTTGAATCTCCTTAAAGAGAGCGAGTGCCGCGCCTCAGTCCAAATAGTGTTGTGTAATTTCTCTCTTTAAATTAATAATATTCAGCGTACTATTCAGTTTCTCTTTGTATTATTTCTATTATCATTGTCTTTGCACCAACACTTTAGGTTGATGGTCACCCATATCATATGTGCCATGTGTGTGAGAGACCACAAAAGTGTCTCTCAAAAAAGAGATTTTTGGGTGTTTTGAAAGACACCTCTCTTTTTGGGTAAGTAGCCACTTATTTTTTTTTAATACAAAAAAGAAAAAAAAAAAACTAAATATAAAACACATGATTGAATTGTTCCATTCCCATTGATTGAATAAAAAAGAATACATGTTTGATAAATTAAGTATTACATGGCTTTGGGTCCTAGTTACAATCTACCAAAGATACATGGGTTTTTGTCCTAGTTACAATTGACCCAAAATAAAAAACAAAGATAAAATCTAGCTCTACCTATCCAAAGACACTAAATTCGGAACTTAGGTTACGGAATGGGAAGATGTTAGACACCCATTCTGCCCAGACAAAGTCTGGTCTTCTAGACTCTTGTGACCAATGTAATCCTTTATGCATGACATGAATAATATGTTGCACACATAAACAAAACTAAATCACATAAATCTACTTCATGAATGTGTCCTCTTCTTTAAAAAATTTAGATTTGTTTTTTTGAATTTTTTTTTTTATTTGATTCATTAAAAAAACCAGATCTGTTTTGGTATAGGTAAAAAATTAGTTTCTATTGAAGAAAAATTTGATCTATTTTATTAAGCAAAACAAGATTTTTTGCTTAAAAAAAAATCAGATTTGTTTTGAAGTAAAGTAAAAAATTGGTTTTTGGTTTGTATGTAAAAAAAAATTAGATCTGTTTTGTAAGTCAAAAAATCAGATCTGTTTTTTATATTAAATAAAATAAGAAAAAGATTTCTTTTTTATAAAAGTACTACACTCATGAAATAAACCTATGCTACTTGCATTAAACAAAAAAAAAAAAAAATCACTACATATGAATCAAACAAACAAAACATCACTACTTATGACTTTCTTTTTTATTTCAAAATTTGCTATGTTTAGAAAAATTTAGATCTGTATCTAAGGAAGATACAAATCAGTTTTTATGTTAAAAAAAATTCAGATCTACATCTAAGGAAGATAAAAATAAGTTTTTATGTTAAAAAAATTCAGATCTGCATCTAAGGAAGATACAAATCTGTTTTTGTATTAGAAAAAATTCAAATCTGCATCTAAGGAAGATATAGATTAGTTTTTATGTTAGAAAAAATTCAAATCTGCATCTAAGGAAGATACAGATAAGTTTTTGGTTTTGAAAAAAATGTGATAATGTGCAGATTTTTGAAACTCAATAGGTAAATCATTACAACAAAAGCATTAAGAACATATTTCAACAAAAATATTAACAACACATGGCATGAACATTAGAAATTGAAACTAAAAGAATATCTACATCATGCATCATCATAAAAAAATAAAAAAAAATAAAAAAAAAACAGAAAGAAGGGTAAAGAAAGACAACCTCTTGCATGGACGTACTCTTCTTATTCAAAGAAATTTATTCAATTATTTTTGAAACCTAAAATACCTTGCTTACAAAAAAGAAATTCTTAAGGCTAGGGTCTCCAGAACGCCTTTAATGTAAGAGAGAAAATAATAGAAAATAAGAATAAAAAAGAGAGGAAATCAGAGAGCGTGAAAAAGTGTGCTGAATTTTGAGATGCAGTCTCTATTTATAGAGGCTGGGAGACTCGAAAAATAGCTTGGACGATTAGGATACGAACCGGGATGCGTCCTTCCACTAAAAAGTATAAAAGGATGTGTTTTAACGTCACCCGAAGACCGTCGGGCCAAAACCCTAATGTGTGCCATTTGGCACTTTGAAAGTGCCAATTGACACTCCAAAAGTGCTGAATGGCACTTTTGGATGCCAATCGTGCTTTTGTGTTCGGGTGCATTTTGGACTCCTTTTTTAGGTTTTCTTGAGCCGAAACTTGCACTTAGACGTGTTTTTTAAATCCGTATTCTAAAATTTTAACTCTTTTTTGGATAATTCAAGTCTTTTCAGCAACAATTATCTTGTAGATAAATATTCTAAAATAAATCTTGATAAAGTCTATATTATCCATAATTTTATTGTTATCCAACTATCCCCTTTATTCCTATGCAAGCAATCTTATTTTAGACACTAACTATCAACCAATCAAAAAATTATTTAATTAATTTTAATTGTTTAACCAATCAGAATTAATTTTAATTAATCATGCATGGTCAACTCTATCTAGCTCTATCTAGGCACAATGCATGCTGACCGTGCAAACTTGATCATGGATATCTTTCGATCCGACAGTCCGATTTGGAAACCGGGCATACCGTCGCGACCGTTAGAACCTCAAGATCATTTTTATGATATGCAATGAATGAATTAATGCATGTAATGCAATCATGAATTTTGGGTATATGATTAGTCACTCTAGTCATCTTTTTTGATTAAATCATGGGTGCAAAATCGAGTGTCTACAATGTGTATGCATCATAATCAAAAGTTATGGCCAAATTTTGTTGCACACAAAGGAATAGGTTATGGGTTTGGCTTGTACCCATCTTGTATTGTTTCTATTTCTTCTTCGGTTTCCATCCTAATCACTTTATAACAACTTCATTTAAAAATTGAAAGCTCCCTTAAAAATGAAACCACAATTTCATATATGACACTCCTATGTTTTTTTCTTCTTCGTACCAATTGTATCTTAAAGCAATGAAAGACATTCAACAAGTGAGCTTAAGATATTGATTCTCATTACTCAATTATCCTAATCTATATAGGGGCTACATCACTTTCCACAACCACTTAAAAACTTTTTCTTTAACACGTTTAAAGGTAAATAAATGAAAGGGAGTTCCAATTAAAAATTAAAGTATGCGTTTATCCCAAACTAAAGTTTAAAGTGTTACGTCACTTTGAGTGGCTGTCTATTTTGAAGGACCCACCCCCCCAAAAATAGCTTTAAGGCTAGGCTAGTGCATGTCAATCTTGTAACATCAACTTAGCGCTAATGTGAGGCGCTTTTTTTTTTTTTTTTCAATAATTAATTGCCTATGGCATTGGCAAAAAATTCTTATTTGGGGAATCAAGTATGTGTTGGAGAGAGAAAACACACAAACACGGGGATTGGGGGTTGGGTTCCCCATCTTCAACTTCAAGTTCACACTTATTGTTGGAGATTTCACCAAATCAATGAGTAATAATAAAAGAACAAAATGAACACATCAAGTAAATAGAAATTAGTGATTGACTTAGAGGCACAATTGAATGTTATCTTTAAACAATATTTGTCCCAATACACAAGTTGCTAAAGGGTTTTTATAAACTTGTCCCTAGGATACAACCAAGTTTATGGGTTCTACAAATAACAATTTTGGAGAATACCCATAGGATTTCTGGTCTTTCTTAGAAACTGGGTATGTTTGGTAACTATTTTTTCCCCTTATTTTCTGTTTCCAAAAACAATTTTCTATTTTTGAGACTAGAAAACTTGTTTGGCAACCCAAAATGGACAGAAAACAAAAACTGTTCTCAAAACTCAATTTGTGAAGGAAACTAAAAATATGCAAAAATCTATTTTCAGTTTCTAATTTTCAAAAATAAATGAAAACACGCATTTAATTTAATGAATCTATCTCATTTAATAAGTTAGCATTAGAGTTCAAATCCTAATAACAACATATTTTAGTATTTTCTATTTTTTTCTTCAAAAGACTATCTTTTTAATTTCAACTAACCAAACATGTTTTTGATTTTAGAAATACAAGAAATGTTTTTTCTTTATATTCCCAAAAACAAGTTTTTGAAAATAGAAAATAAAAACTGTTACCAACATAACCTAACTTTTGCGAGAGAAAAAGTAGTTATCAAGTAAATATAAGCCACTATTTATACCCAAATGATTATAACCCTTCAATAAGTACCTTTTCATTTAATAAGTACTTTTTGGTCAAAAGACACGTTTGATATATATCCAATATGAAAGGTTGTGTCCTTTCAATGGACACCTTTTCATCAAAAGGTATTTTTGATATATATCTAATATGAAAGGTTATATCCTTTCAATAGACACCTTTTCATATATATATATATATATATATATATATATATATAGAACTTGAATTTTCACAAAGAAAACTCCAGTACTAGAATTTTCTACTTTATTCATTTTACAAATGAATACTCTCCAAATTTATATCATTATTACAACCTATCCTTATATATACCTATATATATATATACACACACACACACACAACAATCCCCCACTAGGTTGTAATAATATATGTCTCACTTGTTTGATATTCTATCAGGCATAGTGGAAGGTGTCTTTCAACTTAAACCTCCCTTTAATGTAATTGCTCAAGAAATCAACAGAGTTAATGGTGGCTTGGTGCTTAAACCAAAAATCTTATGTGTTGAAATCGAAAACAACACACACATGAGAATATCCACAGCACATTTAGAAATCCATGTTGTTAGCACTATTATGGCCTTGTGCTCTTCCCGGTTTAGTGAAATGCACAAGAGAAAACCCTTTTACTCTTGCTAGAAGCCGCACCACTCTTATGTTCACAAAGGTGAAGTTCCTTCTTATGTCCTTGTTACACAAACATTTATGATTTATGAACTTCATTAAAAGTTTAAAACACATCCTCTATTTTCATCATAATAGTCTACACTAATCCATCATGAATGAGACACAAATTTAGTGCTCTTACTAACCATGTATCAATAGCTTGTTGTTACCCTTTAAACCTCTTGGATTAAATTAAGTCGAGGTTGGGTTCCCACTATTGGTGATTCTCTTAAAAGAAGCGCTTTAATCTCATTCCAATGGATGTTATCCTTACCAAGTCTCGAAACACACTTCGGTAAAGGACCTATTTTGAATTTACGTAGGCAATGGACTAGTCCAACCACACTTGACTTGCCTTACGTATTCTTGTCTCAGACTTTTAAGTCTAAGCTCACTTTGTATACAACTCATGTATACTATACGCATTGTGGTTTCACAACTACTATACAAGGAATGGCTTAATATGGTCGTGGCCACGACACTTTATCAAAACCTTAGTCATTTTCCTTCCTTGCCCGTTACCATTATGATCAATGCTTCAAATTTTGAATGTTCAAATAGCGTGTAAAACACTATGAATGTTTAGACCTCCAAATTACAAATTACCAATTCCAGCTTATTATTAAACAATAAATGTGCGGAACATAAACATAAGCTAATGACAGAATTCATAAACAATCTAAACCAAATAAAATCACATCCACAGCAGAAATTAAATGGTAAAGATAAAGGGAAGAGAGATGCAAATACAAGGACAACACAACGATGTGTTATTGAAGAGGAAACCAAAGCCCTCGGCGTAAAACCTCTCCGCCGCCCTACAAGCGGTCAATAATCCACTAGAAAATGTAGTCGGGATACATGAACAACAATAGACCCTCCAAGCCTAATCTACCCAGGTACCTAAGCTCTCCAAGCTTCTTACTCCAACGAGGTTACGCCGAACCTTTGTCTTTTCTCGCTTATCGGATTCCGCTATAGCCCATAGCATCAACCAATAGTCATTGGTCCCTTCCTAACTACTTCCCAAAGCACCAAATAACCTTCTCACAGATATGAGTATGGTGAGAAAAGGATTTGGGTAAGAACCTCTCAAGGATGTAACAATGGAGAGGGTGAGGGTAGAGAAATTTGAAGAGTCTCTATGTGAAGATTGTGGATGAATCAATCTTGTTTTTCTCTAGGGTTTCTCTCTCAAAATACTTTCTGGAAGCTTTCTACATTTCGTGGATATAAGGGGTATTTATACTAGGGTGAGATAGGAATGCGAAGAGTCAGGTTTTTCAAAACAGAGCTGGTTGGCAGCTTGGCCTCGCAACTTGACTGAGTCGCGAGTTCAAGCCGCGAGATAACAGAACAGCCAGGCTGGACCTTTTGTCCTGTAGTGCAACAGCTGGCGTGACTGTTCATCTTTTCGCACGCTTCACTTGTGTGCTGCAATTGGCGGCTTGCCAGTTGCGAGTCACGCGCGAGTTCCCGTCGCGAATCCCTGCATCTTTGCATAAACTTGAGCATTTCTTCACACTCTCTCACTCTCTACCCTTTACATGAATCCCACATAAATACAGGGTTTCTAAGTGTTCAATACAAGCAAATTGGCATAGAATAAAGCCAACAAGATGGTTGATTAAATTCAACCTTACAATCTCTCCCTTTGGTTATTCCGTGACAAAACCCTACAACAAACTCTAGACTTAACGCGTGAGTTGAGAACAGTTGAAAAACTCACTCACACCTAACTCTAGAATCTGTGAAACTCTTGAACCATAAGACCAAATATCTCCTGAAACACAACACAATAAGTTCATTGTATGCAGAAAACTTGTAATGCATATGAAGCAAGCACAATGTGATCAAGCAAAATGGGATAAATCAATAAACCATGGCTTGACCAAACAGGCAATCACTATATACTAGTGATCACAATGCTCATTCACTCAATGAATGAACATCTGGACATGCAAGCTGATAAGCTTATTTGCAAAGTATCATTTGCATGTCCAACACTCAACCAATGCACAAAACATATATGCATCTAGGAACAAGATCCTACAAGGGCACAAGAATGATGTACTTAAAGAAAATGCATGACATTTAACATCAAGTACTAAAGCTACAAAGCATGGGTACATAAACCTTAAAAGCTTACAAAAGCAACAGGTACAGACATAAAATGCACAATATAAATTAAAAGTGCTTAAAGTTTCTCCCCTTCAAAATGATGAGAAGCTGTGATACACTTGGAACATATATACCTGTAACTTGAAACACTTGCACAAAACACATTAGACCCTCAAGGTAAAGCAAGTAATACAAAGGACAAGTATAATGTAACAAGTAAATTGCGATCAAGTAAACATGATGTGAAACATGTGAGCAACTTGATCATATACCATACACCAAAACAAAGTTTTCTTATTAACACAATGTCTTCTCCCCTTTGGTATATGCATCTCTCCTATGGAAAATCTCTCCCTCTACAAATGTGCACGAGAAATAGAATTTCTCCTCCTAAGAATGTGCACAAGGGTCATATAGAAATGACAAAACTCTCCGGTATACTACTCTAGAGTATACTCTCCCCCTTTTTGACAGCAATAGACAAAAGGTTAAGGAGAAACGAAGGCAAGAGATGAAGGTATGAACAAGGAGAAAGATGCATGAGGGGTGCGAGATGAATGAGAAAAAGAAGCTCAAACATAAGATGAAACAAAATGCTACAAAGTATAAGATAAACATGACATGTTAGGATGAAGAAATAAGGTATGAACCAATGCATGACAAGGGTAGCTGTGTGCAAGAGGTGGCTATGTGTAATGCATGACCAATGCATGGAAAATGCACATGTGGGGCAAGGTGTGTTAAATACACAACTAATGAACCAAACATGTTCCTAATGAGGAAACATAAGAAACCCCAAAGTTTGATACTCATCGGAGTTCAAACAAGCGAGAAAATGCCTAAGAGGCATTTTATCAAACACCTAGCAAGCACACTATGAACAACAATGTGAAACAATGCATGAACATTATGAAATCCACCCTTAAAACATGATCTTTTTGCCACAAGGGACCAACAACTAGAGCAAATCAACAAAAGGAACCAATCCCATACAAAAATTTGACCAAAAAATAAGTTTTCCCAAACCCTATGATGAAAATCCCAACCAAGAGCACAAAACTCACCAAAAGATAATCTAAGGATCAAAATCAATGAAAAGAGTTTAAAATTACCTTAGAGATATTAATGGAATGAAAAACCATTCAAATTGATTGGGTTTTGATGTAAAAATATTGAAAGAGAGGTTTAAGAGAGGATGGGAGAGGTTTAAAACAGTTTTCCCACGAAAAACACTTAAAAAAGTTGTTTCTGGGCGTTTCGCGACTAAGCGAGTTGCTGGATGAGTCACGAAAACGATTTTCATGAAATTTTCTAAGTCTTTTTCGCGACTTGAGTGCTCACCCGCGAGTGAGTCGCGAGTGAGTTGTGAACCTCTCTGCCAGAGAACCAAAAAATGCAAGGAAAATGCATTTTTCCAGTTTCGCGACTCGCGAGCCAGTCGCGAGTGAGTCGCGAAAAACTCTGACACCTGTTTTTCAACACAAAACATGTTTAAACAATGAAAAACAATGTAAACACTAAACATGAACACAAAGAGTGATAAAAATAACTTCCAAATACATATAAAATGATCAGAAAACTTTTTGGATTGATTCGTATATAGTTGAGCACACAAACATCACATTTAAACAAGTACAATCGAACAAATGAATAAGACATTCATTGAACATTAGGCATGTGTGTTGTGTGTGTGTATCAAATGTGGAATAGTCCTTAGTCTAGAGTGAAACTTCAATGATCAATTCAATCAAGTCATACACAATTAGTGCTAAGACAAGTGGTCTAACTCAATTATAGAAATGAACATATATGACCTCCCACAAGAAAATGATTACATAACTTTTGAAACTTTTCATTTGGCTTCTTTACAACACACAACACACAACATTTGATCATATTGAATCAATACATCTCATTTTGAGATCAATGCTTGAAATTTTTGATATTTCAATTTGATGAACAAGCCTTTGGCTTTTTGGGCATCATACATTTTCATAAAAGTCGCTTTCCCTTTTTCCTTGTCAAATACTAGTATGTGTGATGGCTTTTGCAGCTCATTATCTCTTTTAATTTTGAGATTTACATTTGTTGAGCTCTTTAAGCAATAAAAATAAAAAAGTGGGAAGATATATAGGCACAAGTCTACGAATGTATCAAAACCAACATAACTATTGACTAATCAATTATGACAAGCTTGAAGATCGATTTATAACAATCACACGTAGATGTCAAGATTTTTCCCACAAAGATAGAAGTGCATAAAGAACAAGCTAAGCTCATAAATGCACAAAGCCATTTGTACGGAGGTACATGGCAAAACTCACATGTGATATGTGCTCAAATATATACGATCAAACTTTTTGAATTTTTCACTTTTTATGTGGTTTTGGATTTTTACTCACACAAAACTGAAACATAAAAGTAAGATCAAAATAGAAACAATGCATAAAAAGAAATGCAAGATGCACAAAATGCATGAAGATATGACAATCAATGCATGAAGGGTCCTACAAAGATCGAAAGAATTAGATCAAGGACCAAACGAGCAAAAGTTCAACCATAGGAACCCTTTCTCATCCAAACGGAATGATTGTTTGGAATGAGTGTCTCATGAGAAGTAAGACGAGGGTTGGAAGAATGAGAACCGAAGATGCACATAGTCAAGGAGTTAAGAGCATTAAACACTTTCTTTAATAACATGCTATTTTCACTCAAATCCGGTTTACTCTTTTTAGCACAACTTCCAAGAAGCTCAAGTTTCTCTTTTCTTTTGATTCTTTTAAGAACATGAAACTTAGATCAATGAGGTCTTAGATGACCAAAAGCACCACAATGGTGACAAACAATGCGTTTAGGTCTATTAGGCTTTTTGGGAAGGGATCTAACAACATTGTTTTGTTCTCTCTTCAACTTGGAGCATTGAGGTCTTATATGACCAATCACACTGCAATAGTGGCAAGTTGGAACAAATTTAGATCCATTCAAAACCTTAGATTGAGACCTAAACGGAGGCCTTGGCTTAAGAGCCTTTCTCTCCACCTTTTGATTTCTTTTGTGTTGAGGAATATACACCAATTTGTCTTTTGAGGTAGAACACACAATAGGCACAAAATCGGGTACCACAACATGATTGCAACATATATTTTCATCCTTTTTAGCAATAAGTTTAGCAATCAAACACTTAGCATGCATTTTCAGAGATTCATTCTTACATTTTAGCTCATCAACAAGTTTGTTAGACAAAACAAGTTTAGCATCCAAGTCTATATTCAAATATTCAAACTCTTTTAGCTTTTCAAGAAAATTTTCAGCAAGTATCTTATATTTTTCAACCAATTTGTTGGATTCATTGAGCTTAGCAATCAAATCACCCTTTTCACAAAATAACTTGCTCCAATCCTTATTGAACTTCTGAGCCTTTTTCTTCAAGAGTTTGATGTTAGGAATATCAACAACATCCAAAGATTCATGTAACATAGCATCACAATTATGAGGATTATCACTCATAGAGGCATTTTCACAAACACGTGGCATGTTACATTCATCACCAACCAAATCATACAAAGAGGCATACAAAGCACAATCCATGACAAATAAACACAAGGGGTCAAGGATCATACTTAGGTATTTAAACCACAAAGAGTGCACCCGCTCTTATACCAATTGAATTTTCAAATAGCGTGTAAAACACTATGAGTGTTTAGACTCCCAAATTACAAATTAAAAATTCAAGTTTATTATCAAACAATAAATGTGCGGAACATGAACATAAGCTAATGACAAATTGATAAACAATCTAAACCAAATAAAATCACATCCATAGCAGAAATTAAATGGCAAAGACAAAGGGAAGAGAGATGTAAACACAAGGATAACACAACGATGTGTTATCGAAGAGGAAACTGAAACCCTCGGCATAAAACCTTTCCGCCGCCCTCCAAGCGGTCAATAATCCACTAGAAAATGTAGTTGGGATACATGAACAACAATAGACCCTCCAAGCCTAATCTACCCAGGTACCTAAGCCCTCCAAGCTTTTTACTCCAACGAGGTTACGCCGAACCTTTGTCTTTTCTAGTTTACCTGATTCCGCTATAGCCCATAGCATCAACCAATAGTCATTGGTCCCTTCCTAATTGCTTCCCAAAGCACCAAATAGCATTCTCACAGATATGGGTATGGTGAGAAAAGGATTTGGGTAAGAACCTCTCAAGGATGTAACAATGGAGAGGGTGAGAGTAGAGGAATTTGAAGAGTCTCTATATGAAGATTGTGGATGAATCAATCTTGTTTTTCTCTAGGATTTCTCTCTCAAAATACTCTCTGGAAGCTCTCTACATTTCGTGGGTATAAGGGGTATTTATACTAGGGTGAGATAGAAATGTGAAGAGTTAGGTTTTTCAA
This sequence comes from Quercus ilex subsp. ballota, assembly GCA_032727855.1. Lineage (NCBI taxonomy): Eukaryota > Viridiplantae > Streptophyta > Magnoliopsida > Fagales > Fagaceae > Quercus > Quercus ilex. The sequence goes on from CM064908.1 coordinate 51,005,738, forward strand.
AACAGAGTTGGTTGGCGGCTTGGCCTCTCGACTTGACTGAGTCGCGAGTTCAAGCCGCGAGATAACAGAACAGCCAGGCTGGACCTTTTGTCCTGTAGTGCACCTGCTAGCGTGACTGTTCATCTTTTCGCACGCTTCACTTTTGTGCTGCAGTTGGCAGCTTGCCAGTCGTGAGTCACCCGCGAGTCCCTGCATCCTTGCACAAACTTGAGCATTTTTTCACACTCTCTCACTCACTACCCTTACATGAATCCCACATAAATATAGGATTTCTAAGTGCTAAAATACAAGAAAATTGGCACGGAATAAAGTCAACAATAAAAGAATCAACAATATAAGCACAACCATAAACATCTTAATTAATAACACTCCATTGCCTATTAATATCTGTAGACACTACATTTTGTACCCTTTATAACTCGGGCCTCTGTTCCCCAATAATGCTCGAACTCTAAGGCCCAGGGCTAGTTTAGAGCCCAATCAGATATTAAGTTGACTTGAGGAGTGTTAAAATGGAAAATATAACCTTATGAATGAACAAAAATTTATTTTTGGAAATAAAATGACCAAAGTAGCCCTTGGCCTGCATACGCGAGCTAGAGCATGCGTACGCAGGCACATTCTTGCGTACGCAGCTAGGGTTTCAGAAGCATAAAAAGGACAAATTTTCTGTAATAATGGCTGAGGTTTAGAATGAATCCCACATCATTTGGGAGCCGTTCCAAACCCCATTTTTTCAACTATAAAATGCCTTACATGGTACATTTTCAAAACACATAGAAATCCCATGGGAAAAACCTAAGAATCACTAGAAAATAGTGAATCAAAAGGGAGTTTTTCACAAAACACCCTCAAGTCTCTTTTTATTTGATTGAAACTTTTTCTGGTCCTAATCCTTTGAGTTTAAGATTACTAATCACTATTTCATTGAGTTGTGATAGATTTGACTGAAGGAAACGGTAAAAAATCAAGCCTAGGAGCTTTTGCTTTAAGGTATGTTTTAAAAACTTTTATTTTTCTTTTCTGCCTTAATCTTTGTTTTAATCTGTTTCTTTTTCTTAGTTTGTGTTTACTTTTGTTTGTTTAGGTTACTTTTAGGTTTTCTTTCTGTATTCAAGCATGATAGGTTGCTAGATTTTACGTTTTTGGTTTTTGCTCTATTTTTGTGTTGATTAGGGTTTTTGGGTAAGGATATATGTACGCATGATCTAGCCTAGCACATAGGCTGGACTCATGCGTACGTAGACATGTTCTAGTGTGCGTGATGCCGTTACCCAGAAAACCCTAATTATTTATTTGTTTTGTTTTGCCTTCACATGTTTGTCTGCATAGCCTCTTTTCACATGTTTTTAACCCCCATAAAAATGTTTGCTTACCTTTTTAACATGTTGGTTGTTATCACATGCTTAGATTAGGGTTTAGGTTGGGTTTTTCTTAGTTTTAATGTCATTCATTCACATGTCATGCATTGATGTCATAGGTGCTGTGTTGCTGAGAGGTAACTAAAGGGTAAGTCATGCATTAGCAATGTTCATGCATTTGTGTTAAGGTTTTTAGATGTATGATTAGGGTTTTTAATATGTTAACGTTTTGTTTTTGATATGTTTTGTTTGATGATATGCTTGCTACCACGCTTAAGTTGCTGTTTTGTTTTAGATGAATGCTAGGGTTTTCCTTTATATGTTTGGCTCCCTTTTGTTTGGATAGATGGATAAGTTTGTGTTTAGGGTTAAGGATGCCATGTTGTTTTCTAGATGCATGTTAGTGTGTGTGTGAGTCTAGAATACAAGTATTTAAATGGTTTTTAATAGGGTTAAGATATAGGACACAATGATGGGATGCCAACCTTAGGGTTACGCGATCTTGGGTGCCCAACACCTTCCCAAGAGCGTACCTAAACTCTGAACCCAAACTCTGGTAGTAAAATCAAAGGACCTTCCTCGAAAGGATGCTATATTCATGGTTCCTAGACCATATAACTAGATGGTGACTCCATTTCAATTTCCCTTTCCCTTGCGCCCACAATATCCCATTCTTGGAAAAGACCTTTCTGAAATAACATATTGGCTTTTCTTGATATCAGGTACGTGAAAAACATTGGTCACGAGAACTTCTTGCCAAAACTCTGTTGCACTTTAACAATGCACTTTCCTTGAACTTTTGTCTTACTGTGGATGCCCACAAGCAAATCTAGTTCTATGGAAGACTCCTCATAAGTCTTAAAATATGTCTTGTAGTTGCACACATGCAACATTGTACCCGAATCAAACCACCAATTGGAAGGATTTGTAATTACAACCATATGAATTACAGTGATCATATTATTACATACGTCACTCACTATAGCAATAATGTCCTCAATGACAATTGCTTCATTGGCATTTTTATCGTCATCCTTCTTATTCTTTTAAGAACTTACATTCTCAAATGTAATGGTCTTTTTTCCACAAAGGAAACATGACATATTCTACTTGTCATCGTTGGGATTCTTGTAGTGGCGGCTCCAGGATTGTTTTTTAGGGAGGTCAGTAAGAAGATATATCTTGGGTAAGAGATGAATTTTGCACTTTACAAAGATTTCTTGTTACAAATTTTCGCATAGTATGCATGTGTAAAAGAATAAAATATAAACTATAAGTTCAATTAGCACACTATTTCTTAATACAATGAACATATTAATTATTTTCATTAAGTGAACTTTAGTTATTACTATTTAAAATACTTTTATCTATTAGTTTAGGACAATGATATGTTAACATTGTCCTATCAATGTAAGATTTATATCGTAGACTAAACAAATGTGTGTAATATTATACATAATTGCAAAAAATGTACAATATACATTTGTTTAGAGATAGTGTGAATCTTATATATAAAATATAAACTAAGAATTTCTATTAGTTTATTTCAAATTTGTTGAGATCTAAATAGGCTTTTTTTTTAGGTTTAAGATGAAGAAATTTTTACTTTTGTTGTTGGGCTTTTTTTTTTGTGTGTGTTTAAAAAGACCAAAATATTGTTAAGAATATCATATTTAAGCTTATTTCAACTGCACTAAAAAAAATAGGCAAGGTGTTCAAATTTTCATTTTAGGAGGGACAAATCAAAAAATAAAAAATAAAAAAAATTATATATTATAAAAAAAATCCAACTCAGGGGGTTCATTTGAACCCCCTAAACTCTACATAATGCCGCCCCTGGATTCTTGGAGTTGTTCTTTTAAAACCACTCACACTCTTATTCACATTCAAGTGCTTACTGGTCTTACTAGAGCTTCCACTTTGAACATTGTTCACAATCACTTTTGAATTGATCTAAAGTGATCTAAAGTGAGATCTTTTGACATGTTATTTAATGTTTTCACATAATTTGAAAAATCACTTAGCAAAATATTCACATACTCTATCACTTTAAGAGTTTAAGTTCTCATCCTCTAGATTTTCTAGTTCACTTTATAACATTTAAACATGTCAAAAGTTCATTCTTATTTCTCAATTCATATAAATTTGCAACATATGCAAATATTCTAACAAAGAAACACATTAATCAATTTGAAATTCAAATTACCTATGAACAAGAAATCTGTACCTTCAATGTTCAAACTAAGAACATGGCTTTTAATGCATCCACAATATGAAAAAATCATCACCTTGCGTTGCCAACAATGAAACTTTGTTTCTTAAGCCTTGTTCCATTGAATCTTCATTATGATCGATTCATCATTTGAGGACCTCTTCAAATCCAAGCCAATATCTCTTTCCACCGAGTATAAATGGTTCCATCAATGTGATCCAATTTCATCAAATCATAGTTTAACATCTTCAAAGTTGTACCATGATTCACTCATTGTCTTGTAGCAAATATTGTCTAAGATTGTTGGGGATTTCACCAAATCAAGGAGCAATAATAAAAGAGTAAAATGAACACATCAAGTAAATAGAAATTAGTGATTGACTTGGAGGCACAATTGAATGTTATCCTTAGACAATATTTGTCCCCATACGCAAGTTGCTAAAGGGTTTCTACAAACTTGTCCCTAGGATACAACCAAGTTTATTGGGTTCTACAAATAGCAATTTTGGAAAACACCCACAGGATTTCTTGTGTTTCTTAGAAACTAACTTTTGGGAGAAAAAAGTAGTTATCAAGTGAATATAAGCCACTATTTATACCTAAATGATTATAACCTTTTAATAGGTACCTTTTGGTTAAAAGGCACTTTTTATATATATCCAATATGAAAGGTTGTGTCCTTTCAATAGACACATTTTCATCAAAATGTACTTTTTATAAATATCCAATATGAAAAGTTATGTCCTTTCAATGGACACATTTTCATATATATATATATATATATATATATATATGGAACTTGAATTTTCACAAAGACAATTCTAGCACTTGAATTTTCCTCTTTATTCATTTTACAAATGAGTACTCCCAACCTTATATCATTATTACAATCTATCCTTGTATATACCTATATATATACAACACTTATGAATTTGGACTAATTATGTTAGAGTCTTTTGGCTAAATATTGCAAAAAACGGAGTTTACTGGTGTTATAGGTACTTTTCAAAGTTATTTCGCAAAATGAGGAAACAGATTGAATTTCAGCAACACCGTTGCTGAAATTGTAAGAAAAAGTATGAGAGAGAAGAAAAGATAAGTGATATGATGGGGAGGGAGAAAAAATTGAATTTTGATAATGAGATTACCAAAATTCTTGTCTAGCCCATGAAGTGCCCAAAATGCATGCTAAGGGGAGTGCCCGAAAGGGAAACCAATTGTGGCAACCAAGTTGCCAAAAATGGGAAAAAAAAAATTTGTGGCAACCAAGTTGCCGAAATCTTGGGGAGGAATTTTTTTTTTTTTTTTTTTTTTAAATTGTGGTTGATTTGTGACAATGGCACTAATGAAATAGAAGGAAATTTTTTTTTTTTGGTGGCAATTGATTTGTGGAATGGCATTGCCGAAATAGAAGGAAAAAAATTGTGGCAATTGATTTGTGGCAATGGCATGGCCGAAATAGGAGGGGAAAAAAAATTGTGGCAATGACATTGCCGTAATAGAAGGAAAAAAAATTGTGGGAATGAATTTGTGGCAATGGCATTGCCGAAATAGAAGGGGGGAAAAAAATTGTTGCAATTGATTTGCCGAAAATTGGAGGAGAGAGAGAGAGTTGTCTGAATAAAAAAAAATATAGTACACATATTCTTATGTAGTTTTTTTTTACCGAAGCAGTTTGGTTTGTGTGTATGTCATGTTCTTTCATTTCGTATTGTAAAAGTACCCTATGAAACATATAATGATAGATTCAAGTACACTGAGTGCATTGATTCTTATTCTAAAAAAAAAGTACATAGATTCTTATTCAGATTCCTGTCCATGCATGAAAGAAAGTTATGGAAGAAAAAAATGATTGATGTGCACACTATTATAAAAAAAAAAAAAAAACTAAGATTTTTGCAAAGATTCTTTGCAGTGAATATATATCTATAGTTAAGTAATTTTTTTTGTATCAGAGTCTCCCATCTTGTTGTGTGGCAATTGATTTGTGGCAATGACATTGCCGAAATAGAAGGGGAAACTGAGATTTTTGCAGTGAATATATGTTTATAGTTAAGTAATTTGTTTGTATCAGAGTGTCCCATCTTGGTCTGTGTTGTGTGTATTTGGTTAATTGGCGTATCTAGTTATACAGTTTAAAATCTAAGAATTTAACTTATATGAAACTTGCATCCTATTTAAATAGCACTAATATTACTGAAGTTTCCACGGTTCTTATTTTCTACTCTTTTTCCCCTAAAAATTCCATCAACCTTCTTCTCCACTCTTATTTCCCTCAGAATTCTACCAACCATTTTCAATTCATGCATGTCATACATTCTACAAACAACTATAAGGAACAACACTTGCAAATATCTATTTGTTCTTTATCTCTTACAAGGTGAGTTATCTCTTAAGTAGTTACTTTTTTTTTTTTTTTTTTTTTTTATAATATTCATGTTGATATGTTTTAGGGGCATAGCTAAGCATGAAAATCTTGTTTTTGTTAAATTATTTGTTCATGCAAATCTTGTTTTTGTATTATGTGTTTTGCAACGTGAACTGATTTGTATGATATGTTTTAAATTATTTGTCCATGAATTCTTGCCTAAAATTTCATATAGCAAAAATATATTTCAAAATTGACATATATTTCCTTAAAGAAATACTTAGTTTGTTAGCCTATAATATACACGTATGCTATAAGAAAACAAAAAAAAAAAAAAAAAAAAGCTTAGTATATATATATATATATATGCTCATAAACCTTAATATCTAAGTTTTAGGTTTAATAATAATAAAGAAAATTGTACGATATTAGAAATATTTATCTATTTTCGTATGGATGCATGAGAACATTATATAATTTGTCTTGTTTTAGAAGAAGCAAAATAAAGAACTACATAAAATAATTAACATAACCATAACATATCCTTCTAAATGTTAATGTTATGCCAAGTTACCTAAGAAAAGGGAAACAAAAAATAATTTTAACTACTATGATGGACAGTAATAAATTATCATTGAACCAACCCTCTTTAATAGAATTCTCTCAACTCTAGCTTATTATACTTTGAATATTTTTAATGGATTACCTTCTTGGATTGCATTTTAATGGTTGTGTGGTGTTAATATATTAATATTATTGTTATGTTTTAGTGTAGATGACAGAAAAGTTGTTCATTTTTCTCATCCATTTTGGTGGAATAATTAAACATGGCGAAAATGGGATTTATTACGAAGGGCCACCTCCTTCTATGCTTTCATTAAGCCGGGGTGTTACATTTGAAGATCTATGTGATAGAGTAGCATCCACGCTTCATAAAAACAGAGAAGATTCCAAAACTTACTATTTGGTATAGATTTCCTTTTCAATGTCGTTCACATCCTGTGATTTACCAGCAAGTTTTGGTAGAAGATGATAATGGTGTCAATGAAATATTCGATATGTTAGGTTGCCAATATGGATTTGTAGGTGCAAAGTTGTATGTGGGGTGTAGAACCCATAAGAAGCCATCGAGATGTTTTTCCCATTTGATATGCCAACAAAGGACCGAGTCCATCGTTTAGTTATTCACATGGCGGGCACTTTCATGATCCATATGCCACTCATACTGGTCATTATTATGAAAATGCGGCTCATTCCCCAATCAACATTGGTGGTGCTGACTATCATGTTCCATATACCCATGTTGCAACTGAGGTCTAACATGTTCCTTATCGGCCAATGAACACCAGTGATGCTGACTATGATAATCCAACTAAGAATGTCGCACAAGAGACTACTTGTTTTGAGTTTAAAGCTTAGTATGACCAAACCGCCATTCAGAGAGCTACTAATGATCCCAATGATACACACCACATAGCTGCTACTACTAAAAATGTGATCCATACATTATCAGAAAGGATGCGGGCCATGGATAGTGATGACCAACTTGATAACGACGAGGTCCTTGATGATGTTGGAGATGAACAGGAGCCTCTCAATGAACCTAATCATGAAAGCAGTCTAGCAATGGCATTCCATCAACCTTCGTCACTAAGCTTTTCACAGAACACGTGGGATAATATGATTGATCCAACCCCACCATTTGAAAAGCCCACTCAGAGTATTTGGGACCCTACCCAAGGGTTTTATGTGGGCTTGCTTTTTGCTGATAAGGATGAACTACAAGTTGCTGTTAAACACTATCATATCAAGAGGAACCAGACATTTAGTGTAAAAAAGTAAGATCCAGCATGTTGGTTTGTAAGGTGAAAACATTGTTCTTGGCGTCTTTGAGCATGCTTCCGGGTTTCACATGGGTTGTTTGAGGTTAGGAAATACAATGGTCCACACACATGTATAGACTGTGCGATATTCGAGAGAGGGTTCTGGGCTTTTGGTCCATCAATTGAAGGTTTTTAACATTGTAGGCGAGTGATTAGTATAGATGGAACTTTCCTTTATGGTAAATATAGAGGTACGTTACTTATTGCATCAATGTGGTATGGTGACAATAGACTTTTTCTACTTGCCTTTGCCATCATGGAGAAGGAAACTGATGATAGCTGGTATTGGTTTTTGCATTATATTCAGATTAATGTCACTAATTGGGAAGGGTTATGTGTCATATCTGATTGTTACCCTGGTATAATGGCAGCAATACGGACTGTATGTCAATCGACATATTGGTTTCATCGTTTTTGCCTTCGCCATGTGGCTAGCAATTTCAATCAACAAATTGGGAATAAAAACTTGAAGGCTATGGTAATGTGGGCAGGCGTGGAGAATCAGCTACAAAAGTATCAAATAACTAGGGATAGAATTACTCAATTAAGTGCAGATGGTGATGAGCATTTAAGGTACATACCGGCGGAAAAGTGGACGTTAGCACACGATGGTGGACATTGTTATGGGGCAATGACCACAAACTTATTTGAAAGCTTCAACGGTATTCTAAAGAGTGCTAGAAATCTACCGATAAATGCGTTAGTCGAACTTACATGCTACCGTTGTGTAGCCTACTTTGCCGATCGATATACTAAGGCATGCGTAGAGGTTACAGCCGGTGAACTCATTATAGCCTATGCAAAGAATAAATTCAATAAATGGGAAAAAAAGGCACCAAAGCATTCAGTTACTATGTTCAGTCATGAAGATGGTCTGTTTGAAGTCAGACCACCAATAAACCCTAACTCTGCATATAGGGGTAATCATCGTCATGAGGTAAATTTGAGGCAGAGCACTTGTTAGTTGTCAAAAATGGCAAGTTTATAAGATTTCATGCTTACATGTCATTGCCATGTGTAAATATCAAGGCATCTCTGTAATGTGATATATCGACCGCTGCTACCATTTGGAAGAACAAGTTGCTTGTTATGCACCTAGATTTCGCATGGTTACAGACAGTGTACATTGGAATGAGCCTGATTTCCCGGTCTTGTATCCTAATGTCAAGCTGCGCCATGAAAAAGGTTGACCAAGATCAACTCGGCTTCAAAATGAAATGGATTTAGGGATAAAGAATCAACCAAGGCCATTGTGCAGTCTTTGTAGGCAAGAAGGCCATAATAGAAGAACATGCCCCACTCGAACTGTGGCTAGCTTCACTAGTGGCCAAATTGAATGACCCAACATAAGTATTCAATCTACTTCAGTGGATTGGTTGGACTATTTTTTTTTTAGGAGTTGGACCATATTGTTAGTTTGTATTATTTGAAAGAACAAGTTGGTACTAATTCCATATGCTACGATGTTTTTTATTGCTGCAAGTTGGATTGGGGTGTATGTTTATTTATTTTGTGTGTGTGTGTGTGTGTGTATATATATTGTGTAATATAGTTTAGGGGTTCAATAACACCTTAAAATGTATACTTTTTATGGAGTGCTTGGGTCATTTACCATGTTTGAAAGCTTCAAATAAGGAAAGAAATCAAAGGGCCACAATCTGAAAAGGAAAAATCAGATTTGAGCACTAATCAGTATTTTAGACGTATCTCCCTCCTCAAAATTCCAATTGAATCAAGGCTGGATGGGCTGGAACCATGACTTAAATATCTACGACTTTTCTGTTTTGAGTTTTTTGAAATTCACAATTTTTGAAGGCCGAAATTAACTCACAAGTTGCTGCTGTAAATTTGAACGAAAATTAGATGGTGAAAGTTTTATTTTTCTTTGACACTTTTACGAGGGTTTGGAAGAGAGGCTGTGGAGAACGAAAATAGAAATGTACACCACAGTAGCCATCATGCAAAGGAAAAAAGATCAACTATAAAAATAGAAGTTTGACACCTTTTTTTTTTCTGCCTATTCTGCACCTACAGTTGTGGCTACACATATAGATTCTATGTTGGATTTGTAGGATTGGACAATTATATTAAATAGATTTATGATTAGATTAATTGGGAACTAATTTCAAATACCAAAATATGTGTACACATTTCTTATTTTTGCAAAGGTCTTACGGTTAGTAGTATAATGTGATATGTATACTATCTAGGCATAATATTTTTTGCTACAATGATGCATAAACAACAATAATACTTTAATATATTCTTAATAAACAGTCATTTTATATTGATTAGTGATTGCCACGATGGGGTACATGAAGTTTTTTTTTGTGTTCCACAACATGGAGGATGCCTATTTACTTGTTGAGGGTACCTTTGTGCTTGCACAGGACTTTTCCCCATGCGCCTTGGCTACGTTCTAATATCAAAATCTGTTTGATAATTACCACCTTCGTCACTTTCATTATCTGATGACACCTCCGTATCTTCTGCATCTTCTGCATCTTCCCCACTGTCCTCATTTAAGGCAACTTCCTCAGAGTTTGTTACGGAGGCCTTTTCCTCAGAGTTCGGAGCATATGCCTATGTATTTGGTGGCATGCAAAAATCACCAACATGAGGGGATGGTTGGGAATGTTGTTCAAAGCTGTACTGGCTATCTTGGCCATAATTGTATTGCCCATAATAGTATGGAGGTGGCGATGGGTGATAGGAGGGAGGTGTTGAACTAGGTTGGGGATAATGGTCATAGCTAAATAAACCCTCAAATCATTGTCCTAGGGAAGTGGATGATCCAATCTGTTGATATAAAGACATGCAGTACTCGTTGACACTAATTGGATTATACTCATTGAAGGTGGTTGGCTCATTACGGGCAAATGTTAATGGCCCAGCTTAGGTAGAGCTGTACATATTGTGTTGTGTAGAGGTGGATGGTCCAACTTCAACATTTTCGCGTTGTCAATGTTGTGTAGAGGTGGACGAGCAGGTTTCAGTAGAGGTTTGTGGGTGCTGTCTTCCTTGGTGCCTCTGTCATCGCCCAAAGTGTGTCACCCTCTCAGCAGTGACGGAGGAAATATTTGCTTCTATCGATAACTTCACTCGACTAAGGCCCTCTACTATTGCTAGAAGGACTTGTTATGCAGTGAGATCATTCCTCTGTTGGTTTGCAACAACCAAATTTAACATATTATTGATCTCAATTTGCTGCCACATAAAAAGAAAAAAAAAAACGTTTACTAGTGTAGTATTATTGAAAAAGCTAAAATAATAATTTGTTATCAATATTAGTGCAGTATTTTTTTTTGTGTAAATAATTTGTTATCAATATTAGTGTAGTATTATTGAAAAAGCTAAAATAATAACCTAGTATATATGGGCAGCCACCTCTGGTGTCATGAATAGGTGACCATGTTGTGTAGTCCACACCTAAATGGAAATTGTCATCCCCAACTACATTTTCAGCTCGCTCGTTCCAAAGCCGGTAGTATTGTGCATGCTACCTATGCCAATTGACACCTGACTTTCCTGTTAACTTTACACAATGCACAGATTTATCGAAATTGTCAGTAGGCCACTTTGGACATCTTTGCAACAACCCAAACTGTCGCATGACTCTTTTTGGATGGTAATACTCCAAAATTTGGAAGCATAACAATGGCGTTGTTGTAGTCCATATATGTTTTTCTACAAGACACCATGGATGCAAATAATTATCATACGATGTCCAAACAACCTACAATTCCAATTACAATAACTATGTTATAATCGATCAAGACAATAATATAACTAGTAAATTAACCATTGATGCATTATGACAACATATATTACATGTTCATTATTATGTGTGTCGTGATTAGATCGGTACGCTCGTAGAACATGCATTGGTGTGTGAGTAAACGTTCTCTTGGTATCCCACCTATACACAATTAATGATTGCCACTGATTTTAGGGTTTGGAAGTATCAAGGATAAACACTACAGTATACAATATTGTATAGAAATAGAAAGTAAATATTATATTGCAACTGTATGGGTCATCACCATTTAAATTTGTTGGATTTATTGAAATTGGGGTCAGATATGGAAGATGCTCCCACGCCCATAATTGTAATATGAAAACAGGATCTGCAACCTCCGTGCTTTTTTTAATAGCAGCAGTACACAGCTCTTTATAAAGGAAAGCAAGTGTGGCACTACCCCAACTGTATTCCCCAGCTACACCAAAGTTCGCTAACAGTTGGAGAAAGTAGCAATGCAATCTACTTTGGCTCTTATTTCCAAATAGTAAAGCCAAAACCTAGAATATGTATGCCCTAGCATATTGTTGGGTTGTTACAGCATTGGCACCCTCTGGTAGGTTTGAGAATGTATTCCTTACCCATGTTATTTTAAAGCCACCATATGGCAATGCTATTGCAAGTGGTGTCACCCCAAGTAAATTCTCACAAACTATTCCCCAATCCAAATTAGTGGGCCCACACACTGCATTGCCATCAATAGGAAATCCTGTAATGATTGCTATATCCTCTAGGGTGATCGACATTTCACAAGTAGGTAGGTGAAATGTATGGGTTTCAGATCGCCACCGCTCCACCAAAGAAGTGATAAGACCCCAGTCAATATCTATATGTGGTAGGCGGGTAACACGGTATAGTCTACATTGATGCAAATATGGGGTGATATGCTCGCCTAACTGCGGGGAGGGGGGGGGGGGGGTGCAAATGGGTTGGGGTCACACTCGAAAGGTGGAAACCTGACATTTAAAAAAAAATATACAATGTTATATTGCTAATGTTGAAATTATTTTCATGTAAATTGAATAATTGTAGATATTATTAGGACATTAATAAATTTTGATCTCGCAACGTACACTGCCTTCCATTGCATCATTAGAGATGTGATATTGTTGTTGGGTTAGTAGAGAATGATCGAATGGCCCAGGCTTCATTTCAAATATATCCTACATTAAATGCTACAATGAGTTAAACCATGCAACATCCATTACCTCTATATTAGTAGGAAATTGTCTATAAATCAAACTAAATTAACCCTTTTTTTTTACTGAGATAACCTCTATGACATTAATGAATTGACAATAAAGTACTATTAAAATCTTGGTCAACCCTAAATTAAATAGAATATAAGAAATTAATCATAATCATACTCATAATTGGAATGGAATTAACCCTAATTATCGTATTCTTAAATTCATACACACATAATATAAAGTATAGTGTAAGTGAAGATGCATTTTCACAGTATGTTTAATATATAAACACTGAGATTAAAAAATTACAATATCTGAAGGTATAGTTTTTACAAACCATCTATATAAAAAATTACAAACTAAGAAAATAATTTCCAATTAAATTAGGGGGCCGAGAAGCTTACTACAATTGCGATACGAAGTGAAGGAATGTAGTAATTATAGAGTGATACTTGCAAGAAAAGAAAGAAAGAACCAAAAAAAAACACAATCAGATAATCATAAATATCTTCTAAAAAAATAATAAAAACAAAAGAACACTAATAAAAAATAATAAAATTAACATATAGTGACTACTACAGTTTTTTATGCTACATATTAAATATAACTCACAATGCAAGAAAAGAAAAGAAAGAAGCAAATGTTTTAATAATAATAATAGTAGTTTTAGCAAAAATAATCATACACACAATAATTAGTATTAACTATAATATAACCATATATAATATTTACAATATATTAGCATATAATATTTATAAAGCGTATAATTAATTTTCATTTCCCAACCTATAACCACCCTAAAAAGAAAAGATTCAAGAAACTTAATAAATTTTTATACCAACTAAAATTTAAAGAAAAAGAAACACAAATGTATGATTTATTGTACTAAATAATAATAATAATAATAATAATACACATACATATCTTTATTATAAACCAACGAACATATTATGCAATATATTTTTTCCAAGTAATAGATGTAATAATTGATAATAACAAAGTAAATTTGATTATAAAAAGATCGCAATAATACAATTTATTACAATTTTTGTGGTCATATACTAATAATAACAATAAATAATTTCAAAATTAACAAAACACATGCATAAATTTAATTAGAAAGTCGAGATGCTTACCACAATTGTGATACCAACTGAAAGAGCGAGAATTATAGAGTGATATTTGCACAAAAAAAAAAAAAAAAAAAAACACAATCAAATAATAATAAATAAATACAAAATAACATCAATATTGAAAAGTTTATGTGAATCAGTTTTACCCTTAAAGTTCAAGATATTATATTTTTAATGATATCAACAAGATACTTGAGATTTGATATGCAATGCAATATTCTGCAATGAGTGAAAATAAAGTAGTATTCCTAGCATAAAAGCATAATCTTTTTTTTTTTGAGAAGCACCTAAGTCATAGTCTGATTATATGTTTTCAGCTACAAAATAATCAAATTCATATATGGTGACTATTACAATTTATTATGGTAAATTTCAAATATAACTAAAAATGCTTGTAGTCCTAACCATAAAAAATTCATTAATCTAAAATTTGAATAACAACAACAACAACAACAATAATCATAATCATAGGCATACAAACAATATTGACTACAACAATACATAATATTTTACAATGTATTAGCTTCTAATATTTACAAAGCATATATTTATACAATAATAATAAATCCGTTAATTTATAGAGTTGTAAGTTAATAAGCAAAGCAAAAAAATTCACATTAACCCAAAACTTACAATCCTTAGTTGTGCACACTGAAGCAAAGCAGAAGAATAACTGAACAATCGGAGGTAAGTGAAGCAATAGGAAAAATAAAATTTTGTGAGGAGATGCAGTGCTTTAGTGAGGGTGCTTGTCTTTTATAACGAAGAGGGGAAATGAAAAGACAAAAAAGAATCCATGATGTAGACAAAAGAAATGTAACTTTGTGAGGTGATGCAATGCTTCAGTAGATTAGGTTTTATTGAGAATGATCAATGAATATATTCTAAGTACGGAGAATAAGAATCAGAGGAAGAAAAAATTGTAACTTTGTGAGGTGATGCAATGTTTCAGTAGATTAGGTTCTATTGGGAATGATCAAAGAATATATTTCAACTACAAAGAATAAGAATCAGAGGAAAAGGGCAATGCCATTGCCAATTCCCCCCCCCCCCCTCCTATTTCGGCAAAGCCATTGCCACAAATCAACAAATAAATTTTTTTGGTTTATAGTGTGCACATCAATCATTTTTTTCTTCCATAATTTTCTTCATGCATGGACAGGAATCTGAATAAGAATCTATGTACTTTATTTGTAGAATAAGAATCAATGTACTTGAATCTATTATTATTTGTTTCATAGGGTACTTTTACAATACAAAAGAAAAGAACATGACATACACACAAACCAAGTAAAAAAAACTACTGAAGATGTACTTTTTAGAATATCAAAATATTTTTTTTATTCAAAACTCTCTCTCTCTCTCCTCCCATTTTCGGCAAATCAATTGCAACAATTTTTTTTCCCCTTCTATTTCGGCAATGCCATTGCCACAAATCAATTACCACAAATTTTTCCCCCCTTCTATTTTGGCAATGCCATTGCCACAAATCAATTGCCACCTTCTTCTTCTTCTTTTTTTTTTTTTAATTCCTCCCCAAGATTTCGGAAACTTGGTTGCCACAATTCTCTTTTTTTTTCCTCCCATTTTCGGCAAATTGGTTGCCACAACTCATATTTTCTCCTTCCTCCCTTCCCTACAATTTCAGGAACTTGGTTGCCATAATTGGTAAACCATTCGGGCACTCCCCCTAGCATGCACTAGGGCACTTCACGGGCAGAGCTTGGGCAAGACAAGAATTTTGGTAATCTCATTACCGAAATTCAATTTTTTCTCCCTCCCATCACATCACTTATCTTTCTTCTCTCTCATACTTTTTCTTACAATTTCGGCAACGGTGTTGCTGAAATTCAGTCTCTTTCCTCATTTTGCCAAATAACTTTGAACATTACCTATAACACCAATAAACTCTGTTTTTTGCAATATTCAGCCAAAAGGCTCAATTATGTTATTATCAACTAACTCATAGAGTCTTTTGGTTGAATATTGTTAAATTCGGAGTTTATTTGCGTTATAGGTACTGTTCCAAGTTATTTAAGGAACTAAGGAAAGAGAGTGAATTCGGCAACGGTATTGCCGAAATTCAACAAAAGTATGAGAGAGAAAGAGAAAAAGTGGGAGAGAGAAAATTTTGAATTTCGGTAATCACATTACCGAAATTCTTGCTGCCCAAACCTACTGACCAAAAACCAATTGTGGCAATGCCATTGCCGAAACATGGAAAAAAAATTTGTGGCAATTGTGGCAATGACATTGCCAAAAATGGGAGGAAATAAATAAATAAATAAAATAATGGTTGCTGAAATCTGAGGAGGAATTAAAAAAAAAAAATGCTACCTCCACAATATTTTTACAACATCTTCGCAACAAATCATAGGTGATTAGTTATTATTAGTTCAAATTTGAATTTAACATTGAGATTACTTTTTTAATCCAACAATAATAACCTATCACTTAAAATTTGTTGTAAAAATATTGTAAAAATTGTGTGCACATATCATTTCTATAAAAAAAAAAAAAAAAAAAAAAAGTGGAATTTATTGTGGCAATGGCATTGCCGAAATAGGAGGGAAAAAAATTAATTTTCCCCTCCTATTTTGGCATTGCCATTGCCACAATCCATTTCACATTTTTTTTTTTTAAGAAATGATATGTGCACACAATTTTTACAATATTTTTACAACAAATTTTAAGTGGCAGGTTGTTATTGTTGGATTAAAAAAGTAATCTCAGTGTTAAATTCAAATTTGAACTAATAATAACTAATCACCTAGGATTTGTTGTGAAAATGTTGTAAAAATATTGTGGACGTAGTATTTTTTTTAATTCCTCTCCAGATTTTGGCAACCATTATTTTATTTATTTATTTTTTTCCTCCCATTTTCGACAATGGCATTGCCACACTTGTCACAAATTTTTCTTTTCCCTATTTCAGCAATGGCATTGCCACAATTGGTTTTCGGTCAGCAGGTTTGGGCAGCAGGAATTTCGGTAATGTGATTACCGAAATTCAAAATTTTATCTCTCCCACTTTTTCTCTTTCTCTCTCATACTTTTATTGAATTTTGGCAACACTGTTGCCGAAATTCACTCTCTTTCGTCAGTTCCCTAAATAACTTGGAACAGTACCTATAACGCAAATAAACTCCAAATTTAACAATATTCAGCCAAAAGATTCTAACTCATATCTAATAATAATGAATTCTGACTGTAAATCCCACTCTTTTAAGAAAGTATTAGTAAAAAACTTAGAACAGACGTGTAAGCTTTGATTCCACACACCCCCCCCCCCCCCCCCCCCCCCCCCCCCCGGCGGGCGGCCGAAGTCTAATAAAATGCACACATTATTCAGGCAATGAACAAAAAAGTTGTCTTTTGTTTTGTCTTATCACTAGTCACTATACTAGGCTTACTATCTAAAACTAAAAGAGGTTCTATAACCATACCGCTTTCCGATATTAGAAAATTCACTAATCACTAATCCGTGGGAGTAGGATACATTCACAAACAATAAATATAACTTCCCTCATACTTTGAGCTCAATGATGCATTTATGCATCGTCTAAATCTAATATTGTCGCCAAATTAAAAAATTTTCACATCAATATTAAATTATTAAAACTAATAAGCACTATAACTTTTGTAATTACCCTTCCAATAACAAATGTGGAGCACGGTTGGAATAGTAAAAAATTGACTCTCTTTTGAAGCATATTTCATGGAAACACATTTGACCCACATGTGAAAACAGCTTCTTTGTAGTTTAATTACTAAGAGACACATGCTTTTTACATTAATTAATTTGTTACATCTTGAATTTTTTCTAACAAAATTGCTAACGTTGGATATGTAGAAATGAGAAAATTATTAGGTACTTTCGGAATACCATAAATGCGTACTCTCCCCTCTCACATGAATGGTGGGTCCCACCATTTATGTGAGAGGAGGGAATACGCATTTATAGTACTCCGAGAGTACACAATAATTTTCCGTAGAAATGTATTATCAAACAAATTTTTCCAACGCGTATTAAATTTTAATGTAACTTACACAATGAAATCAAAATTATACGAAAAATTACTTATGATTTAAACGAATCTAATAACTGATATCATAATTTAATAACAAAAAAATCACTATTAGAAACATAATAAAAAATAAAAAATAAAAATGTTGAGATTGAACATGAAGGGGATAAGGTATTGATGAAATTAGGCATTTCTCTACTTTTCCAGTTTTCCTTTTAAACTCGTTTGGATTTTAGAAAGCATGGAATAGATTTATGTTTAAAACATTCAATGTTTTATTGGTCATTGAATTGGAATTAATCTATGTGCATAGAGGAGATAAAATATTGTAATTCATGAATAATTTAAATACAGGTAATTAGATCATCACCATCAAGTGTGCCACATGTCAAATATTTGGCATTTGGCACACCAAACACCAAAAAACCTCTCTCATGATGTGTTCTAAATGCTAAAAGTTTTGGCATGGATGAACAGTACAATTCTAAATATACACATGTACGGATAGAAATGCTAAAACTTTTTAATATTTTTTTATTCTACTTTTCTCTCTCTTCTCTCACCCGTGACCCAGATCATTCACTCTCTCAGCCTCTCTTCCTCTTCATTGATCCTCCCAATTGGACATCTCAGCCTCTCTTCCTCTTCACCAATCCTGCTCATTCACTCTCTCAGCCTCTCAACCCAGATCATTCACTCGTGACTCATTCTTGCTCGTCCCTTCTCGTCCCTCCGCCACCATCCTCCCTGCTCATCCTCTAAAGTCCACCTCGCGCCGCTACTGACGTCCGATCTCACTTCCAATCTCACTGTCGATCTCTCCTCTAAACACGCCGCTGATTATTCCTCTGGTCTCACTAGCGCCGCGGTCGATCTCAATCTCAACATCACCCCTAGTCTCACCAAATGACTCTCGCCAAGCTGCCAACCTCACCTAGTTGCTGTTATTCGCCGAACCTTCTCTCCCTAAGCCGCCACCGATTAGCCCAACCTCCTCTCCTTAAGATCTCGATCGTGGTGGTTGTGGTGTTGTTTTTATTTTTATTTTTATTTTTTTTGTGCAGCGGCTGAGCAGTGGCTAATATTGGTGGTCAGTGGTTGATTTTGTGGGGTGGTTGTTGGTTATGGGTTGTGGTGGGGTGATCTGTGGGCGGTGGGGTTTTAATGTGTAGGAGTTTTTTTAGATTATTTTAATATGTTGTATATATTATTTTAATGTGTTGAAGGGAAGAATAGAATATCTGATGAATGGTGTATTTTAAAGTGGTGTATTAAAATAAAAAAGTAGGTTTTTATGTGTGAAAATGGCATTTGGGATACAACACCTAATGAGAATGCTCCTATACCATGACCATTTTAAACAAATGGTTTATAATTAGTGTTAGTGGATCATGTACTTGATGTGTCAAGTAGAAAATTTGACTATATGGGTTAACCCAAACACAATCCATTTAACAATCAATCCAAATCCTTCAATTCTTACGTGATATGTTTATTAAGTGGATTGATAAGACATGACTAATGTAACATGCTTAATAAACAAGTTGTGTTGAGTTGTTATAGACTCAACTCATTTTAGCACTTAAAAAATAAAAATAAATAAAAAATTGTTTCATTGGCATAGATGATGTGACATATTTTTTAACCGTTTAAAAAATATGAAAAAAAATGATTTAACATATTTTTATATTTTCAAAGCACATAAATTATAAAAACTAAAAAAAAATTCGTACAAATTATATATACATATATATATATATATATATATATATATAAGCAGAGACCTCATGTGGGAAAACATAAGGTTCTGCCAAGTGGCACATTCTTGGCAAATAGAATTAAAATATTCTTAAGTACCACATCAGAGATTAAAACGAATTAAATATTAAAATTTTGTCTTATTTGGTTCAATGTTTTAAGACTTTTCTAATTAAAAAAAAGTTGATATTCTTTGTATCCTTTGGTTCAATGTTTCAAGATTTTTCCTCATTCACACATAAACACAATTTTTTTCATTGCAATTCACAATTTTCACATATTACACTTCTACTCCTTTATATATATATATATATATATATATCTACTTATAGCCCTTCATATCATCCCATGTCAAATACGATAGACCAAAAATGATTTTATTTACCTTCAATCTTTTGACGACACCTAACTCTAACATTATTGTCTCATCTAATTCTAACCTGTATGAGTTGGCTACAATCAGGGAAGGGGGGCTTGCATTTTATATTAAGTGACAGTGGCAATTACGCTCTAAAGGTTTTTTTATTTCGCATTATTTAAATTGAATAATTATAATAGATATGTGTATGCAATTTATAATTGTTTCTTCTTACGATAAACTCATTAATAACAAAATTCTATAACAATTATGTTAGAATATATGTATAACATTCTCCAAAACCATCTTACATAAAATATTACAACATTATCCATGCATCACATGGGCAACTAATTAGTAATAGCAATTAAAGTACTAATAGCATACAATCTAAAAATTCTTATTTTAACCCAAAAAGTTCTATTTAAATTTAGATATACACCAACTAAGAAAAATAAAATAAAATATGATTTATTTTCTTTGTTTTGGATGGAAGCAGGGGCGTAGCTAGGATTTTTAACTTGGGGGCCGAGATATAGTATTTCTAGAATAATCATAATTCATAAATATATTGAATTCAAAGTTATCAACTCTAATATATCCATAAATTGTCTAGTTTACTATAGACATACAAAATATCCAATATATATATATATATATATATATATATTTTTTTGCATGAAATTTATGTATGACGACAATCTTTCATAGAATAAAATTAATTTATTATCATCAAATTATAAATTCTAAATGTAGCATCTTAAATTCATCCATTGTCATCAAATCATTAAAGAAGAACATTTTGCATTAAAAAAGAACATTTGTTGTTACAGGTGTCCAAAATTTGAAATTACTATTATCTTTTTTCTTAAGGAATGCATCAATTGTTTTTGGTTTTGCTCATATTTGTTTTAGCTTTAATATGACTCAAGAATTAACCTAAAAAGAACCTTAATTTTTTTTCTCAATTATATAAATTTAACTCACATTAAAGAAAAACCAATTCCACTATTATTTTAAGCAACGTCCACTTCATCATTCTTATTATATATATTTTAAAATATTTTAATGAAATATCTCCTAACACAAACCCAAATCCTCACACACTTCCAAGTTCACTCTACTATATGGAAAAAAAAAAGGGACATATTTCTTTTTACAAGCTGTGAGGATTTTTAGTTTTGTATGGCTGTGTTGAGATGAGCTTTGTTTTGTTAATAATAACCAACAAAGAGGCTGACAGCAACATTGAGGAGAAAAATGCAAAGGCACGTAGCTTGAGAATGAGAATGAAGAGGAAAATGTAAAGCTTTGTTTTGAAATGGTCTGACATCTATTCTATTTGGAGAGAGTAGGTAATTGTCCATTAGATTAACTAGCTTGTAACTCCATGCATATGCATGGATATACTTAAAATATAATTCAAATATTATTGATAGTCATCCTTATATAATTTTTTAACTCTTTAAAAAGTCTTGTAAGAATATTATTAGGTAGAAAATGTAAATTGTCCATTTAAAAAAAAAATTATGTTCATTAATTCTAGACTCTTTGGTTTTTGTACGCAATAACTCACTTGAATGGATATTTATGATGTGGTCCCACATTTGACTCCAAAATTAAGAAATAAAACTTTCTCTAAAAACAAATAATTTAGGAGACATGGCACAAAATTGGACTTCAATTGTAGAATCTAATTGAATTTTCTCTAAGGTTTACCTATTAATATATATATATATATAGATTACAAGTCTTTGGATTAAAAGTCTTTGGATAATCGAAGAGCTCAACTATTATTTTATTTGAGGAGAAGTTTTACCTGTTAGAAAAAGTTTAAGTCTGTGGTGGGCATTTTGTGTTGTTGGGCTTTAACTTCTTCTGTAGTACCATGGCCCCTAATTCTAGGGTAGGAGAGCTAGAGCTAGCCTAAGTGAAACACACCTTAGACTAGTTTGTGCACAAGTTGAGCCATCCCAATACAGATGCGCCTTGGCTGGAGTATTGAGCGTACGCCGTGTCCACGGCAGGAACAACTGTTACAAATACTACAGTAAGAAATACAACATGGTAGAATAACTATAACATTTGACAAGAAATATTAACGCCTAAATAAAAAGAAAACCCGACGGGGTCATGGCAAAATAACACAACCGCAAGGAACAATGCTGCAGTAAATAGTTTAATAATTAAATTAATCATTCATCAATCACAAAAGTAAAACTCGTCTACCAGAGAAATGAGCTTATCTTCTTAGCAAACGTAAGTCCAAAAAGGAAACCGATCCCTAATGTGAGTAATCTCAAAGAAGGCTTCTACCATAGAGATTACACATTTTGGAAAAAGGACCTAGATGACTTAAACTTTAACTCTTGATTTCTCAGAGAGTGGGTCTGTCAAGAGGGAGAGAAATGGGTAGCCTATTGATGCATGCCTCTATTCTTATCACTCATGCTTTTCTTTGGTTTGTTATGTTTTCTTTTCTTTTCTCTCTTATTTTCCTTGTTCTACCGCTATTTCTTTTCGTGATGATGATACCTCCTCATTTGATGATCCTCTACTATTCACAGCTACCGCCCTTTATACTGTCTGCTGTGATGGGATTTACCATTTTTACCCCTCAACCGCTTTTGGCTCCTTATGGTTGTCATTCCAAGACTGCCCACTGGCCTACCAATCGCCCAGCCACTACCATTGCACTAAATGTGTTGGTTTCACCACTCCTCATTTCCAGACAAAATAGCCTGTCTTATTTTTTTACCTTCCTCTGTTCTTACTACTTTCATCTGGATAAGGATTAAGCCTCTCCCTCGCCTACCTCTATGGCATAATCAAGTGGTCCCAGCTCATTCTTACTTCTTTTGGGTGAGATGCCATCCCAGTAGGAAATTTCTCCCAAAGAAGTTTGAGTGGGACCCCCAAAATAGACCCCCTTTTTCTTCCTACCACCAGATCACACCCTCTAATACCTTTGTCCTATGGCCCACTTCCCATGTAATGGCTGGGTACAAGTAGATGGTGCCTGGGCCCTTTGTGCATGCTCCACTTCCGTCTGAATCTGTTCCTTCCTGGCCTTCACGCCATTTTTGTTGCCTCCGTGTTTGTCTGATTCTGCTATATGTTCTGGTGGGTGTTTAACTCTTGCGGTGTGAATGATAAATGGACTTTTGGGCTCATGTTCCTTGCCTTTCACTCATTTCCTGGATTGGGTATTGCGTGGGTGAAGGCCCTCACATTCCTAACCCATATCCTCTTCTCTTCTATGTCCGTGGGCCTCTTGGCTAGGGATCCTGCCATGCCACTTCATTGTTCTTGCTATATCATTATCTCTCCTTTATTTCTTGTTATCTGTGGGCTTACGAGCTGATGCTCTTGCCATGCCAATCCACTTTCCACATCTTTACCTCTTTTGGGCTTTATTGGCCAACATTCCTGTTGTGCCGGCCCATTTCATTCTTTGGGCTTCCTTGGCCCATTTACTTCCTCTTTACCTTTTTTACTCCCATGGGCTTTTTGCTAAATCCTTTAGGCTTCTTCGGCCCAATTACCATATCTTTACCTCTTACTACTTTTCGGGCTTATTAGCCTTTAAGCCAACCCAATGAATTTACTAATTCATTTCCTAGGCATTCCCAGCCTATTTACTTTCTCATTACCTCTTATTCTTCCCATGGGTTTACTACTTCATTCCTTGGGCTTTCTCAACCCATTTACTTCCTCTTTACCTCTTATTATTCTTGTAGGCCTACTGGCCATTATTCTTGCCATTATGGCCTACTAGGCTTGCTTTACTACTTTTTCCTCTCACTTTTTTTTTATATTGTTGGGCTTCTTCTACTATTAGGCCCTTTGTTAAAAGTAGGCATCAATATTCAGCCCCCTGAGCATATGAGTTGCTCCTGCAATTCATATGCAAATACTTACATAATAATTTTTTCCGCGGGTTTTTTTAAACAGTTGACTCTGCCTTATTTCCTTTCTTGCCATGAACAGGCTTGTCTTTTTGGATTTCCCAGTTTAGAAGTTATTTTAGAACACAACCTTTGCTTCATTAATACAATGCTTCTTTTGACGGTTGACCCGTTGCTTCCTTTCATGTTACTTTTATTGTCCTTAGTCCTTGCGCTTTTCTCTTTCTCATCATTCTCTCATAAATCCTCTTTTCCTTTCCTTTCACCATCTCATCTTCCCCAAAACCTCATTACCCATCTTCTTCGTTCAAACAATCCGTCATGTCACTGGCCAAAGGTGAAGGTTCTTCCTGCCGTAAGGGGAAAGAAATTGCCACTGACGATCCACCTATCAAGACCGTGGGTGAATAGGCTCCCCAATTCGAATTGGACCACTTAGAGGAGGAGGAGGAAGGTCGCGATCCGGGTAGTGAGTGTCCTCCTTTCATTGACCCATGGTAAAATACCCATATCCATTTCCCTGTAGTACCCAATGATTATTCTCCTTCACCACCGGGCTACGTGTGGCTTTCTATTTGTCGCTGTGACACAGAGATTTCTTGGGCCTCTTTGGCTTCCACCATTCTCGACCTTGATATTCACCAAGGAACTTCATTACCCATGCCCATTCTCTTCGAATTTGGGTCGGGTACTTCTTTGGGTTGGAAAGAATGGGTGGACACGGAGTTGTATGATATGGGTTTCATGGCGGTGTTATAGCAGGCCGGTGTGTTGAAGGCCATCGTCTTTTCCCGGTGCTTGTCCAACTATTGAGATTTGTTCAACCTCCGCCACTTGGTCCGCCGATGGTGTAGCGCCACCCATACCTTCTTCCTTTCTTGCGGTAAGATCACCATGACCTTAGAGGATGTGGCAAACCTATTGTTGCTACCCATCCTCAGTGATATGGACCCGAACGATATCGAGCTTTCTGCTGAGGAGGAGGCCGTGGAAGCCAAGTTGAGGAAAGGGATGAGTGGGAACGCAAAGTTGTCTCATTGGGTTAAGGCTTTCTCCAAGGCTTCCACAGTCGTTCGTCGTGCAGCCTTTGTCATGTTTTAGCTTTGTAAGTTTATCTTTAGATCTCATCCCCATTATGCTATAAAACCTCTTTACTTTCAGTTAGCCATAAAGATTTCTACCGGGGTGAGTCTGCCATTGGCCCTTATGTTTCTGGGTCATTTGTACATACAACTTGATATTCTATAGAGTGATGAGAGGCAAGCAGGTTCTTGTCTTATAGTTACTACCTTCGTCCACAATACCATATTGCAACACCTGCTGTGGGAGTGTTATGCCAAGCATTTGGCTAAGTGCAAGTCAGTTCATTTTGCCAAGGAGAAGTACCAGTATTGTTTGAGAGTGATTACTGATTTCTATGGTCATTTTGCTTCTGATTTACCATTGGCCTACCACTGGGTTAGGTTGGGTTGAAGCTGTTTGGGCATCCTGCCATTGTGTTCTTTGATAAGGGAGTTGGTTTTTCTTGGAAGGCTTACAGAGATTTGGGTAGTGGGTTTACTTGTGCTGATTCAGCCATGGGCCCCTTTATGGCCACTACTGGGACCACCACCCTGTTGACTGCTTTTGATGAGAGGGGGATTACGTACTTAGCAGCCATCAATACTAGATGGTTACCTTATCTAGATGATGAGGGTATCCGCTATGTTCATTATTCTGCCAACAGAGTGAGGAGGCAGTTTGGACTGGACCAGGACATACCCGATGACTTCAGTGCTATCTTAGAGTCTACCACTTCTGTCCGGCCTTTATTGCACCCTAGTGCCTTTGAGTTTTGAAGTAGGCGCTTCACAGCAATCACTATTCCGAGTTCCTAGAGAGAGGGTCGTTGCACTGCTTAGATGCATGGATATTGGCGGGCTTTGATGACTTCTTTTAACTAGGAATTGTTGGGTGGCCGTGGGTTTTCTCTCATCCCTCTTGAAAGCCTTCATGCCATTATTTTTGTCAACCTACAGTTATTTCTTCCTAACAAGTCCGTGGTGGCGTATGCTAGGAAGTAAAGCAGGTCTGCTATATTTGAGTGGCAGGAGAAGGAGAAGGGATGGTATTTGGATGTTGGTGAGTATCCTTCAGGTTAGGAGAAGAAGGTGAAGGTGGTGAACCTTCCTGTTCCTGCAAAGAAGGGCTCGGTGTCTCGGGCCGCCAAGCCTAAGTCTGCCAAGAGAGGTGATGACACCTCCGAGACTTATTCTGATCTTTTTTTTGTATAGGGGAGGCTTTCCCCCTATCGGCAACGTAGTTCTTGAGAGCTTTCCTCCTCCTTTTGCTCGTACCCGTTCTAGCAAGCACTCTACTGCAACCAAGCCCAAGCCTTCTGCTCCAACACCATCCGTGGCTACTCCTCCTTCTAGTAGGACCCATGGCAGTAAAAGGAAGACATCTCCACCAACCCCATCTGCCACTGCCGAAAGGAGAATATGTTATCTCTAAATTTCATCCTTTCTTTATTTTAATTATTTATGGGGCTTGTCTGCGGCTAACTCTGTATGTTTTTTTTTTTCCTTCCTTGGCAGTCTAAGCACAATAAGGACACTTCAGCCACTCGCCCTATACTGCTTGATGAGCCCGAGTTTGAGGTATACTCCTTTCCTTTGCATGCATCTCCATTTTTTGTCATTATCACATATTGCCATGTGCTTTCTTTCTCTTCCTTTTTTTTGTTGCATGTTTTATTATCCTTTCTCTGATTTAATGCTTTTCTTTTAGGTTGGTCTCGAACCCTTCTCTATTTATCACCCTACGAGTGAAGAGGCTCCTACTACTGCTAGTGCACCTATGGAGGGCTTCTTTGATGGGGCAGATGTCGTGGCTGAGGCTATGGCTTCTGCTTCTGCTGCTATTACACAGGGAGCCCCTGTCGAGACTCTAGTCCCTCCATCTGAGCCTATTCCTACCGAGGAGAGTACCCAGGCTGAGAGAGCTCTTAGTGGTGAGTTTGCTCCTATTTCTGCTGAGACCCCCACTCCACAAAAGGAAGTTACTTCCACAGGCGCATCCCAAACTGAGAGTACCTCTCCTACTACTCCTCTAGTCATATCTGCCAGTGACCCCTTCATTGCCCTTTCCCAGGTCGTGAAGGATGGTTCTTCCTTGGTGGTCACTCTATCTTCTATCCCCAGTTCTGCCACCTAAGGACCCAATGCAGACTTGTCTTCAGATGAGGAGTCGGAGGAGGTCCTTGAGGACTCTGAGGATGAACCCGTCATGACGACGCGAGTTTCTGATTCCAACGTGGATAGTGATGGTGATCAGCAGGAGGCCAAGGCTAGGGGTATATGTCCTTCATTCTTATTAAGTCTTCTTTTTCTTTTCTTCCTGCTACTTCTCAATATGTCTATTCATTCACTTCGCATGTCATCTTTACCTTGCAGTCATGGACATACCCGAGGATCCTAAGACCGCAGCAGACCCCACAATGCCTACAGCCCCTGTTTCTGCAGTACTCGCAACCTTCACTCCTATGGGTCCTGGTAATTTCCTTACCCTCATACTTTCTTCAATTAAAGCCTTCACCATTGCATTCATCTCTTTACTTTGTTAATTCTTCACAGACTTATGCTATACCTTGTGTTCCTTTTTAAGTCTATCTCCTGCTAAGGTGGCTCCGACCTCTTGGTTTGAGGTTGGTAGCTTCTATAACCATGCCTAACCCTGTGAGTGAGGCTGCTACCTTCTTTACTCGATTCGACCAAGTAGAGACCAATGACCTCAATCCTACAGACTTCTGCGGTGCTGGAGCTCTTTATGTTGACTTTCATGGCTTTTGGGTTCCTGAGGAGTGTGTCACCCATTTGGAGGCAGTCTATAGCAGCCGTGAAGATTTCTTGTAGGGATTCCTCTTTAGTCATTCTGTGAGGGAACACTTCCTCAAGTTGTTGGGGAGTGTGATGAACAACATTGAGCATAACTTCATTGATACCATGTTTGCGGAGAGGATCTTGCAGTGAAGGGTTGCGGTTCAGAAGTTGATCAGAGTTTGATTCGCCGTAGAGTTTTTGTTGGATCACTTACGAGAGATTGCTCGGGCCTTCTTTCTTCACAAAGAAGGTCCAGCCTACTGTGGATGTTATAGATGCTCACATCAAGAGTTTGAAGTAGGAGGTGGTAGAATTAGAGGCATGCCGCGAGCATCTTCTTTTTGGCATTGTTGGCTCCAGCCGTTTCGAGGATCAGACTCTTATTTCAAGCCTTTGATTAGACTACTATGTAGCTTTATTTCCATCCCTGTGTTTCCTTCTTTCGCCTTTTTTCTCTACATAGTACACTTTATTTTTCTAGCACTTATTTTGATGAGTTTGATACGAATTATATATATTTTGGGTTTGTAATCTATTATGCTACATCTACTACAACTACTATTATGCTTTGTGATACAGTATATTTTGCTAATACTTCATGATCTTCATTACCTTCTACTTTTGCTTTTAATCATGAATTCCAAGTAAAACATGCTGCAATGCTTTCTTGTGACATTATCCCTTGCAAGGATGGTCACTTAAAGGAAAGGAAAAAAAACAAGAAAGAAAAGGAATGATTACATAGTATTTCCTATGCATAATAACGTTTTAGCCACTTGCCATTAATGGGGTCCATTAAATCTTTTCCATCCATTTGGGCTAAACGGTAATACCCACTTGCATATGCTTCCTTTACCATGAAGGGTCCTTCCCATTTTGGTGAGAATTTAGATAGTCCTGCCATACCTCGCCTGACATGGTCTACTATCCTTAACACGAGTTATCCTTCTATAAACATTCTTTCTTTAATTGTCCTGCCATAAGCCTCAGTCATTCTTTGTCT
The DNA here is from genome assembly GCA_032727855.1 of Quercus ilex subsp. ballota. NCBI lineage: Eukaryota > Viridiplantae > Streptophyta > Magnoliopsida > Fagales > Fagaceae > Quercus > Quercus ilex. The sequence goes on from CM064908.1 coordinate 51,034,599, forward strand.
ATATCTGCGACTACGCTCTTGGGCTTCCTCCCTTTTTTCATCCAGCCCTTCCAAGTCCTCGCACCTTTTTGCCGTAAAGACTTCCTTCTCCTTTTCCTTCCTTCGTGCATGCATAACCCTCAAAGATGGTATCATCACTTCTACTGGGCTCACCACTTCTATCCAATACACTAAGGAGAAGGGAAAGAATCCTGTGGCAGATTTGGGCGAGTTTTGGTAAGCCCACAGTGCGTCTGGCAGATGCATTGCCCAACCTCCGCTATACTCCTGGTTCATCTTGCTAATGATCTTGATGAGGGTTTTTTTTTGTTGCTTTCGCCTGCCTATTCCCTTGCGGGTAATAGGGCGATGACCGGTGATGCTTCACCTGTAGAACTCCAACTTCTTCCTCACTTCTTGTTGGCAAATGGAGTACCATTGTTGCTTATAATTCTGTGAGGCACCCCAAATTGGACAATTATATTTTCTTTAATGAAATTTACCACAGCTCCTCTGGTGGCTTTGCGGAGTGGTATAGCTTCTGCCCATTTAGTGAAATATTCTGTAGCCACAAGGATCCATATGTACCCATGGGAAGGTGGATTGACTAGTCCTTTTAAGTTGAGCCCCCAAGTGTGAAAGGGCCATGGAATGACCATGCTATGTAAGCTTTGTGGGTGAGTGTGGATCAAATTGGCTTGCACTTGGCAACTACAGCACTTTTTCACAAATTCTGCTATATCCTTTTTCATAGTGGGCCAATAGTAGCCCATCTGCAGTATGCATCGATATAGCTTCTTCTTTCCTTGGTGCTCTCTGCATTCTCCTACGTGCACTTCCTTTAACATCTCATCGGCTTCTTCTAGACCCAAACATCGTAGTGGGTCTCCATCATATCCATTCTTAAAAAGAATTCCCTAATTTAGGAAATAGCGGGTAACCAACTTCCTGAGTTTATACCTTTGGCTATGCTTCTGTGGCAGGACACCTTCTGTCAGGTATTGTATGGACGGACTTCTCCAATTCTCGGTGGCAAACACGACATAGCTCTCTTCCCTGTCTATAGCCAAGTGGCAGGCTTCACACTGAGTTTGGGTCAAGTCTACACCTTGCCCATGCTTGGCCAATAAAAACCTGCTCTCTGCAACCTTCTGTATAAGCTGACCTTGCCGCAGACTCTACAAGTTCTGTTGTGTACTTCCTTCAGTCTTCTTTAGGCCTTTTCATGCCCCACGCATCTTGACAGAATTCCTCTTGACATTCTACGATAAAGCTCCCTTTTCATCAGGACATAGTCCTTTAATGTCTTCAATTCTACCATGTCTTCTTCTTTTAACAGGGCTTCCCTGATGGGAACCATCCAATTCTCTTCACATCCTTACTTCTCCTAAAACTTTTCCTGGAGTCTTTCAATGATGGACTCTCTTCGCTTGTTGATCTCAACTTTGGCAGTATCTGTGAGCCCAATGTGGCCAATGTATCCACAAATTGATTTTCACTCCTTTTAGTGTGCTCTATTTCAAATGTGGAAAACTTTTCCTCCATTTTCTGGGCCAGTGTTCTGTATGGAGCTAGACTTGGTTCCTTTAAAGAAAAACTCTCCTTAGCTTGGCAGACCACCAGATTGGAGTCGCCTATCACCTTCAGGTGCTTGATTTCCATCTCGAGGGTTGTTGCCAACCCCATCGGGTAGGCCTCGTATTCTGCTGTATTGTTTGAATACGGAAATTCCAACTTGAATGAGAGTGCCACGATTTCTTCACCGTTGTGATATAGGACCAATTCTGCACCTCCTGAATTTGCTGTAAAGGAACCATCAAACTTCAATATCCACTGTTCTTCGACCACTTTTGTTGTAGCCACTTCTCCTGGTACCTCATCATCTAGCGAGAATTCCTCTTCTCTCAAAAATTGAGCCAACAGGTCCATTATGGCCTAACTTTTCACTGCCTTGGGTGTTCCTGCCTTCATGTCATACTGTGCTAGCTGCAATAGCCATTGTGATATTCTACCAAACAGAATGGATTGTCGAAGAATAGCTTTAATCGCATAAGACTTCGTTATTAAGTGTACCCCGTAGGCTAAGAAATAATGGTGTAGTCTTTGCGATGCATAGACAATTGCCAAGCATACCCTTTCCACTCTAGGATACCGAGTCTCCGCATCCCTCAGGGTGCGGCTTATGTAGTATGCTGGCTGTTCAATGCCACCTTTGTCCTTCTAGGCTATCTCCAATGGCAGACAGGCTTGAAGCTAAGTAAAGCAGCAACGGTTTCCTGTAGACTGGGGCTTGTACTGTGGGGAGGTTCATCATGATCTGCTGTAGCTTTTGAAAAGCTGCCTCCTATGCTTCTCCCAACTCAAAGCCTTCTCCTTTCTTCGATTACTTCGTAAAAGCGAAAGTGATTAATGCTAAGCCAAGAATAAACCTCCTAATGTAGAAGACTTTACCTAGAAAACTCTTTAACTCCTTGACTGTGGTTAGTGGTTTCATGGTCGCTATTGCCACTGCCTTGACTGGATCTACGTCTATCCCTCTGCTGTGGACCGAAAACCCTAGAAATTTCTTGGCAGACACTCCAAAGGAGCATTTTAGAGGGTTCATTATTAACTTGAAAAGTCTGCACCTTTCAAATACCTTGACATGATCTTCTCACCTTCTTGATTTCACCACTACGTCATCCACATAGACCTCCAATTCTTGGTGCATCATGTCATGAAATATAGTGGTCATTGTGCGCTGATAAGTTGCGCCTGCATTTTTTAGCCCAAAGGGCATTACTATGTAGTAGAATTTCCCAATAGGCGTTCTGAAAGCAATCTTTTTTGCATCTTTTGGTGCTATCCGAATTTGATTGTACCCGCTGAACCCGTCCATAAGGGAAAACATGGCATTTCCTGCGGCAGAATTTATCAGCAGGTCCATGTTGGGCAGTGGGAACTCAACTTTGGGACAGACCTGATTAAGATTTTTGAAATCAACGTAACATTGTATCTGCCCATTTTTCTTTTTCACAGGGACAATGTTAGACAACCACTGTGGGTGTTGGTTCGGTTTGATGAAACTGGCAGCTAACAATTTTTGTACTTCCTTTACTATTTGCTTTTCTATTTTAGTGTGAAACACCCTGGTAGGTTGAGCCACTAGCTTAGCCTCAGGATCCACATTGAGTGTATGTACCACTAACTCTGGGTCTAGCTTAGGCATCTCACTGTAGTCCCATGCAAAGACATCTCTGAATTCTTTCAACAGCAGGATCAATTCTGCCTTTTCTTCCTCTGACAACTTTGAGCTTATTGAAATCGGTCTTGGCTTTTGTGGGTCCGTGCCCAAGTCAATCTCTTCTAGCTTTTCTTCTACCATTACTTGTGCGTCCTTTTTTGCCGCAAACTCTTTTTCACTTTCAGTGTCGCTTTCCTCCTCTGAACCATCCTGCGCCACATAGCATACTAGGCTCTTATGTTGTGGCCCTCCTTTGGGACCCTCTTGCATACCGCAGGTAGGTTCTACGCACCTTCATAATTTATATGCTATCCTGCTGTTAGGTGTTTGAACCCTGACACATTGTGGCGTACCTTTTAGCTTCGAAGTTGGCACTTCTTTCCTTTTCTTCTTCCGCATTAGCAACTCTCTCAAGTCAGGCTCTGGGTCGTCCTAGATGTCCTCCTACTTGGGGACAAAGGTGCCTTACGGCTTGGACACTGTGCTTTCTTTAGATGGTGCCCATTCGTTGTAGAACATGGTTTATACTAGATGGGCTTCTGCCTACTCGAATGGTGATGAGTTTGCTGTTATCCGTATCATCTTGCCGTTCAACCTCCCTTTCACACACTAGTGATAGGTAGACGGAATCAGGTGATGCTTATGCAACCAGGTCTTCCCAGTAATATATGATAGGAAACTTCAATCTTTACCACATGAAAACGAGTCAAAGAGGCCATTGGACCCGCCTTTAGCCATAGTTGTATGTGGCCTGCGGTATACTCACCTCTTCCTCCGAACCCTATTACTTCCATTGGGCATCCCTAAATCTTGCTTTTTGAAATTCCTACTACTTGCAGCGTGCTGAGTGGGATAAGATTCACTGAAGCGCTCAAATCAACCAGGGATCTCTTAATGGGAATTTGGTTTATAGAGGCTACCAAGTAGTGGGGCCTTCTGTGGTCTGAGTACCCCACCTTCATGTCTTCATCACTGAAAGTAATCTCGTTGGTGTCTTACAAGAAAGTTTTATCAGCTCTGGTTTCTGCTGTGAGACATTCTACTCCTGCTCCTGAGGCAATACTTACCAAAGCCTCTGTGGCAATCCTTCGTTCGTTGGCCCTGAGCGCCAGTTGGTCAAACAAGTTCTTGAGCCTGGAACTCCTTTGTAAGGTAGTAATGGCTACGGTAGGCAGAGCCAGCCTTTCTTCTTTGTCCTCTCCTAAATCTGCACAAATGACAACTGCTACTACTCCCTTTCCTTTATGATTCCGGAGTGGGTTTTTTCTGCACTTCTGGTTGGCACAACTTAAGAGTTCCGTCTCTGATTCTGCGGTGCACTAGTCTGTGAAGTGCCCAGCATTCTGCTGTGGCATGCTATACATAATTATGCAGACGGCAGAAATGTAGGTCCCTCCGTTCTTCCACAGTGGGCTTTCTGGAAACTTGATTGGGTTTGAAAACCCCATCTGCGATCATTTGTCTAGGAGCACATCTAGCTCATTTGGTGTACATGGTATTGGCGGAGGGTTCTCGTACTCCCTCCTATCTGACTTCCTCTTCTTCTTGTTGGTGGATACTGTCATGGCCTGTGGCGTGGATCTATGCTCCTTGGCCTTGTCAGAGCTAGGCCTGACTAATTGAGCAGTCTTTTTGGCTTTTTACACTAGCTGCACAAGCCGTGAGATTTCCAAGTTTTCCAAGACAGCTCTATATTCAATGATCATATTGCCCATGCATAGGGGTGGCAATTCGTGTTCACGTGTCGGGTTCATGTTGGGTTGAGCTCTAAGTATTATGTTATATGGGTCAACATGAACCTGACCTGTTTAGTAAACAGGTCAGGACTCCTCAACCCTAACATGACCTGTTTATTAAACGGGTAACCCGACACGACACGTTTAACCCGTTTAATTAGTAGGTCATGTTAAGGACGAAAAAAATAACCTGTTAACAACCTGTTTGATTATGACCTGAACAACCTGTTTAATTAAACTTAACCTGAATAACCTATTATCAACTTCCATATATCTAAATTTATAATTCAACCATAAATCAAGTAATAAAAATTCAAATAATAACAAAAGAAAATAATTCTTTCATTCCTTCAAAATAAAATTACTAGTCCAAAAGGTTCCACCCTCCATACTATCAAATTCAATAATATGTCAAAGTTCCATAATAAAAAACCAAGATTATTACATCGCATCCAAATTCCATATCAAAAACTAAAAGACATTAAAGATTAAGGGAATAAAAAACCAAAATGATTACATGGCATATCAAAATATCCTTGATGGTAAAATCCAAGTCCAACCATCCAGAGAAACCTACTAGGTCACCACACCTGACTCTGCATTGCAAATAACAAAACCAACAACCTAGAATCTCTCTCAAACCATTATTTCAACAAAAATATTCAATAAAAAAAAAAAAAAAACCTTGTACCAATTTAAAGATTTAAGGAGGACCATTGAAAATTCCTAAAATATTAAACACTCAGAAAAAACAAAAAGCTCTACTTTTATTTAAAAGTAATTATTAATTTGACAAATCAATTTAAAAAAAAAAAAATCATTTCCTGGTGTTTATGCAATTTCAGAATCCCTGTGACAAAGTTTGGAATTATTGAATAAAAAACTGTGTCTAAAGTAATTTGTAAATATTGACTTATGATAACAGTGATACAAAATAGATCAAAACCCAAGACATCATAAGAAAAAACATGAAAACAAATAGAAGCTAGTTTGAAACATAAAAACCTAGATTTATAACAGGAACAGATCGAACAACTAGATTAGAATATTCAAAAAAAAAAAGAAAAAAAAAAGAGAGAGATCTGAATAAAATAGAAATGAAGAAATACGAAATAAAGAGTGAAATGGAAATTGGAACTGAGCTTAATCACCATCGGAAATGAAAGGAAAGTAGTCTCTCACCTGTGTGTATAGAAGCTTTTGTCTAAAGTAATATGTAGATCTGTATCTGTAGTGTAGTGTAGATGAAAGAGGAGCGGTTGGAGTTTTGAGGAGAAGAAAAGAGTTAGGGACTGAGTAAAGATTGACGACGAAAACGAAGAGACACGAGATTAAGATTGAGATTTGAGAGAGGCGTGAGGTCTGGTGACTGGTTCTGAGGGGAAGACCAAATATCTAAGCTTATATACCTAGGTTATAAGGGTAAAATGGTAAAATTAACTTTATAAGCTAATCGGTTCAAACGGGTTAAATGGGTTAAACATGTTGAACACGAACACAACCCGTTTAATAAACAGGTCAGCTGTGTCAACCCAAATATGACCTGAACCCGTTTAACCTCAACCCATGACCTGTTTATAAACGAGTTAGTCGTGTCGGGTTCGCGGGTCATATCAAATTTTTCCACCCCTACCCATGCACATTTCAACCAGTGTCTTCTCTTCACAATGGTCATAGCAATCGAGGGCTATGTTCCTAAACCTCTTGATGTGCTCCATTAGGTCTTCACCATTTTTCTGCTTAGTTTCTTGCAAAGTTGTAAGCGTTACTGTCTCCACTCTGTGGAAATAATTGGTGCAGAATTTTTTACCATGTCATCCCACGTCGGGATTGATCCTAGCTTTAAGCCAGTGTACCAGGTGTATGCCCGGTCATATAGGGACTTCGAGAACTCTCGAAGACAAAGTCCTCGTCTGTTGCGAAGGGACAGAGAGTGTCAATAAACTTACTTACATGCTTAATAGCACTTCCCCTTTTGTTATCATACTGTGCGAAGGTTCGCGACAAATATCTCTCGGGATACGACTTGCTGAGTATCCTCAGTGGATAGAGGGGTCTTCATGCATAAAACCTTTCTTTGGGTGCCAAGGCCCTTTCTTGCTCTAATAGTGTTGCAATGTCAGCCATCATGACGAAACGCTGCTCTATGTTCTAAGGGCCATCGCCCACAGGGGTTTCTTCCTTGTCTGCCACATGCTCGGGGTCATGTTGGCTTCCTTTTTCCTTAGTCTTGTCCACCTTCAGCTAGTGAGTTTCCTCCATCAGCTCCTGCTGGGAATGTTGTACGGACTGCAACACTTCAATAAAGAAGTTAGTATTGTCAGCGGGGATCCTTTGTTGCTGTTGTGGCCTAGCCCCCACTCCATTAGTACCTTCTGCTTGGTTGGGCTGGTATGGCGTGGCTGGCCTTGATTCTGCCTACGATGGCACGGTACTCATATTTCACGTCGTCTTTGATCTTGGAGGCATAACTTGCAAGGGATCTATCTGCTTTCCCTGTCTTTTTCCTAACTTCCCAGTGGAGTAGCCAATTTAAATGTGGTGGGCATTTTACGTTGTTGGGCTTTAACTTCTTTTGTTGTACCACGACTTGTGATTCTGGTATAGGAGACCTGGGGCTAGCCTAAGTGAAACACACCTTAGACCAGTTTATGCACAAGTTGGGCCACCCCAATACAAATGCATCTCGGCTGGAGTATTGAGCGTACTACGTGTCCACGACAGGAACAAATATTATAGATACTATAGTAGGAAATACAACACTGCAGAATATCTATAACATTTGACAAGTAATACTAACGCCTAAATAAAAAGAAAACCCGATGGGGTCATGGCAGAATAACACAACCACGGGGAACAATGTTGTAGTAAATAGTTCAATAATAAGGTAACAAATTAATCATTCATCAATCACAAAAGTAAAACTCGTCTGCCAGAAAAATGAGCTTATCTTCTTAGCAAATGCAAGTCCAAAAAGGGAACCGATCCCCAATGCGAGTAATCTCAAAGAAGGCTTCTGCCATAGAGATTACACACTTTGGAAAAAGAACCTAGATGACTTAAACTTTAACTCTTGATTTTTCAGATAGTGGGTCTGTCAAGAGGGAGAGAAATGGGTAGCCTATTGATGCATGCCTCTATTCTTATCACTCATGCTTTTCTTTGGTTTGTTATGTTTTCTTTTCTTTTCTCTCTTATTTTCCTTATTCTACCTCTATTTCTTTTCGTGATGATGATACCTCCTCTTCTGATGATCCTCTATTGTTCACAGCTACCGCCCTTTATACTGTCTGCCGTGATGGGATTTACCATTTTATCCCTCAATCGCTTTTGGCTCCTTATGGGTGTCCTTCCAAGACTACCCACTGGCTTGTCGGTTGCCCACCCACTACCATTGCACTGAATGTGTTGGTTGCACCACTTCTCATTCCCAAAAAAAATGGCTTGTCTTGTTTTTTTTACCTTCCTCTGTTCTCATTACTTTCATCTGGATAAGGATTGTTAGGACATATATGGAACATGTTATAAACATATGTCATTTAGAATCGGTTAATCCTTAGACAAAATGCACTTTACTTGTAATTGGATAGATCTAGGATGGTTTAAGTTTTCAAGAAACATGTTGTTCAAGTCAAGAGTTAAAATCATGCAAATCTATTCAAGAAACAAGTGAAGAAGTACTGTATTTTAAAGCTTGATAGATATCTCGATAGATTGTATCTATCGAGGTTTAAAAGGCAATTTTAGCCTGATGCTCGACAACTGCTTGACAGATACCCTATCTATCGAGAATTACGAAATTCAGATTTCCAGATCCGTTTTTCATGCATATCCAAGCTATGTGTTTAGGTTTTCTTTTCTCACAACCCTAGACATATATAAGGATTATTTTAAGGGTCGTCTCACTGGATGGAAAGGTTGTTGCAGTTGTTGTTACATGCATGTTGTGACTGGAGACAATTTGCCCTAGTTCATCTTTCTCTTGAAGAAGCTGCTGCATTTGTACGCCGTAGGGTTTTGTGACCAAGGAGTTTCTTGATCTTCATCATGTGGATGAACTGAAGAACTTTGTAGCCAACATCTTTCTCAAGTTGGTGTGTTAGTCACGTACTGGGATTCGTGCATCAATTGGTTAGTTACGTACTTGGAGCTGTGCATTGAAAGGAGAGATTGTCACTACATTACAAGTCCAATTGTGTATTGGGGTAAGGGTTCAACTGTAAGTTGGTATAAGGTACTGGGATTCCTTTACTTGTAACCTCTTGTTTTGATAATAGTGGATTCTCAGGAATGGTGACCTTAAATTCATCCGGTGGGGTTTTGCCTCGGTGGTTTTCCCCATTTGTAAACAAATCACCTGTGTCAAATTTAATTTCCGCTGCATTTAATTATTTGGTGATTTGTTTGTACTACCACGCTTATTGTATGTAATTGAATCTAATTAATTCACTTGGCTAATTAATTAAATTATTTACCAAAGGGGTCAATATATTCTTGGCCTATCAAGTGTTATCAAAGCGGGCACACTCTGATTAGAGTTAATCTTTGCTATCTGATCCATTGACCCCCGTTTGTCATGTATAGAGGACAATCTTTAATTATCTCTCCTTTATTTGATGTCACTAACTAGGCATACTGGAAAGTACGCATGAGAGTTTTCTTACAGTCATTGGATGAAAAAGTGTGGCAAGCTGTGGAGATTGGTTGGACTAAACGAAAAACTATGCATATTGGAAAGTATACATGAGAGTTTTCTTGCAGTCATTGGATGAAAAAGTGTGGCAAGCTGTGGAGATTGGTTGGACTAAACCAAAAGAAGCACCGGCTGATTGGGATGATGCAAAGATCAAAGTGGCTAACTTCAACAGCAGAGCATTGAATGCTTTATTCAATGCGGTCACAAATGAGGAGTTCAAGAAGATATCCTCTACATAAACTGCGAAGGAAGCATGGACCATCCTCCAAACAACCTATGAAGGAACTAAGGCTATCAAGGATTCAAAACTTCAAAGGCTTACCACGAGCTTTAAAGAGATTAAAATGGAGGAGGATGAGTCGTTTGACGAGTTCTATGCCAAGCTCAAGGACATAGTAAACTCTACCTTTAATCTTGGGGAAACCATTTCCTAGCCCAAGATTGCTAGAAAGGTGCTCAGATCTCTACCTGAGAGATTCCATGCCAAGATCACCGCCATTGAAGAATCAAAAGACATTGATCAAATTCCTTTGACAGAGCTGGTTGGCAACTTGCAGACCTATGAATTGGGTTTGACTAGAATTGGGAAATCAAGCAAGAATAAGAGCATGGCACTGAAGGCCAAAAGCAGTGACACCGATGAGTTTTCCGATGATGAAGATTCTAAAATAAAATCCTACATCACTAGGCAATTTAAAAAGTTCATAAAGAATGCCAATGCAAAAGGATTTGACAAGGACCAAAAGCAATCCATTTCTTCACAGTTCAAGAGCCAAGATAAAGGGAAGAAGGATGCTAGGGATGGCGATCAGTACACTGTTCCCTCCGGACCAAAATGCTTCAGATGTCAAGGTTTCGAACACATGAAACAAGAATGTCCAACTTATCTCAAGATTATTGGGAAAAGCAAGGCCCTTGGTACTGCCTTGAGTGACACTGAGCCTGAGGATGATTTAGATAATGATGACGAGGGAATCTTGAATGCCTTCACTGCCACGGTAAATCCTACTAAGGGGATTGTTGAAGAGGTAGATGAAGAAGAAGACTTGGTGGAGTCTAAGTTTGAGAAAATGGATGAACAGGATGACATCCATACTGGCTATACAAAGTTGTACAAGGTCTCTGAAAAACATGAGAAATTGTATAGGTTGGCCACCAAGAAGCTGAGTGATGTGGAACTTGACCGAGAAGAGCTCTCCACGAAGGTTGATAAGGCTAATCAGACCATTGGAGTTTTGCAGTTTGAAAACAATTTCTTGGCTGAGAAGACCAAGAAGCTTGAACCGGAGTTGTTCCAAATCAAAGCTCAATTGGAAAGGACTTCCAGTGCAAAACTTGACGAGATGCTCAGCTTTCAGAAATCTGCTTCTGATCGAACAGGTTTAGGGTATGATTTCTCTTCTCCTCATATTACTTCTTCTAGTACTACTATGTTTGTTTCACCTGCTAATAATATTGAATCTGAGAATAATGATGTGAAAACTGTTTTAGCTAGTAAGAACATAGACAAAGGTAAATCTATCTTAGGAGCACCCCCTAAGCTTGAAAAGAAAGAGACTAAAAACCCTAGGACTTAGAAGGGTAATAACCAAAAGTCTAAACAAAAGAAGTAGCATCTCTGTCATCACTGTGGAGCTTCTAGACATACTTGACCTAATTGCTACAAGTGGTTAGCCACTCAACAAAGAACCAATATGATCTTATCTGGAAACCAGAATCAGTTTCCATCCTCTTTTGCTCCTCTTCGAGATCTTCTTAAGGCCCTTATGTTCCTTTCAAAACGGTTTCAATTCTTCCCCCTCACCGCCAGATCATGGGTATGCCAAACGGAAAGGTCCTTCCAAGGTGTGGAAGGAAAAAGGCTCAAAGTGATTTAGTCACTTTTTCACCCTCTCTTTTTGTTTGTGCATTACTTGTGTGTTTTGCTTTCTTGTTTTGAGTCAGTCTAGTGTTATGCTATGCTTTGTTTAACATGTTTTTGTTTGTTTGTTTTCAGTTTTGCTTTATTTTGTTTTTCATAAAAATTTTAAAAAAAATTTTGAAAAATCAAAAAAATACAAAAACAGTGTCTTTTGTGTACATTGGTACTTGTGTACCTTTGATGGCCATTGAAACAAAATTTTCTAAACTTTGTATCTTTTGTAGCTTAGATGAGCATCTCTATGCACAACTAAGCAAGTGAGTTTTGTGGCTCATGTTTGTGATGAGTAAGATTAAGTAATCTATTGTACTTAACACTCATATCATTCTTTTTGACGGAAAGGACTAAAAAATCCCAAGAGAAAGGCATAACTAATCATCTCACCACTAAAGCCCGCCAATCATGATATGACATCTGTATGTTCCGACATAGCAAAATTGCAATGTCTAAAGCTTAACATAATTGGGTATTTCTTCTTTCTCTTATTTGCCCATGCATGATATGCTCAAAAGAAAAAAATATATGCAAAGAAAAATCAAAAGCAAAAAGAATCAAATTGCTTTAAATATAGTTGCAAGCGTGTTTCTAGGAGATGTGGGAGTTATAGGATGTACCTCAAAAGTGATAGTCCCCATCAAGCAGTTATGATTATGTGTGAGTTAAATTGATTTTCTCATATCTCAAATCGTCATAACATGTAGACACTTATACAATCTTGTGATGTTTTTTACACACAACACGCAAATTCTTTGCTACTTTTGATACATGTGCAGGTACAACGTGATTTGGCCATCACAAAGAATACATGTGTTAATGTATGCTCACTAAACTGTCTTGACTTGTTTTTGAAATATAAAATTGGTTAGACTTGTTTTGTGTGTGTATTTTGGATCTAAATGCTTTACATTTTTCTTGTTGAGAGATGTTTTTAAGAGCTTAAAATGTTTTTTGGATCTTTGCTTGAGTAGCTTGCTTGATTGCATTCATTTCTGTGTTTTTCTCTTCTTTGAAAAACTGATTTTATCAAGCTTAACAGCTTCTTGACAGATCTCGACAGATAGCCATCTATCAAGACCCTTGGACTGCTTTGCTCGATAGATCTTATCGCATCTTCGATCCATCGAAGTTTTCTAGAATTTGTCTTGATAGCTTCTCCACAAATTCTCGATCCATCGAGGAAGTTTCTGTCTGGCCGATAGATTCTCGATAGCTTCTCGATTCATCGAGGTATTTTGCTGTCAACAGATTCTCGACAGCACCTTGACAGATTCATCTGTCGAGAATTAGTGCTCGACAAATTCTCGATAGCTCTCAATCCATCGAGACGCATTTTTTATAAATAGATCCAACGTGATTTCAGATCTCATTTTCTTTGATCTCTCTCAATAGACTTGCATCCTTTCTCCTCCTAAACACTTTTCTCTCTCTCTAAACCTCAAACATGTTTGATTTTCGACCTAGAGTGATCCTTCTTTCACTGGTATGATCTTGTTTTCTTTCTTTCTTCATGCATTTCATACATTTAGACCTAGGTTTTTGAGTTTTGAAAATTTTTTGGGGTTTTTGGAAATTGATGAGTTATTTGTGAAATTTTTTGTGTTAGGTTTTGCTTAAATGATGTTATTGTTCATGCATTGCATCACATTTACATTTTCACAATGTTTCATGCATTATAGATGTGTGTTTTCTATGTTGAACCTTGTGTGCTGGTAGGTTTCGATTGGGCTGAGCCCATGATGATATTTTTGTTGCATGTCACATGATCATGCATTTTTCATGCATACGTACCATTCTTTTCTCTCTTTTTGGTATAACTATTGATTGGAGCTTTTTTGTTTGTTTCTCTCTCTCTCCCTCTCTCTCGAACAGTCTACGCATGGCACCTAAGTGCAAATCTGCTCCGTCCTGGAACCCTCTTCGTTCCAGGGCATCTTCTTCTAACTCTACTCCACTCCATGTCAAGTTCCGTGATGATAAAGCCCGTCAGGATTTTTCGAAGAACTTCTCCAAACGTGGCATTCATTCAGAATGCCACATTATCTTATTGGACTTCTCCAATACCACTCTTCCCACTATCATTCACAGTCGAGGTTAGGAGTCTCTTTATGAGATCCCGGTGAGTTGTCCCTTCGTGATCATACTGGAGTTTTACTCCAAAATGTCCGAGGTTCCTTAACATGGTGATGACATTCGTTCTTCATCCTTTGTCTCGCTATAACTTTATTACTGAGCCTCGTGCTTGCTTTTTGCTTTCCCTTATTGAGGATCTTACCATAGACTTCCCTTCTCACTTCATTCTCTCTCTCATCGATGTGTATAGAGACACGACGACCCGTGATAAGCTTATCTTCCCTTCTACTATCACGAGGATCATTCGCCACTCCTCTGTTCCTTATCTCGAGTCTTCTCATTTCTCCATTATGGGTGCCATTAGCGCAGTGTCCGTTAGACGGAGCGAGCCCCAGCTTCGATCGAAACGTCCACGAACCAAGACGACGGCGACTCCTCTAGCCCATTCTGCTCCATCCACCTTCACACCTTTTTCCTCCGCGGGTGGTTTGACTCTCGAGGCCAACATGACACAGCTTGAGCGCATGGATGCTCACCTTGACACTCTTAGTGATGAGTTGTGTCAGGTGAACACCCGTGTTGCTCATATCGCACGACGACAAGCTGTTATGGGTGGCTTCACTGTGTCTCCATCTCCATCTCCACAGGCTTCAAAGGACGAGGGCGATGATGGTGATGATGATGCTAATGAGGATGAGGATGCTGGCTCTTCTGGTGATGAAGAGATGACTACTTCTCAATGACTTGCCCTTTGTCATTCGTGACAAAAAGGGGAAGTAGTTTTGGGTATGAGAGTAGTCATATACTTAGGGGGAGAGTTAGCATAGGACATTTTTGTTAGGGGGAGTAATTTTTGTTTATGAGGGACGTAGTGAGGACTTTTTGAATCTTTTCTTTTCTTTCTCTTTTAGATACATTTTTCTTGTACATTGGTCTTGTAACCATTTAGTGATAGCAAACATTGTATGCATTATATATATATATATATATATATTTGATGATGTTGTTATCACATTTTCACCTATCTCTACATGTGTTGTTTTTTTCTCTCTATATACATATGTTTCATATTATTGTATGCAATCTTTTATTTCTGTTTCACACTAAGATGCCTTGATGAGTTTTGTTTAAAGTGTTTCAGAAATACGGGTTGTCAAAATCTATCATGCCATGAACTCTCTTCTTGCAAAGTTTTTCAAGAGTCTGTGTTAGGATTAGATTTTATTGTATTCAACAATTGATTATGAGTTGAGTGATTTATGACTTCTCTCATATTTCATTTCATTGTTGTGGTTTTGCCAAGGATTAAAAAAGGGAGAGATTGTTAGGACATATGTGGAACATGTTATGAACATGTGTCATTTAGAATTGACTAATCCTTTGACAAAACGCGCTTTACTTGTAATTGGGTAGATCTAGAATGGTTTAAGTCTTCAATAAACATGTTGTTCAAGTCAAGAGTTAAAGCCATGCAAATCTGTTCAAGAAACAAGTGAAGAAGTGTTGTATTTTAAAGCTCAATAGATATCTCGACAGATTGTATCTATCAAGGTTTAAAAGGCAACTTAGCCGGATGCTTAACAGCTACTCGATAGATACCCTATCTATCGAGAATTACGAAATTCAGATTTCCAAATCTGTTTTCACGCGTATCCAAACTATGTGTTTAGGTTTTCTTTTCTCACAACCTTAGACATATATAAGGATTATTTTAAGGGTCGTCTCACTGGATGAAAAGGTTGTTGCACTTGTTGTTACATGCATGTTGTGACTAGAGACAATCTGCCCTAGTTCATCTTTCTCTTGAAGAAGCTGCTGCGTTTTTATGTCGTAGGGTTTTGTGACCAAGGAGATTCTTAATCTTCATCGTGTGGATGAATTAAAGAACTTTGCAACCAACATCTATCTTAAGTCGGTGTGTTAGTCACATACTGGGATCCGTGCGTCGATTGGTTAGTCATGTACTTGGAGCCATGCATTGAAAACAGAGATTGTCATTATATTACAAGTCCAATTGTGTATTGGGGTAAGAGTTCAACTGTAGGTTGGTATAAGGTATTGGAATTCTTTTACTTGTAACCACTTGTTTTGATAATAATGGATTCTCGGGAGTGGTGATCTTAAATTCACCCGGTGGGGTTTTGCCTCGGTGGTTTTCCCCATTCGTAAAAAAATTATTCATGTCAAATTTAATTTCCGCTGCACTTAGTTATTTGGTGATTTGTTTGTGCTACCACGTTTATTGCATGTAATTGAATCTAGTTAATTCACTAGGCTAATTAATTAAATTATTTACCAAAGGGAAAAATACATTCTTGGCCTATCAAGGATTAAGCCTCTCCCTCACCTACCTCTATGGCATGCATCAAGTGGTCCCAACTCATTCTTACTTCTTTTGGGTGAGATGTCATTCCATCAGGACATTTCTCCCAAAGAAGTTTGAGCAGGAACCCCAAAATAGACCCTCTCTTTCTCTTTATCGTCAGACCACACTCTTTAATACCCTTTGACCCGTGTCCCACCTCCCATGTATTGGCTGGGTACAAGTAGGTGGTACCTGGGCCTTTTATGTATGCTTCACTTTCGTCCGAATCTGTTCCTTTCTAGCCTTCACGCCATTCTTGCTGCCTCCGTGTTTGTCTGATTCTGCTGTACATTTTGGTGGGTGTTTAACTCTTGCGGTGTGAAGGATACATGGGCTTTTGGGCGCATGTTCCATGACTTTCACTCATTTCCTACATTGGGTATTGCTTGGGTGAAGCTCCTTACCTTTCTAGCCCAAATCCTCTTATTTTCTGTGTCTGTGGGTCTCTTAGCTAGGGATCCTACCATGCCACTTCATTGTTCCTGCTATATCATTACCTCTCTTTTATTTCTTGTTATCCATGGGCTTACGGGCTGATGCTCCTACAATGCCAGTCCAATTTCCACATCTTTATCTCTTTTGGACTTTATTGGCCAACATTCCTGCTGTACCAACCCATTTCATTCTTCGGACTTCCCCAACCCATTTATTTCCTCTTTACCTCTTTTACTCCCATGGGCTTTTTGCTAAATCATTTGGTCTTCCTCAGCCCAATTACCACATCTTTACCTCTTATTACTTTTCGGGCTTATTGGCCTTTAAGCCAACCCAATGAATTTACTAATTTGTTTCCTGAGCTTCCCCGGCCCATTTACTTTCTCATTATCTCTTATTGTTCCCATGGGTTTACTACTTCATTCATTGGGCTTCCTCGGTCCATTTACTTTCTCTTTACCTCTAATTATTCTTGTAGGCCTGCTGGCCATTATTCCTGCCATTCTAGCCTGCCTTGCTTTACTATTTTCTCCTCTCACTTTCTTCATATTGTTGGGCTTCTTCTGCTACTGGGCCATTTGTCAAAAGTGGGCATCAACAAAGTCTTCTGAACAAATTGGAGGGGGGGGGGGGGGGGGGGGTTATAGTTTTTTAAGGGGACCTATATCTTTTTGCTATATATGCTGTAGAGAAAAGTTGACATTTTGGGGGGCGTGGCTCCGCCCATGGATGGAAGAGTTAAGAACTTTAAGGTTTAATGAAGAAGTTACTAATATAACTATTAAAATTCTTTTAATTACTCAATTTTATATGTAAAATTCAAATTTATAGCGGATAAAAATTATATTCATTTATATGGATAGAACAAATCAACAAAGGTAGATTTATTTATTTAAGAGTATCAAATGATTTTTTTTTGGATAATTCAATAATTATAATGGGCGTGGGAGATTTGAATCATAGATGTCTTTATTAGAAACACCTAAGGCCGGCCTTAGGCCATGACCTAGAGCCCCCTAATATAGAAAGGCCCCGAAATATGGGGGCAATAAGGTTTTATTTATTTATTATTGTAGGGATAAAGGGCCCATAAATGGGTATTGGACCGTAAGCCGTGTCCGAGGACATTAAATCATCCGAGGACAGGTAGATACTAACGGGGGCATACAAGTTAGTGGTCCATGGAAGAAGTCTAGTCATAAGGGATTGGAAGTGTAGTTTGAGGAGAAACATCTCTTTGGCTAAGCAGAGAAGAGGTCTAAGGTCCGACCCTTTGTCAAGAACAAGGCAACAAGCAATCATGCTGGCAAGGATAAGCATCAGATAGGGATAAGACAAAAGAGAGCTGGGAAATATCTGGAAAGAAAGCTACTACCACCATATTGAATGCTCTGTAGCTAACTCCCTGCCCACATTAATGTAAAGGTAATACCCGAACAGTACCATTCAGCCTTACAGCTACCCACAAAAACTTCAGGAAGGTGCTGATGGGACAAGTATCAAAGTCAGTAACCTGATCTACACGTGGATGGCGGAGATGGAGTGAAGAAGGGGAATATAAAGAAGAAAAACCTCATTACAAAGGGGATGATCAAAGAATCTGTAGAAAAAAGACTGTACACTCAAAAGCTGTAATTTCATTTAAGTCCAAGAGAAATATATGAAAACAACCTTCCTCGAACTTTGCCGAGGAGGATTTTCCTTGCATAAAACTGTTTATTTATACTTTCCAGCAACACTTAGCCTACCGTGATTGTTGTCCAGCTCATTGAAGTTTAGTTTCTAGCCCACTCTCTACAAATTCATTGTTTTGGGTTCTTTGGGCCTTTGTCCATTTTACTTGGGCTTTGGGGAGCAAAACGTGCCCTTACAATTATTATTTAAAAAATATATAAGTGAGTTATGCTATAGATTTTTTTTCCCCGCTCTTAAGAAGGCCCAAAAATGTTAGAGTTATGTTAGTAACACTACAAGTTTTACTACATTAGTTTTATAAATTTATATGTAACTAATCACAAGAAGTGATTAAATATTCATTTATTCATTCATTGAAGTGTCGCCTCTCTAGTCTCTACCACATAGTTTGTAAGTTTTTTGTAG
This sequence comes from Quercus ilex subsp. ballota, assembly GCA_032727855.1. Classification (NCBI taxonomy): domain Eukaryota; kingdom Viridiplantae; phylum Streptophyta; class Magnoliopsida; order Fagales; family Fagaceae; genus Quercus; species Quercus ilex. The sequence goes on from CM064908.1 coordinate 51,053,124, forward strand.
TAAAACTTGTAGTAATTTTACCATTTTCTCTACACACACACACACACACACACACACACACAAAAGAATTAATAGAAATTCAACCCAATTACCATTAAGTGAATGAAAAATGTTAAAGCTACTACACATTTTACAACAACAAAAAAAAAAATTTACAAATCGATGTGACAAGAATATGATTGGTGCCAATTAAACAATATAATAAATGACACATCATGACACTCTTGAATAAATTTTTCTTATTGGTGACACACTAGTTTATAAAACCTATATAGTAAAATTTGAAGTATCACCATTTCATTCTAGGTTAATTAGTCATATTAAAAGGTAAAAAATAATAATAGATTTGAAATAAAAATATTATAATATAAAAAATAAACTAAATAATATTTAAGTGATATTTAAATATAAAAATGTCTATTTAAAATTTCTACCTTAGGTCTCAAACTATTTTAGGTCGGCCTTTGGAATATAGGAAATGCCAATTAAGCTGCAATACTTTCAGCAATAACCAAAAACATTTAAATGAAGAAATTTTAAATTAATTAATGGATAACCGCAAATTTTAGTGGTAGTAGAATGGGAAATAGGCTCAATTAACTAGTAGCAGTAAGATGCTCAAAAAAAAAAGGGAGGAAAAAAACAAAAACAAAACTAGAGTGTCATAGTGTCAATGTTCTTATCACATGTTATTCCGCAACCAAACAAAAGCTAGCCTTTTTAATAAGCCTTTTTTCTTTTCTTTTCTCTGCTTTTGCAAGTCTGATAAAGAAAACTCACGGTAGTCCTTTTCTCATTGGCCAGACCAGACCCCACAATTTCTTAATAAATAAAGCTGGATATTCCGTGGAAATTTAGCTATATATAACATTTAAAACAACTGAACTCTTTTATGATCCATTTTAAAATTTTCTTATGTGTTGTTCCTTAAAAAATAGAGCACACTTCTGTTTTATTTTATTTTTTAGTAAATGTGTAGTACTTCAAGTTGACATAAATTATTGATCAGTATTGATTATACAAATTTCGCTGCATCGGTTTCCAACTTTCCATGACAATAAGCACATCCACGACTTCTGAAGAGAAAAAAAAGCCAGTTTTAGGCTTCCTAGTTCTCCATTTCTTTTCTTAAGGATTTTTTTTAAGGCCAATTTCATATGCAAAAAAAAATGTTATTATGCAGAATGGATCCCCTCTATTGAAATATATATATATATATATATATATTTTTTTTTTTCAGCTCATTACATTTTCCACTCCATTATATATAGAGAAAAGGTCATCAGAAAAATGAGTTTAGCCAACTCAATTACATTTTCCATCCAATGACATAAAATCACCATAATTTATGTGTAGAAGCTATATGTGGATGCATCAGCGATAATATTCCGGAAGCCGCCAATTGTGGATGCCAACATAATAAAAACTCCAACGACTATGCAACTCTGCAACACATAAACGACTTGCATCAGTGGATAATCACCAAAAGAAGAAAAGAGATACTGTTTGCACAATATGATTTACCCAGTTGATGATCCATTTGGCACTAAATCTTTTTGGCTTCTTGATCACTAGCCACATAATACTGGGGAGCTGCAACAGTGCTCAATATTAATTTACTCTTTCAGTTGTAGTGTGTCATGGGGGGGGGGGGGGGGGGGGAGTTGGGAATGAAACAACAGAAAAGAAGCTTACAAAATAGGAAGTGGGAGCAAATCCAAATCCGCCAAAGAAACCAAGAAGATCCCCAAAGAAAGGGAAGGTGACTCCAACGAATAATGTAAATGCTGCAATATTTCAGGAACTTCTTAGTGGTTTTAATTAAAAGAGTGTGACGAAATTTATCTCTCTGTGCCTATCTCTGTTTCTCAGGCTCTGGTCCTTTGAAATGTCAAGAAGAACCTCACCTACATAAGAAGATCTAGCGATGAGTCTGAGTGCAATTCCTGGTGGGAAATTCATCTTTTTCACCATCATCCTCTCCAGCATGGCAAATACAGGCATGGCATAGACCTACACATCTTTCTTCATTACATGTTGCTGCAATCCTCGTGTAGTGTGTGTGTGTGTATAAATATATAAGGGAACATAAAGAGTCAATTTCATAGTTTAAATTTTATTTTTTGGATTTAAATTGTACGGACTAAAACGACATTTAAAATTTTAAATAAAGTGACATTGTATACGCTTTTAGATTTGTAATATCTAATGTAAACTATGAATGAGTCGATTTTAGATGGAGAGACAAATATAAGCAGATGTGTACATGTGTACCATGCATGTATACCATATAAGCTGAGAACTATAAATTTGTACCTGGTAGCTGCCTATGACATGGATGACCACCATTAGGTTAGCAGAGGCAATGAGCCACGCAGGTTTCTTGAGATTCATTAGCACATTGTCATCAACATCTTGCCCAAATGCCCAGTATCCAATAAGGGCCACCGGGAAGTAGCATATTGCATTGACAAAATAGGCTCCAAGTGCACCTTTCCACATGGGTTCCTTTGAAGGCCTTTCAGGAGTTGATGGAATTGTGGCCTGAATTTCAAGGGCCACAGCATGCCCAGCAAATGCAAAAGAGATTTGTCCCAATGCATTGAAGACACGAAACATGTAATCAGCTGAGCTAGTTTTTTTGTAAGCATAGCTCACATTATCTATCTGACCTCTAGCCAAGCAACCCACCCAGGCTATAGTTGAATAACTGCAATTTAGAAAGATGTATTTAAATCCACTATCTTTCAATATTCCACACGATTGTTTCTAGAGTAAGCTGCTTTACAAAATAGCCAGAAATTCATAGGAATGATGGTTCTCAAGTAAGTTGGATAAAAAATTGGAAAATTGCTCTAGTTTATGAACCTCTAGTGTTCTCGGATGCATCTTTTTGCCACTAGAGCTGCCTATTTTTCTCAAAGTGGTTCATGATTTGTTGTGCATGGTTCACCAAAAGTTCAGCAAGCACGTGGATGCCTTTAATTATAACCTCTCTCTTTTGTATATATAAACGAGTACCTATAGACATGAATATTATAGTTATAGAATGTCCATGTTAAGGGAAAAAATTATGACCCAAACAGTAGTTTCCTTGTCTGGTATCTGAGTAAGGATGGTTGAATTTCAATGTCATATATCATTCAATGGCCAAGAACAAATAGAGGGAGGGGGGGAACACCCTCTCATATATACTTCATAGTTCAGGGGAGGCATGGCCTATGAGTTCATTTATGCTGAGAGGAGTTATAATCGGGCGGCTTAATAATGTCTTAGTTTGCCGGATATATCAAGATTTAGATGCTTGAACCAGGGCTGGACGTTGTGCCACTAAAATTACCAATTTATTCTTCAAGGATTGCGAAGCTTTGACCAACTAATTTATTTAATGAAAATTTGTCACTTTCTGACAAGTATAGAACAACTAAAACAATAAGTGTTGCTTAACCAACTCAAATATAAGCAACACAACCTTTATCTACAGAACTTGGGTTGTTTTTGCTTCAATTGATGCAGTTCTAAGCCCTTAATTTGTTTAATTCTATGTCAAACCAACTTCAATCTGAGTTGAGACAGTAGGTAAGTCGGTCCCAGTACCACCCAACTTAGGCCTTCCATCATTTCCCAGCCTAACATAATACTTTCTTTCCATTCTTTTCTTTTGGCTTAGAAATGAAAGTTAAAAATTACTTAATTTCCCAGAAGGTGTTCTAAGTCTACCATGTACCCAAAATCTAAGCTGAACAAGCATGCATTAGTTGGTACCTTAGTGACATGACTGCTGCTGCTAGCGAAACACCAGCAACAGAATTAAAGTTGGGTAGCTGAGACAAGAAGAAATGGATGCCTCCAAAGATTAAAATCCAGTAAGATTGTTTGAGCTGTGTGCAATTGGTGCAGGCCATCTCCATAAATTTCTTGAGGCACTTTCCCCCAGTGACCATATACACTATGTCACACCCAACCTGGACAATAAGTTGCTGGGGAAGCACAATCCAAGGTCCGAGTTTTGGCCCAAAGGCATGTCGACCAAGGTCAATGTATCGATCAAAACGAGTACCTGGAACACATTCATGGAGTTGTATCATCTGCCACATTGTGTTCAAGGTCATGCACCATGATATTGCCAAAACCAGTGTCCCTGGACCCCTGAACAAGGATATGAGTTATTATTTATAATAATAAAAAATAAAAAATAAAAAAAGACAGTTATTATAGTAGTTTTGGCGTGTGCAGATTAGAGTAAGAGAATATATATAAGTTGAGTTTAGTTGAGTCCAATATGTACCATCCTAAGTAGGCCATGGCATAAGGCAGGCTGAGTACCCCTGCACCTATCATAGCTGTGACAGTGTGAAAAGTTGAGTACCACCATTTGGCACGGCGTGAGGTGTCCTCCTCTATCCATTTGCCGTCTGAATTAGCAACTTCCTGCTAGAGTTCAAAATTTACAAACAGTGAGCTAAGGAATCTACAATTAATATAGTGAAGAAAATAGTCAGTATGAATATGTAACAAGGGTGGTCATGCTCTCTCACCTTAGTAGGAGAAGTTGAAACCATTTTTGCAGCCAAAGCAAGGACTCAGACAGACCCCTCCCTTCAATATGAGTAATTCCTTGATGGTCGTCATGTATATGTAGTGGCTGTGGTTGGTGACTCAAAGTGTGCGAGTGAATAAAGTGAAAAATGGGTATTTTGCATTGATTAGTCCTTCTTTAATTTTTAGTATTTGTTTTTGCTGCTTCCTGAGGTGGAACGTGCTCTTTAAGGCTATAATCAAATGAGAGAGCCATAATGATGGATAAAGTAATAGTTTTGGTTGAAAATAGTTTTGGCTGTTTAGGGCATAGCTCAATTGACAATTTTCTTTTGGTAGTTTTAGCAGCAACAATCCTATGAACACAACCAATTTCACACTCAATTTTAAATCTAGTGGAGTTGTAAACTTAAGATGGGAGTAACGTCACATTCACATGAGTCCATCAAAGACACTTTTTTGTTATGCACAAATCACAACTTGACACATTAGTTGAATATGAAATAGGGTGTATCCTTAGACTTATTATTCAGACAGAGATGTCTAGGGTTTAAATCCTCTTCCCACAACTATCAAAAATAAAAAAAATAAAAGCTTTGGTTAACAATTGAAGTAACAAATCACTCCAGATATTTGGAAAAATGATACTAAACTTTCCTACCACTCAACCATGTAAATAGTGATAACGTGCTGAGTGTTGCCCAAGCACTGTCTTGCCACTCTTAATTGTCATTGTACCTAGTCACTAATCCTGGCTTTCTAAATGGTAGGAGAACCTGTTATCTTATGTGTGAACATTCAGGTCCACCAAGATTAACTTTTGGGTTAGTGACTTAGTGCAGCAAGGGTTGTGAAAAATACAATACCTACTTCATGGTCCAGACCAGGGAATCAGAGGGAATTGATGGGAATTTCTTATTTTTCCACTAGAACCAATCATGGGAAATTTTGTTGGTTGATGAATTGGATCCATCCTTTAATCATTTCACTACTCGTAGCAGTAGCTTTACAGAAAAGGGACATTAGTTTCAGGAATAATGATTAAAGCGAGGAAGCTGCTTACCTGCTTGTTATGTCAAAGTTGGTGGGCATCTTATCTTTATTTGTGATGTGTCCCCAGTGGCTTTGGAGACCGAAAGGGAACTGCTTGGCACTGCATTCCACAAAAAAATTATACACAAATTATCGTATTTTGGCTAATCTTACATTGTCGTCATATATACATCACATTCACTAATCATGGATTTAGAATTGACCCTGACTTGCATTCAGGTTGAACTTCCATGGTCAAAATCGAATATGTAAGCCAGAACCTCTCATTCAATTTTGCAAGAAGATGGCAGACCGGAATCACAGGATGCTTTCAAGCCTGTGCTTCCATAAAAATTCTTGGCAATATTGTCTTTTTTTGCTATGTGAATTCTCACTTGCTCACGCACCACAAGAGGTGTTAAAACCACTAGGACATCCCATGAACCTCAATTCTCGGAAATAATTACACACTAGTCGCAGACCCACGCGATGCGTGAGAATATACAACTATTTTGTAACATTTTATAATACATGATTTATTCTATAAAACGTACTGGAAATATTATTTCTAAAATTATTTTCATCTCTCCATCTCTACAAATGTATCATTCTATTATTTTGAGTTTTTTTATTATTAAAAAACTTAGGTTCATTCGATTGATATTAGTATAGTCTATTATATTTTTTGAGATGAAAGATAGATATACTATTTTTTTTTTTTTTTTTTTACAACTAAAATTTTTAAGTTCCAAAATTAATTATTTGAATTTCTCATTCTCTTAAGAAGATTATCATGATAACCAAACCTCATTGCAAATTTACAATTGATATTACTCAAATAATTTATAGACATTCAAATACATAATCATCTCACTTCTTAAATATCTAAAAATTAACTCAAACCAAAACTATAAGATAGAGAGTACATGTGATAAATTACTCAAAAAACGCACCACCAAAGTGTATCATCCAAAAGTAGACACAAAAAAATTCATTAATCTAAATTTACAATTGCAAGAAAGAATTAATAATTGAGAGAGAGAGAAAAAGAGAGAGAGAGAGAGAACAGTCACCTTTTTTGGAAGAGAATGTGAGACAAATAATAAAATTATATAAAATAAGATGAGTAGAAAAATATTTAAAAGAAAAATGTATAGTTCTAAACACCAAATTGTCCAATTCATGCTATGTAATAGAATAATAGTAAATCATTCTATAATTTCAAAGGATAACATGTAACAAATAAAGATAATAAAATTAAAAAGATAATAAATTAAAATATAACCAAATCATATCAATCAAAAGTAGAGTAAAATATAAAAATTTATCAATCTAAAGAACCAAACATCCACCAAAATAAAAAAAAAAAAAAATATATATATATATATATATATAGAGAGAGAGAGAGAGAGAGAGAGAGAGAGAGTATTCACATTTTTGTATGAGCAAAATATGGATTGAATGGAAGAGAAATAACAAATTTTTATAATCAAAAAATGAGGAGAAGAAGAGTTAAAATAAAAGAAAGATGAAGGGATGGAGAAAGTAGGTTAAGGTGTAGAGCAGTGGGGAGATAAAAATGTTAAAATAAGTAAATGTTGGAAAATGTGTAATTGTAAAGTGGTAAATTAATAAGGAGAAAAAAAAATTAAAAATAAGAGAGAAAATATTGAAAATAGATTGATGATGTGGTGTTGGTTTGGCGCTGACGTGGCTCAACAGAAGCACGGCAACATTAAACGCTACGCTTCAGTTTTTAGATATATATAGATTTGCTGGAATCTTTCTCGCACTGCAAATGAATATGGAATGGAAAAGCTGCTGTCTTCAGCTTCCAATCTCTCTCCCCAAAATTTTTACAAATCATCAATGTATCTCAAAACTAGTACCTTTCTTCCTTTAATTTAATCCCTAGACTTCAGGTTAGGGCCTTGGGAATTCTAGATTTAATAAACCTGCTCATGATTTCCTTGGTGGTTCTGAATCTTCATCAAAATTGGGTGGTCCTCTGAGAAACAAAAAGTCTGCAAAAAATTTCCCCAGGATCAAAGCTTTTGCCATATTAGCCTAGCGCATTACATGTGTTTCATCACGGTTTCCCCAACTGGAATACATGACACTAGACAATCTCTAAAACGTGGATATATAGATACATAGACAGACAAACATAACTAACTTCTCATTATTTATTAACTCAATTCTTGTGAATGTACAATAAGGCTGATCAAACACTGAAGCTGAAAGATCAACAATATACTGCCCCTAAAACATATGTCAGCATGAATATTTATTTGTTACACGTGAGTTTGCAAAGCCAAATTTGTGATCAATAGAAGAAAATTAATCTTATTCACCAAAATAAAGTATCCATTAACAGTCCTGCTATGATAGCTTTTTGACATAAAAACATCTGCTTCGATGTAAACCAACAGGTACTCTTATCCGTAAGCTGACTATAGTCTTTGTAATGAGTTGATAAGGCCCATTGTAGGTTCAATCTGATAGTAAACAAAGTTCTGTATAACTACTTATCAAGAAAGTTCTGTATAACCTAACATACTGAAGTCCCGAATGAGTCAATACAATAATTAATTCATAAAGCCCCCTCCAGGCATGTTTGGTGGCCCTTGTGATGGAACCTGTCCCTGAGAAACTAATTGTGACCTGCCTGGACCTTGAATGTAAGCTTGACCCATCCCTGTCCCAACCATTTGTTGTTGCTGCGGAAGTTGTTGCTGTTGCTGCAATTGCTGCAGTTGCGGAAGCTGCTGCTGCTGCTGCTGCAGCTGTGAGAGTGGTTGCTGAAGTTGCTGTTGTGGTTGCAGCTGCGAGAGTGGTTGCTGCTGTTGCAGTTGCGGCAGCTGCTGCTGCTGTTGCAGTTGAGGCAGCTGTTGTTGTTGTTGCATCTGTGGAAGCTGCTGTTGTTGTTGCAGTTGCGGAAGCTGCTGTTGTTGTTGCAGTTGTGGAAGGAGCTGTTGTTGCAGCTGTGGATGCTGTTGAGATTGCATCTGCTGCTGTTGCATTTGTTGCTGTTGTTGCTGCTGACTTGATATTTGTGGCTTAAACACAACCATATCCTGATTCCACAAATAGTTTAGGTTTAGTAAATTGCAAAGCTGAGTAATCCTACATGGTTCATCCACAAACTTGTTTTGGAACCTGAACTCACTGGCTTCAACATTAAAGATTAAAAAAGAAATGCAAAGATGCAAAAGCAACTTTTACATTGTGGAAAGCTACTTAAAGTTTACTGTAAAAGTAAGTTTCGAGAAAACAAGGTCACAAATTATTTTGCAACTTTCTTTTAGTTTTGATGAACCTGGTAATTTTTTGTTAATGTGAGAGCACAGAGTTGGCGGCTATAAGATTTTCCAGATAGCATGTACTAAACAAAATCTCAGTTAATTCATAATAATTGAAGTTCACAAAAATCTTACCCCCGGAAAAAGCATTCCAATCAAGCGGCAGGCTTTGTCAGAAACAGATAGCAGCAATGTCTGAGATGGCAATTGAATGACTGCACACTATAATAATAAAAATTGAAAACTTCAGCACTAAAAGATCCCAGCAGACATACATTTGTGGTTTCAAATTTACAAAATAAGACATAAAACTTAAGCTGTTTAAAATATCAAATGGAAGCAAAGATGCCACCTTATCTAGGTGGTAAAGCTTCATGATGCATGGTCAAAGCAGCAGGGGTTCAAAACCCTTATCCAGCCAAAATTAAAAATAAATAATTCATGAAATTGTTCATTACAGCATTTTTGAAGCATATTACTTTTCTTTTAAGTAATAATTTTGTAAGAAAAAAGGGCATAGCCCTAATATTCAGTCAGCATAAAAGAGATGCACAAGAAAAGAATTTATGTGGTCTAAAACCCCTAAAGATCTAAGCATTCCCAAAAAGAGCAAGAAGCAAAATCCCCAATTTTCCTTATTTGACCTTATCCAATTGAAAAGTGATCTCAAAAATATAAATCTTAGTTTAAGCAATCAGAACCCAATTTCATAAAAAATGCATACCTCTCTCCCTCCAAATGCATGTCAACAAACATAGAGATACAGTGTTCCACACATCCAAATTCTAAAGCATACGACTTCTTAATTCTTATTGAAGTAAACAATTCGACAATGTTTATTTGAGTGTGTCTTGAAGAATCAAAGCAGTTGTTCTATAACACTTCAGAATTGAAGGATTTAAGACCCTTGGAATATTCTTAAAACATGTTTTAGGGATTGGCAGGCTTCAAATGGTAGTAGTTAAAAAGGTTCAAATGTCGTTTAAAATCTTTTTTTGATAATTTGATAGTAGGGGGAAGGGGGGATTTGAACCCTGGATGTCTCATTTGGAAACACAAGAAAGTGCTAACTAGTTGAGCTACAAGGCTCTTGGTGTTTAAAATCTAAGCGGCAATTATTTTCATTATGGGGAAACTTCACAGCAAGTTATATTAGTTCAAACCCCAGATCAACTGTAGAATATATATTCAATATCAGATTTGAGAAAGCTCATTCCACCTTAAACGCCTGCTAACTGTATAAATGTTGGGATAGTTCAATGACTGACAACAATGAGCTTGATGCCAAAGTTGATGCAGCATAAAATTTTCTAAAGAAAATTGCAGAACATCCAAAACAGAAAAATAAGATAAACTTAGGAATCAACAGCTAGGGTTGGTTGGAGTTAGCACAAAGTCATTTGAAAAATTCTAACTAAAATTTTATTTTGATAATTCTATAGGTTAGGGAGGGAGAATTTAAACCCTAGACATCTACGTTGGAAACATCAAGAGATGCCATCTAAGCTATAAGGCTCCTCACTCAAACTGAAATTTTATTATCATAAACTTGGCTCCAAATGAGTTAGATCAAAACACTAATCCTAATTGACTTAGATCAAAACCCAATTATTGAATTACAAAAATAACTTAGACTCTAGAAAATTAAATAAAACATCTAATTAGCTAATAAAAGGTTGTTTGTAGTCCTTAGTGTAGAACATATTCCCAGTTCCTACGCTCTCTTTTCCCAGTTGTGTAAACATTTGAACTTGTGCAAAATCTGGTATTATAGAGAATGTTTTTTTTTTTTATAAGTAATAAGTTTATTGATATCAATAAAAGTAGGAACACCCTAGTACACAGGAAGTGTACAAGGGTTGAAACAATCAAGAACAAAAATTACAAGAATCTAAGAAATCAAGAAAAGATAAAAATGATTGGTTCCGCAATGCAGCCAACCAATCCATTAAAGTTCTAAAGAAAAATAGTTTCAAGTCAGATATGGATCTCTCATTATCTTCAAAGCACTGACTATTTCTCTCCCTCCACAGGCACCACAATAAGCAATGGGGAACCATCAACCATATATACCCATTTCGATGACAACCAAAACTGCCTTGCCAACATGCTAGAAGCCCCATTACAGATTGCGGCATAACCCAACTCACTCCAAACAAACCGAACACCATAGCCCATAGATCCATTGTAACCGGACAATGAAGAAAAAGATGATCAACCGGTTCACCATTACACTTGCACATGTAGCACCAATCCAATATCCAAACCTTCCTTTTCCGTAGATTGTCAATCGTTAAGCATTTCCCTAAAGCAGCAGTCCAAACAAAGAAAGCTACTCTAGAGAATGTTCCCAATAAATCATCATACTTTCAAGAATTCCCACTTATCCAAAGCCTCCCACTTATCCAAAGCCACAGAGTTGGCACCATTATGCTAACCTAGTAAAAGATTAGTTCTAGATCCACAAAAGAAAATTATACTGATATTAATGCTGAACAACAGAGGAAAAATGAAGTAATACACATAGTTGTTGACCCTTTGTGTGTGTGTGTGTGTGTTGGGGGGGGGGGGGGGGAAGAGAGGAAGATATTATAGCATGTAATTCAACAGACAAATTTTGAAAAAAAAAGGTCACACTACAGAAAATTGGCTACACTTATCCAAAAAAGAATTATTTTGGGGGTTTTTGTTGTGAGGGGGGGGGGGGTTGGAAGAGAAGAAATAGCTAAAGACAACTTACAAGCTTCTTTTCTTGCAGTTGTCCAAGAAATCCATGCTGGTTCATTGCACGAAAAACTAGAAAATCTGCCTTTCCAACATATTGCCTAATATTGAACACAATGAAGTTAACAAGCTCAAAAATATAACAAATCCAGAAAGATAAATGGACAGAGACACAAGCATAACTAGACAAAATCAAAATTTTCACTCAGAAGAATTACTTATTGTTCATGTGGTCCTGAGATATTAGCCGAACTATTTGCATTGTTGGCGGCCAGTTTGCTGCAAGCCTGAAAAGCATAGGAGATATACATGCCAGTAAATAAAGATTAATCTTCTACGGTGTGCTAAACAAGGAATCCAAAACTTTTCCCCCAAAAAGATGTAGCTGTTGGGAAACACATAAAGTAGGAAACCCAAATACAGAACATTTTATTTTTTATTTTCAATAAGTAAACAGGAAGGACTGAAACCCAAATACAGAACTAATACCACCTCATAGTCTATGTCAGGGTATTGAAAAGAAATACTAAGATTTTTGAGTCATCCTTTACATATTGGCTTTTGATTGAGGTCATCCACCTTGTTTATGACTAAAATACTAGATAATGCATTCATAGGTGCTAACATAACAGCAGAAATTATTTAAAGTATTTTAAACTACTTCTGGATGCTTTTTTTTTTATAAGTACTTCTGGATGCTTAAAATCTAATTGAGACTTATAATTCTCTCTCCGATAGAATATCATCATCTACAGTGGTTCCTTCCACAACAAGAAGAGAAAACTCAACAAGCCAACATTGCTTCAGGTGACTAATCATGCCACTGTAGATTAAATTTCTTTTTCTTTTTCTTTTTTAAAAAGGCTGGAAACCAATGCTGAACCATCTCCCTACGATCTATATTTTTAATTTCAAATGATGAAGGCTTAATTAAAGTATAATCCTTTACTGATCATCAGTCAAATGAGAAACTTATTACTAGTCAGTGAGCTAATCCAGCAATTAGCATTAGCAAATCACTAGACTCAATTTTCCTCTTAAGTTTAGAATAAAAATTGAGTTTGATGTCAAAGCACCTAGCTAAGTGCTTAAAAATACTCCGAGGATTTTTTTTTTTTTTTTTTGGGGCAGAAATAAGAAAATACTTCCAGGACTTACGTTTCAGAAGCTGAAGCACTCCTGTAACCCTGTCACAAAGAATTGGCCTGTGAGATTTACAAATTTAATAAGATAACATAAGTAAAAAAGATCATCAAACAATATCAACACATTAGAACAAACATAAAACAAAAAACAAAAAGTACACAATATATTTGCATAATTTTTTATCAGGTGCTTGAAAATTAAAAATATCATACATTACTGCAATTTCAAAAACCTTTTAAAGAAGAAAAAGTTCCTCAATATTAAATAAAATTTGTCAGGTACTAGAAACATACTTCCAGTCTGGTGATAAAGACAGGCTGCCCTTGTCTCTGGCCAGATAAATTTCCCTGCATGTATTTGATTGTTCAAAAAAATTAGTGATTACACAACTATACCATGTAACGTAATAAAGAGCCAACCACAAGTCAGTTTCAGAGGACAAGTTCAGAACCTCCTTGATGAATGAATTTGATTTATAATAAGCAGTTACAAAAATAACAATTTATAAAAAATAAAAAATCACAAGGTAGATGATGTTGTTGATAGTGTTACCCTCCCCACACCCCGTGGCTCTTTCTCTCAGCCAGAAGCCCAGGAGAAAGAGGTGTTTGGTCACAACCATGTACAAAAAGGTTGCTGGTTAAAAAAAAAATCCAAAAATTTAATATTACAAAAAGAGATATGTTATCTTCTGATTGATAATATCAGTCAAAAGTATTGTCAAGATTGTACTACTTAAGGATATGGGGCTTTGATCTCTACTAAACTAAAGGGGAAAAAAAAAAACTGTTACAGCGATACACAACTCAGGTGGAGGTGTTCTCAGGAAAAAAGAATATATAAGGGTGTTTTGACCTTCTTAACTTTCACATGGACAGGATATTTTACTATAGATACTCTCTGTTCCATTAGCTTGGGCAGGCATAGAAAATAAGTTTTTTTTTTTTTTTCCCCCTAAATATGGCCATCTGTAAGGGAAGGTAGAACATGGGTGAAATTAATAAACTTAGGCACATGCAATTTGCAAATCCATCCTTAATCCTATGTATCCTGGACTTACCTCCCAGACTTTTACATATTTGGATTGTGATGACTGCAAAGAACTTGATGTTTGTTGTGACAATGGCATATTAGCTGCTGAGTTGTTGTTTACGCCTAGTGATTGCATCCCTGATTGTACTTGTTGAGGCATTCCTGGAGTCGGAATCATTGTTCCAGTTCCAGAAGAGACAACCGATGGCCCAAGGCCACTCATCATGTTTTGGTTCATGCCAATCCCACTTTGTGCCATTTGTGCTCCGGAAAGATTCCCTGGGTTCATACCAGGTACTGATTGACTCATACTAACACCTCCTTGGAGATTAGCCATTGGTTGAGAAATCCCAAGGTTTGAATTTCCAGACACATTAGAAGTTGCTGAATTGAATGAACCAAGACCTGAGTTTTGTGCAACCTGTCCAGTCCCTGAAAGGGCTCCGGACCCACTTATCGATGTAATGCCAGATTGTCCAGATGAAAATACATTTTGAGCGGCAGACACAGAAGATGCCATCCCACTGGATATCATGTTTGACATATGCATGGATATAGGAGTTTGATGTTGAAGTCCTATAGAGGATCCTCCAGTTAAAGCTGCAGAGTTCATCACTTGTCGTGCTTGACAGAGATTGTTCAAAATGTTCACATTTGCTGGAGCAGGACCAACAGGACGTACAGGTTGTGACACGCCACTTACTAAGGGTTTCAAATCTTGGACATTGTCATTATTTGTGATCATTTCTTGAGAAGCAGAAGATGGTGAAGAAGTTTGTAAGCTTGGGACTCCTTGAGAAGCAGCACGTGCAACAGGTGGCATGTGTGAAAAACCAGGTCCAGCTACCATGGAAGTTATAGTGCTTGGTTCCTGAAAAATATATTATGAATTCAACACTGCTTACACAATCCAATTCCACATATTATACAAAGAACATTCAACTCCCAGGAATAAGTCAACCATAGTGAAGGATATGCAACGCTTACAACTTTCACAGTAGCAGGGGGAACATTTCCAACAGATATTGGTTGCCTATTCATGATAGACCCATTCACTGAAAATCAATAAAGGGATAGTAAGTCCACCAATTAGAATATTAACCAATAGTTGCAATTAGCCTTCCAAACTATTAGCTACCATCTGAGGCATATACCTGCCATTTCAACTGTGGATAAAATTCACAATCCACTAAAGAAAAGTTTTCAGATTAGAAATAAATATGCACTTCTTGCACAGACACAATTTTCCCCAGAGCTAGAGTATTATGTGTGTTATTTTTCGGCTTCATTTTTCTTAACTCTCCAAGAATAGTTAAACACTCAGCAGAGATTACTGAAATTTGACCATTGAGAACTCTTCAATCAAGAAACGAAAGAGAATAATAATTGTTGATATAATATCACTAGCAGTGTTACTGCTTCTGTTTTGGTAGGATGTATTATTGATTGATAACTTCCTTTGACATAAAACTACCCATTCATCAAATAAATAGTTTTGAGAGGGAAAGAGGGAGAGTATGATGCTCAGGTGAAACAGTATTACTATTTTGATTCTTCCAATAATGCTTGAATCTTGCTAAGCAGATTGTATTCCTTACAAAGTTTGTAATGCCCAATAAAAAGGTCATACCCAATGCACAACGCTTCCTGCTTCTACCAGGTCTGGAAGAAGTGTTACCAGTCTTGTACTTTACATATTAGTTCTCAAATAACAAAAGTATAGCAATAAGGCAATAAACCTTCTACAAAATCTAGTGATATACTACCATTTGTCTATAAAGCTTAAATTAATAGGAAAAAATGAATCTAATCACTTAACCATTTATTCTAACACTCACCCTCACGTGTGGGCCGAGACTTCCCCCCAATTAGTGAGGGCCCAATAGGTGGAATTTTTAACTTATAAATGGGAGGTAGGGTCACTTGGCCCCAAAACTTAAACTATTAGGAAATTGTGAAATTATTATTAATCACTTAACCAATTATTTTAACACCTAGCAACTACTTCCTCTATGATGCAAATATGATATAACCAACCATGCAGAGACTTGATCATGATGAATTTGGACTCTGAAAATTCAAGTATAAAATTTGACAGGTGGAAACATAGTTTTAAAAACCAAACCAAACAGAATCAGAAAAGAGAGTAGTTCTGGGTTTTGTAGTTGAACTGTGATGTCATAGATGATAAAATTTTAATATAAAATACATTAGCTTAGCTTATTAACTTGCAACACTAACTATTCTTAAATTTTCATTTCATTTTTAACGTAGGATAGAGGCTTACAAAGCCTTGGTTATTGGAAATTGTCACATAAAATATCAAATGTGGGACAGTTTCCATCTTAAGAATAAAAGATTAAAGGGAAGAATAGCCCATCTATATGTAAAAAAATTGTTAACATCATTCTCTCGTTTTTTTCCCCAAAGTGGGACTAGTGTTGTTGTGAGAAAGGCTTGTTGGAAGCATTGGAAAAATACAGAAGTGTCTATGCTTTCTTCCTTAATAAATAAATAAATATGTTGGAAGGTGGGTGGAGCAAATGCAGTATTAAGAAAATCTTGCTTAATGTGTTTCTATTTTTTCTTTCTAAACAAGCCCAGTTGGCTAACATGCGTGGGGGAAAAGGCAAAAGAAACAAATAGGTCATGTGAATTAGTTCATTCACACTTCAAAAGAGAAAAGCAACCAAATATCATATTAAATGGATGCATAACCTGATTGAATAGAAGTTGGAGGCGGTCCTGTGACTGAAGTAACAGGAGTCATGTCCACTTTTACAGAACTCTGATTTGAAGGCAAACTTGTAATTCCAGAACGACTTAAAGCAGCACGGGCCTCCATAAAATTCTCTGATAGTAGAACAAGAAACTGAGGGTTTTTCACATTGTCTACTGCTAGATCTGCAGGCCGGGGATTGCGCCTTGCCTAAATTAATAAATTGATGTAGTAAGTAACATACCCAGCTTCCAGTAAGCAAAAAAGAGTTGGTGCTTCCCTTTGGTGTGCTCCAAAAATAGAGCATGATATAGATTCTAGCCTAATATGTAACGTTTTTTTTTTTATTAAAAAATTTAGTTTATAGATTTAGTTGGTGCTTTCATCCAGATAAGTATCACATAACCAGCATAGGCTATATACATTCATTCTAAACCAAGCAGTTAGTTTCAGAGAAGTCAAGCTCTAGAGAGTAATCGTTGAATAGAGAATAGTTCAGTTGAGGTATTGGGTAGCCTAGATATGAAATTCTTGGCAAGCTCAAAGCAAGAAACACTAATGAAACATTAAACTGAGTAAAATTATCGTCATTACCGCATTGAATATTGTTCTAAGTTTAGGAAGCTGTTTTGGACAAATGACTGACAGAGAAACAGAGCACTGCATGGAAAATTAAGGATCTGTTACTTCATGACAAGGGAACCCTCAAAAAAATGCAAACAACCATCAGTAAATAAGGACTAAGCAATGCTAAATGTACTTGGGCAAATGATTTAGCAACTGTCTCAGCATCAGATGAACGGCTTTCTGTTTGTTCTTCTATATTTTCACCCTTCTCCAAATTTTGAATCTGTGGCCGATAAACTGGTGTTGGCAAGGGATAAGGGTTACTAGCAGCAACAAGAATACAATGCCTTTGAGAATCCATATTTTGTTGATTTTGGTTTCCATTTTGCAGAATAGGAAACATCTGATTAAAGCATCAAAAGAAGCAGTAGATATTTAATGAGCACGCATACTGATTAAAGCATCAAAAGAAACAGTAATACTCAATAAGGAGTGTACATAACAAACAGTGCCAATAAGATGATGAAAATTATGAACTTTTATTTGGAGATCACAAGGCACGCTCTTTGCAATTTGTGCTTAGTAGATTCCAATTAGTTGCTTTAGATTCTTTGAAAATAAACCAAATTAGATGCATCTTTATAGTCAAGGATCGATAGTCACTAGTAATACAATCGCAAATCACTTACGTACTCGAAACTATTCATCACATGAAAGAGTGTATCTAATGCAACAGTGTCACTATGAAAAAGGAAGGATCAGCATGAATAATGATTAAAAATCTATCTTGTCTGAATGTTTTCACCAAAGCCCATACTAACAAGGATATGGTGAGATCATTTAGAGCTACCAACACAATCACAATGCATAGCTAGTCCAAAATTCTGGACCAAGAAAGGATTATTTAAGTGAGAGCTTGGAGTAGGATCAGTAACCAACCCTTGCACGAATTTTAATTATATTCATGAAAACAAAGAGATGGGACAATTGAGCAAGAAAATTAGAAGTCACTTATGAGGTTTTTTCTTGTATAATAAAATCACCAACCCAGAAAAGAGATTTGATTCAAGTTGAAGATGCTACAAGGAAAAGGGGAACGCCAAGTTATCAAAAACTACAAGTAGGAAAAGCAGAGATATGTGATCTAACAAAGCATGTAGCATTAGAGCAAACTGATGAAACAGGATGAAGAGAATGCTACAAGCCCTTTCAAAATGCACAGAAGTCTCCCAAACTTGCATAAGTACAACTTGAGTTATGTTATAAACAGTAAATTGTTGAGTATCACCACCATTTATTGCCTAAAACTTGTTCACGCCCCCATCTGTTTAATAGCAAGCACTGACAAGTGCTGATGAGAATTTTCAGCATAACCTAGGTTGAGGGAAAGATATCACGGAATGCAATCACAAAAATTCTACCAGGTGTTGGTTGCAATCATCATCAGCAAAACCTTTAACCGGCAGCTCCTTGGTTGTTCACCTGTAGCAAGTTCTAGACCTGCTTTATTCTACGGTAGGAATAGGAGGGGTGTCAATGTGAAGATAGTTTCAAGACCCTCGGGGGACCTAAACCAAGGCCTCTGCCTGATTTTAGGCTCCGTTTGTTTTGAAGTAAAATATTTTCCAATGTAAATATTTTTCATGTAAAATATTCAGTAAAATATTTTTTAGGCATTTTGTGTGAGATGTAAAATTTTTCAATCAAACCACAAAAACCAGTGGCCTAGCCACTGGAGCTGCTGGCGGTCCAGTGACCGGACCACCGGAACTCGCAATTGGAAAGGTGGCTCCTGTGCTGGACTGCCGGCGACCACTGCTAGAACAACATCTCTGGTGACCGGACCACCGGCTCTGGCAAGTGGCAACAGAACTGCAGGCACCAGCTGCCCTGCCCCTAGCCACCAGATGGGGAGAGGGCAAGCACTATGTGTTTTTGTGAATGTTTTATCAAGTTTTTAAAGGTAAAACATTTTACAACTTTTTATAAAAGATTTACTGTTAATGGAAAATATTTTACAAGTTTGACCACATTTTATATGCAAAAAAAAACCTAAAAATGGGAAAAAAAATTTACGGAAAATATTTTACTTCAAACAGAGAGCATAAATATCAAACCATGTGGCAATAACGAAGAGACTCAAAACATTCCTGGAGTCTGTATGAGTACGTCCATAACCGAAAGAAAATTTACAATTAAAAAGTATGTAAGAAGTATGCATGAGGCAGACATATATAACAAGATCGCACATATATTTGTTAACTGAAACTGAATATGGGAGGCAAAAAAAGAATAGAAGATCAAACACTTCACACCATCAGAGCTTCAGCAAGCCCTTCTGCAATTGCAGCATCATTGAAACCACCACCAGCAAAGGGTATATATGAAAGCCACTGTAAGAAATTATCTACATCTCTTGTCCAGCCAGTCCGCTGTACCAGGCACCCTGCATGAAGGAAGGCAAAATATACACTTAGCAACTGATATGCAAACATAGAAGTTATTGCATATTGTAAGCTTGGTGCAATTCAAGCTTCATAACATCCAAGACATTATATTCTTGTACAAAAAAACAAGCCTGAAAAAAGCTTGGTCAAGAAAAAAATACATCTTAAGATGAGTTTGAAAGTTAACTTCGTGCATGCAAAGTTTATTGACATATCCTTTTGCATAGCCAGTTCCAAGCCTGAATAAAGGAGAAGGTTTGTAGTAGGATGATGGTCAGCATAGAACTTTTATCACATCTTATGAACATGATTCTCATTGTCCATGAATCCAACCCCAATTTAGAATTAGGGCTTAGTTGAGTTGAGTTGAGTTCAAAATGTCAAGGAAGTTTTATAACGGACATCAAGTACATGGATACAAAGTTGTATTAAACTTCTACTATGCCAGAGATGCAAAAGTGGAATTAGTCCAGAAAGGCAAAAACAACTAAAAGGTTTCAAAACCATGAATGGAAGAATTTCTAATTTAACTTTATGATGTTTATATGCTTGTATCAGATACAATAATGTAGGAAGAAGAAAAGAGGGGTTGGATGGTAGTAATACTGCATTACATTATTTTTCCAAGAAGATGTCATATATATTAACCAAAATATAATCTGGAAGACAGTTTAAGAAGAATGAGAAAAATACATACCACAGTAGGATCCATGGGTATTAAAAGTGACCAAGGAGAACTCAACATTAGAACTAGAGGGCTTCTGTATTTCAAAAAAAAAATATATATATATATATATATATACACATACGTCAGCATTAAGAAGGCAATAATTAGCAAGCTATAAAACCAAAGCTTACAGAAAAGATTACAAAACTTTCTACAACTGAAATCTTCAATTAAATAAGAAAAATATACAAATACCAACAGCAGTTGGAAGTTCAAAGGAATGCATAACATCATGCTCAATCAAATAGATAAATCCATATAAAGCAAATCATTATGTGCCTGATTTGTTCAACTATGGTGCTTGCTGCCAATGAATTAGATGAATAATCGGCATTTCTTGGCATGTGCCTTATTATCAAGTTTCATAAACAGAGACTATAAATCCTAATTAGGTAGGATGAGTTATCAGTGGCAAGAAAAAGATTCTAATAACTGCATCATGACAAAAAGAGGATCTACCTGCCCGTTCAACTCATTTCCACAGAAACACCTACATTTGAAACACAATAAATCAGAACTGGCATAAAATATTAAATATAATGTCTATGATGTGATCTGAGTATATGATAATGCAGTTAAACAATACCTGTATAAAAACAATACCAATGAAATAAAATATATATTTATTCTCAAACAACACAAGGTTTCAAAATCAAAAGTAACAAGAAAGGGGACAGGCATCAAGTCAGCAAAAATATCAGCTAAATAAGTTGAAGACTAGGACCATGATTTCCTGAAAGCAAGAGGTGATCAACTAGCATCCCTTAAAAATTAAATAAATAAAAAGACACATAAATAAGAACCTAAAAACAAGAAGTGAAAAAGGAGGGGAAAAACTCAGATTACAATATATTTATTTTTGAATATTCCCATTGTAATTAATTCTTAGTGGAGAAACTCTAAGTTTATGGATATTTAAACAGGCTTCCAACACTGAATCAGTGACATGCAGACATAAACCTAGCTGCCAGCTTCCGGCCACTGGGGGGTTGGTCGATGGAGATGAAATGACACAAATAAAACCATTATAAAAGAATGCAGTTGATTGAGCATTCAATTGCAATTGGACTCCAAATCTTTTTTTTTTTTTTTTTGGGTAAGTTACACAAGCACTTAGTGGATCTTAAGCCCATGACCTCACCCTCCAACCAATTATTATGGGAGAAGAAAGTGCAAGCTGAGCTATAGCTTCAACATAATATCCCAAAGTCAGCAATTCATATCCAGTCCTATCAACACATTAATGATAGGAAACTCCTTTTTCTTTTTCTTTTTCTTTCTTTTTTTTCAGATATACCAAACTCTACAAAAAATACGGGCAACATACAAGTACACCTATACTATATCTAGAGAATATACCTATACAAGTACACCTATACATTAGAGTTTCCGTTTCAAAAACAAATGTAATGCTTTTCTTCTCAAGTTGAGAATTACAGCCCCAAACACACTTAAAAATGCCAAAGTGCAATTTGCAAATGCTTTCTAGGATGTAAAGTGATTGATCCACATGTTTGGAGTTTTATAAGAAGATTAAGAAATAACCAAGACAGAAGTGTAGTAGACCTTGCCCAAATCCAAACCCAATGAAGACCAAACTCACGAATAGACAAACCCAATCAACAATTCCTCTCTTAATTAGACCAGCAGCAAAGTTTCTAGCTGCTGTCTAGCATGAAAATTCATTGGCCATTTTTCAAATATAATATTCGAGTTACTATTTTAATTTTACAGTAAGGTTCAATAAAGATCCTATTAAAGCTTTTTCTATTTATGTAGGCAAGACCTTTGAAAATGAAAACCTTATCTGTCAGACCTTATAATTATTCAAGCCAATTTCAGTTCATGTCCTCAATTACAAAAATTGAGTGGTAAACAAGACATACAAAATAACTTTAGTATCCCATTGTAACAAAAATAAAAATAGACAAAAACATTATTACTTTTTGGTTCAAGACCCACCAAGTGCGTAACTTACCAATCTAAGAGAGAGAGAGAGAGAATTTTACATTACCATTGGGGTAAATTACCCTAACCTCCCTCAAGGTTTTGGGAAATGTCAAAAACCTCCTCCAATGTTCATATATAACACTCCACCCCTTGAAGTTTTGATATATATATATATATATATAAACATTGACCCCTATGACCATTTACGTGTCATTAAAATTGAGTGAAAATACACATTTTCCAAATTAAAATCACATCCAACATAACCTCAAGTTATGTTTTACTACCTATCAAATATAAAAAATAAATAATAATAATAATAAAAGAGTTATGTTTTGCTAATCCTATCGGTTATATGATAATGAAAATCAAGAGAGAGAGAAAATAAAAGTAATAACCTTAGGATGGATGTGTCATTTCTAAAAATTCGAGGAGGTTCTGAAATTTCTCAGACCTGAAGGGAGGTTAGTGTATAAACCCTTACCAATTTCATAACCAGTAATCTTAACAGAGGAATTGCCATTGAACTTCTCTTCTTTTTTTTTCTTTTTTTTCTTTTTTTAACAAGTCATTGGCCCCCTCAGTAAGAGAATTAGCATTTATCAACCCAGTATAACAACCTAATATGGCCTCTTATGGCACATATAAGCTAGTGGAAAATCTGCTACCAGATGGACCTGCCTCTGCAGAATGTAAAAGATCAAAACCATAATGATTTAATGATTACAAACCATAAGTATCAGACATTTAAAGGAGTTTCTACCAACTAAAGCAAAAAAGTGACCTCAACACAAGAATCTCATAATGAAACTTCACTCCTAGAATTCAATTTGGTTAAAATTTTGGAACAAATTTTCATTCCTAGATTAAACCCAAAATAAACCACTATTAAGGGAAATAAACAGAAATATTGTCTGGTTATTTCTGATTTCTAGTATAAGAACAAAATAGTTCACATTAAATGATGATATTTGGGACTAATCTATTTGAATTTTTTACTGGTAAGTTATACACTCACCTTTTTGGTTTTTTGAACCCACAACCTTACCCTCCATGTTGTTCTTACAAGGGAAGGTGCAATTTGAGCCAGGCCTCATCAGTACTTATCTATTTGATACGGCCTCAAAGTACTCATTAAAGTATGCACACAACCATAATGTTTTGGTAAGCAATAAATTTGATTTCCATAATATGCTAACGATTTAACATCACCAAGATCATCACCAACCAGAGCTTATATTTAATTTCTTGCTTGCTTCGGTTCCAATAACATGCCAGTGGTTCAAAATCACTAAACTCATAACCACCCAAAGCTTCTAATTAAATTTTTGGCTAAAATGTAAAACTCACCCTCTAAGTTTCTTCAGAATTATTTTCAGAATTTATTTCAGTTCTCTATCTTTGCTTTCGTTCATTTCAGTTCTCTAAGTTTCAGATTTATTCAATTAAGGCATTTTCATCAACTTTTGTTAAAAAAAATTAAATCTGGAAAATATTTTTCAATCATTAATTGAATTTTTTTAATTTAAAACATTGAAAAATTAACCACAACATCTGACAAAAGTTGATGGAAAAGCCTTAAATGAATAAAATTGAAAGTTAGAGGACTAAAATGAATTTTGGTGAAACATAGAGAGTGAGTTTTGCATTTTAGCCTAATTTTTTCCTTACTTTGATAATGGTTCAATCTCACCAAGCTCATCACCACTCACAGCTTATAATTAAAAATAGGAACAAATTAATTGCATTGCATGGTATTTATCTAAATAATGATTCTCATAAATTGTAAACTGTCATGATCATAGTGTCTCGCATGGATTAAGTGTAAACTTAGCACGTGTTTATAAGCTCTTGGGCACCCTCCCTTTGCAAACTGGTTTTTAAGGGTGAGTTTTACCCATGGGTTCCTAACATTTCCCTCCCCTTCAAAACACCTTGCCCACAAGGTGTCGTTGAGAAATGACAACTTCATGAGGGGAAACCGGCCACTAACCCAACATGCCAAAGCATCTTGACCATTGATCACACGAACAGCTCCAAAGCAATTAATCACAGCCCATAACTAGAGAACTAGCAATGTCTTGTAGTTCAATAGCCGTGTCTTTTGTCCTTTCAAGGTCCCTTCCACAACTTTAAACACTCGGTTAATTTGCTGGACTCTAACTATATTGGCCCCTTCAATAACAACAGCTTCATCATACTCACAAACAATAGGTTGCAGAGAGGCACATTGAAGATTCTTCTTTTCCATTGCCTCAAGACTCCATAACTCTTCTTTAGTCACAGCCTCGAAATTCTCCTAAAGTCTTGGTCCATTTGGTGCAACATTATTTTGGCTAACATCAATTACCACAGGAACACTCATAGGAGCAGTGTGTTCTTGAGTGGTAGCTTTCATTTGATTGTCATAAGCAGTAGATCCAAATTTGACTCGTACCACTTGAACAAAGGCATCCCAATTAACATTTAACCCAATATCTTCAACATTTGGAACCATACTAATGCTTCCACATCCATGTGAAAATAGGCCATTAGAAGCTTTTCATGATCAGTGGCGGCTCCAATATTTTCCCAAGGTGGTCATGAAGAAACTTAAATTAAACAAAATCTAATAAAAAAAATAAATTCATATATTGACAACAACCAAAAATAAAAGCAAAAAAAAAAAAAAACAAATACATAAAATCTTACAATTTCCTTCTACAAATCTTTTTATTTTAAAATCGTTACATGATAATCTCATTATCAATGCTGCAAGCTACATCTTTTTCAAAATTTTAGTTAAATAAATTTTTTTTTTTTTTTGGATTTTTCTTTTTGTTTGTAAGGGCTCAATATATTGTTAAAAGAAACAAAGTTTAAGAATAAAATTTGACTACACACTTAGTTGTAGCTTAAGACTACAACTTTCACTAAACAAATTAACAAAACTACATATTTTGAAAATTAAACCGTTAAATTGTATACTCTTTATGTTCTTAAAACACTTGTTAAATTTCATGTCAATCGGATGTTATTTTCTATTTGATCCATAAACTTATTTACGTGTATAATGTTAGATTACAAAAACTCGAAATTTAAACATGTGATTGATGACACAATCTATTGATCTTTGATCTTCTTGAAGTTTTGCAAGCATGGATGATATAAAAAAAATGTAATCTAATCATGGATTTGTCAAAATTCATATCCAATAAAAAATATATTGAGCAGAGTTGTATCCTTAGTCTACAACCAAGTTAATTTGTTGTTAAACTTTGTCCAAAATTTAATTATATTAGGCTTAACAGTGTAAAAAAATCATAAAATTTTTAAATTTTATATATAATAATGATTTTTTTCTAGGTCAGGGTGGTCTTGTGACCACACTGGCTCTATCGTGGAGCCGCTAGTGTTCATGATATGGGGTCTTGTAATAGTTGAAGTATTGGTTTACTTTATAAACCCAAGTAGCATGTTCTTCACCCTTGAACCTAGGAAAATCAACCTTGATTGATTTTGGAAAAGTTATGGGTAGAGCGTTGCTTGATGTATCTCATTGGACTGAGGTGTTTGGGTTTGTTGTCTTCCTGTTTCTGCATCAAATAATTTCTGCAAAATGAGACTAAGTTGTTTTTGAACTTCTTGAAAGTTGGAAATGGATTCGTTTAGAATTGTTGTAGATTTGGTGTCAACCATGGCTACAGGATGAATGGCTTTGTGGTGGATCCCAGAGGGGGCGACCTAGAGGATAGATTAAAATAAACTGATAGGTGAGTGGAGCCACCAAAAAGAGAAAGGACTACCACCAAAAAGAGAAAGGACTACTATCAGGTCATTGTCGATAGAGTGAGCCGTCGTGGACGTCAGCTGCGGAGCGTGGTGGTATGTTATGATTCTAGTATCCCACATGGATTAAGTGTAAGCTTAACCATGTGTTTATAATCTCTTGGGCATCCTCCTTTGCAAGCCAGTTTTCAAGGTTGAGTTCCTAACATAAATAGTTATATATAGCATGACACATCTCATAAAATCTAAAAATTAGAAGCAAATTTATGGGGTATTTGCAGTTAATCACCTTAACCAGGGGTTTATTTACAATATTCATCCAAAACTATAAATTTTTGCAATCAACACCCTCGTTCATGACTAATTTGCAATGTCCATCTTACCATCTAAAATTAGTGTCAAAATTGACAAATTGGTGGACTGGGTTAAGTGCTAGAGTGCTCTCATTATTATTTCCTCCTAGAGTGCGATGTCCACTACAATCAACTAAATAATTTGTTTATTTTGGATGGTGGGATGCAGATTGCAAATCAACCTTGACTTAAGATGATTGCAAAAATTTGTATTTTTTTAATATGTAAATCAATTCATTAAAAAAGAAAAGGAACCCTAGGTAGCAAATTCAGCTAGGGATCATGTCTCATCAAAATCGAAAAATCACTAGTTCAAATCTTCCCTTTCCCTCTCCCCCTTGAGACCAAAACTAATGTATTAAGGAAAAAAATTTAAAAAACACACTCACAAAAAGGGGTGCAAACCTAGTAGATGGGAGTTGTACAAAGAACAAGTCAAAAGCATAGTGTATAACAAACGTATGTAACACCCCCTCTCAAATGGGAGCAGACCCCACAAGCATGCGGCACAGCCTGCGTTACATATAGTCGTTACACCAGATACCCTCTCGTCAAAAGACCGCATGGATAAACTAACTGTAATTTGGGATATATATAGCATTTAACTGCTTTTATTTTTTAATGAGTTAACAACTTTCTTAATTACAGCCATGACTAACAACTACTCAAAAATCTTTTTAAAAAGCAACTAGTTACTTGATCCAAGAATTATATATATATATATATATATAAGTTGTAAGTTCGTGTTTCGTTGCATAGAATAGGGATTTTGATAATCCAGTTCCTATTCCACTTTCAGCTTCCTACGCCAATAGATTCAAAGTTGAACTAAAATTCCACCAAAACCATAGTAAAACTTTTTCAAAACCCTAAAAATTGAACTTTTTCAACAACAACAACCAAAAAAAAAAAAAAAAAAAACTCGAATTCAGCGCCTTTAAAAGCATGCATCATCCTAAGCCTAACCATTATATCATACCAAAAAATAAAAAAAAACAATGAAAAAAAATCCCTAAAACAAGTAATTGGAGAACAATAAAAATACAAAACAATCGGTGAATTATATTAAAGAAAGAAATAAGAAATGGAAAGTGAGGCAATTAGATTAGACCTGATGATCTTTTCAAGGTAATCAGAAAGGACTGTTTGCCAAAAGTGTCCCATAGCTGCGGTGCCTTCAACGGCCACGATCAGCTGCTGCTTCTCTGCCATGGTGAGATCGGAAAGCTGATGAGAGCTGTGACTAGTGACTGACTGACTGACTGACTAGTTTCGTATAGTGTTTGGGTTCTCTCTCTGTCTCTGTGTGTGTGAAAGGCAGGAGTGCATGGTTTTTGTTTCGTTAAGAATTCCCAGTATGTATGGTAATGATCGACTAGCGTGTGTGGGTTTGGCTCTCTCTCTCTCTCTCTGTCTTTTCTTTTCAATCTATAACGCCAACCTTACCTTAAAAATGGTATCAATCGCCTTTTGTTTCACAGATCCATAAACGGTCCGTTTTGTTGGAGTCGAGTGTTTTTTTTTTTTTTTTTTTTTTTTTTTTTGGGTGTGTAAAAAACCGACGAACCAAAAAGACCGCTTCAAACAAACCGAATCGTTGTAAAAATTTTGGTTCGGTTCAGTTATTATATTATATTTTATATTAAATATATATAATATAAAGTTTGTAAACGTGGGCTTGGCTTGCCAAAATTACTCAAGCTCACTGCCTTTTTTTATTTTTTGAAAGAAGCCCATTGCCCATTAGATAATCTAGATTAACTAACTAAAATTAAACTAATTAACTTAAATTAATTAAGTTAAATAGAAACTAATTGAAAATAAAGAAAATAAAAACCCTATCCTTACCTTACCTACCCCACTTTCACTTACACGCCCTCATCTGAGTCATCTCCCTCACGCCTCCATCTCTCTTATCTCCCTCATGCCTCACGCCTCCATCTCCCTCACGCCTCTGCTGCCGCCTCCACATGCCCGCCTTCACATGCCGACCTCCCCACGTAGCTTGATCTTTTCATTCTCACAATGACCTCTAGTCTCTTTTTAATTTCTTGATAACCCTCTCTCTTTTTTGTATTTTGGGTTTTGTTTAATACTGAATCAATGCTATTTTTTATGAATCTAATGTTGAGTTGTTATTTTCTTATTGAAAAAATGTGATGTTGAGTTGTTATTTTCTTTTTGTGACTGTGATGTTGACTTAAGAGTTTTGGAAAAATAGATAGCCCCATATGCTTAATCGAAAACTGACAAAAACCGAAATACCACCGAAACCGATTGATTTCCAATTATTTCGGTCGATTTCGGTTGAGAATTTCACTAACCGAAAATTTCGGTTTCGGTTGGCCAAAACTAAAAAAACCAACCGAACCGAACCGAACCGATTACACCCCTAGTTTTTTTTAATAATTCGATAGTTGCCAGGAAATTTTTTTTTTAAAAGTAGTTATTTAATAAATTTAAATTATTCAAAATTTAATAAAAAAAAGAATTTGAATAAATCTGACATCACAAAAAAAATAATATATATATATATAATAAATCTGACATCACAAAATATATATATATATATATATATATATATTAAAAAAATACACATATACATAAATAAAAAAAATCAATTTTCTTCTACAAACAGAAGGAAAAGGCAAAAAGTGATTGATAGGAAGTGAGACTAAAAGAATATTGAAATGAGAATCATAAAGTGAAAGAGAGTTTAAAATTATGATGGAGGAGAAAAAAATGAGAAAATGAGAAAGACAGAGAGGCGTAGAGCAGCAAATGATACATGTAGCAACTGTGAACCTAGCCTCCAAAGAGAGAAAAACTGCTACAATTGCAAAGTTAAGAAAGAAAAACTAACCAAAATCGTAGGCTTTCTTAAATTAGGGTATTTAAAATTTTGTTGTAAGTGTACAAAACTTGTTAGTTTAAAATATATAATAATAATAATAATAATAATAATAATAGGTGTGCATGGGTCGGGTTGGGTCGAGTTAAGAGAATTTTTAAAACCAACCCACCATAATGGGTTAAAAAAAATTTAATCGAACCCAACCCATCACATAAGTCCAACCCAACCCAACCCAACCCACATGGGTCGGGTTGAATCCATGAGTTGGACAATTTTTTTTATTACTATAATTATTAAATTGAGTAGAAAAAAATATATCACAACCTACCACCTGAGTTGATAAAACAAAATATATATTAATATATGAACTAATATTCCAACTCAATTATACATTAATATATAAACTAATATACATTAATATTGGTTTTTATATAGGATAGAAGGAAGAGCTGGTTATTTAAAAAAAATTATTAATTATATAATATATTTTAAATATATATTAAATATATGGGTGGGTCGGGTCGGGTCGGGTTTGTTGGGTTTGAAATTTTATGACCTGAACCCAACCCGACCCTCTATCAAAAAAATTTTTGTAACCCAACCCAAACCACCAAGCCCTAAAAATCGACCCAACCCGTCAGGTTGGGTTGGGTTGGCTCGGGTCAGTTTTGGCAGGTTGGTGGGTTAGCTGTACACCCCTATATATATATTGCAAGTCTTCTAAGCTGCATGTGGCACTGCCACTGAGTTGCGGGCAAGTTTTGAAGACATCACCAGTTGGAAATACCAAAAAAATGTTAGTTGAGCTACAAAGCTCTTGCAAAGCAACTTTGTTTCGTTCTTTTTCTTTTTCTTTTTTTTTTTAATTATTATTATTATTATTATTATAAAATAAATTCAAAAGGGATTAGAACTCTTCTTAAATCATAATAATGTTACTAAATTATAAATAAATAACTAACTAAAAAAACTGTAAGATTAAATTCTTTTAAATCATTAACTAGTGAATTTTTTTTTATAGGTCATTACCTGGTGATTGAAAGTATAAACAATGCATATTTTTTAATCTTTTTGAACAATTATTAGTAGGTTGATTATTGTGGGGGGTAAAAGCTCAGATCTACCTATTGGACCAGGGGCCCTGTTTTTTAGATTACTTTATGTCCGAAGAATAATAACGGGTTGGGGTAGAGTTCATCTGGGGGCAACAAACCCGGAGATGGAGGAAGAGTACAATCCGAAGAGGTCACCCTTTGTCCGAAGAGGCTTTACTCCTCGGATACGAATAGTCTCGATCAAATAAACGTACGTAAGGTCCGAATGACCTTCCTGGCAATTCCAATAGCAAAAATAAGCTCTGGGCATACTTGGGGATGATAAGGATGAAGAAATATCTCAAGGAAAAGCTATTACCACCGTATTTAATACACTGCAGCAACTTTTCTGGCCGCATTTATGTGGAGAAGACCCTTGAACAATGCAACCTCAGCTACCGCCACTCCCAAAAAGTTAGAGAAGATGCTTGATGTGACCTATACTCAAGTATGTACGTAGATGGAGGACAAGTGGACGACTAAGATGATGAGGGAGGAGGCTATATAAAGAAGAGAAGCCCCTGATAAGAGAGGAGGACGAAAAAAGAAAGAAAGAAGAAGAAAAACAATTTTACCGTAACTCTAAGACTTGTAACCTAATTTCATTCAATAAAATGCCTCTTCGGACATTTATGTTTGCCTTTGTCTAAGCATGGTTGCATGTTAGTTTATTTGCAAATACCATAACCAACTCTTACTTAATTCATATCCGGCCCAGTTCTTTCACCCACACTCTACAAATTCATTGTCTTGGGTTCATAGGGCTCATAATCCATATCTTTTAGGCTTGGGCTACAAAAATTGACCCCACAATTGGCGCCGTCTGTGGGAAGAGCTTGTGCAGGGGTGAAAACAACAGTTGGTGATGGCAGAACGAAGTCAACAACAAGCAGAATCTAGGGCATCCTAACACGCTGACCTTTTTCTTAACTTGGAGAGAAGGCAAGATCGTGAGGGTAGTGTGCACACTGTGCATACTGGCCAAAGCCAGTCACATGGCGGAAGTCACGTGTCCTATGCAGAGAAGAACCGAGACTTGCAACTAGAAGTTGAAAAACTGAAAAAGGAGTTGCGCCATGCAAAGAGGAAACAGATTTCCTCGTATTCTGATGAAGATTCCGACGACGAGCAAGACGTTACTTATCAGCAGAAATCTCAGATACCGGCTAGTGAATCCTTTTCCTATGAAGAAGAGTCCCATCGCAAGAAGCAATATAGAAGCCCATCACGCGGGGGCGTAGGGAATGATGCTATGAGCAGGGCCTTGAATCAGATCTCTCAGTCACCTTTTACTCGCAGAATTGGGGAAGCGAGACTCCCCCGGCGTTTTAACCAGCCAACGTTTACCATCTACAACAGTAAAACAGACCCGGTGGAACACGTGAGCCACTTTAACCAAAGGATGGCTGTCTACTCCAAAGACGAAGCCCTGATGTGTAAAGTTTTCCCCTCCAGTCTGGGGACGGTGGCAATGAGGTGGTTTGACAGCTTGAAAGAAGACTCTATCAATTCCTTCAAAGAGCTCACCCAGGCATTTGGTTCACGCTTTGTCACATGCCGAAGAGTAGCCAGGCCCCTGTCTTCACTGTTGTCCCTGAGCATGCGAGAGGGCGAGACTCTGAAGGCATATTCAGATAGGTACTGGGAGATGTTTAATGATATGGAGGGCAACTCCGATGCAATGGCCCTTAGCACGTTCAAGCTCGGTCTCCCTACTTACCATGATCTAAGGACCTCCTTATCTAGCAAACCAGTTACTAACACGTGTCAGCTCATGGACCGTATAGAAAAATTTAAAAGAGTTAAGAAAGATCAGCAGCAAGGGAAGGGAAAGGACAAAGCTATCCCCCAAGAGAGGAGGGATTTCCAGTCGGATCGTTAAAATAGCAATAAACCGCGTAGAGATTTCGGTGGACAATCAGGATCGACCAATCCTCAAGCGGTCAATACGGTATTTAAGGAGCCGGTGCACCAAGTTTTGGAAAAGATTAAAAACGAACCATTCTTCAGGTGGCCGAATAAGATGGTAGGAAACCCTGAGAGGCGTAATCATAATCTCTATTGCCAGTAATATCAAGACCACGGGCATAACACAGACGAGTGCAGGAGCCTGTGGGATCATTTAGATTAGCTGGTCGGCGAGGGTAAACTAAGACACTTTCTGCACCATTCCAGTGGCCGAGGAGGGCAGATGAGTTTAGGGACCCGAAGAGATGATTCTTCAAAACCGCCGTTAGGAACTATTAATGTCGTCTTCGCCGCACCAGGGAGAATAGGATCTTGGCCATCAAAGGTTATGTCAATAGTCTAATCACCGGCAGCGCATCTCGACCATGGTCCGAAGAGATCTAAGTTGGATGCCCCATTGATTATAGGATTCTCGGACTAGGACAAGATGGGGACTATTCAGCCCCATGATGACTTTTTAGTAATCACTCTCAGAATTGGAGGGTACGATGTGAAGAGGGTGATGGTGGACCAGGGTAATACTGTGGAGATAATGTACCCTGATCTCTACAAGGGGCTAGGCCTAAAACCTCAAGATTTAGCACCATACAATTCCCCTCTCGTGAGTTTTAAAGGAAGGGTTGTCATCCCAAAAGGCCAGATACGCTTGCCCGTGCAGACCGGCTCTGAAGTGGTAGAGGTGGATTTTATAGTTGTGGACGTGTACTCATCCTATACAGCAATCGTAGCCAGACCTTGGCTTCATACACTGGGGGCTGTTTCCTCTACTTTGCATCAAAAAGTCAAGTACCCAGCTGAAGGGCAGGTTTATGAGATCCGAGGAGATCAGTCTGTAGCTCGACAGTGCTTAGTGGCTGCCATCTAACACGAGCCCGAAGCCGAGTCCTCGTCTAGGGCCAAAAGGGGTTTATAGCAGTTAAAGTCTCGGATATTGCCCATTGAAGATTCAAACGAGGGCACTCGATGCGAAGATTTAGTGAAAGTTGTCATTGGGGACGATCTTGAAAAATTCTTTCAAGTCGGATCTCAGCTGCCTCCTCAGGAGAAAGAAGAGCTAATAGAGTTGCTCAATAGGAATCTTGACGTGTTTGCCTAGAATGCTTATGAAGCCCCAGGGGTGGATCCCCAATTCATTTGCCACCATCTCAAAGTCAACCCATTGATTATTCCCAAGAAGCAGCCTCATCGGCGCCCATCTAGGGAGCATATAGATGTAGTGAGAGAGGAGGTGGCCAAGCTCAAATAAGCTGGAGCTATTAAAGAAGTTTTCTACCTGGAGTGGTTAGCGAATACTGTGGTGGTGAAGAAGAAAAAGGGGAAATGGTGAGTCTTTGTAGACTTCACTGACTTGAACAAGGCTTGTCCTAAGGATCCATTCCCCATGCCAAAAATTGATCAGCTTGTGGATGCCACTGTCGGCTACCCTCGGATGAGTTTCCTAGATACTTTCCAAGACTACCACCAGATACCACTAGCTTTGGATGACCAGGAGAAGACTGCTTTCGTCACCTCAGTTGGTAACTACTACTACAAAGTAATGTCGTTTGGCTTGAAAAACGCAGGGTCTACTTATCAAAGAATGATGACGAGGATGTTTGAGCCATATCTGGGCAAAAATATCGAGATCTATATAGATGATATGGTGGTGAAAAGTAAGGTTGTTGCTGAGCATGTGAAGGACCTTGAAAGTACCTTTGAAGTCCTTAGAAAGTACAAGCTCTGCCTAAACGCTTCCAAGTGCTCATTTGGCGTGGGGTCTGGCAAGTTTTTGGGATACATGGTAACTCACAAGGGAATTGAGGTTAACCCCAATCAGATAAAAGTCATCAACGATTTACAAGCTCCTCGGAACCCCAAGGAAGTTCAGAAACTGACTGGAATGATTGCTGCCCTGAATCGATTTATCTCTCGATCAGCAAACAAGTGTCAGCCCTTTTTCTCTCTGCTCAACAAGTGGAGGGGATTTGAGTGGACTGAAGAATGTGCTTTGGCCTTTCAGCAGCTTAAAGATTATCTAGCTCGGCCACCAATTATGTCCAGTCCTGAGCAAGATGAAGTATTATTTGCCTACATTGTTGTAGCTCCTACGCGGTGAGCTTGGTGCTGATACGATCAGATTGTGGTGTGCAAAGACCAGTTTATTACGTGAGTAAGTCGCTGCATGAGGCCGAGATCCGTTATTTGCCACTGGAGAAGGCTATCCTAGCAGTGGTGCTAGGTACACGAAAGCTACCTCACTATTTCCAGGCTCATACGGTCATTGTTCTTACTCAGCTCCCACTCAAGGCTATACTTCGAAGTGCTGACTATACGGGGAGAATTGCTAAGTGGGGTATGATCTTGGGGGTTTTCGATATCAAATATATGCCCCGCACATCGATCAAAGGCCAGGTCCTTGCGGATTTAGTGGCTGAGTTCATGGAGCCCCAACTAGAAGAAGTAATGCCTATGTCGGACATGGATGAAAAATCAGTTGGCATGATCTCTCAGCAAGACCCCTCCCATTGGGAAGTGTACGTAGATGGCGCAGCAAACTAAAAAGGTTCTGGAGTGGGGCTAGTGTTGATATCCCCTGAAAGAATCATTATCGAAAAATCATTAAGGCTGGACTTCTCGGCAACGAACAATGAGGCGGAGTATGAGGCCCTACTGACGGGAATGGCTATGGTCCGAAAAATTGGAGGAAAGTCTGTGGAGTTGTTCTCGGACTCAAGGTTAGTTGTGGGTCAAGTACAAGGAGAGTTCGAGGCGAAAGATGAAAGAATGCAGGGGTATCTGAGTCGAGTTAAATGTCTGCAATCGGAGTTCGACTCTTTTAGTTTGGTGCACATCCCCAGAAATGGTAATGCACATGCTGACTCTTTGGCTACGCTTGCTACCTCCTCGGCACAAAATTTGCCAAGAGTCATCCTCGTTGAGGACTTGCATGGGCCTACAGAGGCAAAAAGGGAAGTAGTTCAGGTTCACCAACTTAGGACCGGATCCTGCTGGATGGACCCTATAATTAAGTTCTTGAATGAAGACATCTTGCCTGAAGAAAGGGAGAAAGCTAACAAAATTCGGAGGAAGGCGACCAGATTTTGGCTATCTGAGGACCAGAAGTTGTATAAACGCTCCTATTCGGGACCATACTTGTTATGCATGCATCCTGAAGCGTCCGAGTTACTGTTAGAAGAATTACATGAAGGAATATATGGAAGCCATACTAGAGGAAGGTCCTTGGCTCACCGGGCTATTACTCAAGGCTATTGGTGGCCGAACATGCAAAAAGAGGCCCTCGATTATGTTAAAAAATGCGATCAATGTCAACGGTTTGCCCCAAACATACATCAACCGGGAGGAACTCTTAATCCACTATCTAGCCCATGGCCTTTCGCCCAATAGGGCCTAGATATCGTGGGACCATTCCTTAAAGCTGCAGGCAACAGGAAATACCTTCTGGTCGGCACAAACTATTTCACCAAGTGGGTCGAAGCTGAACCTTTGGCTAACATCAGAGACGTGGATGCGCAAAGGTTTGTATGGAAAAATATCGTCACCCGGTTTGGGATTCCTCATACTCTCATCTCGGACAATGGCCTACAGTTCGATAGCAAAGCATTCAAGAGTTATTGTAGTGAGCTAGGAATTATAAACAGATACTCCACCCCTGCTTATCCCCAGGGTAATGGGCAAGCAGAAGCTGTCAACAAGGTCATAGTGAATGGCTTAAAGAAGAGGCTGGACGACGCGAAGGGCAAATGGGTGGAAGAATTACCACACGTACTGTGGGCTTACAGGACAACGCCTCGCAGATCTACCGGAGAGACCCCCTTCTCAATGACTTATGGAGCTGAAGCTGTCATACCTTTAGAAACTGGATTCCCAACACTGAGGACCAGTTCATTCTGTCCGACCAGCAACAATGAGCAGCTAGAGAGGAGTTTAGACCTGATTGATGAAAGGAGGGAAAATGCAATGATCCGACTGGCCTATTACTAACAAAAGCTTAGGCAGGGCTACGATGCCAACGTAAAGCTGAGGCCCCTAGAGCTTGGTGACCTGGTGCTGAGGAAAGTGGTTGGCACCGCAAAAAACCCAGCGTGGGGAAAATTAGGACCCAATTGGGAAGGGCCATATCATATTACTTCAGGGGCTGGCATTGAAGATCTAGATAGTCATGTAATACCGCACCCCTGGAATGTAAATAACCTTAAAAGGTACTAATATTAATCGAACATTTTCTTCAATCAATATGCTGATTCTGTATATGAGTAGTTAAGTGTTTAAATTTAAATCCAATCATGCCTGTAGTCCTCAGACTAGATGATCTGGGTTAGTTAACACTCCGTTACAGTTCTTTAAGTGTTTAAACTTAAATCCAATCATGCATGTAGTCCTCGGACCAGATGATCTGGGTTAGTTAGCACTCCGTTACAGTTCTCTAAGTGTTTAAACTTAAATCCACTCATGCCTGTAGTCCTCGGACCAGATGATCTGGGTTAGTTAACAGTCCGTTACAGTTCTCTAAGTGTTTAAACTTAAATCCACTCATGCCTGTAATCCTCGGATCAAATGATTTGGGTTAGTTAACACTCCGTTACAGTTCTCTAAGTGTTTAAACTTAAATCCAATCATGTCTGTAGTCCTAGGACCAGATGATCTGAGTTAGTTAACACTCCGTTATAGTTCTCTAAGTGTTTAAACATTAGATCCAATCATGCCTGTAGTCCTCGGACCAGATGATCTGGGTTAGTTAACACTCCCCGTTCTCTGCGGCGTTTAAACTTAAATCCAATCACGCTTGTAGCCCTCAGACTAGAATACGGCTCTCTTAGATGTTTAAACTCAAATACGTTCATTCCTTTAGTCCTCGAACCAAATGACACAGGTTAGTCAACACCCCCACACAGCTATTATCACTGGGGCTTAGCGTTAAAATGAGTCATGCTTGAAATTCTTGATTGTGTTTAAATTGACCCTAACTTATGATTAGCTTCCTTAGTTATGTTTAATTCAAAGCCGAGGGGTAATAACACTCTCTTTGTATTTTTGACAAGACATGTGAAACTTCCATAATTACTCGCTGCTTACTAATAACTCTTATACAAACTGTTCCATTCAGTACCAATTTTAATTATTCATATTATCAGTATGATATGGTGGTCAAGTTTACTCGCATTATTGTAATTACAAAGTACAGTTATATGCAGCAATGATAAGTCATAAGACATGTAACGAAGACACTAGAAACAAAAGAGAAACTGTTTCATTAATCAAAAGAAAATGGTTTACAATTCCTTGTATGAAAACAAAATAAATGCAAGTACAAAACAAAAGCCCCTATGCCTAAGCCTTCTTTTGGGGAGCCAGAGGATCAACAGCCTGACTAGATTGAGCTGCAGTCGTCTCTGGAGGTTGGTCTTTAGATTCTGGGAGAGTCTTCTTTTCGCCCAGGTCTTTACCTTTATCCTTGGGCGCCTCAACTATCTTGCTCTGCTCACCGGGCTGACCAGACCCATTGGAAGCCTCAAGGCTGGTAGGGAGGACTTGGCCGACTAGGGGTTGCTTCGAGGCCTCTAGAAGCTGTGTGGGAGGATCAGACCCTTGGAGTTCTCGAATCTCAGGGTCATAGTATATGCTCCCAGGCAGTCTCAGGTCTGAGTCCGCAGGTACCCCGGCAGCATCTAGTGCCTTTCCCCAGGTTATGTCGCAATAGTCGCGGCTGACCGAGGCAAATTGCTCAGTGAGGGTGATCTGAGTCTCATCCACCCCCAGCTCATATGTCGCTTTCCTTTCGGCTTCAATTGCCTTCTTAGCCAGCTGAGCATTCTGCTCGGCCAGCCGGACTTTCTCCCTAGCTTTCTGGAGCTCAACCTTAAGACCCTTCACCATCTCTCTCTCAGTCGCCAGATTGATTTCGGCCATGTTCAATTGTTTACGCTACTATTCGGCCTATTTTTCAGCGGTCTTAAGGCCAGCATCAAGTTGTTCCTCTGGTTGGTCATATCCTTGAATTCCTCGGATAGATGAGCATATTCCTCCTTCAAGTTGCCCAGAGACTTCTTCGCCTTAGACCGAGAGTAGA
Organism: Quercus ilex subsp. ballota; assembly: GCA_032727855.1. Taxonomy (NCBI): domain Eukaryota; kingdom Viridiplantae; phylum Streptophyta; class Magnoliopsida; order Fagales; family Fagaceae; genus Quercus; species Quercus ilex. The sequence goes on from CM064908.1 coordinate 51,091,413, forward strand.
TCGTCGCTTGGGTTTCGAGGTAGGACTTTTTATTCCACTCCTCGGCCACAAAGATTTGCTGGGTAACCTACATAATGGAAATTTCGAATGTAAAGCACAGAAAAATGGGAAAAAGTAAAAAGGCTCAGTGATTTATCTAAGCAGACTAAGTTCACTTACCATGGCTATATCCCTCTTAAGGGATAGGAAGAGCTCTTGTTGGTTGAAACGCCTGTAGGACTCCATGTCATGTGGGAGGAGGAGTGGCTGCTCCAAGGCCTTAGCAACATAACCTGCCCTTCCCCCGTCGTAATTCCTAAGGGAGGTGTCCCAAGGGATTGGAGTGCCATCCAACTCCAACCTCGGAGACCAGATGCGAGGTCCTCCTCGGCGGACATCAGTCATGACCTCATCTCGGCTCTCAGTAGACGAGGCCCTCTTGTTTCGGTAGTCTTTCACCACTTTTTGTTGTTTGGTCCCCCTTGGGGGCGCTACCTCTTTCTCTTCGTCCGTAGAGACGTGGGGTCTTTTCTTTTTCAGATCCAGCAGAGGCTTCAAGCCGAGATCAGGAGCCTGAGGAGGTGCTAGAGGAAGGCTCATAGGCGGTTGGGACGTACTGGTCCCTTTGGGCTTAGCTTTTTTGCCCCTATTCCTCATCAAACTCCTTAAATCCGCCATATCTTCCTCGTCCGAAGAATCTTCTGGAAGAGCAGCTATTAGAACAGGAGGATGTACAACAGATTGCCTATCAATCCCTTCTTCGGAGTCTGAGGATGGTATCACTTGGACCCCTCCTGAAACTTCTCCCCCGAATTGAAATTTGTCTATCTGCTCTTCTAGTGAGGAGGTCGAAGAGCCAACCCTTTCGCCTGCAACCGCCGGTTCAAGGGGGATTTGGGCAACTAGCTGGACGAGCAGAGGTACACCCTATGGATTGGGGTGTGGTACGGGCGCAAGATCGTGGGGCGCTAGAAAGCCTTTCCGAGCAACATCTATACGATTAAGGCGATAATCCCCTTGTGTTATCGTGTTGCCGACCGGCTGAAAATCTTTCGGTTTCGCCTTGTACCCGAGAATAAGAGGAGCCGACCGGAGCTGCCCGTCCTCGCTTATAAAGATTTCTGATCTTAGTAGATAATTGAGTGCGGCAATATTCGTAAGGCTGAGCCGAGAAGAAACGTGGTTTTTATCTGTCAAAAGTCACAGCAAAGCTTTGTCAGAGACTTGAAGCTAATAACACAGAGAATTAAAAATTGGTAAAAGGCGGAGATCCTAAGTCTACTGTTAGTGAGCCTAAATTTAGCATGTCCCACCTGGCTCTCCTGGCTTGGTTGGGCAATGGGGACTGTCGTGCCATGCGCCCGAGACGATCACATAGTCGTCTTTCATCCCTTTGTTGGATTTGGGGAGGCAGGAGACGAGTCTAACCATGTCGGACTGGGATTTGAGGTAATATCCCGCCCCTTGTTGGCTGTGGCACTCATACATGTGCACCACATCGAGCCAGGTAAGGCCCAACCCTAGATGGCGGTTCAGATCCTCAACTGCTCCTAAGATTCTAAACATATTGGGCGCACATTGATCAGGGCTAAGCCTATGGTTCCTAAGATAACTACTGGTGATGGGACCTATAGGGATGGTCATCCCTCCTTCTAGAAAGGCAATGAGGGGGCTAACAACTTCGCCCGTCTTGCGTTCTATTAATATCTTTTCTGGAGGGCAATACCTCACACCCACATTTGGGGGTATGCGATATGCGGCCCTAAATGCCTCCAACTGATCAGGGCTATCCACCAAATACTAGAGTTTACCTATAGCATTTAAACGAAAATATGGCTGGCCGAAGAGAAGACTAAAGGATCTAACGGATGACAACTTACAGGAACTAGACCGGAGAGTGATCTTCAAACTTGCAGAAGGATTCTTGAAGACTCTAGGGAAGACTGGGATCGGTGACTGAAAGAGTTTGATGGAGTCGTGTGCTTGTTCTTACTGGATTGCCTGAGTTTGCAAAGTAAGGAAGAAATAACTCCTTCTGAGACTTTATACCAGGTCAAACAAAAAGGCAGAGGTTATCTCGCCCAAATCCCGGGGAAGAATCACGTCCGTTAGATCAACAACCCACCGTTGGATACAAAGGACAAGACGCCTCTTGGAACAATTAATGCAACGCTTTGGAAATATGAAAACAGCAGCGGCAATGATGAAGCGCTTATATTTATGCCTACACACGTGCCAATTCAGATATGTGGCTATTCTCAAGCTTTTTACTCCGTGACAAGTCAAAATCCCATTTTTTCTCTTCGGATGCGAGGGAAAAATTAAGATTTTGAGGGGCTATTGTGGGGGGGTAAAAGCCCAGATCTACCTATTGGGCCGGGGGCCCTGTTTTTGAGATTACTTTATGTCCGAAGAGTAATAACGGGTTGGGGTAGAGTTCATCTGGGAGCAACAAACCCAAAGATGGAGAAAGAGTACAATCCGAAGAGGTCACCTTTTGTCCGAAGAGGCTTTACTCCTTGGATACGAATAGTCTCGATTAAATAAACGTACGTAAGGTCCGAATGACCTTCCTGGCAATTCCAATGGCAAAAATAAGCTCTGGGCATACCTGGGGATGATAAGGATGAAGAAATATCTCAAGGAAAAGCTGCTACCACCGTATTTAATACACTACAGCAACTTTTCTAGCCGCATTTATGTGGAGAAGACCCCTGAACAGTGCAACCTCAGCTACCGCCACTCCCAAAAAGCTAGAGAAGATGCTTGATGTGACCTATACTCAAGTATGTATGCAGATGGAGGACAAGTGGACGACTAAGATGATGAGGGAGGAGGCTATATAAAGAAGAGAAGCCCCTGATAAGAGAGGAGGACGAAAAAAGAAAGAAAGAAGAAGAAAAACAATTTTACCATAACTCTAAGACTTGTAACCTAATTTCATTCAATAAGATGCCTCTTCGGACATTCATGTTTGCCTTTGTCTAAGCATGGTTGCATGTTAGTTTATTTGCAAATACCATAACCAACTCTTGCTTAATTCATATCCGGCCTAGTTCTTTCACCCACGCTCTACAAATTCATTGTCTTGGGTTCATAGGGCTCATAATCCATATCTTTTGGGCTTGGCTACAAAAATTGACCCCACAATTATGTTATGATTAAAGTGATGATCTACTATCTACACATTGTTTACGACAAGGGCAAAAAATGCAAGAACGGCCTAAATCTCCCTTCGGGTTTTTTAGAAGTCATTATTTATGGAATGTTGTGGACACAAGGGGTCTTTTTGGAGTCACCACCTAGTTTTTGCAATGGTCTAAGAACCATATACATAGCGTCTTTTCAAGGAAGGAACTTTGATCTTACTACCAGAATATGGGTTCGGAGTTTAGGTATGTTCTTGGGAAGGTGTTAGGCACCCAAGATTGCCCAACCCTAAGGTTGGCCTCCCATCGTTGTGTCTTATGTCTTAGCCTTATTAAAAACATGTTCAACACTTTGTGATGATGTGCTAAAATTTTCAGTGAGTTGTAGGCTCCAAGTCACTCCAATGGGTACTTGTGAATAAGAACAAAGGGACCAAACAGAAGGCATCAATGTGGTACCAATTAAAAACCCTCTGAAGGTCAAGTTAGTGAATAAGAAGTCTCTATGAACTATATAGTGAGAGAGCTAGAGAGTTTCAACATACTTGAGAAAAGTGGGGGTCTGACGCTTATATAGTGGTGAGTAGTGAATCGAGATCCCTTCAAAGTAAGGATCTTTCATTGCTAGGAAGGTTTGGCACTTAGGGTTTTTGAGATTTCAGGATATCTTTCCATATGAGAGTAATATGGGTGAGTGGTGTCTTACGTGTTGCGCAAGATGTTTCCATGTATGGATATTCGTGGGAGCCAAGCCAAGCCAAGCCACGCTGGACCCATCGACCTGTTCGCCCCGTCAGCCTCGTCTCCCCGTCCAAAGGTCCCTTGTTGGCTTACAATGGCACCCGTCGGGTTGTTATAACGGGATTGTCGTTTGTGCTACTATCCCCCTAAATCTCCCTTTTTGTGTCCGTGCAACTGACGGGCCCATGGGCACTGTTGGCTCCTTTGGATGACGTGTACAAGAGTATTGAAATTGTCTAAAACACCCCTATCACTTTGTATCCTAACTCACACACTAGCATACATCTAACATACAATATGGCATCATTCATCCCAAAACATATATCTATCTATAAAGCAATAAAGAGCCAAAGACAAATGAGAAACCCTAGCATGTGAAAACCCATCATACATCTTAAGGCAAGGTAGCAACCCAAACATGGCAGCAAAGCAAATCATATCATAAATTAAAACAAGGCATCAACTTCATACACATATATTAAAGGAGGATTAAATAATCAACATGTATGTTCATGTGAATACATGACTTACCTTACTTACCTTGCAGCACCTCAGCACCTATGGCATCATAATTGGGCATGTGAATGCATGTTCATGGCATTGAAACAAGAAACGAACATAAAACCCTAATCTATGCATGTTAAAGACAAACAAGCATATAATAGCAGAGACTCAGATACGCATAAACATATGAAAAGAGTTTAAACAAAGGCAAAACATATGAAGTAAGCAAACCTAACAACATAAGAAATATGGATTAGGGTTCCTGGACACTATGCGCAGCCAGAGAGCTGCATACGCAGGTTTTAATCTGCGTATGCATGCTTAAGGCATGCATGTGTGGGACTTGTTCAAAACCCTAACCCAGAAACACGAAACAGAAAAAAAAAAAAATAGAGCATAAAAGAAAACCCTAATTCTAACAACCTAACATGCCCAGAACATGCAAACACGACATAAAACTACTCTAAAAAAACATGTTATAACACAAACAAAGCAAGAAAAATAGACTAAACAGCAATAGAAGGGCTAAAAAGAGAAAAGAAAGGTTGAAGCTCGATACCTCAAAAAGGAGTTCCCAAGCTTTGATTTTGACTATTCCCCTTAGTCAAATCTATCACAAGTCATTAAACAAGTGATTAGCAACATTAAACTAAAAGGATTGGGGCCAGAAAAGGTCCCAATCAAATAAAATTGACTTGAGTGTGTTTTATGAAAAACTCCCTTTTGATTCACTATTTTCTAGTGAATCTTAGGTTTTTCCCATGAGATTTCTGTGTGTTTTGAAAATGTACCATGTAAGGCTTTTATAGTGGAAAAAATGGGGTTTGGAACGGCTCCCAAACGATGTGGGATTCATTCCAAACCTCAGCCATTATTGCAGAAAACTTGCCTTTTCCATACTTCTAAAACCCTAGCTATGTAAGCAGGAATGTGCCTGCAGACGCATGCTTTGGCCCAAGTATGTACACTACTACCCACGTACTTGGGCTGAGGGCCACTTTGGTCATTTATTTCCAAAAATAGCTTTTTGCTCATTTAAAAAGTTATATTTTCCATTTTAACACTTCTCAAGTCAATTTGATATTTGATTGGGCTCTAAACTGGTCTTAGGCCTTAGAGTTTGAGTATCATTGGAGAATGGGGGTCCGAGTCATAAGAGGTACAAAATGCAGTGTCTACAAGTGTTAAGCTCAAATTTCCAATATTTAATTAATAAAGGCTAATGATGCACCACAAGAAAGAAATCGAAATGCCAATAACTAAAAATGCTTAAAATAATATGTTTGAGACTTCAACCCACAAATAGTAAGAAGAGAAAATTGAGAGAGGTTGAGAGAAAGAGAAGGAAGGTTCCCCTGTACCAATATTTCCAGCCCCAAACTTCAGAATTGTGAGAACGTTTGCTAGCTGAATGGGCTTTAACTCTAAAGTTTCAACTATATGGGTAAAACGTGGCTTGTCCCTTTAAATCTGATTGGGGCCTTTTGTATTGAGTTTAGGGTGCTCTTAGTGACTGGTTTTTAGTTAATAGAAGAGATGTTGAACCCTAAGGTATCAACCAATGAGTAATTTTTAGGTTTGCTTTTGTATAGATGAAAGGAAGATTTGCATTTATCATCAATAAGGGAAAGGCTTAACTAAACCCCCCATTGGCTCCCATTTTTCAGTTGTTTCAAACTATTGTGAGGCTCACCTAAGTGAGGGTTAGCAACTGAAGTTGGCCAATGAGAGCCAACTATGTTTTAAAGGCAAAAATGGGTTAGGGTATAAACTTTGGGCCATAGAAAATGAATAGATACGTTACTGAACAGACACACTGTTTCAGAAAATAATTGTTGTATACGGACTTATTGACTCAAAAAATAAAATAATAAAATATTATTATTATTATTTGGACAAGAGGGCCCAATCCACACATGCCTAAAGCTCAACCCAATGTCCAACCCAAGAGCATATAAACTTGTATTCTCTATCATTTCCTATGTGGAACTCAAGGATTCTCACCACTTTAATACCATGTTTAGTATCCCACCACCTCTCAGCCAAGGACTGCACCAAAATGGCGCTAGCAGAGGTCTTTGGTAGCAAATGGATGAGAGACTCAAAGCCTTCAACGCATATGTGGCCCCTTGTCTCCTCAGTCAAGACCCTATACCATGCAGCAACACAGTTGGTGCTGCCTCTACCCAAGAAGGCGGGCAAGACCTACAAAAAGATGAAAAAAAAAAAGCATTAAAATGGCAGTTGAATGAGAAAATAAGTGAAAAAAAAAAAGTTAAAACAATCAAAATAGGGTTTCTGAGTGCTAGCGTGCGCATGTGGGCCTGCGTCTACGTACGCAGGGATGCCACATGCGTATGCAATTTGGATCATGTGTCCGTGTAAACTAAAGAACATCGACGTGTACGCACAAAGGGAGCCTGTGTACGCATGTGTCATGTATGCAAACGCATGATCGTAAGCTGTGCACGTAAGCCGATACCCGCGTACGCAAGAACACAGATAGAGAAGTGTTCTTCGACATTTCAAACATATTTCGATCAAAACTCATCCTAAATATGTTCCTACCCCTTCTAAAGTGTCAGGTTTTCATCTAAACCCATCCCACAGCAAAACCTAAGCATTTACATGTCCAAAAACATATTAAATTGGAAGATCAAAGCAAAAACTAGAAAATGAGAAAGGTTTGAAAAACTTACCAATACGGTCCTTGCGCTCTCTGAGAGATGATTATGTGGCCTATGGGTTAATGGAGGGGACTCATTCAGCCTCATAGCCCCATTCTAGCAGGTGAGGTTGAACACATCACTGGAAATCATGTAGGAGCTCTTCTTAGACTTGGGAGCTACGGACATGAGAGAGTTTGAAAGAGAAAGAGAGTTTTGGATGAGAGAATTTGAGAGGAAAAGATTAGATTGTGAGGAAATGAGAGAGAAGGGCAGAGAGTATTTGTAGAGAGAAAAGATGGAAGTTGGAGAGTTAGAGAGAATGTGAGGAAATGAGAAAGATGAAGAGAAATAAGAATAAAAAGAAAAGAAACGGTTGATAACCATTGGAAAAAATTTGAAGAGGCGGGAAGGTTTGATGGCTAATCTATGTGTAGTTTAGGCCTCTCCACTAAACAACATGTAGTTTATTAAAAAAAAATTCAAATATCCACAATAGGTTCCCAAAAGGTAGGAAATGCAAAAGAAAATTCAAGAATGCATCCAAAAATGACAGAAATACCCTTAGTTGGGTATAAGACACAAAGACCCTCAAAACATTACTCAGTGGATTAAAAGCATCAAGAATATCCCTCGGCAGATTAGAAACCAATAAAGAAACTCCCTTATGAGTTAAGACCATCAACCAAATTCCCGGTAAAGTACAGTATCATGAAAGGACTCCCTACGGGGCTAAGGCACAAGGACAACCCCCACAAGAGTTACGAACAAAATTTCCCCACAGAGTTAATAAAACCCCCCTCATGAGTGGAATCAACACAAGTTCCCCAGTGAGTCATGAAGGAGAAGAAGAAATTTTCCCCAGTGGACTACACATCATCAAAGACTTCCTCATAGGTCAAAATCACCATTGAAACTCCTCAACAACTTATGTTTTTTCCCGTGGATCTTTCATGTAAGACTTCCTCTTAGGTCGAATTACCAAGAAGGCTCCCCTGCGGGTCACTAATACACTCCTCAACAAGTCTTTCTCCCTAGTGGATCTTTCACCAAGGACTTCCTTGTAAGTTAGAACACCAAGGCCACTTGTGCACATATCCTTCGGGAATTGAATATGCAGGCACAGATCCCATACCAGTTAGAAGAGAAGAATACATAAATTGTGCACATATCCCGAGGGAATTGAATATGCAAGCACAAACCCTATGCAAGCCAGAATGTGTGCACATATCCAAAAGGAGTTGAATATGCAGGCACAATAGAAGAAGTAGAGATAGAGATAGAGACCAAGGTCACCCCGAGGTAAGAGCCTCATCAGAACAGGTAGAGATAGAGATGGAAGACAAAAGGTGCAAGCCATCCGGAGGAGTTTGAGGCAAGAGCCCTAGATGGACACCACAGAGATGTATCCTTTTAAACTAGTAAGAGCACCTTGCTTGTTTGATTGATGGTTGCAGTCGTTGGCCATGTTTGTTTTTCTTTTTAGTGACTCTAAGATAGTGAGTCACTCGTCTTTTGCTTGCATTTGGCAAAGGTTCTGGGACAGTGAGCATGTCGTTGTTCATTTCCCAAGCAATAAAGGTGGGAATTTAGACATATGAAACCCACGCAACTCTGCGAAGTTGCACCCCGCCCCATGTATGAGTGTTGTGTGCCGTGTATGTGGGTTGGGCTTAAACCGTAAATCGAAACAAAATGTTTTGTCTCTTATTCTTTTGATTTCATTAGTAGAGCTCACGAATCAAAAGAGGGGTACTGTAAATATTGCATTTTATACCCTTTACCACTCGAGCCCCCTTTCCCCAATGATGGTAAAATTCTAAAGCCTACGGTTAGTTTAGGGCCCGATCAGATTGAAATTGACTTGAGGAACGTTTTTATGGAAAATATAACTCTTATGAGCTAAATAAAACTACTTTTGGAAAATAAAGGCCGCGGAAACCCCAGGACATGCATATGCAGACACGCGTATGCCTACGCATGCTCCAGACCTGCGTACGCATGCTTCATGCATGCGTACTCATACATAGGCATGCGTATGCATGCTAGGGTTCTAGAAACTATGAAAGGTAAGTTTTCTACATTAAAGCTAAGGTTTGGAATGAATCTCACGTCGTCTGGGAGCCGTTCCAAGCCCCTATTTTCTCAATATAAAAAGCCATACATGGTACCTTTTCAAGAGACACAGAAACCTTTTCTGCGTTTGTTTCTTTATTCTGTTTTTATCTTATTTTGTGTTTCTTGAGTCTCTGTTTCTCTATTTACTTGTTGTTTATTCTTCATGTGTTAGATCAGGGTTTCCCTTTAATGGTTTCTTTAGTATACCATGAACACGCATTTACATGATCTTGCATTGATACATAGGTGGTGTGATGCAGTGAAGTAAGTGAGGTAAGTCATGCATTCACATGAACATGCATTTTGGATGATGGACATAATGAATATGTTTATTTGATGCTTTAATACTATGTTTAGATGTTTGGGTTATATTTGATGTTAATACCTTGCTGCCATGTCTATGTTTCTGCCCTTGTGATATCTTGTTTGTTTGTTGTCTTGGATAAGATAATATGATATGTATGATAAATGTATGCTAGGTTTGATGTGAGTTGCCATGATAGATGTATGTTAGGGTTTTGGGATGATTGATGCCATGTTGATTATTAGATGAATGTTAGTGTGTGTGTGTGTGTGAGTTTAGGATGCAATATTGAACATGCCTTAAATGAGATTAAGACATAAGACACAATGAGTGGAAGCCGACCCACGGGTTGGGTGCCTAACACCTTCTCATCTCCATACCTAAACTCTAAACCCATGTTTTGGTAGTAAGATTAGTCTTTCCACGTAAGGGCATTATATATATGGTTCCTAGACCTAAACTAGGTGGCGACTCCAACATTTTTTTCTCTGCCCCAATCCACTTGGCCGAGGCGTACTCTTCCACGTGTTGCGCCTACAAAGGCGATCACTCTTTCCATAATTCACAAGGTGTCTTAGCGGTCTTCTTTTAAGGCATCTCAATGAAAAAACAATTGGTAGAAATAATAGCTTCCCCTCCACAAGTTCTACAGCAGTCAAAGAACTTATCGCATTCATTGAGTTATTTCTCAAGTTCATTCTTATAATGAATGAACATCTATAATAACTCATCCTTGCCACTTAGCAAGCACTCATAACAGACTCTTGTGCATTCCAAATTTTTGATAACTCAAGCATGTCAATGAAGGCATGTAACATATATTTCATCCAAAGAAATATTACAAACATATATTGGGATTAAACACATTAATATCCAATCAAGTTCACACATGCTCAAAATATATATACATGTATGTAATTAAATAAAACTATACGTGCTCAAATACAACAATCATGCATCCTCCATATCAATACGAAAAAATCTCTTAAACTTTATAAATAAAATAATATCTATGGCCTAGGGGCGAACAGACACTCTCTAACTGAGAGTGAAGCCCCATAAAATAGCCCCACCAGTGTGCAATTTGCCTCATTCTTTTTCAAATTCAACACAACCAAATATTGGGTGTAGACACTCGATTTTACACCCATAATTTAATCTTGGATGACGGGTAGAATGACCATTTCATATACCCAAAAATTAGATTTGCATTACTTCCATTAAATCATTTATTGCATATCATAAAAATAATCTTGAGATTCTAACGGTCGCAATGGTATGCCCGATTCCCAAATCAGACCGTTGGATTGAAAGATATCACAAGATCAAATGTTCACAATCTGCATGCATTGTATAGGGGTGAAGCCGATTATGTGTGATTAATTGAAATTAATTTTGATTGGTTAATGATTAAAATTAATTAAATGAATTTTTGTGACTGGTTAAGTATTTTTCTTAAAGTGAGATCTATTGCATGGGGTTAAAACAAATAAGCTGATAATATTTAAAGACTATAGATAATTAGGCTTTTGGGATAATTATATTCAAAATAATTATTTTAAAAATCCTAATTATCACTTTGGGATGAGGTTTATCATGAAAATAACTCTAAAATTCGTCCAAATACAGTTTTAGAGTTGAAAACACTTCAAAAACGTGCTAATCAAGTAGCAGATTTCGTATTCAAGTTCCAAGGCACTTTTGGCATAGTAGAACTCAAAATTCGGACTAGGCTATTTCTAGTAAGTTGTAGAGAATCGAATTTCCCTTCAGCTGTCAAAATTTCAGCTTAATCTGAATTTTGAGTAATAAGATATGATCAAAATACTAAAACCTGTTCTAATTTGAAAAATCAGCTTACTCTTATCCAAATCTCCTTTTTTTTAGGATTTTCCCCATGCGTTTTTTTGCTTATTTTTAAAGCTGATTGGACTTAATTTTTAAGCAAACCTAGTTTATTTTCTAAGAAACTAACACCTCTATAAGGAGGCCTCTCAACATTCAGGGCGCTTCTTTTTCTGACTTCTTTGCTCCCCTTACGTTAAACACATTTTGAAAGCCTTGACTTTAAGTTTTGTAAGTAAGCATATTTTAGATCTCAAAGAAGTTAAACTTCTTTGATTTCTAAAGTATTATTTCATTGAAGGGTACATTCATGCAAGTAGGTATTTAATCTCATTCTTGTGTTTATTTTTCTCTTTCTTAATTGATATATGTGTGTTGTTAATTGCATGGTTTTCATGAATATATGTTTGATTTCATTGTCAATACAATCTTGTTCATACTTTATATATGCCATGTTCACATGTTTAGTTGGATTTTTCTTTAAGTTGATTAACATGCTTATGATTTAGTTCTTCTTTAAATTTCAAGATCTGCGATTAATCACTAAAACTTTTTTTTAAAGAAACGGATCTGTATTTTCATTAAATACAGATCTGAAATTTTTTCTAAATAAAAAAACAGATTTGTATTTTCATTAAATACAAATTCGAAAATTTTTATGAATAAAAAACAGATCTGTATTTTCATTAAATACAGATTTGAAAAATTTTCTAAACAAAAGCAGTTCTATATTTTCATTAAATACAAATATGAAATTTTTTTCTGAATAAAAACTGATTTGTATTTTCATTAAATACAAATCTGAAAATTTTCTGAACAAAAACAGATTTGTATTTTCATTAAATACAGATCTGGGATTTTTTTCTGAACAAAAATTGGTCTGTATTTTCATTAAATACATATCTGAATTTTTTTTTAAATAAAAAATTGGTCTGTATTTTCATTAAATACATATCTGAAATTTTTTTCTAAATAAAAACTGATATGTATTTTCATTAAATACAGATTTGGATTTTTCTGAATATAAAAATTGATCTGTATTTTCATTAAAGACAGATCTGAACATTTTATACTAAAAAAAATGGTTTTCTTCTTAAATAAAAATTGCAGATTTTGAATTTTTAAAGAGTGAATTAATATTGAATTTAGGGATTTCAGTATGTCATCGTAATGTCATGCATCTTCTGAATGGGTATATAAATGGTCATTTAGAGTCTAGAAGATTAAATTTCGTCTGGGCGGAATGGGTGCCTAACACCTTCTCATTCTATAACTTAGATCCCGAATCTAGACTTTGGTTTGTAGATAGTGCTTTATCTTTTCTTTTAGATTGTAATCTAGGAAACAAAGCTTTGTAATCTTTTACCAGATTGTAATTTAGGAGACAAAGCCTTGTATGTTTCACTTATTAGATTGTAATTCATTTGAGAAGGGTTTATCACTTGCTCCGCGACACTAACTGCTGGCATGCAGTTTTGGTGTTGGCGTGTAAGTGTATTCCCTTATCTCATCCCACTCTCCCTGTATATATGTGTGTGTGTGTTTATTAAATAATAATATAAAAAAATCTAACCTGTACACCTTTGCACTTAAAAAGGCCAAGGCTATGTTAATAGCATTAATGACATGTTTGACTGTCATTTACATCCATGCGAACTTTCATTACATATTCATGTATTCCAAATACACAACATAATAGCAAATGATATAAACCATTGTGTCCATATGTGTGTATTACTCATAGATTACATCAATTGTCAAACATTAACTTTGTTACCATGACTATCAAAGTTGATATACCAGCACAAGTCTAGAATCATACCTTTTAATGATTTTGTTTCTTTCTTTTCCTCCGCCAACCCAAAGCGGTACAAAGGCTTGGGTCATCACCACAAAAAGAATGGCTTCCTTCTTGACATGTTTTCTCATCAAGAAAGCATTTTATAAATATCAAAAACACGATATCATATTATAAAAGTCATTCTGCCCAAGATTTAATGCTTCCACTTGTAGGCCATTGCAAACATAGTAAATAAATCTTACACACTAGAATGAATCAAGTTTGTGTAATATTACAATCAACCAAAAGGAACTATAATTTTTAAATAATTATATTTCAATCGGCTATACTCCAAAAGAAAAACATAAACCAAATTGATACTTATATAAATCAAATCTGGTTCTTTGTAGCATAGATATAACGTTAGGAATACAATATAATGATTACATATGTAGGGTCAAGATTTGTAGCCCAAGCCTAAAAGATAAAGGATGTAAGCCCAATAAGCCTAATACAATGAATTTGTAAAGAGTGGGTGAAAGAGCTTGGCTGTTTGTGAACTAAGCAACAGTTAACCAAGATTATAAAGAATGAACCAGTACTAAAACACACTTGAAACTTGTATAAACTGATGTCTGAGGAGATAAATGATTGTTTGAATGGTTAGTACAGTTCTTAGAGCTCCAGTAAAATTTTCTTCTTCTTCTCCTTCTCTTTTTTCCGACCCCCTTCTTTTGAGAGGTCATTTACATTTATATAGTTTTCTTTTTATCCATCTTGATCGTACACTTGTTCTTTATCTAAGCATTCACTTGAGTATATGTCCCATTAGGTATCTTCTTTAGTTCTCCATGAGTGGTGGTAGCTGAGGCTACACTGTTCAGGGGTCTTCTCCACATAAATGCAGCCAGAAAAGTTGCTGCAGTACATTTAATGCGGTGGTAGCAGCTTTTCCCTTAGATATTTCTCTATTCTTATCATCTTTATACGTGTATGAAGTTCATCCTTATCGTTAGAACTTCCCGAAAGATTGCCCAAGCCACCTAGGTATTTGCTAGACTAGTATTCTTCGTATTTGAAAAGGATATACTACTTGGACTATATTCCTCTATCACTTCCTTGCATGGTTCTGCAGTTCGAGGCCTTTCCCAATCATTTGCTCCTCCTCGAATAAACTCATATCTTCAAATAGGGCCCAAAGCCCAATATATAAATTTGGGCTTTTATCCCCACAATAGCCCTTCAAAATTTTAATTTTTCCCTCGCATCTGAGGAGAAAAAAATAGGATTTTGATTTGCCGCAAAGATAAAGGCTAATAATGTAAAAATTACCTGAGTTTACACGCGTGAGAGCATAGATTTAGGCGCTTCATCATGGCTACTAACGTTTCGGTATTTATAAAGCGCTATTAATTGCTCCAGGCGACGCTATGTCTTTGGCATCCAACGGTAAGCCATTGATCCAACGGATGATATTTTTCCTCAGAATCTAGGCAGGATAATTCCAACTCATTTTCTGGCCCCTATATAAAGCCTCAAAGGAGATCATTTCTCCTTTACTTCACGATTTCTCAAACTCTCCAGCGAACTCAAGCATTCAAACTTACAAAGCTTTTCAAATCATCAGTATCACTTCTTCATAAATTCACAAGAACCTTACTAAGGACTTAAAGATCACTCCCCAACCCAGTTTGTGTAAGTTCCAATTCTTTCGCACCTATCTTTTTCTTTTCGACCATCTTCCTCAGCCTTCAAATTCCCATTTCCCCGATATTGTTCTTAGTACTTCCTTCTTTCTAGTTATCTGAAATGGGTAGATTTAGGTATTTGGTGGATAGTCTTGCCCAGATAGAAGTATTTAAAGAAATGTATCACATACCACAAGGCGTACACTTGCGGTATTGAATCGACATTTAGGCTTGGGGCTCACCTGGTTAGGCTTAGTCCCGACCAGTGTGCATCTAACGTCTTTAGGATCCTAGGAGCAGTTGATGCTTTGAATCGACATTTAGGCTTGGGGCTCACCTGGTTTGACGTAGTACATATGTACGAGTGTCATAGACAAAAGAGGGCGGGATATTATCTTAAATCCCGGTCCGACATTGTTAGGCTCATATCCTGTCTTCCCAAGTCTAACAAGGGGATGAAAGATGACTATCTGATCGTCTCGGAAGCGTGGCATGACGGTCTTCATTGCCCAACCCAACTAGGAGAGTCAGGTGGGATATCCCAGATCTAGGTTCTCTAGAAATAGATTTAGGATCTTCATCACTAGCGTTGTACCTTTTCTTTTTATATTTGTATTTTACTTTCTGATTGTTTAATTCTGTTGTGGTGTTAACAGATAAAAGGCACGTATCTCCTCGGCTCAGTCTAACTAACGTTGCCGCGCTTAATTACTTACTGAGATCAGAGATTTTTGTAAGTGAAGACAGGCAACTTCAGGCTGCACATCTCATTCTTGATTTCAAGCCACTCTCAAACACATTTCAACCTGTCGGCAACGCGATAAGGCAGGGAGACCATCGCATAAACCAGATAGATGTTGCTCGGCCAAATTTTTTTGTCTCCGTTCGATCTTGCCCCTGTGCCACATCCAAACCTACAGAGTGTACCACTTCTCATCCAACCGGTTCAACAGGTTCCCTTTGAACCAGTCGCAACAGAGGAAAGAGTTGCTTCCTCGGCCTTTTCACTTGAGGAACAGATTGATCAGTTTCAATTTGAAGAAGAGGCACCTAGAGAAGTTCAGGTGATTCTAGTTTCGGATGTCGATGAGGAGACTGACAGACAGTCCAGCATCCATGTTCCTGTTCCAATAACTGCCCTTCCAGACGATTCTTCGGAAAAAGAAGAAATGGCAAGCCTAAGGGACTTAATGAAGGCCAGGAAAAAAGCAACTGAGGCCAAAGAGACCGGTCCGTCTCAACCAGTTGTTAACCTTCCTCCACCACCACCTCAGGTCCTTTCTGACCTTGGCTTAAACCCAATCCCTGATCCGAAAAAGAAAAGGCCTGTTACAGATACTGAAGAAGGTCAGGTGGTGCCTCCAAAGGGAACTAAGCAACAGAGAGTGGCCAAGGACCATCGAGGGCAAAGGGCTTCATCTATTAAGAGTTGAGACGACACTCTCATCACCGATGTGCGCCCCGAACAGCACACCTGGTCCCCAAATCTAGAGTTGGATGGTGTTCCCTTCCCCTAGGACACCACAGTTAGAAATTACCAAGGAGGGAAGACAGGTCTCATTGCTGAGGCCCTGGAACAACCCCTTCTCCTGCCAAAGGATATGGAGGCTTACAGGCGCTTCAATCAGCATGAACTCTTTATGTCCCTTAAGAGGGACTTAGCTATGGTAAGTGAATCGATCCACTTCTTCAATTAAAATGCTGGTCATTCTATTCGACCCTTTTCTTTACTTTATACTAAAATTTTCCATTCTACTATGTAGATTACCCAACAAAGTTATGTGGCTGAGGAGTGGAATAAAAATGCTCGCAATGAAGCCAAGGCGGAGGCCTATTCCCAATCCGAGGTTGAAAGGAAGATGGGTAGTCTCAAGGAGGACTACGATAAGCTATCTGAGCAGCTAAAAGAAATGACCAAGCAAAGGAATAACCCTGATGTAGGCTGAAGACCAACGCAAGCAATTGCACATGACCGAGATTAATCTGGCGACAGAGAGAGAACTGGTGAAAGGTCTTCGAACTGAACTTCAAAAAGCCAAGGAAACTGCCCAATTGGCCAAGAAGGCAGTTGAGGCCGAAAAGCAGGCAGCATACAGGCTTGGGGTGGAGGAGACCCAAGTCAGACTCATAGAGGAGTTCTCCGCAATTAGTAGAGATTATTGTGATATAACCTGGGGTAAAGCCCGTGGCGCTGCTGAGGTCCCTGCAGAATCTGACCTGAGGCAACCTGGGAGCGTCTATTATGATCCTAAAATTCGTGAACTCCCAGGTCCTGACTCCTCTCCACCCAAACAGCTCCTGGAGGCCTCAGAACATCCATTGGTAAGCCAAGTTCCTCCTGTCCTCCCTGAAGCTCCCAAAGAGTTTAAGCAAACTGGTGGTCAAGGCAAGCAAGCTGAGGATCCTCAAAACAAGAGTAAGGACTTGGGTAAGAAGGCAACTCCTTCTGAACCCAAGGACCAAACCCAAGATGCTACTGCCACCCAATCCGACAAGGCTTAGATACTTAAGATTTTTATTTCATCCGTATTAGTCTTATATTATTATTACTATTATTTTTTTTTCTTTTTAACATTGTAAGGTATTGAAAAGTACTTTCTTTTTTATCAATGAAATTGTTCTTCTTTTATTTTCTATATCTTCATTGCATATATTATAAGATTGATTGTTACTGCAAATGATGCTAACCGATAGCTATTGTAATCTGAGCAGACTTAACAACGATATCCTGCTAGTTATGCAAATAACTTATACAAATACTGGGAAAAAATAGATCGTATAAGAATTGTTAATGAACATAAGAAACAAAGAATGATATGAAGGTTTTATATAGTTTCTGGTACTTAAATAATTAGATGTTTTACTCGAATTGATTTTTGTACAACACTTACAAAGAATACTACTGAGCATTGCTTCTGAACCAAGTACATGACCGAAGCGGCTTATCATAAGTTAGAGTCTATTTAAATATCTCCGAGGGCTTTAGGTGTAATTGCATTTAAGCTTAAATATTAATAAGAACTGTAAGGAGGTATTAACTAATCCACATCATCTGGTCTGAGGACTCCGGACATGATTGGATTTAAGTTTAAACACTTGTAAGAATGGTAAGGGAGTATTAACTAACCCACATCATCTGGTCCGAGGACTTCAGGCATGATTGGATTTAAGTTTAAACACTTATAAGAATCGTAAGAGAGTGTTAACTAACCCACATCATCTGGTTCGAGGACTTCAGGCATGATTAGATTTAAGTTTAAACACTTATAAAAATCATAAGGGAGTGTTAACTAACCCACATCATCTGGTTTGAGGACTTAAGACATGATTAGATTTAAGTTTAAACACTTCTACGAATTGTAGGGAAGTGTTAATTAACCCACATCATCTGATCCGAGGATTTCAGGCATGATTGGATTTAAGTTTAAACACTTATAAGAATTGTAAGGGAGTGTTAACTAACTCACATCATCTGATTTGAGGACTTCAAGTATGATTGGATTTAAGTTTAAACACTTATAAGAATTGTAAGGGAGTTTTAACTAACCCACATCATATGGTCTGAGGACTTCAGGTATGATTGGATTTAAGTTTAAACACTTATAAGAATTGTAAGGGGGTGTTAACTAATCCACATCATCTAGTCCGAGAACTTCAGGCATAATTGGATTTAAGTTTAAACACTTACGCCGAAACCTTTATGCAATGAATAAACATATTGATCAAAGAAAGAACTCGATTAGTAATAATACCTTTTAAGATTGTTTACATTCCAGGGGCATGGTATTACATGACCATCTAGGTCTTCCAAAAAATATTTCCCAATGCCAGCCTCCGAGGTAATACGATATGACTCTTCCCAATTGGGTCCTAATTTTTCCCAAGCCGGGTTCCTTGTAGTGCCCACAACTTTCCTGAGCACTAGATCACCAGGTGTTAAAGGCCTTAGCTTTACGTTGGCATCATAACATTGTCTGAGTTTTTGTTGGTAATATGCCAATTGGACCGTTGCATTTTCCCTTATTTTCTCAATCAGATCCAAACTCTTCTTTAGCAGTTCATCATTACTATTCGGACTGAATGAACTGGTTCTCAATGTTGGGAACCCAGTCTCCAGAAGGATAACAGCCTCAGCCCCATAAGTCATTGAAAATGGGGTCTTTCCAGTGGACATATGAGGCGTAGTTCTGTATGTCCAGAGTACGTGTGGCAGTTCTTCCACCCATTTACCCTTCGCGTCATCTAGCATCTTCTTCAATCCATTTACTATGACCTTGTTGACAGCTTTTGCTTGCCCATTCTCCTGGGATAAGCAGGGGTGGATTATCTGTTTGTGATTTCTAATTCGCAACAGTAATTTCTGAACGCTTTGCTATCAAACTGGAGACCGTTGTCCGAGATGAGGGTATGAGGAATCCCAAACCGAGTGATAATATTTTTCCAGACAAATTTCTTTGCATCTACGTCTCTGATATTAGCTAAAAATTCAGTTTCAACCCATTTAGTGAAATAATCTGTGTCGACTAGAAGGTACTTCTTGTTTCCTGCTGCTTTAAGGAATGGACCCACGATATCTAAACCCCATTAAGCAAAGGGCCATGGGCTAGATAACGGATTAAGGACTCCACTAGGTTGATGTATGTTTGGTGTAAACCGTTGACATTGATCGCACTTTTTAACATATTCATGGGCTTTCTTTTGCATATTTGGCCACCAATAGCCTTGGGTAATGACTCTATGTGCCAAAGATCTACCTCCAGTATGGCTTCCACAGATTCCTTCATGTAACTCCTCGATGAGTGATTCAGCTGTCTTAGGATGTATGCACAATAAATACGGCCCCGAATAGGAGCGTTTGTACAATTTCTGGTCCTCAGATAGCCAGAATCTAGTAGCCTTCCTCCGAACTTTGTCTGCTTCTAACCTTGTTTTAGGCAAAGTATCCTTCTTCAGGAATTGAATTATAGGGTCCATCCAATTTGGCTCAATTCTGATTTGATGAACGCGGACTGCTTCTATTCTTATCTCTGTGGGTTTATACAAGTCCTCAACAAGAATAACCCGAGGCAGATTCTGTGCCGAAGAAGTAGCAAGCGTGGCCAGAGAATCAGCATTTGCATTACCATTTATGGGGATGTGTAACAAATTAAAAGATTCGAACTTTGACTGTAGACACTTAACTTGGCTCAAGTACCCTTGTATTCTTTCATCTTTCGCCTCGAATTCCCCTTGTACCTAGCCGACGACTAGCCTTGAGTCCGAGAACATTTCCACTGACTTTCCTCCAATTCTCTGGACCATTGCTATTCCCATCAGTAGAGTTTCATATTTTGCCTCATTATTTGTAGCCGTGAAGCCTAGTTTTAGCAACTTTTCAATAATGATCTTCTCTGGGGATATTAGCACTAGCCCCACTCCAGATCCTTTCTGGTTTGCTACATCGTCTACATATACCTCCCAAAACGAGGGGCCTTTCTGAGAGATTACGCCAACCAATTTTTCATCCATGTTCTGTGCTGGTGTTAATTCTTCTAACGAGGGCTCAGTGAACTCGGCTACTAGATCTGCGAGGACCTATCCTTTTATAGAGGTACGAGGCATATACTTGATGTCAAAAGCCCCTAGGATAGTGCCCCATTTGGCTATTTTCCTAGTGTAGTCAGCACTTCTAAGTATGGTTTTAAGCGGGAGTTGGGTAAGAACAATAACCGTATATGCTTGAAAATAATGAGGCGGCTTCCGTGTACTAAGCACTATTGCCAGGATAGCTTTCTCCAGTGGCAAGTAACGAATCTCGACTTCATGCAGCGACTTACTCACATAATAAACTAGCTTTTGCACACCACAATTCACTCGTATTAACACCAAGCTTACAGCATAAGAAGCTACAGCAATGTAAGCAAACAAGACTTCATCTGGCTCAGGACTAGACATGATTGGTGGTCGAGCTAGATAGTCTTTAAGTTGCTGGAAAGCTACAACATATTCTTCAATCCACTCAAATCCCTTCCACTTATTGATCAGAGAGAAGAAAGGCATACACCTATCTGCTGATCGAGAGACAAATCAGTTCAGAGCAGCAGCCATTCCAGTCAACTTCTGGACCTCTTTGGGATTCCGAGAAGGTTGTAAATTGTTGATGGCCTTTATCTGATCTGAGTTGACCTCAATTCCCCTATGAGTTACCATGTAACCCAAGAATTTGCCTGATCCCACACCAAACAAACATTTGGATGCATTTAAACGCAACATGTATCTTTTGAGAACTTCAAAAATGTTTCAAAAATCTCTCACATGCTTAGAAACAATCTTACTCTTCACCATCATGTCATCTATGTATATCTCAATACTTTTACCCAGTTGTGGCTCAAACATCCTCGTCATCATTCTTTGATAGGTGGATCCTGCGTTTTTCAAACCAAATGGCATCACTTTGTAGTGGTAGTTCTCAATAGGGGTGACAAAGGCAGTCTTCTTCTGATCATCCAGGGTTAATGGTATTTGGTGATAACCTTGGAAAGCATCCAGAAAACTCATCCGAGGATGGCCAACAGTTGCATCCACTAGCTGGTCTATTTTAGGCATAGGGAATGGATCTTTAGAGCAAGCCTTATTTAAGTCAGTGAAATCTACGCATACTCGCCATTTCTCATTCTTCTTCTTTACCACTACAGTATTCGCTAGCCACTTAAGATAAAAAACTTCCTTAATAGCTCCAGCTTGTTTGAGCTTTATTGCTTCCTCTCGCACTGCGTTAGCGTGTTCCTTGGATGGGCGCCGATGAGGCTGTTTCTTAGGGGTGATTAATGGATTGACCTTCAGATGGTGACATATGAATTCTGGATCTACCCCCGGGGCTTCGTAAGCATTCCAGGCAAATACATCGATGTTTCTCTTAAGAAATTCTATAAGCTCTTCCTTCTCCTCAGGAGGTAGTTGAGATACAACTTGAAAGAACTTCTCTGGATCATCTCCGATAGTAACTTTTATCAAATCTTCACACCTCGCACCCTCAGCTGAATCATTGATGTGCACTGTCAGAGGTTTTGATTGCTATAAATCCCTTCCAGCATGGGCTAAGGACTCAACTTCAGGCTTATGCTGGATGGCAGCCATTAAGCATTGTCTTGCCATAGATTGATCTCCCAGGATTTCATTAACTTGACCTTTAGACAGATACTTAACCTTCTGATGCAGAGTAGAGGAAACAGCCCCTAGCTATGAAGCCAGGGTCTAGCCACAATTGCAGTATAAGGCAAATATACGTCTACAATAATGAAATCTACCTCTACTACCTCTGTACCAGTCTGCACGGGTAATCGTATTCCAACAACTCTTCCTTCGAAACTCACCAGGGGAGAACTGTATGGAGTTAAGTCATCAGGTTTTAAGTTCAGCCCCTTATAGAGATCAGGGTACATTATCTTTGCTGCGCTGCCCTGGTCCACCATTACCCTCTTCACATCATACCCTCCAATTCTGAGGGTGATTACTAAAGCATTATCATGGGGTTGGATAGTTCCAATCTTGTCTTTGTCCGAGAATCCTAAAACTGGTGGAATACTCATTTTAGTTCTCTTCGGATCGTGATTAACGTCTCCTCTGGGTAGACGGGCTACCGACATTACCCTAAATGGTCAGGATCATGTTCTCCCTGGTGCGGCGAAAATGACATTGATAGTTCCTAAAGGGGGCCTTGAAGAATCATCCTTTCGGGGCTCCGAGTTCACTTGACTTCCTTGGCCACTAGAGTGATGCAAGAGTTATTTTAACTTACCCTCGTAGACAAGCTGTTCCAAATGATCCCAAAGACTTCTACAATCTTCTGTGGTATGCCCATGATCCTGGTGATACTGGCAGTAGAGGTTATGATTACGTCTCTCAGGATTTCCCACCATCGTGTTCGGTCGTTTGAAGAATGGTTCATTTTTAATCTTCTCCAAAACTTGATGCACTGGCTCTTGGAATACTGCGTTGATTGCTTGAGGATTCGCTGATCCAGACTGTTCAGCAAAATCTCTTCGCGGTTTATTGTTATTGTAACGGTCCGACCTGAAATCTCTCCTCTCCTGGGGGATAACCTTGTCCTTTCCCTTTCCTTGCTGCTGATCTTCCTCAACTCTTTTATACTTGTCAATACGGTCCATGAGCTGACGCACGTTAGTAATAGGCTTACTAGTTAAGGATTTTCTTAAACCATGCTCGGACGGAAGGCCGAGCTTAAATGTATTAAGGGGCACTCCATCAAAATTTCCTTCCATCTCATTGAACATCTCCCAGTACCTATCTGAGTACGTTTTCAAGGTCTCACCTTCTTGCATGCTCAAGGATAGCAATGAAACCAAGGGCCGAGCGACTATTCAGCAGGTGACAAAACGGGAACCAAATGCTTGAGTGAGTTCTTTGAAGGAACTAATGGAATCTGGTTTCAGGCTGTCAAACCATCTCATCGCAACTGGTCCCAGACTGGAGAGGAAAACTTTGCACATCAAACCTTCATCCTTTGGTTGAAGTGGCTCACATGCTCCACAGGGTCTGTTCTACCATTATAGATAGTGAACGTCGGCTGATGAAAGCGACGAGGAAGTCTTGCCTCTTCAATCCTACATGTGAAAGGCGATCTGGAGATTTGGTTCAAGGCCTTTCTCATAGCATCATTCCCTACGCCTCCATGTGATGGACTTCGAGGTTGCCGTTTACGATAATGTTCTTCTTCATAGGAAAAAGACTCACTAACTGGTGTTCGAGATCTCCGTTTATAAGTGACGTCTTATTCATCGTCAGAATTATCATCAGAGTATGAAGAAGTTCGCCTCCTCTTTGCATGTCGCAACTCCCTTTTCAACTAGTCAATCTCTAGTTGCATGTTTTTGTTCTTCTTTGCATGAGACATGTGACTTCCACCTTGTAGCTGGCTTCGGTCAGTATGTGTAGCATGTACACTACCTTCATGATCATGTCTTTGCTCCAAGTTAAGAAAAAGGATCAACGTGTTGGGATGCCCTGGATTCTGCTGGTTGTTGCCCTGGTTTAGCCATCGTCAACTGTGACTTCCACTCTTACTCAAGCTCTCCCCACAGACGGCGCCAATTGTAGGGTCAAGATTTGTAGCCCAAGCCCAAAAGATAAGGGATGTAAGCCCAATACAATGAATTTGTAGAGAGTGGGTGAAAGAGTTGGGCTGTTTGTGAACTAAGCAACAGTTAACCAAGATTATAAAGAATGAACCAGTACTAAAACACACTTGAAACTTGTATAAACTGATGTCCGAGGAGATAAATTATTGTTTAAATGGCTAGTACAATTCTTAGAGTTACAGTAAAATTTTCTTCTTCTTCTTCTCCTTCTCTTTTTTCCGACCCCTTTCTCATGAAAGGTCCTTTACATTTATATAGTTTTCTTTTTGTCCATCTTGATCGTACACTTGTTCTTCATCTAAGCATTCACTTAAGTATATGTCTCATCAGGTATCTTCTTTAGTTCTCCATGAGTGGTGGTAGCTGAGGCTGCACTGTTCAGGGGTCTTCTCCACATAAATGCGGCCAGAAAAGTTGCTACAGTACATTTAATGCGGTGGTAGCAGCTTTTTCCTTAGATATTTCTCTGTTCTTATCATCTTTATACGTGTATGAAGTTCATTCTTATCATTGGAACTTCTCGGAAGATTGCCCAAGCCACCCAGGTATTTACTAGACTAGTATTCTTCGTATCCGAGAAGGATATACTCCTCGGACTATATTCCTTTATCACTTCCTTGCATGGTTCTACAGTCTGAGGCCCTTCCTAATCATTTGCTCCTCCTCGGACAAACCCATATCTTCAAATATGGCCCAAGGCCCAATATATAAATTTGGGCTTTTATCCCTACAACATGTATTTTATAATATTGCTTTCACAAAACAATAAATGTCTAGAAATTAACGAAGGCACACAAATTAAGAACAATCATATTCATACATTGGCAAACAACGTCTACTAACAAGAACTAGAAATTGTAGAATAGTTTTAGAGAAAAACAAAGTTTCAAAATGAAAACCCATTCGCACTATGGGCTTGTTTCGCAGAAAACTGTTATCTATAAAACCACAAAATTCCTTTAACAGTAATCACAAAAATAAATTAAAAAATTTGCTTTAAGATTGTTAGATATATTTCAATAATTTACTTTTGTAATTAAGCAAAAAGGAATAACATACATATTTAATTATAAGTAATAACACAAATAGATGTGATAGGCAAAAGTAATAAAAAAAATATATTGTATATATAAGAAGAAATCTACAAAATAATTAAAAACTCACAGACCAAATGCATGAAGGATGAATGATACAGATCAAGTCTTGTGTGTGACACAATCTCCTTAAAGCAGATTTCGCCCCTCACACAATCTGTGATACTTTGAGACTCATGGGAGTCTACCTCCCAGGATAAAATGATCTACAATACGGAGAAGAAGCATACAAGGTTCGTGCTCTGCAAACTAATCTATGTCTCTTTCTCTCTTATTGACTCAAAAAATAAAATAATAAAATATTATTATTATTTGGACAAGAGGGCCCGATCCACACATGCCTAAAGCCCAACCTAATGTCCAACCCATAAGCATATAAACTCGTATTCTCTATCATTTTCTATGTGGGACTCAAGGATTCTTGCCACTTCGATACCATGTTCAAGTGGACACATTAGGAGTCAATTTCTTATTCACTCCACAATATTTTTCTAACAAAAACCATAGCAGCCAAATCTAAATCATGAGTTTGGGTAATTTTTGTTCAAAATTCTTTAATTGTCTAGAGGCATAAGCAACCTAGCCAGTCATGTTTTTACATCGCACAAAAAATGACATTGAAAAAAGAAGTCCAAAAAACACATTTCAACCTGATTAAATCGACAACACAGCATCACATTCTTTACTTATCTTCTACCTTACCAATCTCCATGTATTATGACTCCTAGAATAACAAAAAAAAAAAAAATCACATAGGAATTTTATCAAACAACTTGTGTACGTGTAGAGAGACAACCACCCTTGGTTTCATGGAGGCTGGTGTCGCATGAAAAAAAATGCATGTATTAGAACCATTACTACCAACACTAATAGAGAACAAACATCTGAGAGTGTAGTTCACCAGCATTCTATCACACATATGTTTAGCAATTTCAATCAACTATACTAACCAACCCCAACCTTCAAAACAAAAATAAAATGCCCACTGAATCCAAAATAGCGGCAGCCCCAACATAACATTATGTAGGCTATCATATAAAAACACCCAAAGATTATAATAATTTATAGATAGGGAACACCATTGTAAAATGAAGATGACAGAAACACTATATATCAAACCAAAACAAAGCCAAAATTGAAACCAAATAGAAGAATTCCCAAGAAAGCAAAAATCCAATAAAAATTGCATTAAAAAAAAAAAAGGAAAAATAAAGTCCAATACCTGAAATCCAATCCAGAGGAAGAAGAAGAAGATGTGGAAACTCTGCAAAGAAAATAAAAAAAAAAAAAAAAAAATTTTAAATTAAGAGAAAAGAGAAAGAGGAAATGAAGTGTACCTTAAAGCAGCGATTGAGTTTTCTGCATCATTGGAGATAGAGACTGGAGTGGGAGAGAAAGGAAGTTTACTGTGCGGGTTTTCAGTTTGATAGCAGTTGGGTTTTTGTTTTTGTTTTCAAAGGTTTCATGTGTAATTAATTCAAAAATTAAATAATTTTGTTTTTAAACAATGAGATGTAAAACTGTGGAGGCTGCAAAGTTGAGGTGGCAAGTTCACAGAAAGTCAATAAAAAGTCAAAAGTTTTGGTTATATAATATTTATAATAGATAGATTAAATAAATAATAAATACAAAAAAAAAAAAAAAATTCTAAGAGTAGACAAAAATCCACAACTTGTCTCCAATTATCCACACAATAATGTGTAAGTGATGGAGAAAAAGTGGTAGGTTCATATAAAAGTGACAAATATCAAATTACACATTCTACCATGTAGGATAGTTTTTTTTTTTTTTTTTAGTGAGAAATTCTACAACTTTATTAGGATGAAAATAAATTCAATACATTGTGAGCATAATGAACCTTTATTAAGAGGAAAATATATTCAATACATCTTTTGAGTTATTGAACCTATTGAGGGTGGTTTCTTTACTTTTTGTACCCTAGACATGTGTCTTGATGTTATTAGATAACGTTTAGTCTAGGCTTTTTCTAGGAAGGAAGTTGGGTCTGATGCTCCTGCAGAATGGGCTCCAAGGTCCCATTTTACTGTTGCCAATTTGTGCACAAACATTGAGTTCAAAGTCCAGGGGACGATGCTGCAAACTGGGCTTATTCTTCGTTTCTACCACAAAAGGAATATTTCTCCAGCTTTTACAACTGACTTTTCTTAACTTTCTACTGTGCAATAAAGTTTTCTACACTTTTCTGCAACGTTAGTGACCATTCTCCATTTTCTATTGCAGAAATATTTCACCACTTTTTGAACATAAACTCTAAAACCCAAAGAAAATACCCATCAAGCAAATGTTAGTTTATATGGGTTAGCATATTCTTAAATACACACACACACACACACATA
Organism: Quercus ilex subsp. ballota; assembly: GCA_032727855.1. NCBI lineage: Eukaryota > Viridiplantae > Streptophyta > Magnoliopsida > Fagales > Fagaceae > Quercus > Quercus ilex. Next base: position 51,118,775 of record CM064908.1, read on the forward strand.
TATATATATATATATATTGTATATATACTTATACGTATTCACATATAAATATACAAAATATACTCTGCAGAATATGAACACAGTGTATATATATACATATGGCAGAATAATTTAGTTCACATTAAAAGTAATGCGCGTAATAACAAAAGCTTCAATAGAAATAATCCTGGGTAAAGAGTATTCACAGCAGGATGTTGACTAAAAAGATCTTAATCCTAACTCACACAACCTTATTACCAAATAAGTCTATAAAGTTATGTAGTCATCTTTTGGAGATTGCAAAGAGTGTGTTTTGGTGTTTTTTGAGGAAGGGAAAGGATTCCTAGCGATGCTTGCTAATTTAGCCACTCTACTTTCTCTCTTTTCTCAAATATCACTTTATTTCTCTTTTCTCTCTTCTTTCACTTTCAACTCGCTATTCAGATTTCATTGGTTATTGTGTTGTTCTTCTTCCTTGTTACTGTTGTTCCCATATTCATGGGTATTGTTCCTTTTATACCCAACATCAAGCCTATGTGATTTTCCTTCTTCACCATTGTTTTCACCAACCATTTTGTTTCCTGTAGGCATTCAGTCGACACCCACAACGTATTGTTCTAGCAATGTGCAGGTGGGTTCAATCCCATTACTTGGCTTTACAACAAACTTCCTCATCTTTTTGGTAAAGGACAATCTGTCATACACCATTACCTCTCTCTCTCTTTCCAAAATAGTAAAGCTCTCATTAATTCTCTGTCTTCACTCTCTAGCATGCATCAGATGGTTCCTACTTACCTTCTTCCCATTTTTGGTAAAGATGCTTTCCCAGCAAAGCATATTCCCAAAAGTAGTCTCGGCGAGATGCTAAATCTAGGTCATTTCCCCCCTCCACCAAACCATACTCCCTTGCATGGTTGGGATGTAGAAGGGTAAAACCCAGACTTTACCTTACTCACCTGTCTTGCTACTTTTGTATTTTCTTTGATTTTGTTTTCTTTCTCCATGCATTGTCTACTGTTGCTACTTTTATTTTATTTTATCGTGTCTCTTACTAAAGATAAGTTTGGATTCTCTTCTTCTTTTTATAAGAATGTTATGGGTTTTATGGGCTTGCTGCCCTTTATTGGGTCAAAAGGGTTTTAGGCCCAATTTTCCTTAATCTGCCAAAGTCATTTTGCAGAAAATTTGTATACTGCAAAAGGTCTATATTTTGTAGAATATCTGTATACTACAAAAGGTCTATATTTTGTAGAATATTTGTATTTTGTTGTAGGTCTTTCAGTTGCATTTCTCCCTTAGCCCAGATGTAAGTATAAACTTTTATTTCTTTTATTTGTTTCTTTGGTCTTTTTGGTGGATCTTTAGGCCTTATTTTTTAGATACTAAATCCTGTAAAGATATGGTGTAAAACTCATATTTTACTCCTTCAACCTTGACATGCCATATCATCTTATTACATATTTAAGAATAAGTATTACCACACCCAGTCAAGTATAATACTCATATATAAATCCAACTAAATTAGGAGTTTATTGAGATGTTATTAGGTGTAGTAGGATGTATTAAATTTTATGTAAAATACTGATGTGGTAATCTCTTATTGGATGGTATAGAACATGAGTTTTACACCCCATCCTTACCAAATTCGGACTCTATTTTTTATGAGCTTTCCTCCTTATAGGCTTATGGGTAAGAATCTGCAAAAATGTGCATCAATGTAACCAAAATATGGCTGGCTTGGAAAATTTGGAATCGTATAAAAGTGACAAACAAAATCAAAATGTCGTGGTTTTGGTTTTCTAATTTTTATTTTTGTCAGGATTATCTTAAAAAAAAAGGCAAAAAGCCACTTTTAGTCCCTATATTTTCAGGCGATTCTCATTTTAGTCCCTACATTTTATTTTTATCGCTTTTAGTCCCTATCCTGAAAAACGCTTCTCGTTTTGGTCCATGCCGTTACATCAGAAATAGAGAAAGCTGATGTGGCAAACGGCAGGAATAAATAATATTAAATTAATGTCCACATGGCCTAAATTAATAATAAAAAATGTTTTTTGGCATTTAAAAATGCCACGTCAGCATCTAAATTAAAAAAATTAATTTTAACTAAATAAAAAAAATTAAAAACTAAATTAAAAACTAAAAATCATATGGATTGAGATCTAAGTGTGTCTTGAACAAGAACAACAAGAACACAAACCCAGATTCTGCCACCGAGTTTCTATGTCGATTTGGGTTCTACCACTGAGTTTTAGTCGCATGGTTTGTTTTGCTAAAAATTGTGAAAGACCACCTAAGTTTGCTGGGTTTTTACCAAATCGAGTTTTTTTTTTTTTTTGGGTAGCTAATTTGAGTTTGTGTGAATTTGTAGAGAAATTAAAATTTGGGTTTAAGAATTTATGCTTTGATTCATGGCTGTGCTTTGACTGAAATTAGAGAATTTAAGTTTGATTTGTTCAGAATTTTGAGTTTGGGGTTTTTTTTTATTTTAATAAATTTCTGAGTTTGTGTTCTTGTATCTGGGTTTATGTTCTTGTTGTTCTTGTTCAAGACACATTTAGATCTCAATCCATATGATTTTTAGTTTTTAATTTTTTTTATTTAGTTAAAATTAATTTTTTTTAATTTAGATGCTGATGTGACATTTTTAAATGTCAAAAAACATTTTTTATTATTAATTAGGCCATATGGACATTAATTTAGTATTATTTATTTCTGTCGTTTGCCACGTCAGTTTTTTCCGTTTCTGATGTAACGGAAAGGACTAAAACGGGAAGTGTTTTTCAAGATAAGGATTAAAAGCGATAAAAATAAAATATAGGGACTAAAATGAGAATAGCCTGAAAATGTAGAGACTAAAATGTGTTTTTCGCCAAAAAAAAATTGTCAGTTTGTAATTGGTCTGACTTTATGGGGATATCATCGGGAAAAGGAAAAGAAAAATGGTTGATATGGAGTGGGTCCTATGAGGGAACGAAGGAAGAGTCTGATGACAAACCGCGGGAGGCCCACTTTGAAGTCGAGATAAACTTGGCGACGAAGTAATTGGAAAGCGAGAAGAAAGAAACAGTATAGAATAGTTGAAAACGACACGACCCGACCCGACCCATAATTAAACAAAAACAAAAATGGTTAACTTCTTCCTCTCACTCCTCCACAAAGACACAGTTGGATTTATGATCACTTCTTCCCTGCTGCTGTGTTTGGTTCCCTCACTCACAAAACTTTTATCCCATCTCAGAATAACAATGCTTCTTCTTATTCAGTAATAATAATAATAATAATAATAATAGTACTTGTTCTTCCTATCTGTGATCGTAGAAACAATCATCAGATCAGATCAGATCAGATAAGAGTGTGAAAAGATGATGCTCCAGTTTCCCGACCTGGTCAAGATGAAAACTAAGAAGGTAAAAATTAAAAATTGAATAAAATTAGGGTTTGTAATTAATATATATATATATATATGAATCGAAAGTAGTATTGTTTAATTTAAATCAGATGGTGTTTGAGGATGTATATGCTGCGCGTGACTCTGCAACCCTGGAGCAATTGAAAGAATTGAGCTCAAAGCGAAGAGTGATTGAAGAGTCTATCAATGAGAGCAGTTTTGTTACGGAGGCTATTGCCAGAGAAATGTATGGTGGCTTCACATCTCCTCTTCAGCAGGTATCCAACTAGTTCAAATATCATTTTAACCAACCGAGCTCTGCTCTGTTGCTTGGGGAAATAACATACATGGCCTTCAGGCATATTTTGAATTTACTTTACAGGGACTCAATTGGTAGCTCATAGCATATATAGCTAGCAACAACACTTACTACTTCTTTATTCGATTGGTCGACTTTCACTAATACTGACTCCATAGTATAGACTATAGACTCGTTTTCTTTTTGTGCATACTGCCTTTTTCTCTATAATTTTTAATTTTGTTTTCTTTCTACATGAAGCAGTCTTTTTCAATTCTTTATCCTAAAAAATAAAAATAAAAAAGATTTTTTTTTTTTTTTTTTTTACCATATGTTTATTAAGTCCACTTGGTGAGATTTTTAAAGAACTACCTTGCATACCTTTAAAACATTCGTGTAGCTTTTGACAGTGTGGTAATGTTACTTGATGAATTCGTGTGGTTGAATTATATTCATTTGTTTGATTTGCATGCCATTAGTAAGACTAATCAGTCTCTGGCAGAAGTAAGCGGTGTTATTTTAGTGGATTTGTGTTGTATGTGCTGTTGTAGTGGGGAGGTTGTGGATCCCTTTTCAGTGTAGTAGGGTTGCGTATCAGTTATGGAACTTCGTTTTCAAGACTCTTGCGGTCTATTGGATCTTACCAGGGAGTGGGGAAACACTCCTCGAAATTTGGAACTTGTTTCCTTCGTGCTTAATGTGGACCATTTGGAGGGAAGCATAATAGGCGCACTTTTGAGGGATTGGAGTGCATGGCTGATCAGCTTCTTGCCTCGTTTGTAGGCACTTTGTTCGATTAGTCCTGTGTGTGGGGATTCACATCTAGTGAATCCATTCCCTTTTTTATAGTCTCTTTCTTTTTGTACATAAGTATTTTGTCTTTGCTATATTCCTTTTCTCTGCTTCGTGTTTGTTTTAGCGTGAAGTAGTCTTTCTAATAATATTATTCTTACCTATAAAAAAACAGTTATCGGTCTTTGGCAGAATTAAGTGTGTCATTCTTATTCTATTCTTTATTTATTTTTAAATGCATCAGGACCTTCACAAGCTTGAAGAGTATCTGCCGTTACTGGAAAATTTGATTTTCCACGCAGATTTGGTTAGTAGCGATTGGAAGATGTTTCGATGGACTTCAGATCTGAAGATACGATGGGCTAGTTCTCTGAGTTCATCTTCTTTCTTTAACCTTATGGGTCCAAGATTTTTTCAAATTGATAGCTTACGGTTTGAGCTTGGTATGACCCTTTTTCTTTATGGTGCAATCCTTCGAGAGAGGGCTTTGGAAGTTCTGCCAACAGGTATGCAGTAATCCATCACCTTCTTATCCCGCTCAAATGTGTGCATTGGCTATAGTTTTAATTAATTCCTTTGCATTGTCATAGATTTGGTGCAGTCTGCCACATTATTCAGAGAAGCTGCTGGAGTTTATCATCATCTGGCTCATGAGGTTCTTCCCATGTTAGAGCCTGCATTGCCTGCAGAAAGGCCACCAGAAGCGATCTCATCTGTGTCCACTGTCATGAGCCTCATTTGTATGGCAGAGGCCCAGGTTAGTTATTTGGATGTCAATTTTTGTTTTCCTTTTTGGATATTCATCAGAGAATCATGGCATGGAAATTTGTTGAAACATTTTTGAAATATTAATACTTAAAAAGGGGAGGTGTTTATTTTCTCTTAACAAAGTGTTACGATCAGGTGCCTTTTTGTGATAATTGATGTTATCATGCAAATGTAATAGGCAGTAACTATAAGGAAGGCTGAAGAAAAAGGGACTACTGTAGGGCTCTTGGCAAAGTTACACTATGGTGTTACACAGTTACTTGACGAGGCCTATGACATGTTATATAAAGAGACTAGAGAGTGCAAAGACATTTCTTCACGGTTTGCGGTATGTAAGGTTATTGGTAATTTTTCTTGGCTATATCTGATTCTTGATTTAGCATAAATTAATTTTGTGCTTTCTGTCTCGCAATTGAAGTTCTTACTTAGCTTAATTGGTCAAATGGTCTTCCATTCCCGGCTGAAAATAACATAAGATAATCAAAGTAGAATTAGCTTTCTTAGAGCACTAGCATACGATTTACATCCTCAAAACCTACTTTATCTATTTTACCATCTCATTTTACAACTCACCCTATATCCCAATTTCTAATTTTACATATAACTCATTAAAATAATATAAACTACAATATAAACTACAACATTAAATAATATAAAAAAAAATTCAATTCTCTTTCCTCTCTTCCTTTTTCTCTCTCTCCCCAGTAAACCCACACAACCACCTTCCACCATCAGCCACAAACACCAATTCTTCACCAGAATCACCACAAAATTACGAAAAAAAAATTGCCACCAAAAACACCAGCCACCACCGAACCACCCTCCGCCACCACTGAAATACCAGCCAACACTGAGCCACAAACCCATAACCCGACCTAAGTACCCAACACCCACCACCGAAGCAACAAGCCAACAACCACCACCGAAAAACTCCATCCTCACCGTCGGTCCAATCCAAAACCAAACTCACTGTCGGTCTGATTTACCAACCGATGTTGTTAAAAGCGTTGAGCGCAGCGTAGAGGCCTCCTGGAGCCTAGGCGCAAAGCGCAAGCGCACGCCTGATCGATGTGAAGTGCATTTAAAAAAAAAAAATTAAAGAAAAATTATTAATGGTCAATACAACTATGAAATGATCAATTAATCATATAAAATACAATAAAACATTTTATATAATTCTCTTATGCTTTACAAAATACATGCAACCATGATATTTGATGGCCATGATTACAAAACATGGTTGAATCAAAATAGAAGTATAGAACCAAAAAGGCAAAGGCTAAAAAGTACTAGAATGTTAAGTAATGTCAAGGTTTTAAAAATCGGACTAGACCGGCCGGTTCGATAGGTTGAACTGGGAACCGAAGGCCAGTCTGGTCCCGAAAAATGCCTAAAACCGGGAAAAATTGGTCAAAACCGGTAAAAACCAGGAACCGGAGGCAAATCTGTCCGGTTTTTAAAAAATTGAGTAATGTTATCTTTGCCTAATAAAATCAATGCAAATATGCAATACAATCCTAATCTACATAGTCATCATCATCCTTATTAAGCAAGGGACCATCATCATTGTCATCACAAGATTTGTAGGCCACATCATTTTCCTCATCATCTTCATCTCCATCATGAGGAGCATGTTGTGAACTAGAACTTGAACCTATTGCTTGCCTAGGGGCCCCATTCTTGATCTCAAGTTGAATCTTTCTTCTTCAACTCCAGAAGCTCTAGCAACTCTACCCCATGTCAAAATATCATCATCAAACGCAAGATCATCTTTAGCAAATTCATCTAGTTCATCTTCTCCTACTCTTCCAGTCAACCACTCATTGCTATCATCTATTAGGTGAATGGTAGCACACTACACTATTAGTTTTTATATATTAAATTAATGGCTTATATCAAACATATTTGATCTAATGGCTAAAAATCAAATCAAGATTTTTTTTATTAAAAAAAAAAAAAAACAAAAAGCTCAAAAAAGCGCGCTTTGCGCTTAATAAAAAAGCTCTAAAGGCGTGCTTTTGTGAGGGTGCCTCGCTTTAGAGGGAAAAAGCCCCAAGGGTTGTGTGCTCTGTGCTTTGCGCTTAAGCACACCTTAAGCTCGCTTTAAACAACACTATTACCGACCTCCATTCCTCTCCACCAAGCAATTGCTTTCATCGTGACCCATCCACCACAAACCCATCGGAACAAATCACAAACACTAGACCTAAATCCAACCACCCAAACACCACCCAAACTCCGACCAATCTCCACCCAAATGCCGACCCAAACACCACCCAATCGCCACCCCAAACGCCGACCCAAACTCCAACCCAATTTCCACCCAAACATCACCCAATCGCCACCTTGAATGCCGATCCAAACACCACCCAGTCGCCACCCCAAACGCCGGCCCAAATCCGGCTCAAACGCCAACCAAACTTCGACCCAAACCCACCAAACGACAACCACAACTATCTATTTCTATTACAGTGAGCAAACTATAATTTACAAAGGAAAAAGAAAACAAAAAAAGAAGGAATCAAAGAAAGAAGGATTCCGGGGATGCAGAGAGTGAGAGTGGCTGAGGGAGAAGAGAGAAGGGAGAAGGGAGGGGGGAGAAAGAGAACGCAGAATGAGAAGAGAGAGAAAAAAAAGGAATAAAATATATTATTTTTGGTTAACATCTGATGATCAGTAAGGTTGTATGTACACAACCTTACTATTCACGGATGTTAAAAAATTTTGCATTCTCATACCCGGATGAAGCTCTATTTCTAGGTCTTGGTTACTAAAATAGCAATTGGGGGGGTTTTTACACCCCCAATGCTAGTGCTCTTACATTGTGATTCTATCAGAAGGAATTGTGGCGGAAAGGCAATGCCAAACTAACTATTAAGTCCATTAAAAAAAATTTGCTCAAGAAACTACGAGCAATATTTGATAAGATGTCTCTATGGTTAGCTGTGCTTTGTGGTCCGAAATGGTTGGTAGTAAAAAAAAAAAAAGAAAAAAGAAAAAAGAAAGGAGGTCTACCATTTGAGCATGAGCCGAAATAACAAGTTTCAAAACAATAAAGGATAGAATAGTAATTTATCAAAAATAATAAATGAATGCATTTGTAAAATGTTAGTAGTGCAATTTGGGGACAAGTAGAGGAATGGTCACCTAATATGGGTTGACTATGGGCAATGCTAAGCTTGGAAGCACGGACACTTTATTTAGGGTGCCATACTCGTGTTGTATCCGTGTTGTACCTGTGTAATACCGGTGTCGTATCGGCTATTTCATATTATAATTTTTTAGAAATCGCTCTTGTCATTGTGTCGTACCCGTGTCTGTGTCCGTGCCTCCTAGATGTTAAGTGAGGCTTTGCAAGGAAGGCCCAAAGGGTTGATTGAGGAAGTTAAAAAAGATATGGTGGCCTGTGATTTAGTAGAGGTCCTAGGGGGCATGGCATAATGGTGTAATGGATGTATGTTTGATGACCTCCTCATATTTACTATTGCTGATCTTCCCACAATAAATCTAGTAAAAGAGGGCCTTGAAGAATTTATAAGTAGTCTTTGGTTTGGATATAAATCCAAGCAAGAGTGAAGTTTTCTTTTCAGCTGTGCCTCAAGATATAGAAGGGCAAATTCTGGATGTGTTGCAATTTAAGGAGGGTACTCTTCTAGTTAGATACTTGGGATTACCTCTTATCTCTGGTAGTTTAAGGTTGAAGGTCTGTCAGCCACTTATTGATAAAATTCAAGGTAGAGTCAAATCGTGGTCATCAAGGAAACTATCTTTTGCTGGCAGGTTACAACTCCTTCAATCTGTTCCATATTGTATACAAAGATTTTGGTCAAGTAACTTTATTCTCCCTAAGAAGGTCATCAAGACTGGAGCAGAATTTCAGTCATTTCTTGTGGCAAGGGCAGGGTACTAGCAAAGGGTAAATTAAAGTAGCATGGGAAAAAGTTTGTTTACCTAAAAGAGAGGAAGGGCTGGGATTGCAAAGAGTTGCTAGTTGGAATAGAGTTGCTATAACGAAACACATTTGGAGCTTGTTTACTAATGTTGGATCTCTTTGGGTGGCTTGGATTCATGCAAATCTTCTCAAAGGTAAGTGTTTTTGGACTGTAAAAATTCCACAAGAATGTACCTGGAGTTGGAGAGCAATTCTTAATTTGAGGGATGCAGCAAGGAAGTTTATTAGGTTTGAGGTGGGGGATGGGAAAACTATATTTCTTTGGCATCTTGTTGAGGTATTGGTTCAAAGATATGGCTTTCGTGTCATTTATGGTGCTGCAAGTAATCCTGAAGCGAAAGTGGATTTTGTGTTGAAAGATAAGACATGGAATTGGAGGCTTGCTAGATCTGATGCCCTTGTAACCAGTCAGAGTCAACTATTCCTTGTTGAGCTTAAAGACAAGGATAAAGCCCTTTGGCAAGCTACTAAATTTGGGAAGTTTTCTTATGCTGCAAGATATGCAGAGATTAGAGATAAATCTAGTGAAGTTGAGTGGTGGAAGTTGCTTTGGTTCCATTTAACTATCCCGAAGCATTCGTTTATTGTTTTGTTAGTTGTAATCAACAAGCTGTCCACACGAGACAGAATGGCCAAGTGGGGGTACTTGGGTGATAGCCTATGTGTTTTTTTTTGTAGAAATTGTCTTGAAAGTAGAGATCATCTCTTCTTTGAATGTTCTTTCACTAGAAGAATTTGGGATGACATGATGAAGTTGTGTCTAGTTTCAAATGCTGAGTTTGTGTGTGAGGACTTGATTGCTTGGGGGGCTAGAGAGTTAAAAGGGAAGGGGTTGAGAGTAATAGCTTGCAAACTTGCTCTTGCTTGGTGGGCAACGGTCTACAACATTTGGCTGCAAAGGAATGCCATAGTTCATGAAGAAAGAATTTTGACTGAAGAGTAGCTAAAGAGAAGCGTCATTAAGGATGTCAAAGCTAGGCTGGGGTTTAAAACCAAGTTCAAGAAGTCAGTTTTGAATGCTACCACCTGTTGTAATTGGGGGATTGATCCAAGTAGTATTTTAATTTGATCCTTGGAATTCTCTGCTGTTGTGTTTTGCCAAAGTGCTAGTCTATGTGCTACTGTGCTAAAGGTGCTGGTTTGGATGCCTTATAGATGTTTTGTTTAGTTGTTAGTGTGTTTTGCTTTGCCATTTGTTTTGGCTTGCTTTGGTTTTATAGTTAGTTTTGTTTTTTGGTTGCTGTAGCAGGGAGGTTTTCCTATGCTGGTTTGTTTTGGGATTTCCCTTTGTAATCTGTGTTTGTTTCAATGAATAAAAGCTGAATTACCCAAAAAAAGACAGGCACCTTTGAGGTAGGCTGAGATGTTTTATTAACTGTACCCGTTATATATATGGGGTAACTATAGCTAGTTGAAAGTTGTATGATATGCCAAGTTATTAGTGATAAATATAGCTTTCACTTGCGTAAACCCACCATTCAACTATGTGTTTCCACCCTAAATCTTAGCTCAGTTATAGAGACACGAACTATACAGTATACACAGAAACATGTGTGCCACTGGAACAGGGAGGGGGTCCCCTGGCTTTTAAAAACACCCCCTTCCCTCCTGTAATTTTTCTAAAATATATATATATATATATTTATATAATTTACTGATTCCCTCCCCCCCGGCGCCCTTTCAGAAAGACTAACTCCGCCAGTGATGTGCTTGATTTAGAAATAAATGATTGACCATATGAACTTGTTGCTCTATATGTACCTTGGATTTGGATTCTCTGTGTGCTATTCTTTTTAATGGGCAAGAATGTACATTGAGACTTTGATAGATGGGTTGATTTTTTTTTTTTTTTTTTGATAAGTGATGGGTTGATTTATTTGAATTGAATGATTCAGAACGAAAAGTGATTTATATGTTCAATAGCACAAACTGTTTAAATTCGAACTTTTTTAATGAGAACTTTTTGTTTGGACCTTGTTTGATCTGAATGTTGTGGGTGAAAACAGAATATGTTCAATAGCACAAACTGTTTAAACTCGAACTTTTTTAATGAGAACTTTTTGTTTGGACCTTGTTTGATCTGAATGTTGTGGGTGAAAACAGAATTTGCCATCGCTATTTGGTGTTACTCGTGTCATAATATAATGTGTATTTGAGTGGCCTGTATTGCTTTTATATGGAATCCAGTTACACAACTTTATCCTTTTTAGGAGGATATAAGAGCAATTTGAAGGTTAATAATGGAGTATGAAAGTAGTAAAACCATAGAAAGTAGGGAAACCTTTTACTATTACATAGTCATTTATAACCATTATTCACAAGCTTGGATCTACATTTGCTTTTGTAATCTTGTGACACAGTTTGGTGGTTCTTTTGGGCCATTCACATTATTGTATCAGTCTAAGTCAAATTGACTTAAGTTCAGCCTACAGAAACTCTATCAGCTGAGCCTGAGCATCTGATCCATAGCGTTGCGTGTCAATGACAAGTTGGATCCAATCTATATGTTTATGAGCCTAATCTGAGTTGAGCAAAATATTGGATCTTGTTTGTGTCAGTTTACTTTGTTTTAAATTGCTAACATTTAGAACTTCCAAATGATTAGTTTTGGTGTTAAGGCTGGCTTGATTTGATTGGGGAAAAGAATGCTTATGTATGGTTTCCTTTGCTGAGCATTTTGACCATATTCCTCTGTTTCTCTTCAGTATTCTGAGAACAACATGGAAGTTTATTGTCTTGGTATCTAATTTACCATGTTATAACAATCTCTAGATTGTCCTTGTCCGTGAGTTTTCCACTCTATGAATTTATGATACTTCCCTAACATAGAGGAAACTGCATTTTCCAAGTGTCATGAAATAAGCCTTTGCAAAGTACATATCAAATTATCCCATCTATTTCATTTTATGAGAATGTCTTACCAGCTTGTTTATTTATTAGGTGATTATTCCATCTCTTTGGGACAGATATCTTTGCATGAACCCCATTTAGTTTGTGACATATTATGAGTTCTGAGCTGCATGCATTGAGGGAGGCTTTTATTATTATTAATTATTATTATTATTATAAATTCTGCTGATACTGTTTATTGATCGCTGGACTCATACTTGGATCCAATGAAAAGTGGTTTTAATCATCCATAGGAAAGTGGCAGTTATTTATTTTCATAATATTGATACCAGACTAATTGAACTATTGCAGTTCCTTTACGCTTTTTCATACAGCAGCCTCTTGGCTTTGATGGTGCAATTCACATATTCTTTAATTTTGCACTCAAAAGTTTTAGAGAATCTTATAAATTCACAGGCACACAATACATGTGATCTTTCTCCATTTGTGGATGAGAGCAGTATATATAGTAGACTTTTTACTATGTGGTTGATAGATGGTCATTGATTCTCTTTCTGGTCTGTGCAGGAATTTATATTTTCTTGCAATGCCCTACATGAGTTAAGAAGTCAGAAATTTTTGGCTGATGGTCTGAAGATTGCTGGCCAAGTCGGGGTTGCAGTTGGAGTTCTTCGTCTTGCACTGAGCAACATTACAAAGAAGATGCCAGGGGAAGAGTCGTGGAAATCAGTGTTCAGAAAGGAAACTGATGATGTTTCTGAAATGCTTAGGAAATTCGAGCATGAGAATGAATTTGTCTGGCATGAGAAGATCCCTCACGGTGATGAGTTGCCACTACCCCAAGGTAACAAAATTGTGAGTATTATACCATATAATCCCAAAAGATGGGAGAGAGAACTTGCTTTCAAGCTATAATTGTATAGAGAAATGTTATACAAAAAACCTGTCTTCATTCCAGAGGCTTCTTGGTGTTCTCAGTCTTTTCAGTTTGGCGACTGATGGGTGGAATTTTTTATTCAAAATTCTCTTAAAACACATTTTTTCTGGTCTCTGTTCATTAAGATAGTGGCTGAGGTCCTTAGGCTTGCTTAGTAGTTGGTCTTGGAGTTTTATGGACTACAATTGCTATGTAAATTGCATAATTTAGCAGGCTCTCTCTCTCTCTCTCTCTCTCAATTGTAGAATAGTAATAGAGGTACACTACACCTGGGTATTTTGATTAATGAACTTTTGTTATTTATATATAAAAAAAAAAGTAATAGAGGAACACTTCATTACTAGAAGTATGGCATAACTGTAATCATTTTAAGAATAGAATCTATTTAAAATGTCAAGGCACATTATAAATCTGTGACATTATGGGCAATTTAATTTTACATTTTTTCCCCTCAAACTACCAAACATAGTGTAATAGTACCCTTTCCAAGTTAGGTTTATATAGGACACTAAAAGAGAAATGGTTGTGACACGGGACAAACCGAATGATGCACAATAAAATTGAAGAACAAGCAAATGATGTTTACAAAAGCATTTTCAATAGTGGGATAATCAGGTGACTTTACTCTTGGGAATAAGAAGATGTTAAGGAAACATACATTGAAAATAATGAGTCCACGGTCAAGATTAGCTTAGAGATATTGCATAGTTATCCATATAGAGAAAAGTTAGGTTTGAATTACCCCCCGCCTGTTCTACAAAAAATGAAGAAGAATTACGTGGATTTGAGAATCAAAAGTTTATGATCGTTAATTTAATACTTTTTTCAAACACAAGTTGAGCTCAAGCTCATCAATGAGCAAGATTACATGTCAAGTGTGGTTCAAATTTTATTGAACAAGCTTAAATTTGTGCACGAACTACTAGAGTATTATTCTTTTTCGATATATAATAAACACCCAATCAAAATTTTTTATCATGTTACAAATGTATACTAATAATTAAAAACTAATTTATAGTTAAAATTATATTATTTGTGTAGATAGAATAATTTTCATCTATGAACTTATAAAAATTGGATTCACCAATTGTTAAAATTTTTATATTATTTTTATTACGAAATGGATTATTTATATTATCAATAAAATTATAAATAATGGCTTGATATTTTATAAAATTGTTAACAAACATATATAATCCAACATCAAGTCTATGTAAGTATATTTATTTTATACATATCTACATATAAGTATATACTATAATATTCTACATATTTAAATCAAGTCTCGTATGCATGAGCTTATTCATAAACAAATTATTTATGTTTGAACTTGGCTTGTTTAACAATCGAGCCTAAATTTGGACTTACGTTTGTCTTATTTGCTTAATAAACAAAGATAAATAATAATAATAAAAATAAAAATTCCATACCGAGTTAAAATTTTTTATTTAAAATTTTATCAACATGTGTGAAATTGCTAAGAGTCTTGTAGCTAATCCCTTTAATAAGTAAAATTTCTCTCCTTATATATTGTAACAATTAAATTAGGATTATGCCAAGTATACTTGGCAAAATCTAATCCAGAACAGGACTTGAACCTGAAGAAAAATATCCAACCCACCCAACTCATTTCTAAAGCGATTTTTTTTTTTTTAAATTTTAATTTATTTTAAGGTTTCACATATGATATTCAAATCGGACAATACAATATATTGATTCTTAACAATATATCATATTCCTAAAAAAATATTATGGTCCACGACATTTAGGCTTTGGTTTTGGAGTAATTTATTATTTATTTTCTTATTTGTAATGAATGGAAGATAAGACAATATAAATATAATCATATTTATTAATATTATTATTTTGCATGTAAAAATATACAAGTCAACCATAATATATTCAATTCCACCTACAACCTGATTGACCTGACTCACTTGCAACCCGTTAAAAGTTAAGACTACATGTTCCTAATTCGAACCTGATCTAACTCGGTTTAACTTGCTCGTGTTTGACTTGACCCAACCCGACTGGTTTGCATCGTGTAAATTGGCAAGTGGTAGAATGAAATCTATTTTGATTTATTAAAAGAAAAATGAGTTGAGGAATTTTGAGTGGTTAAAAATTTGCCAAAGAGGCGAGGCAATCACTAATAGTAGTAATTAGCATTAGCGGGAAGGAACGACATGAGACGCGGAACTAGCAATAGCATCACACACTCACACTTACACATGGCCAATATTGTTCAGTACAACTCTCTTCCTCACTTGTGCAAACCAAGTAGAATCTCAACACCCTTATTATCCTCAATCTCACTTACTCGTTCAATCTCAAATGTTAGCACAAGTTCCAACGCATTGAAGCTCTCCACTCCCAGGTCTCTCTCTCTCTCTCTGATATGTGTGTTTAGCTTTGCAGTTCATATTGAGAGATGCAAGTAGTATTAGTGATATTTTGCTTTACTTTACTTGCAGGCTGAATGGGACTGTTTCTGCTGTGGTTTCTGAAGAGAACGCAGTTGGGTCGAATTTTTCTGGCACTGATGCGTTCAAACTCACTTACTTAGAGGTGGGTTTTCGTTTTTTTTCATCTGGGTCTTTCTTAATTTTGCTTAAGCTTTTTATTAACATACATGTAGAAACTGTTCTTTGTTTAGGGAAATTCTTGGTTGTGGGATGTGGATGGATTGAAAATACTGGTCGATCCAATCTTGGTGGGTAATTTGGATTTTGGAATTCCCTGGCTTTATGATGCAGCCAAGAAGTACATGAAGAATTTCCAGGTATCTTTTAGGTTTTTTCTTTTTTGGTGGGAATTAACAGGCTTATTCTGACTGGTATGAAACTTTGTGCAGCTTAGTGATCTTCCTGAAATCGATTGCTTGCTGATCACACAAAGCCTTGATGATCACTGCCACTTGAATACCTTGAGACCGCTCTCTATAAAGTTCCCAAATCTTAAAGTCTTGGCAACTCCAAATGCTAGGCCACTGCTGGATCCCCTTTTCAGCAATGTACGTATATATCGTAGCTTGGACTTTTTGCTGATTTTGTCGTCAATTTTCATATTCTGTTTAATTCATGTATGAACAATTGAAACATTGTTCATGGATGCCCAAAGATAAATTAGCACATCAACATTGGCATGATGGTTCTTGGTTAAAATTTTACACTTAATCGGTACTTATATCATGTTGGAATTCGTTGAACTCGTTTGTATCTAGGGTGTGTCTTGAACTCTACTCTTTTTTGCGAAACCTCTCTCATTAAGTGGGGTATGAAGAGCTTGGCCTACAATTGAGGCTCATTGGCTTTGTTCTGTAGCAGACCTGGTAGTATATATAGAGATTGTTTCCCATTTTTTAGTGTTATTGCATAATGTCCTATTTGTGGCATTAGCATATTCAAGAAAGATGCAGCCATTGCATTATGTATTGTTTGACATGATCTGTTAGTGGATTTCTGGCTGCTCATTGCCCATGATTGTTCATGAAAGGTCCAAACATCTTAATAGCTTGTGTTCCCTGTGTGATTGTTTTGGCTTGTTTCTTGATTTCCTTTTCATGCTAATAGGGCAGAAACTGACAACTTTGCTCTCCAACCTGTTACTGAAATATTGTTTAGATCCTAAAATCAGCGATTTTAAATCCTTCTTAACCATGCTGCTCTATCTGGAACCTCATTTTTTGTTAAATCCCTGGAAATCAAATAACTTCCCTATGCTATTGAATTTGTAGATCTTCATTGCAATATTAATTTTAAATTCTCATGTGTTCGTTGATCAGCTAACATGCCATAAAGATGTCGTTTCTTTATGTGAAACATGTGAAGAGGGTTTTTTATTTTTTATTTTTAACCATATTGGAATTTATTATTACTAGAAGTAGCATATTTTGTATTTTTCAAATTATTTAATATTCTTCCCCTAGAAGAAGAGCATAGCACAAATAAGCTAAAGAATTAAGTAAATGTCTAAAGCTTAAAATGGAAAAAAAGAAAAAAAGAAGAAGACATAGTTATCTAAAATATTAATTTATGTAGTCAGTTGGAATACTTGAGCTTGATCATGATGGAAAAGGCTGCGAACCAGTTCCAACTGGACACCTTAACAGTGCCCTATTATATCTTCATCATGGGATTTTTGAAGATGTATATTGCATAATGCTTGAAAGGTGTAAATTATTAAAAGAAGCCAATTTTCTGTCTGTAGGCAGTATTTAAATGGGACAAGAATGCTGGAGAGTGAAGGAAAGTTGTAATTTCTTGTCATTTGATATTGTCCCTTATCTAGAATGGCATAAAAGTTTCACAACTTTCAAGGTCCATTCTCTTGCATCTGCCTCCAAATTGTTTCCTGTAAATTTCACAAGCAAGTTCAGTTTTTATGAGAAAAATCTATGGTGCCTCATTAGCCAACCAAAATTATAAGCAATTAGGAAAATTTGAGTTTAAGTAATATTCTTCGATTTTGTTCCACCGAATATGCTTCTTAATGGTAAATGGAAAGATCTATTATTACCATTCCTGTGAATGTCTGAATGTGCATTTATATTTAACATGTCGCACTGACATATGAGATAACATAGCAATCATACACATTACTGTGTTGATCCATTGAAGCATTTCCATTTCAATTTTCAAAGTTAGTTCCTGAATTTTCAGGTCACATACATAGAACCTGGTCAGAGCTCTGTTATTGAAGCAAGAAATGGTTCTAAAGTCAGAGTTCAGGCTACTGCAGGGCCAGTTCTAGGTCCTCCATGGCAGCGCCCTGAGAATGGGTAAACTTTATCACACTTTTGTATGCTGTTGTGAATTCAAATGTTAGACCCTAATGGATTTGATTTCCAAGAAATAAAAACTTTGTATATGTATGCCCTATGCGCTAATATGTTCTAATCTTAGCTAAATGGATATTTAACTTGAAGTTTATTCCTTTTGATGTAATATGTGATCAGATATCTTGTCAATTCAACTCAGGGCCAACTGACTCTTTACTATGAACCCCACTGTGTATACAACAAGGATTTGCTGGAAAAGGAAAGGGCTGACATTGTTATCACACCAGTCATAAAGCAACTTCTGCCTAAATTTACTTTGGTTTCAGGACAAGAAGATGCAGTTCGACTTGCGAGGCTTCTGCATGCCAAGTACAGAATCATTGCATACTCTTGGGCAGCTAAACACCATAATTTTATAGTAGTTAACTTTTTTATTGATTTCCTTCCCTCATTTTGTAGGTTCATTGTGCCAATGAAAAATGGGGACCTCGATAGCAAAGGGCTTCTTGCTAGTATAATTCAAGCTGAGGGAACAATAGAATCATTTAAGGTCTCCATTCTTTCACTCAATTTTAAAGACTAGATCACTCTATGTGTAAAGTTTTTTTTCTTCATGATTTATTTACTACACTAGTATATCATATCAAATAAGACCGCATTCCATCCATTTTTCCCTTCTTTTTTTGTTTGGATGGGAGAGGGGTTGGTTGTGGTTTTTCTTTTGCCATAGAAGTAAGTTCATATTATAAGTTGAATTTGACCAGCATGGCCCTACCATTTCCACATCTTGCCATGTCTTGCACAGTACAAGGGTAGTCTGTCTTTCTTCCTTAATTTTTTTTTTCTTAGGCAAGCTATGGTAGTGTGTTGATGGATCACCGATTCTCCCAAAGATTTAAGCTGTTAGGAAATGGTGAATTTAATAACTTAAACATTATTCTAACACCCCCCCTCATTTGTGGGCCTATAATCCCCCTTGATAAGTGGAGCCCAACATGTGGAATTTTTTGAACTTTTTAAATGGGAGGTAGAGTGGAGATAGGGTTCGAACTTTGGACCACTTACTATAATACCATGGTAAATTACTGATTGTCCTAAAATCTTAAACTGTTAGGAAATTATGAATTTGTTTGCTTAACTATTTTTCTAACTTGTATAATAATTTATGCTTCTGAACAATATTGTTGCTTCTTTTTTATTAAATTTTCTGCTGCTTTAGACATAATAGCAGTGGAAACCTTTTTAACCTTTTTCTAAGTCTAATTTGTGGTTGTACCTAATACTTTCTGTTAAAATGTGGCTTGAATGGTTGAATTTAAGAATGAGGTTCACCAGCGCACGTGAGTGCATCCCATAGGATTGTTCTCCCTTAGTATCTTGGTTTGCAAGCATTAACTTGTTTTCAGACTGGTTTATTCATTTTCTGCTTGGTGTGGGTTTTCAACACGTAACGGTAGCTTACTTTTGGGGCTTGAGTTTTGTCAGAGTGCATTTGTGCCACTTTGTAATCTCTCTATTTTCTTAGTGAAACTTTCTCCTTGACACCATCTGTGGACATAAGCCTAATACCAAACCATGTAAATTTGTCTTCCTTGCGCTATTGTTTATTCTATTTTGCATAAACCCACTTTTGTTGGCTACACTTACAACAAATAGGTATCAAGTCTCCTTTATCTCAATATTTTCCAAATGTTTGATAACCATGTTGAGTTAGTCAAAGTTGAGGGTTTATGCCATTTATTCAAGCCTCAAATTTGTCTTTTCCCAATTTCTATGCATTTATGAACTTTTTACTATTTTACTTTACAACTCCCTCAGGAGATGACAAAGACTTCTTCCACGCAGAAAACTTTTTGCTTTGTCAAATAAAATGAGTTATGCAAGGAAAGGTGAGACATAGATCAGATATCACATTGGAATTGATGTTGTGATTCTGAGAAAGAGAGGAGAGAGTGAGAAAGTGGAAACACACATAAATTAATGTTGTTTAGTCCTTATAATTCTAACATGTCTAACATTATAATAGAGCCATGTCTCACCTCTCATTTTCAGATATGGTTTCCAATGGGAGCTTCAAGGGAATACAAAGTGGATTTATGAATCCAATTAAGTTCTCTTTGCTTTTGTCTGAAAACGGTGTAACTTTATAACTCTTGTTTCAACCGGAGATCAGTTTGAGGTAGAGCGGGGGAGTTGGTTATGGCCTTTTGTGTCCATAGTTTTTTTAAAATCAATCTTGAAATTTGATTATTGTAGTAATTAGCTCTGTTTCAATTGATGAATGTTTGAGGGATAGTGGGACACGAAATTCTAGCATTTCTGTACGGTATTTTCACAAAAAATTACTTACCAAAAAAACAGTCTCAAAATTTGATTATTGCAGAATTTCTCTCATCTTTGCTTATTTCTCATTTTTTTTGTTAAACACTGTTAGAAACTTAGATATAATTATCCTGCAAATGTGACAAGTAACTGAGAATTGAATTGTTTTCTAATGCAGGAGCTATTGTCAAAGGAAATGCCAGATGTTCAGGTATTAGAGCCTACTCCTGGTATACCACTAGAAGTCCAGTCACCCTCATATCTTCCCTAGTGCATCCATATATGTTTACTGAATAAATGAAACTACCGTATATTTAGATGATATACATATTAATTCATTTGTCTATTTTGTTTTTCCTATGCACATAATTTGTCTATTGTCAAAGAACTATAGTCTATCCAAATAAAAGAATAGAATGTTAGTGATCCTCTGATATGCAGGCATGTATGATGTTTGATATTTTGGAAGTCAGGTAGGATCTTAATCTTTGATGCAGGACAAACCAAAACAATGTAATAGAAAAAAATAAAAAACAGGAAAAGAAAGATAGAAAACCTAGGAGTCAGTACCAGCTAATTAGAAGAAGTTCATGAGAAATTTATGATTAATTCGGATTGTGTCTTACAAAACTGAACCTAGGGTTCTTAAACAGACTTTCAAAAATTTACTTTGCTTGTAAGAAAAGAACTTGGACTCATAAACCAAATGAGGAGCTACTCAAGAGAGTATTCGTTGTGTGTAATTAGTGAATCTATTGTGCAGGATTCCTAGTCTGCAAGTCTCCTACTCAAGTCAATCTGAAACACGCTTGTTCTGTACCCCGAATGTATTCTGTGATTCACCATCTCTTTTGTGTTTTTAGGATGAACGATTGATATCCCTTCGTCCTAATCCCTTCTAGTATTCATTGCTTCATCTGCATTCACGTGTTCTGACCATGAAAATAAGAGTTTTGTAGGTAATAAGCTTCTCATGAACATGGTGACGGCTACCTTTTCATTTGCTTCATCCATTTACAACATATCTTTATTAAACCTACTCACATGGTCTTGTAAAGGTTCTCCCATATTCTTTTCTTGATATTTTAAATGTAAGTGGCTTGTCTCCAATGTCTTCGACCCTAATGAAGTGAATAACAAATACGTTTCTCAACTTGGCGAATGAACCTACTTTCCCAAGCTTCAACGTGTTGAACCGTACTTTGGTTGAACCCTTAGAGTAATTTTGAATTCTTTTCATATGCTATCGTTAGGAACAACCTTGAGGCATTTTTTAATTTTGGAGATAAATGGCACCTCATTACATCAGGGCTGAAGGGCAAATCTTTGTTATGCACCAAGTCATCTACTGCTGTGGAAATACTTATCAAAAAAAAAAAAAATCTACTGCTGTGGAAATCTTTCTTTTCATGGCTTCAACTATCACGCCTTTCATCTCTTTAGACAACTTGTCCAATACGAAGACATTTATGTTTCTTCTGCCCGATGGCTTTTGCGGCTAGACCTTAACTTCATGATGGTGGCTTCCTTGTGGCTCATCATTCCTTTCAAGCACGTCATACTCTTCTTCATTGAGGTCGTGTGGAGGAATTCCCTAAGGAGGGAGAAGACTCTGCGTCAAGTCTTGGTTTTGATGCACCAGTTGTTGCACACTCTGGATCGAATGTGTCACGTATTGTTCAAGTGTAGCTACTCTTAATGGATCGTTCTAAAGCATTCTGGCTCTTTGCCGGCCTGGTGGTGGTGTTTTGGTGAGTGTCCACTGAACGTGTTTGAGCTATACAACCTTTATCATTGAAAAATATTTGATTCTCACAAATGGCGCCAACTAAAGACTTGGTTGGGTTTCACAGAAGACTCGAAGAGTGGATTCTTACAAATGAAGTCAACTAAAAGACACACACAAGTGTTGGCCACCAACGCTTCGATGCTTAAGTCAGTCCTAGTGTGTTATTGAAAGGAGAATGGATATTTTTTTTAGGTAGGGTTTTTTTTAGTGCGTCCTTCGTTTTTGGATTTATTTTCTTTTTATAGATTTTTTTTTGGTAGTTATTAATGAAAACGATTATGGCACAAAATCGTATTTTCAACACATGATTTTAGTTGTTTTTTACTTGTGTGAATGGACGTATGTGCAAGTTGGTGTCTCTAATCAGTGCTACCCTAATGGAAAACAGTTTTCTTAAATTACTCTCCATGCTGAATTCATCATTATCCTCACTTGATTGTCTAAAGCAAATTACTTTACTGAGCTGTTCTTCTTCTCTTGGTTGAGTTTTTTTTTTTTCTTTTTCCTAGAGAGCGAGAATTCAATGGTTGAGTTGAGCAGAAGATGCTGCGTAGTTGGATACTGAGCACATATGTACCATTTTGTTAGGAAAAACAAAAACAAGAAACAAGAAACGTAATGGGTATATCCATATATGGTAATGCCTTTTTGTTTTTGTTGTTGTTGTTTTTTTTTTTTTTTTGGGTGTGTGGTGGGACCAATTGGCTTTTAAGTTTCTACCTTCTTGTTTCTAAAATAATAAAAAATAAAAAAGTTTCAACCTTCTTAATTCTCTTTTGGGAATCCTTTTTTCTCTTTTTTTGACCAATTGCCTTTTAAGCTTGAAGTTCAATGCTCTTTTGGTAAATCCCTCTTCATTTTTTTTATTTCCTTTTTCCTTTTTAGGGGTGCTCTTTTCGTAATCTTACTACCATTCTTTTCATCATGCTGTGTGAAGATTAAATTATGAGACTACTATTATTATTATATATATATATATATATATATATATATATATGAGTACTAAAAACCTTCAGATGCTTAATTCTAAATTCTAAATTCTAATTGGCTATTCTTTGAAGGAGAGGTCATATTCTCTACAATTTAAACGTAATTGTTTAATATATATGTTTGGATTATTCTTTGCCTAGAATTTGTACAAGTTCTGTATAAAAATCTCATCTAAGATTATGTACAATAAATAATCCAGATATCGTATAAGTGATAATATTATTCTTTTTTCTTTTTTTTTTAATTTTTTTTAGTTTTTAAGAGAGTTTCAATTGATGGCATCCTCTTCTGATGATAGCTCTTTATCATCAGACCAAGACACCAATTAGTTTTTGGTGTAAGTGAGGATTGAATTCTAGATCTCTTATATAATCATCAGAGACTTTACCAGTTAAGCTAATTGGAACTCATAAGTGATAATATTATTTGAATTAATCGTGGATGTATTCGCGTAAAGATACGGTCTTGAAGAGAAGGAAGTGTGATGAGTACTGTAGGAAGAAAATAAACTTTAAAAGAAGATTGCCACACAAATTATCTAGATTGATTGCAAGATGTTACTGGTTGTCGATTTGACATATTAGAACTACTAACATCTACTACTTAATATTTGTTATGAAAATGTTGTTCACATAGTGTTACTCTTAATTTTTGTTGTTCACATAGTGTTAATCTTAATATTTGTTATGAAGATTTTGTTCACATAACG
Source organism: Quercus ilex subsp. ballota (assembly GCA_032727855.1). Lineage (NCBI taxonomy): Eukaryota > Viridiplantae > Streptophyta > Magnoliopsida > Fagales > Fagaceae > Quercus > Quercus ilex. Next base: position 51,142,332 of record CM064908.1, read on the forward strand.
TTACTCAAAAAGGAAAAAAAAGAAGAAAAAAAGAAGAGAAGTGTTAAGTCATAACAATTTTACAACAAATCTTAAGTGGCAAGTTGTTACTAGCTATTTCAGCTGGAAAAAAAAAAATTTCAATGATGGATAGATTAGAACTACTAACAACTTATGACTTCCTTTAAAAAAAGGGTCCAGTTAATGTGTGCTCTTAAGGGGTATATATGCGCTCTTAGAGTGTATATTACTATTTATGAGAAACTGAAAAGACTGTGAAAAAAGTTAATCACTTTTGCATTTTTCTATAAAAAGTTTTTAAAAATGGTTTACTAATAATGTATACCCTAAATCTTCTCAAAAAAAAGTATATCCAAAATATATATGAAAAAAAAAAAACCACTTAACATTTATTGTGAAAATATTATTCATGTGTAACAAATCTCATTTTTTTTTAGAATCCAAACTACTTCATTAACTCCAAAAGGAAAAATATTTAAGGCACATGAAAGTCAGAAATAACCAAATGAACTAAGTCCGATGGAACAGACTCCATCCAGACGTCTAAAGGAAAAGAGTTTCTCGCTCTCCTAGCTAAAACATGAGCTATAGAATTGCTCTGCCTCCTAGTATGAGAAAAAGAATGAGTTCGGAAAAAATTTGAAGTAGACTAAATGTCTTTAATGATGTGCTCGATGGTAGCATGAGAAGAGCTCGCATTATTTAGAGCTTTCACTAATATCTCTAAATCCCCTTCAAACACAGACTGATTGAAACCAAGCTCGATTGCAAAAAGGACTGCTTGTCGCATCGCCAAAGCTTCCAATAAAACCACTGAGTGAGGTAAAGGTATTTTCTTGGCAAGAGTAGCCATGACCCCACCTTTATCGTTCCGGATTAGAACTCCCAACCCGGCCTCATTTACATCTCCAAACACTGCCCCATCGTAATTTTTTTTATACTCACCACGATCTGGGGGCTTCCACTTAGTCTGTCTAGACCGATGGTTTGTGGGAGAAGCTAGATTTCGGTTCTAAAAATTAGAGAACAGAACGCTTGCTGTGCCGAGGATGGTTTGGGGCTGCATAAATTTTTCATTGTGTTTAAGTTTGTTTCTTCGAGTCCAAATGTACCAAGCCACTGCTGCAAACAACTCCAGATTTTTGGGTTGCCTTCCTATCAGACTGACTAGGTCTGTAAAGGTGCTAGTGCCAAGATACTCTCGACGAACTCCATCAAACATCGGGTTCTAGATTTCATGGACTTTCTCACACCCCCAAAGAGCATGCAGGGTATCTTCTTGAGCTTGACCACACTGCGAGCATATAGAAACATCCAGAATTTCCCTATGCTGCAGATTCACCAAGGTTGGCAACGCCTCAGAACAAGCACGCCATAAATTTTTTTTAATCTTGTTTGGGATTCTAAGCTTCCACACCCAAGTCCAGAAATTTCTTGAGTCAGTAACATCTAAGGCCGAAGCTTTGTCTCTATTATCCTTTTCACAAAGTAGCTGATATCCTGTTTTTACTGAGTATGTCCATTCCTTTGTTCTTGGCCAAATCAGGCAGTCATCTTGGCTTGTCTGGCAAAGTGGTATAGCTTTAATCTTCTGAGCTTCAAAAGGTAAGAAAAACTCATCAATTTTGGAATTGTGCCAGCCACCTGTATTAAGATCAAACAAGAAAGAAACAGATTTGTTTGCTAAAAAATTGTTCCTAGGGGATATAGTCCTGTTAGGGATTTCCCCCGAATCCAATTTTCATCATAGATATGGATTGATCTTCCATCCCCAATTCTCCACATCATACCATAGGCTATCACTGATCTCGCCTTAAGAATACTTTGCCATGCATAAGATCCTGTTAAGACCTTGGCCTCAAAGATCGAACCAGTAGGAAATAATTTCACCATGAAGACTCGATAAAACAGAGAGGATTTGTCATGAACAAGTCTCTACACTTATTTTGCTAGCATTGCCTAATTAAATTTTTCCAAATCCTTGAAGCCCATTCCTCCAACATTTTTTGGTTGATACAATAATTCCCAGCTGTTCCAATGAATTTTCCTTTGCTCACCCCGTTGTCCCCTCTAAAACTTCCGGATTAACATCTCTATCTCATGACAAAGACCAATGGGGAGTTTGAAATAACTCATCGTAGAAGTTGGGATAGCTTACACCACAACTTTTAGTAAAATTTCTCTACCTACTTGGGATAATAACTTTTCCTTTCAACCCTGCAATTTATTCCAAACTCCCTCCTTAATGTAGTTCAGGCTTGCTTTCTTATTTCTCCCCACTATTGCTGGTAAACCCAAGTATTTTTCATATTCTTTTATTTCGGGAACCTCCAATAGATTTTGTATTTCCTCCTTTTGACCATCTAAGACATACTTACTAAAAAATATGGTAGTTTTTCTCTATTTAATTGTTGCCCTGAAGCTTTTTTCGTACAATGATAACAATCCTTGAATAGTATTCAATTCATCCAAGTTTGCATGAAAAAATAATAAGCTATCATCAGCAAAAAATAAATGAGAAATGCGAGGACCATTCTTACAAAGAGAGAAGCCTCTGATTTTATTGTCTTTTGCTACCTTTTGAAGCATGCTGTTGAGGCCTTTAGAACAAAGAAAAAAAAGATACAAAGAAAGAGGATCCCCTTGCCTGATCCCACGAGATGGTTTAATGTCCCCTTTTGGCTTCCCATTAACTAATATTGAGTATGACAATTGTGCGGTCATCCGGCCATTGCAAGATGGCCCATGGGCTAAAGATTGGAGAGGATGCAAGATAGCCCATGGGCTAAAGATTGGAGAGGAGTCATTTGTTGGGCCTATTTCGTGTTGCTCGGCCTAGGGTACCATAGACTACACGGACCTCGGGGCCCGGTGATGCTCAGAGTCTGTTCCAAGGCACCCTGGTAATGCCTTGGAGAAGGTCGTTGTCGAGCATTATTTGGCCTTTATCACGAGTTCCAAGGCTGACATACCTGTTTCGAAAGTGGGGTATCCCTCCGTTAGGAATAATCCCAAAGGGACCCACCTACACGAAAAATCATGAGGTGCAATCATAATTAACCCACTAAGGGACCCTATAAATAGGGAAAGAGAAGAGGAAGTAGGGGTTAGACACTAAGGAACCAGAGAGTTAGGGAGGAAGAGAGAAAAACTGAGAGCAAACCAGCTTGGGAAGAAGGTAGGAAATTGTATTTCAAGTATAGACTTTCACCTTTGGGAGCTTCCCATTGTAGGATATCCATACACCCACCACAATAAGTAAATTGTGAGCCCAGCATAGCAGTTAGCCCATTAACCGAGATACGGGCATGCACAACACTGAACCAATCCATTCAAAAATAAGGGATATCCACTTGAACCCATAAAGAAACATAATAAAAAATTAAGTCACGAACTAGCGTGTGTAGACACCGTATTTTATACCCTTTACAACTTGGGCCCCCGTTCCCCAATGATGCTGAAATTCTAAGGCTCAAAGTTGGTTTAGGGCCCAATTAGATTCTAAATTGACTTGAGAAATGTTAAAATGGAAAATATAACTTTTTATGAGCAAATAAATCTATTTTTAGGAAAATAAAGGCCAAGGAAACCCTCGCCCTGTGTATGCATGCGAGGACTTGCGTACGCAGGTTTGATGCATGTGTACACAGGCATGGACATTAAAGACTGAGGTTTGGAATGAATCCCACATCGTTTGGGAGCCGTTCTGAACCCCCATTTTTCAACTATATAAAGCTTTACATGGCATATTTCAAAAATGCACATAGAAAATCCTAAGGGAAAACCTAATATTCACTAGAAATAGTGTATCAAAGAGGGACTTTTTTCACAAAACATCCTCAAGTCAATTTTCTTTTGATTGAGATATTTTCTGGTCTTGATCTTTCGAGTTTAAGATTACTAATCACTTTTGTATTTGATTGTGAATAGATTGACTAAGGGGAATGGTCAATATCAAGCTTGAAAAGCTTCTTATTTAAGGTATCGAGTTCTAAACTTTTTCTTTTCATTTCTTCTTTTTGATGATGTTTTAATATGTTTTCTTGCTTTGTTCATATGTTAATATGTTTGTTTAATTTAGGTTTATGTTGTTTTCTGTTTTAAAGTATGTTAGGTTGTTAGATTTGTAGTTTTAATGTTCTACTCTATTCTGTGCTCTTGTTTTCTGGGTTATGGTTCTTCAGAATGTGTCTGCGTGTGCCTGCTCCTGCATGCGTACGCAGGCTCGAAATATGCGTACGCATACAACTGGCCTACGTACACGCATGCATACTCGTGCCTTGAAATGCTAATCTGAATTTTCTGCTTCTGTTTCTTTATTTCTTTTACATAATATGCCTTTGTTTTAACCTTCTTGTAATGTTTTTAAGTCTCTGTTCCTTTGTTTAAATACTTGTTTGCCTTTAAAATGCTAGATTAGGGTTTTCTCTTATGTTTTCTTTGTTTTATCATGAACATGCATATAACATGATCATGCATTGTTGCCATGGGTGCTGTGATGCAGTGAGGTAAGTCATGCATTCACATGAACATGCATTTTGATGATGAGTATGTTTGTTTGATGCTTGATTTCATGTCTAGATGTTTAGGATATATTTGATGATTGATACCTTGTTGCCATGCCTACGTTTCTGCCTTGATTTGTTTACTGCCTTTGATGAGATGATTACCATGATAGATGTATGCTAGGGTTTGTGATGGTATGAGATGATAGATGCATGTTAAGGTTTGGGATGAAATGCCATGTTGTATGCTTAGATGTATGCTAGTGTGTGTGTGAGTATAGAATGCAATATTGAATGTGGCTTTAATGAGATTAAGACGTAAGACACAATGAGTAGAAGCCGACCCATAGGTCCGGCGGTTTTGGGTGCCTAACACCTTCCCAAAATGGTATCTAAACTTCGAACCCATACTTTGGTAGTAAGAGCAATCCTTCCACATAAGGGCACTATATTCATGGTTTCTAGACCATAAAACTAGGTGGCGACTCCTTTTCTCCGCCCCGGTCCACTCAGTTGAGGTGTACTCCCCAAGAGGCGCGCACCCATTATTGCGCGTTGCGCCCACAGCGTGCTCCTATCATATCGTTGTAGCATAACAAGATGCTTATCGAAACTCCACGGCTCGCCATCAAGGATCTTTTCCACTTCTTGCTCATTATCAAAAATAAAGAAAATAATGTGATCCCCCACATTACGAACTTTAAAACCATTGATCGACTTCCATATCGAACTAAAGCTCTTCACAATTGCTTTAGTGTTTAAGGCACACTTTGTCAAAAACTTCACAGCAATGACAAAATCTGAATTGCTTTTCTCCTTATTCAGATGCACCCTACCCCCTTCACGGTCATTAAAGGAAAGAGTACTCCAATGCTTTGTCAAACTCTCCATTACATAGCAAGAATTGAGCTACACTACGTAAGCAATACAAGCCAGTAAGAACACTCTTTGTTTCCCATGAACCCCAAAAAGAAATACCCCACAAACCCTACAGATAACCGTGTTATCTGAGGAACTAAAAAAACCTTTATAAGAAGGTATGCCAATTCTACTACCTAAGGGAAGTTTGGTGGAAGCAAGCTTCCTTAGCGTCAGAGAAACTCCCTCAAATGATGTACATTTAACAAATTTGAATGAGTAGATTGTTGCTGGTTATAATTTGTACCTGTTATTGAAATTATTTTTTTACTTGCAATAACAACTAGTAATAATTTGGAACTTAAAATTTTTTATTAAAATATTGTCAATCTATAATTTGTTATTAAGAAAAGAAAAATGATATGATTACCCAAAACCGTAAACATAGGGAATAATGGGAATAGGAATAGATTAGGTGGTCGACTCTTATTGAGCGTGGAAAGCCACATTTATTACATTTCCTTTCACGTAGACTTAATCATACGCGGAGTGGACATGCGTGTGCATGATCACAAAAGATTCCCCTCCCTTCCTTTGGAACCCCGAGGTATATTCCAACTAGATAATAAAAACTATTACCTAATTAACCCAATCATATTCTTTTTCAACCAAACCCAATCAAATTCTAGATTACATTCATTATTAAAATATATTATAATTGTTGGTTTCAGTTAGTTTAATTGGTAAAATTTCAATTTCTCTCTATACAAAAAATTTATTGATGTCTTAATTTGATGATAAATGAGTAATAATCAGAAGCAGACGCTATATGTTGAAACCATCTCTCAAAAAAAAAAAAAAAAAATTTTGTTATGAAATACAAAAACCAAGTTCAGTTTTGGGTTCTTCTTCTCAATTTTTTTTTTAAAAAAAAAAATAAAAAATTTAAGTTTTCGGTTAATGTTAAGTAGTATCAAAATTTCTTTTAAAAATAAAATAAAAATCAAGAGTATCCAATTTGTTTCTTAGGCAAAAATATCACTTAATAATATTTAAAAACTTTCTTACTTTTTTTGCTTCCTTCTCCATTTTAATTGTTATTTATCTATTATTGGCTATCTCAACACTTTCTTATAATTATCATAATGTAGTCGATGTGACACTTTAGAAAAACGATAATAGACTTTATTTATTTAAAATCACGTTGTACAATGAGAAAAAGAAAGATGAGTATTTTTCTAACAAAACAATGACCATTTGAACAACACAATTACATTGTAAAGATAGACGCTAAAAAAAGGATATATTAACAAAAACTTTCACATATCATCTTAATATCCTTAAAAATCCTAACTATGATTTGTACTTTTGGAAAAGTAAATTTTTTTATTTATTTTATATATATAGTAGTAAATTGAAATTTCTAATTACAAATCCCAAAATATACTTTGAACTTGGAAAGTAAATTGAATTTTTTTTCCCTCATTAATGGGTGTATTTTTTTTTAAGGTATTTGTTAATAGACTATTTTATGAAAATTTTTATACTACTTTCATAGTAAATATAAAAGAAAATCACTTATTTTTTTTCATAAAATTTTTCTAAATATATTTTTTAAATTAATGCACTTAGGGTAACAGTTGACTTTTTTTTTTTTTTTTTTTACATAGCAAAAAATTGAAAATTTTAAAAAGTATTGATAGTATGTTATATTAGTCCAAATATTAAGGATAATTTTTATGTTTATCTAATTAAATTTTTTTTTTTCCCAATTTAACAAAAGAAACATAAAAGAACAGTAAAAAAGAATAGAGAGAGACAGAGGGACAGAGTCATTGATCTTATCTGATAGACAATAATTAAAAAAAAAAGAAAAAAAAAAAAAGAAGAAGGTGTGATATGGGTGGCAAGGTGACGTCATTGCCAGCGCAACGACGAAAAGCGAATCACAGCCTCGAATATTCATTCAATCTATCTCTCTTACAAGACTACAAGACTAGAAGCGTAAGAAAGAAAGACCCATCAAAGATTCGTTTTTGTATGCGACGCCCCGACTTTGAAATCTCCTCCGCTACTCAACTCTCTCTCTTTCTATCTACACCCTTCGATCGATCTTGAATTTTTTTTTTTTTTTTTCTCTCTCTCTTCTGCTGCTTTTTTATTATTTATTATTTAATTTTAAAGCTTGGTTTACAAGTTTATTCCTTTTTCTGATTCTATTAAGATCCCAGATTCGTCTTTGTGAGCCTGTTTTCTCCTTGGTCGGATCTATCTATATTCTATGCTTCCACAAAACAAAACACTGTTACACACTCGCTTATATTATTCCATCTCCTTCCTTTCTTTCAAGTTTCAAGTTTCAACCCCTTTCTCTTCTCTTCTTAGCATTTTAATCAAACAAAAAGCAACAAACCCCTCTCCTTGATGGACTATTACACAGAGAAAATGCAGCATGGTGGTTTAGGCTTTCGTGAGTACGTTGAAGCTTTAGAGGAAGAGCGCCGTAAGATCCAAGTCTTTCAGCGTGAACTTCCTCTTTGCCTTGAACTTGTTAACCAAGGTACTACTAACTGGGCTTTGTTGTTGTTGTTGATAAATAATGGTAATTATATATGGATTTCTGATTAATTGGGTATTTGGGTTTCAGCTATTGATGCGTGTAGGCAACAGATGTCAGGGACCACAACAGAGAATAACTTGCATGGACAATCTGAGAGTTCGGAGCAAACCACGTCGAATGAAGTAGTTCCGGCGTTTGAGGAATTCATTCCGATGAAACGGTCTTCGGATTTGTCTGATGATGATGATGACGAAGAACACTCACATGAGGATAAGAGAGAGAAAACCAACAACAACGATAATAATAATGATAAGAAGAAATCGGATTGGCTTAGCTCAGTTCAGTTATGGCACCCATCATCAGATCCACCACTTAAAGAGGTAAATAAATAATAAAATTTTGTGTCTTGTTTGGTTGGTTAGAAATTTTCAAGTGAAAGAAAAAGAATGGGAAATTGAGTTTAATTTTTGGTTTTTGAATGTGGGTATTATATAGGATGTGCCTAGAAAGACAACAGTGATGGAGGTGAAGAGAAATGGTGGTGCTTTCCAGCCTTTTCATAGAGAGAAAAGTGTTGGGAAGAGTAATGTGTCTGTGGTCGGAAGATTGCCTGCTCAGGCACCGGTGGCAGCACCGGCGGTGGCGGTGGCTACGACAAGTTCATCGGCGGTGACAGCCTCCGGAGGAGGAGGGAGTGAAAGAAGAGATGAGAAAGATGGACAGAGTCAGAGAAAGCAGAGAAGGAATTGGTCCCCTGAGTTGCACAAGCGGTTTGTGAATGCCCTTCACCAACTTGGTGGTTCACATGGTATGTGTGCCTTTTTTTTTTTTTTTTTTTTTTTGGAGTTTAATTTGGGTTGCGTGGAATTGAATTGTATATGGGTTTAGAATTGATGTGGGGTTGTGATTGTTTTAAAATTTCAGCTGCGACACCTAAGCAAATTAGGGAGCTAATGAAGGTTGATGGGCTTACAAATGATGAAGTCAAAAGCCATTTACAGGTTTGTGTGTTTCTGATTATTATTTACTTATTATAGTTTATTGATTATGATGTGTTTGATTAACTTGTTTTGGCATTGGCGAATTTTGATGAATTTCTGTTATGGAAATTTTTTTTTTTTTTTTTTTGAGAAAGACACTGCAATTGGACGAGTGCATAATTGAGATCCTAAAGGAGTATTAATTTTGTTTTGCCTTTTAGGAAAAGTTAATGTAAACTAATGTTATTAATAGGAGATCCAGGAAATATAATAGGAGATAAATTTGGCATAGGTATAATTTAAGATAAAATTATAATAGTTCCATATAAAGCCTTATTTGGATTTCTTTTATGTTGAGACAATTATGGTGGTACAATTTATATTAATCTTTGTGTGCTCTAAACATGATCAATGTGGGTATTAAAAAAAAGAGAAGGAAAGATCAGTGCGATTGTTTTTTTTTTTTTTTTTTTTTTTTTTTTTTTTTTTTTTTTTTTTTTTTTTTTTTTTTGAAGATTCAATAATTACTACAGGGAGGGAGTAGGGATTTGAATCCGGGATATCTTTGTAATTGAGTTACAAGGATTTTGACATGTGATTGCTTTTTCTGAAATATTTTTTGTAATATAATGCATTGGAAGCATGGCCTAATTAATCTTGATCATTTTATATATATATATATATATATATATATATATATTTTCAGAAATATCGGTTGCACACAAGAAGACCAAGTCCAACAACAATCCACAATAATGGCAATCCGCAGGCACCTCAATTTGTAGTTGTGGGAGGTATATGGGTGCAACCACCCGAGTATTCGGGGGCAGTGACTGCCACAACAACATCAGGGGAGGTTTATGCTCCAATGGCTGCTGTGCCTGCAGTCCAACCGGCATCCTCATCTCAAATCCAAAGATTACAAGAGGATCCCTCCTCACAATCTGATGAAAGGTTTAGCCATAGTGGAAACAGAGGTTGTTCTAATTCTCCAGCCACATCGTCCTCCACCCACACTACCACCACTTCTCCTGTGTTTTAATTTTCATAGCATGTAAAAATTTTTGTAATCAAAACCTTTCTTAATAGATAGTTTTATAAGATATCAACATCATTCTGACTTCTTCTGTTATTTTCCCTCTTGTTTGCGGACACACACTGTAAAATCTGGAGTACATTGGGATAGTGACAGTCAGTATTGAAAATTAATAAAAAATATATATATATATATATATATATATATATATTGTCCTTGTAGTTCATCTGATTACTACACTGATACTGTTTCTTGATCGAGAAACAAAAATAAATTTATATTCTCAAATTTGAAAATAAATTTTTTGTTTACCTTTTTTGAATTGTGACCATTGTGGGAAACAGGCATTCCAAGTAGACCTTCATTTAGCAGAGTTAATATCCTGGTGCATGTTGTTAATTCAATAATAATTGAGTACCAACCAATTCAAATGATGTCAAATATCAATTTTGTTTTGTCAATACAAAAGATTTACTTCATTTTTTTTTTTTAAATAAATTTTTTGGGTAAGAATTTTTCTCAAAGTTTGAATGATAGGTACCTAAAAGCTTAGATTACTCAAGGAAGGGTGCAGTCAAAATGGATGCAACCATCCGTGGACAAATAATTAAGCTACAAATCATATTGCACAAATTTCTGGATTTACTATTTATGTCAGCTAATCCCCACCTTATTAGTTGTTTGTAGTCCCAATATCAAATGCAAAAACAAAATATGGACTCAAGGCCAATAACCTCCAAAAAATAGTTTATGAATGTTTATTGAACAGTGAATATTATTGAAATGAAAGAATATCCTTAATATCTTGAGAATATTCTAATCACCTAAGTCAGGATTATCTGATTCCTCCATTTGAACTTATTGTCCAATGATTCGCTAGAGACTTCTATGGCAAGGTTTGGTAAACAGGGCTGTCAATTTGTTGCTGGTGTTGTGTATTTTGTGGATCCACCTTTTGTCATGTTAATGGTTGGATGCTCTTAGAGTAATTGTTAATAAACTATTTTGAAAAAGTTTTGATTTCACTTTCAAGAAAAATAAAAAAATCTATTAAAATATTAATTATTTTCTTTTTCTTTATTTTTTTTATAAAAACTTTCTTAAAATAGTTCACTAAAAAGTGTATTAAGGTGTTAGTTAACTTTTACCGTAAAATATTGCATCAGACGAAAAAGGGAAGCTTTATTCTCAAAAATGTAAAACTTCCCTATTTTTCACCAATAAAATAATTTTGACCTGTGAAAAGACTTCCTATTCAGGAAAATGAGAAATTGCAATTTTTTTTTTTTTTGCTTTTCTCTTTTGGAGACTTGAACTCTAACCCTTACTTTCCACACCTCACAAACATTTATACTTATAGAGTGATTATTGTACCAAAAGTGTGCGATGGTGTAATTTCTTTTTAATTTGTTATTTTTTAACAAAGAAGAAAAAAACCTTCGCTATAAAAGGAAATAGATGCCAATATTCCATAAAAGATTTGGTCTGGTCGTATAGAAATAGAATCCACTTTCTCTCTACCAAAGCCTACTCTGCAACTTTCATGCCAAAAAGGGGGAGCACGAGGGCATGCATGCGGACACACATGCATATTATGCTTATTTGTCAAATCAAAAATCTTACCTAGCTAGCTAGCTAGGAAGTTAAGGTCTTCTTATATTTTGAAATTTCTTCATTCTATTTCTAGTTAAAGGGCCAATTAATAAGGACGTTGGTAATTAAGTTTAGATAACACCTTTTATAATGCACCTGTTTAGCCAATCTTAAATTCTTAATCACCTCGTAGTATATCTTTTTTTTGCCTATGGAAGGCATCTGACATATTAAAGCCAACCGGATTCAAAAGTAGCTAGCTAGCTAGCTGGGTTCGGTTGATACCAGCAAATCTTGATTATAGATCGAGTTGAGATCGTGTCGTGTTTCCCATATTAAAATCTGACAAACCCAACCTCGATCTAGCTAGTTGAATATAGATCGAGTTGAGATCTTCATGTGCTGTTGTTTCTCTTCATGTAGATTTCACTATTCAACGTTTGATTTAAAGCTTACCAAATCAAATGACAAACCACATCTCCATGATAAAAAGCTGCTTGAAATTCTTTAAATCCAACGAGATTAAGCGGGCCAACTAGTTGACACTAAACCCGAACTTGACCAAACTATGATCACCCTTAATAATGAAATAGTAGTTATTACTTTAATTCTTTTTAACAACGATCTCCCACATAAATAAGTAACCTACTTCATGATATCCAAAATTTTATTTAGTGGTAATGAATAAGGGTTGTAATATTTGACATGACTCATGAACATAATATGACTTTTTGTAGGTCCGTGTTTAGTATATATGGTTATATGTGTCAAAACAAGTCGACTTGTTTTGAAACAATTACTAAGTGGGTCAATTTGATGTTAATCTAGTTAACTTGTAATCAACCAATTCATATAAATAAATCTCACTTTTATCAAATATAAATTGAATTTTATATATAGGACTGAGTAATTAAAAGAATTTTAATGGTTATTTATTAATAAATTATTCATTAGATCATTTATTTAATTATAGTTGGGTTAAAATAACAGGATGTCTTCTTGTTAACTCAATACATGTTTATTTATTTATTTATCTTAGAAACAAATACATGTTTATAAAACGAATTGAAATGAGTCGTGTAATTAACCCAACACAACTTATATATCAAACAAGTTAAGTGGATCATGCCACGTCAACCTCCTTAAAAACAAAATGAATTAGGGTTAAAAAAGTTTTGAAACAATTATTAAATAGGTCAAGTTAAAACACGTCACAAATATCCCTTATCAACGCAAATAGCCACCCCTTGCTACTGAATCCACATTTAATATATATGGCAAATTTTTTTCAAGAGTCTATTTCTATGTGATATTACAAAGAAGGCATAACATGCATGGTTACGGTTGAATTTCATGGACAATTAGAAAAGTACAAAGCGTGCTAAACATAACATAGAAATCAATACACACACACACACACACATATATATGTTTATCGTCTTTAGCAAAGTCTATTTATTCTTTCTGAAAGATTCATGTTAACTTCATTACACAACTGTCCAACTTTGATTTCTTTATAAAAATGGCACCTTTTGATCAAAACAAGAGATGCTTGCATGGCGGTCCCTGATATATACATGATCAGTTTAAACGTGGCGGCTTTGAGAATCTTAGTACAACTTGGCCTTTTAAATAATAATAATAATAAAAAATCAGTTTTTATGTCAACTCAAAACACAGTCTTACCCCGAAAAAGCACAAAACACATGGGACAAAAGGCTGTCGTTGGAACTATTTGTAAATTCCTCACATATTTCCCATATCTACTAATATAAGAAGAAAACAACACCAATGAATTCTTAAAATGTACCACTTCCAAGGTCCAACTCCGAATATTCTAGGCTTAAGGTATATTCTAAAAATTAAAATGTGCATTTAAGCAATCATGTAAATGTGCTAGTATATTCTCTTATTTCTTTAACTTATCTTTCTAGGTGAGGACCAGGGAGATATTCTGATCCCTCGAATCCGGCCTTGTCGTCCAAAGATTCCTAATCTCAATTCACATTTTTTTTTTTATTATATAAAAACTAATCCAAAGGAGGATATTCGGTACATGTGTGACCTAGACACCATATTATGGGACCCACCTTCATATTTCATTTTCATGTTATACAACCTGTACTGTACTACAAACAAAGGTTTTTTTTTTTTTTTTTTGAGAACCAAGCTGTACTATACATAAAGTTGAATGTGTACATATGGATATGGCTTCAACTAAAAACTACTAAATTACAATTGTACTGCATGATCATCCTATCAAGGGCTGTCCAACCCACTCGGCCACCCGCACAAACTGCCCAACCTGCCTGAGCCCGACTTGCCGCAGCCACCCGCCCGATGTCTCCGGCGGTTGGACGCGAGTCTAAACTCTCTAACCCGACCCCATGCAGGTCGGTTGCCGGATTTACGTTTCAAAACCCGTGACACTCGACCCAAACCGAAACAGTCATCCTCTCTGGCGAAATATTAGGAATCTTGGACCAAATCCGGCTAGATCCTTCGACATCTCGCCGTTATCCGACGAAATCTAGGCCAGATCTCGACGGATCTAGCCAGATTTCATCCCCGGAGATGAAACCCAAGACCCGAACCGATACCACCCGAAACCGACGAGACTCGAACCGAAAAATCTGACAGATTAGCCGGGTCGGTTTCGGGTCAAATTTTCAACCACCTGAATCATTCGGGTCAAGTCCGGGTTGGGCACAAACCTGACCTGGCCCGGCCCGACCTGTGGACAGCCCTAAATTCCTATCAAACTTTCATAATTAGAGTGTGATATTAATTAGCGGAGATAATTACACACTATGTGTAGAGGACACACAACTGTTATAATTATTAAATTATTTTTTTAATATGATTTTGATTGGAGTGTGTACGATAATGTGTAATCTAGTGTGTGCAACACAAATTAAGGTAGTATTAATATGAAGGATCTCTTTGATAAATCTTTGTATTGCATTCACTCTTTTAAAAAAAAAGTATATAAGGTTTAGATTTTTTTAATAACAAAATTTTTATATATTAATATTAAAATGCAACAACCGAACTTGTTGGTAAGAAATACTAAATCCCCCCTCCCTATTTTTTTTTCTTCTTTTGTTCAAAAAAAAGAAACACACACATTGTTGTTTTTCCCTTTTTTTTTAGTCTCGTATGTAATGATTGAACTATGTAGCATGGACAATCTTCCTATATGTTAGAGCATTGCCATCTAGTCATAAAATTGGTCTTTTCTTCTCAAGAAAAAAAATTTATACAAAAAAAAAAAAAAAAAAAAAAATCATATAATACAACCTGTGTACTACAAAGGTTTTTGTTTTTTGAGAAGCAAGCTGTACTGAATGTGTACAAATGGATATGGGTTTAACAATACTAAATTACTAATGTACTGCATGATCATACTATCTAACTTTCATGGTTGAGTGTGTTTGTAAAAGAGTAATATTATAATTACACGTTATGTGTACGAGACATACAACTGTATAATATTATGAGTAGTGATAATTACACCCTATATAACATGCATAATCTTCCTATATGTTAGATTGTTAGAGCATTTCCATTAAGTTATACAAACAAAAGTCCAATTTTGATTGCCAAAAAATTACTTTTTCTACTTTACCCAATCGTTTTGAAAATACCGTACATCCTATTCTTTATTTTGCATTATACTATATTAAAATAGTCTGTTTTAATATCCACAAAACAACAACATAAAAACTCATAAACAGCCCCCCTTCCCCCCAATCCCAGCCACCTGATCCCAACCCACTGCAATCCATACAGCCCTTTTACGATTAACCCATCACAACCCACTTCCAATTTCGACCTATCACAACCCACACAGCCACCCTCCACCATTGCCATTGAATTGTGTCTAATTTGAGGTGTATGAGTTTGGTCCTATTTGCCACGACCCATGCCACCATAGAGAGAGAGAGAGAGAGAGAGAGAGAGAGAGAGAGAGAGAGAGAGAGAGAGAGAGAGAGAGAGAGAGAGAGAGAGAGAGAGAGAGAGAGAGAGAGAGAATTTTTAATGAGGAGGAGAGAGAAATCAAATTAAAAAAAGAACCAAAGAAGAAATAGATAAGCAATAGTGATGATGTATATTTTTAGATACTATTGTAGAACGATGTAAAAGTTTTTGCAAAATGTCTCACCAAATGTAATGGTATATTTTGTGCATTTTTGTGAACAATGTTCTCTACTTTGCATTTTTATGGGTTTTACATCATCCAATGGGAATGCTCTTAAATCCTTTTATCTTTGACATAAACAATTGAATTTCACTTAATTCAAAGTTTTTAGGCAAAAATACATTTTGGTCACTTTTAATTTATGTTTACTATCATTTTAGTCCTCGTATTTTAAAATTGTAAATTTAAACCCTCAACTTTGAGAATACACCCAATATATATCCCTTCCATAACTATTACTGTTAATATCGATCATCCCTGATTTAATTTTAACCTATGATAGAAGAAGAAACACCAACTGCTCGATCTCGCACTTGTAGCAATCATGGTCACTTCAGTCTATTGTTGGGTCCCAAATAATATTACCACAAATATTAGCAATCCAAAATAGCAATCACACACAAGAACACAAATATTTACATGGAAAACCTTTTCTCTTGTAGGGAAAAGATCTACAGGACAAACTCCGAATAATTTCATTATTATCAAATCAATTACAATAATTCTTGTGTATGTCTCATGGCTAAAGAAAAATCTCTCTTATTTTTCTTTGCTCTCACACACACTAATTATCTCTTTCAAAGGCTACAACACTTTGCTCTCTCCTCCTTGGCTATCTTCTCGAAGGCGGCAACCCTTTGCTCTCTCCCCCTTAGCTATCTTCTTGAAGGTGACAATACCTTACTCTCTCCTTCCTTTTGCATTCCTCCCAAGCGAAAATCCATTTTCTCTCTCTTGGTTTTACGCTTTATTTTCCCTCTCCCCATAGGGAGGACCCTTGGGTCAAAGTCCTCAAATTGTTTGTAGCATTGTCTATTTATAAGACTCTTTTGCTATTCCATTTTAGACTAGGAATACATTACCTCTTTAACAAGGAGTCTATTTCCCCTTGGAATAGGAACACATTACTACCTCTTTAACAAGGAATAGACTTCCTTCCATACTAATGAATAGCCTTTCCTTCTATAACAAGGTAACCCAAATTAATTTTTAATTCTTCAACTAGGAAACCTAATTAACTTTCCAAGTCACAATTGGAATTTGAGGCAATTTCCCAACAATCTTCACCTTGACTCAAATTCCATCAATTATCCTCAACTATCTTCTTTCCTCTTGGGATAACTCCTACCTTAATCAAGTAGTCATCTTTTCCTCTTGGAATAGCTCCACTTAATCAAAGCAATCCCTTCTCTTCCATCTTAACTCACACAAAGAGTCATCCACTAAATCAATCAAGCTCTAATTCCACTGTTAGTCCTTTCTTTCATAGCATTGTGTGCAATTGATCTTGACAGAGTTAATCAAATAACTCCCAATACCTGTTTATCAAGAAGGTTCCAGTCTTCATCTTTCATAGTTTCAGGTTTCATCCCCAAAAGGGACAGATACAATTTCTTCCCATAGAGATAATCTTTAATTTGCATCCTCTAATACTCAAAGTCTATTCCATCAAACTTCTCAAATCCTGTCCTATCAAAAAAAAAAAAAAAAACTTCTCAAATCCTGAAGCCCTGCCTTCTTCTCTGGCAATTGCTTTTACTTTAACCTTAACTCTAATACCACTTATTGGGTTCCAAATAATATTACCACAAATATTAGCAATCCAAAATAGCAATCACACACAAGAACACAAAATATTTAGGTGGAAAACCCTTTCTCTTGCAGGGAAAAAAACCACAGGACAAATTCCGAATAATTTCACTTTTATCAAATCAATTACAATAATTCTTGTGTATGTCTCACGGTTAAAGAAAAATCTCTCTTATTTTTCTTTACTCTCTCTCACACACACTAATTATCTCTTTCAAAGGCAGCAATACTTTGCTCTCTCCTCCTTGGCTATCTTCTCAAAGGCGGCAACCCTTTACTCTTTCCTCCTTGGCTATCTTCTTGAAGGTGGCAATACCTTACTCTCTCATTTCTCTTGCGTTCCTCCCAAGTGAAAATCCATTTTCTCTCTCTTGGTTTCACGCTCTATTTTCCATCTCCCCATAGGGAGGACCCTTGGGCCAAAGCCCTCAAATTCTTTGTAGCATTGTCTATTTATAAGATTTTTTTGCTATTCACTCTTGGACTAGGAATACATTACCTCTTTAACAAGGAGTCTATTTCCCCTTGTAATAGGAATATATTACCTATTTAACAAGGAATAGACTTTCTTCCACACTAAGGAATAACCTTTCCTTCTATAACAAGCAAGGTAACCCAAATTAATTTTTCTTTTTTCAACTAGGAAACCTAATTGACTTTCCAAGTCACAATTGGAATTTGAGGCAATTTCCCAACATCCATCCCAACCTTGCTTGCAATAATATATATCACCATCATTAATATTCAATAAAATTACAAAATGGCAATTAAGTTGTGTTAGCAAACAAATTAAAGCCAAGCCATTGAGTTGTGCTTCAGGATTTATTATACACATTAATTGAGAGCATCAATAAACATTATTATTCATGGAATTGAATTCAATAATAAAATTAACTAACTACTATACAGAGGGAAGCGAGGATTATATATATTGGAGCAGGCGAGAGAGCTTGCTCATTAATTAGTATTAATAGGGGTTTAGATATTTCACGGGTATGATTTAGATAATGTAGGGGTGAATAATAATTTTACGGGTATGATTTAGAATTAGATATTTAAATTTGTATTATTAAAGGCTTTTTGTTAACAGCAAATTAATTAAAGTTATTATATTGGATGCCCTCTCAAGGTTTAAAATATACTACTGCACATCTTTGATGCGATGATCACTCTACACACACATACATTTAGGTGAGATTAGAGTTGTATTTCTATCTTGTATATAAAAAAAAAAAAAAAAGCTTAAAAAGTATAAAATCACAGTAAATACAAACTGATAAAGGATCCAATTAAGTTGTTATTCTTTATAAAATTATTATTAAGACCAACAATTACTACTTGTAGGCTCATCACATGTCTAAAGATTAGACATATAGATGGAACGTGGGGGTCGTCTATGATAATTAATATACTAATACTGTTACAGTATTTCTTTTTATATTGAGCTGAAGAAAATCAAAATTAAATTGTACGTGTCTCTTCAGTTCATCTAAAGGCCATATGACTCTTGCAGTCCCTGAAAACTACTTGACTATTCAATCACCCCTCATTCATTTGACCAACATAATTAATGTCATAATTGAAATTTAGCTATAGAATATTCGAAGACCTAATAAGCTTAATTAAAACTTAAGGAAATAACTAATTAAATAAGAAAAATCTCGTCTCTCAATTTTCAAATGTAAGAGACAAAGACTTGTGTATCACCTGCATGTAGTCAAACTTAAAAAAAAAAAATTTATACTTTATTTCATGAATTAATAGCTACATTTTATCCCCTTCTTTGTCTTTATTAAAATAAAGTGTGCGTATTTGTGTTTATTATTATCTGTGGAATGATGTATTCATTTATATATTGTACGTACGTTGAAATGCTTATTAATTTCATGATTTGACTGGACTACATTGACTTAAGTGATTTGCGAAACCCTTTCCCTTTCTTTCTAGAAATTAAAACGTGTCACCTAGTTAAACATATAATCAATGCCACATGAATCTATATATATAATAACAGGTAAAATTGAAATTTTTTTTTAATTAGACTTTAAATTAGAATAAAATTAGAGTCTAATTTTATGTCATGTGTCTTATCTAATTTAAGTTTTTAAATTTTTGTGCCAAGTGAGTTAATTCAATATAAAAATTAGATTTCAATTAGAGTTTAATTTTGTACCATGTGTTATATCTAATATAAGTTTTTTAATTTTTGTGTCAAATGGGTAAATTAAGTATAAAAAACGAGGAGTCCAATATAAGTAAACCATAAAAAATATAATTTGTGAATGATTTTATATTTATGAGTTTTTTTTTTTTTGGTATAATTAAAAACAATTCAAGTTTGTAAGTCTCACACACTAATTGCCAAAATTAAGAGAAAATCTAATTAAATTCTAAATTGGATTCTAATTTTGCGCCACGTGTCTCATCTAATTTTTAAATTTGTGTTTCAAGTGAATTATTAGGTGCAAAAATTAAAGAGTCCAAATTCAATTAGATTCTAAATTGAATTTTAATTGGAGTTCAATTTTGCGCATGTGTTCCATCTAATTTTTAATTTTTGTGACAAGTAAATTATTGAATGCAAAATCAGAAGAGTCTAAATCTAATTAGATATATATATATATATATATATATATATGTAATTGTGATTGTTTTTAAATATATCTGTGCATATGCACGGTGATGGGACTGACGAATTCATTTACCGAAGATGACGTCCATGATGTAGACGAAGATATCCCTGGACGAGCAAATTAATACCCACGTCATTGACGAAGGCAGGAAAGCCATTCAATGTAGCACAATTACACCAAAAACGGTTACAAGGCCAACTGTATGAACCGTTGGAACATGTTAAGGCCACATTACACAGCACCAAACGTTACTAAGAGGAGCATTAAGACCTCCATAACTACCCCAATGACTAGAAGCTATGAAAGCATATATAAAACTCACACATTGCCAAGTACAAGGTACATACACACATAGACACTGAGAGATTTCTTTTGTTCTGTTACATTGTTTATTCCTAAAGAGCTTCTTATACTGACTTTGGCATCGGAGGCGTGGTGGCAGGCATCACACCGGTGACCACCTTTGAGGGTATGTTCATATAGGCTGGAGATTGCTTCAATCTGACCACCTTGACTGACGAACTTACGCTTCATCAGTTTGGTGCCGTCTGTGGAAACGTGACGTTTTCATTTTCATATTCGAAAACACTGCTTTCATCAACTTCAGTATTCAGATGGAGTCCAATCAAGATTCCGCAGCCTTGGCTCAGCAAGTCCAAGCTCTTGCGGCCACTGTTGAAGAGCTTACTAGGCAAAATCAGGAAATGAAGCTACGACTTCAACATGAGGAGAATCGATCCAAAGACAACGTAGAGGACGAGAGAAATAGCCATAGAAGGAGTGACCATTGAAGACCTACTACTCCGGCAGAACAGAATTTAGATCTTCTTCAAGAGATGAGGAAGGAGATGGACGAGTTGAGAAATGCCATCAGGGAGAAGACAGACCAGAGCGTGGGTAGAATGGTAAGGGCAACAGCGGTCCTGGGATGCCCAGTACCGTCGAAGTTTTGGCTGCCACAACTTGAGCCGTTTGACAGGTTCAAGGATCCCCAAGATCAACTCAACACCTTCAAGACAACACTAGGCCTTCAATAGCCTCTTGACGAGATAATGTGCCGTTCTTTCCCCACCACTTTCAAAGGAGCAGCGAGGGAATGGTTCACCAAGTTGCCAACATCGTCCATCGATAACTTCGAACAGTTGAGCAACGCCTTTTTACGTCATTTCGTTGGAGGACAACATCCTAAGAGGCCGACAGATCATTTACTCACCATCAGACAAGGAGAGAAAGAAACCTTAAGGTCCTATGTGAAATGCTTCACTCAGGAAACCTTGGAGGTAGACGAAGCTGACGATAAGGTGCAGTTGACGACCTTCAAAGCGGGACTGCGATCCAGGGAGTTCATGGCTTCACTCTCAAAAAATCCTCCGAAAACGATGGCGGAGGTGCTTCTGAAAGCACAGAAGTACATGAACGCAGAAGAAGCACTGGCTGCCATAAGGGACGTGGAAAAACCAGGGAACAAGGAAAGGAAGGAGGACGAACTTAGAGGACAGAAAAGGGACCACCCAGATCGTCGGTTCAGTGACGGAGGAAAAAGGAAAGATGAAAAAACTCCACGAACGGTAAAGTTCACCCCCTTAGTTATGCCAATTGATAAAATCTTAATGCAGATTAAGGACGAGTACCACCTAAAATGGCCAAGACCATTGCATTCATCCCCTAATGTCCGTGACAAGAACAAATACTACTGGTTTCACAATGATCATGGCCACTATACAGAAGATTGTCGGGATCTAAAGGAGCAAATAGAGGAGTTGATACGGAAAGGGAAACTGTAGAAGTATGTGAAGAATGGGGGGTATAGCAAGTTCAAAGACGACAATAAGAACTAGCATGAGTCCTCTTCCAGGGGTGAGGATCGTCTATTCCAACCTCCACAAGATGTGATCGGGGAGATAAAGACGATTACAGGGGGGCCCTTCACCAGAGGGTCGTTCAGATCCCTTAAGAAAGCATGCCAAAGACAGGTGAATAGCGTCCATTTGATACCTCCATTAAAACAAAGACGGACGGACGAGGACATGTCTTTCAGTGAGGATGACGCCAGGGGGGTGAAGCAGCCTCATAACGACCTTTTGGTCATAAAGCTGACTATAGAAGGATTCAACATCAAAAGGATCCTCGTGGATAATGGTAGCTCCGCAGACATCATCTACCTTCCTGCTTTTCAACAACTAAAGCTAGATCCAAGGAGACTGCGCTCATTTGACTCCCCCCTCGTCAGTTTTAGTGGAGACAGGGTATATCCCAAGGGCATAGTGACGTTGACAGTAACAGTGGGGACCTAACCGGGGCAGTTGACTTGTCAGCTAGACTTCTTGGTGGTAGATTGCCCCTCATCCTACAATGTAATCATTGGAAGACCATACTCAACAAATAGAAGGCAGCCACGTCCATCTATTACTTGAAGGTAAAGTTCCCAACAGATAATCGTGTCGGTGAAGTAAAAGGAGATCAAGTCTTAGCCAGAGAGTACTACCAGGCCGTCTTGGCTACAAAGGAGAACCATACATGGATGATTGAAGAGAAGGAAGAAGAGAAAGTGGAGGCCCTGGAAACAGTGAAGCTTACCGAAGGAGAAAAGTCCAGGAAACCATAATAGGGACGACGATAAGTCTAGAGATAAGAACAAAGCTCATCCAGTTTCTTAAAGAAAATCTGGACGTCTTTGCGTGGAGTCACGAGGACATGCCAGACATATCTCTAGAAGTCATTCAGCATAAGCTGAATGTAGATTTGGAAAGGAAGCCTGTCCACCAAAGACGAAGAGTCTTCGCACCAGAACGAGACCAAGCATTTACAGACGAAGTTAATAAACTACTGACGGCCGGATTCATCTGTGAGGTGTACTATCCTGATTGGCTTGCAAACGTCATTTTGGTGAAGAAATCAAATGAGAAGTGGAGAATGTGCGTGGACTTCACGGATCTGAACAAAGCATGCCCGAAGGATAGTTTCCCTCTTCCAAGGATAGACCAGCTTGTAGACTCCATAGCTGGACATAAGTTGCTGACGTTCATGGACGCTTTCTCATGATACAACCAGATAAAAATGGCTGAGGAAGATCAGGAGAAAACTTCTTTCATCACAATCTAAGGGCTCTATTACTATAAGGTAATGCCCTTCGGACTAAAGAATACAGGAGCTACTTATCAGAGGTTAGTAAACAAAATGTTCAGCAAACAGATCAGCAGGAACATGGAAGTATACGTGGATGATATGCTCTTCAAGAGTAAAGAAGAACTTGCCCATCTGGACGACCTAAAGGAGACATTTGCCACCCTCAAGCAGTACCAGATGAAGCTGAATCCTAGTAAGTGTGTTTTTGGTGTAGCTTCAGGAAAATTCCTGGGATTCATGGTGTCCCAGAGAGGAATAGAGGTAAATCCGGAGAAGGTGCAAGCCATAATCAACATGGCATCACCCAAGATCGTCAAGGAAGTCCAGAAGCTCACGGGAAGGATTGCAGCTCTTAATAGGTTTGTTTCTAGAGCAACGGATAAATGCCTGCCCTTCTTCAACACCTTGAAGCATGCCTTCGCCTGGATGGACGAATGTGAGGCAGCATTCCAAGAGCTCAAACGTTACCTGAGCAACCCACCACTCTTAAATCCATCCAAAGTAGGGGAAAATTTATATTTATACTTGGCAGTATCAGACACCGCTGTGAGTGCAGCCCTGATTCGAGAAGAGGGCAAGAAACAACTCCCGGTTTACTACGTCAGTTAAGCTTTCCAAGGGGCTGAGTCCAAGTATCCAAGGATTGAAAAGATTTCGTTCGCATTAATAGTAGCCTCACGCAAACTAAGACAGTATTTTCAGGAAAATCCTATCCTGGTGATGACGGACTAACCTATCAAAAAATCCATGAGCAAGCTTGAGGCAGCTGGGAGAATGGTCCAGTGGGCAATTGAACTCAGCCAATTTGATATTGAGTACCATCCCAGAATAGCCATTAAGGCACAAGCTTTGGCATACTTCATCGCCGAGTTCACCTTTCCAGACGAAGATGGTCTCACTAACAAGGCCGAGCAATGGAAGATACAGACTGATGGTTCGTCAGCCCAAAAAAGGGGGGGAGTAGGGGTCGTCATAATCACCCCTGACAGAGAAGTACTCAAATATGGGGTTCAACTGAAATTTCCAACTACCAATAACGAGGCCGAGTACGAAGGAATACTGACGGGATTGAGACTCAGAAGGGCGTTTGGAGCTAAAAATATGTTAGTTCAAAATGATTCTAAACTAGTAATTGGATAGATCAAGGGGGAATATGAAGCAAAGGAGGAGAGAATGCAGAAATACCTCAGGCTGACGAAACATCTAGCTCATGAATTTGATAAGGTGGAATTTGTGCAAATCCCCAGAAGCCAGAATATGGCAGTAGACGAAGTCTCGAAAATAGCATAGTTAGAAGAAGGGGCAACGAACATGGGCTTGATGGTGGAAGTCCAGAAAAACCCCAGCATTGAAGAAGTTCCAACATTCGCAATCCAGAACATAAATAACTGGATGATGCCCATCATATCTTTCCTCTAAGACGGACACCTACCTCAGAATGCAGATGAGGCCAGGAAGATCAAGAAGATGACGGTCAGATTTACGATCCTTAATGGCACTTTATACAAAAGAGGCTTCTCCATGCCCTACTTGAAGTATGTTGACGAAGGAGAAGCCAAGTACATCTTGAAAGAGATTCATGAAGGAATTTGCAGCGATTATGCCGGCCCTAGATCCCTGGTGAGCAAGATCATTCGAACAAGGTATTTTTGGCCAACTATGCAGGTGGACGCAGCGGAGTTCGTCAAGAAGTGTGACAAGTGCCAACGGTTCGGGAATGTCCAGCGACTTTCAGCAGAGAAACTGACGACGATTTCATGCCCTTGGCCGTTTGCACAATGGGGAATCGACATTGTCAGGCCATTGCCCCTAGGCAAAGGTCAGGTAAAATTCTTACTAGTTGCTATTGATTACTTTACAAAATGGGTCGAAGCAGAGGCATTGGCAACCATCATCGAAGCAAGAATCCAGAGCTTCGTGTGGAAGAATATAATTTGCAGGTTCGGGATTCCAAGGACGATCATATTAGATAATGGATGACAGTTTGACAGCCAAGGCTTCAGGGACTTCTGTTCAGGCCTAGGCATCAAGAATCAGTTCTCAACCCAAGGGCATCCCTAGGCGAATGGATAGACGGAGGTGACGAATCGAACATTACTTAAGATTATCAAAACCAAGCTGGACAACGCGAAGGGTGCCTGGCCAGAAGAGTTGTCCAACGTCTTGTGGGCTTACAGAACCACAGCGAGAACCCCGACGGGAGAAACCCCCTTTAGACTTACCTACAGCATTGAGGTAGTGATCCCGGTCGAGATAGGAATATCCAACATCAGACGAGAGGTATTCAAAGAAGAAGACAATGAAGATCGTCTGCGAGTCAACCTGGACTGTTTGGACGAAGTAAGGGACAAAGCTCGCAGTAAAATGGCGGAGTACCAGTAGAAGATGACCGACTATTACAACAAAAGGGTAAAACTCAGGCGACTTGACATAGGTGACCTCGTCCTTCGGAAGGTCACCACGGTAACTAAAGATTCTACCCAAGGAAAGCTCAACCCTACATGGGAAGAACTTTACCGAGTCATCCACTACTCCAGACAAGGTAGCTATCACCTGGAAACCCTAGACGGACAGAGGCTCCCGAGGCCATGGAACATCGAGCACTTAAAGAAATACCACCAATAGATGTAACAGAAAATGTATTCGTCAATGAAATTAATAAATGAATTATTCAGCTAATGCCTCCATAACAAGCAGGTCTGAATAGCTATAAGTCTGAAGAATGACAAGATCCCTAAAAGGGTGTAAGTCACAAAAAGCCAAAAATGGCTAAGTAACAAGATTCTGCCTCGACGGATGTAAGTTACTGACGATGACAAAATCCTTAAAAGGATGTGAGTCACAAAAGCCAAAAATGACTAAGTAACAAGATTCCGCCTCAACGGATGTAAGTTACTGACGATGACAAAATCCTTAAAAGGATATAAGTCAGAAAAAGCTAAAAATGGCTAAGTAACAAGATTCCGCCTCGACGGATGTAAGCTACTGACAATGACAAAATCCTTAAAAGGATGTAAGTCACAAGAAGCTAAAAATGGCTAAGTAACAAGATTCCGCCTTGACGGATGTAAGTTACTGACGATGACAAAATCCTTAAAAGGATGTACGTCATAGGAGCCAAAAAAAAAAAGAAAAAAAGAAAAAAAGATCCCTTGCATAGAGCAAAGCTACCAACGATGAAAAGTTCCCTTGCAACGAATCAAAACAGAACCCAGGGCAAAGCCAGATTTCCTACAAAAGTGCTGTTGCGAGGATTTGACGAAGTTATAGACAAAAGGTACTAGCGGAGAGAAGGGAAAGTCACAACTAAAAGTTTCACCAAGTACACAACATGGGCGATTAAAAGATCCCACTAGCATATCACAAACCAAAGAATGTGCAATCACAAGTTCAAGTAAGTACAGAGATGCAAATTAAATTAAAGCCTAAAGCAAACAGGCAAATTACCATTGTTTTTGTAGCCAAAGGCCCATAAACATTAGGCTAAAAATATTGTTCTCAAGATAGATTAAAGTAAAATTGTTCTCAAATTAGATTTACAAAACAACCCAAAACATAATGGGCATCCAAAAAAGAAAAAAAGAGAAAATTTTCACAAGTATCAAGTTCAGGCGTCAATAGCAGCGTCTTCACCGGCAGGGGCGTCACTGGCAGGAGCGTTCTCAGGGGCATCAGGCTCAGTGGTAGAAGGTTGGACAGCCTCGTCGGCGGCCATCTCCTGATCTACCTCTTCCAAATCCAGCTTCTCCAAGTCCACTCTGGAAGGATGATTAACGAGATATCTCCTCAGAAGCTCAAAACCTTTGAAGTACCAACTGAAGAGCACTGTGTTGTACTTGTCAGTGGTTTGGAAAGCTTCAAAAAATCTGACAGCAATCGTTTTGAGCGACTCCTTGGCACTTAGAAGTTGCTCGTCCTTTTCCAGTGTCAACTGACGCTCAGCTCTAAGGTTGTCATTCAAAGTCTTCACTGTTTCCTTCAAGGAGGTAGCCTCGCCCGTGGAGTCAATAAGTTTCTTCTTCAGTTTAGAATTCTCTGCCTCTAGAGCTTCCATTTTGGACGTGAGAGACGCCACCTTAGCCTCCTAAGTAAAATACTCAGAAGTAATATGGAGACTTTCTCCCAGCACTTGGAAAGGAGTTCAAAGTCATCAGTAGAATGAGGAAGGAAAAGAAACTAAAAGTTGCACAAACATTTTACCTGGACGAGTTTATGAACGTGGCGTGCAGCAATGTCATTGAAAGGAACGCCGGATAAGATCTTTAAATCCGTGGTAGTCACGACCTCGTGAGCTCTGTCCATCGCTAGCTTCTAGTCACTCCAGAGCATAGAATCGACCTTCTCCTTCTCTTCCTCGACAACCGCAGCCTCTTGGAGACGTGAGTGACACCAATCTCTTCCACAGAAGTCGTGGGAGAGGCCGTCCTCGTCGCCTCAGCCCCTGAAACAATTGAACTGACGGAGGCAGCTGGAGCGATGGAGCTACCCTTCCCAATGACGCGGACCATTTTCTTCCCAATATTAGACAGTGGCTCGTCCTTCTTAGACCTCATCTTCGCATACATACCCTTATTGAACTTGGTCATCATTTTTACAAGAAGGAAACACTTGTAAAAAAAAAAAAAGAAAAAAAAGAAAAGAAAAGAAAAGGAGCAAATGTGTGAAAAGTTAGTACTGACGAACCCTACACTTACTCTTTTTTCCCTCAATCTCAAGGTTTTGCAGGACAAAGGTGGAAGGCTTTGGTCCGAGACAATAGAAAGCAAGGGTCCTTGGGTCCACAAGATCGTCCTAGCTCTCAATCGTCTGTGTGTATTTGACTGCCTTTTGCACACGCTCCTTATACCTACTCTTGAGTTTAGGCCGTCTTTTTTCTGTGCAAAACAAGAAATGAAGAGATCAACAGAGATAGCAGCAAACGAAACAAAACTTAATAGACGTGGAGAAGCAATGACGCACCTAAGGTTGGGGTTCCCTACCGATGACGCAACCTCGGGAGATCCCCCCAAACCTCGCTAGAGGGAGTCTCAAAATCGTCCCCTGACACAAAGAAAAACTTTGACTTCCAGTACTTGAAAGATGAGGCAAACCCCTGACAATCCTAGTCTTCCGTTCACAGGGCACCAATTTGTAGTACCCGTGCTCCTTGGACGAATTCAGACAGTACAGGTAGATGAGTTTGTCTACCCTAATCATATCCCTGTCATTAGCTGCTAGCCAGATCCTCATGCAGCTGACTGCTATCCTCCATGAGTTAGGCATAAGCTGCCCCGGAGCAATACCAAAGCGGTCCAAGAGCTCTAAGAGGAAAGGATGAACGGGTAACCTCAACCCACAGACGAAGGCAGACTCATACAAACATACCTCCCCGGGGAAGAAATGACACGCCCGATCGTCCTCGTCGGGCAAGCGAACCCTAACTTTCTCCGGAAATTGAAATCTACCCGCGAATCTACCTAATGTTTCAACGTCTAGCCCACACCTCTCCTCGAGGGCATAAAAAACCCTAACCTCTCGAGGGTTAGAAACGGCTGTATCTACTTCTACGGGGTTACCGCTAGACGATAGCCCAGTCGCAAGTTCACTGGATTTGACCTCAGACATTTCCCCTCGCTCCCTCACCACGTTCTCAAACCAATCTAGCGGCTGACGAAGCAAAGGCAACAAATTAGCCAATGCGACGCTCAAGCAGTTGCCCTCAAAGATGAAATCCTCAATATGGGGGAAAATACCTAAAGACCCTCCTAAACGCGCAAAGAGGAAGGAAATTGATGGGCAGACTGTCCTAATTTCAAAACTACTAACCATGGAAATCCAGAAAAAATATGAAGGGAAACTCTACAAGCTAAACCCCCAAGAAATCGAAGACAAAAAAAAGGAAAGGAGAAGAAGAAAGAAATCAGAAATTGTATCGCAACAAAGGAAAAAGTAAAAAGGCAAAACAGGAAAAAGAGAAGAGGTGTACCTTAAAAATGGCGGATAAGGGAAGCACCACCACGCACCGGTTCGGAGAAGAGTTGCAGAGTGAGAAAAGCGAAGGAAATGCTTAGGACAATGATTGAAATTTTTTGAGAAAAGCGAAAAAGAAAAATAAGAAGGGGAGAAGTTTAAAAACAAAGGCTCAGAAAACTGAAAACTAGTGGGAAACCCAATGGTCACACGAATTGGAGTATTAACTCCACCGGTTAGAATGTGCCACGTAGGCCACAACCTAAGGAGCGCCGCCACTGTACATTTAATACGGAATGAAACCCCAAGAGTTATTTACAGCCTAAAACCTTTCACATTCTACGATCGTTATTACAAGTCACAACGACCACAGAATCGAGGGGCAGCTGACGGGACTGACGAATTCATTTACCGAAGATGACATCCATGATGTAGATGAAGATATCCCTGGACGAGCAAATTAATACCCACGTCATTGATGAAGGCTAGAAAGCCATTCAATGCAGCACAATTACACCCAGAACGGTTGCAAGGCCAACTGTATGAACCGTTGAGCATGTTAAGGCCACATTACACAGCACCAAACGTTACCAAGAGGAGCATTAAGACCTCCATAACTACCCCAATGGCTAGAAGCTTTGAAAGCATATATAAAGCTCACACATTGCCAAGTACAAGGTACATACACACACAGAAACTGAGAGATTTCTTTTGTTCTGTTACATTGTTTATTCCTAAAGAGCTTCTTATACTGACTTTGGCATCGGAGGCGTGGTGGCAGGCACCACACCGGTGACCACCTTTGAGGGTACGTTCATACAGGCTGGAGATTGCTTCCATCTGACCACCTTGACTGACAAACTTACGCTTCATCACACGGGATTACACACTAGTATATATAATCCATAAACAGTGTGTGTTTACTTGCATGGTTATGTATTATGTTTATGATTGAATCGGACATTCAGTTTAGTAATTGGTGAATCCCTAATTTCCTTTATCTACAGTTTTTACATAATTATTTGTACGTGATCAGTTAATTAATATTACGTGGATACTCTCCCTCTCTATTTGGGCTACAAATTGTACATATATCACAATGCCAACACATTTTTTTTTTGTTTGTTTGTTCTAATCTGACACAGAGACTCAAAGTGCGGGGGATATTCGATCCTTCTCCCCCAAGTAGTTTTTAAGTTCCAAATTAAATTTACTCATTGATGAATCAAGAAATTCTCTTCGTCTAGAAAAGCCTATGAACTACCAAAGCAAGTTAGACGATTAAAGTGGGTGTCGTTGGATGATTAAAATGTCATAAATATGCATTTAATGCAAGAACTGTTACCAATAGACGCACGTGTATACATGACCGTTGACAAGGTAATCAATCGCCTCATAAAGCCATCAGAGGCATTACAAGAGCCATTAAGACCACCATTAAAGTCCTCCAACAATTAGAGAAGTCAGAGATCTATATAAACCACCTGAGAACCTATGCAAGGAGAGAGAGACGGACAGGTACATACATACATACTGACATACACTTTTAGTTCTTATTATTTCTCTCTCTCTCAACATCTGACTTTATCATTGAAGGCTCCTTCACCGTCACCATGCTGGTGACCTTTGGGAGAGAAACACCATTTTTATGCTTTTGCAGGTCTCAGACTCATTCATGTCGGATTCTGTCTGGACGAACGTGTCAATTGACGAATTTGGCTTCATTAGTTTGGCGTTGTTTGTGAGGACGTCTTTCGAACTTTAGTTTGAAAATGTAGCTCTACCATTCACTTCGATTCTTTACGTCTCGATGGAATCTCATGTGCGAAATGATCAACCATATTGGCCCTACAGATTCAAACACTCATGGCTAACGTGGAGGGATTAACTAAGCAGAATCAAAAAATGAGGCGGAGATTACAACAAGGTAAAAATCGCCCTTCACCAAGGAGGATTGATCACAATAGGAATGAAGACGAAGTCTAAAGCCTAGAAACTAGTCACGGAAGGGAGGGAGAGAATAGAATAGCCTGAGAGGATTAATGATGATCTCCTTAGAAGCATGAGGAAGGAGATGGACAAACTAAAAAGTGCCACAAAGGAGAAAACAACCAAGAACCTAGACAGTATGGTGAAAAGGACAAATTCTCCTTTCACAACCAAAATCTTGGAGTGCCCTTTGCCACCAAAATTCTGCCTTCCACAGCTCGACGGCTTAAAGGACTTGTTGGATCACATAACCACCTTTAAGACAACCTTGAGTTTACATCAGACGCCTGACAAAATCGTATGTCTATCCTTTCTGACAACTCTTAAAGGAGCAACATGAGTTTGATTCAACAAGTTAGCCTCGTCATCCATAGATGATTTTGAACAATTGAGCAATTCATTTGTGCGTCACTTCACCCGTGGACATAGACAAAAAATATTGACAGATCATTTACTAACAATCAAACAAGAAGAATGGTAAATTTCACTCCCTTAGTAATGCTTGTTGACAAAATATTGATGCAGATTAAGGACAATCAACTCTTTAAATGGCCAAAGCCATTGAACTCCCCCCCATAATACTCGCAACAAGAGGAGATCGAGCTGCTACACGTGAACGCTACATAGCTATGCTCAACATGGACGAACATTTGCCCACTATGAACATTGAAGACCAAAGTAGCCTATAGGTGGACGGTCTAAACACAAAGTCGCCTACCAAAGTCACCTAAGGATGGACGGGTGACCAAAGTTGCCTACGCGTGGACGGTTTAAACACCGAGTTGCTTAAGGATGGATGATGCAAACCTCAATCAATACGCTTTGAGAGCCAACAAATAATATTGGAATACTTGCCCAAGAAAACTAAAATTCAAATTTTGCTAGAAACCTCGACCCAACGTTTATGGAGCTGGAAAGTCAATCAGCCACTAATCCACACCATAAATTACGCCCAATTAAGCCAGATCAACCTTATCAATAGCTTGAATTAAATTTATTACGCCTTTATCTTCCTTTAGGAAGCTTGGAATGTACTGTTTTAGAATCAACCCATTAAGTGCTTCTTTGATCTTCTTGGATCTTGGTCTAGTAATATGCCCAGCTGGAACATACAATGGATCCTTTAATGGTGCTTGTTGATTATGATCATACGGGCGACCAAAGTCGCCTACAGGTGGACGGTTTAAACATAAAGTTGCTGACGGGTGGATGGTCTAAATACAAAGTCGTCTATGGATGGACGGTCTAAACATAAAGTCGCTTATGGATGGAAGGTCTAAACATAAAGTCGCCCAAGGGTGGATGCTTGAACAAAGTTACCTACGGGTGGATGGTCCAAAGCAAAGTTGCCCAAGGGTGGACACATGAACAAAGTCGCCTACAGATGGACGATCCAAAGGTAGTCCCAATTCGAACAAGTAAAAAGCAACGCTTGGGAAACAGAAGGGGAGAAGTTGCAAGAAAGGAAAATAAAAGTTGCTGAAAAAATAAGGGGGGAAGCTTAAAAAAGGACTCCAAGAGCAAGAAAACCAGGGTCGTTAAGAGACGCGTCCACGTCCAACGACCCGTACAACTACATCACATCAAAT
This sequence comes from Quercus ilex subsp. ballota, assembly GCA_032727855.1. Lineage (NCBI taxonomy): Eukaryota > Viridiplantae > Streptophyta > Magnoliopsida > Fagales > Fagaceae > Quercus > Quercus ilex. The sequence goes on from CM064908.1 coordinate 51,174,941, forward strand.
GCAAGTTGAAAGGAATACAATTAGCAAAGATTGAAATTTCATATTCCTTAGATTGTCATTACATGTAATGACGATCACAAAATATGGGGGCAAATGATGAACCAAGAAATTCCCTTCATCCAGAAAAGCCTATGGATGACCAAAGCAAGTTGGACAATCAAAATGGGTGTCGTTGGACGATTAAAGTGCCATAAATACACATGTGGGCTCAGTATGCAGAGGGGCAGTACGCCTTGGCCGAGTGGACTAGGGTGGAGAAAAGAAATGGAGTCGCCACCTAGTTTTATGGCATAGGAACTATGTATATAGTGCCTTTACGGAGAAGGATTGATCTTACTACTAGAGTATGGGTTCAGAGTTTAGGTATTGCTTGGGAAGGTGTTAGGCACACAAGACCGCCCGACTCGTAGGTCGTGTTCCACTCATTGTGTCTTACGTCTTATTCTCATTAAAGGCATGTTCAATATTGCATCTTAAACTCACCCACACACACAACACACAGACACAAGCATACATTTAAGCATACAACATGGCATTTTCATCCTAAACCCTAGCATACATCTATCATGGTATATCATGTTGCCTCATCCAAGCAAGTAACCAAACATTTATTTAAATAGAAGCATAGGCAAGGTAGCAAGATATTATCATCAAATATATCCAAGCATCTAAGCATAGTATCAAAGCATCAAACAAGCATGTTCATCATGTTCATCAAACCAAAACAAGATCATAACCCAATCAAATGTATGTACATATGAATGCATGCCTTACCTCATTACATCACAACACCTATACATCAATGGATGGACATGTGAACGCATGCTCATGGCATATCAAAGATTTAATTGAAAGGAAAACCCTAATCTAACATGTGAAGGATAAGTAAACATAAACAGAGAAATAGAGACTCAAAAGCATAAAATGAGAACAAAACGAGGCATATATTATAAATGAAGTAAAGGAATAGAAACAGAAAGATGTAGATTAGGGTTTCTGGGCTTGAGAACACGTACGCATACATAGGGCCAACGTACGCGGCCCTATGCGTACACGTGCAAAACGCATGCGTACATGTACACGCCTAAACTCTAACCCAAAAACAACAAGAACAAACTAGAGTAGAAACAAAACTATTAAATCTAACAACCGAACATGCTTTAAAACATAAACAAAGAAAATCTAAACTTAAACAAACATGTTATATCACAAATAAAAAAGAAAACAAAGAGAACAAAAATATTAAAACAAGAAAAAGCAAAGAAATGAGAAAAAAAAAGTTTAGAACTAATACCTCTAAACAAAAGCTCTTTGGGTTGATTTTGACCATTTCCCTCAGTCAAATCTATTCACAACTAAACAGAATTGATTAATAAACTTCAAAACTCGAAAATCAAGACCAAAAAAGGTCTTAATCAAAAGAAAATTGACTTGAGGATGTTTTGTGAAAAACTCCCTCTTTGATTCACTATTTCTAATGAATCTTAGGTTTTCTCTTAGGATTTTTTGTGTGTTTTGAAAAGGTACTATGTATGGCTTTTTATATTGAGAAAATAGGGGTTTGGATTGGCTCCCAAACGATGTGGGATTTGTTCCAAACCTCAGTTTTAATGTAGAAAAACTTGCATTTCATAGTTTCTGGAACCCTAGCACGCGTACACATGCCTGTGTACACGTACGCATGCCTGTGTACGCGTATGCATGCATGAAGCTTGCGTACGCGGATCTGGAGCATTCGTACGCATGTCCTAGGGTTTCCGTGGCCTTCATGTCTAAAAATAGATTTATTTAGCTCATAAAGAGTTATATTTTCCATAAAAACTTTCCTTAATTCAAATTAAGTCTGATCGGGCTCTAAATCAACCTTGGGCTTTAGAGTTTTACCATAATTGGGGAATGGGGGCCCAAGTCATAAGGGTATAAAATGCGGTGTCTACAATGCATTTAATGCATGAGTTGTTATCAATAGACGCACGCGTATACATGACCATTGACATGGTAATCAATCGCCTCATAAAGCCATCAAAGGTGTTACAAGAGCCATTAAGATCACCATTAAAGGCCTCCAACGGCTAGAGAAGTTATATGTCTATATAAACCACTTGAAAACCTACATAAGGAGAGAGAGTCGGGTAGGTAGGGCTGTCCATAAACCTATCAGACCCGACCCACCCGTCCAACCCGATTTGACCAAAAGACCCACGGGCGGATCTGACTACCTAGATAGGTTGGGTGCAGGTCAGTTAAACATAAAATTTCGGGTTTCGGGTTCCACAACTCATAACCCGTAGAAATCGACCTGACCCGTGAGAAGTTTAAAAATAAGGCAAAAAATCTGACCTATTCAATTTCATTCTTCAAAAGATTATTTTCACGCTCTTTCTCCCTCTTTGATCTCTCTCTCTCAAATTCCTAACCCTAACCTTTCTTATAGTCGCCCGCCATAGTCAAGTTAGCCTATTGCCGCCGCCGTCGTCAAGTTGCTCAACCCAACTCTCGAAGCCTCCTTTAATCTGCTTGAAATATCGTTTGATCTTGTGCATCTGGTGGTGGGTTAGTAAAAAATGTAATTTATTTTAGATTTCGCATTGATCTTATTTTAGATTTCGCATTGATCTTTGGATGGATGTGGTGATGATGGGGGAGGGAAGTGGTGGTGGTGCTGGTCTAGTGTTATATCTCTCTTTCTTTCTTCGTTTCTATCCATAGATCTGAGTTCTTGTTTGTGCTATGTGATTTCTGCAGTTTGTGCCCTTTGGGTTTTGATTTCTCTATGTTCTTTGGGTTGATTTCCCTGTGTTCTTTTGGTTTGATTTTTGTGTGTCCTTTTGGGTGTTGATTCTGTGTTTTTGGATTGATTTCTCTGTGTTTGTGTTCTTTTTGGGTTTTGATTTCTATATTGTTCGGGTTGTGATTTCTCAGTTTTCTTCTTTTGCTTCAAACCCAAAATTACCAGATGACTCCAATCTGCTCAACCGATGATCCGAGCCACCGGGTTCGACCTGAACGGTTGCAGGTCCATTTTATGTTCACCTGAGCCAATTGGGTTGGGTGCGGATCAACCCAAAACCTGATCCGACTTGACCCATGAACAGCCCTACTGATAGGTACACACATACAAACTGAAATACACTCTCAGTTCTTATTATTTCTCTTTCTCAATGGCTGACTTTATCATCGGAGGCTCCTTCACTGGCACCATGCCGGTGACCTTTGGGAGAGAAACATCATTGTTATTCTTTTGCAGGTCTCAGACTCATTCACGTTGGATTCCGTCTGAATGAACCTATCAACTGACGAATTTGGCTTTATCACCTATGTTGTTTTCTTTTTGTTAGCCTCCAGCAAATAATTAATTACTAATCTAATAATAGGCTTGAAGCAAGTAACTATAAAGAGCTAACTGTTGCAATATTAGTTGACTCACTCAAAAAAAAAAAAAAAAAGTGTTTTGGGTACGTTTACTTTGTTAAATTGGTCCAATGATTTTATCATGTGCCGGTTCTCCCATGCCTTAGAATAAGACTCTCTCACTAAAGACAAAAAGTCTCACATAAAAATGGATTTATGGTTCGTTTTCAATCAATGACTCTTTCTTTCAGAGGAGTTCGAGGTTTCTTTGTCATTGCTTACCAATTAAGTATATATATATATATATTGCTAGGTAATTATGGGGAATAGAACCCCTGAGCTCATAGATATACATGGTACCGGGTACTACCAAGCTATAAGGCTCGGTTGTAATAATAATAATAATAATTAAAAAAAAAAATATATATATATATATATATAGCACCAATTAATATTATTATACTTAAAATGTCTGTACAATGGGATAGCTTCAAAATATATAACAAGATTACGATCGATCTCCATTATGTCAACCTTTTCAATGTATAATTTAGCCATTAACTCGTCCAAATGCATTGATATGCAATTTATTATTATTATTATTAATTTTTAAACTAATTAACTACCCCCCTAGCTAACAATGAGCTATTATTTTATAATCCTTGAATAAAAAAGATTCCGCATCCACAAAGCCTAAATTCGCACAGTACCCATTATCGGCAATTACTTTCATCATTGTTGACGAAACTATTTTTTTTGATAATCATCATTGTTGACGAAACTAATTAAGCATGAATCATGGAACTAATATTGTAAGACTACTATAACTATTTGTGCCTTTATTATTTTACAAATATAACATTAATGGAAGTGGAATTAAAGTACGTACATTGATCCAACCAAAACTCATGGAAATAAAAAATAAAATAAAAAAAACAAATTCGAACCACCATTCAGTCCCCTAACTCGTCAAAATGCATTCATGAATCTTTTTCCCAACTCCAAATGATGATAAGATAGTTTAATTAAAATATTATTAGCAAGCTCAAAACCTAAAATCACAGATTTGTCCGTTATTGGTTATTCTATAAATTGATTTCCTACCCTTCTACGGATTCAGCAGGCTCCTTATCTTCATCATGAAGCTGGCAGCAGCATTGGAGTAATTATATATTGTTTCTAACTCGTCCAAATGCATTAATACTTTTGTAAAATAATAATTTAAAACAAAAAAAAACTATTCTTACACTTATTTATTTATCAAAATTAGAATTTAAATTTAACAGCATTGGAGATTTTTGTCCGAAGGTTGAACAATTTTTTTTTTTTTTTTTTCTTTTGAAAATTAAAAATGACACAATCTTAAGTATAACAAGCACATATGAACATTCCTGTGAGTTCCAACTATAGTTCAACTAATTAGTTCATTTTCATTGAGTAAGGTATCTGAGTTTGAATCATGCCTACACAAAGAATGACGTAGAATAGACAACAATGACCTTCCTAGATCAGCAAGGGTGCCTGAAATCATGGCGTAAGGTAAAAAGATACTAGCAGAAATCATCGAGTCCGAAGTTGAAATTGCATGAAATTTGGTAGGCTGAAGGTAGATGGTATTCTGATCAAAAGTTGTCAAGGTGCACTTTAATTTTGGCGAATTCCTTTGTTAAGGTCCTGAAGATAGCGATTTTGCCGTTTTTAATAGCTTTTGTTTCTTTAATAATTTTTTGCTCAAAAGTCAAAATAAGGCCCCGCTTGTTTTAAGATAGCCCTTAAGGTTAGTAGTTTATGATTTTGCATTTAACTCAATTTTTTTTTTCATTTTTGGTAAATTTGGTATTTTGCCACCTAATCTCGTAATTAGTGCGATTAGGGTTTTAGACGTTTTTCCTAGTCGTCCTAGGTTTGTCTTTTTAGTATTTTTATGCTTTGTATCCTCCAGAGCAAAGTAAATTACTAGTTAGAAAATTTAGACTTTATCTATTGTTTTTTCTGGGGGATTCAAGATTTATCATCTTGTGGCTTCAAGAAACTCATCGTGGATTTGAAATTTACTACTAGAAATTAACAGTTTAATTTTTATTCCATCTAAGAGAGCATTTTGTATGCTTTCTACAGGCTTCCACGATATCAAAGTATCAATTAGCAATCATAATGGCTGGAACATACATCACATGTCCAAATCAATACTATATCTGAAGAGGCTAGGTTTGGGCTTGAAGATGGGCTTGACGGCTTGTCTGCAATGGCCCATCAGAGGACGGGTCCAATAGAGAATTTAGTATAAATCATCAGCGAATTTAAGTTCTATAAGGAAAAGGATTCCGAATCCACGCCCATGAGGATTCTGTTTGCCACATACATTGATGGAGGATCTTCTCCATAAGGAAGGAGACTTGTCCATCACGTTTGGGGCTCCTTAAGAGAGTTTCTACAAGGAAAGACTTCGACTCCAAGTAGGAGAGGTCAACTTTCGATTACTATAAAAGCGCCAATACTCTCATGATCAAGGTACGCATAATTTACCCACTCTAGCACTCTGGAGTTGTGAGAAGACTACTGACTTAACCTTCGGAGAGTATTTGACCGGCACCACACCGGCGCTCTTTGTGAGGCTTTCTTCTTTGTTGTGCAGGTTCACGTTCGAGCGTGTAGGTACTGTGTGGCTCACTGGTGAAACTCTCGATCTCATCAGTTGGCGCCGTCTGTGGGAAACGGCTAGTAGGGATCCAAAAAGCCATACTATCATTTTTCGGACTAAAGGGTTACATGGTACTCACTCGCTCGATGGCAACCACTAACGATGTTCAAGGAGACGAACAACCTACGACTGCCCTCGAAAGACAAGTTCGGACTCTTGCTGCCGCAGTGGAACGTCTCACCAAACAAAACAACGATTTAGAAGAACAGCTGCGTTAGAAAAACACAGGACAGAATGACCAGCAAGAAGAGGAAGAAGGGACCAGCGCTGCAAAGAGAAACCAGGAGAAACCGGAAGGCAGCCATGCCCCAAGCAGACCAGAAAGGCAGAACTTGAGCATGCCATCCCTCACGACTGCGACACCTCCACAGATTGCTGTGGAGATGCAAGCGATGAGGGAACAGATGGAGGTAATGATGAACGCACTCAAGGGGCGGGTTTCTAGCGATCTGGACGATTTAGTCAACCGCACTGACTCGCCTTTCACTACGGCCGTGAACGCCTTCCCCTTACCCCACAAATTCCGCATGCCTCATATAGATAGCTACGACGGAGTAAAGGATCCTCTGGACCATCTGGAAACGTTCAAGTCCCTAATGCACCTCCAGGGGATAGCTGACGAGATCATGTGCAGGGCCTTCCCCACAACACTCAAAGGCCCCGCGAGGATATGGTTCAGCCGACTAACGCCAAACTCCATCAGCACCTTCAAGGAGCTGAGTGCTTAGTTCACCACACACTTCATTGGAGGGCACAGATACAAGAAGTCCATGGCTTGCCTGATGAGTATTAAGCAACGGGAGGACGAGACACTGAGGGCCTATATAACGCGCTATAATAAGGAAGCGCTCTCAATAGATGAAGTAGACGATAAAATACTGGTTGCTGCCTTCACGAACGGGCTACGGAAGGGAAAATTTCTGTTCTCTTTGTACAAAAACGACCCTAAAACCATGTCGAAAGTACTCTACAGGGCAACCAAATACATGAATGCAGAAGACGCGTTGCAGGCTCGAGAGGATAAGCCAAGGAAGAGGGAACGGCAGGAAGAAGGACGAAGAGATCAAGGATCGAAGAGGACAAGAATAGATGACCGAAGAGTTGAGCGACGCGCTAAGCCACCTGGAGGGAGGTTTACGAGCTTCATGCCACTGACATCTCCGATAGATCAAGTCCTAATGCAAATCAAGGACGAGGAGGCTCTAACCTTCCCCGGGAAGCTGAAATCAGATCCCAGCAAAAGATCAAGAGAAAAATACTGCCGTTTCCACCGCGATCACGGCCACGACACAACAGACTGCTATGACTTGAAGCAACAGATAGAGGCCCTAATCAGACAGGGGAGGTTATAGAAGTTCGTCCGAAAAGAAAGGACGGATCCGCCACCTCAGGAGTAGCAACCCCGAAGAGAAAATGAGCGCCCTAGACCACCAGTCGGGGACATAAGGATGATCTTAGGGGGAACATCAATTGCTGGGTCATCCAAGAAGGCCCGAAAGACCCACCTCCGAATGGTTCAAAGTGTCCAGCTGACGAGCTCAGCACCTAAGATGGCGCGGAGAGATAGTCCAATCATTGGGTTTTCAGAAGAAGATGCACGATGACTCCACCATTTGCATGACGACGCGTTGGTTGTCACCATCCGAGTAGGCGAGTATAATATGCACAGGGTGTTGGTAGATAACGGCAGCTCAGCGGACATCCTCTATTACCCGGCGTTCCAACAAATGAAATTTGATAGGGAACGACTGATACCAACGAGCAATCCGCTGGTTGGCTTCGGAGGAACGAGAGTATTTCCATTAGGCACGGTGACAATTCCAGTAACAGTCGGAGATTTCCCAAGGCAAATCACACAGGACGTGACGTTTCTTGTAGTCGATTGCTCATCCGCGTACAACGCTATCATCGGACGACCAACCCTGAATGCGTGGAAGGCCGCAACTTCAACTTACCACCTGATGATCAAGTTCCCTACAGAGCATGGGATTGGCGAGCTACGTGGGAACCAGGTGGCCGCCCGTGAATGCTACATTGCCATGCTCGAGACGGAAGGCCAGCAGCAAACAATGAGCATAGAAGAGGCACGGACGGTAGCAGAGCCAGGAGAGGAGCTAGAAGAGATAATTCTTGATGAATCAAGACCTGAAAGGATGACCAGGATTGGCACACTAGGCAGCCATCAAACCCGCCAAGCCCTCATAAAGTTCCTCCGAATGAACCAAGACGTGTTCGCCTGGAGCCACGAGGACATGCCCAGAATCAAAAGCTCAGTGATAGTTCACAGGTTGAACGTGAACCCATCATACTCGCCTGTCCGACAGAAAAAGCGAGTATTCGCCCAAGAGCGAGACGAAGCAATTGCACAAGAGGTGAAGAAGCTGCTGGAAGCAAACTTCATTCGAGAGGTGTACTATCCCGACTGGTTAGCAAACGTAGTAATGGTTAAGAAAGCTAACGGGAAGTGGCGAATGTGTGTCGATTTCACGGACCTCAACAAAGCATGCCCGAAGGACAGCTACCCGCTACCCCGGATAGACACATTAGTAGACTCGACGGCAGGACACCAGCTTTTGAGTTTCATGGATGCTTTCTCGGGCTACAATCAAATTAAGATGGACGAAGATGATCAGGAGAAAACCTCCTTTGTCACAAGCCAAGGGCTCTTCTGTTACAAAGTAATGCCGTTTGGACTTAAGAATGCAGGCGCCACATACCAGAGACTGATGAACAAAATGTTCGCACACCAGATTGGCCGGAACGTGCAGGTTTATGTCGACGATATGCTTGTAAAAAGCCCGCTCGAAAGGGATCACCTAGAGGACCTCCGAGAGACTTTTGACACCCTTCGCTCATATAATATGAAGCTCAACCTGAACAAGTGCGCGTTTGGTGTGACGGCGGGGAAGTTTTTGGGATTCATGGTGTCCCAAAGAGGAATAGAAGTCAATCCAGAGAAGATTCGGGCCATCATGGAGTTGGAACCGCCAAGGACGGTCAAGGATGTGCAAAGACTGAACGGCAAAATTGCCGCACTGAATAGGTTCGTATCGAAGGCAACAGACAAGTGCCTTCCATTCTTCAAAACTCTGCGAAAATCATTCGAGTGGACGGAGGAATGCTAGAGGGCTTTTGAAGAGTTGAAGAAATACCTCACATCCCCATCGTTGCTCAGCCCCTCCAGACCTGGAGAAGAACTTTACCTTTACCTGGCTGCTTCACAAGCTGCGGTCAGCGCAGCACTGGTGAGAGAGGAGGACGGATTACAGAGACCCGTCTATTTTGTAAGTCGAGCGTTCAGAGGAGCAGAAGAGAGATATCCACAAATGGAGAAACTGGCCCTTGCACTAGTTACTGCGGCAAGAAAGTTAAGGCCTTATTTCCAAGAGCACACTATCGTAGGCCTGACGAATCAACCTTTGCGAAGAGCTTTGGGTAGCCCCGACGCAGTCGGACGGATGGCTTTGTGGGCGATTGAGATGAGCGAATTTGACATACAATACCGCCCACGAAGCGTGATCAAAGGCCAAGCCGTGGCCGATTTCATCGCAGAATTCACGCTATCAGAGGGTAGGAGGGCAGAAGAAGCTGCGATATGGAGCATCCACACGGACGGATCGACGAATAAAAAGGCAGGGGGAGCAGGTGTCGTCATCCATACCCCGGATGGGGACGAAATCAAGTGCATGATCCGATTCGACTTCCCCACAACTAACAACGAAGCAGAATATGAAGCACTAGTAGCTGGTCTAGACCTCGTTAAGGCGGTAGGTGCAGAAAATATAGTCGTACACTGCGACTCTCAGGTGGTAATAAGGCAGATCAACGGTAGCTACGAGTGCAAGAATGAGAGAATGAAGAAATACCTGGAAGAAGTGAACAATTGGATCGGCAACCTTGTAGTGAGATTCGTCCAAATCCCAAGAGAAGAAAACGAGCACGCCGACCGTTTGGCAAAAGCGGCCTCGGCAGAAGTCATGATTGTCCTCGAACAAGTATTGTCGTTTGTACAACTCTCCTTGCTAATCGACGACGGAAGGAATGTACTGGACGTCAATTCCGAGAACAATTGGACTACACCTCTAAAAGCATACTTGAAATCAGGTACCCTTCCAGACAGAAAAGACGCAGCTAGAAAGTTGAAGGTACAGGCCTCACGATTCATGCTGATAAAAGATGTCTTATACAAGAGAGGATTCTCCCGACCGTACCTAAAGTGTTTGGGCAGCGAGGAGGCTGACTACGTAATGAGGGAGGTTCACGAGGGTATCTGTGGAAATCACTCAGGGGCAAGGTCATTAGCTCACAAGTTGATTCAAGCTGGTTATTGTTGGCCTACTATGTTAAAGGATGCCCAGGCTTATGTCAAGACCTGCGACAAATGCCAGAGGTTCAGTAATCAAATCAGACAACCGTCCGAGGAGCTCACACCCATGACGGCCCCTTGGCCATTTGCCCAATGGGGATTAGACATCATGGGCCCCTTTCCGACGGCTATAAGGCAATTGAAATTCTTGGTAGTCGGTATCGACTATTTCACGAAATGGGTAGAAGCCGAAGCCTTAGCCACCATCACGGAGAAGAACATCCGAAGCTTCGTATGGAGAAATATCATTTGCAGGTACGGGATACCCAGGGTCCTCATCTCGAACAACGGGAAGCAGTTCGATAATAGCGCATTCAGAGACTTCTGCTCGGATCTAGGAATCAAGAATCATTACTCGTCCCCAGCACATCCCCAGGCAAATGGGCAAGTGGAAGTCACAAACCGGTCCTTGCTAAAGATCATCAAGACCCGTCTTGAAGGGGTAAAAGGCATCTGGCCGGAGGAATTGCCAAGCGTCTTATAGGCCTATCGTACTACGACAAGAACACCTACAGGAGAATCACCGTTTCGACTGGCATATGGGACCGAAGCTGTCATCCCGGCAGAGATAGGACTCACAAGCTATCGTGTGGAGAACTACGACAAAGATAAGAATGAAGAGTCCTTGCGACTTCAGCTAGACCTTGTGGATGAGGTTCGTGCGGTAGTAGAACAGAGGATAGCACGATACCAGAACCTTATGGCAAAACACTACAACTCCAACGTCAGGCCTAGAGACTTCCAGATCGGGGATCTTGTGTTACAGAAGGTCATGGGCGCTGCCAGAGATCCTTCACATGGAAAGCTCGGCCCCAACTGGGAGGGACCTTACAGGATCACATCATGGCAAAGGAAAGGAACCTACCACCTCGAAACCATGGACGGACGGAAGCTGCAGCACCCCTGGAATACGGAGCACCTACGGAGATACTACCAGTAGAGATGACACGAAGAGCATCAACGCCTCAATGTTTCCAAATTTGTCATTAAGTTTTTACTTCAAACAATCTTTTTGGTTTTGTTATTGCTAGTCTTACTTTCAAACAATTATTTTTGCAAGTGCCTTTTTAAGCCCTAGGGGGCAGGTACTGTTTCTACATGCTTTGATTTCAATAAAAGGAAATATTCAGACACGACTATGATGTGCTTACTAAAACAAAGTCCACAAGATGGACGGATATAATCTGAAGTCCACAAAGTGGACGGATCATCCCAAGTGGATGAAAATCCTAAGTCCACAAGATGGACGGATATAATATAAAGTCCACAAAGTGGACGGATCATCCCAAGTGGATGAAAATCCTAAGTCCACAAGATGGACGGATATAACATAAAGTCCACAAAGTGGACGGATCATTCCAAGGGGTGAAAATTCTAAGTCCACAAGATGGACGGATATAACATAAAGTCCACAAAGTGGACGGATCATCACAAGTGGATGAAAATCCCAAGTCCACAAGATGGACGGATATAATATAAAGTCCACAAAGTGGACGGATCATTCCAAGGGGATGAAAATTCTAAGCCCACAATATAGACGGATATAATCTGAGTCCACAAAGTGGACGGATCATACAAGGGGATGAAAATCCAAAATCCACAAGATGGACGGATATAATCTAAATCCACAAAGTGGACGGATATTCCCAAGGGAATGAAAATCCTTAGTCCACAAGATGGACGGATATAAACTAAGTTCGATGTGGACGGATAATTGTAAGAAATTAAAAAAATCCCGTCCTCGAACTAGAAGAATATAAACTAATTCCGCAAAGTAGACGGATCATCCCAGGAGGATAAAAATCATTAGTCCATAGGAATGGACGGATAAAACCACATAAGTGGATGGACAAAATTGTCCGCGAAAGGATCAAATCCTTCGCCATAGTGAACGGGGACGAAAAGTCCACGAATGGACGGATAAAAACCAAGTGTGTAAAAATAGACGAACCCATCTACCAAATCCACAACATAAAACATCCAGATCTATGCAAACAATACACAAAATAGCAATCACCACAACATAATATATAAAAAAAAAAATAAAATAAAATATTGAGTAGCTACATAACATACATGACGGATGGAAAATTTTCATAAAACATCTAATACAAAGCAATTCATAGATAATAAAATCACTTCAGCTGGAGGCTGGGACATCTGTTCCTTCCTGACGGACGTCCATGACGTTCTGATCATTTTCAACTGTCCTGGCCGCTTGAGGCCCGTCGACCTGAGCCCCGTCAACTTGATCCTCATCACTAAAAAGATGGTCGGTGTCATCAGATCTGGCAGGCTGAGCGGAGGTTGGCTCGAGAACACTGATGTTGACGGAGGATAGGTCAAGGTCAGGATATAAGCTCTTCACCTGACGAAGAGCGTCGTCAAAGCCGTCATTGAAGGAGGACCCTAGCTCCAACAGAAGGTCGTCGGAGTCGCGGTAATCACGCACGGCGTCTACCCTTGCCTGACGGATCTCCTTCTCCTTGTCCTCTAAAACCTTGGACAACTCCTCCATCTTCTTTAAGTACTCGTCCCTAGCTCCTTCAGCCATCTTTAACTTCTTTTCCTGGACGACCTTCCAAGCCCTCAGCTGAGTTAATTCATCATCCGTCGCCTTGGCTTTCTCCCTCAGACGGTCCAGCGTTGTTTCATGACTAAGGCACCGTCCCATAAGCCCCTTCATCATTAGCATGGCCTGGAAGTAAAAAGGAGTTAGCCCAACTACTAGAATCAGAAAAACAAAAGTGTGGAAGACGGATCAAACTACCTGAGCTATGTTGAATAGGCCCGTCTCACCTATAGCCTCGGTGGAATGGTTGCCTAGGTCTTCATAATCGTCAGAGGAGATGACGGATGGGAGCTTCTCTAAGGCGTACTTGGGGTCCTCTCGTAGGAGGACGGGCGCCTTCTCCTTCTGTGAGGACGGGCCCGTCATGAGGCCTTTTCCTGCCCCATGCTTAAGAGGGGTAGTAGTTTTGGCATCAGCCATAAGACCCAGGACGGGCTCCAATGGAACCTTGGGCTTCTTCGGTTGACGGTCCCCTCTGGACGGCACTTTCCTTTTTTGGGGAATGCTGGAGCCTGTACCCATTGGATTTGCCCTGACGGACTCTTTCTTTTTGGCAGCGTTAGCTCTGATCAAGACCCTTCTCTTGGCGTCATCCATTTCTGTCAAAGTAGACGGAAAAAATTACAAAAAGAGAGTAGTAGACGGACAAAATTGTAGGAATTAAGATAGAAGCTTACGTTGACGGACTTTCTTGCTGCAGGAGAGGGTTCAGGTCCGTCACAATACCAATGAATAGTATCGAGGGTGACGAGCTTGGCCCAGGTCCTTTCCTCCGACGAGGTCTTTTTAAAAATCTTTTCCAAAAAGCTGAATTCTTCTAGTTCTATCTGGGGGCGCTGACGGACTGAAAAAAGAGAGAAGACGGAAGTTAAATTTTTATGAAAACTAGATTAAGTAAAATAAATATAAGTTATTTTTGTATGACGGGTATACCAGACTCAACTAAAATGCCCCACGTAGTGTCTACTGGCATGTGATCCGTCTCCCCTGGATGGCACATCCAACCGTCTCCTTCTATGAAGAAGAAACGGCTCTTTCAGTCTCTATTTGAATCTGGAGTTTCAAAGATAACCTTCAGGACGGAGCTCCTAGGGACGAAGCTATACATTCCCCTCGACTTATCTATCTTGTCTGGACGGTAGCAATGAAGGAATTCCCTCACCGTCAGCCTACGTCTACCGCCTGACATGGCTCTGTACAACACCTCCATGGCAATAAAGACTCTCCAGGTGTTTGGGAATATTTGGCTGACGGACAATCCCAAATATTGTAGGAGTTCGCGATGGAGGGAACTCAATGGGAATCTAAGGCCAGCCTTGAGCACCTGCTCATATATCCCAACACCGTCGACCCCCTTGTAATAACATTTCTCTGACTTATAGGGTAGACGGATGGGAATATGGTCAGGGATTTGGTAGTTGTCTCTAATGGTGTTGAAATGTGGCTCCTTGATTTTTGAAGTAAAGGCGTGGACCGTCCACTCCGGTAGCATGACGAACAGCCTAAGTCCGTTCGCTCCCACGACGGATCTAATTTCCTTTACTTGATCTTCAACTATTTCTACAATCTCCATATCCTCATTTGTTGAGGAAGGGGAAGATGCAGACGGACTCCTATCCTTGCTTAGATCCTCTCGGTCTTTTTGACCTGACGGATACATCTCCTCATAACCCTCTCCGTCGCGAACGACTGACTGGTTACTTGACGCACTAGACATTTCCTACAGGTAAGGACAAAACCTAAGGCTATAACGGATGTTGGAAAATATGACGGGAAAAGAAAGGGAATTGTTTTTCATAGTTGAGTTGATATAAGAAATTAAATATAAGACGAATAGAAATGGCTTACCAGGAAAAAGTAGACGAATAAAAGTACCGCTGACGGTTGCAGTAGGTGGACGGTCTCCTTCTGACAGGTGCGACGGTCTCTCTCTGACAATGAAATTCTTCTTGAAAATGAAAAATGAGAGGAGAAGGAGGCAGTATTTATAAGAGAAGTGCACGGAAGACGAAGCGACGCTTCGATCTTATACAATCACCAACAGGAGTGCGACACGTGTCACACACATTAATGATCCCAGGCCTTGTCTTCAGTACTGACACCTGACGGATTATCTTGGATCCGTCACCCTTGAAAACAATTTGGAACCGATGACCCATAGACATCTCAAACCGTCATCTTGCTAAGGATAACCGTCACCCCATGATTCTGTCCACTAAACTATGACGGACTCAAGGGGTGAAGGGGGCAACTGAAGAGGCTAGGTTTGGGCTTGAAGATGGGCTTGACGGCTTGTCTGCAATGGCCCATCAGAAGACAGGTCCAATAGAGAATTTAGTATAAATCATCAGTGAATTTAAGTTCTATAAGGAAAAGGATTCCGAATCCACGCCCATGAGGATTCTGTTTGCCACATACATTGATGGAGGATCTTCTCCATAAGGAAGGAGACTTGTCCATCACGTTTGGGGCTCCTTAAGAGAGTTTCTACAGGGAAAGACTTCGACTCCAAGTAGGAGAGGTCAACTTTCGACTACTATAAAAGCGCAAATACTCTCATGATCAAGGTACGCATAATTTACTCACTCTAGCACTCTGGAGTTGTGAGAAGACTACTGACTTAACCTTCGGAGAGTATTTGGCCGGCACCACACCGGCGCTCTTTGTGAGGCTTTCTTCTTTGTTGTGCAGGTTCACGTTCGAGCGCGTAGGTACTGTGTGGCTCACTGGTGAAACTCTCGACCTCATCAATATCCACAAAAGAAAACTAAGAACATTCCAAAATTATATTTAT
This sequence comes from Quercus ilex subsp. ballota, assembly GCA_032727855.1. Taxonomy (NCBI): domain Eukaryota; kingdom Viridiplantae; phylum Streptophyta; class Magnoliopsida; order Fagales; family Fagaceae; genus Quercus; species Quercus ilex. The sequence goes on from CM064908.1 coordinate 51,190,725, forward strand.
CTTTGGGTTCAATAGCTTGGTTACACAACAAAGCATAATCCCCTTTTACCTCATCTCCCATCAAATTTAAGAAAAATATAATTCCAAAAGAATGATGCTAAGAATACTACAAAATTTACTATATAAGCTTATAAATTGACGTGTCATCAATTATATAACTGTAACTCAAATATTTATTGATTTCTTAGTAAAGAGACACCAGCCATATTTATTGGCACTTGTAGTAAAATATACAATAGTTTTAACATTTTTCATCATGAAAAACCATCATTTTTTATTATTATTTTGAAATAGTTATAATGTACTGTTAACTTGGTAGCTTGAACTCAAAGAAAGTAAACTCATACAAATGTAATCATAAATTTTTTTGAAACTATATATAGACTCACAATTCTTACATGTCCAAGAAAATATATTAGTAAATTTTGGTTCTTAAGTGCATCTATGTGGAGGCTTTGTGTAGACACTCGATTTTGCACCCATAATTTAATCTTGAAAAATGACTAGAATGACCATTCATATACCCGAAAAAATCATAGTTGCGTTACACGCATTAATTCATTCATTGCATATCATAAAATGATCTTGAGATTCTAACAGTCATGACGATATGTCAGATTCCCGAATAGGACCGCCGGATTGAAAGATATCACATGATCAAGTTTTCACGGTCTGCATGCATTTTGTTTGGATAGAGCTGATCACGTGTGATTAAGTTAAATTAATTCTGATTGGTTAAACAATTGAAATTAATTAAATAATTCTGTGATTGGTTGTTGGTTTTTGTTAAAAATAAGCCTGCTTGCACGGGAATAAAGTGAATAATCAGATAACAAAGAAATTGTTGAGAATTAAGGTTTTTTAGAATATTTATTATTAGATAATTATTACTTTAAAGACCTGATCATCAAGAAAAAGGGATTAATTTTTTAGAATATGAATTAAAAACGCGTCTATGAGCAATTCCTGACTAAAAAATCCCGAAAAAAGAGTCCAGATCGAACCAAAATTGGAAGAGGGGCTCCGCATCCTAGAGGGCCAATTGGCACGCTTGGAGTGCTGATCAGGCATATGGCAAGTGCTGATCGGCACTTCCAAAGTGTTGATTGGCACAAAGTTGAGGCTCGGCTCGAGAACTTTCTAATTAAGATAAAACCTATCTTTTTTGAATTTTTGGGGAGAATGACGCATTCTAATTTGTACTTGATTTGATTATGCTTATTTTTCAAGCATCCAACCTATAAATAGAGGAAAAAGATCAGCACTTGGGGCCCTTCTTTTTCTGAGTTCCTTGCTCCTCTTACATTAAAGATGTTTAGGAAGCCTTGGCTTTAAGAACTTCTTTTTTGTAAGTAAAATATTTTAGTTCTTTTTCTGAGTTCTTTGCTTCTCTTACGTTAAAGATGTTTGGGAAGCCTTGGCTTTAAGAACTTCTTTTTTGTAAGTAAAATATTTTAGATCTCAAAGAGGTGAAAATTTCTTTGATTTTTAAAGTATTCTTCCATTGAAGGGTATATTCATGCAAGTAGGTATTTAATTTCGTTCTTGCATTTATTTGATTTCTTTAATTTCATTTTTTTTAAAGTATTCTTCCACTGCATGTTTTTTTGTTTTTTGTTTTTTTGTTTTGTTTTTTTTGTTTTTTTATGAATATGTGTCTAATGTCATTAGCAATATGGTCTTGTTTACAATTCATTTATGCCATGTTTATTGTTTAGTTGGAATTTTATTTAGTTGATTAACATGTTTGTGATTTAATTCTTCTTTAATTTCAAAATCTGTAATTAATCACTACAAGCTTTTAAAAAAAAAAAAAAATGAAAACAGATCTATATTTTCATTAAATACAGACCTGAAATTTTTTTTGAAACATTTTCTAAACAAAAACAAAATTTTATTTTCATTAAATACAGATCTGAAATTTTTTATGAAATTTTTTCTAGACAAAAATAGATTTGTATTTTCATTAAATATAGATTTGAAATTTTTTCTGAATAAAAATTTTCAAGTATACAAAACTAATCTGTATTTCCATTAAATATAATTCCGAACTTTTTTATGATAAAAAAAATGGTTTTCTTCTTAAATAAAAATTACAAATTTTGAATTTTCAAAGAGTGAATTAATGTGTCAAGAAATAATGTGGGTTACCAAAGGTGGCCTCCTATCCCTAGTGATGCTTTCTTGTAAGCACAGTGACTTAAACTCTTTTAATAAATTATTCTTCGAAAAGAAGTATAAATGCTCCAATGATGTGACAAATTTTTTTGAGATATGGATTGAGTATATATGGTTTGAGAATTTTGAATGAATGGATGAATTCCTTTGATTGCCTTTTAGGACCTTTTCTTATCATATTTTGAATGTTTAGCAAAAGTCCTTACATGGATTGATTGAAGTTAAATCCCTCATTGGCAAAGCAACTAATCATCATGATTTGGAAAAAGGTTTTGTCAAATGGATCTTCTTATATTCAGTTAAAAAGAAGGCTTTCGAAAAACTTTTGGAGTCTTTGAAAGGAAAGCTTTGGACAAATCTTGGAGTCTTTAAAAGAACAAAAAAGTTTTTAGAAAAAGGGTACTAAATTTTTTTTTTTTGAAAATGAATTGAAATGAATTGAAAATGAATTGGTTAAGAACCTCTCAAGGATGTATCAATGGAGAGGAAGAGAGTAGAGGAATTTGAAGAGTCTCTTAGATGAAGATTATAGATGAATCAATCTTGTTTTTCTCTAGGGTTTCTCTCTTAAAATTCTCTCTGGAAGCTCTCTACATTTCGTGGGTATAAGGGTCTATATATAGTGGGGTGAGAAAGGAATGCGAAGAGTCAGTTTTTCCCAAACAGGGCAGGTTGACGGCTTGGCCTCGCGACTGAACTGAGTCGCGAGATCAAGCCGCGAGATAACAGAACGGCCAGGCTAGATTTTTGTCCTGTAGTGCACCAGCTGGCATGACTGTTCACCTTCTCGCATGCTTCACTCGTGTGCTGCATTTTGGCGGCATGCCAGTCGCGAGTCACCCGCGAGTCCCAGCCGCGAATCCCTACTTCTTTGCACAATCTTGAGCATTTCTTCACACTTTCTCACACTCTACCCTTACATGAGTCCCACCTAAATACAGGGTTACTAAGTGTTGAATTACAAGAAAATTGGCACGGAATAAAGCCAATAAGATGGTTGATAAAATTCAACCTTACAATCTCCTAATTTGGTTATTCCGTGACAAAACCCTATAACAAACTCTAGACTTAACGCGTGAGTTGGGAACAGTTGGAAAACTCACTCACACCTAACTCTAGAATCTGTGAAACTCTTGAACCATAAGAACAAGTATCTCCTAAAAGACAACAACACAATCTGATCATTGTATGCAAAAAACTTGTAATGCATATGGAGCAAGCATAATGCGATCAAGCAAAATGGGACAAATCAATAAACCATGGCTTGACCAAAAACAGGCAATCACTACATACTAGTGATCACAATGCTCATTCTCTCAAGGAATGAACATCCGGACTTGTAAGCTAATAAACTCAATTGCAAAGTATCATTTGCATGTGTAACACTCAACCAATGCATAAAACATATATGCATCTAGGAATAAGATTCTACAAGGGCACAAGAGTGATGTACTTAAAGAAAAAACATGGCATTTAACATCAAGTACGAGTTACAAAGCATGAGTACATTAACCTTAAAAGCTTACAAAAGCAACATGTACAAACATAAACTAAAATACTGAATAACATCATTTTATATACTAGAACCAATTAACCATAGTGTATCAAACTCATAATCAAAGCAAAAACATTATCCAAAGTATAAACATAAGGTAGAACTGAATAGAAACTAGCTGATTAAAAACACTTTGTTTTAGATTACTCCCCCTCAAAATAGCACTCCCTCTCAAGAGTTGCTTCTCAAAAATTCTCCCCTTTTTTGACCGGAATGGCCAAAGGGTCACTGCTGGGTGTTGAGCCTGTCAAACTTGGCCAAAAGTACTGAATTGCTGCCATCCTGTCAGTATGCTCATTCTGAACTTCTCTGAGTCCATCAATCCTTTCCAAGATGATATGAAATGCATCTGGTGGAGGTGCAGTTGATGAAGTTAAAGCTCTGCTCCTCTTGCCTCTGCTTCTGGGTGTGGATATCTGTCCTGCAGCCTCTACTTCAGTTTCCATAGGATCACCTTCTCCTTGGTCACCCTCCTCTTCATCACCTGGAAGACGAACTTGTATCCTTGCGAGGGTTAATTTGTTTATGGTTGATAGAGGAGTCATGGGACTGATATCTTGAGGGATTCTAACCTCTTTTGCTCTGAAAAGTCTCATGAGAAGACTAGGAAAGATCAGCTTGGGCCTTGAGGTGGTTCTAGTCTCATCCACAATTGTGTCATATATGTGAGAATTGATGTCAATGAAGGTTTTCTCCTCGAGCTCCATGAGGAAGATAGCTCTGGCATTAGTAAGAGTAGTCATCTTTCTTATAGGATATAAATTGAACATCATGATTATGGTTAGACACCTCATGTCAACTAGGAAGGCATTAGTGTTGAGACATCTCCCTTCTTTAACACCACCAATCTGAGTCTGGACAGTGTCTAAAGATAGCATCCTATCTTTGTAGTTGGTGAAATCATGATCTTCCAATCTCTCAAGCCCTAGAACCTCATCAATATCATGAGCATCTATGTTGAACTCATGTCCTCTAATCCAGCTGTTCAGCTCATCCTCCCTTATGCTCACATTTGCATAGAATTCCCTTATTAAAGGTTCACACACCACAGGTAGGTCACCCAGCAACTTATCCCATCCTCCGCCTTCAAAGCATTATGGAATGAAGGTATCCTTCAAGTCATTTAAATCCACAAACCTCTCTTGGATAATTGTTCCCTTCATGAAAGAATCTCTGTATCTCTCAAAGTGTTGAACTGACCTAAACAGGTTGTGGTCCATTTTCAGCCTTTTGTCTGCCTTCTTAGCAAGGGTCTTCTTCTTTGTAGGTGTGAGAGCCATCTGTAAACAAGTAGAAGAGGCCACAACAAGAGTAGAACACAGTATGTGGAAATGCACACATATTAGTAACAGGTTAGTTGCAAAGGGAGTAACAGAGTGTCAATTCAACACACAGATCAAGCACAATTGAGAACCGAAAAGGATAGCTCAAATTAGAACTCAGAAACTCAAACAAGTTTAGTCTGTATAGATGCAGATTGGAACAAGCATTAAACATCTATAAATGGACAGTGTAAACCACAATCAGACACAAAAACACAAAAATAGGCATATGTCAATGAGACATATCTTAATGAATATGAAATGTGCTAGTTAAACCCCCAAGATAGAAGCACACACATGATATGGTAACACAAACTCAAAGCAATATTTGCCAAACAATCCAAAATCACAGACATACTAAAACACCCAATCTCTCATTCAGAGAAAAACACATAAAACCCCAAACCCATATACCTAATGGGTATGAAATCTATCAAATAGCAAAGATCAGAACAAAGACTAGCACAATGAGACTAAATCATGATAGCAAATATATTCAGCAACAGAACCAACCAACCCCAATCGACCAAACCCAACATTTTAAGCAAACCCATGTACGAACACAGTAAAACTCAAATCACAGTGAGAACTCATAAATCAAGAAAATAATGTTCAAATCATGAAATATGAAGTGAGAAAGATAAAACCCATACCTTTTTCTTGAAGATTTGAGAAGAAATGGTGCAAAAATGGATGCTTTTCGAAGAGAGATTTGGAGTGTTTGAGAGAGAGAAATGGGGAAAACAATGAACAGTCACACAATTTCGAGGGAAAAACTAAAAATTTTTTAAAAACTGTTTTTAGAACGCAAAACACGCGTTTTTCGCGACTGAGTCAAGTCGCCAATCAGTCGCCAGGGTAAGTCGTGAAACACTTTGAAATCAAATTTCGTGAAAAATTTTCTAAGTGTTTTTCGCGACTAGAAGGTCTACTCGCGAGAGAGTCGCAAGGTGAGTCACAAAAATCTTTGTGTACCTCTCGCAACTGGACCTTCCATCCGCGAACAAGTCGCCACACTAAGCCGTGAGAATCAACAAAACTCAAATTTTGAAAAATATTCTAAGTATTTTTCATGACTGAGACCTTGACTCGCCAGTGAGTAGCGAAAAATCTCGGAGTGGGCTCGCGACTGGGCCAACCCGCGACTAAGTCGCCAAAATAGGACAACAATGTTTTTGAAATTTTTGACATTTTTTTATTCCAAAAACAACTAAAACACTCAAAAATATTTTTGTGTTTGATCAACAAAGATTGAGCAGGTGAAAACACATTTAATCAAGTACAATCACATGAATGAATATGGCATTCATTGAACATAGACTTGTGTGATGTGTGTGGGTATCAAAAATGAGATAGTCCTTAGTCTAATGTGAAGCTTCAATGATCAATTCAACCAAGGCATACACAACTAGCACTAGATAATGTGATCCATCTCAATTATAGAAGTATGCATATATGACCTCCCACAAAAACTTGAGTACATTTCTTTGAAACTTTTCATTTGACTCCATATACATCATATCATTTGATCATTTTGAATCAATACATCTTATTGTGAGATCGATGCCTGAAATTTTTAATATTTCAATTTGATGAGTTAGCCTTTGGCTTTTTGGGCATCATACATTTTATTTTGGTTGCTTTCCCTTTTTCCTAGTCAAATACTAGTATGTGCGACAGGCTTTTGCAACTCAATATCTCTTTTCATTTGGAGATTTACATTTGGTGAGCTCTTTAAGCAAAAACAACAAAATAAATAGTGGGAAGATATATAGGCACAAGTCTATGCATGTCTCAAGATCAACAAAATCATTCACTAATCATTCATGACAAGATTGAAGATCTATTTACAATAGTCACATAGAAGTCAAGATTTCTCCCACAATGATATGAGTGCATATGAGACAAGCTAAGCTCGTAGATACTCAAAGCCATTAGTACAAAGGTACAAGGCAAAACATGTTTTGAGACAAAGCTCAATGACGCCGATCAAACGTTTTGGATTTTCTACTTTTTATGTGTTTTCGGATTTTTGACATAAAAGCAGTAAAAGGTTGATAAAAAACAACAAAGTAAAAACATTTGAAAGCAAATAAACATACAATATAAAAACTCAAACTCTCAAGAAGCACACAACCAAGCATATACACAAAACATGGGAAGTATTAATGCATGGATATGTTGAAATGCTTATGCATGAGTACCCTTTGTCACCCACACGTCACGTGCGTTTGGGGTGATATCCTTGACGGATTGGGAACGAGAGTTAGGACTTTCAAACCTTCTTGTGAAGCTTTCCAAGCAATTTGTGAATGCACCGATCATCTTCATTACGTCCATCATTTCGGGATCACGGTTTTGACTTCTTGGTTGCTCACCACCCCAAGACTTCTTGTCATTTCTTCTTCCTCGTGATTGAGGAACGCTTTCATTGTTTAACGCTCTCAGCTTATGACAATTGGGTTTGGTATGCCCTTGCAATCCGCAAAAGTGACAAAAATGATTCATTCTAGGACCCCGTTGTGATCTTGGAAGTGATCTTCCTCTAGCTTCAAATCTGGCTTCTGATTGATTACAGGACTTATTTAACACCCGTTGATCAGCCACATTCTTTTTCTTTTCAGCCTAAACTTTCTCGGGAATAGGCTCTTCTACAACCGTATCTTTGGCCTTCACAAACTTCACTTCTTTGGTGACATTGGCTGATGAGCTGCTCCTTCCGGTATATCCTAGTCTGGACTTGTCTGAGGAATGTTTTTGAGATGAAATAACATCATCTTACTTCTTGGAGGAGACCCTTTCTATCTTGGCATGTGCTTGCACTACCTCTTGCTCAAGAAATCTCACTTTTGTGTAAGCTTCTGATAGCTCACCATTTAGTGTTTCAATCTCACACTTTGATTCCATATATCTGACTAAGAGACTTCTGTAGTCCTCCTCGGCTTTCTTCATCTTCTTCACAGCCCCCTTCGCCACCCTTGCATACTCTCCCGATTTCTCAAGGAGTGAGTTGTAGTTCTCTTGGAGACCAGCTGTGCTCTCATCTTCTTCAGCTTCTGATTCTTCTACAATTCCCATTGATTCTTCATCACTATGCCCCCCAAGCTCTTGTACAAGCAAATTCAAGTCCTCCGAGGACTTAACATAAGCAATGGTCATAAACGCGGAGTAGTTTCCTTCTCCGTCACAACTATCCTCTGAATTAGAGTGTGATGAATCCGAGTCACTTAGAGTGGTGGCATAGACCTTGCCTTTCGATTTCAAATAATTGGGACATTCTTTCTTGAAATGTCCATGTCCGTTGCACTCAAAGCACGTGATTCCTTGCGAAGATTGGGATTCTCTACCATCTTTCCTTCTAAATTCCCTTTTCTCCTTCCCAGAATTATGAAATTTCCCTTTGTCACCAGATTTCCCACTATTCTTGAGTTTTAAGAACTTCCGGAAGTTTATGACAAGGTACGCCACATCTTTATCTATAGCATCTTCATCCGAAGAGTCATGAGATACTACCTTCTCATCAATTGTCTTAAGAGCAAGAGATTTGCTCTTCTTTTGTGTGGGCAGTGACAATTCATATGTCTGCAATGAACCAACCAACTCTTAAACTTTAATGTCGTCAAGATCCTTGCTCTCTTCAATAGCTGTTACTTTGGCACGGAAGCTTTCCGGCAGTGACCGAAGGATCTTCCTTACTATTTTAGAATCCTTCGTCTTTTCCCCCAAATTGAATTTGCCGACAACCACCTCGTTCAGCTTACTATAAAAAGAGTCAAAGGACTCATCCTCGCTCATCTTGAGCTCCTTAAAGTGAGTGGTCAACATATGTAGCTTGGTGTCTTTCACTTTCTTTGTTCCTTCATAAGTAGTCTCCAGAATCTCCCATGCTTCCTTAGCAATAGTGATATGTGAAATCCTGTGAAATTCTTCTGGAGAGACATCACAGAAAATAGCATTCAAGGCTTTACTGTTAGCATTAGCCGCCGCAAGAGCTGCCTTATCCCAAGTGGATTTGGCAGCCTCCGGCCTAGTCCAACCAACTTCAATTGCATCCCACACAGCATCATCAATAGAACACAAAAATGCTCTCATTTGGACTTCTCAAAAAGCATAATTATTACCATCAAAAAATGGTGGCACATTTGGAGATTGAGACCTATCCATCTCAATACGGGGTCAGGGATCGCACTAAGGTGTTTAAACCACAGCAAGTGCACCCGCTCTGATACCAATTGAAAGTTCAAATAGCGTTGAAAACACTATAAACATTTAGACCTCCAATTACAAATTACCAATTCAAGCTTATTATCAAACAATAAATGTGCGAAAAATGAACATAAGCTACTAACAGAATTGATAAACAATCTAAACCAATTTAAAATCACATCCACAGTAGAAATTAAATGGTAAAGATTAAGGGAAGAGAGATGCAAACACAAAGACAACACAACGATGTGTTATCGAAGAGGAAATCGAAGCCCTCGGCGTAAAACCTCTCTGCCGCCCTCCAAGCGGTAAATAATCCACTAAAGAATGTAGTTAGAATACATGAACAACAATAGACCCTCCAAGCCTAATCTACCCAAGTACCTAAGCCCTTCAAGCTTCTTGCTCCAACGAGGTTACGCCGAACCTATTTCTTCTTTAGCTTACCGGATTCCGCTATAGCCCATAGTTTCAATCAATAACCATTGGTACCTTCCAAACTACTTCCCTAAGCACCAAAAGACCTTCTCATAGACGTGGGTATGGTGAGAAAAGGATTTGGTCAAGAACCTCTCAAGGATGTATCAATGGAGAGGAAGAGAGTAGAGGAATTTGAAGAGTCTCTTAGATGAAGATTGTAGATGAATCAATCTTTTTTTTCTTTAGGGTTTTTCTCTTAAATTCTCTCTGCAAGCTCTCTACATTTCATGGGTATAAGGGTCTATATATAGTGGGGTGAGAAAGGAATGCGAAGAGTCAGTTTTTCCTAAACAGGGCTGGTTGGCAGCTTGGCCTCGCGACTTGACTGAGTTGCAAGATCAAGCCGTGAGATAACAGGACGGCCAGGCTGGATTTTTGTCTTGTAGTGCACCAGCTAGCGTGACTGTTCACCTTCTCGCACGCTTCACTCGTGTGCTGCATTTTGGCGGCTTGTTAGTCGCGAGTCACCCGCGAGTCCCAGCCGCGAATCCCTGCTTCTTTGCACAATCTTGAGCATTTCTTCACACTCTCGAGCATTTCTTCACACTTTCTCACACTCTACCCTTACATGAATCCCACCTAAATATAGGGTTACTAATTGCTGAATTACAAGCAAATAGGCAAGGAATAAAGCCAACAAGATGGTTGATAAAATTCAACCTTACAAGTTTAATCTGAGTCAGAGTGGTCTTCACGTCATCTCTCCTTGGTCTTAGCCCATGTGTCAGACCTGGGTTGATGCATGAATTGGCCTTTGATTATCCTTAGGTAGGGCCTATGGGCTTTAGAATGTCCTCAGACCACTTGCTCCCACAATAGCCCCTAAAAACTCCATTCCTTCATTTTCCATGGAGAATGGGGGGTTTTGATAAAAACTTGTAGGTTTTGTATGCTTTGGGAGTGTTCCCATGTGGTTGTGTGCTTTCGATTGCTTTGCACACGTTCCTAACACTTTGGCATTCGCAACGCTCCATTTTAAAACGGTGTTGTGTCCTCCACGTTCTATGGCGCGATGAAGATCCAACGACTTTGATTTCTCATGGGGTTTCAAGTGGGAATTTTCTCGCTCATCTTTTCTTCCTATATAAGGAGGGTGGGGGACCATTTCCACCATTTTATCAATCTCCTTTAGACTTTCCAAGAAGCGGTCTGAGGTGCCCCAATCTCTAGTTTTGCAAGTGTCTTTCAGCTTTTACACAACACTTAGAGTCGTTTATTTTCTTTTCTTTTTCATCCTTAGAGGGATGGGTAGATTTGCTAACTTAGTCAGTACGCCCGAAAAGAGACAAGCCTTTAAAGCCAAATACAACATTATTGTTGTGGCAGAGATTAGGGGAGTGGCATACCAAGAGAACAAAAGGTTCCGTACTCATACCCATGATTTCTTTTATAGAGGGTGGAATGCAAATCCCTATGGGCAAAGTGATGAGGTATTTTTTAATTTTTTATAGGCTTTGTCCGATCCAGTGTTAACCTAATTTATTTAGGATACTAGGCAGTGTAGACATGTTAAATCGTAAGATAGGAGTTAATATGACCTATCGTGATTAAAACTAGGGTTCCCTTGGTCTGGCTGATCTCCTACCTTCCCAAATCCAACAAAGGCATGGACAATGACTTTCTAATTGTCTCGGGTGAATGGCACGATGGCTTACATTTTCCTACATGAGACGGGGAACTAGGTAGGATACTTTATAGGCACGAGCCATTTGTCTTACCCTTTAGGCTCTAGTGTACCATTTTATCCATTTCCTGATCTCTCTTTTTTATTTTATTTATTTATTTTTTCTTGTTGTCTTCGGGCTTCTCATTCACTTTCCTTTTCATATTGTAGATAAACTATTCATTGCTCTTAACTTCAACTTGGTGAACCGTGAGAATGAAGATCCAACGACTTTGATTTCTCATGGGGTTTCAAGTGGGAATTTTCTTGCTCATCTTTTCTTCCTATATAAGGAGGGTGGGGGACCATTTCCACCATTTTATCAATCTCCTTTAGACTTTCCAAGAAGCGGTCCGAGGTGCCCCAATCTTTAGTTTTGCAAGTGTCTTTTAGCTTTCAAAGAACACTTAGAGTCGTTTATTTTATTTTCTTTTTTCATCCTTAGAGGGATGGGTAGATTTGCTAACTTAGTCAGTACACCCGAAAAGAGACAAGCCTTTAAAGCCAAATACAACATTATTGCTGTGGCAGAGATTAGGGGAGTGGCATACCAAGAGAACAAAAGGTTCCGTACTCATACCTATGATTTCTTTTATAGAGGGTGGAATGCAAATCCCTATGGGCAAAGTGATGAGGGATTTTTTAATTTTTTATAGGCTTTGTCCGATCCAGTGTTAACCTAATTTATTTAGGATACTAGGCAGTGTAGACATGTTAAATCGTAAGATAGGAGTTAATCTGACCTATCGTGATGCCAACTGGGTGTATAATTGCCAACATTGCAAGAACATAGGGTATTATTTTAAAACTAGGGTTCCCTTGTTCTGGCTGATCTCCTGCCTTCCAAAATCCAACAAAGGCATGGACAATGACTTTCTAATTGTCTCCGGTGAATGGCACAATGGCTTACATTTTCCTACACGAGACGGGGAACTAGGTAGGATACTTTATAGGCACGAGCCATTTGTCTTACCCTTTAGGCTCTAGTGCACCATTTTATCCATTTCCTGATCTCTCTTTATTTATTTATTTATTTATTTATTTTTTCTTGTTGTCTTCGGGCATCTCATTCACTTTCCTTTTCATATTGTAGATAAACTATTCACTGTTCCCAACTTCAACTTCGTGAACCGTGAGAATCTTATAGTCCAAAATCTTCCTCCACAAGGATGGTTAGTTACGGGTTGCCCACGTTATCCTCGGGTATACTCCTATCTCCTCTAGCTTCCAATCTTATAAGTACGTGATTAAAGCTAAGGATCCTCGGCTGGTTTAGATCGACGTTGCTGCTCTCGGGTTTCTCACTGGTCCCCCCCTGAAAGAAACTCATAACGTTGCTCGAACTGATCAATAGATAGCCGAGATTCTAGAAGCCAAGGAGGAGGTTATTCTTTCATATGAAGAGCAAGAGGAACCTGTCCAAGAGCTAGAACCTGCCAACATAGAAGAGGACTTCAGCATATTTGATCGGCTTGAGTTTGCTGAATCCTCGGGTGCTAGCTCTAGGTGTCAATCCTTTGTTCTAGTAAGTAGTGATCAGGAAACTATAAACATCCTAAAAGCCATGGTACTGCAAAGAAGGACCCCAAACCTGCTTGCCTTGCTGGAGTCCTATGTGGGGGGGTACTACGCCTGAGGTGGCGGTTAACCTTCGTTCGCCCCACTCTTCTTTTGTCACGGGTTTCCCTAGCTAAGCCTTTAGAAAAGAAAGGAAAAGGGACAAGAAGTCTGGGAAGGAGATTTCCGAGGAAGGCGAGGTTCAGCCTTCTAAGGACCAAGATCCTTCCAAAGGTTTTAAGGTTGCCAAAGGGTAGCAAACAAGGAGCTCTATTAAGAATTCCCGCTTTGAGGTTGCACCAGATCACCGCCCTAAAGTTCCCGCTTAGAACCCACCATTGAAGTTAGATGGAGCCCCATTGCTTGTTGACTCCTCCATCAGGGATTCCTAGCAAGGAAAAGCTGACTATGTGGCCAATTCCTTAGAACAAGCTTGTGAAGTTGTTATTTACAACTATGTTTTTGTTGCCTTTTATTCCGTGCCAAATTTGTTTGTAATTATTATTAATTGTTTATACCCTGTATTTATTGTGGGATTTGTTGTAAGGGTTGTGTGATAGAGAGAGTTTGTGAAGACTCAAGCATTTGGAGGTAGAAGGATTCTCACGGGTATGTCGCGACCTAGCTTCCCGCGAAGTGAAGCATGTGCCCTGCACTTGCTGGAATGCGAAGAGTCAGGCCAGGTGGAGACAGCTGTGTCTCGCGAGTATCTTGTGGGTAAGGCCTTCCCGCGAGACACTCGCGAGGCTATCTGTTCTGCCAGCTTGTACTGAATGACTCACACTTTCTGTGCCTATCCTATATATACCCTCATTACCCACAAATGTTGAGGAATGCTTTAGAGAGAAAAACCCTAGCCAAACACATTGTGAATTAGAGATTGTCATCCCTACCTTTCTCTATACACTTGCTTATGGTATCTCCTCAACCCTTCCCTCTCCATTTCCACACCATTGAGAGGTTGATAGCCCAAACACTTACCACACCTTTGTGAGTGCCGTGAGATGTTTTGGTGCTGCTGGGAAGCATTGGAAGAAGCCTGGAATGGCAGATGCAACATGGAGTTTGTTGCGGGATCTAGAGTGCTAGACAAGACATGGTTCCGAGAAGCCTTGTTGGAGTAGGAGCTTGGAAGGCTTAGGTACATCGGGTTGATTAGGCTTGGAGGGTCTCTTACTAACCCATGTATCCCAACTGATTGTCTAGTGGATTGATTTCCCCTTGGAGGGCGGCGGAGAGGTTTTTCGCCAAGTTCTTTGGTTTCCTCTTCGAGAACACGTCTCAGTGTTTTTTGTGTTTGCATCCTTCTTCCCTACTCTTGTTTATTCCATTATACTACTGTGTTGCTTAGTTTATGGATTAGAGTAGCTTATTTGTTTATCCGCTCGCTTTTACACTATTCCGTACTTAGTCTTAAGTTAGTGTAAAATCTATTGAGCTGTAAGTTTAATTAGGGGGTCTAAATTGCTCTTGTGTTTTCAACACATTTTCGAGCTTTCAATTGGTATCAGAGCGGGTACACTTGCTGTGGTTTAAATACCTGAGTGTGATCCTTGACCCTCTTTGAGATGGACCGGTCTCAATCGCTCAATGTTCCACCATTTTTTGATGGGAACAATTATGCCTTCTGGAAAGTCAGAATGAGAGCATTTTTATGTTCTATGGATGATACCGTGTGGGATGTGGTTGAGATAGGCTGGACTAAGCCGGAGGATCCTAAGTCCACTTGGGATAAGGCAGCTCTTGCAGCAGCCAATGCTAATAGTAGAGCTTTAAATGCTATTTTCTGTGGTGTGTCTTCTGATGAATTCCACAGGATCTCTCATATGACGGTAGCCAAGGAAGTTTGGAAGATTTTGGAGACAACATATGAGGGTACGAAGAAAGTTAAGGACACAAAGCTTCAGATGCTTACCACCAAATTTGAAGAGCTCAAAATGGGGGATGATGAACCATTTGATTCATTCTGTGGGAAGCTCAATGAAATTGTAATTGCTAAATTCAATCTTGGGGAGAAGATTGAAGAGACTAAGGTGGTAAGAAAAATTTTGAGGTCCTTACCGGAGAGCTTTCGGGGAAAAGTCATAACCATAGAGGAAAGCAAGGATTTGGATGAAATTAAGATCCAAGAGCTCATTGGATCACTCCAAACGTATGAGCTTGGACTGCCTTCCCACAAGATGAGTAAATCTCTTGCTTTTAAAACCATCACCGAAAGAATGGATGATCCTTCCGAAGAAGATGGAGTGGAGAAGGAAGTAGTATATCTTGCGAAAAACTTCCGAAAATTTCTGAAGATGAAGAACAGTGGAAAACCATTCAACAGAGGAAAATTTTCATCTTTAAGTGGTGATAGGAAAGAGTTTACGAGGAAAGAAGGGAGGGAGTCTTAACCTCCTTCAGACATTGTGTGCTATGAGTGAAATGGCCATGGACATCTAAAGAAGGAGTGTCCAAATTTTCTGAGGGGAAAAGGTAAGGCTTATGCCACGATGCTTAGTGATTCAGACTCTTCTAATTCTGACTCAGAAGAGAGCTGTGACAGAGAGGGAAACTACTCCGCCTTCATGACCATTGCTCATGTGGAGTCATCGGATGATTTGGGTGCACTTGTGAAGGAGCTTGGTGAGCATTATGATTCAGAGTCTATTGGGATTGTGGAAGAATCAGATGCTGAAGAGGAAGAGAATACAATAATCTTCAAGAAAATTACTCCTTACTACTTGAGAAGTCGGGAGAGTATACCAAAGTAGCCAAGGCAGCTGTAAGGAAAATGAAGAAAGCTGAGGAAGATTACAAGAGTCTCTTGGTCAGATATAAAGAGGCTAAGTGTGAGATTGAGACACTAAATGGCGAGCTGTCTGAAGCCTATACGAAGGTAAGGTTTCTTGAGCAAGAGGTTGTGCAAGCTCATGCTAAAATAGAGAGAGTCTCATGTTAGAAGCTAGAAGATGTTATATCGTCTCAAAAACCTTCTTCAGACAAGTCCGGGTTGGGATACACCGGAGGAAGCAGCTCATCAGCCAAAGTCACCAAAGAAGTAAAGTTTGTGAAGGCAAACGAGACGGGTATAGAAGAGCCCATTTTTGAGAAAGTTGAGGATGTAAAGAAGAAGAATGTGGCTGAGCAACGAATGGTGAATAAGCCCCGAAATCAATCAGTGGTTAAACATGAAACCAGAGGAAGATCTCTCCCAAGATCACAACGGGGTCCTAGAACAGATTATGCGTGTCATTATTGCAAACTGCAAGGACATACTAGACCCAACTGTCAAAAGCTGAGATCAGACAACAATGCAAGCGCACCTCGGTCACGAGGAAGGAGAAATGACATGAGGTCTTGGGGTGGTGAGCAATCGAGAAGTCAAAATCGTGATCTCGGTATAATGGACGTGATGAAAATGATCAGTGCCTTCACCACTTGCTTGGAGAGTTTCACAAGAAGGTTTGAAAGTCCAAACTCTCGTACCCAATCTGTCAAGGATATCACCCCAAATGCACGTGACGTGTGGGTGAAGAGGGATACTCATGCATAAGCATTATAACATGTCCATGCATAAATTCTTTGAATATTTAGGGACATTTGCTGTTGCATCATTTCATGCATTGCTTTCTTTTTACTGTTGTTATTTTGTCTGGTTGGTTTGTACCAGCTGTTTTTGTTGATCTTTCTTTTCTTGTTCTGTTTTGGGTGTGTTCATAAATTCAAAAACCCATAAAAATTGAAAAATCTCAAAAGTTTGATCACTTGTTTTGTGTATGTCACATGTGAGTTTGGGCCTAGTACCTTCATACTAATGGCGTAGTGCATTTACAATCTTGGCTTGTTTTGTATGCACTTTTTTCTATGTGGAAGACATCTTGAACACTATGTGTGACTATTGTAAATAGATCTTCAAGCTTGTCATGAATGATTGGTCAATAGTCTTGTTGGTCTTGATACTTGCATAGACTTGTGTCTATATCTCTTCCCACTTTATTTTTTTGTTTTTGCAAAAAGAGCTCACCAAATGTAAATCTCCAAATGAAAAGAGATATTGAGCTGCAAAAGCCTGTCGCACAGACTAGTATTCGACTAGGAAAAAGGGAAAGCGACTCTTCTTAATGTGTTTTGTTGGTGCTTAAAAAGCCAAAGGCTAATCATCAAGGTTGAAATATCATAAATTTCAAGCACCAATCTCAAAATGAGATGTTTTTTGTTTTTGTCCAATCGAAAATAAAATGGACCAATTGCTATGCTTTTTGTAGAAGCCAAATGAAAAGCTTCTAAGCTATGTATTGAATGTGTGGGAGGTCATATATACTCATTTCTATAGTGGAGATAGTCCACTTGATTTCGTATCAGTTGTGTATGACTCGATTGAATTGATCATTGAAGCTTCGCTCTGGTCTAAGGACTATTTCACATTTGATACTCACACACAACACATAAGACTTTGATCCAATCAATGCCTATTTCATTTGTGTGATTGTACATGTTCAAATGTGATGTGTATACTCATGAACTTGTTGATCAAACCCAAAAAGATTTTTGAGTGTTTTATTTGTTTTTGAAAGTGATTTTATACTTTCTTCTCTTTTGTTTTTGTTGAAAATGTATTTTTTTGGTGTTTTTCTTCAAAAAACTGGTTCAGGGGTTGTTTCGCGAGAAGCTCGCGACTTAGAGCTTCTCGCGAAAAAGGGCTTGAGGGAAATATTTTTTATCTTGTCACACAGAAACTTTCGTGACTGTCTCGTGACTTTATCACGACCAAAAGCTTCTCGCGAAATGCTGTTTGGCTAAAAATTGGATTTTTCCAAATTCAGACAGAAGCTATCACGACTGTCTTGCGACTGTCTCGCTACCTAGTGCTTCTCGCGAAAGTTTTTGTGCTTCAGTGGCCATCTTCGCGACTGTCTCGCGATTGTCTCGCTACTCTCTAACTCACGAAAAACGTGTGTTTTCAGTTTTATATTGCTGATGTGACAGTTTTTCAAATCACAAAAACTTCCCTCGCTCAACCTCTCTCGAACCTTTTCAACCCAAATCACTATTTCATTCAAACCCCTTCAATCCAAGCATCTTTTCTGCATTTTCTTCTTCAAGGTATGTTTTATAAACAATTCTTTTTAAGTTTTTGCTTTGATTATGCAGAATGTTTGTTAGGGTTTTGATAATTGGGGATTTTCGAAAATTTGGGTTAATTTTCTAAATTGGGTAAATATTTCTCAAATCTTTTGATTGGGCTGTGTCCCATTTGATGTTTGTGCATCTGTGTTGGCCCCTTGTGGAATATTAAAGTGTATTTAGGCATGTTTTCACCATGTTCATGCATTATTTATGTCATATTTGCATTTGTGCATGTTAGGTGTTCGACAAAATGTCCGAATGACATTTTTGTGCCAAATTGAAATCAAGTGATTTCAATCTATGGGTTGTCACTTGTTTGACCATGATTCACTCAATTTGGTCATTGATCGTGTGTTTCATACACTTTGCTCATGTTGCACACTCTTGACAAACACCTAGGTACACTTAGGCACCCCTCATGCATCTCATGCCGCACACACTCATCAACACATGCACACAGACACACACACTTGCACAGTCTCTTAGTTTTATGCATTGTTTTTATGCTTTATAGGTTTGTGTCTTTAAGCATGCTGTTAAGAGTCAACCATGCTCTGTTTTTAGTTAGTTTAACTCTGATTTGAAACTAACTTGAATCTAATCAAGTTTTGTCTTCTGGTTTGTGTTTGTGCATTTCTTCTCTTTTTTGCTTTGTGAAATTGTGCAGATGTCTCCCACCAAGCATGCAGCTAAGAAGAAACCAACTTCAAAGCGTGCACGCACTGATTTTGATCATTTCAAGTCTGCTGAAGCTGATATGAAGTTCAATGACTGTTACAAGAAAGCAACCATCATCATGGAACGAGTAGTTCAATTAGAGGAACTTGAGCACACATGCATTCCGGATGCATTCAAAGAAAGAACTTGGACCAAGTTGCTGAAACCAGTTGGGACTGTGTACTCAGAAATTATTCGAGAATTTTTCTCAAATGCTGATGTGGAAGAAGATAGGATCATTTGCTGGGTGAGGCACAAAGAATTCGTAATCACAAGGGACAGTATTCAAGACTTGTTGGAGATACGTCCTCCCTCTCTGCCAATGTCAGTTCAATATGATGAAAGATTGGGTTCTATCTCGGATATGATAATGACTCTTGGATGGTTTCCAACAAAAGCATCATTGGATACAGTCAAGTTTTCTCCAGAAATGTGAACTTTGAGTTATGTGATGATTCATAACTTGTATCCGGTCACCAACCTCACCACATTATCTGCTCCAAGGACGAGGTTTCTCTATGATCTTTTCACTCATAAGGAGATTGATATTTGCAGCCACATCTTCCACATTCTGAAAAAAGAGCATTAGGAAGCAAAATACAAGAACCATAATGCCTTTTCCCTTTCTGATCATGGGATTCATCGCTAAGACGAAGCTGAAATTCCCAAGCGGTCTTACTATAGTTCAGATGGACTATCCTATTAGTGCTAATACACTGACTAGGAGCATAGCCCACATTAGAGGCTCCAAGACTGGTGTGCATACCATACCACCACCACGGGTTCAGCAGGATAAAGGTGAAGATACAGAGGAGGAGATTGACAGGTTCACCTCGGCTCCAGAGCCTTCTGCACAGCCATCATCTTCAGCTCCAACACAAGGTTTGAGCAAACTTGATCAGTTACTAGCTAAAATGGATCAGATGTCTACAGTGCTCGACTCCTATGTGCAGTACACAGTGGATCAGTTCGCATACCTTCAAGGACAGATCACCGAGTTATCATCCCAGATTTAGAACCTGTCCTCCGATCATGGATCAGACTCAGACTCCGACCAGTTCTAGCCCTTTGGCCATTCCGGTCAAAAAGGGGGAGAAAATTTTGAAGGGGAGCTGAAGAAGAGCTTGCACAACGTTAGGGGAAGCATAGCTTAGAAACATAGTAACATTGGTTATTGGTTTTACAGACGGTTTAACTCAGTTTTTGATTTTGTTTTTATAATTGTTTTACTGCTTTTGGTTTAAAGCTTTGATACTCTGTTTTTATTCCAGTATAATTTCAGTAGTTTCATTTGTGATATTCTCTATGCTTTGTAGCATATCTTGCATGTACCCATGTTGCTTTTGTAAGCTTTAAGGGTTTGTTTCATTGCATATTTTGTAGGCTTTTATGGTTTGTGCCATGCATATGCAGTACCTTGCTTATGCAGCCTTTATGCTTGTGTACTTGAAGATTAATGTCATACATTTTTCTTAAGTACATCACTCTTGTGCCCTTGTAGGATTGTTCCTAGATGCATATACGTTCTATGCATTGGTTGAGTGATGAACACTCTTGTGCCCTAGTAGGATTGTTCCTAGATGCAAATACTTCGTGTATTTCGCATTGGTTAAGTGTTGGACTTGCAAATGATACTCTTCATTTGAGCTTATCACCTTGCATGTCCGGATGGTCATTCCTTGTGTGAATGAGCATAGTGATCACTTTTGCGTAAGTGATTGCTTGTTTGATCATGCCATGGTCTATTGTTTTAATTCCATTTTGCTTGATCATGCTATTATTGCTCCATATGCTTTTCAAGTTTTTCTGCATACAATGATATTATTTTGTTGTTGTGTTTCAGGAGTTACTTGTTCATATGTTTCAAAAGCTTTTCAGAATCTAGAATTAGGTGTGAGTGAGTTTTTCCTTTGTTCCCAAACTCACATTTAAGTCTAGAGTCTGTTTTAGGGTTTTGTCACGCAATAGCCAAAGGGGGAGATTGTAAAGTTGTTATTTACAACTATGTTTTTTTTGGCTTTTATTTCGTGCCAAATTTGATTGTAATTATTATCAATCGTTTATACCCTATATTTATTGTGGGATTTGTTGTAAGGGTTGTGTGATAGAGAGAGTTTGTGAAGACTCAAGCATTTGGAGGTAGAAGGATTCTCACGGGTATGTCGCGACCTAGCTTCCCGCGAAGTGAAGCATGTGCCCTGCACATACTGGAATGCGAAGAGTCAGGCCAGGTGGAGACAGCTGTGTCTCGCGAGTATCTCGCGGGTAAGGCCTTCCCGCGAGACACCCGCGAGGCTATCTGTTCTGCCAGCTTGTATTGAATGACTCACACTTTCTGTGCCTATCCTATATATACCCTCATTACCCACAAATGTTGAGGAATGCTTTAGAGAGAAAAACCCTAGCCAAACACATTGTGAATTAGAGATTGTCATCCCCACCTTTCTCTATACACTTGCTTGTGGTATCTCCTCAATCCTTCCCTCTCCATTTCCACACCATTGAGAGGTTGATAGCCCAAACACTTACCACACCTTTATGAGTGCTGTGAGACGTTTTGGTGCTGCTGGGAAGCATTGGAAGAAGCTTGGAATGGCAGCTGCAACATGGAGCTTGTTGCGGGATTCGGAGTGGTAGACAAGATACGGTTCCGAGAAGCCTTGTTAGAGTAGGAGCTTGGAGGGCTTAGGTACATCGGGTAGATTAGGCTTAGAGGGTCTCTTGCTAACCCATGTATCCCAACTGATTGTCTAGTTGATCGATTTCTGCTTGGAGGGTGGCGGAGAGGTTTTTCTCCAAGTTCTTCGGTTTCCTCTTCGAGAACACGTCTCGGTGTTTTTTGTGTTTGCATCCTTCTTCCCTACTCTTGTTTATTCCATTATACTGCTGTGTTGCTTAGTTTATGGATTAGAGTAACTTATTTGTTTATCCGCTCGCTTTTACATTATTCCGCACTTAGTCTTAAGTTAGTGTAAAATCTATCGAGCCGTAAGTTTAATTGGGGGCTCTAAATTGCTCTTGTGTTTTCAACACATTTTCGAGCTTTCAAAGCTCTACTACTTCCCCAAGACATGGCCAACTTGAGGAGTTTGAAGAAGCATGAAGTCTTCTTGACCTTGAAGAGGGATCTTGCTATGGTAGGTTCAACGTCATGTTCCCTTTTTGAACTTTCGAAACCCCTTTTTGTTTTCTTTAAACTAAATTTTCCATTCGTTTTATTTTGTTTGTCCAGGTGATCCAGACAGCTTATATTGCTGAGGAATGGGTAGATCACACTCATTCTAAGCTGAAGGGTGAGGAGGCACGCTGGGTCTCTATTGTGAAGACCCTGGCAGTCGCCGAGAAAAAATGCAATTATTAAAAGAATACTCCTATTATTTTACGAATATTGGCTAACTAATTAGCTTTGTTCTTGTACAGGTTTCTTTTCTCCCTATTTTATTCGTATTGAAATCTCAGTAGTTTTTTTTTTTTTTTTTTTTTTGAGAAGAAAAAATACCAAGTGTTGAAAGCCCAAAAAAGAAAAAAAAGGATTTATCATTATTATTATCAAGTGATGTTATCAATTTAGGAGTTTTAAATGCAATTCCAGTGGGGATAAAAGACAGATCCTAGTAGACATCTCTAGTAACTTAAAACAGTTCTGAAGAGAGAAATTGCATCGACTTTGTATGTAATATTAAGTGATGTTATCAATTTAGGACTAAAATGAAAAATCATTTGATACTAGGCCAAAACTACAGAAAAAATAAAAGGAAAAAAGATAAGGTATGACAACTAATAAAATCAAATTTAGCTGTAAACAAAGGAATGACGTACCTCATTCCTTTGTTGTAAGAACTAACAAGTATGACAAGAAGAATTTGAGAATGGCAATGGATGGAAAAAAATGGCGGGGACAACAAGCATATATTAAACACCAACAAAAAGAAGAAAGGTGGGTTCTGCTTTACTTGGAAAAACAGGAAAGGATCAAATGATTTAAACTTAAAGCAAAGCTAAATTAGTAAGGTGAAAATAAAAATAATTTGTAGAGCTGACCCAATAATAAGAATATATATATATATATATATATATTTTTTTATGAGACAATAATAAGAATTAAGAAGCTTGAATTTTCTAAAAGAGTAATGTTACAAGCATAAACAATTTTATAATATTTTTACTAATTGTTAATATGACAAATTTTAACTGGTTCTCATTTAAGTCAATTACTAAAATCACATTTTTACCTATCAATAACTATTCACCACATCAATAGTTTGTAAAAATATAGTTTGTAGCTTTAGTGTTTTGCTTTCTAATGCATATAAATTGACCTATTTTTGGAATTTTATTTCGAAGTTTAGAGATTGCAACTAGTGATATCATATGTTCTAGATTCTTTCAAAATGAGTTACTTAAATTTTGTCATATAAAATTTCTTAAAAAAAAAAAAAAAAAAAAATCAAATCATCAAAATTTTCCCTAACTAAAACTGATTACTAACATACTTTATGCATAAATAAGGTCTCTCAGTCAGGTAACATCCAAAAGAAGCACCATTCTTTATGTGATGATGCATATTGCAGAAATCATAATCAGCCAATCAATTACATCCATTACTCTTGCATGAGTCACATGAAAGGCAATACTCCACTATACAAGTTTATGGCATGTGGACAAAACAAGTAACAACCCCTTCTCTTGAAATATACAAAAGACTAAGATGCTGGAGCATATATGTGTCTCAAGTCTCAACTTTTAAGGATGATGTGAAGGATACAGTTGCATACTTGAATGACTTTGTTTGAAATGTCGCTATTAGATTGTGGAGTAGCTTATTGAAGAAGATCCAGGATTGGTTTCCTTAACCAATAATGCTAATCAAATCAAATCTCTTTTTTACCACACAAGAAAGTGCAAAGCAAGTGCATATTTAGTCCACATTCTGACACCGATCTATAATATTGTTTCACCTAAGTTATAATGTGATCATGTGTGAGATGAAAGCAGGAAAGGTGTAATTATCACACCAAAACTATGGTGCACCCATCATACACCGCATTTTCCTTTGGGTTGTGAACTTGTGATAGAATCCCATGCAGATGTATTGCCAGGCGGGATGGATGAAACCTTCGAGAAGGTTTGGAATTGTTAAAATTGACCCACTCTTGTGCCTATAAATGTACAGGGGACTTGAATTTTTTTTTTTTTTTGGGCTAAATATTCATGTTTTGAAACTCGACTTTTTCAAAATCAAGTTTAAAGTAGAACTCAATTTTGTCAAAATCGAGTTTAATTTATGCAATTTAGTGGAACAAGGAACTTGATTTTCTCAAAGTCAAGTTCCAAGTTCCACTAAATTGTGTTAGAGATATATTAGACATATTAGCCTAGCACATAGGCCTAAGCACACACCTACTATGTGTGCATGAGTCATGACAAGTCTCCTACTTGTACCATGTAGTCTAGGATTTAGCCTTCTATATATGCTCTTGTTATGGTTCATTGTAACACAAGTTATGTACTACTCTTACATAATAAAGATTAGCCCTTAAGGCATTCCTCCGTGGACGTAGACTGATAAGGCTAAACCATGTAACCCTTGTGTTCTTGTATTCCTATTTTATGCTTCCTCTTCTGTATCTACTTTAGCATATTGAACATGGAATACACATCAATGCTACTATTTAACATCAATGCTAATACTTGTACTACATAGTCTAGGATTTAGCCTTCTATATACACTTATGTTATGGTTTATTGTAACACCAGTTATGTATTATTCTTACATAATAAAGATGTAGCCCTTAAGGCTTTCCTCTGTGGATGTAGATAGATAAGGCTGAACCACGTAATCATCGTATTCTTGTATTCGTATTTTATGCTTCTACTTCCACATCTACTTTAGCATATTAAGCATGGTATACACATCAATGCTAATATTTAACAGCATAGAACTCGACATTAGCGAAATTGAGTTCAGCGTTAGAACTCAACTTTCACAAAATCAAGTTTAAAAAAGAGGATATATAACTGTCGGGGCGGTTTTTGCGCATAGCCACGTGTCTTCCGCTGGAGGGATGACTTTACTAGACCTGGATTTGTTTTGGGGAGGTCAACCCATAACTCGACATTGGGCCGCATAGGCCAATGGCTTCTGGTGCATTTTTAAGCCTACAAAATAGATAAAACCCAAAGTCTAAGAATCATGATAATGGTTAAAATAAATATATAATTTGTTTAGCATAATAGCTCTGATTAAATGATGAGTTGAATATCATTATTATATATATATATATATATATATATATTAAGTGATTTCCAATATGAGAGAATAATTAATTAGGTGTCATATTTTTAGTAATGGGATGAGTCCAATATTCCATATCCAGCTGTGGTATAGTTCATTTTCAACATAATACAGTATGTCTAGCAATGGTCTATGTCCAAATAATGTATGTCCAGCAATGGTTTATTTCCAAATAACACATATCCAGCTATGGTTTATGTCCAAATATTACACATCCAGTAGTGATTCGTGTCCAAGTTATATATGTCCAGCGGTAGTTCATGTCCAAATGATATATATGCAGCGGTGGTTTATGTCTGAATAATATACGTCTGGTAGTGAGATGGATTCAATTTATTAATATATATTTTTATTAATGAAGCATTAGTGAATCCATGTTTATTAAATAGTGAGATAATATTAAAGTAGTTTGCATCCAGCGGTGCAATAGTGATGAGTTAACATATACTTAATAATGTAATATTGAAGATAGAAAAATATTGACCTATCTTGTATGTTTTTGACTCTAGTCGTATAGCATCACTTTATTCTTTATATGATTTGTGACTCCAGCCGTATAGTATTGGTGAGCTGATAACATTCCAGTGGCATAATAATATGAGTACAGCTGTACAATGATAATGAATTAAAATATACTCAATAGTATAATTTTGGAGATAAAAATATAATGACTTATCTTCATAGTTTGTGGCTCCAGCCGTATAACATTAATGGACTTATAACATTTCAGTAGTATGATAAAATGAGTCATTTCATGATTGAAGGGAAAAAATGGGTGCAACTGGAGGGAGAGAGAATATGTCCAGCTGTGTGCATAGGTTAGTTAAGTTTATCCCCTTTATCATGCACTTAAATGATTTTCCCCACGTAATGCTCTTTTAGTTTTTAGTCAAATATGAGTGATATTGCCTTCCATGAGAAGGGCTTTGTAACATGTTCTTGGAAGAGTATTTGATATCTTTTAAGGTGTATGAAGATGGTGAGAAATATATATGTTTTATGAGATAAGGTGTTCGTAAGATGTATTAGAAATATATGTAGATACTTTGTTGAATATGGATCTTATATATAATTACTTTGTGAGACATAGAGTTTAAAGATATATGAGAAGTATGTATGGATATTTTGCGAGGAATGTGTTTGTAAAATATAGGGAAGTATGAGAGATATTAAGGTCAAATATCATAAATACATGAGATTATAGTTGCTGCTAGAATGACTTTTGTGTTATGATAATGAGTTATGTTTCTTTCTAAGAGAAGAGATTTTGTAAGAAAAATGGAGAAAGAGATGGAAATGTGTTTATAGGCAGCAAAATGATGAAGTTTTAGAATATTGAGGATGAGAGAGTAAGTATATGAGGGATAGTGGTGTTGTGTAATAGGTGTGTTGTAATGGTGTTATCTAAGAAGAGAGATTTTATAAGAGAGATAGTGAAGTATGAAAATGTTTAGAGATATGGTCAGCAAAGTGAATGAAGTTTCAGAATAAGAGAGGGATGAATAGTAGTGTGTGTTAGTGTGTGGCTTGGTCCTCTTTATATAGAGCCAGGTATGTAATTAGATTAGAATTAGTTCAAGGGAAATTTAGCAAATAAGAAAAAGTCTTTGACGAAGTAAGTGATTTCATTAGTGGGTTTTTGGATTTTAGCCAAAAAAAAGAAAGTTTGGAACTTTAAGGCTGCTGCTATAGCAGTACAATAGTAGCTGCTACAGTTGACAGGTCTACAACAGTAGCTGTCTTGACATAGCTGGATGATGTTAGCTGTGTGAGGTATTCTGCTTAGCCTCTTGGAGACCAAATCCTAAGCCATGTGCTTAGGATTTTTTTTTTTTTTTTTTTTTGATACGATGTGCTTAGGATTGATTTAAATGAAAATAATAATATAATTTATATGAAATAATATAATTACATTTTAAAACTTATATTATACGATGAACATTAATTTTTATGTAAAGAGCATGGAGAATTTTATCATTTTAAGTGTTATGTGATATGAGAGGCTTACCAAATGCTACTTATTGCACACTAACCCATCAAAGTTCAGGGATCTGGGGAAGACAAGCCAAGCAACATGTTTTCTTTTATCAATTTTGAACCGCTGGGGCTTTTCTGAACATACTTCTTTGCCACGACTCCCAAATTTCCCCGATGAGACTCATGAGCTTGGATAATGAGCTAAAAATGAGATGATGTGCCATGAGGTTGAACCATGGGCTTTGATGAGATAATATCGCCATAGGTATTGGACCATGGGCTTTGGCATCATTTTGGGAATATAGGCTCCTTTGGTCTTTAAAAGAGGTTTTTCCAAAATCCATAATTTGTTGATGTGGTGGGTTGCCAATGAAATAAATTCCATGTGGTGTGAAAAATTTGTCCTCAACAATAACTAAATAAGTTGTGATAGAGGTTTTTTAACAAAATAATTTTCAAAATCTAAATATTTAGAAAAAAATGCCAGAGTTATTAGCTATATATCCTAAGTTCTCTCCTTACAAATATCATTCCAACATCTGAGGTCTAACCTCACAACACAACAATCCTAACCAAGGACTAAAACATTTCAACAATACCAAGTAAAACATTGGATTAGACCGGAACCAATATCAGTTGTACCGGTTAATTGGCGATTAAATTTTTTTTTTTTTAATGATAATAGATTTTGTAATATTTAAATATAGAAGTTAGGATTATGTTACACTTGATGTATCTCTTTATTAATGTTACATTACTATAATTTTCTTTATAAGAATAAATACTGGTTCTAAAATGTTGTAGAATGCAAGAATTTGTTGTAGGCAAAGGAAAATATTATAGACAGTTAGATTAGTGATAAAAATAAACAGAAAGCCAATATGAAAATAAAATCAAACATAAAGAGCCAAAATGAAACTTTAAAACATAAATGGCTAAATTGAAAACAACCCAAAATTTAAGGGCAAAAAATATACTTTAGTCAATTCATGAATAAATACTCCACTAAATTCTTAGTTTATAATTGCAATTAAAAAAAAGAAAGAAAAAGGAAACAGTTAGAGATAATATTCATTGGAATAAATGGAATGTTAGATACATTCAAACTACAACTTTTCTTTGTTTGAAATTTGTTGTCCTTCAATCATTATGAAACAAACATCATAAGTTCAATTCTATCCTATCCATTGGAAAAAAATTGTTTGCCCCTTCAAGGTTGAAGTTGAATCAATTGAAGGCATAAAGGAAACTTGGGTTCCTCAACAACCACAACAAAATCTCACATTTTCACAACAAGCTAAGGTGTTGGCCCACCACAATTCAAAAAAAATGAAAAAAAAAAAAAATGCGAATAGCCTAATACCTCAACTAGTCATCATCTCATGGTGTTTTTAATAGAGACATCTAGAATAAAAATCCTCCAACCCCTAACTATTGAAAAAAAAAAAAAAAAAAACCACACCTCAAACACAAAGAGCTGATTGTGAAAATGTTATGAGATTTTGTTTTGTCCATAGACTTCTCAACAAACTTTTAGTCTCACTCTTTTTATTTTTTTTTTATTTTTTTATTTTAGAATCTAGTCTTACACCTTAATATACTTATATTATAGTTGTATGGGCTAAAATCCAATGGGACAAAAAGTATTTGGGTTGGATCAATACCTGCAACAACTAATTTTTAGAAGTGAGTTTCTGGACCAACAATTGAACTTGAAACAGTAAATTCCCACAAACTATTGATAATAAACAATGTATGGGACAAATTCTAGTAATAAAACAACCTTTTTTCTTATTTCTTCTTCCTTGGAATTGCCGAGGAGCTTTTACACTTCGTCAAATATAAGATTGAATTTTCACTCATTGTTTTCTGTCTTTTTTCTGGATCCAATCCCTGTGAATGGGGGATCTCTCCCTTTTTAAAGTTAATATTGCTTCAATCCTAGCCCTCCACCTGGATGGTGGGTGGTTCTTCTTTTGGATACTTGTCCCATCCTTCTCCTCCCCTCCTTTTGAGGTTGTGTCGAGTAGGTAACAGGCTATGCAAGCACTGTTTAGATGTCATTTAGCCACTATTGCAATATGCCTAGTTGGTATAGAGCATTAGATGGTGGTATCTTTGCTAGGAAGTTTCCTTCAAGATTTAACTAGGTTAACTACTGTTACCTTCCTCGATCGGGCATGCTCAGCTAGGCTTGTGAGCCTTGTGGCATACTTAGCTAGCTCCTTCCTCGAACTTGCTACTTCCTTGGATGACATTTTTCCTCAGCTTAGATGGGCTTAAATAGCTCATTCATACATTTAGTTGGGTTTGATTAGAGCCCAACTAAGGCCCAACTTGCTGTATATCCCTTTGGTCCACACAATAGGAAAATGGAATTTCCCCACGAATTAATTGCAATATTCTGAAACTACCTAATGTGTGTGTGTGTGTGTGTGTATTTTAAGAATCAAGTACCTAATAATCTTGATACACACATTTTTATTTCTTATCACTTGATATAGAAGAAATTAAACAAGATATAAGTATATAAATATATTGAAAGTTCAAATAGTGCAAAACACTATTACTTGTTTAGACCCTAATTTGAAACCTTATGGCTAAATTACTTTTACCCTACTTAACTAAATGCAGAATAAGGGTAATGAAACGCAATAAACCGGAATTACTTTTCTAGTGCATAAACATAAACAATAAGCAATAAATGTAAAGCATAAAGAGTAAGGGAAGAGAGATGCAAGTACAAGATAACACCGAGACATGTTATCGAAGAGGAAACCGAAGTACTCAGCGAAAAACCTCTCCACTGCCCTCCAAGCCGAAATGATCCATTAGTGAATAAAGTTGGAGTACAAGAATATTAAAAAGACCCTCCAAGTACTTGAACCCACTGTACTTGAACCCTCTAAGTTCTAGTTACCAACAGACTTCACTGAGTCTTGTCTTCACTAGTTATCTGGATCCCACGATTAGCTTTGAATTGCATATGCCAATCGATAGCTTCTTCTAATGCTTTCCACATGCACCAAAACTTCTCTCAACACTCAAATTGAGAGTGGTAAGTGTTTGGGCTAAGGGCCTCTCAAGGATTTGTAATTGGAGAGGTAAGAGTAGAGGAAACCTAAGAGAAATTGTTTAGATGATTATGGGTTTACAATCTTTAACTTTCAAGGGTATTGCTAGGGTTTTCTCTTTGAAAGAATCCTTATAATTTTGTGGGTAATGATGGCTTATATAGTGTAGGTAAAGAAGTGAGGAAAGCACACTTTAAAAATAGCCAAACAAAGACTTTCGCGGGTCACTCGTGACTAGGTCCAGTAGCGAACTGACTCGTGAAATGCCTCCTGACACTTGACTATTCAGCTTCTAGCATGTGCTTCTCACATGGCCTTTCGTGGGTTGTCCACTTGTGAGCCAGTTGCGAGCTAGTTGTGAACTTCACTTTTCTTCACAATTCTTCACCAAACTCTCACATTCAATCCTTACATTAAATCCCACAAACATACAGGAAAAAATTGACAAAATACAATCAAATTTGACACGAAATTAAAGCCAATAAAACATAGTTGAAAATCACAACTTTACAATCTCTCCCTTTGGCTATTCTGTGACAAAACCCCTAAACAGACTCTAGACTTAAAACCTAAGTTTAGGAACAAAGGCAAAATTCACTCACACCTAAATCTAAAACCTGTGACAAACTTGGAACAAAATACCTAAATCCTAAAACACTTGCACAAAACATATTAGACCCTCAAGGTGAAACAAGTAATAAAGGAAAAGTATAAAGTAACAAGTAAGTAGCGATCAAGTAGATATCAAATGAAAATAACTTAAAGCACAACTTGATCAAACATGACAGTCATATGGAAATGACTACAATGATCACATAGCAAAGCAAATGATCATCCGAACATGCAATCAATAAATCACAATAGTATAAGGATGTATGCATGTCCAACACATAAACATGATGCGATGAGAACAACAAAGCACAGATACTAAAAGTAACTCAAGGCACCATAAAGAAAAACAAGAAAACAAACATAATGTAAAATAAAACAAAACATGGTTTTCTTAAAAAAAGATGTCTTCTCCCCTTTGGTATATGCATCTCCCCTATGGAATTTCTCCCCTTAAGAATCTGCACAAGAGTCATATAGAAATGACGATACTCTTCCCATTTTTTTCACGAATAGACAAATGGACCAAGAAGAAGGAGGGAAAGAAATGAAGATAAGATTAATGATAAGGATGAATATGGGGTACAAGATGAATGAGAAATGAAGCTCAAACAAAAGACAAATCATCTTAAAAAAAAATGAACAAAGCATAAAGTAAACATGACATGCTAAGGATGCTATAAGATCAAAATGATGCAAGAGCATGAAATAGACATGACATGATAAGGGTGACAAGGTGTGTGCAAAAGGTGCATATGTGCAATCCATGAACAAGGCACGAGAAATGCACATGTGGGGCAAGATGTGTGAAATACACAACCAATGAATGAAACATGTTCTTAATGAGAAAACATGAAAAACGACAAAGTTTGGTACTCAACAGAGTCCAAACGGGTGAGAAAATGCCTAAGAGGCAATTCATTAAACACCTAGCATACACACTAACACCCTATATATGATGAAATGCATGAACATGGCAAAAACAAACTTTAATACTTGTTATAAATGCCACAAGGGGCCAACATCCAAAGAAGAACATTAAAAGAAACAAAGCCCAATCAACAAAAATTGAAAAAAATTGACAAATTGTAAAGTTTCCTAACTCCCAATCAAAAGCAAACCTAACCCTAGATTTTAAGCAATCTAGAACTAATTCTAAGGAATTAAAAGAGTAAAAGTGTTAGAAAGTACCTTAGACAAGTCTTAGAATAGAAATCCAAAGTTGTTTGGTTAAGTTTTTGAGGAAATTTTGAGTTTTGGGGAGAGGGACTCGTGAGGAACTAAAAAACAAAAACTGTCATTTCGAACCTTTTAAAAACTAACTTTTTGCACATTTTGTGAGTCAGTAACTCGAGAGCTACTCATGAGTTACTCGTGAATTGTACAAAATGCACAAGGCAGGTTTTGCAGGTCAAGACTGAGTCATGAAGCACTCGCGAATGAGTCACGAAACTCTCTTCCTAAATTTATGAAGAAACTGAAATTTCTTCATTTCAATTTCGCGGGTCAGGATTGAGTCGCGAAGTACTCACAGTTGAGTCGCGAAACTCTTTGCCGGAAATTTCGAAGGGACTGAATTTTCCCATTTCATTTTCCGACTTGTATGGGACTGCATCCACTCGCGAGATGAGTCGCGAAATTGCAAAACGCCAAGTTTTTCAACACAAAAAATATGACTTTTGAGAAAAACTTTTAAAACAAGAGTGACAAAAATCACTTCTAAAAACAAATAAAAACATTCAAAAATCTTTTTCTTTTGATCAACGAGCAATTGAGTATACACACATAACATTTAAACACATACAATCACAGAAATGAAAAAGATATTCATTAAACATTAGACTTGTGTATTGTTGTGGACACAACAGGGGAGTCGCCACCTAGTTTTTGCGATGGTCTAGGAACCATATAGATAGCGTCCTCTCGAGGAAGCACCTTTTTTATCTGACTACTGGAGATATAGGTTTGGAGTTTAGGTACGGTTTTGGGAAGGTGTTAGGTGCCCAAAATCGCCTAACCCTAGGGTTGCCTTCCTCTCATTGTGTCTTATGTCTTAACCCTATTAAAGGCACACTTAATATTGCATTCTAACTCACACACACACTAGCATACATCTAAGCATACAACATGGCATCAATCATCCCAAAAGACCTAATCATTCATCTATCATGGCATACCCTAACATACATCTATCATGGCATCTCTTAACATTTATCTAGCATACATGTCATATCAACATAGCATTCATCTAGCATGGTATAACATAAACCCTAGCATGTTACTAATATACATATCATCCATCTATCATTCATCTAACACTATGTCATCATATCATATTCAGGGCAGAAACATAGGCAATAAACAAATCATGGCAGAAACACAAGCATGGAAAGATCTAAATAACATGTGATTAAGAGTAACTCACCCAAACAAACATGTTTATGTCTATCATTAAACATACATCATGTGTGTTCATGTGAATGCATGACTTACCTCACTTACCTTGCTGCACCTCAGCACCTATGGCATTCATGCATGAACATGTGAATGCATGTTCATGGCATCAAAGCAGGAAAAAATAAGACAAACTCTAATTTAAACATGTGAAAAGCAAACAAGCAACAAGCATGTGAAACAGAAGATTAAACCACAAAAAAGGATCTAAAATAGAATTATCTTTATGCAAGGAAACACGAAACAGAATCAAATAAACTAGGGTTAGGGTTTCTACGCAGGATTATGCGCATGTATGAAAAAGCATGCGTCCAGATAATCAAGCCTGCGTGCGCAGGCAGGATTATGCACACGTGGAATCCACCCCAGAAATGGCAACACAGCAAATAGAGCAAGGCTTCCAAATGATAAATCTAACATCATAACATGCTTTAAAACATAAAAGCTACAAAAACCTAAACTACATGAACATATTAAAACAAAAAACTAAAGCAAGCAAAAAGATTAAAGTATAAAAAAAAAGAAAAGAAAAGAAAAAGAAAGTTTAAACTAATACCTCAAACACAAAAGCTCTTCAAGCTTGATTTTTGACCGTTCCCTTCAGTCAAATCTATTCACAATCAATAAGAAACGTGATTAGTAATCTTAAACTCAAAGATCAAGGCTAGAAAAGGCCCTAATAAAAAAAAAATTTGACTTGAGGATGTTTTGTGAAAAAATTCCCTCTTTGATTCACTAATCCTAGTGAATCTTAGTGTTTTCCCTTAGGATTTCTGTGTCCTTTAAAAAGGTACCATGTATGGCAATTTATATTGAGAAAATAGGGGTTTGGAATAACTCTAAGATGATGTGGGATTTGTTCCAAACCTCAGCATTAATATAGAAAACTTGCCTTAAAAAAAAAAAAAAGTTTCTGGAAACCTACATGCATGCATAGGATCGTGCTTGCGTGCGCATGCATCATGGCTACGCGCGCAGGTTAATTCCTGTGTGCGCATGCCGAGGGCTTCTTAGCCTTATTTTTCCAAAAATAGATTTATTTACTCATTAAAAGTCATATTTTTCATTTCAACATTTCTCAAGTCAATTTAAATATGATTGGGCCATAACCAACCTTGGGTCTTATAATTTCAGCATCATTAGGGAATGGGAGCCCAAGTTGTAAGGGGTGCAAAATGCGGTGTCTACAGATGCCCCTCTTTTGATTCGTGAGCTTCGCTAATAGAATCAAAAGAATAAGAGACAAAACATTTTATTTCAACATATGGCTCAGGCCCAACCCGCGCACACGACACATATCACACATACATAGGGCGGGGTGCAACTCCAAAGAGTTGCATGGGATTTTGTATGTCCGAATTCCTACCTTTGTTGCCTAGGAAATGAGCAACAACAGGTTCACGATACCAGAACCTGTTTTGCCAATTGCAAGCAAAAGGCAAGTGACTCAGTAAAGCCTCTCAATCGCCTTAGGTTCCAAGATAGAGAAGCCTTTTGGTTACCTTCCATTTAGATCAAGATAGAGAAGCCTCTTGGTTGGCCCCCACATGCAGATTGAGATAGAGAAGCCTCTCAATCACCTTAGATTTCAATATTTAATTCAGGACCATCAATTATCAAGTAGTCAAGTGTTCATAATTCTCATTTTTGAAAACAGCAAAACACTAGTTCTATGTCCCAAGGTTTTAGGTTTTAAGGCTAGGAAATCTTTGAAAGATCAACCTCAATTAAATCATGGCTGCTAAAATTAGTGTCTTTGTTTTACATTGACATTCGCTTTACAAGCTTTGTCAATGAGGGGCATTCTCTAGACAGTCGATTTTGCACTCATAA
Source organism: Quercus ilex subsp. ballota (assembly GCA_032727855.1). NCBI lineage: Eukaryota > Viridiplantae > Streptophyta > Magnoliopsida > Fagales > Fagaceae > Quercus > Quercus ilex. The sequence continues at coordinate 51,225,754 of CM064908.1, forward strand.
TTTAATCTTGGAAGATGGCTAGAGTGACCATTCATATACCCAAAATTTAGAGTTACATTAAATGCTTTAATTCATTCATTGCATATCACATAAATGATCTTAAGATTCTAACGGTCGTGACAGAATGTCCGATTCCCAAATCAGACCATCAGATTGAAAGATATCACATGATCAAGTTTTTACGGTTCGCATGCATTTTGTTTGGGTGGAACCAACCTTGTGTGATTAATTTAAATTAATTCCGATTGGTTAAACAATTAAAATTAATTAAATAATTTTGTGATTGGTTGTTGGTTAGTGTTAAAAGTAAGCCTGCTTGCATGGGAATAAAGTGAATAATAATATAACAAAGAAGTTGTGGAAAATTAAGTCTTTTTAGAATTTATCTATAAGATAATTATCACTTTAAAGACCTGAATATCAACAAAAAGGGATTAATTTTTAGAACATGGATTAAAAATGCATCTAGGTGCAATTTTTAGCTCAAAAATCCTTAAAAAGGAGTCCAAATTGATCCAAAACTCAAACGCAGAAATGGCACCCAAGAGGGCCTGTCGGCATTTCCCAAGTGCTGATTGGCCTAAATGTGTGGCTCGGCCCGGGAACCTCCTGATTGAGATAAAACTTATCTTTTTCAGATTTTTAGAGATAAGGACGCGTTGCAATTCATATATGATCTTATTCATCTTATTTTTTTAAGCATCCCAACCTCTATAAAGAGAGGAAAAAGATCAGAATTAAGGGCTCTTCTTTTTTGACTTCTCTGCTCCCCTTACATTAAAGACGTTATGGAGGCTTCTGCTTTAAGAACTTCTTTCTTATAAGTAAAGTATTTTAGACCTCAAAGAAGTGAAAACTTCGTTGATTTCTAAAATATTCTTTTGTTGAAGAGCACGCTCATGCAAGAGGAATCTAGTTTCATTATTCTGTCTTTTTCTTTTCCATTAATTAGTATTGTTTGATTGTTCATTGCATGAATTTGGTTAATATGTTTGATTCTATTATGCCTTGTTTTTAATTCATGTTTGCCATGCTTAGATACTTAGTTGGAATTTTCTTTGACATGTTCTTTAGTTGATTGTCTGTTTTAATTTTTTCTTTGATTTCAAAATCTACTAATGATCATTAAAACCCGTTTTTAAAAAATCCAAAACCGGTCTGTATTTTCATTAAATACAGATCTGTATTTTTTTATCACAAAACTAGTATGTATTTTCATTAAATACAGATCTGTATTTTTTCTGATCACAAAACTGGTCTGTATTTTTTCTGGTCTCAAAATTGGTCTGTATTTTCGTTAAATACAGATCTGTATTTTTTTTGGGTCACAAAACTGGTTTGCATTTTCATTAAATGCAGATCTGAATCTTTTCAATCACAAAACTGATCTGTATTTTCCTTAAATACATATCTGAATTTTTTTTTCCTGAAAAAGTTTTCATTTTATTAAATTGCTGATTTTGAAATTTCAAAGAAGGAATTAAGAATTAGGTTAAAGTCTTTCTTTTTAATATCTAATGCATGCATAATAAGTTTATCTTATGAATATGAATCCTATTTTTACAAATCAAATCTTTTTTTCTTTTTTTTTTCAAAGCAGATTTGATTTTTCTTTTAAAAGAGGACATATCCATAAGACAAATTCGTTTAAATTAATTTTGCCAAGTGTTTGTTATGTGTGTTACAACATATCATTCAACATCATACAAAAGGGAATATAATGGTCATTAGAGTCTAGAAGACCAGACTCCATCTTGGCGAAATGGGTGCCTAACACCTTCCTATTCCGTAACTTAGCCCTCGAACTTGGGATTTTGGTTAGTAGATTAGTGTTTTGTCTTTAATTTTGGTAGATTGTAACTAGGATCAAAGCTTTGTATTTTTTTTTTTTTTTTGTATTTTTTTTTATCAATGACATTTAATGTATTTTGACATGTAATTGTACATTATTTTTAAAATTTTTTTTTTTTATAAAAAAAAAGTGGCGACTCCACACACTTACCCAGAAAGAGAGGTGCCTAAAGCACCCAAATCTCTTTTTTGAGAGCACCCCCCTTTTTGTGGTCTCTCACAGTGGTGACTTCGCTAGGGATGTTTAGGGCTAAGCTTCGTGTTAGACTTTTAGTGACCAATTATATACCCTTTTTTTTTTTGTATGATGTTTTTATTTGTTTGGTTGTCTATGTCTTGAGATGTTTGTATAATAATTTTTTGTTGTTTATGTTGCCATGTTGATTGTTAAAAGCTTTCCCTAACTATCATGGTGTGTGTCATCAAAACAAAAAATATGTATGCACCCATCTCAACATATGGTGGTAGTAACCATGGATCATTAGTCTTCATTAGATTCGGTTACCTAGTGGCGAACTCACCAACTCATAGCCCAAAATCATTGGATCATTTCCTGTTGACTATAAAGGATAGGCCATGCCGTTTGGACCCACATAATGTTCATTACATTACAAGTTTGGAGGTGTAACATCCTAGCTATGGGAAACAATGAAACAAGAAACCCACCCTACAATGTATTGACTTAGAACCTACCTTTAGGCCGGTCCATGTTAAAATTGCATTGCATTGTTGCATGTGCTTGTTTGGCTGATTGATGTAGATGGGGACCTACCTTTGATTGACCCAACCAAGCCTTTTCTTAGGGTAGAATTTAGTCAAGATCAGAGGGAAGACTCCAAAGGGAACCTAAAGACGACACACAAGCTAGTAGTTCCAGTTCCAAGCCCATCACTGTACTAAAGCCCGTGAGCATAGAAGACACTCCACTACTGCAACATCACAATCTCGTGTTCAACCTACAAGACAGTCCAAGCCACAAGAATTCTGAAGACTCCATCAATATGGCAAAAGGGGGAGAACATCCAAACACTGAAGAACCCTCACTCAAGAGCTACTAAACACCATGGTAGCTAGTCAAATCCAATTGAGGGAAGACATGAACCTTATCGTACAACAATTTCATAACCTGAAGGGTGGCCAAGAGGAAAACAAGACCGATCATATTCCTCCAACCATGGAGTGTGAAAAGAAGATTAACAAGAGGATAAATAAGGTGGAAGAGATGATCAAAAGAGCTCGTAAGATCGAAGACCTCATGGAAAACCAATCACTCCCACTTTTCCTCGATGTGAGATTGCCTCCCAAGTTCAAGATGCCGACCTTGGACAAGTTCATGGTGTAAGGTTGAGTTTGATCAACCATCTTGTTGGTTTTATTCCGTACCAATTTCCTTGTAATTTAGTACTTAGTAACCCTGTTTTTAGGTGGGATTCATGTAAGGGTAGTGTGTGAAGAGGGTGTGAAGAATTGCTCAACAATGTGCAAGGAAGCAGGGATTCGCGGCTAGGACTCGCGACTGACTCAAGGCTTGCAAGCCGCCAACTGCTGCACACGTGAGAAGCATGCGGGGAGGTGAAGGGTCATTCCAGCTGTCACACTACAGGACAAAAGTCCCAGGCTAGTCAGGTCGTTATCTCGCGGCTTGAACTCGCGACTTAGACCAGTTGCGAGGCCAAGCCGCCAATCAACCCTGTTTGGGAAAAACTGACTCTTCGTATTCCAAACACACACCACTATATATAGACCCTTATTCCCACGAAATGTAGAGAGCTTCCAAAGAGAATTTTGAGAGAGAAACCCTAGAGAAAAACAAGATTGCCTCATCCCCAATCTTCATCTAAGAGACTCTTCAAATTCCTCTACTCTCTTCCTTTCCATTGATACATCCTTGAGAGGCTATTGACCAAATCCTTTTCTCACCACACCCATGTCTGTGAGAATGTCTTTTGGTGCTTAAGGAAGTATTTTGGAAGGAACCAATGGTTATTGGTTGATGCTATGGGCTATAGTGGAATCCGGTAAGCTAGAGAAGAAAAAGGTTCGGCGCAACCTCGTTGGAGTAGGAAGCTTAGAGGGCTTAGGTACTTGGGTAGATTAGGCTTGGAGAGTCTATTGTTGTTCATGTATCCCAACTACATTTTCTAGTGGATTATTGACCGCTTGGAGGGCGGCGGAGAGGTTTTATGCCGAAGGCTTCGGTTTCCTCTTCGATAACACATTGCGTGTTGTCCTTGTGTTTGCATCTCTCTTCCTTTATCTTTGCCTTTTATTTTCTGCTGTGGATGTGATTATAATTGGCTTAGATTGTTTATCAATTCTGTGTTTGGCTTATGTTCATGTTCTGCACATTAATTGTTTGATTATAAGCTTGAATTGATAATTTGTAATTTGGGGTCTAAACGTTCAAGGGTGTTTTACACATATTGAAATTTCACATCGGACTAGCTGCCCAAAGTCCCATTTGAAGATGTACATGAGGGTTATGCAGCCCTTGGGAGCAACTGAAGAGTTACTTGCTCAAATGTTTCAAAATACCTTGACTGGAGTTGCTCTTAGGTGGTTCCTCAACCTAGATGATGATTGAACAAGGAGTTGGGAGGACATCTGCCACAAGTTTGACAATCAATACAAGTACAACATAGAGGTGGATGTGACAAGGAGAGATTTGGAGACCATTAGGCAAGAGCCGAAAGAATCTTTCTCTACCTTCATTACCAAGTGGAGGTCTAAAGCTACCCAGATTATGAAAAGGCCAAGTGAAGAAGAACAATTAACCATGGTTGTAAAAAACTTATTGCCTGTATACCATAAGTTTTTGTTTGCTTAATATTTTCCTAATTTTAAAGCTTTGATTGCTGCTAGAACCCAAATCGAGGATGCAAAAAATAGTGGCACTATAAAGAATGAGGACCCACCAAGGTTTAAAAAGAATTTAGGATCTAGTTTTAAAACTGCAGAAGTTTCTAATATATAAAAAAATGACCCTCACCAACTTATTGCCCCCGTGCAAATATCACAAGGGCTGCCTGCAAGGCCTAGGAGAGAATTTCATGAGTTGTATATGTTTGTGAGTTAAATGTTTGAAAAACTAAAAGCAAAGGGGTTGCTAAAACCCTTAGACCCAAGACCAATTCCAAACCCAAGACCACTAATAAAATGAACTACGTGATGACCTGATCCTTCTACCCAGGAGGTATGTAGGCAACCATATATTGGACCGATCACAAATTCCCCAAACCCACCATTTACCTATTAAGAAAGAGAACTGTTTTCAAAATTCAACCATTCAATTAAACCATGCCATTACATAGAATTCAAAACCTAAACCCTAAACCCTAAACCAAAACCTTAAAAAAAAAAAAAAACCTGAACCCTAAATAGAACCCTAAACCTGAAGGTCCAAAATAATTCCTAAACATAAGAGTTTCACATCAACTTTTAAAATAAACATGTTTAAAGCCAAAAATAAAAAGATCATTTTTTCTTCAGTCTTTTCTCTTTTCGTTTTTCATTGGTTCCCTCTATGCTAAGTACTTTGTCATCTTTGTCCCTCCTTTTAAACTCATAGTTGTTGGTCTCATGTCTTTCTTGGTTGTCTCTAAGAAATTGTTTTCTCATGGCAACCATGTCAGCCTCCTTATCTGCAATTTTGCTCACCAACCAGTTAGAATATTCCGTGGTCATCCTGTAAAAGTGAACCTTGACAAAAGATTGATCCACTTGGTCAACCATCCCCAAGCCCAATAGCATGTTCCTTATAGAAGTAGGAGTTGTCTCTGCAGGAGTAAAGGGTTTTCTTCCTTTTCCACCAGGCATTCCTTGCTCATATTGGAATTCTCTCAAAAGTCTATCGGCCTTATAGAACGTTACCCTCCTTAACTCGACTATAAAGATGTGATTTGATCCAGGAGACCGCAACAAAGGAGGTGGACACTTCCACCAATAACAATTCCATCAAATTGAGACACTAGATCTCTTGTTCAAAAATTTCACCCAGTCGCGTCTAGTTTGACACTCGGTTTTGAGGACAGTCTTACTAAGGAAATTGGCAAGACCATAATCATCAATAGTAGGCATGGCAATCATGTCTATTCTTTCCATCAACCATATCTGCAAAGTCAAGGGACTCCCACTCACAATGCCTATGTCTCGAGCATCCACAAAACTTGGCCTTCTAGAGCAAATCAAAAATTCTCCCACGTAGCAAAGAGCTAAGCCAAAATTTTTTTGCATGTTGTCAGTCACTCCATGAGTACGTTTGTTAATCACTCTTGAAACAGTTGCATAAAGATTCACCATGTGGCCTTCAATCATGCTACTGGTAATTAAAGTAGGAAGTCCTAGAGCACCGGGCAAAATCTCCCAATGTCTGGGATCACAAGAAACAGCTACAGATTTTTTGCTGGGATCATAACCTAGAATAGTTGAAAATTCTTCAATTGTGGGACAAAGTTTTGCAGTTTTAAACCAGACCACATGGTATTCAGTATCCCAGAACTTCATGACAACATGGACAAAATCCCACTTGACCTTGATTCCCTATAGTTTGTAGGATGTGAAATTGGTTTTAGTGCCAAAATCAAAGCCACAAACCCATCTATTGATATTATGAATGGTTGAATGAGGAAAATCTTGATTGTTGGTCATGAATAATTCTTGCATGTGATTGTTGTTTCTTGAAAACTTTGATCCAGAGATTTGTTTGCAGATTTAATGCTAAAATAAGTTACCTCAGTCCCTAACTAGGTTTAAATAGGTGTCAAGAGTTTGTAGCTGACTGGGTAAGTGTTTCATAGTCCTAAACAAAGAAAATATTTTTCAAAAAGCTCAAAAACATAGAAAATACATGGGAAAACGAGGAATCGGGACAAAATTGGGTGTGCCTGTCAGCACCTAAACGTGCCAATCGGCACTCCAAGAGTGTCGATTGGCACCCAGCTCAACCATAGCCCAATTACCCTGTTTTGTGTCTTCAGGCACTTCACAAGTCTGTTTTGACTCTGTTTTTCACTTAAAATTTTTTTGATTGCGCAATCAAGTTCTCAAAAATTTGCATGGTTTGTCAAACTGGGGCATTTAGACATGCCTTGTCCATTTAAAAAAAAAAAAAAAAAATCACCTACATCACTTGTTTCAAAAAAAAGGAAAAGAAAAATAACCAAATCAAGACTTTCCGAAGTCATGCATCTATTTTCTAAACTTGGGGCATTTGGCTATGCCTTATCCCCTTTCTCTAGAACAAGTAAAAATCACTCACCCCTTTTCAAAAAAAAAAAAAAAAAAAAAAAAAAAAAAAAAAAAGGAAAAAGAAAGAAAAGAAACCCTTTTCAAAAAAATAAAAGGTCATCATGCATAAGGTTTCCAAACTAGGGCATTCAACCTTGCCTCATTTAGGTGAGTATAAATCACATGAAAGGTGGTCAGAAAAGTTCAAATTGTTTACTACAACACTTCATCAGGTGAATTCTAAACTTGTCTGATCTATGTTTCAGCAAGATCAAGAACAATCCAAAGATAAAGAGCTAACAGTTGAAATTAATTCAAATTTTCTAAGGAACACTTTTTCTTATCCTAGCAAGAAAATTAAGAAACAAGTCAAGCATCATTTGGACTTCGCGTTCGCCCGCGGGAAGATCTCCTAGACCCACCCCTAGAAGAGCCACCTTCAGTGTCTCCTTCCTGACTTGCATAAAATCAAGATTCTTGTTGCCAGTTCTAAAGTTCTAGATTTCTAATCCTCTCCTCCAAGGATCTTGTGTTGACATTAGCCATTGCCATTCGGTTGTTCTGAAAAATCAACAGAGACAAGTGTTAGATCCATTATCATTAATGATAGTCCACAATCTGAATGACCCCTTGTGATTAACCCTAATTAATTAATTTAGCCAAGTAATTAATTAATCAATTAATCATGCAATTTTATGGAAGCACAGACAAATCACCAATCAACTAAATATGCAGAGGAAAATAAATAACACGGTGATTTGTTTACGAATGGGGAAAACCCTAATGGCAAAAACCCCACCGAGTGATTTTCAGGTCACCACTCCCGAAACTCCACTATTATCAAACCAAGCGGTTACAAGTAAAGGAATCCCAAGTACCTTACCAACCTACAGTTGAACCCTTACCCCAATACCCAATTGGACTTGATCTGTAGTGACAGTCTCCACCTTTGATGCACGGCTCCCAAGTACGTGACTAACCAATGCGCGGATCCAAGTACGCAACTTCAGAACACCAACTGAGGAAGAATGGTTGGCTGGAAAGTTCTTCAGTTCATCCACTTGATGAATAGCAGGAAGATGCTTGGTTACAAAACCCTATGGTGCAAATACACAGCAACTTCTTGATGGAAGATGAACTAGGTCAAGAACTTCGTCTGTTGATCACAATTTGCTTAAACAGAGATTGTTTAATGATAATGCAACTTGTGTCACCAAAACGGCTCTTAAAATAATCCTTTTATATGTTTAGGGTTAGAAGAAAAGAAGACCCAAAAACATATTCACGGATCCCAAGAAAATCAAATTGGAATTCTGACTTTTTAAATCTCGACAGATAGCAGGTGTCGAGGTAGCTGTCGAGCTTTAAAAACTTTGCACTTCAGCTTGCTTTTTCTTGGACAGACTTGATGACTTCAACACTTGACCTTGAAACATTGTTTCTTGAAGTATTAAAAACACCTAGAACTACCCAATTACAAGCAGAGTGCGTTTTGTCAAAGGATTAGCCAATATACATAACTAAGTGACATATGTTCTTAAACAAGTTAAAACATATATGTCCTAACAATCTCCCCATTTGGCAATCCGTGACAAAACCACAACAAACAAATGAGCATATGAGAGAAGTCATAAATCACTCAACTCATATTCACTTGTTGATTACAATAAAATCTATCCTAACACAAACTCTTGAAAAACTTTGCAAGAAGAGAGCTTATGATAAGTAGACTTTGACAACCTGTATTTCTGAAACACTTTAAACAAAACTCATCAAGGCATCTTGTGTGAAACAGAAATAAATAGATTGCATACAAGTATAAAGAACATGTGTATAAAGATAGAAAAGAAAAGAGAGAGGTGAAAGAAACATACATCAACATATATAAGAGATAAGATAAGTACAATGTATGTAAAAATGGTCAAAGAACCTCATATACAAGACCAATGTATCTAAGAGATAAGAAAAAAATACATATAGCCTCACTACATCCCTAAAAAAAAATGACAACACTCCCCCTATAAAAAATGTCCTATACTAACTCTCCCCCTAAGATGACTACACTCATAGCCCAAAACTACTCCCCCTTTTTGTCACGAGTGACAAAGGGTAGAGTGTCATGTAGACATCTCATCGGCAGAGCTAGCATCCCCATCATCATCATCATCATCATCCTCGTCATCCTTAGAATCTGACGCTGCTGGAGTAGATGGTGAAGGAGTAGCCTCTGGAGCAAATCCACCCATGATCGCCTACCGTCGTGCAATATGACCCACACGAACATTCACCTGATACAACTCAGCAGAGAGTGTATCAAGACGAGTGTCCATGCGCTGCAGCTGCGTCATGATATCACCAAGGGATACATCGCTCGAAGAGGAAGAAGGAGCATATGTAGATGGAGCTGATCTGGACGGCGCTGAACGGGAGGGAGGAGTGGCACCTGGCTGTCTCGACCTGAACTGCGCCTCACTACGTTTTACGGTAGTGGCATATATGGCAGATATGTGTGTGAAGTGGTCGGACACAGGAAAGGGAACGGAAAAATGGCGTAGAATCCGCGTGATAGCAGAAGGAAAGATGAGCTTATCACGGGACGCCGAATCAAGATAAACCTCTATGATAGACCGGATGAAGTGAGAAGGGAAGTCTATGGTAAGATGCTCAAGTAGAGAAAGCAAAAATCGAGCACGAGGCTCTGTGATAGAGTTATAGTGAGAAAGAGGATGGAGAACAAAAGTCATCACCATGTTAATGAATCTAGGACCTTTAGCAAAAGGCCTACATGATGTGAACTGATGCTCACCCCAATCAGCAGGGCGCTCACAAAAAGCAGAAATGAGCTCATCTTTGGACACAGTCCTCAGACGCTCACAAGAGGGGTAATCTAGAAACTCTATCCTAGGTACCCTAAGCATATCCGCAACAAGTTGCGGTGTGACAGGAATGCGCATACCTCGAACGCGAGTGACAAAATGAGGTACTGAAAGATCAATCCCGTGCATGTTGGAGTAGAACTCCTGTATCAGCACGAGAGGGCAAGTGACCGGGATGTCACACAGTGACCCCCATCCCCTACTGTGAATGACAGAGGGAAGGTCAGTGTCGGCGAAGTCCATCAGAATGACTTGGCGTTCCGAATAAACACCTCGTCGAGAAAAGTTCTCCGAAAATGCCTTATGAGCATCTCCATCACAGAACCGAATGTTAAAGGGAGTAGTATCTGAAGAAGAGGAAGCTCCAGAACGCAGAGGGTTCCGAGCGGGAGTGGATTTACGTTTGGGTGCCATAGACACTACTAACGTAAAAGAATGAGAAAGAAATAGAGAGGGAGACAATCAGAAAAGTCCCAACACAGTTCAAATATATCAAATATGTTGAACAACAAGTACGTATGCATGGGAATGCATGAGCATGTGACATGCAAAAGGAAAAAAACTTCATGGGCTCAGCCCAATCCAATCCTAGCAGCACACAAACATGAAACACACATCTAAATGCATGTAAATATCATTATAATGCAAATGAAATGCAATGTATGACATTTTGAAAACATTTAAGTGCAAACCCAAACCAAAATTTGAAGAAAAACTCAACAATTTTGAAAAACCCGAAATTTTTATGAAAAATCCCAAAAACTAGGTTTTCAAAACATGAAATGCATGAAAAGGGAAGAGACAAGAGATCTTACCAAGTGATTGAAGCAAGGAATGAGCAAGATCCAAGAGGGCTGGAGGATTTGAGTGAAAGGAGAGTGAAAGGGAGATGAACAGACACGGAGAGATCGAGAGAAATCGAGTGAGAAATGAAGAAAATTGCGACAGATCCTTAAATAGGCACCTCAGTAAATCTCGACAGCTGAGGTGTCGAGAGGTATCGAGGAAGCTGTCGAGGAAGGTATCGAGGAATTAGCCTTCGACAGATAAAGGTATTGAGAGGTATCGAGATGCAAGGAGAGATTCAGATACGAGAAGCTTGATCGATCACGAAGGTGTTGAGAAGGTATCGAGGAGACAGAAGAAATCTCGATCGATCCACAAGGTATCGAGACAGGTGTCGAGAAAGAAGACCCAAACAGCATAAGTGAATCTCGATCGATCCAACAGGTGTCGAGAATCTATCGAGAGGACAGAGACTTTCTCGATCGATCCATCAGGTGTCGAGGAGGTGTCGAGATTGCGATAAGAAACAACTTGAGAAGCTCGACAGATGACCAGGTATCGAGGAGGTGTCGAGGAAGGTGTCGAGACAGCAGAAAAAGGCAGTTTTTCAAGAAGGGAAAAACACAGATATGAATGCAATCCAACACACATCTCTACCAAAGATCCACTCAACATTTAAACCTCTCAAAAACATCTCTCAACAAGAAAATAAGCACAAGGATCATGCAAAACACACATACACACTAAACAAGTCTAACCAATTTTATATTTCAAAAACAAGTTATAACAGTTTAGTGAGCATACATTAGCACATGTAAAACCTTTGTGATGGCCAAATCACATTGTACCTGCACATGTATCAAAAGTAGCAAAGAATATTGCATGTTGTGTGTGAAAAACATCGCAAGATTGCATATGTGTATAGATGTTATGACGATCTGAGATATGAGAAAATAACTTTTAACTCACACACAATCATAACTGTTTGATGGGGACTATCACCTTCGAGGTACATCCTATAACTCCCACATCTCCTAGAATACACGCTTGCAACCATATTTAAGCATTTTTAATCTTTTTGCTTTTTATTTTCTTTGCATATTTTCTTTTATTTTAGCATATCATACATGGGTATATAAAACAGAGAAAAGAAATACCCAAGATGTTAAGCATTGACGTTGCACTTTTGCTATGCCGAAGCATACAGGTGTCATATTATGATTGGCGGGCAACAGTGGTGAAATGGTTATTTATGCCTTTCTCTTAGGATTTTCTAGTCCTACCCGTCAAAAAGAGTGATATGAGTGTTAAGTTTTAAGAGATAACCTAATCTTACTCATCACAAACAAAAGCCACAAAGCTCACTTGCTTAGTTGTGCATAGAGATGCTCATCTAAGCTACAAGAGATACAAAGTTTAGAAAACTTTGTTTCATTGGCCATCCAAGGTACACAAATACCAAAGTACACAAAACACACACTGTTTTTGTATTTTTCAATTTTTTTTTTATTTTTATATTAAAAACAAAATAAGCAAAACTGAAAATAAACAAACAAAAACATGTTATCAAAGCAAAGCAAAAACTAGACTGACTCAGCAGAAAAGAAAGACATACAAGCAATGCAACAAACAAAAAAAAAACAAGAATGGAGAAGAAAGTGATGAAATCACTTAGAGTCCTTTTTCTTCCACTCCTTGGAAGAACCTTTCCTTTGATAGAACCTTGAACCGGCGGTGAGGGGGAAGAATTTAAACCGTTCAAGTTTGAAAGGAACACGAGGGCTTTTAGAAGATCTCCAAGAGGAGCAAGAGAGGATTGAAGCTGATTTTGGCTTCCAGATGCTATCATGTCATTGCTCTTTTGAGTGGCTAACCACTTATAGCAATTTGGTCTAGTATGACCGGCAGCTCCACAATGATGACAGAGATGCTGCTTCTTTTGTTTAGGCTTTTGAGAGTTAGCCTTCTTAGTCCTAGGGTTTTTAGCATCTTTCTTATCTAGCTTAGGGGGTGCTCCTAAGATAGATTTTCCCTTGTCTAAGTTCTCACTAGCTAATTTAGTCTTAACATCAATGTTCTCAATTTCAATGTTATTAGCAGGAGGAACAAAAACAGTATTGCTAGTAGAAGCAGTATTAGAGAAAGAAATACCATACCCCAAACCAGTTCGATCCGAAGCAGGTTTTTGATTGCTAAGCATCTCATCAAGCTTTGCACTTGAAGTCCTCTCCAGTTGAGCTCTGACTTGAAACAGCTCCGCTTCAAGCTTCTTGGTCTTCTCAGCCAAAAAGTTGTTCTCAAATCTCAGTGCTCCAATAGTTTGATTCGTCTCATCAAACTTTGTGGACAACTCTTCACGATCGAGTTCCACATCACTGAGCTTCTTGGTGGCCAGCCTATATAATTTCTCATGCTTTTCAGAGAGCTTGTAAAGCTTCTCATAGGCTGAATGGATATCATCTTGATCATCCATCTTCTCAAATTTGGACTCCACCAATTCTTCTTCTTCATCCACTTCTTCAACAATCCCTTCACTAGGATTGACTGTGGCAGTGAAGGCATTTAGGATTCCGTCATCCTCATTGTCGGAATCATCTTCAGGCTCAGTGTCACTTAGGGTTACAACAAGGGCCTTACTTTTCCCAATGCTCTTCAGATATGTAGGACACTCATGTTTCATGTGTCCGAACCCATGACACCCAAAGCACTTTAGTCCTGCAGGAACAGTATACTGATCGCCCTCCTTAGCATCCTTCTTCCCTTTGTCTTGGCTTTTGAACTGAGAAGAACTGAACTGTCTGCGGTCCTAGTCGAAGTTCCTTCCATTGGCATTCTTCATAAACTTTTTGAACTGCCGAGTGATGTAGGACTTCATCTTGGAATCTTCATCATCAGAAGACTCATCTGTATCACTGCTCTTCGCCTTTAAGGCCATGCTTTTGCCTTTGTTGGACTTGCCAATCCTAGATAACCTTATTTCATAGGTCTGCAAGTTTCCAACCAGCTCAGTCAAAGGAATCTTGTCTATATCCTTTGATTCCTCAATTGCCGTAATCTTGGCATGAAATCTCTCAGGTAGAGATCTGAGCACCTTCCTTACAATCTTGGGTTCAAGGATGGTTTCCCCAAGATTGAAGGCTGAGTTCACTATGTCCTTGAGCTTGGCATAGAACTCATCAAACGACTCATCCTCCTCCATCTTAATTTCTTTAAAGCTTGTAGTGAGCCTCTGAAGCTTTGAATCTTTGACAGGCTTTGTTCCTTCATAGGTTGTCTGGAGGATGGTCCAAGCCTCCTTAGCAGTTTCAGTTGAGGATATCTTCTTGAACTCCTCATTGGTGACTGCGTTAAATAGGGCATTTAGCGCTCTGCTGTTGAAGTTAGCCGCCTTGATCTTAGCATCATCCCAATTGGCCGGTTCCTCTTTTGGCTTAGTCCAGCCAATCTCATCTAAAGACGGCAAGAAAGCTCTCATGCGTACTTTCCAGTATGCATAGTTAGTGCCATCAAATAAAGGAGGTATGATTAAAGATTGTCCTCTATCCATGACAAACAGGGGTCAATGGATCAACACAGCAAAGATTAAACCTAATCAGAGTGTGTCTGCTCTGATATTACTTGATAGGCCACAATCTGAATGACCCCTTGTGATTAACCCTAATTAATTAATTTAGCCAAGTAATTAATTAATCAATTAATCATGCAATTTTATGGAAGCACAAACAAATCACCAATCAACTAAATATGCAGCGGAAAATAAATAACACGGTGATTTGTTTACGAATGGGGAAAACCCTAATGGCAAAAACCCCATCGAGTGATTTTCAGGTCACCACTCCCAAAACTCCACTATTATCAAATCAAGCGGTTACAATTAAAGGAATCCCAAGTACCTTACCAACCTACAGTTGAACCCTTACCCCAATACCCAATTGGACTTGATCTGTAGTGACAGTCTCCACCTTTGATGCACGGCTCCCAAGTATATGACTAACCAATGCGCGGATCCAAGTACGCGACTTCAGAACACCAACTGAGGAAGAATGGTTGGCTGCAAAGTTCTTCAGTTCATCCACTTGATGAATAGCAGGAAGATGCTTGGTTACAAAACCCTATGGTACAAATACACAGCAACTTCTTGATGGAAGATGAACTAGGTCAAGAACTTCGTCTGTTGATCACAATTTGCTTAAATAGAGATTGTTTAATGATAATGCAACTTGTGTCACCAAAAAGGCTCTTAAAATAATCCTTTTATATGTTTAGGGTTAGAAGAAAAGAAGGCCCAAAAACATATTCACGGATCCCAAGAAAATCATATTGGAATTCTGACTTTTTAAATCTCGACAGATAGCAGGTGTCGAGGTAGCTGTCGAGAGGTGTCGAGCTTTAAAAACTTTGCACTTCAGCTTGCTTTTTCTTGGACAAACTTGATGACTTCAACACTTGACCTTGAAACATTGTTTCTTGAAGTATTAAAAACACCTAGAACTACCCAATTACAAGCAGAGTGCGTTTTGTCAAAGGATTAGCTAATATACATAACTAAGTGACATATGTTCTTAAACAAGTTAAAACATATATGTCCTAACAATTGAGATTCAAGCAAAGGGCATTAAGGAAGCATCATTTTTACCCAGTTCATTTCATTAAGCACATATTGAGAAGATTGAGTGCGTGCCACAAGCTACAAACCTCCAATCATCCACATGCTTTCTTCCATAAGATCAACACCTACCTGATGCACAAATCCACAAGTTCAAAATAACTCAATAAGAAAACACGAGGACAGAAGACTAAAGGATTCAAGACTATATCGGGTCATTCCAGGGGACATTTGGGGTATACTCTAGCCGGTGAGGATATGTCTTCATGAAAGAACTAGAAGAGCCGTCAGTATGGCTAGGAGAGGGCCTCTCCTCCTCTTCAGATGATGAAGCCTAAAAGTGCAACATGAATATATATATATATATATATATATATTTGCAAGAGTTGAAACAAAGAATATAAGAGATGCATGATGAGATGCAAATTGACTTTGGGAGGAAAGAAAGTTACTGAGGTAACAGGAATGCTAGCTAAACAACCTTGCAATTAAGTCTGGACAAATTCAAGATTGTCTCCTGGTGTCCCCTAACACAGCATGGTTGACTCGAGCCTGAGCAATTTCTTCATTAGCTAGGTCTGCCAACCTGATAGAGGGACAAGGATGAATTGGAATTGTTTTAGAAGGGTACACATGTCGAACTTGAGCCAATACCTAGTCACTAAGATACCAATATCTTCCATGGCCACAATCAAACAATACTTGACGGCCATTCAGCTCTTGAGCCCATTCACATTCAGCATGCTCCTCACAGCCAAGCCAAGGATCCAAAGACATCTGAAAATCACAAAGAACCCATAATGAAAGAAAGAACCACAACACAAAAAAAAGAAAAAAAAAAGAAAAAAAGAAAGAAAAGAAAGCACAACACAAAATCTCTCAACCAAATGCAAAACCCCTAGGAAAAAAAAGAAGAAAAAAAAAGACATTATTCGCAGTCAAGTTATCATTTATCGCAAACTTGCAAAGAACGCTTGGGAGGCATTGACAAACAATACCTAGGCTAACTCAATTCTTGTGGCTCTGCAAAACAAAGTTTAGCCAATCATTGAGATGTCCACAAAACACCATGTCCCAAAATACTCATTCCAAAATCCCAACAAAAATATTACATGTCAAAAAAAAAAAAAAAAAAACCCAACAAAATATATCAACAAAAAAAAAATTCTTGTCCAACAAAAAATTCCATGTTCAAAAATATCCCATGTCAAAAATATTCCATGTCCAACACAAAAATTTTCCATACCTATACTCATAAAAATTTCCATGATCATGAAATAAGACCTACACATTCCAACAAAATTTCCACACTCATCAAAAATGAGTTTGTTCAACCATGCCTACACATCAAATTTTCATGATTCCAATATCCCCAACATTCAAGTCAAGATTCATCCAACAATACCACAAGCTACATTCAATGCCAAACTTCATGGGTCATCAACATTGTCCAAAGTTCATGATACAAAATAACTCAACAATTCAAAAATGCCCCAAAACAAAGAGCACAACATGATCACACAAAGATTTCCAACCAAATCATACAATGTTCAAAATTCCAACAAGAACAAACAACAACAAAATGACAATGTCCCACCATCAAGCTCTCAACAAAACATAAAATCAACAAATTTGCCAACAATGAAACAAAAATGAGCTCACCTTGAAGTCCTTTTTGGAGTGTAGAGCATGAGTTTTAGGGTCTTGAAGGAACCCCTCTTCCTCATTCCATTTAAGGGATGGATGATATTTCTTCCCATTGAAAGTAAGAAAAGATGGCCCCTTAGAAGATGCCATGAAAGTGCAAAAAATGGAGGTTTGGAGATAGGTTTCAAGAAAAGGGGTTTGTTGCAAAGGTGGCCAAGAACACAAAGATCTAAAAAGATATTGAGGGAAATGGATGAAATCAAGTTTAGAAGCCTAAAGAAGTGATTTTCTAAGGTAGAAATGGTATGAGGATGAAGAAAATGCAAGAGGAAGAACCTTGTGAATAGTAACAATGGAGGAAGAAGAGAAAGTGAAGAAGGAGAAGTAAAACAAAATGTTGGAGTCAAGCATAAAAGGGGGCCAAAAATCCCCCCCCCCCCCTCTTTTCGTCACACTTGAGTGACCATTCATATACCCAAAATTTAGAGTTGCATTACATGCATTAATTCATTCACTGCATATCATAAAAATGACCTTGAGATTCTAATGGTGGCAATGGTATTTCCGATTTCCAAATTGGACTATCGGATTGAAAGATATCACATGATCAAGTTTTTATGGTCTGCATGCATTTTGTTTGGGTGAAACCAACCACGCGTGATTAATTTAAATTAATTCTGATTGGTTAAACAATTAAAATTAATTAAATAATTTTGTGATTGGTTGTTGGTTAGTGTCAAAATAAGCCTGCTTGCATGGGAACAAAGTGGATAATCAGATAACAAAGAAGTTGTGGATAATTAAGTCTTTTTAGAATATTTATCTATAAGATAATTATCACTTTAAAGTCTTGAATATCAAGAAAAAGGGATTAATTTTTAGAATACGAATTAAAAATGCGTCTAGGTGCAATTTTCGGCTAAAAAATCCTTAAAAAAGGAGTCCAAATTGATCCAAAACTCAAACGTAGGCTTGGCACCCAAGAGGGCCTGTCAACACTCTTGGAGTGTTGATTGGCACATGGCAAGCGTTGATTAGCCCAAATGTGTGGCTTGGCCCGAGAACTTCCTGATTGAGATAAAACTTATCTTTTTCGGATTTTTGGATATAAGGACACGTTCCAATTCATATATGATCTCATTCAGCTTATTTTTTAAGCATCCCAGCCTCTATAAATAGAGGATAAATATCAGAATTAAGGGCTCTTCTTTTCTGACTTCTTCGCTCCCTTTACGTTAAAGACGTTCTGGAGGCTTCTGCTTTAAGAACTTCTTTTTTGTAAGTAATGTATTTTATACCTCAAAGAAGTGAAAACTTCTTTGATTTCTAAAATATTTTTTTGTTGAAGAGCACGCTCATGCAAGAGGTATCTAGTTTCATTCTTCTGTCTGTTTTTCTTTTCCATTAATTAATATGTTGTGATTGTTCATTGCATGAATTTGTTTAATATGTTTGATTCTTAAATACAGATCTATTTTTTTTTTTTTGAAAAAGTTTTCTTTTTATAAATTAATTGATTGATTAGCCAAGCTATTAATTAATCAAATTAACATGCAAAGCGCGTGGTAGCACAACAATTCACCAATTAATCTAAGTACAATGGAAAATAAATTTGACACGATGATTTGTTTATGAATAGGGAAAACCTAAACGGCAAAAACCCCACCGAGTGATCTTCAGGTCACCACTCCCGAAATTCCACTATTATCACAACAAGCGATTACAAGTAAAGGAATCCCAGTACCTTATACCAACCTACAGTTGAACCCTTACCCCAATACCCAATTGGACTTGTTCTGTAGTGACAATTTCTCCTTTTGATGCATGGCTTTTAAGTACGTGACTAACCAATGCGCGGATCCTAGTATGCGACTTTAATCACCAGCTAGAGAAGATTGTTGGCTGCAAAGTTCTTCAGTTCATCCACACGATGAAGATCAAGAAGATGCTTAGTCACAAAACCCTATGGTGCACATACACAGCAACTTCTTCAAGAATGATGAACTAGGGCAAAACTTTGTCTCCGGTCACAATTTGCTTGAGCAAACTTTTCTCAAAGCTTGTGCAACTTGTGTACTCTTTGACGGCCCTTAAAACAATCCTTTTATATGTCTAGGGTTAGGAGAAAAGAAGGCCCAAAGACACATTCATGGGTCCCAAGAAAACAGAACAAAATTTCTGTTTCTTTCTTAAACCTCGACAGATGGGAGGTGTCGAGTAGCTGTCGAGCAGGTGTCAAGAACACGGGCTGAACAACTTCTTAAACTTCGACACATGCTAGTTGTCGAGCTTCAGTAAACTTGCACTTCTCAGCTTGTTTCTTGGACAGACTTGATTACTTCAACACTTGATCTTGAAACACAGTTTCTTGAATTATTAAGAACACCTAGATCTACCCAATTACAAGTAAAGTGTGTTTTGTCAAAAGATTAGCCAATTACATAAAATAATGACATATGTTCTTAACAAGTGAAACACATATGTCCTAACAAGAGTTAGGTTAAAGTCTTTCTTTTTAATATCTAATACATGCATAATAAGTTTACCTTATGAATATGAATCCTCTTTTAACCAATCCCATTTTTTTTACCCTTTACAAAAACAGATCTGATTTCTACAAATCAAATCTCATTTTTTTTTTTTCAAAACAGATATGATTTTTCTTTTAAAAGAGGACATATCCATAAGACAAATTCATTTAACTTAATTTTGCCAAGTGTTTGTCATGTGTGTTACAACATACCATTCAACATCATACAAAAGGGTATATAATGGTCATTAGAGTCTAGAAGACTAGACTCCATCTAGGCAGAATGGGTGCCTAACACCTTCTCATTTCGTAACCTAGCCCTCGAACTTAGGATTTTGGTTAGTAGATTAGTGTTCTGTCTTTAATTTTGGTATATTGTAACTAGGATCAAAGCTTTGTATATTTTTTATTTATTTTATTTATTTTTTTTGCATAGATTGTAATTAGGACCAAAACCTTGTAAGGTTATGCTACCAAAATTGTACTTTTTTTTTATCAACAACATTTAATGTATTTTGACATGTAATTGTACATTATTATTATTTTGTTTTTTGGGTATAAAAAAATAAGTGGCAACTCCACACAGTTACCCAAAAAGAAAGGTGCCTAAAGCACCCAAATATATTTTTTGAGAGCACCCCCCTTTTCGTGGTCTCTCACAAGAGGTATTTTGAAAAATTGGATACTTTTGAGGCAAAAGGGATAGGATTAAATGGTTGCTGCCGAATTTGAATCCCAAGAAAGGTATTTTGTGAAATTGGATAATTTTATGGTAAAAGAGATAGGATTAAATGGTTGCTGCCGAATTTGAATCCCAGGAGAGGTATTTTGCAAAATTGGATACTTTTGAGGCAAAAGAGTTAGGATTAAATGGTCGTTGCCGAATTTGAATCCCAAGAGAGCTATTTTGAAAAATTGGATACTTTTGAGAAAACATGACATTTTGGTATGAACATGCACGATCTGTGTTAGGTAATAGGATTAAACATACTTACCTATTTACTTGCATTATCAAATGTTTTTGGGCTTACTAACCAATCTTGAATTTGCTTCCGTAGGTTATGTCTCAACAGTTGAGATTCGGCAATGCTAGCGGTAAAGCTCCCGCCATTGCTCCATCTCGAGCTGATTCGTCTAGTAGCAATAATAACACTGTTTTAGCTAGTGTTCAAGTTAAGCAGACTCTTCAGAGGCACTTTGACTGAGGTGGTGATGACCCTATGCCCCCTGGGGTACATAGCACATTGTACTAGGAGTTGATGTTCGATGGAGATGGCTAGTACTTTGTCTCAATCCCGCGCTAGTTTAGGAGGTAGATCTTCACAGTTCCTTCAGACCGAGGAGGGAGGAGGCCCAGAGGGCAAGGAGCAAGGTGATGAGCTCATGTTTGATGTAGATGCTAACTTGGAGGCTGATGATAGGGCTGAGCCAAGTCTAGGCCCTCCGAGGCGCCATAGTCGTAGACCAAGGTTTCCACCTTGTTTGTCCAGGGTTAAGGCCTATATCGGAGAGGTCAACGACAACATAGATGATACTCATCTTTGACATGGTCTGAAGAGGCATCCTTCTGCTCAGATTCAGAAGGCTTAGGTATGTTCCTTTTTCTCTTTCACTTGTCAAATCTAATTGTGTAGATATGCATGCTAACTAGTAACTTTTCTGATTTCGAGTGCAGGCCATTGACAAGATTCGTGGTCATGGGGCTTGGTCTTCATTCCTTCTTTGTCTATTTGACTCCAGGACAGATGCGCGCTATTGTGGTTTTTTGATTGAGAAGGGCTTTGAGGAGTTCTTGAGGATTCCTCCTTATTCCATGTGGCATGCAATATTGGAGACTTTGGTGCAGCAATTCCATGCAAAGACTGGCACCTTTCATTTGAGCTGTGAGGAATATGCAATCCTACCCCTCGACTAGACTGCCATTCTGGACCTTAAATTCGGTGAGTATCTGGTCCCAACCAATTTTGAAGATTTTGATGTTGCAAGCGAGCTCTTGGGCATTTGCTATCCCCTTACCCTAGAAAGAAGACAACATTTTGGGCTTACCGACAAGCCTCAGATCCGTATGAAGTGGCTGAGGGTGAGCATAACCTGGGAGGCAGAGTCGAATGACATTGCTCTTAGGTGGTTTTTCTTCCACTTCATTTGTAGTTGCCTATTTGGCAACAACCAGTCGGTGCTGACTTATAGGTTGCTGGGAGCCATGAGAGTAGAGTTAGATATAGGGGCTTATGATTAGGGGTCCCTTTCTTAAGAAGCCTAGAAGGTTGTTGGCAATTCTGACATGATAGGCATATGAGTATATCCTGACCTTACGTCCATAGTATTCTAGCCTTTCTTCAGAGATATATCCTAGGGCATATGCCTGGTCCCTCTGCACGACCGCCAGAGTTGTTTTAACACAACCATCCACCGTCGATGCTGCGTTGGATTATGTCACTTGGGGTGAGATACTCAGCTGCCTCTATGATGGGTGGTTGTTGGCTAGGCATGAGGTCACCCATGCTATGGCTGAGTCACAGACATGGCACTAGTTCTAGGCTTTGTTGAGCTGGGAGTTTTTCTTAGCTGAGAGGACCTACCATCATGTTATGCCAGTCTTTAGAGTGCCCAAGGACCCACCTTAGGAGCTTTCGTGTTTCGAGGGGATTTTGGATGACCCTAACTATATGATAGGCTCTTTCGATGGTTTCGTCACGGAGGACACTAATTATTTCATTGGTTCCTGCAGTCCTCGGTTGGACCCATCATGGATGATTGCCCTATGAGTGGTGGCAAAGTGCTTAGTCGCATAGCACGCACTCGTCGGGCTTCAAAGGCCCACTTGAGGTTGCGTGTAGATAATCTATAGGCTAGGGTGCGAGATCTTGAGGGCATGGCCGTTGCTAGAGGGGAGTATGTATAGGAGGAGATTTCCAGGTCACTAGCTTGAGAAAGGGACCTATGGTAAAGAGAGAGGGAGGCTTATGCCGTTGCCACGGAGAGAGAGATGGGTCAGCTCCAAGTCGAGATGGGCTTGCTTCGTGGGTACATTGGCATTTTGATTAGTGTAATAAGGGGGCCTAGGATGCTTGTACCTCCTGCACCTCATATTCCTGGCAGAGATCCTCATATTCATTGACTTGAGTTAGAGTATATGCTTGCTCCTCCCAGACTGGCTGGTAGCTGGGATTATGCCCCCTTAAATGATAGGGCACGGGGCCCTGTACCAGATCAGGCACCATTTCAGGCTCCGGGATACGCCCCAGGTTCTTCGGTAGATCGGGCTGGTCCTTCTACAGGTCCAACTGCAGGTGATGATGCCGATGTTGGCAGTGCTGGGTGCTTTGTTGATGACGGTTAGAGATGATGATTCCCCTTAGGCTAGCCATGTATTGTTGTATCATGATGATATAGCCCCTGTGTGGGCATGTTTTTTCTCTCATTTTTCTTGTATTTTGTAGACAATGCCCCTTGGTGGGCCAGACATGTATATATTAGATTGCCTCTTGGTAGGCCTAGACTATATGTATTATATTACCTCTTGGTAGGCTTTAGACATGTATGTATTATATTGCCCCATAGTGGGCCCTGATGTCTGATATCACCTTTCGGTAGGCTCCTAATATATGTATGGACATTGCCTTTTGGTAGGCCTTATATGTATGTTTCTAGATTTCGCCTATTGGTAGGCTCTTGCGTATGATGCTTGAACATTGCCTCTTGGTAGGTCTTACATGTACGTTTCTAGATTTTGCCTATTGGTGGGCTTTTGATGTATATATGAACACTGCCTCCTGATAGGCCTTACATATATGACTCTGGATATCACCTATTGATAGGCTCTCAATGTGTGTATGACATTGCCTCTTGGTAGGTCTTATATGTATGATTCTGGATTTCGCCTGTTGGTAGGCTCTTGATGTATGATAGGACATTGCCTCTTGGTAGGCCTCATGTATGTATGCCAGTAGCACTTTAGCATTTAGGAGCCGATTGCACCACTGTTATTACTCATGTATCATTTCACTTGCATTGCATCGTATTTTCACTGGTTTACCGATAAAATCCAACATTGATTGACCCTCTGAGGGATATGGAAAGAGGAAAGACTGCATAAAATAAAACTACCCTGGTGTAGGTTTTACGCAGTTCTTAACATGAGAGGAAGGATTCCTAGTGGGATGGACCTGTTCTTGAGCATATTGATTAGCAGAAAAGTGGATTGAACTGCGAAAAATAAAATGCCCCAATGTAGGGTTTTGCGTGGTTCTAAAATGATCAACTGACTTGGAGCGGGATTAGAATCACATTGGACGATATGGGTTTCTTGACAACCCTAATGATGATCTTGGATTTCCCCAGTAGGACTTTGTACTCACTGTGTAGCTGAATGCACTAATTGTCTTGGTTATCGATTAAATCGATCAATGATTTGAGAAAAGTTCCCTTGAGGAATTGATCGTTGTGATATTCATACCATGCTGGATGGACTATTGTTATTGATTAGGAATGGCCCTGGCACTATCCCATTACATGTCTTGCGATGAGGGCTGAACTGACCCCTGAACCAGGTGAATTGGGTTTTGAAAATGAGGTTTAAGATATTCTGGGATTTCAGACGAGATGTGCAAAGATAAACTACCCCAGTGTAGGCTTTGTGTGGTCTCGGTTGTATGAAAAATCTTTTGAAGGATAGGTTTGCTGTTGAACCTGCCATGCACCACTTTTCGGTTGGGGTACTTGTTTGGTTTAGGTCCCACTGATTGGGTCTGGAATGCTGAGTAAGGCTTTATTTGGCGGCAGGGTTGGAGCCATTGTGTTAGTTTGCATCCCTTTGGTGGGCAACTAGGGTTGTATAAGGTACTTTCCAAGTATGGCCTTAAGGCAGTTTGAGGGTGATCAGCATGTCCCTTAACTTAGTGATCTTTCTATCATCACTTGTGATTATGGGCTCTTGGATATTGGCATGGCCATGATAGAGCATGCTTTTGGCTTTTGGAGTGAGTGTAGGTTGACTATCGACTATCTTACTTGTCCTAGGGACGATTATGAATGGTCCATGCTTCATTGTTGACCTATTGGTTCCAGATCCTCTTGATCCCCTCCTTCTAGCTGATATATTGAGGGATTACGCACTGAAGTTTGAGGTCAGAGTTGAGAGTACTCTTAGAGACTTGAGAGAGTGCCTTATAGAGGCTATCGGGGATTGAGATTACTGTAGGGAGCTTCTTGATGCCACAATGGAGGATTATGATGAGATGGGGAGAGCCTATGAGGTTGAGCTCGTCACCCTTAGAGCAGAGCTTTAGCAGAGGAGTTCGACTCCTTTAGCCGTGGAGGTGAGATGTATTCAGCTGAGATCCTGAGTCATTAGCTTTGAGAGTGAGCTGGCAGACCTTACTCAGAGATTCATTGTCTTAGGCCAGATGAGGGATAAGGAGAGGGCCATAGTGGAGGCCAGTTGAGGCAAGCAACAGGGCTGATGATTTAGCACTGAGGCTATTGGAGGCTAGGTCCTTCATTCATTCCATTCCGAGCTTGGAGTATGTGTCGGCTAATGGCCTAGTGAGCCACAGTTGGCTTTTTGTTGCCTTCAGGCTGAGGTAGCTAAGAAGTAGGAGGCGTTGAGGGTTACTACTGCAGAGATTGGCACCTTGCAGGCTTTGCTTGACACAGTGAGGCAGGGTTGCACCTCGAGTCCCAGTATGGAAAGGGAGTTGGTTTGTCTTTGACATTCCTTTGGCCGACTTAGGGAAATTGCTAGAGATCTAGTATTTGATGTAGTAGGGTTGCTTCGTACCAGTTCCTCGAATGATTTGATTCTTTTCACTGGCTTCGAGTGCTCACTGGGTGGTGTCAGACAGTTTGGGCCATGTTTCACTTGCTGTAGTCTTTTTTGTTTCTTTTCATTTTTGCACATGAGCTATGTAGTTATTATTCCACCATGTATGGAAAGCTTAATCGTAAATTGCTAGGCAATCGCATATGGCCTTCCACTTTTGGGTTTTTAAAGCATAGTCTAGTTTGTAAGGCATGCTTAAAAAGGGAAAATAGGTGGAAACAGAGGTGTTTTTGCATATACTGATTATTAGGAGATATTTATATCTATGAGAATTTGTGTTTTGGATGCATAATGATGAGTGCATGAAAGGATTAGAAAGGCACAAAATAGGCATGTTTAATGAATATGTGTGCAAATGCTTTGAAAATGCAAGATCATACAAATAAAATGGTAAATGTAAGTCTATGCATATCAATATCTTAGGTTCCAAAGGATACATCCTGTTCTAGACAGATCTTTTCCTTTCCCATTGGGGTACATCTTCCACTGGCATGGGCCATAAAATCTTTGAATAAAACCACAGTGGGCCATGTACGTTGCAAACACAGAGTAACCAAAGAGGGTGCATGCTTCTTCTCTTGATCTTGATCATAAATCCAAGCAGATTCAACTGATTGATTTTTCTTTTAAAATGTGACCGGGCCAAGGTGGCTGCCTATGTACCTCCACTGTGAAGGATCAGGTCATCATGTAGTTCAACTGACATTTTTTATTGCCTTAGTTTTTGCCTAGACCGCCTTTTCGGTTTTTCAATCTAGCTGTCTCCCTCACACTCTTTCTTTTGCTCTCCTTTTGTGTAGACCGCCCTTTTAGGTTTTCAATCTACCTATTCATATATATATATATATATATATATATATTGGCTTTTTTGCTTCCTTTTTTCTTTTTTGTTGTTGTTGTTGTTGTTGTTGTTTACATAGGAATGTAGAAAACAAGGTTGCATTTGGAGGCTCCCTCGTGCAAAGTACTATATGACAGCATTAGAATTGGTGGGCATATTGAAGTCGTGCCCATCCATGTTGGCTAGGATCAAGGCTCCTCTGGAGAACGCCTTCTTCACCACATACGGGCCTATGTAGGTTGGGGCAAATTTTCCATTGTGATCAGGCATGGCTTGGTTACGCTTTTTCAAGATCAAGTCACCTTCTTCAAAGACTCTGGGTCTAACTTTCTTGTTGAATGCTTGCTTAACGTGGCGTTGGTACAACTGTCCATGGCACATTGTGATCATGCGCTTCTCTTCTATCATGTTCAGTTGCTCATATTAGGAATGGGCCTAGTCATCTTCTGACAGCTCTGCCTATGATAAGATTCTGAGAGATGGGATTTCTAACTCTGTGGGGAGGACGACTTCCATGCCGTAGACCAAGGAATATGGGGTTGCACCCGTGGAAGTACGAACAGAAGTGCGATAGGCGCATAAGGCAAATGGCAATAAATTGTGCCAATCATTATCGGTGTCTATTATCTTCACTAAGATCTTCTTTATGTTCTTGTTGGTGGCTTCTATTGCACCATTCATCTGAGGATGCTAAGGAGCCGAATTCTAGTGCTTGATCTTGAACTATTGGCAAAGTTGCTCGATCATTATTCCATTTAGGTTTTTCCCATTATTTGTAATGAGTTCTCCTAGTACGCCGTAGCGGCAAATGATGTTTTGTTTCAAGAATTGAGCCACCACAGCTTGGGTGACGCTTTTGTAGTAAGCGGCTTCCACCCACTTGGTGAAGCAATCGATGGCTACTAAGATATACTCATGCCCATTGGAGGCTTTCAGAATCATGGGTCCGATGACAACCATTCCCCAAGCTGAAAAGGGCCATAGCACTGTTAGAAAGTGCAGAGGTTGAGGAGGAGCCTTCTTTCTATTATGATAGACTTGGCATCAGTGGCACGTTCAGACATGCTTGATGCAGGCGCTTTCTATGGTGAGCCAATAGTAGCCAGATCTCATGATTTTTTGAGCCAACAAGGGTCCACTGGCATAGGCTCCAAGCAGGCCCTCATGCATCTCTTCCATCAAATGGTTAGCCTCCGGGGCATCTATGCATCGATGCAAAGTTGTATCGTGGTTCCTTTTGGTATAGGACTTCCCCACTCAAGAAGAATGAGCACGCTATGCACTTGATGTATTTCTTCTCACTATTTGTGGCTCCAGACAGGTATTCACTATCTTTGATATAAGCCTTGATATCATGGTACCATGGCTTCTCGTTGATCTTAGCTTCAACGTTCATACATTCTTCAATGTTCATGCAGTAGGCTGGCACACCGCGGACCTCTATGCACAATTGTTGCATGTCATCTACTTTTGCCAACTTAACCATGCTAGCCAAGGTGGCTAGAGCATTTGTGAACTAGTTGTGTGCTCGAGGAAAATAAGCAAAGGTAATGTTTTGGAATTTCGGGATTACATGGTTGACACACATCTGATACGGAATCAACTTGGTTTCTTGGGCTTGCCACTTTCCCTCTATTTTAGAGATGATTAATAGGCAATCTCTAAAGATGCTTTGATTATACGCGCCGAACTCTAAGGCAACTTGCAGTCCTACTATGCATGCCTCTTACTTTGTGACATTGTTCATGCAGTCGAAATTCAACTTGACTGAAATAGGGATTTATGGCCCTTCGAGGATATAAGAACTGCTCCTACTCCATTTCTAGTGCTATTGGTAGCTCCATCTAAATAAAGCTTCCAACACCATGGTTCTACATTGCTTGGTTCTGGCTCTATTGCCAAAACATCCTTATTTGGGAAGAGGGACTCTGAGAAATCTGGATCATTCAATGGTTGGTCTGCTAGGTAGTCAACTATGGATTGGCCCTTGATGGCCCTTCACATCACAAACACAATATCAAATTTGGAGAGCAAAATCTTCCAATGGGTGATTTTCCCTGTGAGGGCAAGCTTTTCAAGGATGTACTTGATGGGGTCCATGCGGGAAATCAACCGCGTGGTGAAGTAGAGCATGTATTGCTACAACTTGTGCGAGGCCCATACTAGGGCACAACACGTCTTCTCAACGACGATGTAATTGATCTCACAACTGGTGAACTTCTTACTCAGGTAGTAAATTGCCTTCTCTTTTTTATTAGGTTCATTCAGCTAGCCTAACATGTAACCCATGGATGCTTCTTGCACCGCTAGGTAGGGATCAATGGATGTCCTGGCGTCAGGGGGACTAGAATAGGGGCGTTCAACAAATACTGCTTAATCTTGTCATTGGCCACTTGACATTCACCTGTCCATTCTATCTTCATATCCTTTTTCAAGAGCTTAAACAAGGGATCGCATATGGCGGTCAACTGCGCTATAAAGCGAGCTATGTAATTGATCCTTCTTAAGAAGCTTCGAACTTGTTTCTTGGTTTTTGGCATAGGCATGTTCCTGATGGCTTGGACTTTTTCTTTGTCCACTTCAATTCCTCTTTGGCTGAATATGAAACCGAGCAATTTCCCTGAACTTGCTCCAAAGACGCACTTGTTAGGGTTAAGCCACAACCTGTATTTGATGAGGTACTTGAATAGCATTCTTAAATCTATCAAATGATCTCTAGGAGTTCACGACTTAGTGATCATATCATCCAAGTAGACTTCAATCTCTTTATGCATCATATCATGGAATAGGGTTACCATGGCTTGCTGGTAGGTTGCCCTAGCATTCTTCAAACCGAATGGCATGACATCGTAGGTGTAAGCCCAATGAGTGGTGGACGCTTTTTTGGCTTTGTCTTCTTCAGCCATCTTGATCTGATTATAACCCGAGAATCCATCCATATAGGAGAAGATCATGTTTATCGCGGTGTTATCAATCAAGGTATCGATATGTGGTAAGGGAAAATTATCCTTTGGGCTGGCCCGATTCAGATCTCTATAATCGACGCATATACGTACTTTCCCATCTTTCTTTGGCTTGGGAACAATGTTGGCAACCTAATCAGAGTAGGCTATGGTGGTAAGAAAACTGACTTTCTACTGCTTTTCTACTTCTTCTTTGATTTTTAGGATAATCTCTGACTTCATCCTTCAAAGGACTTGCCACACTAGGGGCATTCGGATTTAACTAGAATCCATTGGACGACGATCTCGGTATCCAGTCTTGGCATATCTTGATAAGACCAAGCGAAGATTTCCTTGAATTCCTTCAACAAAGCTATGAGCTCGTCTTTCATGTCTTTAGGAAAGTTTACCTTGATCTTGACGGGTTTTTTCGTCTCGCCTTCGTCGGCTAGGTTTATCACCACTGTCTCCTCTATATTGGGCTTGGACCTTTCGTTCTCTCTGTTTAGAGCTTTTAGGATGTCTCGAGGTAAGTTCGAGACCTCTTCCATTCCTTTAACATCATGATCCAACTCTATTGTCTCATTCACATCATCTATACCTTCGTTATGGTAATGGGATGATGTACCCACTCGGGAATCAGAACAGATCCTATAGAGCGGAACATATACAGAGAAACATAAGATAATTTGCACACACATATTCATAGGAAAGCAAATAAAGAAAGATGCAAGAATTTCCTAAATAATACGCTAAATATTTCATTAATGGATTATGGGTAGGGGAAAACAAAGTTCGTGCCTGATAATGATAAAAGGAAACTGCATTTTTTTTTTCTTTTCTTTTGGGAAAACAAATTGGGGAAATGAATAGGGAATACAAATAAAACAGGAAATAACATCAGTATGCAAAACAAACTAGATATGCTATTCCAAACCTCTCGGGTGATCATGAGGCCCAATCACTTGATGATGGAATACTTCTTACTTAGCGGGTGCAACCATAAAGCAAGGCTTGTTGGTCCAAAGGCCTGTCGCCTCGCCCAGCATGCCTGGTCGGATAGTAGAAGTTGGATTTTCTTCGGGAGATATGATAGCGTTCACAGAGAACTCGTCGGGACAGAGCCGAATAATGCAAGCTAGATCAGACTATTCATTTTCCAATTCCTTGAAAGGGTTTGGCATAATGACCTCGACTGGAGCTACAAAAGTGGTTCTGATATGGGAAATAGACATCCTTGAAGTGGCGTATTTCCCCTTCTTGCCTTTAGAAGCTTGAAAAAGTTCTTCTTGAGTGGGTTCATACCCCAAACTAAATCTTCCTTTGTTATCCAAGAGTTCAACAAGAGCAGGGCCCCCCACGTCCTATGGCTCTGAAGCCTTGGCCTAATTTGTAATCGAACTTGAGCATCTCCTTATTAGACATTAGAAATACTGTGACCCAGCCGTATTCAGGCTCAGAAGCATTATGGATCATGGAAACTAGCTTGAAGTTGTGGAAATATGCTCCAGGGAAGGTGTTGGCATCGATGTAAGGGATAGATGTCTCCTGGAAGATAGCCATGGGCTCTTCAGCCATAATAGTGAGCAACTAATTTTCGGAGATGAACTTGAGTCTCCGATGGAGGACGCGACTGCACCTGTTGTATGTAACTAGGGTCTCCCTAAAAGCATGTTGTAT
Organism: Quercus ilex subsp. ballota; assembly: GCA_032727855.1. Classification (NCBI taxonomy): domain Eukaryota; kingdom Viridiplantae; phylum Streptophyta; class Magnoliopsida; order Fagales; family Fagaceae; genus Quercus; species Quercus ilex. The sequence continues at coordinate 51,256,563 of CM064908.1, forward strand.
GGAGAGACAACCTTAATCACTTGGAAGTTGACCATGAAGGATATTGGGCCAATCTCAATCATTAGCTCAATTTTGCCTTGCACTTCGTGATGCATTCTGTCGAAGGCTCTGATGATCAAAATGCTAGGCTTGATAAGAGACATATCCACCTTCAGGCGCTCAAGAGTGGCCATTGCGCAGACATTCAGGGTTGATCCATTGTCGATTAACACCTTTGTGACAATCATGTCTTCACACTTGACCACGATATGAATGGCCAATGTATGATCTCTACCTTTTGGAGGCAACTCCTTATTGGAATAGGAGACTTGGTTGGTGGCCAACACCAATAACACCATACCCTCCAATAAGGAGTATATAATACCGGTAGGAACATGCGTTTCCTTCAACACCTTCAATAGAGCTCCACGATGGACCTTAGAAGATAGCAACAGGGCTAAGGTAGAAATTTGAGCTGGAGATTTGTTCAACTTCTAAATCACACTATAATCGGCCTTTCAAATAGTTTTTAAGAATTCCTCGGCTTCTTTAGTGGTGACCTTATTCCGGACTAGCTCGACTGTGTTCTTGCCAATCCCTTTCCTCCTTTTTTTCTAGTTCCTTAAGAGTATAACATTGACCACTCTTGGTGAGTCTGGCTAGGCTTGAAGAGATATTAGAGCAAACCTCTTCCTTTCCAGTTCGAGAGGAAATCAAACTGACATCGTACTTCCCTCGGACACGATGGCTATCCTCATAAAGGGAAGGCTTTGGCATGTGGATGGCCACACCTTCTTCAGTCTGCAGATTTGGTACTAGGGAGAATATCTTCAGATCGATGATGATTGGGCTGGGTAGAGCAACTTCTAAAGCCTTTGGGCCAGGAGCCCCAGAGATTCCTTGGATAGACCTTGGCAAGACTAGTGGATCGAAACCTTGAATGGCGGGGACGACAAAGGTTCCCTTCTGGATAAATCCTGGAGATGATTCTGTGATTACAGGCAATGCTAAGACCCAAGGAGTGAAACCTTCGATGGCTGGAATGGTTTGTCCTTCCTTTGGAACCGACGCCCTTGAATCCATAGGCGGTTCTATGATCTCTTCAATAATGATTGAAGTTGGAGAAGCTGGCATCCTTATCCCTAGAGGAACCTTACAGAGGTGCTCTTGCAAGTATTCATCCCAATCTATCCTTGATCCTATTGACATAGCACATTGGCTAGTTCCCGTTTGGGTACTTGGAAGGCATAGGCTAGCTGCCATGCAATTGCTCATGTGCATGGATTCTCTTTCGATCTAGAAGATACCACGCTCGGCTAGACTCTAAACTTGTGCTAGGAGCACTCTACAATTGAATAAGACATGTCAGTCCCCACCATCACAGAATGAGTAGACTCCCCAATCAAAACCTAAAGTTCCTATGTTGTCCAAAACAATGTGACTTTCCTGGGCTAGGGCCCACAGCATGGCTTTCCAAGGGAATGAAGGGGATGAGAAATTTGGAATCTTTTCTTCCATTATGGAAATAGCATTCACATTCCTTTCTTGATGAGGAGGTAAGGGGTTAGTGATGACATTCAACTCAGTCGTGTTGTCGAACTGTACTAACTTGTTGTTGATGAGATCTTGGACTTTGTGTCTCAAATGTATGCATTCTTCCAAAGTATGCCCTTCGGCCCCAAAATGGTGCTCACATTTTTTGGATGGGTCAAAACCATGCAGAGGAGGATCGTCTTTGGGTTTCGTGAATATTGGTGTCACTAGCTTCTTCTCCAATAAATAAGCCTAGAGCTCTACCATAGGCATGGGTAAAAGAGAATTTTCGCGGTTTTTCCTTGGGACATCGAGGTGGATTGGGCCTTTCCCTCTAATTGAATGCTCGGTAAGGAGCCTGGGTTGGCTGAACCTGCTGCTAATAAGGCCGGGCATTTGGGGCTGTATAAGCAGAAATAACACCTCTTGGTCCTTTAAGCGTTTTGTCGATCAGATGAACATCAGCTTCCTTCCCTTTTTGTCGAGTTACCTTCTTCACCTGTTGTTCTATCATAAAATTCAGAGCTTCAGGATCGTCTATTTTCATGCTTCTAATACCCTCATCAATGCGTTCCCCAATAAGAATCATGCTTGTGAAGTGAGTGACTTGGGCACTGATCATCTTCTCATAGTAAGGAGGCTTGAGGTTATCAATGAACCATTTGATCATTTCGTCTTCCATAGGAGGAAGCACTTGGGTGGCTAGCTCACACCACCTTTCGGCATACTCACAGAAAGATTCCCAACTCTTCTTTTCTGTCCTTTGAAGAACTATGCGATCAGGTGCTATCTTAGTATTGAACTGGTAATACTCCAGAAATGCATTGGCCATCTCTCTCGAGCTGGAGGCATTTTCTAATCTCACTTCCCGTATGGCTGCGAGGCCAGTCAAGCTATCAGGGAAAATTTGGCAAAGCAAAGGATGGTTGTCTCCATAGGGTGCCATCTTTCTATAGAACATACGCAGATGGGTGCAAGGATCTCTAGTGCTGTCATACTTGACAAACTCGGGTGCCTTGAACTTGGGAGGCATAATGACCTGAGGGAAATTGGTCAGATTGTTGAGCTTGACACTTCCTTGGGCGCTAGAGCCCTCTATGATACGGATTTTCTCAGTCGGGGTCTCCACTTGACTTTTGACCTGACCGTAACTAGACTCTGAGGTCTTATCCTTAGTAGGATCCACTTTTTGGTAATTCCCTTGTGGGGTGAATGGTGGTGTGGTTTGGCCCTGACTTGGGGTGGAGGCCACTTCTCATTTACAGAATAGGGCGTAAAGCCCTCTAGAGTGGGACCAAATGGATCTTAGTCCCCTCTTACAACTTGGAACTTAGAACTTGGAAAATATTTTCCATATGTTTTGATAAATATTTTGGTATTTGGTTGCTAATTAAACATTTAATGAACGTTTTAGATACATTGGGTCAAAACTTAAATATATTTGTTTCGTTAGTATAGACTTAGTGATATATGACATGCAAATTACATCATATGATGCAAATCTTAGTTTTTTATGGATGAATTTATAATTTAGTGATTATTCAACATACAAAGTCATTATCAATGTGTTTTTTGATTTTCAAGTGGACTGAAAAGTTCTTAGCTAGCTTTTGATATCCTTCGAAATTTATGGAAAGAATGATTATAAAGTGAACTGAAGCAACATACAAAAATAATCACCAACTCTCCGATTGCCTAAAAGATAATGAACACTTCCTAATTTGCAGGCTTCGTATTGCATGGGGTCTTGGGGGAAAAGACTGCTTCTCAAATGGGGCATATAGGGCAACCATTACCAACTTTAAGGCCTCATCATCCTACATTGGGCTTATTTTAGATTCATTGATCATAAGCTCCGGAGAAAAGACCCACCTATTGTTTTAAAAGAGACAATGGTCTAGTTACCAATTGCAACATTATACAAATCCACATTTATAAGTGTAAAATGGCCCATCTGTTGTTTAAAAGGATGCAGTAGTCCAATTACAACAAACTGTACTTCTTATTCACCTAGGATTGACCTATATATAACTTCACATGATAGGTTTAAGTTACACTTGAGAGTTACACTTTTTTTGGACCATTGATTACTATTGGATCTAAGGATGAAAAAACAGTTATGATAATGTCATTATTGTTCACTAGAAATTAGTGATTTGAATCATTATGTTATTAATGTCGGGGAAAAAAACACAACACTAACTCTCACTCTTCTGCACATCATCATCTTCTTCCTCTCTCACATCATCTTCCTGCTCTTGTGCAAACAAATCATAAGGGAGCAAGACTGATGTTGGCTGTGACTTTCACTGTAGACGTTAGCAATTAAATTGTTATTTTGGAGTGTGTTGAGCATTGGAGGAGATTGTGGGGCCATATCATGGTGGACATTAAGCTTCAACTCCATTGTGGTGGTCTTTGGAATGTTGCTGTTGAGTGTTGATTATCCAAAGACAAATAACGCCATGAAAGTACTGGCCTATTTTGTCATAAACCATGATGCTTTGCATATATTGATGAAAGAAAACCCACATTTTATAAGATCTTTCAAAGACCATGGTGGAAGATGATGACATGGCTGAAAGGTAATGTTGTTAGAGCACTAATTTTTTAAATTGACATTGGCCATGAGCGTTTTTTATCCTTAGAAATACTCAACCTCAATAATCGTTCTGTAAAAAAATTAAGAGTTTGGTTATGTATTTCTAAAATTTCCCAGTACCTCAACACTACCAAAAGAAATCAATTGTGGAGGCCTGAATGTACATAGTGCAAAAAGAAAGATGTAAGAAAGGATGAGAGGAAGAAAATGATGACATGGAGGAGAGTGGAGATTTAAAGCTATGTTTTATTTATTTTTTTATTTTTTTTTACTTTAATAAGAAGAATTAATGTCTAAGATCTATTAGTAATCGATGGTCCAAAAAATGTGTAATTCTTGTGAAATTACACAAGGTGTGACTTATATATATATATAGAGAGAGAGAGAGAGAGAGAGAGAGAGAGGCATTCTTAAGACCAAAAGGCATAACATTCCACTGATAATGTCTAAAGGGAGTGGTGAAAGCAGTCTTGTACTTATCAGTTTCACTGATTTGGATTTGCCGAAACCCAGATTTCATATCGAATTTAGAAAATACGACAGCCTCACTTAACCTATGTACTAGGTCATTCTTATTTGGTATAGGATAGCTAATCCGTTATAATACTTTGTCCAGAGGTTTGTAATTAATAATTAAGTGAGGAGTCCCTCTTTCAATTTCAGCATTTTTTTTTTTTAACATAGAAAGCAGCACAAGATAAGGGGGGCTTACTATTCTTAATTAAGTTTTTTGCAAGCAAATCATGAATTTCCTTTTTACAAAATTCAATAGTTTTAGCATTCATTTGAATAGGATGAGCCTTAGTAGGAATGTCTTTCTCATTAAAATCTTTAACGTAAGGCAAATTAATAATATGCTTTTCCTATGCCAAAAAGCATTGGAGATATCAGAACAAACATCAATAATCAATATTTTATGAAATTTATCAATTTTGGATTGTAATAAAATTTATTGGAAAGCTGTTCAACAATCTTCTTACATCTAACCTCTTGTTTTAGAAAATTTAGGTGTTTGGTTTTAGCATGAATTAAGTTTAAAAAATCATTAGTATCAATTTCAAATTTGGAAGCAAATTTAAATTTCACTTTCTACCTAAAAGGGTTAGTAGGAATACCATCATGTTCAGTAAGATAAGGATATAAAGAATTTATGAAAGGAATACCAAGAATCACTTTGTTAGTCATGTTTTTAACAAGAACATCGGGGATTTAAAAAAAAAAAACATTTTCATGGCAAACATGAGCATTATTTATTTCATATCTAATTTTCATTTGAGTACCATTAGCAGAAAACGGTTTCTCAGTAGATTTTCACAATATTTAGAAGGAATTATTCTTTCTTGAATGCAATTCATATCGGCACCAGAGTCAATCATTGCAATAACATTGAATTCATATTCATGGCAAACAACAATTTTAACTTTTGAAAACCATTTTGGAGGAATCAGTTTGTTAATAAGACTGAGTCTATTAATATAAGTAGAAGTAGTATTAAAAAGAGGAGCTTGTTAACTAGGGCCATCTTCATCATTCTGCTCATCAAGCTCGCTATCAGTTTTTCATTATCAAGTTGTTTATCAATTTTTAAAAGTAACATTTCTTGATTTAAGCCAAAGTTATCATTTTTAACATTCTTTAAATCAACTTTTAGCTCAATGATTTCTTTCTTAATAATAGTAATTTCATGTTATAAATCATTAACAGTTATTTCTTTGGACTTCTTTTTATTAAATCTTTCCAAGGTTTCATCAAGACTAATCTTTGATTCAATCTTTTAATCATAGTTTTCTTGAGCTTTTTTAGACATTCTTCTTTAAGCTCAGGATTATCAATTTGGCTTATCAAATTTATTAGCAAATTTTCTTGTTCTTCTCCTTTGGTTAAAACATTAATTAATTGTTTTGCGGCCTTTGGATAGAGCATTAATAGTTTTACAACAAGAGTCTCTACAACCAATTTTAATATTAGGGAATCAGAAGTTTCATCATTAGAATGATAGCGAAAATCAGTTAAGGAGAGAATATCATCATTTGACGAAGAAGATGAATCAGAAGATCGTGATACAAGGATCTGAATCAGATCTTCTTTATCACTGTCATTGATATTTAACATATTAAGCCTGTTTTCAATTTACCAGGTTTTTGTTTGCAGTCTTTACTAAAGTGACCATATTTTCCACAATTAAAATAGTTTCCTTTACCAGATTTCCGCTTATCATTTTTCTTATAAACATTTTTCTTCTGAGCATAAAAATCATTAGGTTTAATAAAACGTCTTTTCTATCTTTTATATTTGTCATCTTTATGGACCATATCATGTTTCTTATTCCCCTTTTGCCTAGAAGAGGCAATAGCGGGTAAACCATATTGTTCACAGAAATTACACATTTCATATTTAGCTTTTTTACTATTTTTTAATTGTTGTTTTAACATTTTTTGTTCAATACACATGTTAATGCCAAGTTTTTTAATAGTGCTAAAAATATCACCATATGTTAAATCATCATAATTAATAGTACCATTTTTATCAATTAATTCTTCTTTTACCTTATGAGCAAAAAGAGGAGGCAGACCAACAATAAACTTCTCTTTCCAATAAGGTTTCAAGTAGTCTTTCCGAAGCATTATTCTAGAAATAAAAACATCTTGGTAGAATCAATAATTAGACATAGTAGGGCAACGCAAATTGTTTAAATAGTCACTAATACGAGAAGAAATATTAGAAGTTGTTCCAACAAAATGTTTAATAATAGTATAGATTAAAGTATTGACTCCATCAGGAATTCCTTGACCGGTTCTTTCATAAAAAATGGGAAAACCATCATCATTTTTTTTAATAGCTTTTTTTATGGATTCTCTAGAATCTTCAGTAAGATATTTTTCCACCATCCATGAAGGGTTCCAGAAAAACCAGTAGTAAGGAGATCAACAATTTCAGCATGGTCAAGATTATGAATGGTAATATAAGCTTAGCAACCATAGACACATGACCCATTTTGTTAATAATTTCTTGTTTAGGTAACCATCAATATTCCATTCATAAAGTTTATTAGCAGAAACAGAAAACTAGATTTGAAAAAATCTTTCTTAAAACTGCATATTAGGAGGGGTAGGTTTTGAATACCAATTTTTTTGTAAAAGACATGGGATTGGGTTTCTTGAAAAATCTTTTAACTTCAGGTAATTCAAAAACAGGTTTATCAAAACTTTTAGATTTTTCAAAACCAGAAGCAGAGGATGAAGAGTTAGAATCTGAAAATTCAAAAACAGGTTTATCAAAACTTTTAGATTTTTCAAAACCGGGAGCAGAGGATGAAGAGTTAGAATCTGAAAATTCAAAAAAAACAATCACTTCTCTTTTCCTGGAAATAGCATGGGTAGCACTAGTAGAAGTATTATTCTGCTAAGTTTTTATCTTTTATAAATCAAAAAGCATTTGTTCAACTTTTTCAATAGTTTTAGTCTTGGGTGGTTTTAAGGCTCAAGTTTTTCCTTTGACTAGGTAAGTCAATCAAAGGTTTTTCAAATTTAAAAGAAGAAGTAGGTTTTTCAATATTTTCTTAAATACGATCAAGTTGTTGGCCAATAATATGTTAGGTATTATTAACAAAAATTTTTTGTTCAACAATCTTTTTTGTTTCAGTAGAAATAGGGGTGTTAACATCAATTATTTCAGCAATTTTGAAGAGGGGGGGGGGGGGGGCTTTATCTCCGTCCCTTTATAGTTAATAATAATTGTATCAAGGGGCAGATGGCTAGACCGAAAAACAGTTTTATCTTCTTTAACAAAATTTGATTTTTTTTTTTTACCATATTCAAACTACTTTTTGAAATATTTTTTGAAACATAAAAGTTTTCAATGAAATCAAAAAACAAAATATGTTTCTGCAATTCATGCATTTTTTCTTTCCACTTTCTTCTAACACAGTCTTTTTCTTTCTGTTCAAAACTAACATGATAGGATTTTCTTTTTTCTTCATTTTTTTGTAGATTTAAATTCATCAAATAAAGTTACCATATCAATAACAAAGGCCTTGTTTAAAACTCTTAGTTGGCCATGAGTAATAAGGGTTTGAAAATCGAGAGTAGTAGAAGCTTGAAAATCAGAAGTAGTTGGAGACCTGGATTCATTCTCTTCTTCTTCTTTAATGACATGCTTGCCATGTTTAGAAGGATGCTTCGTTTTTGTAGAATAATAAGCAATGCTTACTTGGGAGTTATCACTTGCAACCCCTTTCAGTTTTAAATCATGTTTTTCAAAATTCTTTTGTAAGAAATCATTGAGATCATGATCTCATTTTGAAATATTTTCAGAAACAGTAGATCCAGCAAAATAATGTCTTCCTTTGTTAAGCATAAGAGGTTTGTTATTATCAAAACTTATTTTAATAGTTCCATCAAGATATTGTTGGATATGGTCAAGATTTAACTCATCAAAAGCAAACTTAGCAGGCTAAGCTTCTCGTTCCAACAACCATTCTTTCGGAAAATTAATATATTTCCATTGAATCATTCTTGGGATTTGAACCTTAGCATCAGCAGTGGAACATTGGATTAACAAAATCTTGTTAACAGTATTTTTTTAGTTTAGCTTTGATAGGCCAAAAACGTATTGACCCCTTATGATGAATTAATTGATTAATTAGCCAAGTTAATTAATTAATCAAATTAACATGCAATTGTACGTGGCAACACAAACAAATCACCAAATAACTAAATGCAGCGGAAATTAAATCGACACGGTGATTTGTTTACGAATGGGGAAAACTTACACGGCAAAAACTCCACCGGGTGATTTTAAGGTCACCATTTCCGAGAATCCACTATTATCAAAACAAGCGGTTATAATTAAAGGAATCCTAGTACCTTATACCAACCTACAGTTGAACCCTTACCCCAATACCCAATTGGACTTGTTCTGCAGTGACAATCTCTCTTTTCAATGCACGGCTCCCAGTACGTGACTAACCAATTACGCGGATCCCAATACGCGACTTGATCACCCACTTGAGAAGGATGTTAGCTGCCAAGTTTTTCAATTCACCCAGACGAGGAAGATCATGAAGTTACTTGGTCACAAAACCCTATGGTGTACAAACACAGTAGCTTCTTGAAGAACTAGGGCAAACTAGGTTTCCGGTCACACTTTCTACACACTTGAGAAACTGTGCTCTTGTGCAACTTGTTGTCGTAACCTTTTTTAGCACTTAAAATAATCCTTATATATGTTTAGGGCTGTAAGAAAAGAAAGCCCAAGCATACATTCATGGATTGGATGAAAAACTGAGTTTCATAAACCTCAATAGATAGCCATCTATCGAGCTAGCTGTCGAACCACAGGCTTCAACAGCTTTTAAACCTCGATAGATGCTAGTTGTTAAGCTTTAAAATCCAGCACTTCATTCCTTGATTCTTGGACAGACTTGCATGGCTTTAACACTTGAACTTGAAACCTTATTTCTTGAAGTATTAAACACATCCTAGATCTACCCAATTACAAGTAAAGTGCGTTTTGTCAAAGGATTAGCCAATTACATAAAATAGTGACATATGTTCCTAACAATGAATCACATATGTCCTAACAAGCTTTAGGATTAAGAGTAGTCTTTAGCAATCTATAATAAATGTGATAAATGATAGCAAGGGGCTTACTGCCTTAATCCATATCATAACCAGATGTCAAGATATTTAAAGTTAAAGCTTTAAAAATATTAGGATCATTCAAAGCAAGAGTAAGATCATGATGACAGTTAAAATAAATGGGACCATCAAACATAGATGAAGTAATCATTTCAAGAATACAAGTATGAAAATCTTTAAATCTGGCATCTCTTAAGCACAAAATCATTAATACCTTTTCAGGTAATGGGTTTAACAGCAACTTGAACCAAGCTAATATGCAAATAATTGAATCCTTTAGCAAGAAAATCATTAATGCATTTTCTTTTAAATAAACAACATTTTTCATGAGTTTTTGAAATAGAATATGTTTGCCAATAGTTCTGACACTAAACTCAAAATTGAAGGTAGATTGAACCCTACTAGTTTTATAGATGGATTTAGTATTAACTTTAGGAATACACCATTTTTTTTTTTAAATCAATGAAATCAGCTTCTTCAACAAAGTAATCTTCCTCATTTATAATATCAGGAGGGATACTAGATCTGGAGCTAACAGAGGAATTGGATCTAAATAATCTATCCATTCTATCATAGGTTCAACACTTACTTGTTATGTTTATTCTTACAACCATTGCATTTTGTAACACATACCCTAATCAACCCTTCACCTCACATGCCCTAACACTCTCCTAGCTGAACAAGCCTTACTGTTTAGTTTAGGGAATTCACTTTCCAATTAGGGTGGCGCCAATGGAGATAAGAACAAAGACACAACGGAGAAAGTATAAAAAATTTGGGCAGACACAGATAGAGTACAAAGAACACAAAACCACTATCACAAGCCAAAAAAGATGGCTTTGATACCAAAAGGGGGGTTGGGGGGGGGGGGGGGCGGGCGGAAATGCACAATAGATTAAGATATTTAAAGTAAAATACTCAAAGTAAAATGTTGAAAATATTGCTTCAAAACATATTTTTGCTCGATGGCAAGCTATTTTAAGTGTTTTTGATTTTGATATTGAATATATTAAAGGTTTCCAAAATGCTATCCCTGATTTCTTTACCCATGAATTCCTGCAGTGCCACAATGGCAAGTAAAAGGTCCAAAGACAAACACCCTAATTTAGATACTACCAAACAACTTGTTAAACAAGAACTTGCTTCCCCTATTGACATTGTTAACCATTTTTCTACCCTGGGTACTATCCGCAAACCAAACTACTCCACTGTGTTAGCATCCTCTTATGATCCATATGCTATGGTCCCTGCCAACCAACCTGTTAAAGCCACTTTCTTCAAAAATCCCAATGCTTCTCAATATGTTAGAAAACAATACTTCCAAAACCTGTTTTCCATAGAACCCAACAAAGATATGATCAAAGATCCTCTTAAACTTGCTACAGATTATTTTCCCTTGAACTTCCACTGGATACGCAAACATAATGGTAAAAATTTAAATTATTACTCTACTATCTTGTTTCATGAAAAATCAGTCTTTATCAAATCCATACCTGATAAAATTGATAAATCAAAAATTATTTACCATAGTGTTTTCATCCTCAATATTGTTACTGAAGAAAAATGGGGACTCCGTCCTGCTTCTACAAAACCTTTACTTGGTTCAGCAATTCCGTATTCATACCATGATTATATTCATGCATGGTTCAAGTTCATGCTACACCAAGATGCTACTATGAACCATTCCTGGTTTGTTAAGTTTGATAAAGATTTCAATTCTCAACTTCCTTTATGGTTCATCTGTTAGTGGACACAATTTGGCCCTATTACTAATATTTTTCTAAGAAGTCTGATTGGTGCCTTCAAGTATTTTCCAAGTGTTTTTAAGATAGACGCACATGGTGCTAAGTTTCCAGCAACCCTACATTTTGTTAAAAATTACAAGGTGTCCTAAAATGACAATATGTCAAGGAAAGCAATGTTCTTACTCAGCAGTGGTTTGTTAAATGGTGAGATAAATTTTCTCACACCCAAGATGTTATTGATAATGTTACTCGAGAATTCCTGACTGCTTTTCAAAGCACTGTTAACACTACTACTTAGGTTAAAGCTCTAACACTGGCGTACCAGTTAGGTTCTAAGTACTTAGGAACTAATGTATTAGAACTATAATTTGTATTGTTGGCAAACCATGATCAAAACAGGTTTTTAGTCTTATTTGGACTTGCTCAAAGTGTACGCATTTTATGTAAAGTTGGAATCGAGTTACTGCAGAAGTTATAGTATGATTTTACCTGGCTCGATCGATCGAGAATTAGACTCGACCAATCGAAATTCGGGCAGAATGTTTTTCTACAGAATTTTCCAACTTAGCCCTAAGCCCATATGACGTGTAGGGTTTTATGTTTTGCCCTAAGCATAAAAGGGAAAACCCTAGCCACGTTTTAGGAAGCTCCTTTTGCTGTGTGTGTGAATATTTTGTGAGATCTAGAGGTATTTGCCTTCACACATACTTAGGATTATCAAGAAGGAGAATTCGATTCAAGAACTTGATGATCATTTAGTTACTGCAATAAAGAGCTTAAAGATACGAGCAAGAGTTCTTGCACTTGCTGGGAATCTAAGAAAGAAGTAGTCCGTGGACTCGAAGCTATCATGGGGTCGTGGTAGTAAGTTTCTTACTCGAGGTAGCAATAGGATGTTAGTGGTCTAAGTCTCTATTGTGTAAACTTCAATTCTTTCATAGTAGATTCAGTTTACCTTGAGGATAACTAGGTTAAATCCTCCCCAGGTTTTTTATTGGTTTGATTTTCCTGGGCCATCATATCTTTGTGTTCTTTATTTTCTGCACTTTACATTGATATGATTTATCTGTGTTAACCTAGATCTGCATAATTTGACTAAGTAATCACTTGGCTAATTAACTAGGTTAATCTGGTTGTGTTTTAAGGGGTCTAAAAACGTACAAGTGGTATCAGAGCGGGTTAGCTCTTGTGTTAGATCTTTTAATCTAAGAGTTGATCATTGATCCCTGTTATCATGGATAATTTGAAGTGTCTTTTTGCTCATGTTTGTGATAATTTGAATAAAGAAGATGCTATTGTTTTTGTTGATCTTATTGATGCCTGTGAAACTCTTCGTAAGGAATTATTGAAATCTATGAAAATTACTAAGAAATTCAAGGAAGAGTTAAAGTTGGCTAATCTTGAAAAAGAGGAATTGGTTGTTAGATTAGATGAATCTAATAAAAAAAATGAATTTTTGAGAAATCAAATTTCCTTTCAAGATGAGAAGATGAAAAGCTTGGAACAAAAGTTAGTTGAATCTAAAGCTAAAATTGAAAATTTGACTAGTACCAAGCCTGTTGTTGATAACAGATGTGTTTTTGTTTCTCTTAAGCCTAAAACTAAGAAAGTTTATATCCCTCCTTTCAAGAGGAATAATAAAGAAAATGTTTATTTTGCTAGGTTAGACAAAGGTAAAAGTTATGATGTAGACACTGAAGTTTCTAAACCTATGTCTAAACCTACTGTTAGAAAGCATAAAAATCTATTTTTGTGCCTACTTGTCACCTTTGTGGTTTTGTTGGTCATATTAGACCAAATTGTTCTTTGTTGAGGCAAAAACCAACATCTGAGACTAGAATTGTTGTTAGGAATATTGATGTTCCTAAGTTTGTTCCTGTTTGTCACTTTTGTGGTGTCTCCGGTCACATTCGTCCTAATTGTCATAAATTGAAATTTAAACATTCTATATTTCAATCTAGGATATGTGATGATATTTCACCTACCATAAGTCCAAATAAATTTTTTCATATGCTTTTGAAAAAATTAAGCTTGTTGGCTTGTGAAAGGAAATTGCAAGATTTTAGTCTTTCTCAGAAGATTGGTGTAATTCCTCAAATACACTCTGCTTCTCATGGATTTTCACCTACAAAGCCGAAGACTCGTGCTATATGGGTGAGAAAAGATTCTTTAAGGTGAGTGTTGTTGACTTGTCCCAAATTTAATTCTTTCAATTCATTGTGAACATGTTTTCTTTTAGTTTTTGGTTGTTTTATTTTTTCTTAGGTTGTTTTGATTATTAAAAAAAGACCAAAAACATTGAAATTTTCAAAAAGACAAAAATATTTTATTTTGTGTCTTGTTTTATTTTTCTTGAGGATTACATGAGTTATGATTTCTCTCTCTTGATTTAGAACATGCTTGACATTGTGGAGAAACGTGAATACTATGAGTGCTAAGCTATTTATGATTTTAAATGAGTATGTACTAGTTTTTATATGTACTCATGGGTTAATTAAGAAATTGATATTTCTTGTTTGTGTACCCTCTATAGCTTAGTTAAGCACTATCATGCATTGCTTTGCATTGTTCATTTAGCACAATGTGTGTTTTTTGTTTTTGGTCATAAATTTTTTTAACCAAAAAGACTTTTATTTGTTTTGTATTATTTTTCTTGGATTTGAAATCAAGGTTGGCCATATTATCTTTACATAACATGTTTATGTACCTTGTTTAGCTTTGATGAGCTTAATTATTGCACTTTACTAGTTTGAGCTTTGTAGTGCATGTTGTGTGGAAAGATGTTTATAGTTTTTGATCACATGATCTTGATCTTGAAGTCACATGCCTTTGATTAACGGACTTGAACTTATTGAGAAAGGCATAAATAACCATCTCACCACTGTTTACTAGCCAATCATGAACACCTTAGTGCATATCGTAAGATTTTGTGCTCGAGAAAGTGTAGCACATGCATAAAAAGAATATAAGGTGTAGCCTTGATTTAAATGCTAAAATTGGTGTGTAAATTATTGAGCTATAATAACTTTAAATCAAATAAAATTGGTGTGTACATTATCTCAGCTATCTTTAATAAGTTTATGATCAAATAAAATTGGTGTGTACAATATAAGGCATATCAAGAAACTTACATGATTGCAAGCTTGTTTTTTAGGAGATGTGGGACTTATATGATGTAACTTTTTAAGTGTTTGTCTCTTTCAAACTCTATGTGATGAATTTTGTAGAAATTGTGCTTGATTTTTATTCACATATCTCCTCACATGTATCTCAAGCTTTTGCTAGTTGCACACACTACACAAGTTACTCTTTACTAAACTTGGTACATTATATTGTGTGTGATTTTGTTGTGGCCATCCAAGATTAAAAGTTCCTTGATTTTAATGCAAAATGTGTTTAAAGTTTGAGATTTGAGGACAAATTGATTGAAAATCTTGATTTTGGAAGATCTGGGTTAAATTCAACGGTTTTTTGAAAAACTTTTCATCTCATACTCATGCATTTTATTCATAAAACATTGTGCTTTGAGGAGTTTCTGCATTTTTAAAATGCTCTGTTTTTCAAAAATTTGATTTTTCCAGATTTTCAATCGATCGAACCTGTTACTCGATCAATCGAAATTGTGATAAAAATTTTGGTTTGAATCTGCTTGGCTTGATTGGTATTCGATTGATGCTCGACCGATCGAAACTGAAAAATTTTCAGTTTCTAAGTTTTTGAACAAATTTTTTACGCATCATTTGTGTTTAGGATTCACATGCATTACATTATTTTTTGTATCCATCTTGCAGTTTTGCAGTCATATCTCTCATTGTTTTCACACATAACATGCATACACTTTGCTAAATTGGGTACTCAACTTGATTTAAAAATTGATTGATTAATTTTTTAGTTATGTACTTTTAGTATATGCTATTTTTATGTGTGAACTGCAGAAAATATTTTTCTTAAGAGATATGATGGATAATCAATGTGCCAATATTTGCTCTACTCATGCAACTATTTATAGGTCACATAATGTCAAGTTTGCATTTATTGAAAGAGAGAATATATTTTTTCATGTGTATCCTCAACTTAGCCGCTTAATTTTTTAAGTTTGGTCTGTGTCTTTTTATTTTCCCCACCTCCTAAATTTTTCCTAAAACTATTTTTCCCTAAACTTGTTTTGTTTTTCCTATTTTTATAGGGGAAGAAGCCTGTTTTTTAACCTTTGCTCTTAATAGGGAGAGTTGTCTCTATTTTCTATAGAGTTGAATTGTTTTGTGTTCCCTTAATTCTCTATTTTCTATTGACTTTTGTTGCGTATGTTTTTTAATTTGGGCAACAATGAGTTGTCTTTGTCAATACGTGACAAGAAGGGGGAGATTTAGATGAAATGTGGGAATCATGTTTGTTTTGTTTAGGGGGAGTTGAAATTGTTTTTGAAAGGGGGAGAATATAATATTTTTATGTATCTAACTTAGGGGGAGAGTTAGTTTGCATATTTGTTTTTACTTGTATTTTCCACACATGTGTTTATACATTTTGTTTAAGTGTTTTAGGAAATATATAGGTTGATTCAGTCGTGCTGCTGTCTACACTTGCAACTGATAGATAGTAGTTAGGTTGGATTTGTTATAATGTGAATTATTTGTGTAATGGGCTTTTCTTTGTAAACTTTGAGCATTTTAGTTTGTGTTTTGCCACGGATTGCCAAAGGGGAGTTTGTTAGGTTCTAAGTACTTAGGAACTAATGTATTAGAACTCTAATTTGTATTGTTAGTAAACCATGATCAAAACAGGTTTTTAGTCTTGTTTAGACTTGCTCAAAGTATATGCATTTTATGTAAAGTTGCAATCGAGTTGCTACAGAAGTTAGACTCGACGAGTAGAACGTTTTTCTGCAGAATTTTCCAACTCAGCCCTAAGCCCATATGACGTGTAGGGTTTTATGTTTTGCCCTAAGTATAAAAGGGAAAACCCTAGCCACGTTTTAGGAAGCTCCTTTTGCTGTGTGTGTGAATCTTTTGTGAGATCTAAATGTATTTGCCTTCACACACACTTAGGATTGTCAAGAAGGATAATTCGATTCAAGAACTTGATGATCATTCAGTTGCTGCAATAAAGAGCTTAAAGATATGAGTGGGAGTGCTTATACTTTCTGGGAATCCAAGAAAGAAGTAGTCCGTGGACTCGAAGTGTAAGGTTGAATTTAATTAACCATCTTGTTGGATTTATTCCGTGCCAAATTTGCTTGTAATTTAGTAATTAGTAACCCTGTATTTAGGTGGGAATCACATAAGGGTAGTGAGTAAGAGAGTGTGAAGAAATGCTCAAGATTGTGTAAGGATGCAGAGATTCGCGACTGGGACTTGCAGGTGACTCACGACTGGCAAGCCGCCAACTGCAACACACGAGTGAAGCATGCGAGAAGATGAACAGTCGCGCCAGCTAGAGCACTACAAGACAAAAAGTCTAGCCTAGCCGTTCTATTATCTCGCGGCTTGAACTGGCGACTCAGTCAAGTCACGAGGCCAAGCCGCCAACCAGCTCTGTTTTGAAAAACCTAACTCTTCGCATTCCATTCTCACCCTAGTATAAATACCCCTTATACCCACGAAATGTGGAGAGCTTCCAGAGAGAATTTTGAGAGAGAAACCCTAGAGAAAAACAAGATTGATTCATCCACAATCTTCATATAGAGACTCTTCAAATTCCTTTACTCTCACCCTCTCCATTGTTACATCCTTGAGAGGTTCTTACCCAAATCCTTTTCTCACTATACCCATATCAGTGAGAAGGCTTTTTGGTACTTTGGGAAGCAGTTAGGAAGGGACCAATGACTATTGGTTGATGCTATGGGCTATAGCGGAATTCGGTAAGCTAAAGAAGAAATAGGTTCGGCGTAACCTCATTGGAGCAAGAAGTTTGGAGGGCTTAGGTACACTGGGTACATTAGGCTTGGAGGGTCTTCTGCTGTTCATGTATCCCACTTACATTCTTTAGTGGATTATTTACCGCTTGGAGGGCGGCGAAGAGGTTTTACGCCGAGGGCTTTGGTTTCCTCTTCGATAACACATCGTTGTGTTGTCCTTGTGTTTGCATCTCTCTTCCCTTAATCTTTACCATTTAATTTCTGTTATGGATGTGATTTTATTTTGTTTAGATTTTTTATCAATTCTGGTTTAAGTTTATATTCATTTTTCACACATACATTGTTTGATATTAAGCTTGAATTGGTAATTTGTAATTGGGGGTCTAAACATTCATAGTGTTTTCAAAACTATTTGAACATTCAATTGGTATTAGATCGGGTGCACTCTTTGTGGTTTAAACACCTTAGTGTGATCCTTGACCCCGTATTGAGATGGACCGGTCTCAATCTTTAAATGTTCCACCATTTTTTGATGGTAACAACTATGCTTTTTGGAAAGTCCGAATGAGGACATTCTTGTGTTCTATTGATGATAATGTTTGGGATGCTGTAGAAGTACGTTGGACTAGGCTGGAGGCTGCTAAATCCACTTGGGTTAAGGCAACTCTTGCGGTAGCTAACGCTAACAGTAAAGCCTTGAATGCCATTTTCTATGGTGTTTCTCTAGAAGAATTTCACAGGATTTCGCACATCACTGTTGCCAAGGAGGCATAGGAAATACTGGAGACAACTTATGAAGGAACAAAGAAAGTAAAGGACACCAAGCTGCAAATGCTGACTACTCGGTTTGAGGAGCTCAAAATGAGTGAGGATTCATCCTTTGACTCTTTCTATAGCAAGTTGAACGAAAGCGGTCGTCGGCAAGTTCAATTTGGGGGAGAAAACGGAGGACTCTGAAGTTGTAAGGAAAATCCTTCATTCATTGTCGGAGAGCTTCCGTGCCAAGGTGACAGCTATTGAAGAGAGTAAGGGCCTTGATGATATGAAAGTCCAAGAACTGATAGGCTCACTTCAGACCTATGAATTGTCATTGTCCACACAAAGAAAGAGCAAATCTCTTGCTCTTAAGACAATTAATGAAAGGGTCGAAGCTCACGACTCTTTGGATGAGGATATTGTTGATAAAGATGTGGCATACTTGGCGAAGAATTTCCGAAAATTCTTGAAATTCAAGAACAATGGAAAATTTGGTGATAAAGGGAAATTCCAAAGCTCCGGAAAGGAGAGAAGGGAATTCAAGAAGAAAGATGGAAAGGAATACCAATCTTCACAAGGAATCACTTACTTCAAGTGTAACGGGCATGGACACTTCAAAAAGGAATGTCCCAATTATTTGAAATCGAAGGGCAAGGTGTGCCACAACTCTTGGTGACTCGAATTCATCCAAGTCTGATTCTGAGGAAAGCTGTGATGGAGAAGGGAATTACTCCGCCTTTCTGACTATTGCTCATGTTGAGTCTTCGGAGGACTTGAATTTGCTTGTACAAAAGCTTGGGGAGCATAGTGATGAAGAATCAATGAGAGTTGTTGAAGGATCAGAAGCTGAAGAAGATGAAAGCACAGCTGGTCTCCAAGAGAACTACAACTCACTTCTTGAGAAGTCAGGAGAATACACGAGGGTGGCCAAGGCGGCTGTGAAGAAGATGGAGAAAGTAGAGGAGGACTATCGAAGTCTCCTAGCGTGACATAAGGAGGCTAAGTATGAGATAGAAAGGCTGAATGAAGAGTTGTTAGAGGCTTACACAAAAGTGAGATTTCTTGAGCAAGAGGTAGTGCAAGCTGTTAGGTTCTAAAGACTTAGGATTTAATGTATTTAGAACTCTAATATGTATTGTTGGCAAACCATGATTAAAACAAGTTGTTTAGTCTTGTTTAGACATGCTCAAAGTTGTGTTGTTTATGTAAAGTTAAAATCGAGTTGACGCAGAATTTAATGTGCATTTCGGCCTGGCTCGATTAATCGAAGCTTAGGCTCGATCAATCGAAAATCGGGCAGATGCGTTTTTCTGCAGAATTTCCAACTCAGCCCTAACTCCTAAAAGGTTTAAGGTTTTATGTTTTTGCCTTAGGTATATAAGGCAAACCCTAGCCACATTTTTAGGTTGCTCAAATTGCTGTTTGTGTGAATCTCTTGTGAGATCTGTGAGGAGCTTTCCTTCACACAAGCTTAGGATTATCAAGAAGGATATTCGTTCAAGAACTTGATGATTATTCAGTTGCTACCATAAGAGCTTAAAGATACGCAAGTGGGAGTGCTTGTACTTGCTGAAGAATCCAAGAAAGAAGGAGTCCGTGGTCTCGGAGCTTGCACGTGGTCGTGTCAGTAAGTTTCTACTGATGGGTAGCAATAAGATGTTAGTGGTCTAAGTTTTATTGTAAAACTTCAATTCTTTCTATAATGGATTCAGGTTTATCTTGAGGATAGTTAGGTTAAATCCTCCCTAGGTTTTTGCCGGTGTGGTTTCCTGGGTCATCATATCTTTGTGTTATTTATATTTCCGCTGCTATATACTTGATATGATTGTTTGATTGTGATAACCTAGATTTGCATAATTTGACTAAGTTAATCACTTGGCTAATTAACTAGGTTAATCATGTTGTTGTTTAAGGGGTCTAAAAACAAACAAGTGGTATCAGAGCGGGTAGCTCCCTTGTTGTAGATCTTTTGATCTCCGAGCTGATTCTTGACCCCTGTTGTCATGGAACACGGACACTCTCTGGTTATTCCTCCTCACTTTGATGGGAATAATTATGCTTATTGGAAAGTAAGGATGAAAGCATTCCTGAAATCAATTGATGAGAGAGTCTGGAACTCCGTTGAATACGGATGGGAGAAGCCCACCACTCCTGTGAGTGAGTGGCAAACTTCTCAAAAAGAAGCAGTTGGGTTCAATAGCAAAGCTATGAATGCCATCTTTAACACTGTTTCTATGGAGGAATTTAAGAGAATATCTAATGTTGAGGTTGCTCACACTGCTTGAAAAATCCTCTAGACTATGCATGAAGGCACTAAGGTAGTTAAAATTAATAAGTTGCAGCAGTTAATATCTAGATTTGAAAGCATTAGGATGTCTGATGATGAATCTTTTGATGAATTCTATGCTAAACTAAATGACATTGTTAATTCTGCATATAATCTGGGTGAAATCTATGATCAACCTAAAATTGTTAGGAAGATTCTTAGATCTTTGACTGAGGACTTTAGACCCAAAGTGACTGCCATCACTAAGAGGAAGGATGTGGACTCCATCCCTTTTGATGAACTTGTAGGATCTCTTCAGTCCTATGAGTTCAACCTACCCAAAACTAGCAAATCCAAGTCAATGGCTCTTAAGTTAGTTGATGATGTTAAGGTTGGTGGATTTGATGATGAGCTCTCTGCTACAGAGATTGCTTACCTTGCCAAGAACTTTAGAAACTTTCTTAGGAATAGTAACAGAAGGGCAAGAGGTACAAACACTGCTGAACCTAGAAACTTTAGGAAGAATGATCCCACAAAGGTTAACAACAATGAAAAACCCAGAGAAAAAGTTAGTCAATCTTCAAACAATTCTTTGGGCCCTCAGTGTTTTGGATGTCAAGAGTATGGTCACATGAAATTTGAATGTCCCATATACTTGAGGTCTAAGGGGAAGGCTATGGCTGTAACCCTTAGTGATAATGAAGTTTCTGATGATGAGTTCGGATGTGACGAGGAGGGAAACTTCATTGCTTTCACTGCTACTGCTGTAGTCAATGAAAGTGTATATGTTGAAGAGAACCCTTCTGATGGAGAACTCTTTGAGGATGCAGATCTTCAAGAAGCCTACAATAAACTTTGCAAAATTGCTGCAAAGGATGCCATGAATGTTGAATTAGGCTTAAAGAAAATTGCATCTCTTGAGCTTGAAAAGAAAATTTTGCTTGTTAACTTGTTTGATGCTAATGAACTTTTGAACAATGTGAAAACTGAGAATATGCTCTTGCTTTATAAAGGTAAATCTTTGGAACATGATTTATCTGTTGCTAGATCTGCTAGTTCTAAATTTGATCAAATGCTGAGTGTTCAAAAGGCTCATTCTGACAAATCTGGATTAGGTTTTATTGGAAGCATCTTTGTGTCTGCACCCAATTCCACAAACTTTGTTCCTTCTTCTTCCTCTGAACACCCTGTAAGTGAGGTTGTGAGTGAGACTGCTAAACCTATAGAGGTCACACCTCCTAGGAAGATTAGGGTTGATCTGAAAAAGTCTAAACCTAAGGAGTCTACCCTTTCTAAGGACAAGATGCATGGTAAGCCTGTTTGGGTTTGTCATTTTTGTGGAAAGTCTCGACACATTCGTCCAAACTGTTACAAGTTGCAAGCAGCTAAGCGAGCAAATAAGCTGAAAGTACCTGTGCCTCAAGCACAAGATCCTATGGCACTTATTGGTGAATTGGTAAAGACTCTAAACCTTATTCCAATCCTGGAGTTGGAAATCACTCTAATGTGAATAAGAACTCTAATGCTCGTAGTGCATCTAAAAAGTTTTGGATGCAAAAAGGCTCGATCTAATTGAGTCTTTTTGACATGGTCCTTGTACTTCTTTGCTCTACTCTTTGTGACCATTGTTTTTTTTTTAGGATTTGCATTGCATAACATTCATGCATTTCATTCTAGGACTATTTTTTTTTTCCTCCCCTCTTTTAAAAAAAAAAAAAGTGGGAAAAGGAAGCAAATTGTGTTTTGTATTTACTCTCTTGGGTTTTGAAAACAAGGTTGGTCAATTTATCTTCACATTACATGTCTTTTGTACCTTGTTTAGCTTTGATGAGCTTATTTATTGCACTTTACTAGTTTGAGTTTTGTAGTGCATGTTGTGTGGGAAAGAAATTTATGGTTTTTGATCACTTTGTCTTGATCTTGAAGTCACATATCTCTAACTGTCAGACTTGAACCTTTTGAGAAAGGCATAAATAACCATCGCACCATTGTTCACTAGCCAATCATGAACACCTTAGTGCATATTGTAAGATTTTGTGATCGAGAAAGTGTAGCACATGCACAAAAAGAACATAAGGTGTAGCCTCGGTTTAAATGCTTAAAATTGGTGTGTACATTATTGGACTTAAAGCTAAATCAAATAATTAAAATTGGTGTATACATTATCCCAGCTATTTTATTAAGTTTCTGAACAACTAAAATTGGTGTGTATAATATGAGGCAAATTCAAGAAACTTACATGATTGCAAGCTTATGATCTAGGAGATGTGGGAGTTATATGATGTAACTCTTTAAGTGATAGTCTCTTTTAAATTCTATGTGATGAATTTTGTAGACTTTGTGTTCAATTTCTGTTCACATATCACCTCACATGTATCTCAAGTTTTTGCTAGTTGCACACACTACACAAGTTACTCTTTGCTAAACATTGTACATGTTATTGTGTGTGTTTTTGGTCTGACCAACCAAGTTTGAAAAATACTTTGAGTTTTATGCAAAACTGATTTGTTGCTTGAGAATTAAAAAGGGAGATTGTTTGAAATCTTAATTTTGGAAAATTGGGTTTAAATCTTGTGTTTTTGGAAAGCATTCCATATCATACTCATGCATTTTGTTCATCTATTTCTATGCTTTGAGGAGTTTTTGCCCAATATGTGTTTTTGTTTTTCAAAATTGTGTTTTTTTCTCTCAAAAATTAAGTGAGCCTTTGTCTGTTTCGATTGATCCAATCTATTTTTCGATCAATCGAATTTGTTTTAAAAATTCTTTATGAGTTTCTGTCTGTTTCGATCGATCGAAACTGATTTTCGATCAATCGAATATTGTGAATCAGTTTAAAAAAAAAAAAAAATCAGTTTTTGACTCGTTCAAAACACTTTTTCAAAAAGTTTTCCACTTTTCTGTCTCTCTCCGACTCGGACAAGCTCACTCATCAAATTTTTGTTCTTCTCCTCTAAGGCTGGTAAGTCCATTGTACCCTTTCTTTTAAGTTTATTTTCAATTTTCATGCATTTATCATGCATTTTTCTTTGAAAATTTCGAACCTATGCATATTGGGATTTTTGATGATTCAAGCTATTTTTTGTGAAATTGATCATTGGGTTTTTTTTGGGAGATGTTTTAAACTTGATCTATGATGCTTAATTTGATCAATTTGGGGTTTTGTGTTGAATTGAAATTCTAGGGCTTGAAATTAATCCGAATTGGGGTTTTTGTTCAAATTGGGTGAAATTGATGAAATTGGCTTGTTGAATTGATGCAATTGATCATTCTAAACTGTATGTTGTGTTGTGTGATGATCAATTGGTCAATTTGTTTTACAAACAAACAAGTGGTTTTTCAAATTTTGGGATTTTTGATAGAAACTCTTTGCTTAAGCCAAATTTTATGAATTTGAACTTAGTTTCACTGCATTAGAGCATGCATCATGTCATTTAATTTGTTCATGCATCATATAGATTTTTGTTCTATATTTGTTTTGTGCTAACTTGCAGTCTGCCGTTAGTTTTTCCTTTTTGTTCATTTTGGTTCTGCTTTGTGTCTGTGTCCTTTCCTTAGCACCAGACTAGAGCTCATAGGACTCTCTCCTCTTCTTCTGAGTCTCCCTCCAGGAGTGAGCTGTTTAAGGATGCCAAAAGCAGAGAGGCATATGATAAGTTGAACAGTAAGAGGAAAATTTGGGCTGAGCATTCTGTTGTTTTAGATGAGGTAGATCCTGCCATTAGGACAAATTTTGAGAGTAGAGGCTGGCTGTCCTTGTTGGAGATAGATCATCCACCCCCGACCACCCTGATTAGAGAGTTCTACTCGAACCTCTCTTGCCACGTCTATGATTCCAACACCCTTGTTAGGAGTTGGATACGAGGTGTTGAGTTCACCATTACCCTTAAGGTAGTGGCTGAGGCTCTTGGGGTCCCGGTCGTTAGACATCCTGACTATCCTTATGAGGAGTCTCCACCCTTAGATGATGTCATGTCATACATCACTGGGTCTTCTATCCAGTGGGGTTCTGATCCTCGGATCATGTCCGCTGAGCTTTCTGAAACTTCCTATCTTTTTCTTAGGATAGTGTGTCATTCTTTGTGGCCTATTTCTCATCTTCACACCATCCCTATTGAGAGATGTGTGTTTTTGTATGCCCTTGTCTCTGGTGCTTCTATTTCTTTTCCTCATCTGTTTCTTCGTTCTTTGAACGAGATTCATAGGAGTAGCGCTGTAGGTCATGCTCTTGTTTATCCTTTTTTCATTCATAGGATTTTGTTATTTTTAGGATTAGATGGTTTCCCCGCGTCTGAGCCCGTACATATTACTAGTCCCATAGGTGCCACCTTCCTTAGGCAGAGCGCTGCTCATTTAAGACCTCCTTGTGTTTAATCTTCTGTTGCTGTACCTCCTCCTCCCTATTCTACAGGTGATACATAGGCTGAGATGTCTGGTGCTACTACTGCTGCTGCTGCTGATGTTCCTCCACCGACTACTTCGGATGAGTTCGACATTCGATGTATGTTGGATCATGTCTTGACCGTTCAGGCGGTTCAAGGACAGGTTTTGATGGACTTGCTTGATGAGGTTCGTGCTATGCGTGCAGAGTTGGCGCATTTTAGACGATCTCCTATGCCACCTCCTTTTGACGATGGATTTTGATTGCCCTTTGGCATTTCGTCACAAAAAGGGGGAGTAGCATTTTTGCTTAGCTTTTGTATAGCTTGTAGAGTTTTTGTCGATAGGGGAAACTAATTTTTTTTGGTTGGTTGGAGCCTGTGGTGATTAGATTGTATCTAGGAGCTGCACTTTGTACTTACATTCCTTTTGGCTCTTGATGTATCTTTTGTTGGGCTATTCATGTTAGGGGGAGATACTTTTATTCTGTTTCTTGTTTTACTGCTTATTGATTTATATTTATGGGTTATTCATTTGATATATATCTTTATTTTGTCTTTTGGTGAAATCAAGAATTTATTTTGTTTACTTGTATTTTCCATACATGCGTTTATGTGTTTGTTGAGTATTTCAGGAAATACAGGTTGATTCAATTGAGCTGCTGTCTACACTTGCAACTGATGGATAGTAGTCAGGATTGGATTTGTTATGTAAAGGGCTTTATTTTGTAAACTTTGAGCTTTTAGTTTGTGTTTTGTCACGGATTGCCAAAGGGGGAGTTTGTTAGGTTCTAAAGATTTAGGATTTAATGTATTTAGAACTCTAATATGTATTGTTAGCAAACCATGATCAAAACAGGTTGTTTAGTCTTGTTTAGACGTGCTCAAAGTTGTGTTGTTTATGTAAAGTTGGAATCGAGCTGATGCAAAATTTAATGTGCATCTTGGCCTGGCTCGATTGATCGAAGCTTAGGCTCGATCAATCAAAAATAAGGCAAATGCGTTTTTCTGCAGAATGTCCAACTTAGCCCTAACTCCTAAAACGTTTAGGGTTTTATGTTTTTGCCCTAGGTATATAAGGCAAACCCTAGCCACGTTTTTAGGTTGCTCAGATTGCTATTTGTGTGAATCTCTTGTGAGATTTGTGAGGAGCTTTCCTTCACACAAGCTTAGGATTATCAAGAAGGAGATTCGTTCAAGAACTTGATGATCATTCAGTTGCTGCCAGAAGAGCTTAAAGATACACAAGTGGGAGTGCTTGTACTTACTGGAGAATCCAAGAAAGAAGGAGTCCATGGTTTCGAAGCTTGCACGTGGTCGTGTCAGTAAGTTTCTACTGGTGAGTAGCAATAAGATGTTAGTGGTCTAAGTCTTATTGTAAAACTTCAATTCTTTCTATAGTGGATTCAGGTTTATCTTGAGGATAACTAGGTTAAATCCTCCCCAGTTTTTTACCAGTGTGGTTTCTTGGGTCATCATATCTTTGTGTTATTTATATTTCCGCTGCTATATACTTGATATGATTGTTTGATTATGATAACCAAGATTTGCATAATTTGACTAAGTTAATCACTTGGTTAATTAACTAAGTTAATCCTGTCGTTTATGGGGTCTAAAAACAAACACAAGCAAATGCCAAGATAGAGAGGGTCTCCACTAAGAAGCTAGATGATGTTATTTCATCTCAAAAACATGCCTCAGACAAATCTGGGTTAGGATATACCGGAGGGAGTAGCTCATCGGCCAATGTCACCAAAGAAGTGAAGTTTGTGAAGGCCAAAGAGCCGGTTGTAGAAGAGTCTATTCCTGATAAAGTTAAGGTTGAAAAGAAGAAGAATGTGGCTGATTAACGGGTGTTAAATACATTCCATAGCCAATTAGAAGCCAGATGTGAAGCTAGAGGAAGATCACTTCCAAGTGCTTAGTTGAGTTTTGTCTCAAAACATGTTTTGCCTTGTACCTTTGTACTAATGGCTTTGTGCATCTACGAGCTTAGCTTGTTCTCTATGCACTCATATCATTGTGGAAGAAATCTTGAAATCTATGTGACTGTTGTAAATAGATCTTCAACCTTATCATGTATGATTAGTGAATGGTTTTGTTGATCTTGAGACATACATAGACTTGTGCCTATATATCTTCCCACTTTTATTTTATTGCTTTACTTAAAGAGCTCACCAAATGTAAATCTCCAAATGAAAAGAGATATTGAGCTGCAAAAGCCTGTCGCACATACTAGTATTTGACTAGGAAAAAGGGAAAGTGACCAAAAATAAAATGTATGATGCCCAAAAAGCCAAAGGCTAACTCATCAAAGTGAAATATCAAAAATTTCACGCATCAATCTCACAATGAGATGTGTTGATTCATAAAGATCAAATGATATGTTGAACACGGAGCCAAATGAAAAGTTTCAAAGTTATTGTACTCAAGTTTATGTGGGAGGTCATATATGCATTTTTCTATAATTGAGATGGGTCACATTATCTAGTGCTAGTTGTGTATGCCTTGATTGAATTGATCATTGAAATTTCACATTAGACTAAGGACTATCTCATTTTTGATATTCACACATAACACATAAGTCTATGTTCAATGAATGTCATATTTATTTGTGTGACTATACTTGATTAAATGTGTTTTCATATGCTCAATCTTTGTTGATTAAACACAAAAAGATTTTTGAGTGTTTTAGTCTGTTTTTGGAAAGTATTTTGTTTTTACAAAAGTTGTTAAAATTTCAAAAACAGTGTTGCCCTGTTCTGGCGACTCAGTCGCAGGTTGGTCCAGCCGCATGCCCCAATCACGAACTTTACTCAGAAGGTTTTCGCGTCTCATTGGCGACTCATTGGCAGGTAAATGCCCTAGTCACGAAAAATACTTATAATAAGTTTTCAAAATGTGAGTTTTTATGTTTCTTGCGGTTCAGTGTGGTGACTTATTCGCGGGTGGAAGGTCCAGTCGTGAGGGGTACACAGAGATTTTCGCGGCTCACCTCGTGACTCTCTCGTGAGTAGACCTTCTAGTCGCGAAAAATACTTAGAAAATTTTTCAAGAATCCTGTTTTCAAAGTGTCTTGTGGCTTACCCTGGCGACTTGACTCAGTCGCGAAAAACGCGTGTTTTGCGTTTTAAGAACAGTTTTTAAAATTTTTCAGTTTTTCCCTCGAATTTTTGTGACTATTCATTGTCTTCCCCATTTCAACCCTCTCTCAAACTCACCGTGTCACTCTCATAAACCTCCATCTTTGCATCATTTCAACCACCAATCTTCAAGAAAAAGGTATAGGTTTTCTCATTTTCTTTAAGTTCGTCATGTTTATAACCTTATTTTCTTGGATCTGTATGTTGTGGTTTTGGTTTGAGTTATGTGTGGCTTGCCATGTTCGAACATAGGTGTGTCTAAAATGTTTGATCTGGTTGGTTGGAGTTGGTTGTTTTTATTAAGACTGCTGAATATGTTTGTTATCATGATTAAGGTTCATTGAGCTAGTCTGGTTTCTAATCTTTGCTGCTTGAAATATTTCATACCCATAAGATATATGTGATTGGGATTCTCTGTGTTTTACTCTAAGTGTGAGTATGACTGTTTCAGTTTGAATATTTGGCTTATAATGCTTTGATTTTGTGTTGCCATATTGTGTGTGTGGTTATGTCTTAAGGGTTTGTCTTGAACATTTCATATTCATTAAGTTATGTCCCATTGACATATGCTTCTTTTGACTGAGTGTGGTTTACACTGTCCAAATAGTGCTGATTTCTACCTGTTACAGTCTACATCAATACAGACTGTACATTTTTGAATTGTTGGTTTTTGATTTGAACTATATTTAACTGATTTTCAACTGTGTTTGATCTATATGTCTTGACACTCAGTTACTCCCTATGTAACTAATTTGTTACTAATACATATGAATTTCCACCTATTGTGTTTTGTTCCTGTTGTGGCCTCTTCTACTTGTTTATAGATGGCTTCCACACCTACAAAGAAAAAGACTCCTGCTAAAAAGGCTGATAAAAGATTGAAAATGGATCATAATCTGTTTAGATCATACAAAGATTCTTTCATGAAGGGAACAATTATCCAGGAAAGGTTTGTGGACTTAGGGGACTTGAAGGATACCTTCATACCAGACTGTTTTGAGGGCAGAAGATGGGATAAGTTGCTGAGTGACCTACCTCCAGTTTGTGAGCCTTTAATTAGGAAATTCTATGCAAATGCTGTTATAAGGGAGGATGAGCTGAATTGCTAGATCAAAGGACATGAGTTCACCATAGATGTACATGATATTGATGAGGTTCTAGGGCTTGAAGGTTTAGAGGATCATGATTTCACTAATTACAAAGACAGGATGCTATCTATAGAAACTGTCTAGACTCGGATTGGTGGTGTTAAAGAGGGGAGATGTCTCAACACTAATGCCTTCCCTGCTGACATGAGGTGTCTGACCACCATCATAATGTTCAACTTGTATCTAGTAAGGAAGCTGACTACACTCACCAATGCCATAGCTATCTTCCTCATGGAGCTCAAGGAGAAAACTTTCATTGACATCAGCTCTCACATATTTGACACAATTGTGGATGAGACTAGAACCACCTCCAGGCCCAAGCTAATCTTTCCTAGCCTTCTCATGAGACTTTTCAGAGCAAAAGGTGTTGCAATCCCTCAAGATATCAGTCCCATGACTCCACTATCAATCATAAACAAACTAACCATCACAAGGATACAAGTTCATCTTCCAAGTGATGCAGAGGAGGGTGAACAAGGAGAAGGTGATCCTATGGAAACTGAAGTAGAGGCTGTAGGACAGACGTCGACATCCAGAAGTAGAGGGAAGAGGAGCAGGGCTTCAACCTCATCAGCTGTACATCCAAATGCATTTCAGATCATCCTGGAGAGGATTAATGGGCTCAGAGAGGTCCAGAATGAGCATACTGATAGGATGGCAGCTATTCAGGATCAGCTCAACATACTTTCAGCCAAGTTTGACAGCATCAACACCCAGCAGTGACCCTTTGGCCATTTCGGTCAAAAAGGGGGAGAATTTTTTAAGAAGCATGTCTTGAGGGGGAGTGCCATGTTGAGGGAGAGTAGCCAAAAATAGTGTTTATCTAGTTTATTGTTCAGTTTTATATTATGTTAATGACTATGATTATGGTGTGGTATTATATTTTTTTTTAATACTGTTTTCATTATGGGCTTGATACAATGTGTGAAACTTTGGTTTATATATACTTAAGATGTTTATTTTGTATGTGTTAAGAGTTTGTACCTGTTGCTTTGTAAGCTTTTAAGGTTTATGTACCCATGCTTTGTAGTTTAAGTACTTGATGTTAAATGTCATGCATTTTTCTTTAAGTACATCACTCTTGTGCCATTTGTTGGATTTTTATCCTTAATGCAACTACCTTGAGTTGTTGCATTGGTTGAGTGTTGGACATGCAAATGATACTTTGCAATTGAGCTTATTAGCTTGCATGTCCGGATGTTCATTCCTTGTGTATGAGCATTGTGATCACTTTGTATAAGTGACTGTTCCTGTTTGGTCAAGCCATGGTCTATGTCTTATTTCCATTTTGCTTGATCGCATTGTGCTTGCTCCATTTGCATTACAAGTTTTCTGCATACAATGATCATATTGTGTTGTTGTGTTTCAGGAGATACTTGTTCTTATGGTTTAAAAGCTTCACAAATTTTAAAGTTAGGTGTGAGTGAGTTTTGATCAATTGTTCCCAACTCATGCGTTAAGTCTAGAGTTTGTTGTAGGGTTTTGTCACGGAATAGCCAAAGGGGGAGATTATAAGGTTGAATTTAATCAATCATCTTGTTGGCTTTATTCCATGCCAAATTTGCTTGTAATTTAATAATTAGTAACCCTGTATTTAGGTAGGAATCATGTAGGGGTAGTGAGTGAGAGAGTGTGAAGAAATGCTCAAGATTGTGCAAGGATGCAGAGGTTCGCAGCTGGGACTCGCAGGTGACTCGCAACTGGCAAGCCGCCAACTGCAGCACACGAGTGAAGCGTGCGAGAAGATGAACAGTCGTGCCAGCTGGAGCACAAAAAGACAAAAAGTCCAGCCTGGCTGTTTTGTTATCTTGCGGCTTGAACTCGAGACTCAGTCAAGTCGCGAGGCCAAGCCGCCAACCAGCTCCGTTTTGAAAAACTTGACTCTTCGCATTCCATTCTCACCCTAGTATAAATATCCTTTATACCCACGAAATGTAGAGAGCTTCTAGAGAGAATTTTGAGAGAGAAACCTTAGAGAAAAACAAGATTGATTCATCCACAATCTTCATATAGAGACTCTTCAAATTCCTCTACTCTCACCCTCTCCATTGTTACATCCTTGAGAGGTTCTTACCCAAATCCTTTTCTCACCATACCCATATCTGTGAGAAGGCTTTTTGGTGCTTTGGAAAGCAGTTACGAAGGGACCAATGACTATTAGTTGATGCTATGGGCTATAGCGGAATCCGGTAAGCTAAAGAAGAAATAGGTTCGGCGTAACCTCGTTGGAGCAAGAAACTTGGAGGGCTTAGGTACACTGGGTAGATTAGACTTGGAGGGTCTTCTGCTATTCATGTATCCCAATTACATTCTTTAGTGGATTATTTACCGCTTGGAGGGTGGCAGAGAGGTTTTACGCCGAGGGCTTCAGTTTCCTCTTCGATAACACATCGTTGTGTTGTCCTTGTGTTTGCATCTCTCTTCCCTTAATCTTTTCCATTTAATTTCTGCTGTGGATGTGATTTTATTTGGTTTAGATTAGTTATCAATTCTGGTTTAAGCTTATATTCATTTTCCGTACATACATTGCTTGATATTAAGCTTGAATTGGGGGTCTAAACGTTCATAGTGTTTTCAACGCTATTTGAACATTCACGGAGCTATCATGGAGTCGTGGTAGTAAGTTTCCTACTCGAGGTAGCAATAGGATGTTAGTGGTCTAAGTTGCTATTGTGTAAACTTCAATTCTTTCATAGTAGATTCAGTTTACCTTAAGGATAGCTAGGTTAAATCCTCCCTAGGTTTTTTATCGGTTTGGTTTTCCTGAGTCATCATATCTTTGTGTTCTTTATTTTCCGCACTTTACATTGATATGATTTATCTGTATTAACCTAGATCTGCATAATTTGACTAAGTAATCACTCGGCTAATTAACTAGGTTAATCTGGTTGTGTTTTAAAGGGTCTAAAAATGTACAGTACCCACTTGTGTAGGTAGCCATGCCTTAACCCACTACACCTGCTACCACATCTACTACTAAACCTGCTAAGTCTTCTGCCAAGACCAAAAAGAAAAACTCTGCTTTTGATGGTGTCAACAGATCTGATAAAATTGCACTATTAAAACAAAAAATGGAAGGATGGAGAAGAAGCTGCAAATGCTAACTCAGAAGAAGAAGAAGATGACCAAGAATCCAAGGCGTCCTTAGAAGCCTCTGTTGCTAATAACGATCCTTATTACCTTATAATCAGAAATTATTTGGACATGATGAAGCTTCCACACCAGACTTTGGTGAGGATTAACTCTATCGGCATAATGGCCAAAATTGCTTAGTCCACAAACAAAGAATCTCTTGTTAAAGTTGTTGATCTGCATTGATTCCCTACTGAAGTTACAAAAGCTGCTTTGATTCCCTGATAGGAGTATGGCTCTTACTCTGGCTATTCCCCACAGGGGATGATTCCCTCTAGACATCACATGCTAACAATTTTGCTGACCTATAATGAATAGTAAAAATGTCAATTTTACTGTTCACTATTTACTATTTCAATAGTATTTTATTTTGCTTATAAAGGGGGGATGTCCCTTTCAGGCTAGATCACCCCTCAATTTTCCTAGTTTCAAATTCTACATAGTTTCTAGACTGCTTCCTAAGCTTGTCCTTTTTTCATTCCAGTTCAAAGCCTTGTATCTACTATTCTCCTGTAAGTGTTTTTAATCTATTATTGAAACCTTATTTTGTTAAAATACCAATTGCTTTTACTCTACTATTTTTATTTTGAAGCTTTCTTATTTTCAGCATTTTACTTCAAGTATTTTACTTTAAATATCTTAATCTATTGTGCACTTCCGCCCCCCTTATAGTTGCTATAAAACCCCCTACCCGAAAAGGTATTAATGCATATATATATATATATAGGGAAAACTACACATTTGGTCCCTATCCTTTACACAATATTTCATTTTGGTCTATAACCTTGCAATGTCATGTTAATTTAATTCTTACCGTTATTTCTTGGATGGAAATTGCTGACATGACAAATGACCAAAATAAAAAATTAGTTTATTGCTACATCAACGGAAACTAATTTTTTATTTTGGCTATTAGCTATGTCAGCAATTATCATCCAAGAGATAACGACAGAGACTAAATTGACAGGATCGACACTAAAAGGTTAGGAACCAAATTGAAATATGATGTAAAAGATAAGGACTAAACATGTAGTTTACCCATAAATACGTAGCTACCATTGTGTATTAAAGTGGTCTCCTCCAATAATGGTTTAGTAATAATAACATCTTTTATAATGTCTATATACATGGTTCAAAATCAAATCTAACATTCCTCTTCCACTATAATACTACTAAGAAAAGGAGTATCTATCCCTTGTCAAAAGAGTGGCTTAAGGGGGGGGGGGGGGGGGGGGATGCACATGGCAAATTACAAAAATGATATTCATGGAACCTAAAATTTTTTTAAGAGATATCATATTGTCAGAGAGAGAAAAAGTTTTGACTGATTGTATGATGGATTTTTTTAATTCTAAGATGAAAGTTCGAATAGCGTTGAAAACACTATGAATGTTTAGACCCCCAATTACAAAATATCAATTCAAGCTTATTATCAAACAATAAATGTGCAGAACATGAACATAAGCCAATGACAGAATTGATAAACAATCTAAACCAATTTAAAATCACATCCACAGCAGAAATTAAATGGTAAAAATTAAGGGAAGAGAGATGCAAACACAAAGACAACACGGCGATGTGTTATTGAAGAGGAAATCGAAGCCCTCGGCGTAAAACCTCTCCGCCGCCCTCCAAGCGGTCAATAATCCACTAGAAAATGTAGTTGGGATACATGAACAGCAATAGACCCTCCAAGCCTAATCTACCAAGGTACCTAAGCCCTCCAAGCTTCTTGCTCCAACGAGGTTGCGCCAAACCTTTTACTTCTTTAGCTTACCGGATTCTGCTATAGCCTATAGCATCAACCAATAACCATTGGTCCCTTTCAAACCGCTTTCCTTAGCACCAAAAGACCTTCTCACAGACGTGGGTACGATGAGAAAAGGATTTGGTCAAGAACCTCTCAAGGATATATCAATGGAGAGGAAGAGAGTAGAGGAATTTGAAAAGTCTCTTATTGAAGATTGGGGATAAGGCAATCTTGTTTTTCTCTGGGTTTCTCTCTCAAAATTCTCTATGGAAGCTCTCTATATTTCGTGGGTATAAGCGTCTATATATAGTGGGGTGAGAAAGGAATGCGAAGAGTCAGTTTTTCCCAAACAGGGCTGGTTGGCGGCTTGGCCTCGCAACTGGTCTGAGTCGCGGGTTCAAGCCGCGAGATAACGGCCTGGCCAGCCTGGGACTTTTGTCCTGTAATGCGACAGTTGACGTGACCCTTCACCTCCCCGCATGCTTCTCACGTGTGCTTCAGTTGGCGGCTTGCCAGTCGCGAGTCTGCTGCGAGTCCTATCCGCGAGTCTCTGCATCCTTGCACAATCTTGAGCATTTATTCACACTTTCTCACATACTACCCTTACATGAATCCCACCAAAATATAGGGTTATTAAGTGCTGAATTACAAGCAAATTGGCACGGAATAAAGCCAACAAGATGGTTAATAAAATTCAACCTTACAATCTCCCCCTTTGGCTATTCTGTGATAAAACCCTATAACAAACTCTAGACTTAACGCGTGAGTTGGGAACAGTTGGAAAACTCACTCACACCTAACTCTAGAATCTGTGAAGTGCTTGAACCATAAGAAAAAGTATCTTCTGAAACACAACAACACAATCTGATCATTTTATGCAGAAAACTTGTAGTGTATATGGAGTAAGTATAATGCGATCAAGCAAAATAGGAAAAAACAATAAACCATGGCTTGACCAAACAGACAATTACTACATACTAGTGATCATAATGCCCATTCTCTCAAGGAATGAACATCCGGACATGCAAGCAAATAAACTCAATTGCAGAGTATCATTTGCATGTCCAACACTCAACCAATGCATAAAACATATATGCATCTAGGAATAAGATCCTACAAGGGCACAAGAGTGATGTACTTAAAGAAAAAAGCATGGCATTTAACATCAAGTACGAGCTACAAAGCATGAGAACATAAACCTTAAAAGCTTACAAAAGCAACAAGTACAAACATAAACTAAGAACCTTAAAAACCTACAAAGGTACCAGGTACAAACACCTTAACACATACAAATAATATACTAAAGAAAATGCACAATATAAACTAAAAGTGGTTAAAGTTTCTCCCCTTCAAGATGATGAGAAGCTGTGATGCACTTGGAATATATATACTTGTAACCTGAAACACTTGCACAAAACACATTAGACCCTCAAGGTAAAGCAAGTCATAAAAGGACAAGTATAATGTAACAAGTAAATTACGATCAAGTAAACATGATATGAAACATGTGAGCAACTTGATCATACACCATACACCAAAACAAAGTTTTCTTATTAATACAATGTCTTCTCCCCCTTGGTATATGCATCTCCCCTATGGAAAATCTCTCCCCCTACAAATGTGCACGAGAAATTGAATTTCTCCCCCTAAGAATGTGCACAAGGGTCATATAGAAATGACAAAAACTCTCCGGTCTACTCTCTAGAGTATACTCTCCCCCTTTTTGTCAGGAATAGACAAAGAGTTAAGGAGAAACGAGGGCAAGATATGAAGGTATAAACAATGATAATGATGCATGAGGGGTGCGATATGAATGAGAAAATGAAGCTCAAACCTAAGACAGAACAAAAAGCTACATAGCATAAGGTAAACATGACATGCTAGGATGAAGAAACAAGATATAAACTAACGCATGACAAGGGTAGCAAAGGTGTGTGCAAAAGGTGGCAGTGCAATGCATGACCAATGCATGGAAAATGCATATGTGGGGCAAGGTGTGTTAAATACACAACCAATGAACCAAACATGTTCCTAATGAGGAAACATGAGAAACCCCAAAGTTTGGTACTCATCAGAGTCCAAACAAGTGAGAAAATGCCTAAGAGACATTTTATCAAACACCTAGCATGCACGCTATGAACAACAATGTGAAACAATGCATGAACATCATGAAATCCACCATTAATACATGCTCTTTTTGCCACAAGGGGCCAACATCCAAAGAAAATCATTAAAAGAAACCAATCCCATACAAAAATTTGACCAAAAAATAAGTTTTCCCAACTCCTATGATGAAAATCCCAACCAAGAGCACAAAACTCACCAAAACATAATCCAAGGATCAAAATCAAAGAAAAGAGTTTAAAATTATCTTAGAGATGTTAATGGACTGAAAAAAACCATTCAAATTGATTGGGTTTTGATGTAAAAATAGTGAGAGAGGGGTTTAAGATAGGATGGGAGAGGTTTAAAATAGGTTTCCCATGAAAAGCCCTTTAAAAAGCTGTTTCTGGGCGTTTGGTGACTGGGCGAGTCGCGAACGAGTCGCCAGTGAGCCGCGAAACATTCTATGTGAACTCGCGACTGGGCTCGCGACTTGGCAAGTCGTCAAAACTCGCGACAGAAACTTGCGACTGAGCAAGTCGCCAAAACGAGTCGCCAAAAATTCTGAAACTAGTTTTTCAACCCAGAACATGTTTAAACAATGAAAAACAAAGTAAGCACTCAACATGAACACAAAGAGTGATAAAAATCACTTTCAAATACATATAAAATGATCAAAAATCTTTTTGGATTGATCCATATAAAGTTGAGCACACATACATCACATTTAAACAAGTACAATTGAACAAATGAATAAAGTATTCATTGAACATTAGGCATGTGTGTTGTGTGTGTGTGTACCAATTGTGGAAAAGTCCTTAGTCTAGAGTGAAGCTTCAATGATCAATTCAATCAAGTCATACACAACTAGTACTAAGTCAAGTGGTCTATCTCAATTATAGAAATGAACATATATGACCTCCCACAAGAAAATGATTACATAACTTTGAAGCTTTTCATTTGGCTTTTTTACAATACATAACATTTGATCATTTTTGATCTTTACGTCTCTTTTTGAGATCGATACCTGAAATTTTTGATATTTCAATTTGATGGATAAGCCTTTGGCTTTTGGGCATCATACATTTTCATAAAAGTCGCTTTCCCTTTTTCCTAGTCAAATACTAGTATGTGCGACGACTTTTACAACTCATTATCTCTTTTCATTTTGAGATTTACATTTGTTGAGCTCTTTAAGCAATAAAAATAAAAGAGTGGGAAAATATAAAGGCACAAGTCTACGCATGTATCAAACCAACATGACTATTGACTAATCATTCATGACAAGCTTGAAGATCGATTTACAACAATCACACAAAGATGTCAAGATTTTTCCTACAAGGATATAAGTGCATGAAGAACAAGCTAAGCTCGTAAAAGCACAAAGCCATTAGTACAAAGGTACAAGGCAAAACTCACATGTGATATGTGCTCAAACATATACGATCAAACTTTTTGAATTTTTCACTTTTTATGTGGTTTTGGATTTTTTCTCACACAAAAACTAAAACATAAAAGTAAGATCAAAACAAAAACAATGCGTATGAAAAAATGCAAGATGCACAAAATGCATGAAGATATGAAGCATCTAAGACATAAGGGGTCTTACAAAGATCGAAAGAATTAGATCAAGGACCAAAAGAGCAAAAGTTCAACCATAGGAACCCTTCCTTATCCAAGCAGAACGATTGTTTGGAATGAGTGTCTCAAGAGAAGTGAGACTAAGGTTGGAAGAATGAGAACCGGAGATGCACATAGTCAAGGAGTTAAGAGCATTAAACATTTTCTTTAACAACATGCTATTTTCACTCAAATCCGGTTTACTCTTTTTAGCACAACTTCCAAAAAGCTCAAGTTTTTCTTTTCTTTTGATTCTATTAAAAGCATGAAACTTAGAGCATTGAGGTCTTAGATGACTAAAGGCACCACAATGGTGACAAACAATGTGTTTAGGTCCATTAGGCCTTTTGGGAAGGGATCTAACAATATTGTTTTGTTCTCTCTTCAACTTATGACATTGAGGTCTTATATGACCAATCACACCACAATGGTGGCAAGTTGGAACAAACTTAGATCCATCTAAAGCCTTAGGTCGAGACCTAAACGGAGGCTTTTACTTAATAGCCTTTCTCTCTACTTTTTGGTTTCTTTTATGTGGAGGGATGTACACAGATTTGTCCTTAGAGGTAGAACACACATTAGGCACAAAATCGGGTACCACAACATGATTGCAACATATATTATCATCCTTTTTAGCAAAAGGTTCAACAATCAAACACTTGGCATGCATCTTAAGAGATTCATTTTCACATTTTAACTCATCAACAAGTTTGTTAGTTAAAACAAGTTTAGCATCCAAGTCCATATTCAAATAGTCAAACTCTTTTAGCTTTTCAAGAGAATTTCCAGTAAGTTTCTTATATTTCTCAACCAATTTGTTGGATTCATTGAGTTTAGCAATCAAATCATCCTTTTCACAAAATAACTTGCTCAAATTCTTTTGAAACTTCTTAGCCTTTTTTTTCAAGAGTTTGTCATTTGGAATATCAACAACACCCAAAGATTCATGTAACATGGCATCACAATCATGAGGATTCACACTCATAGAGGCATATTCACAAACATGTGACATGCCACATTTATCATCAACCAAATCACACGAAGGGGCATACAAAGAACAATCCATGGCAAATAAACCAAGGGGTCAAGGAACACACTTAGGTATTTAAACCACAACAAGTGTACCTGCTCTGATACCAATTGAAAGTTCAAATAGCGTTGAAAACACTATGAACGTTTAGACCCCCAATTACAAAATATCAATTCAAGCTTATTATCAAACAATAAATGTGCGGAACATGAACATAAGCCAATGACAGAATTGATAAACAATCTAAACCAATTTAAAATCACATCCACGGCAGAAATTAAATGGTAAAGATTAAGGCAAGAGAGATGCAAATACAAAGACAACATGGTGATGTGTTATCGAAGAGGAAACCAAACCCCACGGCGTAAAACCTCTCCGCCGCCCTCCAAGCAGTCAATAATCCACTAGAAAATGTAGTTGGGATACATGAATAGCAATAGACCCTCCAAGCCTAATCTACCCAGGTACCTAAGCCCTCCAAGCTTTTTGCTCCAACTAGGTTGCGCCGAACCTTTTTCTTCTCTAGCTTACCGGATTCCGCTATAGGCCATAGCATCAACTAATAACCATTGGTCCCTTCTAAACTACGTCCATTAGCACCAAAAGACCTTCTCACAAATGTGGATGCGATGAGAAAAGGATTTAGTCAAGAACCTCTCAAGGATGTATCAATAGAGAGGAAGAGAGTAGAGGAATTTGAAGAGTCTCTTAGTGAAGATTAGGGATGAGGCAATCTTGTTTTTCTCTAGAGTTTCTCTCTCAAAATTCTCTCTCGAAACTCTTTACATTTCGTGGGTATAAGGGTCTATATATAGTAGGGTGAGAAAGGAATGCGAAGAGTCAGTTTTTCCCAAACAGGGCTGGTTGGCAGCTTGGCCTTGCGACTGGTCTGAGTCGCGAGTTCAAGCCGCGAGATAACGGCCTGGCCAGCCTGGGACTTTTATCCTGCAGTGCGACAACTGGTGTGACCCTTCACCTCCCCGCATGCTTCTCACGTGTGCTGCAGTTGACGGCTTGCCAGTCGCGAGTCAGCCGTGAGTCCTAGCCGCGAGTCTCTGCATTCTTGCACAATCTTGAGCATTTCTTCACACTCTCTCACATACTACCCTTACATGAATCACACCTAAATACAGGGTTACTAAGTGCTGAATTACAAGAAAATTGGCACGAAATAAAGCCAACAAGATGGTTGATAAAATTCAACCTTACAATCTCCCCCTTTGGCTATTCCATGACAAAACCCTATAACAAACTCTAGACTTAACGCGTGAGTTAGGAACAGTTGGAAAACTCACTCACACCTAACTCTAGAATCTGTGAAAATCTTGAACCATAAGAACAAGTATTTCCTAAAACACAACAACACAATCTGATAGGGGATAAAGGCACAAACGCTCGACACACGCATTGATGCAGATCAGGCAAAGAGAAGACGAGAGCCTAAGATCATACGTCACTTGATTCAACAAAGAAGCCCTGCTGATAGAAGAGGTGGACAAGATGGTCCTTGTGACAACTTTCTCTAGCGGGCTCAAAAAAGGAGAATTTCTTTTCTCAATCCAGAAGAATGAGCCAAAGGTTGTGGCTGATATACTTTCTAAAGCTACAAAGTACATGAATACGGAAGACGTGCTTAATACCTGAAAGGACGGAAAGAGTAAAAGGAAAAGAGAAAAGATAGAAGATGCCTAATCTGACGCTATGAAGAGGACCTCCCAGTTTGAAGGTAGGAAGGATGACAGGAGGACAAGGCCTCCCCTTGGACGAATCATCAACTTCACCCCCTTAAATACTCCCCTGGACCAGGTGCTAATGCAAATTAGAGACGATCCAGCACTCAAATGGCTACAAAAGCTAAAGGGAGACTCAAACAAGCAATCCAGGGATAAGTACTATCATTTCTGTCGTGATCACAGACACGATACCTCAAACTGCTTCGAGTTAAAGAGTTAGATCGAAGCCCTAAATTGCAGTGATTTATCAGAGGCAAGATCGATGAACAACTGCCTCAAGGGACAGAAAACCCAGGGAGAGTGGAGGAGTGACCTAGAGCACCCCTTAGAGAAATAAAAGTGATTGTAGGAGGCTCGGCATCGGGTGGAACTTCTAAGACATCAAGGAGAGCATACTTGCATATGGTATAGAGTCTTTAAATTACAGGACAACCTCCCAAGCAATGTTGGATGGAAGACTCTCCAGTCACTTTTTCTGAAGAAGATGCCTAGTGGCTCTATCACCCACATGACGATGCCCTAATGATCACCCTGACGATAGCTGATTACACCACTAGACGAGTAGTAGACAATGGAAGTTCCGTGTATATTCTTTATTACCCAGCATTTTAATAGATGAAAATTGATAAGAAGCTGCTTAAGCCAACAGACACCCCATTGGTTGGCATTGGAGGAACGAAAGTGCACCTGATGGGAACTGTCACCTTACCCATTACCATAGGCACCTACCCAAGACTACGGACTAAGGAGGTTGACATTCTAGTAGATGACTGCTCATCTGCTTTTAATGCTATAATCGAAAGACCAACTCTTAATGTGCTAAGGGCTACTACTTCAACATACCACCTCCTGGTCAAGTTTCCTACAGAGTATGGCATAGGGGAAGCAAGAGGAGATCAAGCTGCCGCAAGGGAATGTTATGTAGCCATGCTCGACATGGACGTATAGTTGTCCACCATGATCATTGAAGGCAGAAGATCAGTGGTACAGCCAATGGAGAAATTGGAAGAAGTCACTCTGAATGACAACCACCAGAAAAGGGTCATACGCGTGGGACCACATGCAATGGACACAACTCGACCAGAACTGGTACTCTTCCTAAAGTGTAACACCGATGTGTTTGCATGGAGTCATGAAGACATGCCAGGGATTGATCCTAGAATAATGGTTCACAGACTCAACATAACACCATATTTTCCTCTAGTCCGACAAAAAAGGCGTGTCTTTGCACCCGAGAGGAACAAAGCCATAGTTGAAGAAGTGTAGAAGCTACTAGCTGCAGGGTTCATCAAAGAGGTTTATTATCTAGACTGGCTCTTCAATGTGGTGATGGTCAAGAAAGCTAATGGTAAGTAGAGGATGTGCGTAAATTTCACTGGTCTAGACAAAGCATGCCCGAAAGACAGTTACCCCCTTCCTTGTATAGATCAGCTGGTAAGCTCTACAGTTGGTCATCAACTCTTAAGCTTTATGGATCCTTTCTCGGGATACAACCAGATCAATATGCATGAGATTGATCAATAGAAGACGTCCTTCATCAATAGTCAAGGACTGTTCTATTACAAAGCATGCCTTTTGGCCTAAAGAATGCTAGGGCTGCCTACCAACAACTGGTGAATAAGATGTTTTAGCCCCAAATAGGAAGAAACGTGGAAGTCTATGTGGACGATATGCTAGTGAAGAGTAAAAAGGAGAGTCAGCAACTGGCTGGCCTACTGGAAACATTTGAGACACTCTGACGTTATAACATGAAGCTTAACCCTAACAAATGTGCATTTGGAGTCTCGTCGAGTAAATTTCTAGGCATCATGATTTCGTAATGGTGCATTGAAGCTAATCCAAGCAAGATTCGGGCCATTTTGTATATGGAACATCCTAAGAGCATCAAAGAAGTACAAAGCTTGAATGGAATAGTAGTAGCCCTCAACAGGTTTGTATTAAGAGCAATAGATAAGTACCTACCATTTTTTAAGACATTGAAGAAAGCCTTCAAATAAACTAATGACTAGCAAAGGGGTTTTGAAGAACTGAAGGCATACTTGTCATCTCCCCCCTTACTCAGTCCATTAAAACCAAACGATGAGCTTTTCCTCTACTTGGCAGTATCACCTGCAGTCGTTAGTTCAACCTCGATTAGAAAAGAAGAAAGGATACAGATGCCCATGTACTACACCAATAAAGCTTTGAAGGGAGCCGAGGAGAGGCACCCTTTATTGAGAAAATGGCACTCGCTCTAGTTATGACTACCCGCAAGCTCAGGCCGTACTTTCAAGCTCATACCATAATTGTCCTAACGAATAGACCATTAATGAAAGCCATGAATAGCCCTGATGTAGCAGGGAGAATGGTCCTTTGGGCCATCAAACTGAGAGAGTTTGATGTCCAGTACCAACCAAGAATAGCCATCAAGGCACAAGCTTTGGCAGACTTTGTGGCAGAATTCACACCTACTGAGGATGGAGAAGGTGTGGTATGGGGGGCAAGACCATGAGTCGTCAGTATTAACAACTCATCTAACAAGCATACTGGTGGAGTTGGTGTTATACTGAAATCACCAAAGGATGACGTAATAGAGTGTGCTGTGAGGCTTGATTTTTAAACAACAAACAACGAGGTTGAATATAAGGCATTCCTTGTCGGTCTCGACTTAGCTAGAGCTATCATAGCATCGTCAATGGTCATTCGTTATGACTCCCAAGTGAATACTAGATAGGTCAATGGAGACTATAAGGCAAAAAGAGAGCACATGAGGAAATATTTGAACCTTGTGAAGTAGCACGTGGGTCGTGACTCAGGCGTAAGATTCGTGCAAGTCCCAAGAGAAGAAATTGTGGACGCTGACCGTTTAGCCAAGGCTGCTTCGGCTGAGGGCATGATACTGGATGGAAAAGTACTCTCTTTCGTACAGTATGCACCTGCCACGGACTAGATAGAAGTGCAAACGATTCCACCAGGGGATAATTGGATTGTCCCTATCATATCTTACCTAAAAGAGGGACGACTCCTCGAGGATCATGTCAATGCAAGGAAGATGAAGATTCGGGCATCTCGTTTCATCTTGATAGGAGACATACTATACTAGAGGAGTTTCACTTTTCCATACCTGAGGTATTTAGCCCCGGACGGAGCAAATTATGTAATGAGAGAAGTACATGAAGGGATTTGACAAATGCCAACGCTTTAGTAGCATCCCTCGACAGTCGCTAGAGCATTTCACTCCTATGACATCTCCATGGCTTTCTACGCAATGAGGACTAGATATAATAGGTCCATTCCTAATAGCAATACAGCAACTCAAGTTCCTTGTAATTGGCATCAACTACTTTATGAAATTGGTAGAGGCTGAGCCTTTAGCCATCATCATAGAAAGGAATATTAGGAATTTTGTATGTAAAAACATTGTTTACCGCTTTGGAATACTAAGAGTGCTGGTCTCCGACAATGGAAAGTAGTTTGACAACGAAGTGTTTTGAGACTTCTGTCAACAGCTATCGATTAAAAATCACTACTCCTCATCGGCACATCCTCAAGCTAATGGACAGGTAGAAGTAGCGAACCAATCCTTACTCAAATTGATCAAAACTTGGCTCGAGCAAGCAAAAGGAATATGACTAGAAGAGCTCTCGAGTGTCCTCTGGGCATACCACACAACAACACGAACTCCCATCGGATAGACTTTATTCATAAAAAGACTTACTCAGCACCACTAGAACCTGACGAGTAGCAAATGTGCACAAGTGAAAAGACTTATCTACTCCTAAATGCCATGAAAATCTATCGAGTAGCACTTGGTGGACCAGGATAGAACCATTACTCTCGAATCCTACCAACCAGACGAGTAGCACCAAGTGTTCTAGTAGAAAACAACTACTTCCAAGTTTGCC
Source organism: Quercus ilex subsp. ballota (assembly GCA_032727855.1). Taxonomy (NCBI): domain Eukaryota; kingdom Viridiplantae; phylum Streptophyta; class Magnoliopsida; order Fagales; family Fagaceae; genus Quercus; species Quercus ilex. The sequence continues at coordinate 51,300,859 of CM064908.1, forward strand.
AATACCAGTTAATATAAGAGGAGACGAGTTAAAAAGTTAACAAAAACTCATACATTCAATGAAATTATACATGTCAAAACCATGGACCCATTGTCTCAAATGAAAGTACCAAACACAAATGTATGAGAATAAAAGTGCAAAAAATAAACTAAGTCTAATGACCAACTTGGTCATTCCCTTTTTCCTCTTCAGCAACACCATCTACTTCTTGGTCAGCACCACCACTTATCATAGTAGCAGTAAAACCCTCCTCAGCATGGATTTCAATCTTCAAAATGTCTAAGTCCTTAAAGGCTATAGAAGCTTGAGCTCGGAAGTATTCAAATCCTCGCACATACTAGATGCCCAGATCATGAAGGTACTCTTGTGAGGAGGAGTACTTAGCAATGGCACTTGTATTGGGCATTGCTCAGCTTCCCTCATAGTTTTTCCAAATCCTTAGAGAGGCGTATTTTTTCTTCCTCTGCGGCAATGAAGTGGTCTGCTTGAGAAGAGCATTGCTTCTCGAGCTCCTTTCCTTTGCCCTCCAAGAGAGCAACTTTCTCTGTCAATGGGATGACTGACCCCTGTAGCTCTTTAATGACCTCATTATTGCCCTTCACACGCTTCTGAAGATTGACCACCTAGTTCTGACTATCCCCGCACCTTAGCTCAAAAGTCTTCATCCTCACCATTGCCTGAATGACAGACGAGCAGATGAGTAAGAAGGGGACGAGTAATGAGTATTTATAAAAAGAAGTGAAGAGGAAATACCTTGACAAATTCATACAGCCTAGACTCCCCAATAGCTCTAGGAGCATACTCGTCACAATCATCTATATCCTCTTCCTTAATAATAGACATAACTTGCTCCACAGCTTAAGTAACATCATTAACGAGTAGGGGAGGTTTGGGAGGAATGAGAGGACCCTTTCCCCTGCCATGTGCCCTTGAACGCTCAACAGAAGCTAGAAGACCAGGAGTCACTAAAGGATGAGAAGGAGTCTCCTTTAGACGAGTAATGGTCCCAAAGGGCTTTGGGGAAGTATCCACACCAAACTTCCTCTTGTCACCAGGCTTAGGAAGTTGAAGCTTTCCCTCCTTAATTGCTGCTGCAGCAACCACCTCCTAAACCCTTTTATTTTTCTTGGGTGCACCCACCTCCATCTTTACAAAAATAAATGTTAGTGCATATGCTAAAAAGGAAATGGACAAGCCAAGTTAAAACACTTATGTCTTTGGGAAGTACTCCCGTGACAACAAATTGCTTTAGAGGGGACAGGTCCTAAACAATATTTATGAAGGTTATCTACCATAACCAAAGCCCTCCAGTTACGCTTAGCAACTGAAAAGCTTGTTGCCCTCTCTATCTTTTCTAATTGTTCTATAGTCAACCTTGGTAAAACTTGAGCTGAAAAATGAAAAGCAAGTTAGTATAAAAAAGGGAGTAAAGCGGATAAGTAAGCTAGACAGGCAACTCACTAGACTTTGGTAACACCCCCTAATTACAAGTAAGCTCCTCAGGGCTACATACCCAATCTGACCTAAGCATAAAGAAAAATTTCTCTTTCCAATCCCTATTGGATGAAGGAATCTTAGTGACCAACTGACGCTCCCTTTTTCTACACTTGAAGAAATACATCCCCTCGGCCTTAGAAGCACGAATGGGTTTGTAATAGTGAAAATATTCATCCAAGGAAAGGGCCTTTCGACCCTCACTCATAATCCCCAATAGGATCTGAGCTCCCATGAAAGCACACCAAGAGTTAGGTGCTAGTTGTGATATAGCTATACATAACCTCCTGAGCAACTTCCTAGTGAGTTCGTTAAGCGAAAGCCTCAACCCACTTATAAAAGAGCCCTCATAAAGTCCGACACCTTCTCCATCACGGGAATAAAACTTCTCGCCAATTTCAACTATCCCAGTGGGCACGTTATGAGGAATCTAGAACTTAGAATTTAACTTATCTAGCCTCTTGTCAAAAAGAGAGGAAAAATGCTTGTTCACCTCCCGTTCGTTAGGTAAGATAAAGGGACGATTAAGACCCTCAAATGGAGGAGAACCATCATCCCCACTCACTGAAGCATAGCCTGACGACCCAACTTCTGAACTAAATTCAGAAGACTCAAAACCAGACAAGTCCTCTCTTAGCTCATCTCTATATGGGCCTGTATGTGAAGGACAGCACATCATCAAGTGAATCTATACTAATACTTCGCAACAACCCACGATCGTCCAATTTTCTATGTTTGGATGACGAGGGGCTATTGGTGGACCCGAACTCACTCATTCTTACACCTACAATGATAAAATAAAACTAAGTCCACTCTAGTGATCTAATTTTTCTTATCAAACAAGGGGAATAGAAAGAAAAGGGGTGGAATAACTTACCAAAAAAGTAGACGACCACAAGCGCGTGAACTTGAAAGTTCGGACAACCACCAAAGAGACGACTACAAGTATGTGAGCCTCAGAAAGTTAGACAACCACAAGAGTAGACGACCACGAGTACCGAGACTCAAAAACTTTGAATGAGTAGATGCGCTAACAACTTCAAACTGTACTTAAACAAGTCAGAGGAGTAGGAAACAGACGAGCGTAAATCGGACGACTTAACAAGTTCTAAAGGTGATTTGAATAGAAACTTCGAAAATGAATGAAGTTTGAAGGGGATATTCGCCTATTTATAGGCAAAAAATATTGAGAATGACAAACAACATGACTATTGGCCTATCTTGGGCCACCACGTGTCACGAAAAAAAAAAATGAGTAATTTTGTGGCCTACCTGCAAAACGGACAAACTTGGAATGGGGGGCAGCTAATGGGGAATATTTTGACTAACTCCATAGTTAATCTTCTGAAATGTTCTACTCTTCCCAAATAAGTTGGTCTTCCAAAAAGCACCTACTCACCAAAAGTGGAAGACAAGACAAAACCAGCATAGACATATGTCATGACCAAAAGCTAAGGAGTAAGACCAAGCACACTGAACTCATGTTACAAAGCCAATGTTACCTAAGACTCCTACATACACATGGCTGTCGGTAATGGGATAACCCTTATCTCCTACAAATCAGTTAAAGGATAACTACTCACTCTCTACAAATCAACTATGGGATAGTTCCCACACTACACACACAAAAAAAAGAAAAAAAAAAAGAAGAGAGAACTATTGCGGCGGGTGTAAAAACTGCCACTATATGTCACATATTGCAGCATTTTTTTAGACCACCGCTGTACATTGGATCAATTATGGCATTTTTTCGAACCACCGCAATAGTTCTAATCTTTTGCGGCGCACTACAGTGGCGGTACATAGAACCGCCGCAGTATATATGTTTTAGTAGCGTTAACTTAGATATAGCGGCAATCCAAAAACCTACCACAATAAATATAGCATTTTGCGGGGATACTATAGCAGCGGTATCGTAAATCGCCGCAATATGTAAGTTGTAGCGGCGTTGAGATGACCACCGCAATAAGTACCTATTTTGCGGTTCTTAGTTATAGCGGCGGGTTGGACCGCTGCAATAGACCTTTAAATTTCCCTCTTCCCCCATAATTTCCCTATGTTTTTTTTTTTTTTTTTTTTTTTTTGCCTTCCCACTTAAGTTTTCACTTTAGCACCATTAGCCCCAAAATCTCACTCTGTCAAAATCTCTTCACTCATAAATCTCACTCTCACAAACCAAGCTTCAACTCTCACAAAATTAAGCTTCAGCATCGTTAGCCCCAAAATCTCAATCTCACAATACCAAGCTTCCTCACCATAACCAAGCTTCAACTCCATCTCCGCCGCCGCCACCTTGCATCCTCGCCATTGCCACTCTCTTTAGGTCCGGCCCTGGCATAGGCCCAGGCCCAGTCTTCTGCCTTGCCATCGCATCGTCATTCTCTCCCGTCGACGGGTCAGGTAGCCTCATAAGGATTGGATTTCGATCCAGCTTCATCTTCGACCAAACCCACCTTTCTCAGGTACATTTTTACAGATTGTTAAGGTTTTTAAGGCTAACAAAAACACAAACATCTTTTGACATCTTTTATGTGTGTGGTAAATGAATTTGATTAGGTTCTGATTCTGAATGGTGAAACTATCAAATGGGTTCAACCCAATAGGTTTGATCTTTTATGGTAAGTTTATTTATTTATTTATTTATTTATTTGTTGATTAATGAGTGCCATTGGTTTTATTTTATCTATCTGCTTCTTTTATTTTTGTTGATGAATGAGTGCCATTGTTTGAAGGCAAAGAATGTCTCATTGGTAGCCATCTCTCATCTATGCCTCCAAATCTTCTTCTCTATGAGAACATGTTTAGGTGTTACATTTATAGGATTAAGTTCTTTGCTTTTGAGGTTTGCCCTGTTTTGCTTGTTAGAGTGGAAGAGCAGCCTAATGGGTGTTGCATTAGGCTCTTGTCTTGCAAGGTTTCTACTTTTGCTATTGAAAGTTCAAATAACGTTGAAAATACTATGAACGTTTAGACCTCCAATTACAAATTACCAATTCAAGCTTATTATCAAACAATTAATGTGCGGAACATGAACATAAGCTAAACACAGAATTGATAAACCATCTAAGCCAATTATAATCACATCCACAGCAGAAAATAAAAGGTAAAGATAAGGGAAGAGAGATGCAAATACAAGGACAACATGCGATGTGTTATCGAAGAGGAAACAGAAGCCCTCGGCGTAAAACCTCTTCGCCGCCCTCCAAGCGGTCAATAATCCACTAGAAAATGTAGTTGGGATACATGACCAGTAATAGACCCTCAAAGCCTAATCTACCTAGGTACCTAAGCCCTCCAAGCTTCCTGCTCCAATGAGGTTGCGCCAAACCTTTTTCTTCTCTAGCTTACTGGATTCCGCTATAACCCATAGCATCAACCAATAACCATTGGTCCCTTCCAAACTGCTTTCCTTAGCACCAAAAGACCTTCTCACAGACGTGGGTGTGGTGAAAAAAGGATTTGGTCAAAAACCTCTCAAGGATGTATCAATGGAGAGTAAGAGAGTAGAGGAATTTGAAGAGTCTCTTAGTGAAGATTGGGGATGAGGCAATCTTGTTTTTCTCTAGGGTTTCTCTTTGAAAATTCTCTCTGGAAGCACTCTACATTTCGTGGGTATAAGGGTCTATATATAGTGGTGTGTGTTTGGAATACGAAGAGACAGTTTTTGCCAAACAGGGCAAGTTGGCGGCTTGGCCTCACAACTAGTTCACCTCCTCGCATGCTTCTCACGTGTGCTGCAGTTGGTGGCTTGCAAGTCGTGAGTCCTAGCCGCAAGTCCTTGCTTCTTTGCACATTGTTGAGCAATTCTTCACACTCTCTCACACACTACCTTTACATGAATCCCACCTAAATACAGGGTTACTAAGTGCTAAATTACAAGCAAATTGACACGGAATAAAGCCAACAAGATGGTTGATAAAATTCAACCTTACAGCTATCTACTTTGTGTGTGTGTGTGTGTGTGTGTGTTTCTTTTGGTTTGAATCTGGTGGTACCATTTTGGCCTTTATTCTGATAATTGTTTGTTGGTACAGCTCAAGGGGTCTCCAATGGTTGCTGCGCAGAATGACAAATTTGAGGGTGAGTGATTTTGTAATTGGTTTGTGACTTACTGTTATCACTAGACAAATTGGAATGATATATGGTTGCTATAGCATTTGAATTAGAAACTACTTAGTGTGGAGTTCATGATAGAGTTCTGTTGATAATGATATATGTGCAGAGTAGCAATATAGATGCAACTAATTGCTGGCAAATTCAGATAGTTTCACTCTGTACGGGACATATTTGATCACTATACTGTCTGCAACATACTTAATACTTATATAAGCCGGTTATCTCTTTTGGACTACAAAAGCTTAAGGCTTTTGGATTGAATTGGTAGCAAATCGAAGGTGACTGATTCATTGATTCATTGGGGTGAGTTCTTAATCTGATACTTCGTAGTTCATAGTGTTACTATACACTTCAATGTTGAATTATTGTATTGTGAATTATTTGATGTTTGGTGCTTTTTTTTTTATTGGTTGGTTGGTGGGTTCGTACTCCAAATAAATTTTTAAAAAATCACATACAAAAATAGGTTGTAGAGGTTCAATGGTTATATATAAAGGAAAATCATAATGTTAGTTTTTCCCAAATAAATAAATAAATAAAACCATAATACATGATGAGAAGAAGGAAAGGGAAAGTGTTGTCTTCATAGTGATTAAACTTTGTTGCATTTAACAGATTCTAAATATTTGATACTTGTGACTTGCCTCAATGGCATTTAAAAAAACTTCGCCACTGTCATTTACATGATAGAACTTTCATACTTTTTCGCTTGAAACTAGAAGTTTCATGCTATTACTATGGTGACATGATATCTTTGGAAATTAATCAGGACATTCTTAGAATCTTTGGTTTTCTTCAGTGTGGCCCATTGAGCAATATTGACTTCTTTAAAGCATATACAGGTTTTGTGTGTTGTGCTAATCTATAATTAATGACCACTATGATCTTTTTCTAAATAAGGTCATGCACAGTGGATTACAGTTATTAAACCTAAGTGTAGTTATGGAAGCAGGGTTAAACTTTTCTGCTGGTTGCTTGTGAGTCATGGTGTAGTTTGATATTATGTTTCACATGTAAATTTAAAATTTGTATCAGTTCAGTTTTCATTAATTTCTGTAAAGCTTTGCCGTATATTTGTATTTAAATGACTGATAGCTTTCTAACAATTTACTTATGGTGAATCTTTCTTGTGTGCAGATATGCAATGCAGTTGCAGCGGCTAAAATAATGAATGCTACCTTAATTTTGCCAGTGTTGAAGCAAGACCAGATTTGGAAAGACCAACTGTGAGACATCTTGATTGATACTGTTATGCATTTCTATATCTGAAATACTCACCTAGTCACGTAATAAGTATAGATAAATAATTGGAGTGTATAATCCTGATAGTAATGGTCCCTGTTTCTGATATATGTCATGGGAATTGGGAATTGAAACTTGAAAATTTCTGCTTCAAATTTTTTCTGATATATATCATTAGAGAACTTTTGTGATTGTAATATCGCGTTTATATGGAAGTTGCCAGCAAGTGATATGCGTTGGCCTAGACCTCTTTTTTATTTTTTTTTATTTTTTTGAGTACTTGTAATGAGCACCCCCTATACCCATCTTTTGGATCATGGCTAGAACTAGAAGCCTAGAACAAAAGAAGAGTAAAAAAAAAAAAAAAAAGATTAAAAGGCCAATTTCTTAAATAAGTTATTGGGTTTTTATTAATTAATTTAGTAGCTTAGTAAATGGATTATATGAGTTTGATAAGATAATTTGAAGGACAAAAAATGAAGGGGTGCCCATAAAACCGTTTTGTATTGAATTTTCTTCTTGGTTGAGGATTTTGGATTGTTGAAGCTTGTGGCTTGAGTTTGTACCAACTCTCTATTTTGTCTGTGTTTGATTGGGGATGGTTTGTAATTACCAAGTTGTAGATTTCTTTTATAGATGGGGTTGTTCCAATTTATTGTTGTTGTAATTTTTTTTTAGAATAAGAGATTTTCTTTGTTTAATTCGCCTTTTGTTTTGTCATTGTTTGTAGTGGGTTTTATCTTTGGATTAATTTCTATTATATTTTCTATAGAGATTAGTGGCAAGGTTGTTGCATGTGTATGTCTCACTCTTATTATTATTATTTTGCCAATCTGGAGCTTTTTATTCTTAGGTCCACTTTTTCACATCTACTTTCATGTGATCAAAGCAAATGAAGTTGGTGTACGTACTCTCTCTCTCTCTCTCTCTCTCTCTCTCTCTATATGTTTGTGGTGGGTTGTTGAATTGGAGCAAGCAGGTGGCTTACATGGAGTAATAAGGTGCTTTTAGCTGATATTGGGAGTGTTGACTATTTTGGTAAAATTGGATGATTCTTGTTGAATTGTTTTTATTTGATTAATTCATTTTAGGCTATTGCTAGTAATGATTTTATAGTTACCAAATGTATTGATAACTTCTCAATGCGTTTAAATTCATTGTTTTATTAGGAACATGGTTGAAAGTGAATGATTAAAGATGATTTGTTTCTTAAAGTGAAATTGTGTAAATGAAATGTGTGTTAACTCTTGCTTTGTGCTTTCATGAAATCTCATTATAGGTATTTCTTGTAAACCACTTTATAGCAATGGATAAGAGTTGGATGAAAATTACCAATAGAAGGTCGCGAGAATATTTAGATGGAGTCTAACAGTTTCTGAATTTTACATCTAACCATGCACATCCAGATGGAACGATTTCATGTCCGTGTAGAAAATGCGTGCATACAAATTCCTGGCCTATAGATGTTGTACAAGCTCACTTAGTGTCAAAAGGGATTTGTAGGGGTTATAACCCTTGGGTTTTTAATGGGGAATCATCATCTGCACAGACTTCTACTAAAATTCCTAATAGTCATGACCAAGAAAACCCAATAGAGTATGCCGATCTTCATGACATGTTGCATGACATGTTCCTTATACAAGATATGGCATCTGGGCCAATGGAAGAAGTCCTTACTGTGCAACAACCCACAGAAGGTCCTGCAGAAGGTCCTAATGAAGATGCACTTTGGTTTATGAAATTACTGGAAGATGCTAATAAACCTTGTTATGAAGGTTGTAAGCATTTTAGCAAATTGTCAGCCATTGTGCATTTGTACCACATGAAGTGTCTTAATGGTTGGACCATGAAATCATTTACCATGTTGTTGAAATTTTTGCTTGATTTTCTTCCTTCAAATGCTAAGTTGCCAAAAGATTGTTATGAAGCTAAGAAGATTATTAAGGATTTGGGCTTAAGCTATGAGAAGATTTATGATTGTCCTAAAGATTGTATTTTATGTTGGAAGGAGAATGCCAACCTTGAAACTTGTCCAAATTGTAACCTTTCAAGATGGGAAAGTAATGAGTCTAAAGGTCAATAAAGCACTAATGCTTCCTCCAATAAAAGAAAAAAGAAAGTTGCAAAAATCCTACAGTGGTTCCCCTTAAAGCCAAGATTGAAACGAATATTTATGTCTCTTGAAACAGCCAATCATATGAAGTGGCATGCCAATGGTCTTGTGAATGATGGGTTAATGAGGCATCCTACTGATTCTGAAGCTTGGAAATCATTTGACTCTAAGTACATAGAGTTCTCTTCTAAGTCTTGTAATGTGGGGCTTGGATTAGCAGTCGATAGATTCAACCCGTATGGAAATATGAGTAGTACTAATAGTACATGGCCTGTCATTTTGATCCCATACAATCTCCTTCCATGGATGTGCATGAAAAGGTCTTCTTTCATGTTATCATTATTGATTCCAGGTCTAGCCTCGCCTAAGAATACTATAGACGTGTACTTACAACCCCTAGTAGAAGAACTGAAGAAGTTATGCGATGTTGGAGTAGAAACATTTGATATGTCTTCCCAAAAATTATTCCAAATGCATGCTGCATTATTGTGGACATAAATGATTTTCCTGCATATGGTGATATCTTGGGTTGGAGTACCGAAGATGCTCTTGCATGTCCCTCTTGTAACTATGATAGTCTGTCTCGTTGGTTAAGATATGAAAGGAAATTTAGTTACATTGGACATAGGCGATTCTTGGATAGTGATCATAAATTCCGTAAGCAAAAAAAAATCATTTGATGGGCATGTTGATACGAGATCAGCTCCTATTACAATATCTAGAGGGGAAATCGTGTTACAAACGGATGCTATAGCCAATCATGTGTTTGGGAAGAAAATAGTTAATTTCCCAATAAAAGAAAAAGAGGGGAGGAAGCCTTAATTGTGTAGAAGAAGAGAAGTATATTTTTCACATTGCCTTATTAGGAGGACCATGTGTTGCATCACAATCTTGAGGTGATGCATATTGAAAAGAATGTAGTCGATAATATAATTAGCACATTGTTGAACTTGGATGGCAAGACAAAGGATAACTTGAAGGCACGTCAAGACTTAAAGGATATAGGTATAAGAAGTGAACTTCACTTGGAAAAGGTTGGGAATGATCAAACACGTATGCCACATGCCGCTACCATATGAATGCTAGTGAAAAGGATGGTTTTTTGCAAGTTTTGAAGAATGTAAGAGTGCCAAATGGATATTCTTCAAACATCTCACGTTGTGTTAAACTCAAAGAACGCAAGATTAGTGGGATGAAGAGCCATGATAATCACATCTTAGTGCAGTAACTTTTTCCGATAGTAATACGTGGATCTTTACCCCCTAAAGTGAGTAGGCATTTAATTGACTTATCTTATTTCTTTAGGGAGATATGTTCCAAAGTACTAAATGTGGAGGAACTTGGGGCTCTTGAGAAGAGAATTGCAGTGACATTGTGTGAGTTGGAAAGGATATTCCCTCCCTTTTTCTTTACAATGATGGAATATCTAGTCATGCATTTGGCTAGCGAAGCCAAAGTTGCTGGCCTAATTCATTATCGTTGGATGTATCCCATAAAGAGGTAACACGTATGCTTAGCATTCTGCTCACGCTATTTAAATCTATTGAAATTGCATTCAATCGGCCTGTAAGGAATGTCGAGGAATCCATGGTTGCGGTGGTGAGCATTACACAAGATTCAAATTCATGGATCCAAGCACATCGTTATGTGCTATTCAATTATGAAGAAATCACCCCATTTCGCGAGTAAGTAATATGTCATTGCGTATCCTTTCATAGCATTCAAGTACAATAATCTAACTTAATACTAACACGTTTGTTTACATAATGTACACATAGCAGAGATCAAGGCTAATCTCCCTTTTCATGTAACCGATGATGTTATTCAAAAGTAGCACATGGAGAAATTCTGCAGCTAGTTTTAGGACTATGTAAGTAAAGCATATGTATAAAACTATTTTTGGTTAAAACACTTTAGATAGCATACTTATAATAAACGTCATTGTCTATAATAGGTGATGTCAATGGATGCATATGAGAAAAAGAAACTCTCTGATAAAGTCATATGGCTTGCTCAATATCCAGATAATGAAGCAAAATAGTTCAAGCGTTATATTATAAATGGTTTGAAGTTTCGCACCAAAGACTCTTAGGCAACTAGGAAAACTCAAAACAGTGAAGTTTATGTTGTTACTGAAGGTGGTGCTACTTATTATGGTGTACTAATCGATATTATTAAGTTGAACTACTCTGACAAGTATTGATATGTACTATTCAAATGTCAATGGGTTGACGTTATTAGTGGGAGAGTATGCAAAAAAGATGAGTTTGGATTTCCCCTTGTCAATTTTTCACGATTGGTACACATGGGTGATCGATTAATTGACTAGCCTTATGTATTAGCATTTCAAGCTTTACAATTGTTTTACGTGGAAGATGTGAGACATAAAGATTGGGCTGTGGTGGTCAAAACAAAACCTAGGGAGGTGTTTGATGTTGGTATTAATGCTTCACATGATGATGATGAAGTAGGTATCTATCTTGAGAATGTCCCTTATAATATAACAACTAATGATGCATGTGATGATGCAAATGACAGTCATGCTTGGGCTCAAGTTAATGAAGAAGAAACCATTTATGATACACCATTGATCAGTGAGGATGAATTGCTTGAACAAGACTTTATCGATGATGAAGAGCTTAGCGATGATGTTTATGAGTCTAATGATGATAACTTCAATGATAATGACATGATGATGAGTCCAATGATGATGATTGTAACGATGATGAGTCTAGTGATGATGAGTGTAGTTAAAACTTTTGTTATCACTCATTATATTTTGCCTTAATGATTAGAGTTTCAAAACCTCTCTCTAGTTAGTTTCTTCTCCTTAAAATTATATTTTAATGTTTGTGTGTTTTTTCTTAAAGAATTCATTATGTTCTAATACAATTATTTGAGATTTGGCTGTGTTAAGATTGGACTAATTTTTTGTATTGTTGGTGCATGTCAACTATTACATAATTGGCTTCCATGGTTTGCTTCTCCCTTGGTTGCTTCCATGGTTTGCTTCTCTCCCTTTTTATTTTCAAATCTTTACCTCAATTATCAAAAACCCATTTAAGTTTTCTCTCATTTTATTCGGTATTTGCAAAGAGTATTAGAAACCCTTTTGAAATTTTGTACTTTTTTTTTTGTTGTCTTTCTTGGTGTCATTGTGTGTGCAGGAACAAGTTGAAGAGACTTATATAATGGTGAAACCTGATGCTGTGCAATGTGGACTTGTAAGCTTTACTTTAATTTGCTTGCAATTCTTAACAAACCTATGTCTAATTTGGTTGCTGAGAAAGCATAGGGGAAAAGTCTAAGACTTTACATTATTTGTGACCTTAGAAGACAAAAACCTCTAATAGATTAAGGCGTTGAGCCCAACTGCTTGTCTTGGTTGAGGGAAATTAATAGTTTCCTTGGAATTTTTTGGCTTTCTTTATATTTTGTTTCTGAACTCCTTTTTTGTTGTTGTTGTTGTTGATGCTGGTATTAATATCCTTTCAAAGTTGACTCTTACCTTTAGCATTGAAATATGACCCAAATAGATATAGCTTCTAAGGAAGTGGGTGGTCAACTATATTTTGTCTGCTTAGGGAGCCTACTGTCTTTTTGCTCTTGCAATAATTTTAATCTCACTTTCATATTATCAAAAGTTAGAACCTTTAAAAACCTAGTTTAACTCTAATTGCCCTTTTATTATTGACTTTCTTAAACAATTGGTAGTTGTTGGTGTTGTTGTTTTTTTTTTTTTTTTCTTTTTCATGTGCTGGATTTATACTTGTCAATGGAAGTAGATATAACTTCTAAGGAAGTGGGTGGTCAATATTTGATTAGTATAATTTTACCTATATTTGATTGGTTTCCAGGGAATCTTTTGGCTTTCTTTGTTGCCATGAAATGTCCTAAATCTCTAAGCTTTTCTTGTCATTCTATTCGATCCATTTATATGCACTTATTGAGTAATCTTGGTTTATATGTAGGACGTTCATCCAGTCCAACAATCTCCAGCTCTCCAAAAATCATCAGCTGCATCCCATCAACCAAGCTGCTTATAAGTTTTATGTTGGTGTTTAACGACTTTTTGTGTACAAAGAACTACATTCGAACAACCACATTTTTTGGAAGTGTTGAAGAATTTGTTTAAACACTTTGGAACTTTGACTGTGGTATTAGCTTGGAACTTTAATGATGGTTATAGACAATGTTATGTACTTGATAATATATTTATATGTTAATATGATGTTAGTTTGGAGATATTTGTGGTGTTGTTAATTAGTTACATTTGTGGTATTGTTTCAGTAGAACTAAAATTATTACAAGTTGTTTGTAATATGACCGTGATTTTAAAACCCAGGGAAAAAAAAATTTAACCTATAGCGGTAGGCAAAAACCTCTACTAAAGGTCTAAAATTATGTTATAATTGAACACCTATAGTGGCATTTATAGCCCGTCACAAAAGCTTCACACATATAGCGGGGGGTGTAACCGCGGCTAAAAGGTGCATATGGCCTATTGTACATGAAGCCCTATAGCGGTGCTTATTGCCCGCCGCTAAAGGTTGTCACCTATAGCGACGCGCATATCCCGCCACTAAAAGGTCACTTAACCCAAATTGTAACCTCATATGGTGGCGGTTTTCAGCCCGTCATAATAGACCAAAACCGCTACTAAATGGTGGATCTATTGTGGCACTTTTTGTTACTATCGCAATAGATCTATAGCGGCACCGCAATAGTGGCGGGAAGAACCGCCACAATAGCACCTGCTGCTAAAGGTCAAATGTACCTTTAGCGGCACTTTTTTGGGCTTTAGTTGTGGTTTTAGCCCGCCGCAATAGTACGTTTTTCTTGTAGTGCCAACTCCTACACATTAGCGAAGGGATAACCCCATATCCCTACAATTCAGCTACAATGATCATCTGAAAATCCCTATATAAACACTGAGACACTCCAATTTCAAGGTATGCAAAATATACTATTCAGAACTCTTCTCCAAAAAGTTCACTATTAGTTTCTGACTTGACCTTTGGAGGGTCTTAAGCTGGCACCACACCAATGCTCTTTGAAGGTGTTTCTATTTTTTGTAGGTTCACTATTCTTCACCTTTCACTGAAAACAATGGGTTTGGGCGATAGATCTACTGACGATTTTGAGCATCATCATATATTATATTGGTTACCCATTTAATTGAAGATTTTGGGTCAAAAAAAGTTTGATATAAAAATCTGTGCATGATTTCATTAAGTTCCCTACACATTTTATTCGAATATAAACTTCATGAATATAAAGTTTAATTCTAAAGGGGCCATGTACATGGCCTTATGTTTTCAATGGGAATATTAAATATTAGGTCTAGAATATTTTGGCTACTGCCTTTCTCATAGCGATATGAGTTTCAATCAATGCAAGGAAACATTATTGGTTAGAGAAACTTTGCATCAATGCATGGATGAAGGCAACCTTTGACTTGCCCCCCAATTTATTTTGTGTTTGCATCTCTCTTCCCTTACTTTTGTTCTTTACTTTTATTGTTTGTTGTTCATGTTTATGCACTAGAGTAGTATCGGTTGTTTGCGCTTCATTTTCTCTTGTTTCCGTACTTAGATAAGTTAGAGTAATATCAACCGAGCCGTAATCTTTTTATTGGGGGTCTAAACAAGCTCTTGTGTTTTCACACAAATTCGAGCTTTCAATTGGTATTTGAGCCCTCCAAACTCCTACTCCAACAAGGCTTCTCGAAACTGTGTTTTGTTTAGCTTTCGGGATCCCGCAATACGCCCGATTGCATCCGCCAAGCCTCATCGGCTTCTTTCGGCAAATCCCCAAAGCTTCCCAAGGTCCAAAACACTCTCTACACTCTAAAAAGGTGTGGGTTGTGTTTAGGTACAAATCTCCTCTCAAGGTATGACAATGTGAGAGGGAAAGAGAAAAGGCTAGAATGATTTCTCACTAAGGATGTGTAGCTCTCTCTCTAAAAGATGGGTGTATTTGTTGTAGAAAACCTATCTAGGGTTTTTCTCTCTGAATTGGTCTCCCTTACTTTTGTGGGTAATGAGGGTATATATAGTATAAGTGATGGATAAGAAAGTCACACTTAAAAATCCTCTAGGCAAAGAGTTTTGCGGGTATCTCATGAGAAGGCCTTACCCGTAAGACACTCGCAAAATCCTCCAGGCTGGCATGACTCTTCAGCTTCCGGCATGTGCTTCTCACGTGGCTACTTCGCAGGTTAGCTTCTCGCGAGCTTCTCGTGAAATCTACTTGATCTTCAATTAAGCTTGAGTTTTCACCAACTTAATACTAAACCCAATACAATAAAATCCCACAAAATACAAGGAACAAAGTTAAAGCAATTACAACACTTTTTGTCATGGAATAAAGCCAACATAAAACATAGTTGTAAATCACAACTTTACAATCTCCTCCTTTTGCTATTCCGTGACAAAACACCCTATAATAGACTCTAGACTTAAACGTGAGTTTGGGAACAATGGCAAAACTCACTCACACTTAAATCTAGAATTTGTGATGAACTTGGAACATATATACCTGTAACCTGAAACACTTGCACAAAACACATTAGACCCTCAAGGTGAATCAAGTGATAAAAGGACAAGTATAATGTAACAAGTAAACATACGATCAAGTAAACATGTTGTAAAACATATGAGCAACTTGATCAAACATAAAACTGTCATATGGAAATGACCACAATGATCATATAGCAAAGCAAATGATCATCCGAACATGCAACCAATAAAGCATAATAACATAAGGATATATGCATGTCCAACACATAAGCATGATACGATGAGAGCAACAAAGCATAGATACTAAATGAAACTCAAAGCACCATAAACAATGAGAAAACATGAAGATCTGGATGTACTTGGTTACAAAACCTTAAAGCATCCAAACACAGTAGCTGCACACAGAGTATATGAATTCTAGGTCTCTATTTTTGTATTAATGACTTTTAAAATAAGCCTTATATATGACTAGGGTTGAAGAGAGAGAAACCCTAATTATTCAAGTCATTATGGGCCAAATTTCAGATCTGAGAATTCTGAAATCATAATTCTCGATAGATGGAGCTTGTGTCAAGATTCTTCATTAATACTTGATAGCAGCTAGTGTTGAGCTTTAATGAAACAACTTTTCGTCACTTGTTTCTTGGATCAAACTTCATGTCTTTAATGATACCACTTGATATGTTTGAACAACAAACTTCTTGATACATTAAACCCAACTTAGATCTACCCAATTATAAGTAAAATATATTTTGTCAAAGGATTGGCCAATTACATAGAAAATATGACCCTAATAGAAATGTCTCTTTAACAATGGCTAGTCCAACTTATTGATATCTCATTGTGAATCTAGGTAACAGTCGTAGATCAATTTTTAGGAATTATATTTTACGAGTTTTGATTTGGGGCAACACACAAATAGATACGGGTCTTCCCTAGCCAATTTGTAATTTCTTATGTGTATTTTTTTTATAATAAAATATATGTCTCGTTATTATTCCATTAGATAGATAGACAAATAAACTAACAAAAGTTGAAAGAATGACTAATAATGCTCATTTTTTAAACTTTAGAGACCAATAGTACTCACTTGAAACTTCATAGACCAAAAACACTCATTGAGTAAACTTTAAGATTAAAAGTGTATTTTGGCCTAAAATTTTTCACAACGGCATATATAATCGCAATTAACTTATAATAAAAGTTATATTAGTGATAGAACTCATATGAAAATAATATTGTTCCTAGTTACAATTTACCACCTTAACAAATCATGAAAAAAACTTATATTATTAGCATTACTCTTAAAAAACTATTTCACTCTATTTATTTTAAAAAATAATTTTACTCTATTTAAAGATTCAAATATTCTAAAAAGATAAATAGGAAATAAAAAATTTTAATTATAATTTCAAAAACGTTGAAGCAAAGAATAAAAATGATTCAATTTGAGAAAAAAAGGGGGCAAATTAATTTTCAACTTCGATCAAATATATGTTTAATATATGTTTTTAATTTGATTCTCTTTTAGATTCGGGTCAAAAATAAAATCTTGACCAGAAAATGATCCGAATAAAAATCAAAGAAAATGAATGAGTAAATTAAATATTGTTGCTGTGACACTGGCACTTGCACAGTAAGTACACTTTGACCTACCATAAGGGGAACGGCATGAAGTCTCAGACTGCACTGTTTTCTTTTCTATGTTTCCTTTCTCATACTAGACGAAGAATTGGCAATCTTATCTTTGGCTTTCCCACATGCAACTCACTCATATACCAAATCCACATACCAAGCCATGCATGAGCTGCAATTATTTCGCACTTTTTTCTAGCATGTGTCATTCGTAAGAAATATTAGGAATCTAATGGACATACTATTTGATCCTTTTTTTTTTCTATAAAAAAAGGGACATACTATTCAGTGGGAATGGATGGATTAGGGATCTCTCTCTCTCTCTCTCTCTCTCTCTCTCTCTCCCTCCCTGCACTTGAAGTCTTGAAGAATAATTTCCTTTCATTTTCTTGCCTTATTAATTTTTAGGAAAAATTCACTTTAATCATTATGTTATAGGGTGATAACAAATTATATCATAAATTTTCAAAAGTACTAATTAAACCCTAAACTGCCTTGGCTAAGCTATTGTTCATCAGCAAAAAAATACATATCTCTCTCTCTCTCTCTCTCTCTCTCTCTCTCGCACGCGCACGCGCAATTTAATTTGTGGCTTGAGGTGACGAAGTGGCAATTAGATAGTTATTAGCTACAAACTTTAAAAGAAGGAAAATATTAGAGTTACAAACTTTTTTAGAAATTGCTAATATACTGAATGATTATTGGTAAGTAAAAAAAAGTGATATAAGTGATAGGCCAAAATGTGAACTGATAAGAATTTACTACCTCAGTAAATTAATAAATATAAACCAATTAAAGTATCAAATATATTTAAAAATTTAATAATAGATCACGGTTTGATCTCGGTTGAACTTCGATCCAACCTTAAAAATTTTAAATCTCTCTTTTCTGGTTCATTAAACTATTTGAATTTTAAAACCATGTATTTTTTAAGAAAAATATTGAACGGATCACCCCCATCCAAGGTCCAAACTTTGCATCCGTAAGAGCACTAGCTTTGGGGGGTATAAAAGCCCCCCAATTGCTATTTTGCCATCTAATCCTTAAAGTCATACCACATCTGGGTATGCAAACCCAAAATATTTTGCATCCTAGCTATAGTAAGGTTCCATATATGCAACCTTACTGTTCACAGGTTGTGTAAAAAAATAATATTATTTTATCTCTGTTGATGCCCATTTTTTGCAAATCTGTACCCAAAGGCCCTTGAGGAAGAAAGCCCAATGAGAAGCAAGGCCTAAAGACCCACCAAGAAGACCGAAGAGCAAGAAATTTCCAAAGAAAGAAGTGCAAGTGAAAGCAATCTATAGCAAAACGCAAATCTGCAGCAAATTATAAATCTGCCGCAGAATACAGTTCTCTGGCAGAATGGCTTCGGCAGATGAAGACACACGTCCCTATTCTTCGGCAGAAGCCTTTACTGCCGTAGAATACGATTCTTCAGCAGAATACAGATCTGCCGCAGAAATACAGTTCTCTGGCAGGATGACTTCGGCAGATAAAGATAAATTAAGCCCAAGACCCTTTTGATCCAGTCAACATTACTTGGACCACAAAGACCCAAATCCTTTTGTATAAAAAAGATAGGCATGAAAACTGATATGAAGAAGCACGGTGAAAAGAAATAAGGAACGGCAGGAAGTGTCAGCAGCAGGAACAACAATCTGGTATGGCAGGAAATGCCAAGCCACGAAGCAAACACCCAAACTAGAGGGAGGCCCAATGATCCAACAAGGCCCAACCCCCTAAGAAAGGGACAAATCATAAACGTTGGAGATGCAACCCCCACCAGAAAAAGCCAAAAAGCACACGGCAAGATATGCACACCCATTCTCAGACCTCGACAAACGTATGAAACATCAAGAAGGTAAAGCATGCGTACAACCTAGGCATCACTAGCCTATTCCCAGCCACTATGGGAAAGGGTGAGGTCATGGGTGAGGGCACGGTCTGGCGGTGGGGAGAGGAGTGGAAACCCATTCTTGTGGTTCTTACTCAGGCTCTTTCGGTGGGCACAGTCCTGCTGGGATGACATGCCACCCAAAAGAGGAAAGGCTGGGTAAGAACCACTGGGTGCATGCCATGAGACACCGAGAGGGAGAGGGTACACACTGGACGAGTAGAAAAGAAACCTTCATTGTCTGAAAAGCACAGGTCAATGGTGGTAGTCAGAACCATTGACTTGGTAAGTGATCGGTAAAAGGCGCCCATACCAGACAAGGGCCATTAAGGGGCTAGAACAGTAAAACCGGTCACGGCAGGCTCTATATAAGAGACCCGTAGCTGTGTACAAGAAAATGGGGAATTGAAAAAGAGAAAAAAAGAGGAGGAGAAAACAAAAGAAAAGAAAGAAAAGAAAGGCAAGAATTCTAAGAAAGAAAACAGAGAGAAAAGATAAAACAAAAGAACAGAGGAGGAAGAAGGAAAAATAGAGTATTTTATGGCAGGCATGTACTCAAATGGGTTAACCCCCTCTCTCCCTCAATAGTCTTACTCTCCATTGGAAGAAAAACGACTTATACTCGGGCACACACCATTTGGGGCTGGTCTCTCAAAGCAATTAATTTCTCCTCTGAAGTTACTTGCGTTGAGGGAGCAGTTTTCCCTTCCCTGGTTAGAGCCCTGTGGTAATACTTGGTGTGGCAGACCCATTCCTTTAACTCTACTAACCCCGCTCTAACCCTTTGTTTAAGTTTTATTCTTTAAAAGTGAGGCCTTTTAAGTTATTTGCCTTACTTATTGCGGCAGAAATAGTGGCTGTACTTTCTTTATGTTATCTATATTATGTCTGCCTGCCATAACCTCTTAACAGTGACTCTGCCTGTCGTGAGCTTATGAACACACTTTAGCAAACATGGTGTGGTTTACGCACAAGCCAGGCCAAGGAAGTGGAAAAGTATTTCTGCAGTAAAAATGAAGAGTAGTCATTCACACGGCAGAAAGCTTTAAAGCACAGTAGAAAGCTTTAATGTACAGCAGATAGCTCTATGGCACAGCAAAAGGCTTTACGATAAGAAGCTTTACTGCATAGCAGAAAGCTTTATTGCATAGTAGACAGCTTCATTGCATAGCAGAAAGTTTTGTTGCGTAGCAGAAAAGTCAAATATGTGATAGAAATCAGAGAAAAGTTCCTTCTGCGGCAGAACTGTCAATCCTGCGACAGAAACTGGAGAAAAGTCTTCTGCAGCAAAAAAAAAGGATAAGCCCACTTTGCTGCGTCTTCCCTCAGACTTGGACTCAACGTTTGCGCACAAGCCGGACCAAATTGAGTTGCAGTTGGACCGATCTCAACTCCCTTACTCAGAATACTTGGGCCTACTACTGCGAGAGGCAGCCCAGCCAAACGCGCACAACAAAAAAGGCCCCCCACATTAAAATGGCGACTCCACTTGGGAGTTAGGATCAAGATGGGGAGAATGAGAAATTTCTCCCTCGCAAACATGTTTCCAAGTCCTTACCAAAGCAAGACATGGAGATGTTCTTAAACCTTCCAAGCTATACTCTCAGGAAAGTATCCAAAACGTCATAGCAGTCCCATAGCAGAATCCTATGGCTGAATATCACAACAGTGTGGCAAAATTCTATGGCAGAACATTGCAACAACGTTACCGCAGGACAGTACCATAGCAGAATTCTATGGCGGAATATCACAGCGGTGTTACAGCAGGACAATACTGTAGCAGAATTCTGTGGCAGAATACAGCAACGTTACAGCAGGACAGTGCTGTGGCAGAATACAGCAACGTTACAGCAGGATAGTACTGTGGCGGAATCCAGCAATGTTACAGCAGGACAATATTGTAGTAGAATTTTGTGGCAGAATACAACAACGTTACAGCTGGACAGTGCTGTAGCAGAATTTTATGGCAAAATACAGCAACGTTACAGCAGGATAGTACTGTGGCATAATCCAGCAATGTTACAGCAAGATAGTTTCGTAGCAGAATTTTGTGGCAGAACACAGCAACATTTAAACAAAGCGATATCTTGAGCAAAATGCTATAGCAGAATATTGCAGCAAAATGTTGTGGTAGAATACCACAATACCATAGTAGAGTTCAATGGCATTGCCTCAAAAATGCGGTAGCAAAATGTCACTACAACACCATAGAGTTCTACAACAAAAATGCCACTTGTTCCTATCCTATAAATGCCACTTGTTTTCCTTCTCATGCATGTGAGACATGTGGCAAGCCACTTATTCAAACATGCAAAACCAAGAGTTCCACCACTTTTTGCTCTCATTTATTTTAAGGAAGCACTAGAAGCTTTCTAAACTCTCTCCATCTCCACCTTCTGGTCCAGCACTTAAAGTAGAAAAATCCCTTCATTCCCTTACAAGGTTTCAATAATTTTTTTTATGCTAGTGATTCTAACTATACTTCCCCTAAAGAACCAAAAGCTAGAAACAAAAAAATGAAGCTATTGTAGCCAAAGGAAAATTTTCATCATTACTGTACTGTTGCGAATAACTATTTCCTCCGTGAAGTATCCTTCAGCAGACTTTTCCAGAAGTGCAAAATGTCCCTCCGCAAAAAATTTTGTAGCAGAAAGTGCAAATCTTTCAGCAGACTATTCATAGCGGAATCTACTGAACCCCAAAAATGCAGAATGTCCAGTGGCAGAATTTCATAGCAGAATCCCAGAAATGCAGAATGTTCATCGGCAGAACATTTTGTAGCAGAAAGTTTCAGAAGACAAAGTGCAGATCTTTCGGCAGACTGTTAATAGCAGAATTTGCTGAATTTCAGAAATGCAGAATGCTCATCTGCTGAATGTTTCATAGCATAAAGTTTTAGAAGCCAAAGTGCAAATATCACAGCGACTGCTCACAGCAGAATATTTTGCGGTAGAATATTCTACAACAAAATTTTCTATTCCAGCAGGTCTTTTCGCAGAATATCCTACCACAAAATTCAGTATTGAATTCTTGAAATTTCTAAGTGCAATCACAAATCCAATGTGGTTATCTTCTACAACAAAAGTGATCATTGCCCCATCAAGAATTCATGGGAACACAAAGTTAGGAAAAAGGGCCAAGGAAGCCCAAGACAAGCAAATGGGCCGAGGAAGCCCAAGAAAAAGCAAATGGGCCGAGGATGCCCAAGGGAAAACACAAGGGACGCAGGAGCCCATGAGTAAGAAGACCCATGGCCAGGATAAGCCATTGGGGAAAGAATAAGCGGCAGGCCTGGAAAGACCCAGCAGGATTAAGTCATTGTAGCAGGAATGACTGAGTAGTATGGCAGGACATGATCGCAAATCTTTAGAAAGAATCTGCAGAAGAGCTATAGCCACAATCATATGTAGCAGAAAACACATAGGAAGCAATTGTGCTTGCAGTGGAACGAAGTCAAAGCATGCTTGGGAAGTAACTTTTTTCCCAAATTCTCTAGCAACGAAGAATTTCTACAATATGGCAACTTGTAGATCCATGGCATCTAATTTTTTACTAAAGAATGCATAAACCACATGATGGAGCATCGACACCAAGAGAAGGTGATATCAAGCTCATCTAGTTGTCTCACATGCTGGGGGCTAAAGCTCATTCTGCGACAAACATGGGAAGCCGTCTGCTGAAAGCTAAAGGCTTATTCTTGTATACTGGGGACTATCTCATTCTGCAACAAAACTTGGGAAGTCTTCTTCAAAAAGCTAAAGACTCATCCAGTTGTCTCACATGCTGGGGGGGGGGGGGCTAAGGCCCATTCTGTAGTAAATTTAGAAAGCCTGCTGCAAAGTGCTTAAAGTAACAATATGAAGCAGTAACATCATGTATCTTCTACAAAAGCTTGGTGTGTTGCGTGGTTCAAGAAAGTTTGGAGGAAGAGAGTAATGAAGTGAAAAACAAAGAAGTTGTGGTAGAAAACGATGTATAGGTTATGGCAGGAGAAGAAATGAAGGAAGTTGACCTGGGGTCTGTTTTGCAAGCACCAAGGCCCATCTCAATTAGTGCAAGTTTGACAGAAAAAGAAAAATCAGAATTGATAATGTTGCTGAAAGAATTCAAAGATGTCTTCACATGGGGTTACAGTGAAAATGCCAGGATGGGATCCTGAGCTAATAGTGCATACATTGAATGTGGACCCCGAGGCCAAGCCAATGGCCCAGCCTGCCAGGGTATTCCACGCTGAGATAAAAGGGGCAAAGCTTTGAGGAAAGAAGTACAACAGGTAGGCTTCAAAAGGCTACAGCAGATCATGATGAACCTTCCTTCTGTGCAAGCCCCAATCTGCAAAAAGCCATTGTTACTCTACCTAGTCACTAACTTGTATGCCATAGGTGCATTGGTTGCCCCAGAAGAAAGAGGAAAAATTTTCGATCTTTGAAATAGAACATGCTCCAAGGAACGAAAATCGGTTTGCCGATGCGTTGGCTACACTAGGCTAACAAATAATGTTCGAAGGCGATAACACCAAGATAGAAGTCAACAAGAGGAAAGAATCTATTATTGAGATGTTGAAAGAAAGGTTCCAGGAGGAACAGTGCGAAGGGGACTGACGGATCCCCATAAAGGAAGCTTTGATGAAGGAAGAAGACACCGCAGAACTGAAGATGCTAAAGGACTATGCCCTGGTAAGAGGAGAAGTGTACCGCAGGATGCCAGGTAGGGCCTTGTCCAGGTGCGTACGGCAGGAGGAAGCCCAAAGAAAGTTAAAAGAAGTTCATGATAAGACTTACGGATCCTGCGGAGAGGTCAGCCTTTACCGCAGACTTCAAAGGGCAGGCTTCTATTGACCAAGTATAGGTAAAGACGCAGAACAAGTCCAAACCCAGTGCAAAACCTGCCAGCTTGCGGCAGACAGAGAGGAAAGTTACACTGTATTCATCAGCGAAGATTGGAGAAGCCCATTCACAAAGTACCTGACAGAAGGCATCTTGCCGCAAAAAAAAAAAAAAAAACACAGCGAAAGATACAAGCTTAAGAGGTTGGCAACACGCTACTTTTTGTATAGAGAAGTCCTTTTCAAGAAAGAGTATGATGGGAACCTCTTAAGATGTCTGGGTCCCTGAAGAAGTAAGAGAAATGATAAAAGAAATATACTCAGGAGAGTGTGGCGAGCACCAGGGGAAGAAAAAGCTTTACAGATGCCTGCTGCAAATGGGCTACTACTAGCCTGCCATGAAGAGAGACACGGCAGAATTTGTAAAAAAAAAAAAAAAAAAAATGCCACAGTTGCCAAATACAAGCCAACTTGATTCACACCATGGCCCTTCCACACTTGGGGGCTTGACTTAGTTGGACCGATGAACCCACCATCGTGTGGATACATATGGATGCTAGTGGCTACGGAGTATTTTACTAAGTGGGCAAAGGCAGTACCACTCTGTAAGGTCACAAGAGGAGCAATGGAAAACTTCATCAAAGAAAATATAATTGTAAGATTTGGAGTTCCCCATAAGATCATCAGTGATAATGGCATGCCATTTGTCAACAGTGACATAAGGAAGATGCTAGAGTTCTACCAAGTCAAGCACTACCGTTCATCACCTTATTACCCTTAAGGAAACGGGCAAGCAGAGGTAACGAACAAAACTCTCATAAAGATCATCAGTAAGATGAGCCAAGAGTATACAAGAGGATGGGCAATGCATGCTGTGGCAGAATGACAATGAAAACGTTTAAAAAGTGAAGATTTCTCATGAAAACATCCTCATTACCCCTTGAAAGAAGAACATCTATAATGGCACCACTTGTGGGCGCCTTAAAATAAGTGGCAGACTCAGGCACTTCTGCAGAAAGATCAATTTTGCAGCAAAACCATAATTTATGGCAGGATCAGAAATAGCCCACAATGCAAACAGCAGAGGTACAAGAGTATTGATGATCTTAGGGGCTAAAAGGTCCTCTACTATTGCAACAATACATTTGCCCATGTTAGTAGTAGCTCCAAATAAGGAGGCCTTCCATAAATACATCATCACTGAAAGAAACTTGCCTTTTCACAAGGCCCAACAACCTTCTCCACAGAAACTTCATCCTGGCAAAGAATACATGGGTTCTTCAACACAGCAAAAAGTATTATCAGTAAATGAAAGAGTACTCTACTATGATGAGGGCTTGCAATGTTAGCTTTATGCTTTGTTTTGAGCAAAAGAAATGAAGACGTGTGAATGCAAAGTGAAGAATAAGGCACAAGAAAAAGGGAATGAAGCCACCCTTTGATCTACACACTTAGAGGAAGCTTTCCTCTTATGAAAGAACTCTACTTGAAGAAAGTGAAGTGGCAGAGCTGTTTTGATGAAGCAACCTTAGGTGGCTAAAAGAAAAGAAAAATGAAGACCGTAAGAAGGATCCTCGCTCCACAAAGTGCTATTCGCGAAGTTGGCAAGAGAAAGAAGAATCAAAGAATCCAAAGAGCCAATTTTGAGTATTCTACAGAGATGAGAAAATGTAAATCATCATAATGAAGAAAAACCCAATAAGAAAGGATGAAGAGGTGAAGAGATGATACAAAGGAATACGTGGGGAAAGTAAGCAGTCAAGCCTAATTCTTCTGCCGCAGAATCTGCTACAACCTTCACTTCCTACAGTATAGATGCTGCTCTAGTAGAAGCAGGGTAAGAGGTGTATTGACGCAGAAAAATAAGTGCATGTATTGCAGCAGAAAGTGTCTACATATTCTGCGGAAGTAGAAAAATGAGTATTTATTCCTACAAAAGCAAAGAAATGAGTACGTGCTACGGCAGAAACGTAAAGAAATAAGTATACGAATTGCCGCAGACATAAAGAAAGGAGTACCATTGTAGAAGTTCAAGATCACAAGGAATTTCCAAGAAGCAAACCAAGAAACAAGCAAAGAAATGATGAAGAGAAGGATGCACACATCATCATCATCAACAATCCCTTTGAATGAAAACCATATGGGAAGAAAAGAGTTGGTAAACTGAAAAGAAAACCATTAAGTCGAATGGCAGGAATAATGGATCACAAGTCCATGAAATAAACAAATGGGCCTTGAGGAAGCAAACGGGCTTAAAGGAGCTAGGAAAGAGAGAAAGCAAACCCATGGGCAGTATTTGATGTAGAAAAGAGAGAATGGGCCACAGCAGGCCCAAAGTAATGCAAACAAAGAAAGTAAGGGGTTGATGGCAAGCCCATGAGCCCCAAGGATGAGCATAAGGTAATTGGGTTGAGGAAACCCAATGAAGTTAGTAAAATCCCATGGGAGTAAAGAATTGAAACGGGCTGAGGATGCCCAAAAGAATAAAATGGGACAAAGAAGCACGAAAGTGATGAAATGGGTCGAGGATGCCCAAAAGAATAAAATGGGACAAAGGAGCCCGAATGGGACAAAGGAGCCCGAAAGTGATGAAATGGGCCGAGGATGCCCAAAAGAATAAAATGGGACAAAGGAGCCCGAAAGCAATGAAATAAGCCAAGAAAGCCCGAAACAGCATAGTGCAAGCCCAATGAGAGTACTGGGCTACTGGAATTTAGCAAAAGGAAAGCATACAGCAGGCCAAAAGAGGCCCAGCAGACCCAGCACCACCTTCATGAAGAGCAACTTTTTGGCTACCCTTTAAGGGTCATGAATGCGCTGAAAGAAAGAGAATGATTTGCCTAAGGAAAGTAAAGATTGAAACAACAAGCCCACGAAGAAAATAAGAGAGGCATTTGCATGTGAGTCGTGAAACAACCCGCAAAAGAGAACTGCATGAGTTTTCGCATACGAATTGCAGGGGCAATCCATATGCTCAGGGGGCTGAATGTTGATGCCCATTTTTTGCAAATCTGTACCCAAAGGCCCATGAGGAAGAAAGCCCAATGAGAAGCAAGGCCTAAAGACCCACCAAGAAGACCGAAGAGCAAGAAATTTCCAAAGAAAGAAGTGCAAGTGAAAGCAATCTATAGCAAAATGCAAATCTGCAGCAAATTACAAATCTGCCGCAGAATACAAGTCCGCCACAGAATATAGCTTTGCTGCAGAATACAGTTCTCTGACAGAATGGCTTCGACAGATGAAGACACACATCCCCATTCTTCGGCAGAAGGCTTTACTGCCGCAGAATACAAATCTACTGTAGAATACGGTTCTTCAGCAGAATACAAATCTGCCGCAGAAATACAGTTCTCTGGCAGAATGACTTCGGCAGATAAAGATAAATTGGGCCCAAGACCCTTTTAATTCAGTCAACATTACTTGGCCCACAAAAGACCCAAATCCTTTTGTATAAAAAAGATAGGCGTGAAAACTGATATGAAGAAGCACGGTGAAAAGAAACAAGGAACGACAGGAAGTGTCAACAGCAGGAACAACAATCTGGTATGGCAGGAAATGCCAAGCCACGAAGCAAACACCCAAACTAGAGGGAGGCCCAATGATCCAGCAAGGCCCAACCCCTCAAGAAAGGGACAAGTCATAAACGTTGGAGATGCAACCCACACCAAAAAAAGCCAAAAAGCGCACGGCAGGATATGCACACCCATTCTCAGACCTCGGCAAACGTATGAAATATCAAGAAGGTAAAGCATGCGTACGACCCAGGCATCACCAGCCTATACCCAGCCACTATGGGAAATGGTGAGGTCATGGGTGAGGGCACGGTTTAGCGGTGGGGAGAGGAGTGGAAACCCATTCTTGTGGTTCTTGCTCAGGCTTTTTCGGTGGGCACAGTCCTATTGGAATGACATGCCACCCAAAAGAGGCAAGGCTGGGTAAGAACCATTGGGTACATGCCATGAGAGACCGAGAGGGAGAGGGTACACACTGGACGAGTAGAAAAGGAATCTTCATTGTCTGAAAGCCACAGGTCAATGGTGGTAGTCAGAACCATTGACTTGGTAAATGGTCGGCAAAAGGCTCCCATACCAGACAAGGGCCATTAAGGGGTTAGAACAGTAAAACTGGTCACGGCAGGCTCTATATAAGAGACCCGTAGCTGTGTACAAGAAAAGGGGGAATTGAAAAAGAGAAAAAAAAAGGGAGGAGAAAACAAAGAGGAGAAAACAAAAGAAACAAAAGAAATGCAAGAATTCTAAGAAAGAAAACAGAGAGAAAAGATAAAACAAAAGAACAGAGGAGGAAGAAGGAAAAACAGAGTATTTTATGGCAGGCATGCACCCAAATGGGTTAACCCCCTTTCTCCCTCAATAGCCTTGCTCTCCATTAGAAGAAAAACGACTTATACTCAGGCACACACCATTTGGGGCTGGCCTCTCAAAGCAATTAATTTCTCCTCTGAAGTTACTTGCGTTGAGGGAGCAGTTTTCTCTTCCCTGGTTAGAGCCCCGTGGTAATACTTGGTGTGGCAGACCCATTCCTTTTACTCTACTACCCCCGCTTTAACCCTTTGTTTAAGTTTTATTCTTTAAAAGTGAGGGCTTTTAAGTTATTTTCCTTACTTATTGCGGCAGAAATAGTGGCTGTACTTTCTTTATGTTATCTATATTATGTCTGCCTGCCATAACCTCTTAACAGTGACTCTGCCTGCCGTGAGCTTATAAACACACTTTAGCAGACATGGTGTGGTTTACGCACAAGCCGGGCCAAGGAAGTGGAAAAGTATTTCTACAGTAAAAATGAAGAGTAG
Source organism: Quercus ilex subsp. ballota (assembly GCA_032727855.1). Classification (NCBI taxonomy): domain Eukaryota; kingdom Viridiplantae; phylum Streptophyta; class Magnoliopsida; order Fagales; family Fagaceae; genus Quercus; species Quercus ilex. The sequence goes on from CM064908.1 coordinate 51,329,515, forward strand.
TCATTCACACGGCAGAAAGTTTTAAAGCACAGTAGAAAACTTTAATGTACAGCAGACAGCTCTATTGCACAGCAGAAGGCTTTACGACAAGAAGCTTTACTGTACAGCAGAAAGCTTTATTGCACAGCAAACAGCTTCATTGCATAGCAGAAAGTTTTGCTGCACAGCAGAAAAGTCAAACCTGTGGCAGAAATTGGAGAAAAGTTACTTCTGCGGCAAAAACGTCAATCTTGCGGCAGAAACTAGAGAAAAGTCTTCTGCAGTAGAAACAGAGGATAAGCCCACTTTGCTGCGTCTTCCCTTAGACTTGGATTCAACGTTTGCGCACAAGCCGGACCAAATTGAGTTGCAGTTGGACTGGTCTTAACTCCCTTACTCTGAATACTTGGGCCTACTACCGCGGGAGGCAGCCCAGCCTAACGCACCCAACAAAAAAGGCCCTCCCACAATCTCCCACTTCACTCTTTCTCCTCTGACTCTCCCTCTTCTCTCTATTTCGCAGTCCCTCCCTCTTCTTTCTTCTCTGTCTCTCTACACCGTCCCTCCCTTTTCTCTCTCTATTTCTCTCTTCTCCGTTCCCCCATCTTCTCTCTATTATCTTTATTTCTCTCTAATATATCTCTTCTCATCTGTGGTGGCATTTTGATGGTGGAGTTGGATATTGATGGGTGGCGTTTCGGTGGTGGGTTTTTTTTGTTGGTCTGTTTCGGTGGTGGTGAGTCTGTATCAGTGGTGGGTCTCGTTTGTGGGTTTGTTTCAATGGTGGGTCTCGCGCCTGTGGTTCTGTTTCATCTGTGGGTTTGCTTCAGTGGTGGTGGGTCTGTATCACTAGTAGTGGACCTGTTTCTTCTGTGGGTTTAAATCGATGGCTGGAGTTGAATTAGTGGTGGGTTTGTTAAGTCTGTGGGTTTGAATCGGCGTCTGAGGGTCTGTTTCATCTGTGGGTTTGTTTGGTGGTGGGTCTGTTTGGTTAATCGGGATTTGGAGTGGTGCCGCTGGGTTTTTTTGGTTGATCGGGGGTTTAGGGTGGCAGTGGGTGGCTTTTGTTTGAGTATTTTGTATCGGTGGTGGGTGGTGCATTGGGTTGCTCTATGGTGGCAATGGGTGGTTGAGAGAGAGAGATAGGAAGAGAGATCGATTAAAGAGAAGAGAGAGAGAGAGCCAATTTTTATATTATTTTATTGTGTAGTTGATATTATTTTAATGGGTTAGATGTAAAAATAAAAATTGGGATGTAGAGTTTATTGTAAAGTTAGTTGGTATAATAAATGAAGTAACTTTTTAGATGGTAAAATAGAGATTAATTTACAAACCCGCATACTAGTGCTCTAATGTTATACCATATAAGAGTCTGCTTTTACTAGCAAGATGTACCCGATATTTCATTTCCATTATTTATGAGGAATCTTAGGCCTTGTTTGGTTGCTGCGTGATAGTTAACTCATCACTCATCACTCAAATTCCATCACTCATCACTCATCACTCATCACCTTATCACTCATTTCTCATATCTTAAAAATCTCCAAAACACTCCAACCTTGTTTGGCAACTAAACCCAGTTCTGATTTTTGCCTAAAAACTCACAAAAACTCACCTTTTGTGGGACCTACGAGCTAACCACTGTGCAGTGCACACGGTTAGGTTACCCGCGGATTGAACAAAATTGTTTTGGGCAAATTCATTTCCTCTTTCACTGTGCAGTGCAAACTCATCTCCCCTCACTTTCTCCTCTCAAACACCTCAAACCCATTCACGCTGCTACTCTCAAACCTCGATATTATTAGAGCCTTTCATTCTAGTCTGATTGTCTCTCATCTCAAGCAAGCACAAAAAGAATCATCTTCCACCTACAACACTCTCCAAAAATAACCCCCAACTTTCCTAACCCACCTCGGAGTTTCTCTCTCTGTCTGATCTGAAGAGATATAAATAGATAGTAAAAAAAAAAAATGGCATTCTGTGTGTGAAAAAAAAAACCCTTTGAGAAAGAGAGCTCAGCGTTTGAGTTAACAAAAAAAAATAAAGAAGACCCATAAGAGAAACAATGGAAGGGGTGCTCTCTTCAACTGTCGATACAACCAAATAGTTCTTGCAGGTCATGATTTTTTTTTTTTTTAATCCGATTTCTTTGATACTAAAATTTGCATCTTTGGACTAAAAGATTGAATTTGCTTCTGGGTTTTCATTATTTTTTTCTTCGGGTTTTGATTTTAGTTTGTGTTTTGAATTTTTGGGCTGTTTAATAAAGAGATTGTAATGTGGGTTTGCTAGATTGTAATGGAGGGGGAGCGTTTGGGTCTCACCGAAAAATGGAATCGGTGAACGGAGCTTCGTTGGAGCTGGGCGTGGAGCTAATCGGCGGAACTGGAGTGATGAAGTGATTGGCAAAACTGGAGCTTCGGTTGTGCTTGTGCTGTGGGTTTGGGAGAAGGAAAAGGGAAAGTGATGAAGTGCAAGTGTATGGGTGGTTGGGAAAGTAATACCCGTTGGAGCTTCAGCCTGCACTGATGGGACTATACACTGCTGTGGGACCCGTTTCTTGAAAAAATTTACGCTTATTGCCACTGAGTTAACATAACTCAAAACTTAAAAATACTGAAAACAGTCCGGAGGAGTTTCCAAGTTTGATAACTCAAAACCCAAATATCTCAGTTTTGTTAAATGAGTTAACATCCGAAAAAATAAGCCAAACAGACATATACACGTGGGGCCCACCGATTTTTGGGTTATGAGTTAACAAAATTCAGTTTTTTTAAGATATGAGATATGAGTTTGGCAAAATCCAAACAACACTTTAGCTGTCACATTCTACACTTTCAAAATTCGTAAGATGGGACGTTCTTCTTAAAAAAAAAAAAAAAAATCAGATGAGACGTGGAGCTGTGTGGTTAACTTTATGAAAATATTATTAGCTACAACGTTATCACCCAACCGGTTTCTTATCACATCAACTAGGCAGCATAAAAAAACTAGATCAAGCCCTTGCTATGAGAAGTTATTCTGTGTTTCCGTTGGATGTTTCTCCTCTACAAACCCGTACACTAGTGCTCTAATGTTATACCACATAAGAGTCCACTTTTACTAGCAAGATGTACCCGATGTTTAATTTCCATCATTTATGAGGAATCTTAGCTGTCACATTCAACACTTTCAAAATTCGTGAGATGGGACATTCTTCTAAAAAAAAAACAAAAACAAAAATTCAGATGAGACGTGGAGCTGTGTGGTTAACTTTATGAAAATATTATTAGCTACAACATTGTCACCCGACCGGTTTCTTATTACATCAACTAGGCAGCAAAAAAAAAACTAGATCAAGCCCATGCTGTGAGAAGTTATTTTGTGTTTTCATTGCATGTTTTTTCTCCCTCATTTCTTAACAGGCCTTTTGAGTTGGAGTATCAGAAACTAGCACATTCATAGGATGGTATATGATATATGGAGAGCAATCCAGCAAAGCTTTGAGTTTCTGCCTATTTACTCTCTATGTACTACAATATTCAAAGAAACGGCTCACCAATCGTTTGGTTTAATTAGCTCATTAATGCTGTCCCTTCAATTAATTTAATGCCATTATAGGATTTGAGAAAAGTGATAGATGTTCAAAGTAGTGTTGTATTAAAAGAAGTTTTTTTTGTAGGGTTGGAGTTGTAAGATGAAGAATCTGTCACACATTTCTCTCACCTTTTTGCCCTACAGTGAGAATATTCACAAAATATATAGAGCCTTGATAGCACTTAGAAGTTGGCATGACTATATATAGTCTATAATGTGATTGTTGAAAGATTTTTTTTTTTTTTTTTTGACATTTATTTATTTATTTTTTTTTTTGGAAGCTGGAACCAATCAATTTCATTAAATTAGAAACTAGCATCCAAATACAACTCATCCACCGCTGGCGGAGGATCCTCCTCCAACCAAATAATTTCATTATCAATTAATCTAGCAAATCTAGCCAATGCATGAGCAACACTATTTGCATTGCGCCTAACACAATTAGATGAAAAGGACCTGAACCCCGCAGCCAAACACCAGATGTCTTCATATATTAAGCCAAGTCTGGAAAGGTCTGGTTGAGCCTGAGAAATCATCTTCAGCACCATAGCATTGTCACCCTCCAGAATAATCTCTGTGAAACCTGCATCAATGATAAACTCAAGCGCTTTACGGCAAGCCATGACTTCCACCTCCTCACTATCTCGTACAGCACCTCCCCTCACAGCTATAGCTGCCATGACTTCGCCTTTGTCATTCCTAATCACAGCCCCATAACCCGATGAAGCACCACCATCAAAACAGGCCCTGTCAAAATTCAGCTTGAACAACGAACCCGGTGGAGGCTGCCATGTCTGCTACGCTGGAGCATGAATCGGATCAAGTTCCCTCAGGTGATCTTGTGCATCTGCAAACTCCCTCAAATAATCCACTGCACACTGGGCCAACTTCGAAGGATGCTGAAACGCACCTCCATGCATGACTGTGTTTCTCTGATGCCATATCTACCAGCAAATAACCTAGAACAGGTTCCATTCTTTCGATGAAAGCTTCGCCATAAGGCCTATGACCAGCTGCACAAAATCATTTTGTTCCAAACAAGATTTTTGAAGCCTCCCTAAACTCCCAGCCCAAACATCTTATGCTGCACCACTCTAGAGAACATGCAGAACCGAATCAGTCTCCTTATGACAGAAACAACATCGCGCACTCTCCACTACTCTCCTTCGAATGAGATTATCCTGTGTGGGCAGAATATTAAGGCAAGCCCTCCTGAAAATATTTTGATCTTATTTGGAACCTCTGCTTTCCATATTCTTGACCATAGTGGCCCACAAGCTCTATGCTCTAAAGACTCCCCAGCATTTAACTCCTCCTTCCTTAATTGCTTTGCCACAAAATACCCAGACCAGACTGTATGTCTGCCCTTCTTGGAAGAGGACCATACCAGCACATCTTGGACAACCCGCCTACTCAAAGGGACTTGAAGTATAGCTTCCGCATCAAACTGGTGGAACAAAGTCATAATTCTTTCTTTATTCCATTGGTGGTTCTACCAGTCAACTAAATCAGAGACTCGCCATTCCCAAATCTCCTCCTCCGGCTGGAAAAGAATTTTTTTTGTTGGGTGGTTTGGTAGCCAGCAATCCTTAAGAACATGAATTGAAGCCCCATTACCAACTCTCCAAAAACATCCTTTCCGCAAAATTGGCTGAGCCGCTAACAAACTTTTCCATACATAGGAACTATTTTGGCAATCTGTCGCTTCAAGAAAATCACACCGTGGAAAATATTTGGCTTTAAAACAGCTGTATACCAAAGAACTTTTATCCTGCAACAATCTTCAACCCTGTTTTGCTAACATGGCTAAATTAAATGATCTTAAATCTCTGAAACCCATACCACCCTCTTTCTTTGGCAACGTTAAAAAATCCCAACTTTTCTAGTGTATTTTCGTTTCCTCCCCAACTTGTCCCCACCAAAATTTAGCACACATAGCATCCAACTCATCACATAATTTTCCAGGCAACTAAAAAACCCCCATTGTATACGTGGGGATGGATTGAGCCACAGCTTTGATCAGCACCTCCTTGCCAGCCCTAGAAAGCAACTTCCCCTTCCAACCTTGCAGCTTTCTCCAAACCCATTCCTTCAGGAAAGCAAAAGTCTCATATTTTCTTCTTCCTATCAGAGTAGGTAGGCCTAAATAAGCATCAAATTTCTCCACTTCGTTAACCTTTAATTTTTCAATTATCCATGCTTTTTGCTCCACAGACACATTACTACTGAAATAAGCAGAGGACTTCTAAAGATTAATGCATTGGCCCGAAGCTTCAGCATATAACTGTAGAGTATTCGCAACCACTTGTACTTCATCATTATTAGCTTGACAAAAAATCAAGGAATCATCAGCAAAAAGCAAATTAGTAATAGATGGGGCATTTCGACATAATGCCACTCCATGCAGCCTCCCTTTAGTCTCTGCTTTAGCAAGGAGCGAAGTAAAACCTTCAGCACAAATCAGAAAAAGAAAAGGGGATAGGGGATCTCCTTGGCGAATACCCCTAGATGGAGTGATAGTCCCATAAGCTCTACCATTGATTCGGATAGAAAAGGAAGGTGTCGAAACACAACTCATAACCCTATTCACCCAAACCTCCGGAAACCCCAGTTTAACCATCATGCCTCTAAGGAAGCCCCACTCTACCCTATCATAAGTCTTACTGACATCAAGTTTAAGGCTAAGGACCTCTTCTTTCCCTTCTTTCTAATATGTATGGCATGCAAGGTCTCATAGGCTACTAGCACATTATCAGTAATAAGGCGTCCAGGTATAAAAGCACTCTGGGTAGGGGAAATTAACTGTGGCAAAATCAATTTCAACCTATTCGCCAATACTTTAGAGATAATTTTATATACCACATTACATAGGCTAATAGGTCTGAAATCAGTCATTTTCTCTGGTTTCTTTACTTTAGGAATCAAAACAATATAAGTATAATTAATCTCAGGCACCATATGACCAGTATGTAAAAAATCTAGCACAGCAACAGTCACATCATTACCAACAATATGCCAAATTTTTTGATAGAAGAGGGCATTCATACCATCAGGTCTAGGAGCCTTTGTTGGTCCTATTTGGAACAGTGCTGCTTTAACTTCGTCACCGCTGTACGGCCTAGATAGCACCTCTAACATATCATCAGTCATTCACCGGTTAATTGCATCAAGGCATTCCTCCATTCTGTCACAAGTTCCTGCTTTAAAAATATTCATGAACTAATCAGAAGCTACCTCTGCAATCTCCTCAACATCCTCCACCCATTCCCCATTAGCATTCTTGATTCCCTCAATAAAATTCCTTCGCCTTCTTTGGGAAGCCTTGGTGTGAAAAAATTTTGTATTCCGCTTCCCATACTTTAACCATGACACCCTGGACCTTTGACACTAGAAAATCTCCTGCTTAAGCAATAAGTCATCCAACTGTTTACTCAGTAACAGAAAGTTAGTCCTGCTTTCCTCAGTCATCTCACTGGCATTTAAAATTTCCAACCTCTTTTGTAATCTTTTAATCTCCTCAATTTCAAGTTTAGTTTTAGACGAACCCCAAGCAAACAAATCAGCCCCACAACTTTGTATTTGGTCCCTCAAACCACTCAAACCCAAACTACCATGCCCGCCATGTGTCCATGCCTCAAGCACAGCCTCCTCACAATCATCCCATAACAGCCAGCACTCCTCAAATTTGAAACCACCAACCCCCCTACCCCTGAACCGCCTATCATTCAAGGTTGTCAACAGAATAGGAATGTGATCAGAAGCATGGCTGAACAAATGAGAAACTGAACTTGCAAAAAACCTTTCAGTCCATCCTCTGTTAGCCGTAGCTCTATCCAACCGTTGTTTTGTATGTGCTGAACCCGGCCGCCTATTTGTCCAAGTGAACTTATGCCCAATAAAACCCAAATCTGTTAACTCACAGTTTTCCAAGGCAACCCGAAATTCCTCCATCTGATTAAAATAAGGTGCATTGGCACTCTGTTTTTCCGAAGCATGAAGTATAGCATTGAAATCACCAATGCAACACCAAGGACCCTCAACAATAGTCCTTAAATGAGATAAAAGTGCCCACGACTTCTTCTTTTCATTTGCCTCAGGCCACCCATAAAACCCTGTAAGGTACCACACAAAACCATCATTTTCCACTACCTTAGCCAAAATATGATTGTCAGTAAAATTAATCACATCCAAATTCACCTCCTCCTTCCACAGTAAGGCCAACCCTCCACCTGAATTTGGCTTTTTCACTATCAGTTTATTTTTAAAAGGTACATCACCACAATGCTTCTCAAAACCACTCCGATCTAACCTTGTTTCCATTAAGAAACATACATCGGGAGCTTGTTCCCTCACGAATTTGTGAAAGCTTTGAACTGTCCAAAGGTTGCCAAGCCCTTGGCAGTTCCAACTTAAGATCCTCATTGCTCTCGACAAGGGTGTTGCAACACCCCTGCCGCTTCATTCATGGTAAAGTCCTCTCCAACCTTCAATTTTTTCCCATTACTACTATCCTCCTCGCCATCCCAACCATCTAACACAACCAACTTTTGTCTCTTTCCCAAAAAGATTTTGCACCCTCTTTCAACATTCCCACTGGCCCAACATCCATTTGGGCTAGTCTAGTCCATGTAGATGGTTTTTTAAATGTACTTAGCCCAATACCTTCTGCCATGCTCTTCACATGCACCTCACATGTTGCTGCTGCCACCTCAGTCCCCTCAATCATGCATGAAGTCTGTTCACCCTCAACTAAGGAGCACGAATCCCTTTTAACTTTGTCCACGTCCCCAGTCAGAAGATTATCGCCCCTAAACTCACTGTCAGCCCCGCCCCCCCCCCCCCCTCCCACCGATCTGGTAGCACCACCCACCACCTCAATCACCGGTTTGGTATCATTATTTTCTTCCCCATCGCCTCTTGCTCCCATCTCCGTCCCACACTGTGGCATTTCACCTCTACTTCCCTCGTGCATGTCATCCTTCCTAACTCCCCTCTTCTGTGGCGATCTCATCCTACCACCTGTTGCTTTCAACCAGTCCCCATAGCCGCACTCAACCACTGCACCATCTTTTGTTTTACTAAAGTACTGAGCACAAAACCGTAGTTCATGCCCAAGCAATCCACAGTAATGGCACAAAATAGGCAATCTTTCATACTTGAGGTCCACCCAAAATTTCTTCCCATCTGATCCTACCAAGAACGCACCACGGCGTATCTCTTTCTCTAACGGTATAGCCACCTTCACCCTCATAAAGAAATTATGGCCGTCAATGTTCCGCCACTTCTCAACTTCTAAAACTCTACCCAGCCGGTTTCCCACCTCCTCCGCAACTCGAGCAGTCCTCATCTCAAAGGGCGCCTCCCAAATTTGTACCCATAAGGGTACTGAATCAAATTTGACACTAGTCGCTGTCATCCCCGACTCTATATATATATATATATATATATATATATATATTGCATCCAAAATGAAAAGTTATGAAACACCATGCAGTTGGATCCCATATATGTTGTCTCCGCTGCTCCCTTCTAGTCATGTTTCGTCCTAATTCTCAACCATGTCACCTTACTAGGGACAATCTCATATACTGAGACCCTTTTAATTCTTGTACATGACATATTTGCCCTTCAAAACTTAGCCATGACATTGGTAAATTGTTTATCGTAATAGTTTTGGATTTTTCCTATTTAAATTTTGGTGCAAAGATGAAATCACGCTCTATAATGTTCACACCATCACTATCCCTATATATCACTATCACCTTTTGTTTTAAATACAAAAGTTGGAGAGAAAGACTCACGCCTTCCGTTCTACAGTTCTCCATGTCTACATAGTGTATGTACATCTCTATCATCACTCCCACTCTCACTTTTGATTTAGAGAGAGAGAGAGAGCAAACGTGGGCTGAAGAAGAAGAAGAGAAATGAAAACACTAGTAGTAGTCTAATAGTAGAAGAAGAGAAGAGATTAGTAGAGCTCGGGAATCAAGAACTTGGTTGAGAGAGAGAGAGTGTGCGTGTGTTAGAGTTGGTACACTATTCTATGTGTTCTTTGCCCCCACTATCAATCCTCCTTTACCGGTTCCGTGTCTCCTCCATATCCAAACACGCCAAAACCCAACATTTCATTTTGCATTATATCAATATCCATCCATTCCACGTGCACTCTTCCTCTTTTTTCTTTTTCTTTTTTTTCTTTTTCCACTCTCCCAAAATCAAATAAATACTACCATTTTGAAAAACCAATCTAAACTTTGTAATGTAAACCCTATTCCAATTGTTGTTAATTAAGCATTCCCCCCTCCCCCTTTATTTTTTTTAGCCAAAAGCATTTTCCTATAGAAAGGAAACCCATAAATCCCAAATACCCACAAAATTTGTTTATTTATTGCCTTTTCTTGTCCCTTCTTACCTTCTCCACCAAGACTCAAAATCTCTCTCTCTTTCTCTCTCTCTCCCCCTGATAATATAATAGCTAGCATCAACATCACCATGCAAACTTCCTCCTTCGCCTACTTATCCTCTTGTGAGAGTGCCTATTTGGAAGCTGAACAAGAAGATGAAGATTCTATTTTTCTTTCTCTTGGCCCTCCTGGCCAACACATCTCCAAGAACCCCATCTATAATAATAATATTCCCTCCTCGAACCACAATTTTGAGAATCACCAAAACCCTTCTAGCGAGGGTGGTGTAACAGTAGCCCTTCATATTGGTCCTCCAACTACTTCAGGATCCAACGACTCTAGCATCCCTATTCATGACACTACTGCTCCTCTTCCAGCCCAATACTGGATTCCTTCTCCAGCTCAGATCCTTGTTGGCCCAACACAGTTCTCTTGCACTGTCTGCAACAAAACATTCAACAGATACAACAACATGCAGGTTACAATAATTTAAACAATATAATACTATATTTGGTCTTGGCATGATAACCAATTGATATATATTATATTTTTGTTAATGTTAGTCCCAAATTCTTCGAACGACTATTTTTCTGGGTGTAGTCTTCCCATCCTATGCACCAGTAAATTCAAGGAGAAATCTGTTAGTGACGTAGCCAATTTCATATATAAATGTCACATTATCACATATATGCTTATATTCTCATTTTTCGCTTTCAATAAATAGGAATTTACATTCGTCTTATTGAACTATTTTGCTTTTCTTGTGTCAAATACTTCTCTTCTCTTTTTAATATATATATATATATATATATATATATATATATATTGGTGGTATAGATGCACATGTGGGGGCATGGATCACAGTACCGGAAGGGCCCAGAATCATTGAGAGGGACAAAACCCGCTTCTTCCATGCTGAGACTGCCATGCTATTGCTGTGCTGAGGGTTGCAAGAACAACATAGAGCACCCAAGGTCAAGGCCTCTGAAAGATTTCAGGACACTTCAGACTCATTACAAGAGAAAGCATGGAGCCAAGCCGTACGGCTGCAGAAAATGTGGGAAGCCTTTTGCTGTACGAGGTGATTGGAGGACTCATGAGAAGAACTGTGGAAAGCTCTGGTTTTGTATTTGTGGCTCTGATTTCAAACACAAGAGGTCTCTTAAGGACCATGTTAGGGCATTTGGGGATGGGCATGCTCCTCACACCATAACCACGAACATGTGTGAAGTTGAAGAAGAAGATGATGATAATGATAATGAAAATGATGATAAAGAAAATGACATTAATGGAGGCCGTGGGTCCTTTTGTTTTTTGTAATACAACACTTAGGTATTTAGGCTTTGTTTGTGATTAAAGTTTGGTAATTAGTGAGTTTCAATGCTGTGTGAGAATGTGACAGAGGGAGAGAATGAAGACAAATAGTACAGTGAAAGTTAAAGTTCTATGCATTAGGATCTGTTTGATATATGTGTTTAAATACATATTTTTAATTTTTAAACAATATTACTTATATTTTTACACAATTTTTCACTGATACGTATTTTCAATAAATACAAACAATATTACTAGAAAATATTACCATACAAGCCCTTAATATTTGGCGCTTAATATTTGAAGTAACAGTTAGATTACATAATTAAAGGCCCCTTTTTCGTCACATTTGTTTTTGTGATAAATAATTAAATCTCTCTCTTGTGCTGATGCGCTTGCAAGATGGGGATGTTCAATGGATGATGCTTTTGTTGTATTTAGTTATCCGCCAAGTACTGGTGTTCTGTGTTTAGTTAATTGACTTGGCTGGCATGTATAATAATAGAACTGTTAGTGCTGGTCTCACCTCTAGTGTGGGATAACTCTTGTCTGGTTTATGTAGTTCCTGATAACCAAAAAAAATATATATATATATATATATATGTGTGTGTGTGTGTGTGTGTGTGTGTGTGTGTGTGTGAGAGAGAGAGAGAGAGAGAATCACTATGTGGTCAAGTGAATTCAGTGATTGCAGAAATGCAGACAAGTGTACACAGTAGAGTTCACAGATTCTACTGTTCAGTAAAACTTTGCATTTGGCCTTTGCCAATTGCCACAGAGAGAGAGAAAGGCAAGAGAGAGAGTTATAGTTTCTGAAGGCTCAGTGAGTCTGGCTTCGACTACCACTACTAACACTTTGATCGAGCCCTAGTGACTGTCAGTGGGGGTAACGAGGGACCACAAAAAGATTACTGTTTTTGGGGTTTCACCCAAAGGGCTGTCTTTTTCCTTTCCAGACTAACTACAAACAGCTACTACCCATACATTTTCAGACGCCCCTTCTTTGCAAAAATATAACTCTTATATATACTATATAGTAGATTCTCAATATATATATATATATATATATATATACACACACTATATAGTTTTTTTTTTTTTTTTTTTTTTTTTTTACCAATAGTTAATGTGCATGCATGGTATGGCCTTTTTCGGTTGCATTTGCAGTCCCCTTTCTTCATGTTTATTCTCCATCTTGTCTTTACAGGGAAAAGTGGTGGGAAATATCTGCTTCTTTTCTTGTTTATGCACGCATGAAAAAAATATATATAATAGTGAATAAAATATCATTGTCTTTAACAATGATAATAAGTAATAATAGTTTCTAATCTGTGCGATACAATGCACGAAAATAGCTACTGGATGAATTTTAAGGGAAAAAAAAAAAAGCAATGTTTTTTATTTATTAGTTTTTTGTGGAAAGAAATAAAAATATAATGTTGTGTCTCTAGTTTAGTTTGTGTTGTATATATAGATATATAAAAAATATGTTATAATATATATACTAAAAAGTGTTTATTGAAAAGTCATAACCATTCAAATTGATATACCTAAAGGTGTCTATTGAATGAAAAGTTGTCCGTTGAACGAAAATGTGCCTCTTGACAGAAAATATGCCTATTGAATGAAAAAATATCTATTGACCGAAAATGTACCTATTGAATGAAAATGTGCATATTGACTGAAAATGTACCTTTTGAATGAAAATATGTCTATTGACCGAAAATGTGCACATTAAATGAAAATGTGCATATTGAAGGGTCATAATTATTTGGGTATAAATAGTAGTTTATATTCATTTAGTAACTTCTTCTCAACTTCTTCCAATTCATCTTTCTTAGAAATACAAGAAACCTGTGGATATTCTTTAAAATTGCTATTTGTAAGTTAGGGTGTTTTTTTTTTTTTTTTTGGTTAAATAATGAAAATGTCTGGGAATCAAGCCACACCAATGATAGTAACAATAATACTAAACGATTTCTTCATTTAGTAACTTATTCTCAATTTCTTCTCTTTCATCTTTCATAGAAACACAAGAAACATGTGAGTCTTCTTCAAAATTACCATTTGTAAGTCGGCTTTTTTTTTTTTTTGGTTAAAAATCAAGCCACACTAATGATAGCAACAATAATACTAAACGATTTCTTTACATGTCTTACAAATGTCATTCTTCTTAGATTTCTCATTCAATATTTTCCTAATGACAGTTTTTTGTTTTAATATATACATCTTATATAAAACGGTGAATAGATACTAAAACTTAAAGGGCAAAATGAAAAGGCACAATTGTTTGGTGTTTTTAAATGTACATGTGACATATATTTGTATAGCCACGTGGCGCAATGAAAAGTGGTCAATAAAAAGTCAATCAATTCGTTTTTACATTATATATAGATCAATGTGGGAAAAACTTAGGTATAACAACTTTTTTTTTTAGTAGTTAAGCAGAGGATTTGAATTTTGAATATCTTTATTGTAAAGAAAAAATAATACCAGCTAGTTGAGTTATAAGGCTTTTAACTAAATATAGTAGTTAAGTACAATACATTAGGTTAGTTAAATTCATGTACATAACTGTATTGAATTAATAGTCCTCGTGAATAATAACACTGTTTAATTATGCTTTATTCATGAATGTAACCAAGCAAGTACTTGAATTTAATAAAAGAATCACATGTACTACACTCAAGGGAACGCGACTAAGTTTTATCTATTAATATATATGGCTGTGCACCAGTTGAATCAGATGAAGGGCTTTGTTCTGAATCTCTCATAACTCATTTGAGCTTTGGATCCGAGGCTATTGACTCATTTTAACTGACAGCTTTAAACTATAGTTATTACTTGGGTTGAAGCCAAATACTTTTCTTTTTGGGGGAAAACCTTGGCCTTCTTTTTTCCTGGAAAAAACATTGGACCTTTCTGTCAGGCTACGCACTTAGTAAGTCTTTGGATGAGTTATGCCTCATGGATTTTACTTCAGCAGATGTCAATAGGTGCAATAACCCAATGGTAATAAATGTAACTGCAAATACATACGCATTGATATCCCATATATAGATACCATTTTGATTGTGTGTGTGGGTTCAATTCTTTGCTGCTCGTTGCAATCTTATCATTCTACAACGGATAGAAAGTGAAATACGGTTTTCCTAAATAGATGATTATTGTGTGCCCTAAGGGCATACATTAACCGGACTCATACAACTCTCTAATCAACTAACGGCTAGTAACTAACTATATGCTAACTGTGTGGTGAGCCAATGACAAGAGGATAGGTGTTCTTCCGGGTAACAATAATACAACCCAGCAATAATACAATCCAGAATAGATTAAACGACTTGTAGTAGTACTTAGTAATCAGTAAACTGCAAGTCATACAACTCTCTGAACCTTCAACATTAGGCCAGCTTCTTGATTCAAATTAAGCTTTAATACTCCCCCTGAAGATGAAGTTGCAAAGTAGATTATGGAACTGTTGGAGGTCAGGGGGGTTTGGTAAAAAGGTCTGCTAATTGATGTTTAGTGGGCACATGGAGGGTTTTATCAAGCTGTCTTTTATTTTCTCTTTAACAAAGTTACTGTTGGGATATTGACTCAAAATTCCAAATTGTTGAAAAGTTAAAGAAGGAAAATTAATTTGAGATTTCTTGGTGTAGAAGGAAAGACTACTCTTTGATGTGAAAGGAAAGTTTATTCTTTGTTAAAAGAATAATGTATTTCTTGTCCAAGAAGGAATAGAAAAAAACTCTTCTAAATAGATAATATTACAAAGAATTTGATGGATTTGGCCCAAGAGTCTTACTATAGGGAGAGGGAAAATAGAGTGTGAAACTCAGAGTAAAAAAAAAAATTCGCTTGTGAGATAACTTAAAGAGAGAGACAAAAAGGTTTGGGTTTTGTTAACAACATTTGTTGTAAAACACATAAAGAGATAGCTAAGGAGAGCTACGTGGAAAAAAGAAAACATAAGAGAAGAAGGCTAGAGAAGAGAGAGCAAAGTGTTGCCGCCTTCGATAAATCTAGAGTTACGAGGGCTAGGGGGGGCCATAACCCCCTAGCTTTTTGAAATTTCCATTAGAGAGTGGGATAAAATTACAATTTAAACTATACTAACCCCCCCCCCCCCCCCCCCCACCAAATTGTGGAATTTGGCTTTATCAAAATTTAAAATTTAGTTCTATCACAAAAAAATAAAATAAAATAAAAACCTTTTAACTTTTCATAATTGATCCCTAAACCTTTAACTTTGTAAGACCCTTCACCGGATGATGATGTTCACTAATAGGCAAACCAAATCGTATGTCTCCCTCTCTATCTCTATTTGTTGTACTGTACATGTTTGAGTTTACAATGGTTGTTAATGGCTTTGATTTGTGCTGCATTGTGATTTGTGTGTGCTTGTGGATTTGTGCTGAATGAAAGGCTAGGATTTGTGCTTCTGTATGAGTGGCTTGTGGAATTGTGCCATTGGATATTGATGGAAATTTAGACCCCTTAAACAACCAGATTGCGTAGCCTAGATTAATTAGCTAAGTTGTTACTTAGTCAAATTAAGCAATTCTAGGTTAAAACAATCCAAACAATCATATCAAGAATATAAAGCAGCGGAAAATAAATAACACAAGATATGATCACCCAGGAAACCACACGGTAAAAACCTGAGGAGGATTTGACCCACCGATCCTCAAGGCATAACAGAATTCACTATGAAAGAATTGAAGTTCTTACAAAAGGACTACAAGCTCCCCGCTCGACTTCCTAATGCTACCCACCAGTAGAACTTCCTGACACGACCACGCGCAGGCTCTGAATCCACGGACTACTTCTTTCTTGAATTCCTCAATCAGCTACAAGCTCCCCGCTTGCTTTTCTTTTAAGTTCCAATGGTTGCAACTATGTTGATCATCAAGATATTGACAACCCTAAGTTTATGTGAAGGAAAGCTCCTCAAAGATCTCACAAGAGATTCACACAAACAGCAAATATGAGCAACAAAGACTTAGAGAGGTTTGGGTACAAAACCCTAAAAATAAAAGGAGGCACAAAAGGCACTCTAATCTCTCTCTCAAAAGTCTCAAAAACGTTCTAGGGTTTTCCTTATATATAGGAGTGTTTTACTTGGACCCCAAAACGTTTAAATAGAGTTTGGGCTGAGCTGGAACTCTGCAGAAAACGCATCTGACCCGAGATTCGATCGATCGAGTCTATCCTTCGATCGATCGAGCCAGGCCGAAATGCTCCAATACATCTGCAGCCACTCGATTCCAACTTTACAATATTTAATCAACTTTGAGCAAGCCTAAACAAGACTGAACATATTGTTTTGATCATGGTTTGCCAATATTACACATTAGAGTTCTAAATACATAAAATCCTAAATCTTTAGAACCTAACAAACTTCCCCTTTTGCAATCCGTGACAAAACACAAATTAAAAGCTCAAAGTTTACAAGTAAACAGCCCATTACAAAAAAAAAAATGCTCATAACAACAAATCCAACCTAACTACTATCCATCAGTTGCAAGTGTAGACAGCAGCTCAATTGAATCAACCTGTATATTTCCTGAAACACTAAACAAAATGCATAAACGCATATGTGACAGAAAAGAGTAAAACAACAGGTATAACATTCTTGTAAGATTCACACAATTCAAAATAAAGACATATATGAATGATCAACTCATAAATATAAATCAATACGCAGTGAATCACAAAGCAACAAGAATCAATAAAAAATAACATGTATATCAATCAATGTTACTCCCCCTAACATGAATATCTTTGTATTTTCCACACATATCAACATGATTCCCATAAATCAATAATTTCTCCCCCTTTTTGTCACGTATTGACAAAGACAACTCATACAAAGAGTAAACAGTCAACATACTCAATAAAGGATAAGAGAAAATAGAGAATCAAGGGGATACAGAACAATCCAACTCTATAGAAAATAGAGACAGCTCCCCCTATGAACAACACAGGTGAAAAAAAAAAAAAACTTTTCTCCCCCTATAAAAATAGGAAAAACAAAATAAGTTTTGAGAAAAACAGTTTTGGGGAAAAATAAAGGAGGGGGGGGATCAGCAGCATCACCAACAGGATCAAAGTTAAAAACACATAATCCAAAGTTAAAAACTAAGGTGAGGATACACATGAAGAAAAATATTCTCTCTTTCAATAAAATGCAAACATGGCACTATGTGACCCATAAACAGTTGCATGAGTAGAGAAAATATTCGCACATTGATTATCCATCATATCTCTTAAGAAAAATATTTTCTATAGTTCACACATAAAAAAAAGGCATATACTAGAAAGTACATAGCTCAAAAATTAATCAATCAATTTTTTTATCAAGTTGAGTACCCAATGTAGCAAAGTGTATGCATGTTATATGTGAAAACAATGAGAGATATGACTGCAAAACTGCAAGATGGATACAAAAACAATGCAATACATGTGAATCCTAAACACAAATGATGCAGGAAAAAAATTTGGTCAAAAACATAGAAACTGAAAATTTTTCAGTTTCGATCGATCGAGAATCGATCGAACATCAATCGAGTCAGGTAGACTCAAACCAAAAATTTTAATCGCAATTTCGATTGATCGAAAAACAGGGTCGATCGATCGAAAGTCTGGAAAAATCAGTTTTTCGAAAAACAGAGCATTTTAATGCAGAAACTCCTCAAAGCACATTGTTTTATAAAAAAAATGCATGAGTATGAGACGAAAAGTTTTTCAAAAACACTTAAATTTAACCCAGATCTTCCAAAATCAAGATTTTCAATCAATTTGTCCTCAAAGCGCAAACATTATACACATTTTGCATTAAAATCAAAGAACTTTTAATTTTGGATGGCCACAACAAAATCACACACAATATAATATACCAAGTTTAACAAAGAGTAACTTGTATAGTGTGTGCAACTAGCAAAAGCTTGAGATACATATGAGGTAATATGTGAATAGTAATCAATCACAAAGTCTACAAAATTCATCACATAGAATTTGAAAGAGACTATCACCTAAAGAGTTACATCCTATAACTCCCACATCTCCTAGAACATAAGCTTGTAATCATGTAAGTTTCTTGTATTTAGCCTCTTAATTATGTGAATTGGCATCAAGCCTAATAGTACACACCAATTTTAATTAAGTGAATTGGCATCAAGCCTAATAGTACACACCAATTTTAAGCATTAAGTAATTAAAGAGGCTACACCTTATGTTCTTTTTGTGCATGTGCTACACTTTCTCGAGCACAAAATCTTATGATATGCACTAAGGTGTTCATGATTGGCTAGTGAACAGTGGTGAGATGGTTATTTATGCATTTCTCAAAAGGATCAAGTCCGACAGTCAAATAACATGTGACTTCAAGATCAAGACAAAGTGATAAACACCATAAACATCTTTCCCACACAACATGCACTACAAAGCTCAAACTAGTAAAGTGCAATAAAGTAAGCTCATCCAAGCTACACAAGGTACATAAACTAGTTATGTAAAGATAAGGTGGCCAACCTTGATTATAAATCCAAGATCTATAATACAAAACACAAAAATCTTTTTGGTTTTAACAAACTTTATGACCAAAAACAAAAAGCACATATTACAAAATGAACAATGCAAAAGTAATGCATGATAGTGCTAAACTAAGCTATAGAGGGTACACAAACAAGAAATATCAATTTCTTAATTAACCCTTGAGTACATGTACAACCTAGTACATACTCACACAAAATCAAAAATAGCTTAGCACAAACTATTCAAGTTTCTCCACAATATCACGCATGTTCTAAATCAAGAGAGAGATATTATAACTCATGTAATCCTCAAGAAAAATAAAACAAGACACAAAATAAAATATTTTTGTCTTTTTGAAAATTTTCAATGTTATTGGATTTTTCTTTAAAACAAAACAAAAACTAAAACAACCACTTGATGGAAATTTAGACCCCTTAAACAACCAAAAACTAAAACAAAACATGTCCACAATTAATTGAAAGAATTAAATCAAGGACAAGTTAGCAACACTCACCTTGGAGAATCTTTTCTCACCCATTTAGCACGATTCCTTGGCTTTGTAGGTGAAAATCCATGTGAAGCAGAGTGTATTTGAGGGATTACACAAATCTTCTGAGAAAGACTGAAATCCTGCAAATTCCTTTCACAAGCCAACAAGCTCAAATTTTTCAAAAGAATATGAAACAATTTATATGGACTTATGGCAGGAGAAATATCATCACATATCCTAGATTGACATACATAATGCTTAAATTTCAATTTATGACAATTAGGACGAATGTGACCAGAGACACCACAAAAGTGACAAACAGGAACAAATTTAGGAACATCAGTATTCCTAACAGCAAATCTAGTCTCAGATTTTGGTTTTTGCCTCAACAAAGAACAATTTGGTCTAATATGACCAACAACACCACAAAGGTGACCGGTAGGCACAGAAACAGATTTATTATGCTCTCTAACAATAGGTTTAGACTTAGGTGTAGAAATTTCAGCGTCTACATCAGAACTTTTACCTTTTCTAACCTAGCAAAATAAACCTTTTCATTATTATTCCTCTTGAAAGGAGGGATATAAACTTTCTCAGTTTTAGGCTTAAGAGAAACAGAAACAATTCTATTATCATCAGCAAGTTTGGTATTAGACAAATTTTCCAATTTAGCTTCAGCCTCAGCTAACTTTTGTTCCAAACTTTTCATCTTCTCATCTTGAGAGGAAATTTGATTTCTCAAAAAATCATTCTTTTTATTAGACTCATCTAATCTAACAAGCAATTCCTCTTTTTCAAGATTAGTCAATTTTAACTCTTCTTTGAATTTCTTAGAAATTTTCAAAGATTTAGATAATTCCTTACGAAGAGTTTCAAAAGCATCAAAAAAATCGACAGAAACAACAGTGTCCTTTTTATTCAAAACATCACAGGCATTAATAAAATCAGCAGAAGCATGAGCAGAAAGACACTTCAAATTATCCATGACAACAGGGGTCAAGGATCAGCTCTTAGATCAAAAGATCTAAAACAAACAAAGAGCTACCAGCTCTGATACCACTTGATGGAAATTTAGACCCCTTAAACAACCAGATTGCGTAGCCTAGATTAATTAGCCAAGTTGTTACTTAGTCAAATTAAGCAATTCTAGGTTAAAACAATCCAAACAATCATATCAAGAATATAAAGCAGCGGAAAATAAATAACACAAGATATGATCACCCAGGAAACCACACGGTAAAAACCTGGGGAGGATTTGACCCACCGATCCTCAAGGCATAACAGAATTCACTATGAAAGAATTGAAGTTCTTACAAAAGGACTACAAGCTCCCCGCTCGACTTCCTAATGCTACCCACCAGTAGAACTTCCTGACACGACCACGCGCAGGCTCCGAATCCACAGACTACTTCTTTCTTGAATTCCTCAATCAGCTACAAGCTCCCCGCTTGCTTTTCTTTTAAGTTCCAATGGTTGCAACTATGTTGATCATCAAGATATTGACAACCCTAAGTTTATGTGAAGGAAAGCTCCTCAAAGATCTCACAAGAGATTCACACAAACAGCAAATATGAGCAACAAAGACTTAGAGAGGTTTGGGTACAAAACCCTAAAAATAAAATGAGGCACAAGAGGCACTCTAATCTCTCTCTTAAAAGTCTCAAAAACGTTCTAGGGTTTTCCTTATATATAGGAGTGTTTTACTTGGACCCCAAGACGTTTAAATAGAGTTTGGGCTGAGCTGGAACTCTGCAGAAAACGCATTTGACCCGAGATTCGATCGATCGAGCCAAGCCGAAATGCTCCAATACATCTGCAGCCACTCGATTCCAACTTTACAATATTTAATCAACTTTGAGCAAGCCTAAACAAGACTGAACATATTGTTTTGATCATGGTTTGCCAATATTACACATTAGAGTTCTAAATACATAAAATCCTAAATCTTTAGAACCTAACAGATATAATATGGATTCTTTTATATTTAAATCTATTATATTCGTATGGATTATTTGTGTTTGCGCTGGTCTTTTTTTTGGCTAAATTAATAGTATTGCTAGCTTCTTGAATTATTTTAATATGTATGAAGTTGTTAATAATGGTTTGAGTTATTCGATTATCATCTTAATACTTTTTAAGTGAATTTCTATTGGTATATATAGAAAAACATACTATTAGGAAAATTTATTTCAAATTCAATTATAAATTACTGTAATACTATGAAAGAATGTATGAGACAACTTTGTTGGGGCAAATTTAATTGATGGAATAAAAGTATTTTCTTAAGTATAATTTTGTTTGTACTTAAGAATTATGTTATATTTAGATTGGCTCCTCTGGAAAAAATTTATGGCTTCGCCACTAGCCTTCGAGATAAATAATTAGTGTGTGAGAGCAAAGAAAATAAAGAGATTTTCTTTGGCCGTGAGACATAGACTAGAGGTTTTATTATTGTATTTGGTGGATCTCAAATTAGGAGTAAAATTGAGAATTATTATAATTGAGTTGATAATAGTGAATTGATTCGGAATTTGTCCCGTGATTTTTTTCTTTAAGAAGAAAACGTTTTTCACATAGATATTTGTGTGATTACTATTTTGAATTGATAATTTTAGTGATAATATTATTTGAGCCCCAACAGCAACTCAGCTCTATGCATGTGTTTGGTCTTTTAATGGTAAACAGTGTTAGCATCAATATATATTGGCTATCACAATATAGAAGAACAAGTTTGGAATGTTGTATTTTGAAGTCCTTAAGCAAATTAAGCAACAAGCCAAACGACCTCACCACTGTGGCCATAGCTCGATAATCTGACACTACTGAGTACTAAGACACTACTTGTTGTTTTTTGGATTTTCGAGAGATTAAAGTATCTCTTAAGAACACACAAAAACTAGTAATTGACCTTCGGCTGTTAGGACAACCAACCCATTTTGAATTACAGTGTGCCTTTAGGTGTATAGATTCTATAGAAGAAGAAACTAAGAAGAATAAACCTTGTCCTGGACTACCTTTCACATACATGAAAATTATATAGATTGCATTCAAATGAGGCTGCTTGCTAGAAATTGACTTAAATGGTGGACACTATAGCTGATATATGGTCTTGTTAGTGTGAGATACAGTAGTTTTCGAACAAGTCTTTTATACAATGGGTCCTCTAATAGATAACCTTCATGTGCTGAAAGCTTAAGGTGTTCTTCCATCAGAAACTTTGATGGCTTAGATCCCAACTGACCTGACTTAGCAAGTAATTCCTTTGACAAACAACAATGCCTTTGGATGACCTGCAATCTCAAGACCTAAGAAATACTTAGTGGTCCAAGATCCTTCAATTTAATCCAATCATGAAGGAATTGCTTGAATTGGATACCACATCCAAATCATTACTAGCTACCAAAATATCATCAACATAAACCAAAAAGGTGATGATTGAGGTGCCTTGGATTCTAGCAAACACAAATAATTAGCTTGGGATTAAACAAAACCTTGGCAGATGATTGTGGTGGATAATTTTGAAAACCATTGCCTACTTGTTTGCTTAAGCCCATGTAAATATTCAGTAAGCTTGCCAACTAGATTAGGTTCCCCTTGTTTCCAAACCCTAGAGGAGGAAGCATGTATACTTCTTCTAACAAGTTTCCATACAAAAATGCATTATTATTGATAAGTTCTAAAAGTTTAGAACAATTGGCAAACTGTGAGCACAAACTTGTCTAGATATAGATTTTTAAGCCTATAGGATAAATTAGACAATGCTCAGGTGTTACAAGTCAAAACACAAGAACAAAGAAGTTGCAGGTTCAAGAAAACAAAACTTGCTAAGTTCAACCAATCGAGGGAATAGGTTTGACAGATCGAGACATGGATTTACAGAATTTAATTTTGGCCCAACAACTCATTAAGCCCATTAAGTGATTACGATTTCAGATCTAATTCTCCTAGTATTTAAAGAAAACCCTAGGACATGTTTTATTATGACTTTGGAGCTTCTCTTTTGAGATCTAAAAGGTATTGTGCCTTCTCCATTAAAAGCCACTACTGGAATTCCATTTACATACCATTAGAACCGGTAGATCTAAGGTTGTTGCATACAAGATCATACATATGATTTAAAGCTTTGAGTGAGATCTCAGAGTCACAAACTTGGGTGTTTGTGTGTGACAAATTCAAATAGAAGATTTCGTGGATTCAGAGCTGCACATGGTCATGTGAGTACTACAAGAGGTAGCTTTAGATTTTGGGTTTAAATCTATTGTAAAACTTTCATTCTATCATAGTGAATTTGTTGCCTTAAGGATAGATTAGGTTAAATCCTCCCCAAGATTTTTTATTGTGAAACTATTGGTTTCATTGGTTTTCCTAGGTCATCATATTACTGTCTTTTTTTATTTTTCTGCACTAAGTAATATGATTGCATGAGTTTAACCTAGATCTAAAAAATCAACCTATGTAAGTTCTTGGTTAATTAATTAAGTAAAACGAATCTAATTTATAGGGATCTAAACAAACAAACAATTATCTAGTTGAACTAGATGTCAGTTTAATGCAATAGCCACAATAATAGGTCATAATAGTCACAAACTTGACCACTGGATAGAAGGTCTCATGATAATCTAAGCCCTCAATTTGTGCGAAACATTTAGCCACCAACCTATCCTTGTATCTCTCTATTGTACCATTTGATCTATATTTGCATTTATAAGCCTATTTGCAACCAATGGGCTGCTTATTAGGTGGTAATGGAGTCAAGATTTAAGTCTAATGGATATATAGCTTGAAGAAAGATACCAATTGAGTTAAATCTCTCGAAATAATAATAAAAAATTTCACAAATGACACATACAAGATGAAAATTTGTATTTCAAAATTTTTTTTATCGGTTTAGCACGACATCATATTTCGTCAACTGAATTATTTATTTTCTTAAAATAAAAATTCCAAATAGGAGACATTTCAAAATTTTCTCAAAATTATTTATTTATTTTAGATAAATAAGAAGACACCATACTAAAATATTGACGAACTTTTTATACACTTCATTAGATGTCTAAGTAAAAAAATTGTTTCCAAGGTAAGTCTCCTTAGCATAAGAACAATTTCTTTTCTTATAATAATTTTTTTTTTTTTGGGGGGAGGGGAGTAATTTGAACTCAAATTGTCTCTAAACGGAAGACTAGCCAGTGCCCTTGGCAACATAAACCGAAATTGATTATCTAATATCGTATTTTGGCTATTTTCACATTTAACCTATATTTAATTGTTCTCTCCAAAAATCTTCTATTATATTGTTTTGATACTTACTAGGATCTTCTCCATTTAACATAAAACTGTTTCACGGTTTACAATCACTGCCACCAAAAAAAAAAAAAAAAAAAAAAAAAAAAAAAAAAAAACCTATTGCGGCGGGCCAAAAGCACCACTAAAGGTACATTTGACCTTTAGCTGCGGGTGCTACTACGGCGGTTCTTCCGGCCCATGTTGTGGTATCGCTATAGATCTATTGCAGCGGTAACAAAAAGCGACGTTGTATATGCACCTTTTAGCGACGGTTTTGGTTTATTAGGGGGGCAGAAAACCGCTGCCATATGAGGTTAGAATTCGGGTCAATTAACCTTTAGTGGCGGGTAACGTGCGCCGCTATAGGTGTCCACCTTTAGCGGCAGGCTATAAGCGCCGCTATAGGGTTTAATGTAAAATAGAATATATGCACCTTTTAGCGACGGCTATGACTGCCGCTATATGTTTGAATATTTAGCGGTGGTCCATAAATGTTGCTATATGGCTGCATTTAAAACTTAGTTTTAGACCTTTACCAGCGGTTTTTGCTTGTTGCTATAGGTTAATTGTTTCCCCCCCCCCTGGGTTTTACAACCACAGATCTATTACAAATAACCTGTAATAATTTTATCTCAACTAAGACAATACCACAAATGTAACTAGATAACACCACAAACGTCTCCTAACTAACATTATAGTAACATAGAAATATATTATCAAATACATAACATTGTCTATAACCATCATCATAAATTTAACAAAAAAAAGATGTGGTCCTTTGTACACAAAAACTCCTTCAACACTTAAATTAAGCTAATATCATAATCAAAGTTTCAAAGTATTTTTCAACACTTGCAAAAAATGTGATTGTTCAAATGTGGTTCTCTGTACACAAGAGGTCTTCAAACACCAACATAAAACTTATAAGCTGATTGGTTGATGGGATGCAGCTGATGAGTTTTGGAGAGCTGGGGATTGTAGGATCGGAGGAAAGTCCTACATACCAAAAAAAAAGGCAATAATTAGGACACAATGATATCAAATATTGGAATCCAAAATTGCTTTGCAACATCAAAAACAAGCAATAAGCTTCTATTGGTTGACTTAGTTCAATCAAATTCCACTTCTATTAGTGAAAATCAGTACATATTACAATGAAAATCCAATTCTATTAACAAGAATACATTAATTGAAATTTGGCAAAAATCAATCTTCTACAGACAAGTATATGCTAATCAAGTATGGCAGAAATCAGCCTACTTGGTCAAAGCAAAATGGTGAGTCAAAAACCTTCCTGCCTTCAAGTATATGCTAATCAAATTTGATTCTCTCTAGTCTCAAATCTTCATAATATGCGACACTTATGCACTCTTGCTATGTTTCACACACAATATGCATACTCTTTGCTACTTTTGATACATGTGCGAGTACAATGTGATTTGGCCATCACAAAGAATACATGTGTTAATATATGCTCACTAAACTGTATTAACTTGTTTTTGAAATATAAAATTGGTTAAACTTGTTTAGTGTGTGTGTGTGTGTGTGTGTTGATTGGATCCTTGTTTGAGTAGCTTGCATGTTGCATTCATCTCTTTATGTTTTTCCTCCTTGAAAAACTCCTTTTCTTCAAGCTCGACAGCTTCTCGACAGATCCTCAATAGATTCTCTTTCTATCGAGCCTTTTTTCTCTTTTCTTGATAGATCTCGATAGATTCTTGATCCATCGAGATTTCTGGGTTTCTTCTCGATAGATTCTCGACAGCTTCTTCGATCCATCGAGCCAAATTTCTGAGAATTCTGTCTGTTCGATAGCTTCTTGACAGATTCTCGATCCATTGAGGTGAGTTTTGTCATCAACAGATCCTCGACAGCACCTCAATAGATTCATTTCTGTCGAGATTTAGTGCTTGACAGATCCTCAATAGAATCTTCGATCCATTGAGCAGTGTTTTATATTTAAAGCTAAGGCGCAATTCAGACTTCACACTTCTCATATCTCTCTCGACAAATCTCCTTCTCTTTAACCCTAAACACTCTCCTCTCACTCAAATCTCTCTACCCACTCAAATTTCGGCCTAAATCAAGCTCAAATCACTTGGTAAGCATCCTAAATCCCTTCAATTTCATGCATTTTTAGACCTAGGTTTTGGGTTTTTGAAAATTTTTGGGGTTTTTGCCTTTTTTTGTGAAATTTTTGGGTTAGGTTATGTTGATTTGGTGATATATGCTCATGCATTGCATTCTTATTGCATTATAACAATGTTTCATGCATTTTAGATGTGTGATTGATTATTGTTGTTTGAGTGCTGGTAGGTTTGGATTGGGTTTTTATCCATGATGCTTTTAATTTTTGCAAATGTCCATGCATTTTTCATGCATATGTTTCTTTTCTTTCCAATTCAGAGTTGTGTTGTGCTCTGTTCTCTCTCTCTCTCTCTCTCTCTTTCTCGGATAGATTGCACTATGACACCTAAAGCGTGCAAATCTACTCCGGCTCGGAATCCTCTTCAAGGTTCCGGATCTTTTTCTTCTAATCCTCCCATCCCCGTCCACATTCGGTTCCATGATAAGAAGGCTAGGAAGGACTTCTCTAAGAACTTCTAAAAATGTGACGTTCATCCGGAACGCCGGGTTATCCTGTCGAACTTTACCAACACTCCTCTCCCCACTGTTATTCAAACCCAAGGTTGGGAATCTCTTCTTGACATACCCTTGAGGTGTCCCATCGTGCTGTTCATTAAAGCTCGACAGAATCCTTTCTATCGAGATTTAATGGTGAAGTTTGACACAAGTTGCATCTGTCAAGAATTATGAAATCAAAATTTTCAAATCTAATTACAAGCATATTCCTATGTATTTGTGTAGTGTTTCTTTTCTCTCAACCCTAGACATATATGAGGATTATTTTAAAGGCCGTTGTGCATGCATTGTGTGACCAGAGGCAGAAATTGCTCTAGTTCATTATTCTCTCTAAAGAAGCTATTATATCTTTACGCCAAGGGTTTTGTGACCAAGGAGCTTCCTGATCTTTATTGTTGATGAATTGAAGAACTTTGTAGACAACATCTTCTTCAAGTTGGCGGAGTTAGTCACGTTCTGGAATCCATGCATCATTGGTTAGTCGCGTACTAGGATTCGTACATTGAACGGAGAGATTGCCGCTACAATACAAGTCCAATTAGGTATTGGGGTAAAGGTTCAATTATAGGTTGGTATTACGGGATAGGCCAAAGGGTTTGGTAAGATTCCTTATACTTGTAACCGCTTGTGATTGATAATAATGGATTCTCGGGAATGGTAACCTTAAATTCACCCGGTGGAGTTTTGCCTCGGTGGTTTTCCCCATTCGTAAACAAATCACCCGTGTCAAATTTATTTTCCACTGCATTTAGTTATTTGGTGATTTGTTTGTGCTACCACACCATTGCATGTAATTGAACTTAATTAATTAACTTGGGTTATTAATTAATTAACAAAGGGTCAATTCATTTTAACCCAAAACTTATCTTTGTCTCACTCATGTCTTGTGCTTCAAGGAGTCTCTCATCACTTGTCATTCTCATTCATGTGTTCTCTCTCACTTGATTGAAGTCTTTTTTATTTCTCTCACCCTCTTTATCACTTTGATGCTTCCTCTTTATGATCAAATGAACTAAAACAATCTCATCTTTTGATTCCATATATGGATTAACCAATGTTTTAGGTTTAAGGATTCATTCATTTCAAAACTAGCAAAAAGAGATCACATGATACACATCGTATTTGAATGACCATCTTTATTGAAAGTGAAACAACATTGATTTGAAAATTCAAAAGAACATGACTCAACATGACAACATATGGAAAGACCCAACAACACAACAAGAAAAAGGCTCAACAACACAACATAGGGAAAGACTCTAATAGACTTGGTAAATTGAAGACACAACAATTGAAAAATACTCAAAAAAATTGAAATGGCTCATCCTCTAGTAAAGGTGTTCACATGGATCAAATCTCTTAGGCACATCCCTTCATTCGATCTTACTTCATCTCTAGAATCTTGGCTTGGTGATTACCCCACCATTAATCAAATCTTAAATCTCATGCTTCAACCTAAAGCAATTATCTGTCTTGTGTCCTAGCTTTTAGTGAAAAACACAAAACTTATTCATGTTCCAAGTTCTTGGGATTGGAATTGGAAGAAGAGTAGGTTCAAGCGGCTTGAGGTAACCTTTCTTAGATAAGATTTCAATGGTCTTTGACAACGATATGTGAATGTCATCAAATTCCCTTCTCTCTTTGTGGGTATCAATGGCAATAACTTTCTTTCTTTCTTTCTCCTGGCTTGCCAAACACATCCTCGACTTGTGGACTAAGTATTTTTTCAAGCCTTTGAAGTCGAGTGCTTACATTCTTCCTTAGCTCCTCCATACGAGCAAGTGTCTTGATCATGATGTCGATACTTTCATCCATGCTCTTCATTGCTTCTCGGTATCTTTCTTAGCAAGAAGATCTTGACAAGATTATGGATGTTCTTTGAGAATATCTTAGGTGTCCCTAAAAATGAATTTGATCAAATAAACATGTCCTCCCAATGTCTTTTAAAGTTTTGGGCCCAATATCTTAATCAACTTTCCTTACTTGCATCAAAATGTGGACTATATGTATGCCACATTTGTGGACACCGCATTTTGTATCCCTTACAACTCAAGCCCCCGTTCTCCAATGATGGTAAAATTATAAAGCCCAAGGTTGGTTTAGGGCCAAATTAAATTAAAATTGACTTGAGGAAGGTTTTTGTAGAAAATATAACTCTTTTATGAACTTAATAAAACTATTTTTGGAAAATAAAGGCCACGAAAGCTCTAGGGCATGCGTACGCAGACATGCATATGCCTACGTATGCTCTAGACTTGAAACGCATGCTCCATGCATGCGTACACATATACGGGCATGCATACACATGTTAGGATTCTAGAAACTATGAAAGGCAAGTTTTTTTGCATTAAAGCAGAGGTTTGGAATGAATCCTACATCATCTGGGAGTAGTTCCAAACCCATATTTTCTCAATATAAAAAGCCATACGTGGTACCTTTTCAAAACACATAGAAAATCCTAAGGGAAAACCTAAGATTCACTAGAAACAGTGAATCAAAGAGGGAGTTTTTCGCAAAAAATCCTAAGTCAATATTGTTCTGATTGAGACCTTTTCTGGTCTTGATCTTTGAGTTTTGAAATATACTAATCAATTTTGTTTGGTTGTGAATAGATTGACAGAAGGGAACAGTCAAAATCAAACTTGAAAAGCTTTGTGTTTGAGGTATTGAGTTCTAAACCGTAGGCTACCTAAACATATTAAAACATGAACAAAATAAGAAAAACAAATAAAAGGCATAATTAATGGAAACCCTAATCTAACTTGTGAAGAACAAACAAACACATAAACAGAGAAATAGAGAACTAAGAAACATAAAATAAGACAAAACAAAAGCATATTGTATAAACAGAATAAAGAAACAAAAGAAAAAAGGTTGAATTAGGGTTTTTGGGCACGAGTATGCGTGCGCATAGATAGGGCTTGCATACACAGCCCTATGTATGCTGTCAAGAGATAGTTGACAGCATATGATATAATCATGTATTAATGCATAGTTGTTGTGATGCAACAAGGTAAGTGAGGTGAGTCATGCATTCACGTGAACATGCATTTGGTTTAATATATGATCTTGCTTTGCTTTGTTGGAAATGAATATGCAAGTTTACAAGTGTCTACACCTCGTGGTTGCTCAACCACCCATCGCAGCAATGCTCGCGCGCTTCTGTGGAAGAATATGGAGGTATGTTGTACCTCGAGTGTGTGACTGAAATATGAGTCAATTTTAAAGAAATTACCAAGGGTAAGTGAAGTCACCACCAATCATTGGGTTTTTCTAAGGTGTGATTGGTCACCTGACTCTATTTAAGTTTTTTATTACCGATCTTAGGCTAAGAAAAAGGTTGTTCTTCCTAATCTAATATGGATGGGTAAAAAATCTTGATTCATGAGTTTGGAAGTCTGGTTACATGTGGTGAGGGTGTTAGGCACCCCACAAAGCCTATATGTAGACAGTCCTTTGCTTTGGTAAAATCATAATTTTCAAATATTAGCAATTGAAACAAGCTATTAGCATTAGCTTTTGGTTCATTAAGCAAATTGGGCTTTTAGGTTTGGATTTAGAAAGGGTGTGGTCTGGATCGATGCTTCCTAAATGTGTTTGGAATCAATGCCAAATTTCAACAGTGAAAATTCGGCAGCATTTCGCCTTATTTTTGTGGTGGAAATCTAGCAGCGCTTCGCCTCAGATACGTTATAGCACACAAAACACTATTCTCACCAAGCTTTCAACGTGAGAATATGGCAATAGGGATACCAGCAAGGTTTCATGCCTGTGTATACAGTGCGTGCCAACATGTCATACTAGGACGAGCCAAAGCCCCTTAAAGCATTAATCACATTGATATGTGATGCATACACGAGGAAACCAATGTCACTTGGTGACATGGATTAGGACGGTCACACCGCAGTGACTATGCACATAGTATGACATGAATATGCACCTGCAACAAATTCCTTGAGCACATACTCATGCCACAAGGACAAGAGCACTCATAGCTAGAGAGGGCCGCTCGTGTACCCATAACAATCCATCTTACAAAGTGCACAATCACCCACACACACGTAGGCATATATATATATATATACACATACATACATACATACGTCATGAACAATGCTATCACATAGAGCATGAAAGTAAAACAGACATTACCATACCCAAGGAATGTGGCCCAAGCAAGGAACGGGAAACATAAAGGGTACAAGGAGAGGGCGAACCCTAATACCTGCTCTAGAGAAGAGGCTAAGAGAGAGAGGAAAGAGAAAACCACTCAGGAGGAGCTAGGCCCCTAATCTACTGAACATTTCCCTTTGTGGGCTTACATCATTGCCCTCTTGCTTGTGCCTAGGAGGTCACACCTTTACTCCAAGTGTCCATGCTCTATGCGTGTACATATAATGGCAAAAGAAACAAGCCAGCAGATAAGCAAAGAAACAAAGAAAAGGAAAGCGTGCTAAAAGAAAAGCTAGCAAAAGATGCCAAACAGGGGCAAACAAGCATGTTATCAAACAAAAAAGGGTGTTCTAGGAAGGCAAATGTAGGTTTGGATCGAGTGTCCATAGTTCCATTGAATTGAAGTATGGACGACACACAGACTCGTGCATGAACATGTAGCCAAGCATGCAAAGATCTAAAGAATCAAAGAAAGCCAAACGGCTGGCATAAAGCAAGCAAGGCAAGCATATCAACATTGCATGGAGTGGAGAAAGAGTTGTATCAAGCACACCAACACCATTGAGGTGTATCTCACAAGTGGTTGCATCCAAACAAGCCTTAGGAGGGACGGATGTAACCACGCAAGCAAGTGGCCCTAAAGACACAGGCACAAGCCCATAGAGGGCACAAAGCATGGAAAAGCCTAGATCTAGACAGGAAAACATAGATATAAAGCACAAAAGCAAGCAAGCAAACATAGACAAGAAATAATCCAAACGCTTTGATATAGGCCTTGGTGTATGGATGAAGGCCTAGTCCATAAGATCTAGATCTACACCCTACCAAAAAGGCCAAAACACAAGAAAAAGCAGATAACAAGAGATAGAAAGGCCTTAATAGCACACAGCATAGCAGACAACATGTAGATCTAGACACATGAACATGGCAAGGAGCACACAAATTTATAGATCTAAGCAAAAACATGGCAAAAAGCACATAAACAAGTTGACCTAAGCAAGAACACAGCAGATAACAAGAACACAGCATGTCTAGATCTAGATCTACACCCTACCAAAAAGGCCAAAACACAAGAAAAAGCAGATAACAAGAGATAGAAAGGCCTTAATAGCACCCAGCATAGCAGCCAACATGTAGATCTAGACACATGAACATGGCAAGGAGCACACAAATTTATAGATCTAAGCAAAAACATGGCAAAAAGCACATAAACAAGTTGATCTAAGCAAGAACACAGCAAAAAGCACATAAACAAGTACATCTAAGCATGAACATGGAAAAAAGCACACAAACAAGTAAATCTTAGCATGAACATAGCAAAAAGCACATAAACAAGTAGATCTAAGCACAAACACAATATTTAGACATATCCTAGCCCAAGAAGGCTAGGCCAACATCATCAAAGTAGTAAAACATGGCAAAAAGCAAGGAGACATGCTAAGAAAGCTATAAAACATGCTAGGAAGCAAGATAAAGCAAGAAGATGCTAGGAAAAGCAACAAAGCATATTAAGAACAAAAACAATGCAAAGGGTGTAGATTGTAGCTAAAGAGCTACATGCACACCCTTTAAACCTCAAATCCAAAGTCCTAAAACCAAGGAGAGGAAAAAGAGTGCAAGAACACTACCTCTTGATTGTTGAGAAAAGAGAGAGGTATTTTGAAAACTTTGATACTTTGAGGTAAAAAGAGTTAGGATTAGATGGCCGCCGCTGAATTTGAATCTTGAGAGAGAGGTATTTTGAAAACTTGAATACTTTTGAGGAAAAAGGGATAGGATTAAATGACCGCCGCCAAATTTGAATCCTAGGAGAGAGGTAATTTGAAAACTTTGATATCTTGAGAAAACATGACATCTTGGTATGAACATGCATGATATGTATTAGGCAGTAGGGTTAGGCATACTTACTTGTTTGTTTGCATTGCCATATGTTTTAGGCTTACTAACCAAATCTAAATTTGTTTTTGCAAGTTGTCCTAGGAGAGAGGTAATTTGAAAACTTTGATATCTTGAGAAAACATGACATCTTGGTATGAACATGCATGATATGTATTAGGCAGTAGGGTTAGGCATACTTACTTGCTTGTTTGCATTGCCATATGTTTTGGGCTTACTAACCAAATCTGAATTTGCTTTTGCAAGTTATGTCTCGACGGTCGAGATCTAGTGGAGATCGCAGGAAGTCTCCCGCCATTGTTCCATCCCGATCAGACTTGTCAAGCAGTGACAATGACACTGTTTCAATTAACGTGCAGGTTGCACAGACCCTTCAAAGGCGCTTTGATTGAGGAGGTGATGACACCGCACCACTTGGAGGCATACATATAGCATATCGCACAAGGAGCCGATGTTCAATGGAGACAGCCAGTGCCTCATCTCAGTCCTACACTGGTTTCGAAGGCGGTTCTTCACAGTTCCCTCAAACCTAGGAAGGAGGAGGCCTAGAGGGCGAAGAGCTTGGAGACGAGCTCATGTTTGATGTGGATGCTAACTTGGTGGCCGATGATACAGCTGGGTAGGACCCTCGTGCTCCTAGGCATAGGAGTCGTAGACTAAGGTTTCCACCACTCTAGGATGGATTGGAGGACTATACTGGAGAGATTGATGATAGCATTAAGGGCACCCATCTACAGTAAGATTTGAAGAGGAATTCTTCTACACTGGCGCAAAAAGGTTAGGTACCTTCTTCTCTTCCCTTCCATTTGTCAGTTCGGTATATATATATTATGTGTGCTAATGAGCAGCTCTTCATTGATTTTTAGCATAGGGTGCTGATAGGGTTCGTGGCCAAGGGGCTTGGTCTTCATTTTCCCTCCGCTTGTTTCACTCATCTACTCATGCACACTATCACGCCTTCCTGATGAAGTAAGGATTTGAGGCTTTTCTTCATATTCCGCCTTGTTCCATGAGTTATGGGTTGGCTGAGGCTTTGGTGTAGCGATTTCATGCTAAGACGGGCTTTTTTCACTTGAGCTGTAAGGAGTACGCAGTACTTCCCCTTGACTGGACAACCATCTTGGGCCTTAGATTTAGAGGGGAGCCGATCTTGACTGAGTTTGTGAGCTTTATGGTGGCTAGCGAGCTTTTGGGCATTCCCTACCCACTTACTAGGACAACCAGATGGTATTTTGGGCCCACTAAAAAGCCTTAGATCTGCATGCAATGGTGAGAGATGAACATACCTCGGATGGCGAAGCCAGATGACATCGTTCTCAAGCAGTTCTTCTTCTACTTTATCGGTACTTGCCTGCTGGGCAACAACCGGTCAATGCTGACTTGCAGGCTACTGGGAGCCATGAGAATGGTGCCCCTAATAGAAACTTATGATTGGGGGTCCCCTTTCTATGGATTCTTCATTCCCTATTTGAGGCATGCGGCACGCCAGGGCTTCAGGAGCCTCGAAGGTTGTTAGTATATTTTGACATGATAGGTGTATGAGTACATCTCAGCTATGCAACCACAGTATACTGCATTTACATGACAATGTATCCCAGGGCATATGCTTGGTCACTTAGTGATATTTCCAGAGTTGTTCTGACACAACAAACTACTATCAATGCCGCTCTCGATTGCATCACCTAGGGTAAGATACGCAAAACTCCATATGATGGAGGGTTGTTAGCTAGGCCTGATGTTGCTCCTACCATGGATCAGTCACGCGCTCAACGCTAGTTTTGGGCTTTGATGAGCCAGGAGTTCTTTTTGGCTAAGTGAACTTTCCACCAGGTCATGCCGACCTTCAAAGTGCCCAGAGATCCACCTCTTGAAACAAGTTCCTTTGAGGGCTTCATGATAGAGGATATTGATTATGCTGCCTAGTTTTTGGCATCATCGGCTGGACCCATCATTGATGATTTCCCTATAAGTGAGGGCCAGGTACTCAGGGGTATTACAGGCACCCGAAGGGCTTCAAAGGCTTGCTTAGGATCGTACATAGAGGCCCTGCAAGCTATCTTGAGAGTGCTACTATCGCTAGATATAGGTACATGTATGAGGAGATTAATAGAGCATTGTCTTGGGAGAGGGAGCTATGGCAACAAGAGTGGGAGAGCCAGGTCGTTGACATGGAGAGAGAAAGAGAGGGGCCAGCATATTGCTGAGGCCAGCTTCCTCTAGGAGTATATTGG
The DNA here is from genome assembly GCA_032727855.1 of Quercus ilex subsp. ballota. Lineage (NCBI taxonomy): Eukaryota > Viridiplantae > Streptophyta > Magnoliopsida > Fagales > Fagaceae > Quercus > Quercus ilex. The sequence goes on from CM064908.1 coordinate 51,365,040, forward strand.
CGTCCGGATCAAAGAGATGAGGGGATAGGGATGTCTGTACCTCTGGCACCCTTTATTCCAAGCAGGGATCCTCCCATTTGGAGACATGAGACTGAGTACATGCCAGTTCCTCTAGGTCCTACAAACGAATGGGGATTTGCTTCTGTTTCAGACTAGGCATTGGGCCCTGCACCAGGGTAGGCTTCATTTTAGACTCCAAGATGGGTCCCAGGTTCCTCAGCTAGGTGAACCGGTCCTTCTGCTGGTCCAGCTACTAGTAATGGTGCTGATGACGATAACGCTGGGCGCTTTGCTGATGACTCTGTTAGAGATGGTGACGACTCTCCTTAGATTAGCCACTATTGTTGTATCTTTATGATGATGTAGCCCCTGCGTGCACATGTATTCATTTCCTTAAACTATTTCAGACATTGCCCTATGGTGGGCTAGACCTATATGTATTATATTGCCCCATAGTAGGCCTAGACTGTATTTTGATATTGCCTCTTGGTAGGCTTCCTAACATGTATGTATTATTACCCCATCATGGGCCCGGACTGTATTTTGACATTGTCTCTTGGTAGGCTTCCTGACATGTATGTATTATAGCTTCAACGTGGACCCAGACTGTATTCTGATATCACCTCTTGGTAGGCTTAGGTGTATGTATGGACATTGGCTCTCAGTAGGCCTCATGTATGTATAGACACTGCCTCTTGGTAGGTTCAGATGTATGTTTCTTGATAGCAACTCTTGGTAGGCTCAGATGTATGTTTCTTGATATTGCCTCTTAGTAGGCTCAAATATATGCATGCCAGTAACACGTTAGCATTTAGGAGCCAGTTGCACCATTGTTGTTATTCACGCATTGTTTCATTTGCATCGTACCATATTTTCACGGGTTTACCAATAAAATCTGACAATGACTGGCCTGCTGAGGGATATGGAAAAAGGAAAGACCACATAAAATAAAACTACCCCAATATAGGTTTTATGCAGTTCTTAGCATGAGAGGAAATGATCCTGGTGGGATGGACCCATCATTGTACCTAAAGTTTCGATCTTGAGCATATAAATTTGCTGAAATGGACTGAATCGTGCAAAATAAAATACCCTAGTGTGGATTTTGCATGGTTCTAAACCGATTAACCGACTTGAAGTGGGAGTAGGATCGCATTGGATGACATGGGTTTCTTGACAACCCTGATTATGAACATGGACTTCCCTAAGCGGGGTTTTCTTGGACTCTCCATGTGGCAGAATGCACTAACTGACTCGGCTATCAACAAAACCGACTAGTGCTTTGAAAAAGGTTCCGTATAGGAACTGATCATTGCGATCTCCATACCATGCTGGATGGATTGCTATTAGTGATTGGGAATGGCCTTGGCACTGTCCCATTACATGTCTTGACGATAGAGGCTAAATTGACCCTTGAACCGAGTGAATCGGACTTCAATAATGAGGTTCAAGATATTCTAAAATGACGCCTGAGACACGCAAAGATAAATTGCCCCAGTGTAGTCTTTATCCGGTCTCGGTTTGTGCAAAAAATCCCCGATTTGCTGCTGAACTACCCGTGTACCACTATTAGTGCAAAAACCAAAGGAATATTTGCTCCAAATTTGGTTGAAACTTCTCATTTTTCAAATCTAATGGTCAGAATCATGTAGGGCTGAATCAGGGGGCTGAAAAGCCCTAACACGTGTCCCAAGGCCTGGCAGCCACTTAATGTGTGTCGTTTTGGGCCAACGGCCACTAAAGGTGTGCCGGCCTTGAAATTCATGCATAAAGGTCTGGGTTCCTCCCAAACCTCCCATAATCTGGTCTGCAATTTTTTGGGTCTTCTCCTACCCATTTTCTTCACTAAAAACACTTAGAAACATCATTTTCTTGCACTTTCTTGCACGGATCGACATCAAAACACTGTATTCTTTCAGATCTAAGCATGGACGCTCTTGGGTTCAAGTCTTATGACATAGTTATGGAGCTTGAGAGGTAGACTTTTCATGAGGGGGAGCTCAAGAGATGGTGGACTTTATTCTCTTCCAAGGATCGGGCATACATCAAACAGTTCCTTGGAAATGCCACTTCACTCTTTCATGCTTCTCTAGATTGGCACTTACTAGAGGCCATAGTTACTTGTTAGGATCCCGCTTTGAGGTGCATCACTATTGGGGATGTGGACTTTGTCCCTACTTTGAAGGAGTATGATTGCTTTCTTTCACTTCCTACCCCTATGAGTCAGGTTTATCGACCACCAACTCGATCTCTCTTTTGTAAGCGTTGGCAGAGCTATTAGGCTTGAAGATGCCTATAGTGGATGTTTTGACCCGATATTGGAGTGGTTTGGGAGGTAACATCCCCTAGGATTTGCTAATTTTTCGGTTTGTCCTGGCTGAGTGCCCTACTGCTTATCGAGAGGACTTCATGGACTTGGAGGAGCATTGGACCTTCTACAGACGTCAGGCCTTCATGGTGGCCTTCTTTGGCTTAGTGCTATTTCCTCCTTAGTCAAGTTCTATCAACTTTACAATTATACCCCTGGTGAGTACTGTGCCTCATAGCATTTCCTTTATTCCATCTCTCCTCTCTAAGACTATTCGATCTTTTTCTCTGTGCCGTGAGATGGGTAGTGGTAGGTAAGGTGGTAGGGTCGAACCCATTATGTTGGTTTACTTGGCATCCTTTTGGTGGGCATCTGGGGTTGTACAGGGTACTATCCGGGTATGGCTATGAGGCAATTTGGGGGTACCCAGCATGTTCCTCGACTCAGTAATCTTACCATCATCACTTGCGAGTACAGTCTCTAAGATATTGACAAAGTCATCATAGTTCGCACTTCTAATTTCTGGAAGGAGCGCAGGTCGACTATTGATTGCCCCACTTATCCAAGGGATGATTATGAGTGGTCTTCCACTAAGTTTAGAGAATAGAGGGCCACCAGGGATCCGTGCTTCATCATTGACCTATCGGTTCTAGATCCATTTGACCCTCGCCTTCTGGCTGATATATTGAGGGATTATACACTATAGTTTGAGGTTAGAGTTGAGAGTACTCTTAGGGACCTTAGAGAGTGCATGACAGAGGCTATCAGGAGCAAGGATTGTTGCAAGGATATTCTTGATGCCCCTATGGAGGACTTTGATGAGATTGGGAGGACATATAAGGCTCAGCTCGTCACACTTCGTACAGAGCTGGCTTAGAGAGGTCAAATCCCTTCAACCACAGAGGCTGAATGCACTCAATTGAAATCTCAGGTCACTAGCTTAGAGAGTGAGCTGGCAGATCTTACTCAGAGATTCACTATCGTGGGCCAAACAAGAGATGAGGAGAGGGCCACGATAAAGGCTAATCATGCCGAGGTGAGCAGCAAGGCTGATGATTTAGCCATGAGGCTATTGTAGGCTAGGTCCTACACTCACTTTACCTTGAGTCTTGATTATGGGTCAGCTGATGAGCCCAGTGAGCCACAGTTGGCATTTTGTCATCTCCAGGCTGAGGTAGCCAAGAAGGAAAAGGCATTGAGAAATGCTACTGCTGAGATTAGCACATTGTAGGCTCAGTTTGATACAAAGAGCCAGGTTTGCACCTTTAGTCCTAGCATGGAGAGAGAGCTAGTTCGCCTTCAACATTCATATGGACGACTTAGTGAAATTGCCAGAGATTTGGGCTTTGATGCTGCAAGGTTGCTTCGTACCCATTGCTCGGATGATCCGATTCTTCTCACCGGCTTTAGAGTGCTATGCAGGGCGGTGTCAAACCGTTTGGGCTATGTTTGACTTGCTGGAGTCTTTTTTGTTTCTTTTCATTTTTGTACATGAGCTATGTAGTTAGTATTCCACCATGTATGGAATGGTCCATCGTAAATTGCTAGGCAATCGTATAGGGCCTTCCTCTTTTGGGTTTTTAGAGCATAGTCTAGTTTGTAGGGCATGCTTAAAACGAAAAGAAGGTGGAAACAAAGTTGTTCACTCATATATTGATTATCAAGAGATATTTATGTTTATGAGATTTTTGTTTGGATGCATAATGATGAATGCATGAAAGGATTAGAAAGGCACAAAACTGGCACATTTAATGAATATGTGCGCAATTGCTTTGAAAATGTAAGATCATAAAAATAAAAAGGTAAATGTAAGTCTATGCATATCAATATCTCAAATTACAAAGGATACATCCTGTTCTAGACAGATTTTTCCCATTCCCATCGAGGTACAACTTCCATTGGTCTGTGCCATACAATCTCTAAACAATCCACAACGGGCCACACATGTTGCAAACATAGAGTAACCTGAGAGGATCCATCCTTTCTTTCATTGATCTTGATCATAAACCCAAGCAAATTCAACTGACTGATTATTCTTCTAAAGTGTGACCGGGCCAGAGTTGGCTGCCTAACTTTTCTTTGTTATCAGGCATGGCTTGGTTGCGCTTTTTCAAGACTAGGTCACCTTCTTCAAAGACTCTGGGTCTAACTTTCTTGTTGCATGCTTGCTCGACGTAGTGTTGGTACAACTATCCATGGCACATTGCGGTCATGCGCTTCTCGTCTATCATGTTCAATTGCTCATGTCAGGAATGGGCCTATTCAGCTTTCGATAGCTCTGTCTATAAAAAGATTATAAGAGATGGGATCTCTACCTTTGTAGGGAGAACGGTTTCCATGCCGTAAACCAAGGAATACGGGGTTGCACCCATGGAAGTACGAACAAAAGTGTGATAGGTACACAAGGCAAATGGAAAGAACTCATGCCAATCCTTATACGTGTCTGTCATCTTCACCAAGATCTTCTTTATGTTTTTGTTGGCTGTTTCCACCACGCCATTCATTTGGGGATGGTAAGGAATCAAATTTTGGTGTTCGATCTTAAACTGTTGGCAAAGTCGCTCAATCATTTTCCCATTCAAATTCTTTCCATTATCTGTAATAAGCTCTCTTGGTAGGCCATAGCGGCAAATGATGTTCTGGTTTAAGAATCGGGCCACCACAGCTTGGGTGACAGTTTTGTAGGAGGTGGCCTCCACCCACTTGTTGAAGTAATCAATGGCCACCAAGATATAATCATGCCCATTTGAGGCTTTCGAAATCACGGGTCCAATGACATCCATTCCCCCGGCTGAAAAAGGCTATGGCACTATTAGAGAGTGGAAGGGTTGGGGAGGAACATTCTTTCTATTATGATAGACTTGGCAATGGTTGCACGTCCTCACTTGCTTAATGCAGTCACTTTCCATGGTGAACCAATAGTAACTGGCTCTCATAATTTTTGGGCTAATAGGGGTCCACTAGCATGGGCTCTAAGCAGGCCCTCATGAATCTCTTTTATCAGATGGTTAGCCTTGGTGGCATCTATGCATTGAAGCAAAGTTATGTCATGATTCCTTTTGTACAGGACTTCCCCACTCAAGAAAAATGAGCACACCATGCGCCTAATGAATTTCTTCTCATTGTTTGTGGCTCCAGACAAGTATTCACCATCTTTGATATAAGCCTTGATATCATGGTATCATGGCTTTCCGTCAATTTTAGCTTCGACGTGCATGCATTCATCGATATTCATGCAGAAGGTTGGCATGCCACAGACCTCTATGCGCAACTGTTGCATTTCATCTCCTTCTGCCAACTTAACCATGCTAGCCAAGGTGGCTAAATCATCTGCGAACTAATTGTGTGCTCGGGGCAAATAAGCACAGGTAATGTTTTGGAACTTTGGGATTAAGTGGCTAACGCAATTCTAATCGGAATCAACTTGGTGTCTCGGGCTTACCACTTTTCCTCTATTTGGGAGATAATCAACAAGGAATCTTCGAAGATGCTTAGATCGTATGCGCCAAACTCCAAGGCGACTTGTAGGCCTACTATGCACGCCTCGTTCTCTATGACATTGTTCATGCAATCAAAATTCAGCTTGATTGAAATAGGGATTTGCCTGCCCTTCTTAGATAGTAGAACTGCTCCCACTCCATTTTTGGTGCTATTGGCGACTCCATCGAAGTAAAGCTTCCAACGCCATGGTTCTACATCCTCATCTAGGAAGAGGGATTTTGAGAAATTTTGGATCATTCAACGGCTGGTCCTCTAGGTAATCAGCTATGGCTTGGCCCTTGATGGCCGTTCGTACCACAAACACAATATCAAACTCAAATAGCAACATCTACCAACGAAAGATTTTCCCTGTGAAGGCAAGCTTTTCAAAGATGTACTTGATGGGGTCGTTACGAGAAATCAACTGCGTGGTGAAGTAGAGCATGTACTACCACAACTTACGTGAGGCCCATGCTAGGGCACAACATGTCTTTTCGATGGCTATGTGATTGATCTCACAGCTGGTGAACTTTTTACTCAAGTAGTATATTGCCTTCTCTTTTTGATTGGGTTCATTTAGCTAGCCTAACATGCAACCCATGGATGTCTCTTGCACCACTAGGTAAAGAATCAACGGATATCCTAGTGTCAAGGGAACCAAAATAGGAGGGTTCAACAAATGCTACTTAATCCTGGCAAAGGCTACTTGACATTCATCTATCCATTCTATCTTCGTATCCTTCTTAAAGAGCTTCAACAAGAGATCACACATGGTGATCAACTGCGTTATGAAGTGAGCTATATAATGATCCTCCCTAAGAAGCTTTGTACTTATTTCTCGGTTTTCGACATAGGCATGTCCCTGATGGCCTGGACTTTTACTGGATCAACTTCAATTCCTCTTTGGTTGAATATAAAGCCGAGCAATTTCCAGGAACTGGCTCCAAAGACGCACTTGTTAAGGTTAAGCCTCAACCTGTACTTAACAAGGAACTTGAATAGCTTTCTCAAATCTATCAAATGATCTCTAGGAGTGTGTGACCTGGCAATCATATCATCCACATAGACTTCGATCTCCTTATGCATTATATCATTAAACAGGGTTACCATGGCTCACTAGTAGGTTGCCCCAACATTCTTCAAGCCGAATGGTATGACATCGTAGGCATAGGTCCCCCAATGGGTGGTGAACATTGTCTTGCCTTTATCTTCTTTAGCAATTTTGATCTGATTATAACCCGAGAACCTGTCCATAAAGGAGAAGAACATGTTGGTCATGGTGTTGTCAATCAAGGTGTCGATATATGGCAAGGGAAAATTATCCTTCGATCTGGCCAAATTCAGATCTCTATAATCGACGCACATGCGTACTTTCATGTCTTTCTTTGGCACGAGAACAATGTTTCCAACCCAATCAGAGTAGGCTATGGCAGTAAGAAAACCGGCTTTCAACTGCTTTTCTACTTCTTCTTTGATTTTCAGGATAATCTCTGACTTCATCCTCCAGAGAGCCTGCTGCACTGGGGGGGCATTTGGATTTAACTAGAATCTTGTGGACAACAATCTCTGTATCCAAACTAGGCATATCTTGATAAGATCAAGTGAAAATTTCCTTGAATTCCTACAACAAAGCTATGAGATCTTCTTTCATGTCTTTGGGAAAGTTTACCCCGATCTTGACAGGTTTTTATTTCTTGTCTTTGTTAGCCAAGTTTATCACCTCTGTCTCTTCTATATTGGGCTTGGACCCTTCACTCTCTCTGTTCAGAGCTTCTAGGATGTCTTGGTAAGTTTGGGACCTCTTCCAATCCTTTAACACCATGATCCAACTCTATTGTCTCATCCACATCATCAGAACAAATCCTATAGAACAGAACATATACAGAGAAATATAAGATAATTTACACACACATATTCACAGGAAAGCAATTAAAGAGAGATGTAAGAATTTTCTTAAATACTACACCGAATATTTCATTAATGGATTATGGGTAAGGGGAAAACAAAGTTCATGCTTGGTAATGATAAAAGGGAAATACTCTTTTCTGTTGTTTTTGGGAAAACAAACTAGGGAAATGAACAAGGAATACAAATAAAGTAGGAAATGACATGAGCATACAAAACAAACTAAATATTCTATTCCAACCCTCTCGGGTGATCTAGAGGCCCAATCACTCAATGATGGAATAATCCTTACTCAGTCGGTGCAACCACAAAGCAAGGCTCAAGGTTCCAAAGGCCTACCGTTTCACCTGGCATCCCTAGTCAGATAGTTAAAGTCAGATCATCTTTGGAAGATGTGATAGCATTCACCGAGAACTCTTCGGGAGAAAGCCAAATTATGCAAGCCAGATCAGGCTCCTTGTTTTCCAATTCCTTGAAAGGTTTTGGCATAATGGCCTCGGCTAGAGCCAAAAAAGTAGTCCTAAACATCTCCTTTGCAGCCATCAAAACTGCTGCAGGCTAGCCATACTCAGGCTCTAAAGCATTATGAATCATGGAAACTATCTCGAAGCTATGGAAAGACACGTCAAGGAAGGCATTAGCATCGATGTAAGGGATAGACATCTCTTGGAAGATAATCATGGGCTCTTCAGCCATAATGGTGATCAACTGATTCTCGAAGATGAACTTAAGTCTCCGATGGAGGGTAAACGTAACTGCACCTGCTGCATGTAACCAAGGTCTCCCTAAAAGCATATTGTATGGAGAGTTAACTTTGATCACTTGGAAGTTGACCATGAAGGATCTTGGATTGATCTCAATCATTAGCTCGATTTCACCTTGCACTTCGCGATGCGTGCCGTCAAAGGCTTTGATGATCATAGTGCTAGGCTTAATAAGAGACATATCCACTTTTAGGTGCTTAAGAATGGCCATCAGGCATACATTGAAGGCTGATCCATTGTCGATTAATACCCTTATGACAATCATGTCTTCACATTTGACTACGATATACATAGCCAAAGTATAATCTTTTCCTTCTAGAGTCAACTCATCATCTGAAAATGAGACTTGGTTAGTGGCCAACACCAATGATACCATACCCTTGAAGGAGGAGTCTGTAATACCGATAGGAACATGCATTTCCTTCAATACCTTCAATAGAGCTTCACGATCGACCTCGAAAGATAGCCATAGGGCTAAAATAGAAATCTGAGCTAGAGATTTGTTCAACTGCTGAATCACACTATAATCGGCCTTTCGAATGGTTTTAAAGAATTCCTCAGCTTCTTCAGTGGTGACCTTATTCCTAACTAGCTCGGCTATGCTCTTGCCAACCTTTTCCTTTCTAGTTCAGGTGGAGATCAAAGTCACATCGTACTTCCAAGGGATACAATGGCTATCTTTGTAAAAGAAGGGCTTTGGCATATGGATGACCATGTCTTCTTGAGTCTGCAGATTTGGTGCCAGAGAGAACATCTTTGGACTGCTGATGACTGGACTAGGCAGAGCAGCTTCTAAAGATTTTGGGCTAGGAGCCCTAGAGATTCCTTGGATAGGCTTTGGCAAAACTAGAGGATTGAAACCTTGAATGGCGGGGACGATAGGGGTTCCCTTCTGAAAAATCCTGGAGATGGCTTACTAATCCCAAGCGAAGATAAGATCAAAGGAGCAAAACCCTTAATGGCTGATAGGGTTTGTTCCTTCTTTGGAGCTGGCACTCCTGAATCCATAGGCGATTCTATAATCTCTTTGATAACGACCGAAGTTGGAGAAGCTGGCATCCTCATCCCTAGAGGAACCTTACAAAGGCGCTCTTGTAAGTACTCGTCCCAGTCTTTCCTTGATCCTATTGTCATAGTGCTGTGGCTAGTTCCCATTCAGGTATTTGGAAGGCATAGGCTTGCTACCATGAAATCACTCCTCCACACGACTTCTTTTTGGATCCAAATAATGCCACGATCGGCTAAACTCTAAACTTGCACCCTAAGCACTCTACAATCAAATAGGGCACATTGGTCCCAACTGTGATAGAATAACCAGACTTCCCAGTCAAAACTTGGGGCTCCTATGTTCTCTAAAACAATGTGACTTTTTGGGGCTAGAGCCCACAACATGGCTTTCCAAGGGAATGAGGGGGATGAGAAATCTGGGATCCTCTCCTCCACTGTAGAGATAGCGTTCACGTTCCTTTTCGGATGAAGAGGTAAGGGATTGGTGATGATATTTGGCCCGACCGTGTTCTCAAATTGTATTAGCTTGTTGTCAATGAGATCTTTGGTCCTATAGGTGTTTTTTCAGTCATATGAACGTTGGCTTCCTTCCCTTTGCAACTAACTGCCTTTTTCACCTATTGTTCTATTATAGAATTCAAAGCCTTAGGATCAACTATTTTCTTGCTCCTAATACCTTAATCAATACACTCCCCAATAGGAATCAAGATTACGAAGTGAATGACTTAGGCACTAATCATCTTCTCATCGTAAGGAGGCTTAAGGTTATTGATGAACCACTTGATCATTTCGTCTTCCATCATGGGAGGAAGCACTTGGGCGGCTAGCTCATGCCACCTTTGGGCATACTCACGAAAAGATTCCCCACTCTTCTTCTCTATCCTTTGAAGAACTATGCAGTCAGGAGCTCTCTCAGTATTGAACTAGTAGACGTCTCTCTATGAGACCTAGTGATGATGGGATCATGGTGTGACGGTAACTTAAACTATTTCCTTTGAGTAATCTTTTCTCTTTATAATCCTGGAAAGGTAAAGAACGGGACAGGAAGGAAAAGGGGTACATTTGAAAATTTGACAATGTGGAAACACAAAACAAACATGCAATTAGTTTAGGTTCTTGCCCATTTAAAATGCACCTATCATTTTTGAAAATATTGGCTTAAACCCTTGAGCAGGTTTTAATCATAGTGAGTTTCAATAGTGATGCAGAATTAATGCACAATCTTGGCAAGTAACCAAAACTTTCATATCATGCTTGAATTTGCGAGATGGACCCTTATCTTTTGATTATAAAGAAAGCAATGCTTTTACAAAATTTGGCTTTTTACAGTACCCCCAGAACATGGGCAATAGACAATGGCTCCAACAGTGGGCCTTTTACAATATATGGAAATTCAAATTTACAATGAAGAGGCTTCATTCTAGATGGTCTTGCTTTCTTGGAGAAGATCTTGAACTCATGGCAATGTCCTCCTTGGCATGGAGTTCCGACTGCTTGCCACAAATTTTATCTGTACACATTTACATGACGGAGTCATTAGTGTATGCATGCATGCCCTTGTATTGGAAACCCTTAGGGATTGGTATGATCTAATGTGTAAGCAATGGCGTTGCTTTTCCCTAGGGGTTAATCACAGATGCTATGTAAACAGGATGGATAGAACCTGGAGTATAGCACAACTCTTTAACGCAAGTAAAAGGGCGAACATGCAAACGAAAACTAGACACTTTCCCCTTGACTCATTTTGAAAGCAACCCTATGAAGGACATCCTACTCGAGGCTGGGATGTTCACTCGTCTTTGGCTCTTCCTAGTCCTCACAGGTTTTGACTTAGTCTAGGCTAACTATATGAGACACGGCTTAACTGGTAAGTTGGTCTTATTCTTAGGGGGGACCTCGATCATCTAACCCTTCATAAAATTTGCGGAATAGAGCGGATCAAGAGGTCCTTTACAGGATAATCCTATCCTCCCATGGACACAAGAAAAGCCTACAATTCGGCATCTAGTAACTATCTAAGGTGTACACATCCAACATTCGCCTTCAACGCTGAGTCTGGGTTCGACCTAATATGAGGGGTGATGTCATGCATTTTGAAATAAAAAGGGAAAGACTTTCCAAGCACAACAGATATATGCACAGATAAAGATGTAGTACAAATTAAGTCCACTACCCTAGGTTCACACATGTGAAGGAAAGTTGTAAAGCATGCTTTAGGAAAGCAATAAAGCTTCACATATACGAAAATACCTCAAAGCCGGTTTTTGGAAAACCATTTGAAAATAATTTTTGGAAAATATTTTTGAATCTTAAAAATAGTTTACTAGGATATAGTAAAAGAATTTTTCAAAAGGAAAGCCCCAGAGGCTAATGCCAATTTCAATATTTTTGAAAGGCAATTTCCAAAGATTAGGATCTTATCAAAAGCTCTAAATGCTAAAATCTCTAAGTATCCCCAATGGAGTCACCAGTCTGTCGACACCAGGCAGTTGCTCGACCACCCATCGCGGCGACGCTCGTGCGCTTCTGTGGAAGAATATGGAGGTGTGTCGTATCTCAGGTGTGTGACTAGAATATGAGTCAACTTTAAGAAAATTACCAAGGGTAAGTGAAGTCGCCACCAATCATTGGGTATTTCGAAGGTGTGAATGGTCACCTGACTATATTTGATTTTATTACCAATCCTAGGCTAAGAAAAATGTTGTTTTTCCTAATCTAATATGCATGGGTAAAAAATCTTGATTCTTGAGTTTGGAAGTCTGGTTACATGTGGGGAAGGTGTTAGGCACCCCACAATGCCTGTCCGTAAACAGTCCTTTGTTTTGGTAAAACCATAATTTTCAAACACTGGTAGTTGAAAACAAGCTATTGGCATTAGCTTTCAGGGCTTTAAGCGAATTGGGTTTTGAGGTTTGGATTTGGAAAGGGTGTGGTCACGATCAATGCTTCCCAAGTGTGTTTCAAATTGTTGCCAAATTTCCACGGTGAAAATCCGGCAGCATTTCACCTTATTTTCATGGCAAAAATCTGGCAACACTTCGCCTCAGATACGTCATAGCACATAAAATGCCATTCTCACCAAGCTTTCGATGTGAGAATACAACAATGGGGATGCCCTATTTTCACAGCGAAAATCTAGCAAAGTTTCATGTTTAGTGCACCATGGTGCACCAGTGGGCTTTCATGCCTATGTATACAATATGTGCCAACATGCTCATGCTAGGACGAGCCGAAGCCCCTCAAAGCATATACACGGGGAAACCAATGTCACTTGGTGACATGGATCAAGACGGTCACACCACGGTGACTATGCACATAGTATGACATGAATATGCACCTGCAACAAATGCCTTAAGCACATACTCATGCCACAAGGTCAAGAGCACTCATAGCTAGAGATGGTCTCTCACATAGCCATGAAGGTCCATCATACAAAGTGCACGATCACCCACACACACGCAGGCATATATATATGCATACATCATGCACAATTCCATCACATAGAGCAAGAAAATAAAACAAATATTGCCAACATTCCAAGGGTATGGCCCAGTAAGGTACAAAAAATGTAAAACAGACATTACCATACCCAGGGAACACGGCCCAAGCAAGAAGCAAGAAACATAAGGGATACAAGGAGAGGGGGAACCATAATACGTGCTCTAGAGAAGACGCTAAGAGAAAACCACTAAAGAGAGGCTAGGCCCCCTAATCTATTAAACATTGCCCTTTGTGGGCTTGCATCACCTTGCTTGCATCCTTGCCCTCTTGTTGTTGACTAGGAGATCGTACCGTTGCTCCAAGTGTCCATGCTCCATACGTGTACATGCAATGACAAAAGAAACAAGCCAACAGACACGCAAAGAAACAAATAGAAGGAAAGCGTGCTAAAAGACAAGCTAGCAAAAGAAGCCAAACAGGGGCAAACAAGCCTGTTATCAAACAAAGAGGGTGTCCTAGAAGGACATATGTAGGTTTGGATCGAGTGTCCATAGTTCCATCGAATTGAAGTATGAATGACACACAGACTCATGCATGAACATGTAGGCAAGCATGCAAAGATGCAAAGAATCAAAGAAAGCCAAACAGGTGGTACAAAGCAAGTAAGGCAAGCATATCAACATCATACGGAGTGAAGAACAGGGTGTATCAAACACACCAACACCATAGAGGTGTATCTCACAAGTGGTTGCATCCAAACAAGGCCTAATGAGGGATGGATGTAACCACACTAGCAAGTGGCCCCAAAAACTGACAAGCAGAAGCCCATGGAGGGCATAAAGCATGGCAAAGCCTAGATCTAGACAGGCAAACCTTGATATAGAGCATAATAGCAAGCAAACATAGACATGCATAAAGGAAATGATCCAAACCCTTTGAAATAGGCCTAGGTGTATGAATGTAGGCCTAGACTATAAGATCTAGATCTACACGCTACCAAAAGGGCCAAAACACAAGAAAAAGGAGATAACAAGAGATAAAAAGGCTTTAGAAGCACATGGCATAGCAACCAACTAGTAGATCTAGACACATGAACAAGGCAAGGGGCACACAATGATGTAGATCTAAGCAAGAACATAGCAAAAAGCACATAAACAAGTACATCTAAGCATGAACATGGCAAAAAACACATAAACAAGTTGATCCAAGCATGAATATGGCAAAAGCACCTAGGCACATGGATCTAAGCACAAACACAATATTTCGGCATATCCTAGCCTTCCAACATCATCAAAGCAGTAAAACATGGAAAAAAGCAAGTAGCCATGCTAAGAAAGCTATAAAACATGCTAGGAAGCAAGAAAAAGCAAGAAAATGCTAGGAAAAGCAATAAACATATTATGAACAAAGATGAAGCAAAGGGTGTAGATTGTAGCTAAAGAGCTACATCTACACCCTTTAATCCTCAAATCCAAAGTCCTAAGACCAAGTAGAGAGAAAAGAGTGCAAGAACACTACCTCTTGATTGTTGAGAAAAGAGAGGAATCAAAGGTTTTTTGATTATTTTTGGGAGAGAAATGTAGAGAAAAAATAGAGAATCAGCCCGGAACCCAGCTCCAAAATGCCTAATTTTTCTTCTTCCTTTTTATCTGAGGGTGTCTAGAGGTATTTACAGCAAAAAGGTGACCCTTTAGCTCCTGCAGCCACTTAGTGGCCGCCGCCTTGTAATGGATTGATGGAGGCCTTTCCGAGCTTGAATTAGGTTGATCTTGGTGTCCTTGGAAAGTTATGGATGTGCAGTTTTTGGAAAGTTAAAGAACTTTGAAATCCAACGATTGGATCAAAAGTTATAGCCTCAGGAAGCAAGCTGATGCGCCTTGAACAATTTTCAAGATATCTCAACCATTTTAACTCCGATTTTGACCCATGAATAGTCATTGGAAAGGGAATTCAATAATCTTTGCAATGACGCTGGTTTCAACCTGTTCTGATGGTCAGATCAAAACTAGGATTTTTGAGGCCCTCAAGAGTCAACCTCGGGTCAAACTTGGTCAAAGTTGACAAAAATCACCAAGTAGCTCGGCTTTGATGGAAAAGCATGAGAAATGTTGTTTTGGAGTGGTTCTAACCAATTTTGACCTTCGGTCAACCCTGGGTTGACTAGGGGTATTTTGGTCAATTTGAACTGAAATGGCAATTCAAGTGCTCCGATGCTTGAACAGGTTAGGCATCATTAATCCGGATGTTTCCGTAGCCCCATTGACGAACGTTAATATTTTTAAGATTTTCGGGGTCTGACACACTAATCAAGGATGGACAAAATACGGTATCTACAACGTGCCATGCTTCAAATTGACAACATGTTTGTTTGATTGCTGCCATCACCTTGTTTCTGCCCTTGGGAGTATGTATGGCCCTGATAGAAGTATGCTAGGGTTTGTGATGTGTTGAGATGCCATGATAGATGTATGTTAGGGTTGGGGACAAAAATGCCATGTTGTATGCTTAGATGTATGCTAGTGTGTGAGTGAGTTTAGTATGCAATATTGAACATGCCTTTAATGTGATTAAGATGTAAGACACAATGAGTAGAAGCCGACCCACAGATCTAGTGGGGTTGGGTGCTTAACATAGTCCCATCCCCATACCTAAACTTTGAACCCATACTTTGGTAGTAAGATCAGTCCTTCCACAAAAGAGCGTTATATTTATGGTTCCTAAACCTAATCTAGGTGGCAACCCCATTTCCTGGACCGAGTGGACCATGGCGGAGAAAAATGGAGTCACCACCTAGATTAGGTCTAGGAACCATAAATATAGTGCCCTTATGGAAGGAATGATCTTACCCAAAGCATGTGTCTGGAGTTTAGATATGGGGATTTGAAGATGTTAGGCACCTAACCCCACTTGACCTGTAGGTCCGCCTCCACTCATTATGTTCCAAATCCTAATCCCATCAAAAGGTCCTCTAATATGCATCTAACATCCAAAATATGGTATATGTCGCCACTCATCCATAGCATAAAAACCCTACCATTTACCTAACATGCACACACACATACACATATATCCAAGGGCAGCAAGTATATCACAAGGCAGAAACAGCAACAAGGCATTAATCATCAAGTATATTCAAATATTCAAACCTAGCATCATGGTCTTCAACAATCAAGGAGACCAATCACCATATTCAAAGATGCATGTTTATATTCATATGCATGACTTACCTTCACTTACCTCACTGCACCATCACACCTCAGCACATATTCATCAATGCATGTTCTAGTCCATATGCATGTTCATGTGATTCATCAAAGCATAAACCCTAATCATCGATTCAACAATCAAAGCATGTGAAACATGTTATTCTACTAACCCTAAAGCTAAACATGTGAAAACTAGACTCAACATGACCTAAACATGAGATTAAAACTATGAAAAACAAATATAATAGCAAGAACCCTAAATCTACATTTCTAGGCATGAGTATGCATGCATAGACATTGGGTATGCGTACGCATGCATAGAGCATTCACATGCATACACACCCAGTAACACAATTTTAAAGCAGCAACAAAATAACAATCAAATAAAACCTAGCATACTTCTAATATATTATTCCAATTCTTTATCCAAAACATGGTGAGACACAACAAAGCAAAACCAAATAAATCAAATCATGTTTCTAAGAATTCATAACATATAAATCAACTTAAGACAAAAAGAACACAATTTATAAAACCCTAAATTAAGGAAGAGTCATGGAGAGAGACTCACCTTACTTATGGAACACAACTTGGTTGATATTTAACCGGCCCCTCAGTGCCTACACAGCAAGATCGAATGATAATCAAGGGAATCAAATAAATCTATAGTCCATTAGTAATCACAACTCAAAAATAAAAAGATGTTCTTGAAAAGCTTTTGAAACAATCTTTGTAAAAAATTTCTTGGAGGAAGATAGATAGTTTCTACCCTAATGAGTAGTAGAGAGAGGTTTTGATGAACCAAAAAAAAAAAAGTGCTTGGTGGCTGTGTGCAGAAGATTCAAAGAAAAGAAAGAGTTTTTGGAAGATTTTAGGTCAAAAAGTCATTCTTTCCCACTAGGGTTTAAGTTTGGGGGGCGTAAGGTTTGTATTTATATGTTTAAACTAGGATTTTCAAAAACATTTAGGGGGTTTTGGACGTTTCAAACGGTCTAAAGGCTAGGCCCCATCAAAGAGAGAGGCTTTAGGCCCTAAAAATTAAAGTTATAAGGTTATGGAATGTGGCATGCACGCACATGTACATGCATGCATACTCATGCATGATTCATGTGTACACATGCGTCCCTAAAAACCCTAATTTCGACTGCTCAGATGGCCCAACTTTAAATGGCTATAACTCACTTAATATAAATCCAAATTAGGCAAAATTTGTATTCAAATTAAAGCCTAGGATGTCTACTTTCCAATGAAATAAACCTCACTTAAAATTCTCTATGAATCAAAAGTTATGGTCATTTTTCAGCATTGTTTTCAAAGCGATTTGAGCACTTTTGAGCTGTGATTACTTCCAAACTATCAAAATAACTTCAATTACCTTTTGTAGACATGTCAAGTTCATCACTGGGACCAGAGCCTAATTTTATTAACCGAGTATAAAATGAGGTGTCTACAGGATGCTACTAGCGAAACTCTCCAAAAGTAGGTGCATAATAGGCTCGAAGCCAGCTGCATGTATTAAGGCCTTTGTGTCATCAACCAAGGTCTTGTACCATGAAGAGATGCAACTGGTACTGTCTCTACCTATGAAAGGGGGCAAGACCTACAAAAAGATGAAAAAAGGGTATGAGAATCGCAGTTGGATAAGAAAATAGGTGAAGAAGAGTCAAGATAATCATAAAATAAGTTTATGAGTACCAGCATGTGCACACAGGTCCTACGTATGCGTACACAGGGTCTCTACATACGTGCGCATACTAGGGCATGCGTCCTTATAAAATGCTCAACATGGACGTGCGTGTATGGAGAGAGCATGCGCATGCATGAATACTGGCCACACACGCATGCACAACACATCCACACACATGAACACAGACAGAGAGAGTTCTTCAACGGTCTTGGCCTACTATTAATCAAAACTCATCTTAAGTATATTCCTACCCCTCCTAAGACATCAGGTGTTCTTCTAGACCCACTCCACAGCAAAACCCAAGCATTTACAGGTCCAAAGACATATTAAAATGGAAGATCATAGTAAAACTTGAAAAATGAGAAAATTTTGGAAAACTTACCAATCCAGCCCATGCACCCTCTGAAAGATAGTTTTGCGGCCTGTAGATCAATAGAGGAGACTCTGTCAGCCTTATGGCTCCATCCTAACATGTAAAGTTAAAGACTTCGCTAGAAATCACTTAAGAAGTTTTCTTGGTTTTGGGCTTTGGTGCCATTGGAAAAGTTTAGAGAGTGTGAGAAAGAAAGATAGTTTTTGATGAAGAGATGGGAAAATGAGAATAAGGCAAAAGGTTTTGTAGGGAAAGAGAGGGAGTTGAAGAGTTAGAGAGAATGTGAAGAGATGGGGAAGATGAAGAGAAATAAGAAGAAAAGAATGAAATGGTTGGTAACCATTGGAGAAATATGAAGGGGTGGGAAGGCATCTGATGGCTAAACTACACGTAGTTTAGGCCTCCCACTAAACTACATGTAGTTTAGTAAAAAAAATAATAATAATAATAAATATTTTTTTCTTTTTTAGAATATCCCCAGTAGACTCTCAACATATAGGAAGTGCAAGAGAAAGTCCGAGAACCTTCCCAGTGAACCATGAATTAGCAAGAACGTTATGAAGGCACTAAAATGACAAGAATACCCTCAGCAAGTTGAAAAGAAAAGATCCCAAGAAGCACTCCCCTAGTGGATTAGAAGGATCAAGAACATCCCCCAGTGGATCAGAAGGATCAAGAACATCCCTCAGTGGATCAGAATTACCAAGGAAACTCCTCTGTGATTTAGAATCATCAACCAACTCCCCAACGTGACATAAAATAGACAAGTTTTCCCCAAGAATCATCAAGGGCTCCCTCGTGGGTCCAAAACATTAACACAACTCCCTCGAGAGTTGTGAGAGAAAAAGTTTTCCCCAAAGAGCTGAGATATACCAAGAAAACTCCGTCATGAGTAGAACTAACACAAAATCCCCAAAGAGTCATAAAAGAGATGAATAATTTTCCCCAATGGGCTACACGCCATCAAGACACTTCCTCGTAAATCAAAAATCATCAAGAAGGCTCCCTCATCAGTCACCAACACACACTCCTCAGTGAGTCACTTTCCCTGATGGATCATACATCACCAATGACTTCCTCGTAAGTCAGAACTACCAAGATCGCTACCATACTTATGCACATATCCCGCAAGAAATGAATATGCAAGCATAAACCCTAGACAAGTCAAGAAAAGAAAAATGCAAAACTTGAGTACATATCCTCTTTTGGAATTGAACATGTACGTCAAAATTAAGGCAAAAGCCATCCAGAATAGAAGAGTTTGAGATAGAGATAGAAGTCACAAAGAGGCAAGAGCCTCACTAGATTAGAAGAGATTGAGATAGAGACAGAAACTACCCATAAGTGAAAGCCACTTGGAGAAGTTTGAGGCAAGAGCCCCAAAAGGACACCATAGAGATGGATCCTTTAAGCTCGTAAAAGCACCTTGTTTGTTTGGTTGATGGTTAAGGCCGTTTGTAGACACCGTATTTTGTACCCCTTACGACTCGGGCCCCCGTTCCCCTATGATGCCGAAATTCTAAGGCCTAAGGTTGGTTTAGGGCCCAATCAGATTATGAATTGACTTGAGAGGTGTTAAAATGGAAAATATAAATTTTTACAAGCAAATAAATCTATTTTTATAAAATAAAAGGCCAAGGAAACCCTCGGCCCACGTACGCAGGCAAGGACCTACGTACACAAGTCTAATGCATGTGTATGCAAGCACGGACTTGCGCACACAGCTAGGATTTTAGAAACCTATGAAAGGCAAATTTTCTACATTAAAGACTAAGGTTTGGAATGAATCCCACATTGTCTTGGAGCCGTTCCAAACCCCCATTTTTCAATTATATAAAGCCTTACATGATATATTTCAAGGACATACAAAAAATTCTTAGGGAAAACCTAAGATTCACTAGAAATAGTGAATCAAAGAGGGAGTTTTCACAAAACATCCTCAAGTCAATTTTATTTTGATTGGGACTTTTTCTGGTCTTAATCCTCGAGTTGTGACATTTATTAATCATTTTTGTTTGGTTGTGAATAGATTTGACAGAGGGGAACGGTCAAAATCAAGCTAAAAGAGCTTTTGTTTTGAGGTATTGTTCTAACCTCTTTTCTTTCATTTTTGCCTTTAATCTTACTTTTAATCTTGTTTCTTTGCTTTGTTTACGTGTTAATATTTTTTTCAGCTTAGGGTTACGTTGTTTTCTATTTAAAGAGCATGTTAGGTTGCTAGATCTTTCATTTTAGGTTCTGCTCTTGTTTTCTGGGTTAGGGTTCTTTAGGGCGTGTTTATGTGTGCATGCTTCCTGCATGCATACATAGGCCCAAAGTATGTGTACACATACAACTAGCCTGCATACGCAGGCCTATGTATGCGCACGCATGCTCGTGCCTAGAAAACCTAATTTGAGTTTTCTGCTTCTATTCCTTTATTTCTTTCACAACATATGCCTCTGTTTTGACCTCCTGTACGTTTTAAAGTCCTTGTGCTTCTGTTTAATTGCTTATTTTCCTTTAACATGCTAGAATAGGGTTTTCTTTTTATTTATTGCTTTGATACCATGATCATGCATTCACATGTCCATCCATTAATGCATAGGAGCTGAGATGTAGTGAAGTAAGCAAGGTAAGACATGTATTCACATGAACATGAATTTATTTGAATATGATTTTGTTTGGATGAGGTTTGCAATAACATGTTTGTTTGATTCTTCCATGATGTGTTTTTGCCTTAGATATGATGTATGATTGCTTGTTGCCATGCCTATGTTCTACCTTAACCATGATATGATGCCATATGAGATGAGATGCTTTGATAAGAACATCTTAGGGTTTGTGATGGTTAATAAGCACGATCGATGTCTAGTTAGGGTTTTGGGATGTTTGATGCCATGTTGTATGCTTAGATGTATGCTAGTGTGTGTGTGAGCTAGAATGCAATATTGGATGTACCTTTAATGAGATTAAGATGTATGACAAAATAAGTGGAAGCCGACCCACCAGTCGGGTGGGGTTGGGTGCCTAACACCTTCCCATCCCCGTACCTAAACTTTGAACCCATACTCTGTTAGTAAGATTAGTCATTCCATATAAGGGTGCTATATTCATGATTCCTAGACTATAAAACTAGGTGGTAACTCCTTGTTTCTCCACCCCAGTCCACTTAGCTGAGGCGTACTCCCCAAGCACCGCTCGTTGCACCCACAGTGTACTATTTCTTAGTCTTAATAAAGGCTTGTTCTATACTTGTATGCACATAGTTCACTTGGTTGTTTTCTCCCTTTACCTTAGTTGGTGATCAGTGGGAAGATGAGTACGCTCCATTCGGGCCAAAATCTTTCAAATTTCATCCCACCAACTCACAATGTGTGCCATTGCCTATGATGGGCTTTAAGTACATTAACGGTTTGTCACCAATCCACAAAGGTCCACTTAGGCTCTCAGTTGGAATCATGGCCCACCTAGTTGTGAATGACCTACTAATCTATCCCTTTAGCTTTAAAGAGCTTGCCCAGACTTAGAGAGATCCTAGATCCCATCAAAAAGATGATACCCTTTATATCTCTTGTTTGTTCAACTATATATCTCGTGCTCACCTAATTCTAAAGGACAAAAAAAGATTCAAAAAAAAAAAAATATATATATATATATATATATAAATTGGAGGATGACCCAAAAGTTATGGCATACCCTAAGATATTTGGGATAAAAGAAAAGAGGCTCTCACATATAAGAGGCCTATCCTAAAGTCAAAGGTATATCTTAACTCGAAAGATTCATAAGACCATAGCCTAATTGCTATCATAAGCCCAAATAAAAACGCCTTTTGGAAAAGAGGACCTTGGACTTAAGGTAACAAGTATGCTATGAACTTAGCATCCAACATCCTACAAGTCAACATGAAATTCCCTAATCTTGGGCCTCTTTGTTGCATGCCTAAGCCCAAAATGATGATAAATTCATAGACTTTGAGAGGAAGGTGACAATGTATCCTAGCTAGAAGGCTACTTCAAAAAAAAATGATGATAATAAAATGAAAAAGAAGTGCCCAAAGGTGATGAATACATTGTAGGCCCATATTTGAGACAAAGGTTTGAAAATCTCTAAGTACATTCTAATGAAAGCCCTTGAAAGTAAGATGAGAGCATTATTGCAAATGGACAAAAGCCCTAATCAAAGAATGGGCAAGGTTCATGAAAGGCAAGGGAGTGATTTTGTAATGGGCCTTCATTAAAATATACTTAAAGACTTTCTAAGAACATTTAAAAGTTAAAAAGAACCTTTTAATTTGGGCATGGACTTAATAAATATGGGACTTCTTTTCAGGCACCGTTGCCCCACCAAGATCAAGTAAACACATCCCCACTCCTATTTGGGTCTTAGAGAAGCACGGAAAATGCTTGTTCAAGATTGAGGACACACATCAAAAAGAAGTATTTTAAGAAGGGAAATCATCTCAAGTAACAATGGCCGCTCCAATAGATGATGAGACCATACAAAGGATATTCAAGGCAATGGAAGAGCAAAACAATGTTCTCAAAAGATGGGGAGTCGCCTTACCAAACTAGAAGAAGCCAAGCTGAAAAAATCCTCACATGTAGAGATTCCTGATGATAAAGAATGGGAAGGTTGGGATGAAAGAGATAAGGTAGATTACAAAAGGAACAAACAATTTGAAAGGCTCACCGCAAAGACCGTGGCTATGAAAGAGAACATGGATAAGATGCAACTAGCCTTTCGTAAAGCCCAAGGGATGGATGATTGCCTCTATAACATGGGAGGTATAAGTTCAAAGACTCCCATCACATTGCCACCAATTCAAGATTTTTGATGCGGAAAAGTTTAATAGAACTGAAGATCCAAAGCAACATGTCAGGAGGTACCTAAGCATCACTAAAATGAAAGGCTTAGATAGCAAATTTTGCATGCATTTCCTCTCTCACTCACCGGGGGGGGGGGGGGGGGGGCATCAAGATGGTACTATAGCTTGGATCCAAGCAAGCCTAAGGTGTATAATTAGCTAATGGAGTCATTTATGGATCAATTCATCTTCAATACCATGATTGATGTGACTTTAAGGGACTTAGAAACCACTAAGCAAGGAGTAAGGGAGATATTTTCCGAGTATAGACTAGGTGGAAAGGAAAGGCATCAAGGATAGTCAATAGGCCAAATGAGAAAGATCAAATCAACATGATTATCAAGAATTTGCTTCCGACCTATAATAGTAGGCTCTTGTCATCGTATATTAGTTCTTTTGGGGAATTGTGTGATTGTGGAACTAGGATTGAAGATGCCATCAATAATGGGAAATTGGAGAAAGGTGAGAGCAAACCTCCAATTAAGAAGACGTATGGAAGAGGAGTAGCTACTTCTAAGGCACCCAATCCCATGAATGTAAGTGTCATCATACCCTAACAAAACTTAGCCTACCCCAGCTTCACAAAGAAGACCCACTGAGAATTTTCTGACCTAGGAATGACCCTCACCCAAGCATATGAAAATTTGTCCTCAAAAGGATTCATCAAGCCTCTAAATCTCACACCTATGCCCAATCTTGTACCTCCCACTTGGAACCTCAATGAATATTGCCACTTCCACCAAAAACTAGCCATAAAACCAAAACTGTTTCTGCCTCAAGCACGAAATACAAGACCTTATAGACAATGGAACCCTCCAAAATTCCAATATCATCACCAAGCTTAGCATTAGGAAGAACCCCTTGCCTAATTTTCATCGAGTTGCTCCTCCATATCAGAATTGGGTGCAAATAGTTGAGATCAAATGGGACCGTTCGAAGTTGATAGAGACCATAGAAGTTAACACAGTAGAAGTCCAAGGGATATGGGATGAAGCGGATGAGATTTTGAAGAATGCGATGGCCGTGTGGGGGATACTCCCCAAAGGGATAACTAAATTAAAGAAAAGGATCGTAGAGGACAATGTGGCAAACATTACTAGGAGTGGAAAGCACTACAAGCCATCCTTTTTGGAAAAGGGATCATCTGGGTAGGGACATAAGAAAAGGGTCTAAGCCCATGAAGCCTAGAGGAAACGAAGAGAAAGAGGAGGAAGATAAAGTTTTGACTCAATTGAAGAAAACTCAAGCCCATGTATCTGTATGGGGCTTGATAATGGCTTCTCACAAACATCGTAGTACTCTCTTGGATGCCTTGAATGGGAAGGAAGTACCCATAGAAACCACACTGCAAGAAGTGCTATCTCTCATGGGAGTTGAAGCTCTATCTCATCCCCTCCTTACCTTTTTTGACAAAGAACTTCCTCCCAAAGGAGCCACTCACACTAGGCCATTGCAAATCACCATTGAGTGCATGGGTACCAAGGTTCCAATGGTATTTATTGATAATGGGTCCGCATTGAATGTATGCCCTTTTAGGACCACTCTCACCAATGGCCTAGATGTAGAAACAATCATCCCCTCTCTTTTGACCATTAGGGCATATGACAATACATCAAGGAAGGTTATGGGAACTTTCAAAGCCCCTTGCAAAATTGGTCCATTGGAGACAATTGTGGAATTCCAAGTGATGGACATCACCCCTAACTACAACCTTCTCTTGGGAAGGGCGTGGCTTTATCCCATCAGAGCCGTTCCTTCTTCTCTACACCAAAAGATGAAAATCCCATGGAAGGGAGGTATTGTTGTGGTAATTGGTGCTAGTGAAATCCGAGCTCCCGTTTGTGGACTTGAAAAAGGAGGAAGTGAGCTTCAAATGAGTGGCTTTGAGTTTGTGAACATGGCTGACTATGGATTGAAGGATGAAAGGTATACTATAGATTTCCTCTCATATTGTAGCCATATCAAACTTCTGTGCCGAGAACCCCATAAAAGGAGATGATGGGAAAGAAGATTTCCCAGATAACGACATTTTGATATTGAACTAGGGGCATGGAAAATGTATTTTGATGGAGCAGTGAACCAATATGGGAATGAGATAGGAGTACTTTTGATCACCCCCGATGGATCCCATGTGCCTTTGGCTGTCAAATTAAACTTTGAGGCGACTAATAACATGGCAGAATATGAAGCTTGTATCGCCAGAATGGGAGTGCTCTGAGAATTGGGGGGTAAAAGAGGCAGAGGTATTTGAAGATTCGACCTTGGTTATAGCTCAAGCACAAAAATTGTTCAAGGTAAAGGAAGAAAATTTGAAGCCTTATCAACAATACTTAGAGGATTTTACCAAAACCTTTGATAGGATCGAGTACACTATTATTCCTAGGGCTCAGAATCAGTTAGAAGATGCATTGGCCAACTTAGTCTCCATGGTTAAAATACCCAAAGGAGTGTGGACACGACCCCTAGAGATTAGGTAGAGTTTTGAACTAGTACACAAGGGGAAAACAGAGTCTTCTGTCTTGGCTACGGAAGAAGAAGGGGTTCCTTGGTATTATGACATCATGAAATTCTTGGAAATGGGAGTGTATCCTGACAGTGCCGACAAGAGAGATCGTTGTTTGGTAAGGATGATGGTTGTGCAATATATCCTATGTGAAGGACAACTTTATAGGAGGTCTTATGACGACATACATCTCCGTTATTTGAAGAAAGGGGAAGCCGAAAGGGTTATGGAAGAATTTCATCAAGGGATTTGTGGTCCTTACATGTATAGAAGAATGTTAGCCAAAAAGATCCTAAGGATGGGATACTATTGGAATAAAATGGAAACTAATTGTGTAGAATTTGTGAAAAGTTGCCATGACTACCAAACACATGCAAACTTGAATCACATGCCACCTAGTGAGCTATACAGCATGACCTCTCCTTGGCCTTTCTCAGTCTGGGGCATAGATGTAATTAAAAGGATAGCCCCTACGGCTTCGAATGGGCATGAGTACATCCTAGTGGCAATTGAATACTTCACCAAGTGGGTGGAAGCGGCCTTCTACTCTATATTGAAAGCCAAGCATGTGGTTCGATTCATAGAGAATAACATCATTTTCTGATACAGGGTACCACAAGAGATCATCTTAGATAATGGTTCCCACTTTGAGGGAGAGGTTTGAAGGATCATGGAGTTGTGCAACATTGAGCATCACAAGCCTTAGTTGTGCCGACCACAAACTAATGGGGCCGCAGAAGCAACCAATAAGAACATCAAGAATATCCTAGCAAAGATGGTAGTAACATACAAAGATTGGGCCAAGAAACTTCCATTTGCCTTGTAGGGCTACAAAACTTCTATCTGTGCGTCGATTAGGGCAACCCCTTACTCTTTGGTCTATGGATGCGAGGCAGTCCTTCCCATTGAGGTGGAGATATAGTCTTTGAGAGTGCTAGTAGAAACCAAGGTCCTAGAGGAAGATTGAATGAAAGAAAGATATGAACAATTGGCTTTGATAGATAAGAAAAGAGCTAGGGCACAATACCATGCACAAGAGTACCCGAAGAGGATTGCTAGAGCATTCAACAAAAAAGTGAAACCTAGAAACCTTAAGGAAGGGGACTTGGTCCTAAAAGTTGTTAGAGATGAAACTTTCGATCCAAGGGGGAAGATGAAGCCAAGATGGTCTGGGCCTTATATTATCAAGAAAATCATGTCAGGAGGTACTACAAGAATTATAGATTTGGATGGGGAAGAGATGCTTCGCCCGATCAACATGGACAGACTTTGGAGATATAACATTTAAAATAAAAACTTCCCAAGACTCTCTCAGTAAAGGCAGAGATATGAAAGACACCATCAACACTAGAGATCCCTTGGCAATCTCCAATTTACCTTGCGATACGGTCCGAGGAATAATAGGAGCAATGGCAAAGCCCAACTAAAGGAACACAGTTGTCTTTAAAGACGCAGTTCACCATGCTTGAAATGCTCCACCATTCCACTACCCATTGAATATCTGTGACATTGATGCGCTTCATAAATTCAGTGAACTCATCAAAACTCATCTCAGCACATTTGGGCCTATAGTCACGATAGTGCTTGGGGAGATATTGACAAGGAGGAACAGTAGGGGGATGGAGCAATCGAAGCCTCTCATATAGCCATATCTGGGGGGGGAAAAAAGCATGAATGGAAAATGGAGAGATAAAAAGAAGAAAAAAAATGAGAAAGATGATATAAGAAGCCTTGATGGGTTGAAAACCGAAAGGTAATCCATGCAAAAATTAGAGGAATCCCACTAGGTTAAGAACCTAGGCAAAAATTAGGGATTATACCTAAAGGAGGAGAGGGCTCCCCGCAATGAAATTTGCTTCCTTCCTATGAAACATATCCAAGCCATTGAAAGTTTCAACCAAGATTATGCCAATAGGGTTCCCACCCCTCAGATCACCAATCACCAAGCACATTCGTCGATCAAGGTGACCCGTCTCTTGTACCAAGAAGTATCTTGCAAGGATACACAAACATAAGGCATTAAGATAGTAGGAACATGGTCGACTAGTCACAGGAACAGTTAGCCGAGAGAAGTATGCAAAATTGAACGAATGTTCAACTTTTCAAACATGCACCAATGCCATGCCGTGTCAAGGGAGACACCCAAAAGAGCTTGAACTAAGGCAAGAAGATCCCCACCAATAGTAGGAAAAACAAGAGTACTAACTTCAGGCTCACCCATGACTACACTAAACTCCTCAAAAGTGGGCCATATCCCCACACCATTGAAGTGAAAAACATGCTAAGTAGGAATCCAAAAGTTGGCAGCAGCACGAAGGAGAGGTTCATCCACTTTGATTTAGTGATAGGGAAAGATGCAAGAAAGACCGAAAGGAACGAGAGCCTCCTTGAAACTAGGGTCAAGCTTCTTGATCCATGCCAAGACTTCTAAAAGAGAGAGTTCTACCATTGGAAAGCCTTAGGAGGTGTTTTCTAAGTTCAAAACACGTTTGGTGAGGGTTTGGAGGCCCCTAATGGCTATTTTGTTCTTAAATAGGGCGGCTAGGATTTTTCTAAACTGCAGCACACATGCACAGGGTCAAAGCTACGTACGTATGGTCAAAACCTGTGTACGCAAGCGATAAACGTACGCATGAAATGAGGTAGAACCAAAGTCCTTTTTCTATTTGGAGCGTGATTCCTCCACCAAAACCTCTCCCATGATTACTACAACCTAGGGGACTACTCAAGGAACACACAAGCTCAGATTTTCAAGCATCAAAGATCAGGAAAAGCAAAATTGCCTAGAATTGTGCAATTATCCCGTAAGTTGTAAGTTAAGTACGTGTCCTGAATTAAAGCATAAATGTAAAAGATGTTCTTAAATACAACCCAATGTCTCAAATAAAAGGTAAATGCAAAAATAAATGCTAATATAAAAGAAAAGAAAAAAGAAATATGTTGTATGATGTATATTGTGTGTCTGTCTGTCTGCAGGATCACCAAAAGCGCCTTTTCCTCGACTGGTAGCTAGGAGTCGCCTCTGAATGACCACCACCATCATCATCATCATCACCACCACTTGGGTATGCATACCCTTAAGGACCATAGATTTGCTAGGAGTACTCCGTCATCTCCAGCTTAAGGTTCCTTGCAAACAAAACTAGCTCCTCATGCTCCTAAAGAATGGGCTGAATTTCAAAGGAAAAAGTGTTAGAACAAGTGTTTTGATGCAAGAATAAAAAAGAGAACGAAATGAGACAAAAATGAAGAAGAACTCACTACTCGTGTACCCTCAGGAAAAAGGTAGCCAATGACATTTGTGTTACAGTCTACCGCATGCTCTCAAGCAAAACCATCAAGACCATAGACATAGACTGACCATAATAAGCGAGGAGAGTCAATGGGAGCACCAACAGTAGGGCCAACCTAACATGAGTATCCCATGTGAACATCATTATGCGAAGCAATGCAAAGGAAGAAGGGAAATGAATGAGAAGGAAGAACACATACCGCAGGAGTGAGATAAGGCATGAGATAGGTGTTGTTGAACTCCTTATAGTCCAGCTCATTGGAAACCCGCTAAGTATAGGGGGTGCCACTCCTCTACAATCGGTATTTTGCATCCATCATGGAAAGCGAGGCAAGCATGAACATTTGAGGGTTCATCAGAACCTGTGGGGCATCCTCACCCACCATCTAGTAACATACCCTCTCCATTAGATAAAACACCCTAAAGCCAACACCCTTGAAGGGCTGAGTGATCCCGGAGAGGACAATGGCAGCTACCTCCAAGTTTAGGTCCGCAATAGCAAAAGCACCCACCTAAGGATTCCAGTTGACTAGTAACAACCCATAGGGTCAAAGAAGAAAAACCCTAAGGGACATGTAAAAGAAATGGAGAAGGGCATTAGAATTCTAAACTCACCTCATCAAAAGATAGTCCATTGAGATGAACCCTGATCGAAAAGAAGCTCTTCAGATCCACATTCGCACCACGAGCAATGAGACAATATTGAACAACCCAACGCTGAAAAAAATAATGGATATAGTTTAAAAAATGACAGTTTGCAAGATGAATGGGTACAGTTTGCAAGATGTAGATATTAACAGGTATGAACAATTTGCAAGATATAGATATGAACAAGTATAAACAATTTGCAAGATGACAGTTTGCAATATGACAGTTTGCAAAATGATAGTTTGCAAGATGGAAACATGTATACAGTTCACAAGAGCATGATGCACAGTTTAGCCTAATGACATACGGATGAGAAATACAAGAGCTACAAAAAAGGGACCAGCCCCACTATGAGGAGCTTCCAAGGCCCCACTAGCTGGCATAAGGTCCCCAAACTGAGCGTGTCTAGGGAGGAGTACAGATAGGCAAGACACGCCTGCCCTTAGTTGGCATCCCGAGCCCTCTGAAAGTCACGAAAAAGGGGCCAGCCACCTCAAAGACACCATCTACTCTTCGTTATTTAAGAGATATGCCCCTAGGAGGTACAACAAGAAGGCCCTTGCCATCTTGGCATAGTCATTGGCCGCCACTTGTAGGAGAGGCCTATAATCCGCCATGATGTAGAAGTAGCAGACCGTCTCAGTGGTATACCTCCTCCAGAGTAGGTCTATGCCCAGCTGAACACCTGACTCACCCTCTAAGTTTATAAGGGCCCCATTTCACCTAAGGCCAGTCATGCGGCGAAAGTCATGAGGAGTCACAATCATCTCCCTGTCAACAATGTGAAAGGTATGGGTAGTGTCCCACCACCTCTTAGCCAAAGTCTGCACTAGGATAGCACTTGTAGATCACTCCAGTAATAAGCGGATAATCAGTTCGAAACCCGCTACACAAATATAGGCCCTCGTTTCTACAGTAAAGGACCCTGTACCATGCCATCACACGATTAGTGTTTCCCCTACTTGAAAATGGGGACAAAGCTTGCAAAAAGATGAAGAAATGGTATTAGACACAGACATAAACACAAACAGTGGGTCATTCTTTGACATTTTTTATTCAATTAAAACTCATCCTAAACATGTTCTTACCCCTCCTAAGATATCAGGTTTTCATCTAAACCCATCCCACAACAAAACCCAAGCATTTACATGTCCAAAAATAGATTAAAACGGAAGATCAAAGGAAAATGAGAAAATGAGAAAAGTTTGAAAAACTTACTAATTCGGTCCTTGCACCCTCCGAAAGCTTATCTTGTGGCCTGTATGTCAATAGAGAGGACTAATTCAGCCTCACCGCTCCATTCCAACACGTGAGGTTGAAGGCATCACTAGAGAGCACATAGGAAGTTTTGTTGGACTTAGGTGCCATGGAGAAGATGAGAAAGCTTGGAGAGAGAGAGAGTTTCAGATGAGAGGATTTGAGAGAAGGGAGTTAGACTATGAAGGAGAATGAGAGGGTTTTGTAAAGAGAAAATATGGAAATTGGAGAGATGGAGAGAATGTGAAGAGATGAGAGAGATGAAGAGAATGAAAAGAAAAAAGAAATGGTTAGTAACCATTGAAGAAAAATGAAGGGGCGGGAACACACCTGGTGGCTAAACTACATGTAGTTTAGTGGAAAATAAATAAATAAAAAATAAAACTTCAAACATCCCTAGTGGGTTCCCAAAAGGTAGGAAGTGCAAAAGAAAATTCAAAAATATATCAAGAATGAGAAAAATACCCTTAGTTGGGTAAAGGAAACAAAGACCCTGATAGGCCAAAAACGTATTGACCACTTGTGATTAAATTAATTAATTAATTAGCCAAGTTATTAATTAATCAATTTAACAGGCAAATGCGTCGTAGCACAAACAAATCACCAATAAACTAATTATGCAGTGAAAAATAAATAACACGCTGATTTGTTTACGAATGGGAAAAACCTAACGGCAAAAACCCCACCGGGTGATTTTCAAGTCACCACTCCCGAAAACTCCACTATTATCACAACAAGCGGTTACAAGTAAAGGAATCCCAAGTACCTTACCAACCTACAGTTGAACCCTTACTCCAATACTCAATTGGACTTGTTCTATAGTGACAGTTCCCCCTTTTGATGCACGACTCCCAAGTACGTGACTAACCAATGTACGGATCCCAATACGCGACTTCAATTACCAACTAGAAAGAGTTGTTGGCTGCAAAGTTCTTTAGTTCATCCACGATGAAGATCAAGCAGATGCTTGGTCACAAAACCCAAAGGTGCACATACATAGCAACTTCTTCAGAAGAGATGAACTAGGGCATAACTTTGTCTCCGGTCACAATTTGCTTGAACAGAGTTTGCTCAATGCTTGTGCAACTTGTGTACCCTTTGACAGCCCTTAAAACAATCATTTTATATGCCTAGGGTTAGAAGAAAAGAAGGCCCAAAGACACATCCACGGATCCCAAGAAATCATATCAGAAATTCTGATTTTATAAACCTCGACAGATAGAAAGTGTCGAGCAGCTATCGAGCAGGTGTCGAGATTTAATGATTGTGCACTTCTTCAGCTTGTTTCTTGGACAGACTTGATGACTTCAACACTTGATCTTGAAACCTTATTTCTTGAAGTATTAAAAACACCTAGAACTACCCAATTACAAGTTGAGTGCATTTTGTCAAAGGATTAGTCAATTACATAAAAGAATGACATATGTTCTTAACAATCACATATGTCCTAACAATCTCCCCCTTTGACAATCCGTGACAAAACCACAACAAACAGTGAACATATGAGAGAAGTCATAAATCACTCAACTCATATTCACTTGTTGAATACAATAAAATCTATCCTAACACAAACTCTTGAAAAACTTTGCAAGAAGAGAGTTTATGGCAAGTAGACTTTGACAACCTGTATTTTTAAACGCTTTAAACAAAACTCATCAAGGCATCTTAGTGTGAAACAGAAATAATAGATTTCATACAAGTAATAGAAAACATGTGTATAAAGAGAGAAAAGAAACAACACATGTAGTAGGTGAAAGAAACATACATCCACATATAGAGAAAATAAGTACAATGTATGTAAAAACTGGTCACAAGACCTAATGTACAAGAATAATGTATCTAATAAAGTAGAAAAAAAAAAAGATACATT
Organism: Quercus ilex subsp. ballota; assembly: GCA_032727855.1. Lineage (NCBI taxonomy): Eukaryota > Viridiplantae > Streptophyta > Magnoliopsida > Fagales > Fagaceae > Quercus > Quercus ilex. The sequence continues at coordinate 51,397,631 of CM064908.1, forward strand.
ATATCCTCACTACATCCCTCATATCAGCACTCTCCCCCTAACAAAATGTCCTACACTAACTCTCCCCCTAAGAATGACTACTCTCAATATCCAAAACTATTCCCCATTTTTGTCACGAGTGATAAAGAGTAAGAGTGTCAAGTAGACATCTCATCGGTAGAGCGAGCATCTCCATCATCATCCAAAGTGTCATCGCCATCACCATCATCATCATCATCCTCATCATTAGAATCAGAAGCCACTAGAGGAGGTGGTGAAAGAGTAGCCTCAGAAGCAAAACCACCCATAGTCGCCTGCCGTCGTGCAATACGATCGACACAAACGTTCACCTGATACAACTCAGTAGATAGTGTATCAAGGCGAGCATCTATGCGCTGCAGTTGCGCCATGATGTCTCCAAGTGATACATCGCCCATGGAAGTGGAGGGAGAGAATGTGGATGGACCTAAACGAGATGGAGCCGGATGGGAGGGAGGAGTGGAATCCGACTATTATGACCTAAACTGTGCCTCACTATGTTTTACGGTAGTGGCGTCTATGGCACAAATGTGTGTGAAGTGGTCGGACACAGGAAAAGGGACAGAAAAATGGCGTAAGATCCTCGTGATAGCGGAAGGAAAGATGAGTTTATCACGGGACGCCGAATCTAAATGAACATCTATAATAGAGAGAATGAAATGAGAAGGGAAGTCTATGGTAAGATGCTCAAAAAGAGACAACAAAAACTGCGGACAAGGCTCTGTGATGGAGTTGTAGTGAGAGAGTGGATGGAGTACAAAAGTCATCACTATGTTTATGAAACGAGGGCCTTTAGCAAAAGGCTTACATGGTATATACTGACGCTCACCCCAATCAGCAGGGCACTCACAAAAAGTAGTCATGAGCTTATCTTTGGACACAGTCCGCAGACGCTCACAACTAGGATAGTCAGGAAACTCTATCCTAGGAACTTGAAGCAAATCCGCAACAAGCTACTATGTGATAGGAATGCGCATACCTCGAACGCGAGTGAAGAAAAGAGGTACTGAACGATCAATCCCGTGCATGTTGGAGTAAAACTCCTAAATAAGCACGAGAGGACAAGTGACCGGGACATCACATAGTGACTCCCATCCCCGATTGTGAATAACAGAGGGAAGGTCAGTGTCGGCGAAGTCCGCCAAAATGACTTGGCGTTCTGAATGAACACCTCGTCTAGAGAAGTTCTTCGAGAAAGCCTTACGAGCATCCTCATCACGGAACCAAATATTAGAAGGATTAGGATCAGAAGATGAAGATGTCCTAGAACGCAGAGGGTTCTAGGACGGAGCAGACTTACGTTTAGGTGCCATAGACACAACTAACGTAAACAGAGAGAGAGAAAGAAAGACAATCAGAAAAGTCCCAAGCAATTCAAAATTATCAAATATATTGAAAAGAGAGTACGTATGCATGGGGAATGCATGAACATGTGACATGCAAAAGAAAATACATCATGGGCTCAGCCCAATCCAATCCTACCAGCACACAAGCATATTACACACATCTAAATGTATGAAAATACTGTTATAATGCTAATGTGTTGCAATGCATGAGATTTTAAACACATGTAAGTGAAAACCCATCCCAAAATTTTAATAAACACTCATCAATTTTGAAAAACCCCAAAATTTTTCAAAAATTCCAAAACCTAGGTTTCAAATCATGAAATGCATGAAGAATGAAGAGATAAGAAAGCATACCAAGTGATTTGATGCAAAGAAAGGCCGAAAATCACATGGATTGAAGGTTTTGAGTGAGAGAATAGTGTTTGGGAGAGAGAAGAGAGACTATGTCGAGAGAGAGATCGAGAAAAGTGAGAACCGGATCGCACGAGGAGCTTATATAAAGTCCTCAATAAATCTCGACAGCTAAGATGTCGAGAGGTATCGACACATCTGTCAAGGAATGTGTCAAGAAAAATGAACGTCGACAGCTGCATGTGTCAAGAGGTATCGAGGAACAAGAATCACCTGATTATGAACAGAAGCTCGATCGATCCACCAGGTGTCGAAAAGCTATCGATGAGGCAGGAACTTTCTCAATCGATCCACCAGGTGTCGAGGAGGTGTCGAGATTGCGATAAGAAAAAGCTTGAGAAGCTCGACAAATAGCTAGGTATCGAAGAGGTGTCGAGGAGGTGTTAAGCCAGCTTTTAAAAACAGTTTTACGAGAAGAGAAAAACACAAATATGAATGCAATCAGACATGCAACTCAACCAATGATCCAATCAACATATTAAGCTCTCAAAAACATCTCTCAACAGAAATTTTAAGCACATGGATCCTCAAAAACACACACATACACTAAACAAGTCTAACAAATTTTATATTTCAAAAACAAGTCAAGACAGTTTAGTGAGCATACATTAACACATGTAAAACCTTGTGATGGCCAAATCACATTGTACTTGCACATGTATCAAAAGTATCAAAGAATATTGCGTGTTGTGTGCGAAAAACATCGCAAGATTGCATATGTGTATACATGTTATGACGATTTGAGATATGAGAAAATCACTTTAACTCACACACAATCATAACTGTTTGATGGGGACTATCACCTTCGAGGTATATCCTATAACTCCCACATCTCTTAGAATACACGCTTGCAATCATATTTGAAGCATTTTTTATCATTTTGCCTTTTATTTTCTTTTCATATTGGGCATATAAGAGAGAGAAAAGAAATACCCAAGATGTTAAGCATTTGACATTGCACTTTTGCTATGCCGAAGCATACGGTTGTCTTTGTCACTGCACTTTTGCTATGCCGAAGCATACAGGTGTCATTCATGATTGGCGGGCAACAATGGTGAGATGGTTATTTATGCCTTTCTCTTAAGATTTTCTAGTCCTACCCGTCAAAAAAAGTGATACGAGTGTTAAGTTCAAGAGATAACTTAATCTTACTCATCACAAACAAGAGCCACAAAGCTCACTTGCTTAGTTGCTCAGTTGTGCATAAGAATGCTTATCTAAGCTAAAAATGATACAAAGTTTAGAAAACTTTGTTTCAATGGCCGTCCAAGGTACACAAGTACCAAAGTACACAAAACACACACTGTTTTTGTATTTTTCTGATTTTTCAAATTTTTTTTTTATATGAAAAACAAAATAAACAAAACTGAAAAACAAACAAGCAAAAACATGTTAAACAAAGCAAAGCATAAAACTAGACTGACTCAAAATAAATGCAAAACACACAAGTAATGCAACAGACAAAAACAAGAAGATAGAAGAAAGTGATAAAATCACTTAGAGTCCTTTTTCTTCCACACCTTGGAAGAACCTTTCCTTTGATTAAACCCTTGAATCGGCGGTGAGAGGGAAGAATTGAAACCGTTCAAGTTTGAAAGGAACATGAGGGCTTTAAGAAGATCACCAAGAGAAGCAAGAGAGGATTGAAGCTGATTCTGGCTTTCAGATGCGATCATGTCGTTGCTCTGTTGAGTGGCTAACCACTTGTAGCAATTTGGTCGTGTATGACCGGCAGCTCCACATGATGACAGAGATGCTGCTTCTTCTGTTTAGGCTTTTGAGAGTTAGCCTTCTTAGCCCTAGGGTTTTTAACATCTTTCTTATCCTGTTTAGGGGGTGCTCCTAAGATAGATTTACCCTTGTCTAAGTTCTCACTAGCTAATTCAGTTTTAACATCAGTGTTCTCAACTTCAGTATTATTAGCATGAGAAACAAACATAGTAGCACTAGTAGAAGTAATATTAGAGGAAGAAAGACCATACCCTAAACCTGTTCAATCCTAAGCAAATTTCTAAATGCTGAGCATCTCATCAAGCTTTGCACTTGAAGTCCTCTCCAATTGAGCTCTGACTTGAACCAACTCCCTTTAAGTTTCTTGGTCTTCTTGGCCAAGAAATTGTTCTCAAACCATAGTGCACCAATCGTTTGATTAGCTTCATCAAACTTTGTGGAAAGCTCTTCACGGTCAAGTTCCACATCACTGAGCTTCTTAGTGGCCAGCCTATACAGTTTCTCATGCTTCTCAGAGAGCTTGTAAAGCTTCTCATAGGTTGTATGGATATCATCTTGATCATCCATCTTCTCACATTTAGAATCCACCAATTCTTCTTCTTCTTCCACGTCTTCAACAATCCCTTCAGTAGGATTGACTGTGGTAGTGAAGGCATTTAAGATTCCGTCATCCTCATTGTCGGAATCATCTTCAAGTTCAGTGTCACTCAAGGTTGCAGCAAGTGCCTTACTCTTCCCATTGCTCTTGAGATATGTGGGTCATTCTTGCTTCATGTGACCGAATCCATGACATCCAAAACACTTTGGTCCTGCAAGAACAGTGTATTGACCGCCATCCTTAGCATCCTTTTTCCCTTTGTCTTGGCCCTTAGACTGAAAAGAACTAGATTGTCTACCATCCTTATTGAAGCTCCTTCCATTAGCATTATTCATAAACTTCTTGAACTGCCTTATAATGTAGGACTTCATCTTGGAATCTTCATCATCAGAAGACTCATCTGTGTCACTACTCTTTGCCTTCAAGGCCATGCTTTTGCCTTTACTCGACTTGCTAATCCTAGATAACCCTAGCTCATAGGTCTGCAAGTTACCAACCAACTCAGTCAAAGGAAACTTGTCAATATCCTTTGATTCTTTTATAGCAGTAATATTCGCATGGAATCTCTTGGGTATAGATCTAAGCACTTTCCTTACAATCTTGGGTTCAGGAATGGTTTCCCCAAGATTGAAGGTTGAGTTCACTATGTCCTTGAGCTTGGCATAGAACTCATCGAACGACTCATCCTCCTCCATTTTTATCTCTTCAAAGCTTGTAGTAAGCCTTTGAAGCTTTGAATATTTGACAGCCTTTGTACCCTCATAGGTTGTCTAGAGGATGGTCCATGCTTCCTTAGCAGTTTCTATGGAGGATATCTTCTTAAACTCCTTATTGGTGACTGTGCTAAATAAGGCATTCAACGCTCTACTGTTGAAGTTTGCTGTCTTGATCTTGGCTTCATCCCAATCGGCTGGCGCTTCTTTTGGCTTGGTCCAGCCAATCTCTACAACTTGCCACACCTTCTCATCTAAAGACTGCAAGAAAGCTCTTATGCGTACTTTCCAATATGCTTAGTTAGTGCCATCAAATAAAGGAGGTATGATTAATGACTGTCCTCTATCCATGACAAACAGGGGTCAATGGATCAACATAGCAAAGATTAAACCTAATCAGAATATGCCTACTCTGATACTACTTGATAGGCCAAAAACGTATTGACCCCTTGTGATTAAATTAATTAATTAATTAGCCAAGTTATTAATTAATCAATTTAACATGCAAACGCATGGTAGCACAAACAAATCACCAATAAACTAATTATGCAGCAAAAAATAAATAACACAGTGATTTGTTTACGAATGGGAAAAACCTAACGGCAAAAACCCCACCGAGTGATTTTCAGGTTACCACTCTCGAAAACTCCACTATTATCACAACAAGCGGTTACAAGTAAAGGAATCCCAAGTACCTTACCAACCTACAGTTGAACCCTTAGCCCAATACCCAATTGGACTTGTTCTGTAGTGACAGTTCCCCCTTTTGATGCACGGCTCCCAAGTACGTGATTAACCAATATGCAGATCCCAGTACGCGACTTCAATCACCCACTAGAAAGAGTTGTTGGCTGCAAAGTTCTTCAGTTCATCCACGATGAAGATCAAGAAGATGCTTGGTCACAAAACCCAAAGGTGCACATACACAACAACTTCTTCAGAAGAGATGAACTGGGGCATAACTTTGTCTCCGGTCACAATTTGCTTAAACAGAGTTTACTCAATGCTTGTGCAACTTAAGTACCCTTTAAGAGCCCTTAAAAAATCCTTTTATATGCCTAGGGTTAGAAGAAAAGAAGGCCCAAAGACACATCCAGAGATCCTAAGAAATCAAATCAGAAATTTTGATTTTATAAACCTCGACAGATAGAAGGTGTCGAGCAGCTGTCAAGATTTAATGACTATGCACTTCTTCAGCTTATTTCTTAGACAGACTTGATGAGTTCAACACTTGATCTTGAAACCTTATTTCTTAAAGTATTAAAAACACCTAGAACTACCCAATTACAAGTTGAGTGCATTTTGTCAAAGGATTAGCCAATTACATAAAAGAATGACATATGTTCTTAACAAGTGAAACACATATGTCCTAACAGACCCTCAAAGCATCCCGAATGAACGGAAAGTATCCAAAGCATTCCTCAGCAGATAAGAAGTAACCAAGGAAACTCCCCTGTGAGTTTAGATCAACAACCAAATCCCCAGTTTTAGGTTCTAAGATTTTAGGAACTAAAAGTATTGAACTTCATTTTGTACATGTTGGCAAACCATGATCAAAACAATGAGTCTAGGTTTAGGCTTGCTCAAAGTTTGTATTAATGTACATTTGGAATCGAGTAATTGCTGGAAATTACTATTCAATTCTGCAAGACTCGATCGATCGAAGAATAGAATCGATCAATCGAGAATCGTAAATCAGAAATTTTCTGCAGTATTTTCAAACTCAGCCCAAGCCCATATGACGGGTAGGGTTAAGCGTTTCACTCCTAGTATAAAAGGAAAAACCCTAGCTATGTTTTAGAAGTCTTTGTTGAGTTATGTGTTGAGTCTTTTGTGAGATCTAAGAGGTTTGTACCTTCAAACACACACAAAGCTATCAAGATCAAGATTCACATCAAGAACTTGATGGTTGTTTCAGTTGATGCATAAAGAACATTCAAGGAGATCCAAAACCTTTGAGAGGATTCTCAAAGTCACAAGTAGGAGAACTTGTGGTTATTGCAAATCCAAGAAAGAAGTAGTCCGTGGACTCAGAGCTTCCACGTGGTCGTGTTAGTAAGTTCTACGTGTAGTAGCATTAGGATGTTAGTGGTATAAGTCCTTTTGTAAACTTCAATTCTTTCTATAGTTGATTTTTTTTTTACCTTGAGGATAGCTAGGTTAAATCATCCCTAGGTTTTTTACCAGTTTGGTTTTCTTGGGTTATCAGATCTTTGTGTTCTTTACTTTTTGCATTATATCTATTTTACTCATAATTGTTTAACCTAGACTTGAATAACAAACTTGTTAATCAACTTAGCTTAATATTAGGTTAAACATATTGTGTTAAAGGGTCTAAAACCTAACTCCCAGTAAAGTACAGTATCATGGAAAGACTCCCCTGCAGGTCCGAGACACAAATCAACCCCCTCGTGAGTTGTGAAGAAATTTCCCCATGAAGCAAACAGGACCCCCTCGTGGGTAGAACCAACACAAGTTCCCCTGTAAGCCATGAGGAAAAAGAAGAATTTTCCCTAGGGAACCACACATTACCAAAGACTTCCTCATAGGTCACAATCACCAACACACTTTTCAGCAAGTTACCATCCCCAATAAGCTACATACCAAGAAGGTTCCCCCACCAAAACTTCTCAGCATATCGTACTCCCCAGTGAGTCTTTCATCATCCCCAGAGGATTCTACACCCAAGGCTCCCTCGTGGGTCGAAACACCAAGGCCACTTGTGCACATATCTTACGGGAATTGAATATGCAAGCACAGGCACAGGCCACACACTAGTCAAGCAAAGTCGAAATATAGAACTTATGCACATATCCTACGAGAATTGAATATGCAAGCACATCATATATAACTTGTGCACATATCCTCTAGAAATTGAACATGCAGACACAACATACAAGACGTGCACATATCCCAAGGGAATTGAATATGTAGGCACAGTGGAAAAGGTAGAGATAGAGATAGAGACCAAGGTCACCCACGAGGCAAGAGCCTTACCAGAAGGGGTAGAGATAGAGATAGAGATAGAGACCAAGGTCACCTCGAGGCAAGAGCCTCACCAAAACAGGTAGAGATAGAGATGGAGAAGACAAGTATTACCCAGAAGTGCAAGCCACCCAAAGAAGTTTGAGGCAAGAGCCCCAAATTGACACCACAATTATATCCTTTTAAGCTCTTAAGAGCACCTTGTTTACTTGGTTGATGGTTGCAGCCGTTAGCCTTGTTTGTTTTTTTTTTTAAGTGACTCTAGGATAGTGAGTCACTCGCCTTTTACTTGTAATTGTCAAAACAGGTTCTAGGATAGTGAACCTGTCTTCGCTCATTTCCCAAGCAATAAATGTTGGAATTCAAACATACGAATCTCACGTGACTCTATAGAGTCCCACCCCACCCCATTTATGCGTGTTGTGTGCCGTGTGCCGTGTGCCGTGTGCGTGGGTTAGGCCCGAGCCATACATCGAAACAAAATTGTTTTGTCTCTTATTCTTTTGATTCTGTTAAAGAAGCTCACGAATCAAAAGAGGGGCATCTATAGACACCGCATTTTGTACCCCTTACGACTCGAGCCCCCATTCCCTAATGATGCCAAAATTCTAAGGCCCAAGGTTAGTTTAGGGCCCAATCAAATTACAAATTGACTTGAGAAGTGTTAAAATGGAAAATAAAACTTTTTATGAGCAAAAAAATCTATTTTTGGAATATAAAAGGCCAAGAATACCCTAGGCCTGCGAACCTGCATATGCAGCTCTAATGCATGCGTACGCAAGCATAGACCTGCGCACATAACTAGGGTTTCAAAAACCTATGAAATGCAAGTTTTTTGCATTAATGTTAAGGTTTGGAATGAATCACACATTGTCTAGGAGTCGTTCTACGAATCACACATGTTTAAGTTTTGTAACGAATCATGCTTCTACCTTGGATACCATGTATGATAGATGTATGCTAGGCTTGATGTGATTTGCCATGATAGATATATGCTAAGGTTGGTTGAGGAGCATGATAGATGAATGTTAGGTCTTAGGATGAAATGCCATGTTCTATGCTTAGATGTATGTTTATGTGTGTGTATGTGTGTGTGTGTGTGTGTGTTATAAGATGCAATGTTGAATGTGCCTTTAATAGATTTAAGACATAGGATACAATGAATAGAAGCCAACCTATGGGTCGGGCTGTTTGGGTGCCTAACACTTTCTCAAGACCATACCTAAACTTCGAACCCATACTCTGGTAGTAAGACTAATCCTTCCATGTAAGGGCGCTATACTCATGGTTCCTAGACCATAAAACTAGGTGGCGACTCCTTGTGTTCTCTCCACCCGGTCCACTCGGCTGAGGCATACTCCCCAAACCATGCATTGTGCCCTCAACATCATATTTGAATGGCCATCTTTATTGAAAGTGAAACAACATTGATTCAAAGGAACATGACTCAACGACATAACATATGGAAATACTTAACAACACAATAAGGGAAAGACTCAACAACACAACATTGAGAAATACTCAAATAGACTTGACAAATTGAAGACACAACAATTGAAAAAGACTCAATAGAATTGGAATGGCTTATCCTCTAGCAAAGGTATTCCCATGGATCAAATCTCTTAAGCACGTCCCTTTATTCATTCTTTATTTTTTCTCACTCGCCTATTTCTTGAGGTTGTGGCTTGGCGATCACCCCTTGATCAATCAAACTTGAACTTCATGCTTCAACCTTAGGCAACTATTTGTCTTGTGTCCTATCCTTTGGTGGAAGGCACAATGATCATTTCTATTCCAATTTGGCAGGATTGGATTTGGAAGAGGAGTAGGATCAAGAAGCTTGAGGTGCCCCCCTAGTCAAGACTACTAATACTTCTGAAAAAGGCATTTGAAGATCATTGAACACCCTCCTTTTTGGTCGAACAAAAACAACATTCACATTGTTGAGAGCACTGCCCTTTTCTCCTTCGTTGAACACTTTCTTGGCTTGAAACTTGACTTCACTTATGTCCAATTGTCCAGTATTAATGGCATCTTCAATTCTCGTACCACAATCACATAACTCCACAAAGGAATTAACAGGAAATGATAGAAGCCTATTATTGTATGCTGGGAGCAAGTTCTTGACAATCATGTTAATCTAATCCGTTTCATTGGACCTATTAACCATCCTTGAAACTTTGTTCTCCCACCTCATCATGTACTCAGAAAATGTCTCGTTAAACCCTTGCTTAGTAGTCTCCAAGTCTCTCAAAGTCACATCAATCATGGTGTTAAAGATGAATTGGTCCACAAACAATTCCATTAGCTCATTCCACACCTTAATCTTGCTCGGATCCAAGTTGTAGTACCATCTAGAGGCATTCCCGTGAGAAACATAGGAAAGGCACACAAAGCTTGCTTCTTATCCAATCCCTTCATTCCAATTAAGCTTAAATATTGTCAAATATGTTGCCTTGGATCACCACTTCCATCAAACTTTTCAGCATTAGAAATCTTGAACTTGGGAGGCAATGGCACCAATGGGGTTGAGCCCAATCCACCGATAGTGTACAAGAAGTCATCCATCCCTTGGGACTTGCGAAAGGCTTGTTGCATCTTTTCCATCTTTTCCTTCATCATGGCAGCCTCAACAACAACCTTGTCTATCTTCCCATTCTTGTCATGATTAACTTCATCTTCCTTACCATCCTTATCTTGTTGGGGTTTCTTCCTTCTTCCTTGTTCCTTGTTCCAAACAACCTAGGTGATTTCCCAATTGTGCTAGCATTTCTCCTTGCTTAGCCAACATTTGGGTAATCTTCTTAATTGCCTCATTAGTAGCTCTAGCCATGTCTTCTAGTACAATAGTGTCAGCTTCCTTTAGGTGACTAGGGGTAGGTGATTGAAACCAAGTGAGCTTAGGGAGTTCTTTTGAGTAGGGAGTATCATTGTGCCTAAAATAAAATTTGATAAAATAAATATGTGTTCCCAATTTCTTTTAAAGTTTTGGACCCAACATCTTAATCAACTTTCTTGCTTGCATCAAAATGTGGACTACATGTATGCCTCATTCATATTCTAAGTCTTGTATCATTTCAATATCTTGGACTTAGAAATAGAATGAGAAAAAACAATTTCCAAAATATGATAAGCTTGCATTATAAATGGGGCATTGATCTTTGTGTTTAAATTGTTTAATGAGACCATTTTCATAAGGTCTAATAGAGCACAAGATGTGGACTAACCTTGCAAAATTAATGAACAGCCTATGCTTAAGCCCAAATGAGGATGAGGGGACAAGATGAGTGACTTGTAATTGGATCCAAAGCCCAAAAAAGAAAAAAAAAAGAAAAAAAAAAAAGAAATGAAAGTTGGGCTTGGATTCAAATGAGGAAAGGAGAGACAATGAGAGATGTGAATGATGTAATTGGGCTTTAAGCAAAGGGGAAAACATGAATTTTGAAAGAGCGTTGGGAATCTCTCTGCGAGAAACCCACTAGATGTCCCAACTTGTTTATACTAGAGTTCTACTCCAACATACATGCTATCGATACCTCTATTCCTCAGTTTACTCCAGTATTCTGATGAACACATATCGTAGTTACTCCGAAGCTCATTATTGAGGTACTACATGTTCCTAGGGTGGCTATCCTAACCATCCTAGTGCACCTCATCTTTGTTCTATCTCTCTAGACGAGCTTGCCTCACGTTTTTGTGAGAAACCCATGTTATGGGGTGACATTCTTAACTTCACCACTTACGACTTTGATAAGGGTCAAAGGATCCTTAATATAGTGATGACCTTTGTTCTTACTCCACAGTCTCACTATAACACTGTCACTAAGCCTCGTGCTCGCTTTCTTTTCTCTCTCTTGGATGGCCTCTCTATAGACTTTCCCTCACATATGATAGTATATCTATCAAGACACTGCTACACATGATAAGCTAATCTTCCCTTCAGCTATCACATGCATTCTCACACACATGCACATTCATTTTCCTTCTTTACCTCTCTTCTCTATCATAGGTGCTATTAGTAAGGAATCTATGCGAAGGAGTGCTGCACAGTTGGTGGCCAAGGCCAAGTAGCCTCGTCAAGAGTCTACTCTCGCCCCGCAGGAGAAGGCTGCTTTCCGAGCTACTAAAGATGCTGCCTATGCCTCTCAACCTTCTTCCTCTTCTGCTCCACCTTCTTCTTCTAGAGTAATGGTATCTCTCGCTACCATCATGGATTAGCTTCAGCTCATGCGTGCTGATTTTGGTAGTCGTCTGGACCATCTTACTGATAAGATGTGTCAGATGAACACCAAGATTGGTCGTATCACTCCGACAGTCTTGCCTCAGTGGCTTCGTCCCATCTCCCGAGCATGATCCTTCTATGGAGTCCTCTGATAGTGGTGATGATGATAGTGATGATGCTTCTGGCTCTGCACATGATGATGAGATGATTGTCTCTCAGCGATTCACCCTTTGTCACTTGTGACAAAAAGGGAGGAGTAGTTTTGGTTTTGAGAGAGTAGTCTTGTTGTTAGGGGGAGAGCTAGACTAGTGATAGGGGAAAAGTGCTTTTGAGATATGTAGTAAGGTTTTTGTTGTATATTTCTCATTACATGTACCTCGGTCTTGTGACCTTTTATTTACATACATTGTTCTTCTTGATATATATATGTGTGTGTGTGTGTGTGTGTGTGTGTGTGTGTGTGTGTGGGTGTGTGTATGTGTGTGTGTGTGTGTGTGTGCGCCCGTGTGTGTGTGTAGTGAGGTTTTTGTTGTATATTGCTCATTACATGTACCTCGGTCTTGTGACCTTTTATTTACATACATACATATATATATATATGTGTGTGTGTGTGTGTGTGTGTGTACATATGATGATGATGATGATGATGTATGTTTTTCACCTTTATCACGCGTGTTATTTCTTTTCTCTCTTTAAACACATGTTTTTTTATTTATATAACTTGTCTATATTTCACACTCAATGCCTTGATAAATCTTGTTTAGTGTTTCAGTTAAGACAGGTTGCAAGTATTTCATACCGTGATCTCTCTTCTTGCAAAGTTTTTCAAGAGTTCATTGTATTAGTTAGACTAATGTAATTTTCTGTGTAATAATTAGGGAGATTGTTGTTTTATACTTCTCTCATAATTATGCTTGTAGTTTTGTGGATTGCCAAAGGGGGAGACTGTTAGGGTTATATTTTCTATGTAATTGACTAATCTTTTAACAAAACACACTTTACTTGTAATTAGATAGACCTAAGTTGGGTTTAATGTATCAAGAAATATGTTGTTCAAACATATCAAGTGGTATCATTAAAGACCTGAAGTTTGATCCAAGAAACTAGTGAAGAAAAGTTGTTTCATTAAACTCGACACTAGTTGCTATCGACGATTAATAAAGAATCTCGACACAAGCTCAACACAAGCTCAATCTATCAAGAATTACGATTTTAGAATTCTCATGTCTAAAATTCGGCCCATGATAAATTGAATGATTAGGGTTTCTCTCTCTTCAATCCTAGTCATATATAAGGCTTATTTTAAAAGTCATCAAGTACGGAAATAGAGACTCAGAACTCATATACTCTGTGTGTGAAGCTACTACGTTTGTACGCCTTAGAGTTTTGTAACTAAGTGCTTCCTGATCTTTATTGTTTATGAAGTGAAGAATTTTGCAACCAACAACAACAACCAATCAAGTTGTTGGAGTTAATCACGTATTGGGATCCGTGCAAAGAAGTTTGTCACAGATTGGAGATTTGTGCAGAACAAAGAAGTCTGTTATAAGATCATGTTTAATTGGGTATTAAAGCGAAGGTTCAACTGTAGGTTGGTGTTTTGGGATAGGCCAGGGTAGTGGTAAGATTTCTCATACTTGTAACCACTTGATTATTGATTAATGGATTCTTGGGAATGATGACATTAAATTCATCTGGTGGGATTTTTGCCTTGCGAGAGGTTTTCCCCATTCGTCAAAAAATCATCATGTCAATTTAATTTCCACTGCACTTAGTTTATTTGGTGATTTATTGGTGTCTCCACAATTTGCATATAATTTGACATAATTAATCAACTTGGGTAATTAAATTAATTAACCGAGGTCAATCTATTTTAACCCAACATTATCTATTATAAATTATTAGATCATTTGCAATGTATCCCTTAAATTTTTTTTTTTTATGAAAAAAAATTAATAAACAATGCCTTAACTCGAAATTTATTTACATTCTCAACCTTATCATTCAAATCGGTGTCCCATATATCATGTTAATGGGAGGGCGGTGGGGTGCACTAGTTAGTTTAAATAAACAAATTATTACGTATTGAGTTACAGTATCCACACTACTTGTGCATGCATCTCACCTCATTCCACATAGATGATGAGAAATATATTGTAAGTTTTTTTTTTCAGAAGAAAATATATACAGTTAAACTTGAATTAACACGTTGATTACAATTATATATAAGTTGGGATGAACAATTAGACAGGAGAAAATGGGCTTTTGCCTTTTCTTTTTAAAATATTTAGCAAAATGCCCCATGTCTGAAACTAATTAGAGAAATGTCCCTATTTTGAAACTCGATTTTCTAAAAATCGAGTTTCAAATGTATAAATCGATTTTTGGAACATCGACTTATAGCGAACGTGGACTTAAGAAAAAAAAAATTTGGAACTCAAGTTCCATGTAAAGTACTCAAGTTCCACTTGAATTTTTTAAGGAACTCGAGTACTTCACATGGAACTCGAGTTCCAGATATTTTTTTTTTTTTTTTTTTTTTCAGTTTGCTATAACTCAGTTGTCCAAAAATCGAGTTTTAAATTAAAACTCGCTTTTTGGAAAATTGAGTTTCAAAATAGGAGCATTTTTCTAAATAGTTTCAAATATGGGACATTTTGCTGGATATTAAAAAAAAAAAAAAAAAAAAAGGGCAAAAGGCCTTTTTCTCCCAATTGGACATTATAGATGACCCTATAATTTAGAGCAGATAGTTATGGTTTGTCTTTTTTTATTATTATAAAATAGATGGTTGAAATAATAGTCAAATTCATCAAATCTCTTACCAGTCTTGACTCGTGGACAGTTAGGGCTTGTCATTATAAATTAGGAAAATATTCTCTTACACTAAATCTATTATTTTATATTAATATCCACGATTAATACAAAAATGTCCATATTTTAAAAACATTGAACAGATGTAAAGTGTAAAAAAAGGAGAGTAAGAATATAATTGTCCTTATAAATTGCATATTTGACACGACTTCGTTACCTCTATCCTGGGTCATGTCGAGTTGTGGTTGTTAATAGACCAGCTGTTGAATGTGTTTGTGATTAAAGCAAACACAGATCGAACTGCATTGACAAATTGGACCAACACATGATATTTCATTGGAAATTTTGTCTATGCACTTTTTCAGAATATATATATATATATATTACCATAAAGGGGGAAGGGGACGCACAGCTGAAGGAAAGAGACGGAAGCACAGTATAATATATGTTGAAAGTAACGTAAACACAAGTTAGAACAATAATAAGGCGGTAGAACCAGCCAAGCAGTATATATCAAAATAATTCAAAGTAAATAAAAGCAATTTAAAACCGTCCGGTATGGCGGTAATCCTCCATGGTGGCGGTAGCAACAAATAATATAATGAACATAATGAACATAATACTGAAAATACTTCTTATTGAAAGTAGTACAAAACACTTACAGTAGTAGTAGTGAACACAAGATCTCAGAACAGATTAACAGTTACAAAGCTTGAACTAGTCCTAGTTACAAGGTTTGTAGGGAAAGTAGTAGTAGGAATAAGGTGAACAAGGTAGTAGTAGATAACAGGGAATTCTCTCAAAGAAGGCTTCTAAGGAGGAAAACTCTCTCTAGAAGAAGTTCTATCAAAAGAATTCTGATTTTTACATAAGGGACAACCCCCCTTAAATAGGCAAAATTCGGAGTGAATAGTAACAGGTGAATAGTAACGGATGAATAGTGACAGGTGAATAGTGACAGATGAATAGTAAAAAAGTGAGTCTTTTTCCTTTTTGACTCCAAATTTTTTGGGGAATCATGGAGGGAATATGTAGTGATCAGAAGCATCCCACTCAAAGGTCTAGGCCTTCATTTTTAGGGTCTAGGCCACATCATCATTGTCCTTAAAAGAAGCCAAAGTTGTTGCACTATAATGGGAATCTTCAGGAGCATGCATTGAAACCTCCAACATATGAAGCATAAGATCAGCAAAATCTCTGACAAAGGTCAATAGGAATATTTCTTTGAACATCACTATGTACGCATGCAGTTGAATAATGTCTGAATAGTGTCTTTGAACATCACCATGTACGCATGTAGTTGAATAGTGGTGTAGAAGCTTTATCAAGGAGTAGACATTGAAGCATTTTTTGAATATTGTAACACTTTTGGCCATTATGCTGGCTAGACAAATAGAGAACAATAGTAACAATAATCTGAGGACCACACATTTAATCAATAGAAGGAGCATCGGATGGAAAATCATCATCAGGATCCCATGGAGGATCATCATTACATCCATGCTCATGGTAAATAACATACTGATTGCAGAATCCGCAATATAGCAGTGGCTCAAACTCTGGAGTTTTCCCTGGGGCAATAAAACTCCTTGGATTACAGTGATCTGCTATGTGCATATGAGTGATGGTAGGAGCATAAGGTCTGGGACCAAAAACAAAAATTCTATCTGTGCTTCCTATGAAATGATAATGTTTCCATAGGCTTTGAATGACTTCAAGAATATGATTATTGAAATAGTTTCTCCAGCACTCAGTAAGGGCATAGGGGCTTTGGAAGGATAAGTGAGAATCTCCTTCATACCATTGTCCCTGGTGAGTGTACCCATTAATGAGAATGAGATGTTTTCATGGCTGGACATTCATCCAATTATCTCTTTCCCATATTGGCAGGGTGCCCCAGCATTTGATGGAAACAGAAGGACTTTCAACATTTTTAATAGCAGTCTGAATGATTTGTGGAAGCTGGCTGGCTTGGTCAAGACTTGTTAATTTTATGAGTCTGATAAAGCCATACTCAAACATTTGGGAAAGCCAGTTTGGATCCCTATCATCATTATCTTCTGAATCATCAGCAACAAATGAACTATCATAATTAATTAAGAGACCAGGAAATGGGTGTTTCTTTTCATACACTCTGAGACTGGTTCCAAAGTGTTTTTTCCAATCAGTTTGATCAAGGATATCACTAATATCATCTGAATTAGCAGGATCAGGAACAGCAGTTGTAACAAGTGTTTTGAAATATTCGAACCATAGGTCAAAAGACCTAAACATAGCCTTGCTTCCCAGAATACGCAATCGTATATCTGTTGGCAAGTTGGCAACAGCACTTCTTAACATAGATTGGGTCTTAAGACTCAATCTAGCATAATCAGTGCCCATTAAAGTCATTCTATCCTTTGAATGGATATCCTCTTTGCCAAAGAGTTGACTAATGTAGGCTTTGAGATGGCTTCTAAAAGCCTCATTTTCTGGATCAGGGTTATTATCTGGAACAAGGTCATTTAAGGAAGCAAGGTCTGAAACAAGGTCATTTTCTGAAATAAGGTTTTCTTCCGAAACAAGGGTGGCATAGTGGCTCATGTAAGCCTCATTTTGAGCAATAAGATTAACAAGGTAGATTTCAAGGGCTCTGAGGGTTCTTTTAAAAAGATTATGGTGGTTTTCAATAAAGGAAGCTTGAAGATTATCAAGAATAAATTTAATAGAATTTGGAAGTTCTGAATAGGTTTCATTAGGGAATTGTAAATCTTTAGATAAAACTTCCTGTGGAGCAATTGCCATATCACCACTGGAATACATCACCGTTGCCGGGACATACCCTTGAAGGGATGTTGATCTACTGGGTTTTACCCCAGAAGATGCGCCTTCATGCATTTTATTTTGGGAATAATCCTGTGGAGGAGCTTTTCCCTTGTTTTTCCTCTCAGCCGAGGGTGCCATAATAATCCACTTACTAGTGGTATAAGTATAAATATTATTATTATCCCACTTATTAGTGGTATTTATCCCCGCATCATTGCCTGATTCCTGCAAAGAATCATTAAGAATATTAGGGCGATTGGCAACAGTTGATAGTTTGGCATCACCTCGAAAATTGTCTGTGAAATACAAACAACTCATCTGTGGTTCATGAACATGATTATTAGTAGGAAAATCATAAGACAAATCTAAAGCATTATTAATATCAATATCAAGCTTTGAAGCAAATTCAAATTTTACTTTCTGTCCGAAAGGATCAGTAGTGATTCCATCATGTTCAACAAGAAAAGGGTACAGAGCATTTATAAAAGGCAGACCAAGAATTACTTTATCAGTCATATTTTTGACAAGAACAGAAGGTATTTTGAAACAGACATTATCATGACAAATATGAGCATCATTCAATTCATATTTAATCTTCATTTGAGAACCATTAGCAGAAACCATTTTCTCAGTTGATTTTTCAAAATATTTTGGAGGAATCAATCCTTCCTGGATACAATTCTTATCAGCACCAGAATCAATCATAGCAATAACAGTGAAACAATAATCATTGGAAATAACAATTTTAACTTTTGTGAACCATTTTGGAGGAAGTATGTTATTAACAAGAGCAAGTTGAGGATCATCAACAGTATTACCTTTATCAGAAAGAAGAGCCTGTTGACTGGATTCATCTCCATCTATGTGCTCATCTTGTTCATTATCAGACTTGTTTTGATCAATATTTTTATCAATTTTTAACATTAACAAATCTTGTTTAAGATTATGGTTATCACTTTTCATATTTTTAAATTCATGTTTTAATTCACTTACCTCTTGTTTAACAATATTAATTTCATGTTGGAGATCATTAATGGTTAATTCTTTGGATTTCTGTTTATTAAACCTATCCAAAGTTTCTTCAAAACTTATAGTTGATTTAAGTTTTTTACCAGTTTCTTCTTTCAACAAGTTTTTCTTAAACTTATCCAAATAATCTTTTTGTAAATCAGGGTTTTCAATTTGACTTATCAATTTGATCAACAAATTTTCATTTTCTTCACTTTTAGTGAGAGTATTAACAGATTTAACAACATTTCAACAAGAATCTCTGCAACCAAGTTTAATATTAGGAGAATCAGAAGAATCATCAGCAGATTGATAGCAAGAATCAGTTGAAGAAGAAAAATCATCTTCCAAGGACTCAGACGAATTGTTTGAGTCAAGGATTCTGAATAATTCTTCTTGATCATTATCACCAATGTTTAACATGTTAAACTTATTTTTTAGTTTACCAGGTTTTTGTTTACAATCTTTACTGAAATGACCAGGTTTTCCACAGTTGAAACATTTACCTTTTCCAGATCTTTGGTTAACATATTTTTTAGAAACATTTTTCTTTTTAGCATAAAAATCATTAAAATTAGTTCTGTGTTTTTTATAATTTTTGTGACTTTTATCATGTTTTTTACCCTTTTGCCGAGAAGGAGCAATTGGGGGCAAACCATATTGTTCACAAAAATTACCCATTTCATATTTAGCTTTTCTTTTATTTTTTAATTGGTGTTTTAACAATTTTTCATCATTGCACATATTAATACCAAGTTTTTTTAATAGTGCTTAAAATATCACCATAAGTTAAATTATCATAATCAATGGAATCATTTTTACCAATTAATTCTTGTTTTACCTTATGAGCAAAGATAGGAGGCAGACCGTCAATAAACTTTTCTTTCCAATAAGGCTTGAAACAATCTTTCCTCTGCATTACTCTGGAGAGAAAAACATCTTGATACCATCTGTAATCAGACATGGTAGGGCATCTCAAATTATTTAGCAAATCAGAAATTCGAGATGAAACATTATATGGAGTACCAACAAAATGTTTGATAATAGTATAAATCAAGGTATTAACACCATCAGGAATACCTCGACCAATACGATCATCAAAAATAGGCAAACCTTCATCATTCTTTTTAACAGCATGTTTAATAGAGTCTCTGGAATCTTCTGTGAGATATGAATCCCACCATCCTCGAAGAGTACCAGAAAACCCAGTAGCAAGCAAGTCAACAATTTCAGGCTGATCAAAATCATGATTATTTTGATAAGCAATACCAACCATAGACATATGTCCCATTTTGTTAATAATTTCTTGTTCAGAAAAACCATCAATATTCCATTCATAAATTTTATCAGCAGAAACAGAAAACTGAGTTTGAAAAGGTCTTTCTTCAAACTGAATATCAGGAGGAGTGGGTTTTGAATACCAGTTTTTTATAAGAAACATGGGTTTGGAAGAACTTCCAACAAATCTTTTGATTTTTGGGAAATCATCTTCAAAAACCTTTTTAGCAGAAACAGAAGAAACAGTATCAGAATCTGTATTTTCATCAGAAACAATTTCTTTTTCATTTCTTGAAATAGTTCGAGCAACATGAGTACTTGTAGAAGTACCTTCAATTTTAACTTTTAAATCAGCAAGCATTTTTTCAACAGTGTCCAGTGTTTTGGATAGAGAAGTTTTAAACTTGAATTTGTTATCAAAACGGGGCAGATTAATCAAAGGCTTCTCAGTCTTAACAGAAATGGATTTTTCAACAGAAGCAGACTTTTTAATAGAAACAGTTTTTTCAACAATTTTTTCTTCAATACGGTCAAGCTGTTGACCAATGATATGCAAAGACTCATTAGTAAAATTGTTTTGTTCAATAAGACTAACAATAGGAGTTTTATCATCAGCAATTTTGAAATGAGTAGCTTTAACATCAGTTTTGTCAACAGTTACCAAAATAGTATCAGAGGTGGATGACTAGACCTGACAATAGTTTTGTCATCTTTAACAAAATTTGATTTCTTTATCATATTCAAATGATTTTTTGAAACTTCATCTTTTGAAACATAATAATTTTCAAGGAAATCAAAGAACAAAATATGCTTTTTCAATTGGAGCATTTTTTCTTTCCATTTTCTTTTAACACGGTCTTTTTCAGACTGAGCAAAATTATTTTGGAAATATTTCCTTTTAGGTCTATTTTTTGAAAGCATGAACTCATTGAACAAAGAAACAATATCAATTTCAAAATCTCTATTCAAAACAGTCAAAACTCTCAATCGGTTAACATTATTGTCAATAGGAGGAAAATCAGAATCAGATGGACAAATGGATCCAGTATCTGAATCATCTTCATTGGCAGGTTTGCTATATGGAGAGGAAGATTCAGGTTTAGTAGAATAGTAAACAGAGTTGATTTGGGATTTATCATTTGAAACACCTTTTAATTTTAAATCAGAAGGTTTTTCAAAATTCTTTTGCAAAAAATCATTGAGATCTTGATCTCTTTTCGAAATACTTTCAGATCCAGCAAAGGAATGTCTTCCTTCGTTGATCCTCAAAGGTGGTTGAATATTTTGAAAACTTATTTTAACAGTACCATCAAGATATTGTTGAATATTCGTGAGATCTAGCTCATCACAAACAGGTTTAGGAATAGGGGATTCTTGTTCCAACAACCATTCAGTGGGAGGCTTGATATCTTGCCATTGAATCATTTTTGGAACTTGAACTTTAGCATCAGGAGTTGAACATTGAATTAACATAGTTTTACCAGAAGGTTCTCTATGATTTAAACAACCAGGATTTAACTGAGTACCCAACAATCTGTAATAAATGCGGTAGATCAGAGCAAAAGGTTTACTACCTTCATCCATGATATAACCAGAAGAGGCAACATTCAAAGTCAAAGCTTTAACAATATTAGGATCATCTAAAGCAAGAGTAAGATCAGGACAACAGTTAAAATAAACAGGACCATCATACAAAGAAGCAGTAATCATACCAAGAATGCTGTCTTTAAAGTGCTTAAATCTAGCATCACGCAGACACATGAGAACAGAAGCATTGATACCTTTTCGGGTGAGTGGTTTAATAGCAACTTGAACCATACCAATATGCAAATAACTTTGTTTTTTAGCAATGAAATCATTAATATTTCTTTTGGAAAACAAGCAACATTTTTCATGAATTTTCGAAATAGAATATATTTGTTCAACAGTTCTTACTTTGTAAATGAGATGAAAAGTGGTTTCAGCCCAACTAGTTTTGTAAATAGTTTTAGTATCAACTTTGGGATTGTTCCATTTTCGGAAATCAAGAAGCTCATTATCTTCAACAGTGTGATCTTCTTCATTTACAATATCAGGAGGACAACCAGTCCTAGAGCTGATAGAGGAGTTGGATCTCCACAACTTATCCATACCATCCTAGTTTTAACACTCAGTTATCATGTTTTTCTCACAACCGTTGCATTTCGTAACACATACCCTAAGCAACCCTATACCACACACATGCCCTACACGCCCTCTCTTGGCTCAAACGGGCCTTACAGTCAGGTTCTGGGAATTCACTTTACACCTAGGGTGGCGCCAACGACGATAAGAAGGGGACACAACAACGGAGCACCAAAGGTTCGGACAAGCACGGACAAGATACAAAGACCCAACAACACTATCACTGGCCAGAAAAGAATGGCTCTGATACCATAAAGGGGGAAGGGGACGCACAGCTGAAGGGAAGAGACGGAAGCACAGTATAATATATGTTGAAAGTAATGTAAGCACAAGTTAGAACAATAATAAGGCGGTAGAACCTGCCAACAAATTATATAACAAAATAATTCAAAGTAAATAATCAAAGTAAATGAAAGCAATTTAGAACCGTCCGGTATGGCGGTAATCCTCCATGGTGGCGGTAGCAACAAATAATATAATTAACATAATGAACATAATACTAAAAATACTTCTTATTGAAAGTAGTACAAAACACTTACAGTAGTAGTAGTGAATACAAGATCTCAGAACAGATTAACAGTTACAAAGCTTGAACTAGTCCTAGTTACAAGGTTTGTAGGGAAAGTAGTAGTAGGAATAAGGTGAACAGGGTAGTAGTAGATAACAGGGAATTCTCTCAAAGAAGGCTTCTAAGGAGGAAAACTCTCTCTAGAAGAAGTTCTATCAAAAGAATTCTGATTTTACATAAGGGACAGCCCCCCTTTAAATAGGCAATATTCTGAATAGTAAAAGTAAAAGTAACATGAAAAGTAACATGAACAGTAGAAGCATGCCGAAGGAAGACTCGGAATATTTGAAAGCAGTCTTGAAAACATGAATAATCTTCTTTTCAGGACCTTGGAAACATGAAGAATCTTCTTTTCAGGATATTATTCTAGCATGGTAGACAACAGTAGCAGTTTTTAGCATGGGAATGAACAGTAACTTTTTGACCATTGTGCAGGCTAGGCAAATAGGGTGAATCAATTAATTTTAAGCCGGATCATCAGCATCATCTTCATCATGTCCAAACCACTCTTCATTGTAAGGGTAGTAAGGATCTTTTGTAACAGAGGCTTCAGAGGACCGTTCATCATCTGAACCAGCTTTTTCTCCTTTTAACATTTTAATGAGGGCATTTAATGCTTCAGGGTCTTTGCAGATTTCATCCAAAGGAGAACTCACTTTTCTAGGTTTAGCAGATGATTTAACAGATTTAGAAGAGGAAGCAGGTGCATCAAGGACAGGGGACTGATTATGTGAAGAGTCCTCAGCAATGGGGAGAGCAACAGGAGATGAAGAATCTCTGGAAATTGTAGCAATAATTTTCTGAGTATGAGGGAATTTACCCCACCATTTCACATACCAACGTCGGGAGAGAACATCACCATCTTTTTCATATTGCCATTTTAATATCCAAGGTATCTTGAAGCGTTTAACAAAGTGAAGCAAAGGAGGGAACTTAGCCCCATGAGCATCAACCTTATAAGACTTCTTGAAACATTCAAAAGCATTAAGTAATGGTTCAGGAAATATGTCAATAAGAGGACCATATTGAGACCACCAACGGATGAACCAAAGAGGCAAGGAACCAGTGAAATTTTTATCAAAGTTAACAAACCAGGAATGAGACATATTTTCATTCTGGTGAAGCATAAATCTTGACCAAGCAGTGATGTAATCATAGTAGGAATAGGGGATGGGAGAAGAGGGCATTGTTTTGGTAAAAATGGGGGAAGGTCCCCATTTTTCTTCATTAATAACATTGACAATGTAAACACTGTGGTAAATAATTTTGGAGGTATCAACTTTGTCAGAAATGGTGTTAATAATGATAGATTTCTCATTATGCAAGAGATCAGAATAATAATTTAAATTCTTATCTTTATGCTCAGGGATCCAGTGGAATCTTGGAGGGAAATAGATTTCGCAAGTTTGAGAGGATCAGAAATTGAGGCTCTGTTGGGTTCAATATAAAACATGTTTTGAAAATATTGTTTTTTCATGTATTGAGGGATGTTGGAGCTTTTGGGGAAAACAGTCTTAATAGGTCGGTTAACAGGGGTTATAGCATAAGGATCATAACATGAGGCAAGAACAGAGGAGTAATTGGGCTTAGGGATAGTACCTAGTGGTGTGAAACGGTTAACAATGTCCAAAGAGGAAACAGGTTCAGTTTTAACAATTGGATTAACAGTGGCAGGTGTCTTGTCTTTCGACTTTCTACTTGCCATTGGAACACTGCAGAAATTCACGGGTAAGGAAATCAGGGATGGAATTTTGAGATCCTTTAATATATTCAATATCAAAATCAAAAACACTTAAAATAGCTTGCCATCTGGCAAAAATGTGTTTTGAAGCAATATTTTCAACATCTTTTTCAATAACATACTTAGCACTTTTGCAATCAATACGTAACAAAAACTTTTGGTTTAACAAATCACTTTGAAACTTTGAAATACATAGTACTATAGATAAAATTTCTTTTTTAATAGTACTATAATTTAACTGTGCATTATTCCAGATTCCAGAATAGAAACGGACAATTTGTTCAGGAGACTCAGGGGAAACTCTCTGTTTCAGAATACCACCATAACCAATGTCAGAGGCATCGGTTTCAACAATTTTGAAAGCACCAACAGTGGGAATACCAAGACACGGCAATGTCTTAACATGAGATTTGATCTGTTTAACAAGAGAAGTATGGACATCAGACCAATATGGAGGGTTGCTTTTTAGCCGATCAAAAAGAGGTTTACATTGTTTTCTCATATCCTTGTAGAAATCAGCAACATAATTCAATGATCCAAGAAATCTTTGGAGCTGAGTTTTATTAGTGATAACATCAGGAAATTTATCAGCAAATTGTATGGCTCTATCAATAGGACGAATTTGTCCTTCAGAGATGTCATAGCCAAGAAAACGTACTTTTGTTTGAAACAGTTTGATTTTCTTAGCCGAGACAACAAGACCATTTCTCTTAATAGTATCTAGAAACGAGTACAAATGTTTCCAGTGTTCATCAATTGAATTGGAGTAAACAAGAACATCATCAATATAAACAATGGTGA
Source organism: Quercus ilex subsp. ballota (assembly GCA_032727855.1). Classification (NCBI taxonomy): domain Eukaryota; kingdom Viridiplantae; phylum Streptophyta; class Magnoliopsida; order Fagales; family Fagaceae; genus Quercus; species Quercus ilex. The sequence goes on from CM064908.1 coordinate 51,422,836, forward strand.
AGTGGCTAAAGAGGTTGAAAATATCATTCATGATGTTTTGGAATTCACTAGGGGCATTCTTAAGTCCGAAAGGCATAACATTCCACTCATAATGTCCAAAAGGAGTGGTAAAAGCAGTTTTGTACCTATCCTTCTCATTAATCTGGATTTGCCAGAATCCTGATTTCATATCAAATTTTGAGAATATGACAGCCTCACTCAATCTATGGACCAGGTCGTTCTTGTTGGGAATAGGATACCGAATCCATTCCAAAACCTTGTTCAAAGGTTTATAGTTAATAACGAGGCGAGGAGTTCCTCTCTCTATCTCCGCATTCTTTTGAACATAGAAAGCAGAGCAAGACCAAGGGGACTTGCTATTCCTAATCAGTTTTTTCTCTAACAGATCATGGATTTCTTTTTTACAAAATTCAACAGTTTCAGCATTCATTTGAATTGGACGAGCCTTAGTGGGAATGTTTTTTTCATCAAAATCTTTAACATAAGGCAAGTCAACAATATGTTTCTTCCTATGCCAAAAAGCATTTGGAACATCAGAGCAAACATCATCACTTAACATTTTTTGGAAATTATCAATTTTTGATTGCAACAATTTATTGGAAAGTTGTTCAACAATTTTCTTGTATCTAACCTCTTGTTGAAGGAAATTAAGATGTTTGATTTTAGCATGAAGCAGATTGGAAGCATTATCAGTGTCAGTCTCAAATTTTGAAGCAAATTTGGATTTTACTTTTTGACCAAAAGGGTCAGTAGTAATACCATCATGTTCAACAAGAAAATGATACAAAGCATTTATAAAAGGCAAGCCAAGAATCACTTTGTCAGTCATATTTTTGACTAAAACAGAAGGAATCTTGAAACAGATATTATCATGGCAAACATGAGCATTATTCAATTCATATTTAATCTTCATTTGAGAACCATTAGCAGAAATCAATTTTTCAGTTGATTTTTCAAAATATTTTGAAGGAATCAATCCTTCTTGGATGCAATTCATATCCGCACCAGAATCAATCATGGCAATAACAATGAAGTGGTAATCATGGGAAACAACAATTTTAACTTTTGTAAACCATTTCGGAGGAAGTATCTTATTAACAAGAGCAAGTTGAGAATTAGTGATACCTTTATCAGGAAGAAGAGCCTGTTGACTGGATTCGTCTCCATCTATGTGCTCATTTTGTTCATTATCAGATTTATTTTGATCAATATTTTTATCAATTTTTAACATTAACAATTCTTGTTTAAGATTATGGTTATCACATTTCATGTTTTTAAATTCATGTTTTAATTCACTTATCTCTTGTTTAACAATATTAATTTCATGTTGGAAATCATTAACAGTTAAATCTTTGGATTTTTTTTTATTAAATCTTTCTAAAGTTTCTTCAAAACTTATAGCTGATTTATGTTTTTTACCAGTTTCTTCCTTTAACAAGTTTTTCTTAAACTTATCCAAATATTCTTTTTGCAAATCAAGGTTTTCAATTTGACTTATCAATTTGATCAACAAATTTTCATTTTCTTCACTTTTAGTGAGAGTATTAACAGATTTAACAACATTGCAACAAGAATCTCTGCAACCAAGTTTAATATTAGGAGAATCAGGAGAATCATCAGCAGATTGATAGCAAGAATCAGTTGAAGAAAAATCATCTTTCAAAGAATCAGACGAATTGTTTGATTCAAGGATTCTGAATAATTCTTCTTGATCATTATCACCAATGTTTAACATGTTAAACTTTTTTTTTAGTTTACCAGGTTTTTGTTTACAATCTTTACTGAAATGACCAGGTTTACCACAGTTGAAACATTTACCTTTTCCAGATCTTTGGTTAACATATTTTTTAGAAACATTTTTCTTTTTAGCATAGAAATCATTGAAATTAGTTTTGTGTTTTTTATAATTTTTATGACTTTTATCATGCTTTTTACTCTTTTGCCGAAAAGGAGCAATTGGGGGCAAACCATATTGTTCACAAAAATTACCCATTTCATATTTAGCTTTTCTTTTATTTTTTAATTGGTGTTTTAACAATTTTTCATCATTGCACATATTAATACCAAGTTTTTTAATAGTGCTTAAAATATCACCATAAGTTAAATTATCATAATCAATGGAATCATTTTTACCAATTAATTCTTGTTTTACCTTATGAGCAAAGATAGGAGGCAGACCGTCAATAAACTTTTCTTTCCAATAAGGTTTGTAACAGTCTTTCCGCTACATCACTCTGGAAAGAAAAACATCTTGATACCATCTATAATCAAACATAGTAGGACATCTCAAATTATTCAGTAAATCAGAAATTCGAGATGAAACATTAGATGGAGCACCAAAAAAATGTTTGATAATAGTATAAATCAAGGTATTAACACCATTAGGAATACCTCGACCAATACGATCATCAAAAATAGGCAAACCTTCATCATTCTTTTTAACAGCATGTTTAATAGATTCTCTGGAATCTTCTGTGAGATATGAATCCCACCATCCTCGAAGAGTACCAGAAAAACCAGTAGCAAGCAAGTCAACAATTTCAGGCTGATCAAAATCATGATTATTTTGATAAGCAATACCAACCATGGACATATGCCCCATTTTGTTAATAATTTCTTGTTCAGAAAAACCATCAATATTCCATTCATAGATTTTATCAGCAGAAACAGAAAACTGAGTTTGAAAAGGTGTTTCTTCAAACTGAATATCAAGAGGAGTGGGTTTTGAATACCAATTTTTTGTAAGAAACATAGGTTTGGAAGAACTTCCAACAAATCTTTTGATTTTTGGGAAATCATCTTCAAAAACCTTTTTAGCAGAAACAGAAAAAACAGTATCAGAATCTGTATTTTCATTAGAAACAATTTCTTTATCATTTCTTGAAATAGTTCGAGCAGTATGAGTACTGGTAGAAGTACCTTCATTTAAATCAGCAAGCATTTTTTCAACAGCTTCAAGAATTTTAGATTGAGAAGTTTTAAACTTAAATTTGTTATCATGACTAGGTAGATTGATGGTATCAAAGCCATTCTTTTCTGGCCGGTGATAGTGTTGTTGTGTCTTTGTATCTTGTCCGTGCTTGTCCGAACCTTTGGTGCTCCGTTGTTGTGTCCCCTTCTTACCGTCGTTGGCGCCACCCTAGGTGTAAAGTGAATTCCCAGAACCTGACTGTAAGGCCCGTTTGAGCCAAGAGAGGGCGTGTAGGGCATATGTGTGGTATAGGGTTGCTTAGGGTATGTGTTACGAAATGCAACGGTTGTGAGAAAAACATGATAATTGAGTGTTAAAACTAGGATGGTATGGATAAGTTGTGGAGATCCAACTCCTCTATCAGCTCCAAGACTGGTTGTCCTCCTGATATTGTAAATGAAGAAGATCACACTGTTGAAGATAATGAGCTTCTTGATTTCCGAAAATGGAACAATCCCAAAGTTGATACTAAAACTATTTACAAAACTAGTTGGGCTGAAACCACTTTTCATCTCGTTTACAAAGTAAGAACTGTTGAACAAATATATTCTATTTCGAAAATTCATGAAAAATGTTGCTTGTTTTCCAAAAGAAATATTAATGATTTCATTGCTAAAAAACAAAGTTATTTGCATATTGGTATGGTTCAAGTTGCTATTAAACCACTCACCCGAAAAGGTATCAATGCTTTGTTGGTTAAAATCTGGTTTTTGTATCTCATACAAAAACGCACGCAGCGGAAGCAACAAAAAGAAATGGATCTACTTCAATCATGAAAGATAAACATATAACCATGAATTCTAGAATCAAAGAATAGAAAGCGTACCTTGGTGCAGTGAATTTCAAAACCTTGACTTGAGAATACCTTCAATCTTCATCTCAATTCCACATGGTGCCCAAGATGTGTGGTCTCTCAATCAGTCTTTTTGTACATAAACTCTTAAAGAAAAATCCATCTTCTTCTCCTTGTGGAGAAAAACTGAATTCTTTTTCTTTTCATCGTACGTTAAAACCATTCTCATAGTTTCTTTATTTAATAACACTTATTAAATAATGACTGATTTCTAATTGGGTTAGCCTTTTGGGCCTACCCAATTGGGCTTTAGTTTGTGGCTTGAGATGGGACCAAAGGGACCAATAAGACACTAGCTCCAATGGGCCTTGGGCTTTTCCGTCAACTCTTGACAAGTCCAAAGTTACCATTAATTATATTCAATACCACTATAAGAATATAATTGCACTCTAGGCCTTATCTATAAATTATATCCCAAGAATTTATTATACATTCAACCCCTTCATTAAAATATTCGTAGTAATACAAAGTCATTAATATTGACTGCCACTTTGAAGGTTACTACATCTTAATCCTTGAGTACCCAGTTTAATCCTTTATGTTATTCATCATATATTTATGAAATCCAATTCCATAAATATATACTTTAGTAACTCTTTACTAAAGTGGTTGGGCCCAACACTCTGAATAACCAAACCCATTAAACTTATCTCAAAAGAATATTTTATATCTCCGTTAAGAGATTATGAATTCCATCTTGAGAATATATGTTCCATCAACACTAAATGCAGCTGCCCAACATACTGAGGTTTTGACCATCACTTATAGGTCTCACTCCTGATATATCAAAGCAACCTACATCTCATGATTAGGTCCATTATTCTCTCAGGATTTAGAGTTGATGTAAATGGAAGTTGTGAGCTTTATTATTTATTTGACAGTCATTAGAAGAATAATAAATCTCACAGCGGTCCAGTTCAATATGTCTTAACTCTTAAAACATATCAACATACCAACTAGAAGTCTCCACTTCCATGATCAAGACAAATCATCTTAGTTGATATGTTATAGTCTTCGCAGATGAAACACCCAATTTCATCACCGACTACGAACTAAAATTCTGAGTTTACAAAGAACTTGTGATTTATATCTTTCCGTGACTTTTCACATAAATCACATACTATGCATCTCATGGACTAAGATAATGTCCCATTAGTTCATAAATGGTCTCAAATAATTAAACAACTTCATTATTCATGACATGCCAATAAATTGGATTTTAGGGCACAAACCCTAACATGCTTCTGTTCTCATGTGTCTGCGTGATGCTAGATTTAAGCACTTTAAAGACAGCATTCTTGGTATGATTACTGCTTCTTTGTATGATGGTCCTGTTTATTTTAACTGTTGTCCTGATCTTACTTTTGCTTTAGATGATCCTAATATTGTTAAAGCTTTGACTTTGAATGTTGCCTCTTCTGGTTATATCATGGATGAAGGTAGTAAACCTTTTGCTCTGATCTACCGCATTTATTACAGATTGTTGGGTACTTAGTTAAATCCTGGTTGTTTAAATCATAAAGTACCTTCTGGTAAAACTATGTTAATTCAATGTTCAACTCCTGATGCTAAAGTTCAAGTTATAAAAATGATTCAATGGCAAGATATCAAGCCTCCCACTGAATGGTTGTTGGAACAAGAATCCCCTATTCCTAAACCTGTTTTTGATGAGCTAGATCTCACGAATATTCAACAATATCTTGATGGTACTGTTAAAATAAGTTTTCAAAATATTCAACCACCTTTGAGGACCAACGAAGGAAGACATTCCTTTGCTGGATCTGAAAGTATTTCGAAAAGAGATCAAGATCTCAATGATTTTTTGCAAAAGAATTTTGAAAAACCTTCTGATTTAAAATTAAAAGGTGTTTCAAATGATAAATCCCAAATCAGCTCTGTTTACTATTCTACTAAACCTGAATCTTCCTCTCCATATAGCAAACCTGCCAATGAAGATGATTCAGATACTGGATCCATTTGTCCATCTGATTCTGATTTTCCTCCTATTGACAATAATGTTAACCGATTGAGAGTTTTGACTGTTTTGAATAGAGATTTTGAAATTGATATGGTTTCTTTGTTCAATGAGTTCATGCTTTCAAAAAATAGACCTAAAAGGAAATATTTCCAAAATAATTTTGCTCAGTCTGAAAAAGACCGTGTTAAAAGAAAATGGAAAGAAAAAATGCTCCAATTGAAAAAGCATATTTTGTTCTTTGATTTCCTTGAAAATTATTGTGTTTCAAAAGATGAAGTTTCAAAAAATCATTTGAATATGATAAAGAAATCAAATTTTGTTAAAGATGACAAAACTATTGTCAGGTCTAGTCATCCACCTCTTGATACTATTTCGGTAACTGTTGACAAAACTGATGTTAAAGCTACTCCTTTCAAAATTGCTAATGATAAAACTCCTATTGTTAGGCTTATTGAACAAAACAATTTTACTAATGAGTCTTTGCATATCATTGGTCAACAGCTTGACCGTATTGAAGAAAAAATTGTTGAAAAAACTGTTTCTATTAAAAAGTCTGCTTCTGTTGAAAAACCCATTTCTGTTAAGACTGAGAAGCCTTTGATTAATCTGCCCAGTTTTGATAACAAATTCAAGTTTAAAACTTCTCAATCCAAAACACTGGACACTGTTGAAAAAATGCTTGCTGATTTAAAAGTTAAAATTGAAGGTACTTCCACAAGTACTCATGCTGCTCGCACTATTTCAAGAAATGAAAAAGAAATTGTTTCTAATGAAGATACAAATTCTGATACTGTTTCTTCTGTTTCTGCTAAAAAGGTTTTTGATAATGATTTCCCAGAAATTAAAAAAATTGTTGGAAGTTCTTCCAAACCCATGTTTCTTACAAAAAATTGGTATTCAAAACCTACTCTCCCTGATATTCAATTTGAAGAAATACCTTTTCAAACTCAGTTTTCTGTTTATGCTGATAAAATTTATGAATGGAATATTGATGGTTTTTCTGAACAAGAAATTATTTACAAAATGGGACATATGTCTATGGTTGGTATTGCTTATCAAAATAATCATGATTTTGATCAGACTGAAATTGTTGACTTGCTTGCTACTGGTTTTTCTGGTACTCTTCGAGGATGGTGGGATTCATATCTCACAGAAGATTTCAAAGAATCTATTAAACATGCTGTTAAAAAAAATGATGAAGGTTTGCCTATTTTTGATGATCGTATTGGTCGAGGTATTCCTGATGGTGTTAATACCTTGATTTATACTATTATCAAATATTTTGTTGGTGCTCCATCTAATGTTTCATCTCGAATTTCTGATTTACTGAATAATTTGAGATGTCCTACTATGTCTGATTATAGATGGTATCAAGATGTTTTCCTTTCCAGAATAATGCAACAGAAAGATTGTTTCAAGCCTTATTGGAAAGAAAAGTTTATTGACGGTCTGCCTCCTATCTTTGCTCATAAGGTAAAACAAGAATTAATTGGTAAAAATGATTCCATTGATTATGATACTTTAACTTATGGTGATATTTTAAGTACTATTAAAAAACTTGGTGTTAATATGTGCAATGATGAAAAATTGTTAAAACACCAATTAAAAAATAAAAGAAAAGCTAAATATGAAATGGGTAATTTTTGTGAACAATATGGTTTGCCCCCAATTGCTCCTTCTCGGCAAAAGGGTAAAAAACATGATAAAAGTCACAAAAATTATAAAAAACACAAAACTAATTTCAATGATTTCTATGCTAAAAAGAAAAATGTTTCTAAAAAATATGTTAACCAAAGATCTGGAAAAGGTCAATGTTTCAACTGTGGTAAACCTGATCATTTCAGTAAAGATTGTAAACAAAAACCTGGTAAACTAAAAAATAAGTTTAACATGTTAAACATTGGTGATAATGATCAAGAAGAATTATTCAGAATCCTTGAATCAAACAATTCGTCTGATTCTTTGAAAGATGATTTTTCTTCAACTGATTCTTGCTATCAATCTGCTGATGATTCTCCTGATTCTCCTAATATTAAACTTGGTTGCAGAGATTCTTGCTGCAATGTTGTTAAATCTGTTAACACTCTCACTAAAAGTGAAGAAAATGAAAATTTGTTGATCAAATTGATAAGTCAAATTGAAAACCCTGATTTACAAAAAGATTATTTGGATAAGTTTAAGAAAAACTTGTTGAAAGAAGAAACTGGTAAAAAACTTAAATCAACTATAAGTTTTGAAGAAACTTTGGAAAGATTTAATAAAAAGAAATCCAAATATTTAACTGTTAACGATCTCCAACATGAAATTAATGATATTAAACAAGGGATAAGTGAATTAAAAATTGACTTTCAAAATATGAAAAGTGATAACCATAACCTCAAACAAGAATTGTTAATGTTTAAAACTGATAAAAATATTGATCAAAATTAATCTGATAATGAACAAGATGAGCACATAGATGGAGATGAATCCAGTCAACAAGCTCTTCTTTCTGATAAAGGTAATACTGTTGATGATCCTCAACTTGCTCTTGTTAATAACATACTTCCTCCAAAATGGTTCACAAAAGTTAAAATTGTTATTTCCAATGATTATTGTTTCACTGTTATTGCTATGATTGATTCTGGTGCTGATAAGAATTGTATCCAGGAAGGATTGATTCCTCCAAAATATTTTGAAAAATCAACTGAGAAAATGGTTTCTGCTAATGGTTCTCAAATGAAGATTATATATGAATTGAATGATGCTCATATTTGTCATGATAATGTCTGTTTCAAAATACCTTCTGTTCTTGTCAAAAATATGACTGATAAAGTAATTCTTGGTCTGCCTTTTATAAATGCTCTGTACCCTTTTCTTGTTGAACATGATGGAATCACTACTGATCCTTTTGGACAGAAAGTAAAATTTGAATTTGCTTCAAAACTTGAAATTGACATCAATAATGCTTTAGATTTGTCTTGTGATTTTCCTATTAAAAATCTTGTTCATGAACCACAGATGAGTTTGTATTTTCAAGGTAATGATAGTAGTACTAAATTGTTCACTATCACCAATATTCCTAATATTCTTAATGATTCTTTGCAGGAATCTGACAATGATGCGAGGATAAATACCACTAATAAGTGGGATAATAATAATATTTATATTTATACCACTAGTAAGTGGATTATTATGGCACCCTCGGCTGAGAGGAAAAACAAGGGAAAAGCTCCTCCACAGGATTATTCCCAAAATAAAATGCATGAAGGCGCATCTTCTGGGGTAAAACCCAGTAGATCAACATCCCTTCAAGGGTATGTCCCGGCAACGGTGATGTATTCCAGTGGTGATATGGCAATTGCTCCACAGGAAGTTTTATCTAAAGATTTACAATTCCCTAATGAAACCTATTCAGAACTTCCAAATTCTATTAAATTTATTCTTGATAATCTTCAAGCTTCCTTTATTGAAAACCACCATAATCTTTTTAAAAGAACCCTCAGAGCCCTTGAAATCTACCTTGTTAATCTTATTGCTCAAAATGAGGCTTACATGAGCCACTATGCCACCCTTGTTTCGGAAGAAAACCTTATTTCAGAAAATGACCTTGTTTCAGACCTTGCTTCCTTAAATGACCTTGTTCCAGATAATAACCCTGATCCAGAAAATGAGGCTTTTAGAAGCCATCTCAAAGCCTACATTAGTCAACTCTTTGGCAAAGAGGATATCCATTCAAAGGATAGAATGACTTTAATGGGCACTGATTATGCTAGATTGAGTCTTAAGACCCAATATATGTTAAGAAGTGCTGTTGCCAACTTGCCAACAGATATACGATTGCGTATTCTGGGAAGCAAGGCTATGTTTAGGTCTTTTGACCTATGGTTCGAATATTTCAAAACACTTGTTACAACTGCTGTTCCTGATCCTGCTAATTCAGATGATATTAGTGATATCCTTGATCAAACTGATTGGAAAAAACACTTTGGAACCAGTCTCAGAGTGTATGAAAAGAAACACCCATTTCCTGGTCTCTTAATTAATTATGATAGTTCATTTGTTGCTGATGATTCAGAAGATAATGATGATAGGGATCCTAACTGGCTTTCCCAAATGTTTGAGTATGGCTTTATCAGACTCATAAAATTAACAAGTCTTGACCAAGCCAGCCAGCTTCCACAAATCATTCAGACTGCTATTAAAAATGTTGAAAGTCCTTATGTTTCCATCAAATGCTGGGGCACCCTGCCAATATGGGAAAGAGATAATTGGATGAATGTCCAGCCATGAAAACATCTCATTCTCATTAATGGGTACACTCACCAGGGACAATGGTATGAAGGAGATTCTCACTTATCCTTCCAAAGCCCCTATGCCCTTACTGAGTGCTGGAGAAACTATTTCAATAATCATATTCTTGAAGTCATTCAAAGCCTATGGAAACATTATCATTTCATAGGAAGCACAGATAGAATTTTTGTTTTTGGTCCCAGACCTTATGCTCCTACCATCACTCATATGCACATAGCAAATCACTGTAATCCAAGGAGTTTTATTGCCCTAGGGAAAACTCCAGAGTTTGAGCCACTGCTAAATTGCGGATTCTGCAATCAGTATGTTATTTACCATGAGCATGGATGTAATGATGATCCTCCATGGGATCCTAATGATGATTTTCCATCCGATGCTCCTTCTATTGATTAAATGTGTGGTCCTCAGATTATTGTTACTATTTTTCTCTATTTGTCTAGCCAGCATAATGGCCAAAAGTGTTACCATATTCAAAAAATGCTTCAATGTCTACTCCTTGATAAAGCTTCTACACCACTATTCAACTACATGCGTACATGGTGATGTTCAAAGACACTATTCAGACATTATTCAACTGCACGCATACATAGTGATGTTCAAAGAAATATTCCTATTGACCTTTGTCAGAGATTTTGCTGATCTTATGCTTCATATGTTGGAGGTTTCAATGCATGCTCCTGAAGATTCCCATTATAGTGCAACAACTTTGGCTTCTTTTAAGGACAATGATGATGTGGCCTAAACCCTAAAAATAAAGGCCTAGACCTTTGAGTGGGATGCTTCTGATCACTACATATTCCCTCCATGATTCCCCAAAAAATTTGGAGTCAAAAAGGAAAAAGACTCACTTTTTTACTATTCATCTGTCACTATTCATCTGTCACTATTCACCTGTCACTATTCATCTGTTACTATTCACCTATTACTATTCACTCCGAATTTTGCCTATTTAAGGGGGGTTGTCCCTTATGTAAAGATAAGAATTCTTTTGATAGAACTTCTTCTGGAGAGAGTTTTCCTCCTTAGAAGCCTTCTTTGAGAGAATTCCCTGTTATCTACTACTACCTTGTTCACCTTATTCCTACTACTACTTTCCCTACAAACCTTGTAACTAGGACTAGTTCAAGCTTTGTGACTATTAATCTGTTCTGAGATCTTGTATTCACTACTACTACTGTAAGTGTTTTGTACTACTTTCAATAAGAAGTATTTTCAGTATTATGTTCATTATGTTCATTATATTATTTGTTGCTACCGCCACCATGGAGGATTACCGCCATACCGGACGGTTTTAAATTGCTTTTATTTACTTTGAATTATTTTGATATATACTGCTTGGCTGGTTCTACCGCCTTATTATTGTTCTAACTTGTGCTTACGTTACTTTCAACATATATTATACTGTGCTTCCGTCTCTTCCCTTCAGCTGTACGTCCCCTTCCCCCTTTATATATATATGTGTGTGTGTATATATATATATATATATTGATGCATTTACTGCTAGAAAACAGGAGCTGTAGACCAAGTTGGTGGAAACTGTTGTATATATAGGTATATATATGGATAGGTTGTAATAATGATGTTTGAGTTTGGAGAATATTATTTCATAAAGTAAAAATTCAAGTTCTGAAATTTTCTAAGTGAAAATTCAAAATTAAGCATTTTCGATCGGTCGAAGTTTTGACTCGATCGATCGAAAATGGTAAAAAAATAATTCTGGAGTCTCTGGATGTCTCGATCGCTATTCAATTTCTGTTCGATCGATCGAAAGTCATGAAACAAAATTTTCTGCAAAATTTTCTAGTGACTGTTCAGAAAGTTTGAAGAGGTTTCAAGCCTTGTGAACGGTTTTAAAAAAAATTTAACTCTTCATACGTGCCTTTTGATGAAATATAATCCTATGGGTATAAATAAAGGCTTATGTTAGAAACAAACACAAGAAATTCTATGGTCATTCTCCAGAATTGCTATCTATAGAACCCAACATCTTGGTTGTATCTTGGGGACAAATTTGCAATAACCCTTTACCAACAATAGTGTGGGGGGCAAATATTATCTAAGAAAAATGATATTGTGCCTCCAAGTTATCTATTTTCTGTTTGTCTTTTATATTAACCTTGTTCTTTCATTATTATTTTGTGTAATATCCCCAACAATCTTAGACAATATTTCCTACAATGGAAAGAACAAGTGATGTTTCAACGTTGAATATGTTGAATCATGAGTTGGTGAAATTGAATCACTTTGATGGAACCAGTTTCTCTTGATGGAAAGACAAGATGAAATTCTTACTTACTGCACAAAAACTTTTCTATGTCTTGGACCCGAATTTGATGCCTTTTCCTACTGCGAATGATGAAAACACTAATGAGATAAAAGCACAAAGAGAGAAATGGGAGGAAGACGAATTGATTTGTAGAGGGCATATTCTCAATACTCTTTCGGATCATCTCTATGATCTCCACACATCAATGAAGTCACCAAAGGAGATTTGAAATGATTTGGAGACAAAGTACAAAACTGAGAAAGTAGGTACGAATAAGTTTATTATTCAAAAGTATTTTGATTATAAAATGCTTGATAATATCTCAGTTTTGGATCAAGTGCATGAGTTACAGATTTTGGTCAATAAACTCCCTGATTTGTCAATCAATATTCCTGAATCATTCCAAATGGGTACAATCATTGCGAAACTCTCACCAAGTTGGAATAATTTTAGAAAGAAGCTTTTACATATGTCGAAAGATCTCACTTTAGAACAATTCGGACAACATCTTCAAATTGAAGAGAAAAGTCGGGTTAAAGATGGGACTAACACCGGTTCTAATGTGAATGTGAACAATGTGAGCAATGTTCAAAGTGCGAGTTCGATTAAGGCCGATAAGCACTTGAAAGTGAACAAAAGTGGGAGTGGTTCCAAAAAGAACAACTCCAAGAATCCCAACAAGGACAAGAAGAACCGGGCTTGTTTCCATTGTGGAAAGAAAGGTCATTAGATTCGCGAATGTAAACTCTTAAAAAACAAGAAAAATGATGAAGAAGGTAATGCCATTGAAATGAATGTCATTGAGCTCATTGTTGCTATGGTAAGTGGCATACAAATTGATACGATACTGAAATTCATATTGTTGTGATTGCAAATCCTTTTGATCGGTGGTTTGATTCAGGTGCAACGATGCATGTGTGCAACAACAAATAGCAATTCAGGACTTATGATGAGTCTTCCATAGAACAAAAAGTGCTGATGGGCAACCACAATAAGGCAAAGGTTCTTGGAAAGGGCACCGTTGAAGTGAAAATAAGTTCTGGCAAGATGCTGATCTTGACCAATGTTTTTCATGTACCCGATTTAAAGAAGAATCTAATTTCTACCAATTTGTTATGTAAGAGTAGTGTAAAAACTGTACTTAAATCGGACAAGTTAATCTTGTCTAAGAATGGGATATTTGTAGGAAAGGGATATGCTACTAATGACATGTACAAACTAAGTATTATTAATAAATAAGTTTCTTGTTGTATTTATATTGTTGATTCTTCATGTTTGTGGTATGCTAGATTAGGACATTTAAATTTCAAATATTTGAAGTTTATGTCAAAGCATGGTGTGATTTCATATAAACATGATGAAAAGAAATGTGAGATTTGTATTCAAGCAAAGATGACAAAGAAACCATTTTCTAAGTAAGATGGAAATTCCATTATGCTTGAACTTGTACATTTTGATGTATATGAACTGAATGGTGTATTAACTAGAGGAGGTAAAAGATACTTCATTACATTCATTGATAATTTCTCTAGATTTACATGTGAATTTAATGAGAAATAAAGATGAATCCTTTGACATGTTCAAACACTATAAAACTGAAGTAGAAAATCAAAAGGATAGGAGAATAAAGATCCTACGAAGCGATAGAAGTGTGAATATTTTCCTAATGATTTTTCTACATTTTGTGAGGAACATGGCATAATACACCAAAGCTCAGCCCCTTATACACCCCAATAAAACGATTTGGCTTAAAGAAAAAATATGACTCTTGTAGACATGGTAAATGCCATGATCTTGAGTGCAAAACTTCCTTTTAATTTATAGGGAGAGACATTGATTACAGCATGTCATGTGCACAATAGAGTTCCTTCCAAGAATATTAAAGTATCTCCATATGAGTTATGGAATGGAAGGAAACCAAACCTTGATTATATCAAAGTGTGGGGGTGTTTAGCCTTTTATAGAGTGGTTGATCAAAAAAGAACAAAGTTAGGACTAAGAGCTATGAAAAGTGTGTTTGTAGGTTATGCTTAAAATTCAAAGGCATATAAGTTATTAGACTTAAGCTCTAATACAATGGTGGAATCAAGAGATGTTGAATTTATTGAGGATAAATTCAGTAAATATTCCATGGATACTTTGATACCTACTCAAACACAATAAGGTGACTCTAATCCTAATACTACTTTGGGTGGTACTAAAAAGATTGAAAGTGGTTCACCAAGTGAACAAAGAAAGAGTCAAAGAATAAAAAAAGTAATGGACTTTGGTCCAAATTTCATTTCTTATCAAGCTTAATTGTACCTTGTTAAAGGTAATAGACAAATAGTCCTAAATAAAATACCTATAGTGTTTAACACAGATGATGATCCTAAAATATTTGAGGAAGCTATGGCTTCTAAAGATTTAGATTTTTGGAAAAAAACTGTGAATGATGAGATGGACTCAATATTATCCAATAATACTTGGGTCCTAGTGGATTTACCTACTGGTTTTAAACCAATTGGTTGTAAATGGGTATTTAGAAGAAAATATAATACTAATAGATCAATACAAACCTTTAAAGCAAGGTTAATGGCAAAAGGCTTTAAACAAAGGGAAGGAGTAAACTACTTTGATACCTATGGACCAGTGGCTAGGATCACTTCTATTCGTGTGTTGTTAGTACTTGCATCCATATATAAGTTAATTGTACGTCAAATGGATGTTAAGTCAGCTTTTCTAAATGGTGATCTTGATGAGGAAGTTTACATGAAACAACTTAAGGGTTTTGTACTTCCTAGAAATGAAAAGAAAGTTTGCAAATTAGTCAAGTCCTTATATGGCTTGAAACAAGTTCCAAAACAATGGCATGAGAAGTTTGACTCAGCAATTTTGTCAAATGGCTTTGTGCACAATAGTTCCGACAAATGTATGTATACCAAATTCACAAAAGAATATAGAGTCATTGTATGCCTTTATATGGATGATATGCTCATATTTGGTACGAATATGAAAGGTGTATGTAAAACCAAAAAGTATTTTTCTTCTATGTTTCAAATGAAAGATTTAAATGAAGTAGATACTATTTTGGAAATCAAAATTAAAAGACATAGTGAGGGATTTGCACTATGTCAATCTCATTATATTGAGAAAGTGCTTCAAAGATTTGAACTTCTTAATATAAATGAAGTGAATATACCTTTCAATCGAAGCATAAAGTTAGGTGAAAACACTGGAAGAGCAATAGCACAGCTCGAGTATGCTAGTGCTATTGGTAGCATGATGTATACTATGCATTGTATAAGACCAAACGTATCATTTTTAGTGTGCAAACTTTCTAGATTTACAAGTAATCCAAGTGTGGATCACTGGAAAGCAATTGGTAGAGTTCTTGGTTATTTAAAGAAAACCATAAGTTTGGGACTCTTTTATTCTGAATTTCCAGCTGTGTTGGAAGGTTATTCAAATACTAGTTGGATTACTAGTGTGAGTGATAACAAGTCCACGTCTGGTTAGATATTCACTCTTGGTAGGGGTGTCATCTCTTGGGCATCAAAAAAACAAACGTGTATTTCACACTCCACCATGAAATCAGAATTTATAGCGTTGGCATCAACAAGCAAGGAAGCAGAATAGCTAAGAAATATGTTATTAGACATAGAGTTGTGGCCACAACCAATACCAACCATTTTGGTGTACTGCGATAATGAAGCCACCTTGGGTAGAGCATACAGTAAAATGTATAATGGAAAATCTAGACATATAGATCTGAGATAGGATTATATAAGACAATTAATAGAATCTGGTATCATTTCAATTGTCTATATAAGGTCAAATAGTAATTTGGTAGACCCTTTTATCAAAGTAGTGTCTCGAGATATGGTTGGGGTAACATCCATTGGAATGGGACTAAAACCCTTCTTTTAAGAGAATCACCAATAGTGGAAACCCAATCTTGAATTGATTTAATCTAAGAGATTTAAAGGTAACAACAAGCTATTAATCGTGGTTAGTAAGAGCACTAATTTTGTGTCTCATTCAAGATGGATTAATACAAACTGTTACAATGTAATTGAGGATGAGTTTTACACTCTTAATGAAGTTCATAAAGAATAAATATTTGTATAACAATGACATAAGAAGGAAATTCACCTTTGTAAACATAAAAGTGGTGCCGCTTCTAGCAAGAGTAAAATATTTTCTCTTGTAAATGTTCACTAAACCGGGAAGAACACAAAGCCATAATAGTACTAACAACAATGGATTTCTAAATGTGTTTGTGGATTTCTAAACTTCTAATTTTCCAAAGCACAACAAGCTCGAGGCTTCCTTCTTCTTCTTTTTTTTAAATCCTATAACTTAAAGGTGTAAGAAATTAAATGCTATAAATTCAAAAGTAATTTTATACTAACAAATTAAAGCCTAAGAATTCAAAACATAACAAATTAAACCTCAAAGAAACCTCAGTTTATTTGAGTAAAATTTAATTTTTTTACTTTTTCAAATTTTGAGATCTAATTTATTATTTTGAAATTATAAGAGTTTGAGGAATAAAAAATCTAGCTACAGTGGAGGATAACATGTTAGGATTAGGAAAGATCAAGGCCTACGTCTAGTACACATAAGAGGACAAGGTACGAGACCGGCACGTGTTTTTGAGCACGTGTTTGCATTGCTCAATATTGTAGTTGCACTTGCACCTTCTCTTTGCCCAAAACTGTGACCATCACACTGATGATGGTTGATAAATTTAGCTAGCAGTCCATAAAAGGTAACATATAATCATTCAAACAAGTCCAGTGTACATTGATATAGCCACACTACTATCATTCTAACAAGAATCAAGGTTCAACTCCTTCCAGTTAACCATATTCATTGTTCATATCAAACTATTCATGCTGTGCTTTTAAAAAGTAAAAAGAAAAGAAAATTTATAGTACCGTTCTTGCGATTTGGAACTACATTTCTATTGGTAAAAGAGGTTGGAGTGGGGCAATATATTAAAATTCCCCTATTCTTAGTGCATATGCACACTTTGGCATCCATAAATTTTAGCATAGACGTCTAGAAGCAAAATGAACGAAAATGCTGATTCATCCTCCTTTATATATGTAATTTACTTCCTATACACATGGGCACAGAACAGGAATGCAGAATCAACCATATTTATTAAAATAGAATTTCAGTATGTTGTCAAAATTTCTGCGCCAGTTCTAGTAATCAAAATGGAATGCTCAACCTGTGCAGCAGCGCTACCATCAGCGGTTACAGTTGTCCAGTTGTCTGGCCATGTTATACAATCAATACTTCCAAGTGTAAGAATTGGTTCTGCAGTAAAACGGGAAGAAATAAAAGGATTTATGGATTAAATTTCCAGCCTCATTGGTGTAGATACTATTAAAAAGTAATAAAATAAATTACATTTTTTACCCTTAAAGTTTTGGATTGTTTCCATTTTGGTCCTTTAAATCTTTTTTTTTTTTAAAATCATTTTGGTTTACCAACTTCTGCCTTCTGTTTGCAAGCACCACGAACTGAGATCTCAAACTTGGTAAATTTTTATGTAAAAAAAAAAAAAAAAAAGTCATATCCAGTGCACAAAACTAACACATTTTGTGAGGTCTGAGAAAAGTCATGGTAGGTAGTCTTGCCCCCAATTTGTTTTGGAGAGGCTGATTCACAAAGTTGAACCCGTGACATGTCGCTTTGATGAAAGGCACTTGCCATTTCACTAAAGCCCGACCTCTACATCGGGTACATTCTTCTTATTTATATTTTATTTTAATTATTCTTGCATTTTTTTTTAATCCAATCTACATTCTTGTCCGCCTAAAACCTTTAGCATGGTGCTAACAAAGTTTGTCATTATTTCAACTAGACAAGGGAAGATGTAAGACAATGAAAAGTATGTGATATTTCAGCCAACTAGCTAGAGTACATTGTTTATTGGGTACTCTAGGTGACACCAAGACAGAACTAAAGCGATTAAAAAAAAAAAAAAAAAAAAGAAGAAGACAGAATTAGAGCAAGAAAGAACATTTTGTAGGCAATATAGTCAGATATAGACAAAGTCAAAGCTACATAAACTGAGATGTCAGATATATTGAAGTTTGTTGTCATTATTTTCAACACTAAGACGGGTAAGTTGAGAAATGAAAAGGCTGTCATATAACAGTTAACTAACTAGAGCACCATGTTTAATGACGTTAGGTAGGTGATACCAAGACAGAGTCAAAGCAAGAAGGAACATCTGTAGGCACTGTAGTCAGATAAATGTTTGAAACCAAGCAGCACTACATATGTTGTTTACACTCTGTAGCTAAAGATAAGAATGTTAGCATCAACGATTAGGAAAGTAAAGCAAGCAAAGATAAGATAGTGGTGTTTGCAAGTTGCAACACACCATTACAGTAGAAGTGAAATATAAGGCAACAGAAATATTAATTTTCCCCACAATTTGAGCTGAAATTTTGGAATACTGAATCCTCTGGAACACTGAATCCTCGCAAAGAGGTAAGCAATTCTTTTGGTTCAAGTTTTTTTGGTTCGTGAACACAGCTTATCTTACAGATTGAATCCAAGTTTTTTTTTTTGGTTAAAAGGGATTCAGGGAAAGGTTTGGGATGCTACCTTACTCTTTCTTTTCAGGTGCAAGAGACTAAGCACCTACTTATCAAAAAAAAAAAAGAGAGAGACTAAGCACCTACATTATTGTTATTGCTGTTGTTTTTTTTGGTTTTGGTGGTGTTGGTGTTAATATTATTATTATTATTATTATCATTTCAATCGCTCAATTATATTCTCCACATGGTTAAAACTACCAATATAGTTCCAGTCTAAATACTAAATGGGCAAAAGATAATATAAAATTACCACCTACTTTACAGGCACAGGGTAATGCACTCACCAATAGTAAATGTCTGACCTTCTACCATGAAACCAGTCTCGTCATTGCCTGTCATACAATAAATAAAATATGTCAACGAGTACTTAATACATTCAACAAGCACAGGAAACTTCAAATAATGACTTAACAGCATCCCCCTAACATCACCCCGAGGAATTTGAACCTAGTTTCTCCTCTATGGGAGAACTAAGCCACAAGGCTCCTGGCATGACCACAGCTCATTGCAGATATTTGGACAAACCAAATTTAGAGCTGGTTGCAGTCATTTTATAATTACTTGCTCTTTTACCACGCTTTCAAGATTATCCATCCATCCATCATCAAATCAACCAGGAACAGTCGATAAAATAACCATAGCAATTCAATATAGAGAGGGGAGTAAGAAGAAAGACTTTCATTTTTAATGATAAAATATAAGCTAAATTCGAGTCAACAAGTAGTTGAGCACCTAATGATACCCCAGATCAGAACTAACGCACTCTACTAAGCACTACCTAGACAGATCAAGCTAAAATGTATGTAGCGTAATAAACCTCATCATTTAAAGCTGTCATTTATTTTCACTACAAATTATATGGTATAACAATATTTCAGATACAAATTCTTAATCTACAAATTGGAGTACAAAATGAAGATTCCTTCACAAAGGGGAATAAATTCTACAACAATCGATATTAGTTTTAGTAATCATCAACTCAAAACTGCTTTGGAACTCAACACGCAATGTGGAGTTAGTCACGCAACTTGCCAGCACTTGAGAAAATAACATCTAAAACATCAACAAAATAATCATGAAAAAATAAAAAATCAAAATAAATCAATGAAAGAAACAAGCAGCCTAGTTCACAAATTTGATCTTATGGCAAGGAATATACGAGAAATAATGGTATATTTGCTTCACCTAAAGAACCTCGTTACAAGGTTGTTGCCTGTTGGTACCAACATAAGATTAATCATCACAAGATTTTTCACTAAGATAAAGAGTCCCCTTAATGTTCCAATGTTGACTCAATGGTACAAAATGTTTAGTTCTAATGGTTTGATTCTTCCTAAGTCAATAAAGTAGTCAGGTAAGCAAAATACTGAAATCAATAGGTCACTTACGGTGATGATATATAATTGGTTCAGAGTGAAATACAGTTCCCACACCATGGCCAACAAAACGCTCCACCACACCATATCCATATTTTTCAGCATGCTCACTGAGATAACCACCCAAAATATAATTGTTATAAACAACTCAAAATCAAGTGAAATCGATCATTGTTACATAACATGAAATAAAATGATCATGTATCATGCGTTGAAACAAATAAAAAGGTTGCAAATTGTTAAATTATCGATTGTCCCAAGAGTTTAAGCTATTGGGATGTGGCAAATTTAATCATTTAACCACATATTTTTAACACTCTCCCTCACGTGTGGGCCGAAACTACCTTTTAATAGGTGAGGCCTAACACGTGAGAATTTAAATGAGAGGTAGAGTGAAGGAGACAAGGATCGAATTCAGGATCTCATGCTCCGATACCATGTTAAACTACTAATTGTCCCAAAAACTTAAACTCTTAGGAAATGATGAATTTAATCACTTAACCATAAGTCTAACACTCCCCCTCACTTGTAGGCCTAAACTTCCCCTTAGTAAGTGGGGACCCAACAAGTGAGAATTTAACATTTTAAATGGAAGGAAGAGTAAAGTCAGGGATAACATAATGCACAAGTGAGTCAATTATAATATGACTAAAACACAATCAGTGAATTATGTCTATTCTGTTATGTGAAACACATATCCATCTATTATACACAATGCCTAAACATAAAGTGAGGTGTAGTTACAATTTTTATACATATTGGGCCTGTTATAACCAACTTACAAGGAGAAGAAATCCTCACCCAACCTAAGGTATGGGCCCCACCCTATTTCATGTTCAACTTCTTACATAAGCATCAGCATGCCAATGAAGTGGTTTTGATTCTTTCTGGCTCTACATTAAGCAGAGCCTTAAAGAGCTCTTGGAGCTAAAAAATATTTAAGTGTGTGGAAACCCACTAAAAAAGAGCTTTAAAAAGTGTCAGTAAAAGTGTCAAGTGCACTTAAGTCTTAAGTGAACAGACCTCTTGAAGCCTAGGCGCTAGCACACGCTTGATTAAAGGAAAGCGCACATTTTATAAAAAAAATATCTAATAACCTCAGATAGAAATATTCACAACATAAAAATAAAATGAAAACTCAAAATATTTATATTTTACCTATTAGGTAAGTGCAATTGATTAATGCTTGTAAGTTCAAATTTAACTTAAGTTAATCAATTTCTTAAAATTTTTATATAGAAAATTGAAAAAAATTATCAATGGACAATATGATAATAATCTAGTCATAGAAAGTGTAATATTTTGCATAATTCTCTTGTACTTTATAAAAATACATAGCCATTATAGTTATAATCAAATGATGAACATGGTTCAATCAACATACATCTAAAAGGCAAAGACCAAAAAGCACTAATAAATTAACCTAGTTTTTATCTTTTTGACATGCAAATAAATAATTGCTTGTGTAATACAACACCTTAAGAAAGAATGGTGTTTCTATAGTAAATCAATGGTCCATGTCATTTCAATCAAGATCAAGCAATGAATTTTAACAATTCATATCTTTCTTTCTTTTCTTTTCTTTTTTTTCTTTTTTTTGATAAGTAATAAACTTTATTGGAGAAAGATGTAAGAAAACACAGAGGAAAAACACACAGGCAGTGTGCTAGAAGCAATAACAAAAAATTAAGTAACAATGCAAGTAAAAACTCAAGCATATTAGGTAAAGAAACGAAAGAAAAGACACCCGAAGCATTTGCCCAATCACGCAAAATCTAAAAAAAAAAAGAAGCTTCAACTCATGAATTGATCTTTCAATCCCTTCAAAGGTACGTGTATTCCTTTCCCTCCAAATGATCCACAAAAAGAAAATTAATATCTTTTTTAGCAATATAATTAAAACGCTTGCCTAAGGCACGCTTCTTTAAATGATCTTCAATTCGGCCAAGCAAAGTGCTTAGACCTTGGGGTTTTGAGCTTTAAATGTACCTAAGTGCACTTATAACAACACTGGCTTTAAGGGGTCCTTAAAGCTGAAACTTGTAAGAAAAAACTCTACAATTCACTATTCAAGCTTTATAAATCCAAAACTTTAAAGCACTATACACTGTAATTTGCCAAACACTCGAAACACTAGAGCTTTTCAGTTAGAGCTTAATATTGTAAAAGCTCTACTAGTAAAGCTTTACTTCCTACAGCAATGCCTAACAAACACTATGAAGAAGACACAGAATCTTTTACACCTACCCCTAATATTTTATAACCAAGTCATAGTAGGCCAAGGTACTAAATCTACTCATACTTGAAATTACAGTTTTCCTTTTGATTTCAGTATTATTATAAGATCCACCTTACTACCTAAAAAGGTTTCCCAGATATAGTGTATTACAAAAAGATTTTGGTAAAGTTTATTTATGACAGTCAAAATTCAAACTTTGATGCAGAGCACTTGTTTTTTCCTATGTTCTTTGATTACAAATAACTAACTCATTAACTCTCTCAAAAGACTTGATGTGCACTCCAATGCTCCATTTCAACATAAAATATTTCCCGGGAAAAATGTTTACAAGGAAAATGACTTTTTTCCTGTGTTTCATTGCGGTGCTAGAAAATATTGCAAAAACACTTTCCTCTATTTCACTAGCACATAAAATCATTAATATTTCATATAATTAAACAATAACTTTCATCCACAACATGAATACTATCTAGAGCAACTAGAAAAACTTTACAGTTGAGATGAGAGCTTTTTTTCTTCTCTTTTTTTTTTTTTTTGTTGTTGTTGTTATGTTCTGTGGGGATGGGAAGCCATGGAACATGTTTTACGCTTGCTTTATGCTTAGAATCATAAAAACATTTTTTATATCTCTTTTGGGGTTTTTGTTTTTTGATTGTAAAAATGGTTTTCCGTTGACCAACAGACCAAGACTTTCAATTGTACCAAATACTGGAAAATGTTTTACACCAAAACAAACCAAGCATAGCTTGCCAAGTATCAAGCCCTGTGCTTCTCTTTGGTGGGTAGTTCTTTTCTTCACAGACTCTGAATTGAATACTTTTTTTCATAAGGTTCTGAGTTGAATACATTAAAATAATGCTCAATAGATGAGCAAACTTTATTGCATTAATGAGTTAAAATTTATATGCTAGTATCAATAGTAAAGTATAAAGCACAAAATTACTTCAACATATTTCACTGTAGAATCTGAATAGGCTATTATACTGTGGACATGGATCTATTTCTAATAGCATCTGACATTTTAATTGGTGTCTGCAAATTGACATTCACATAAACCATTTTTGAGTTGACACTTAAGTCTTATACAAAAATGTCTTTTCTTTTCTGATCCAACATATCACTGAGCACAAGAAGCAGTACCTAATTCTCTTTCCAATTTTCTTAAATTGAGCACCATCTTTGCAAATAGCTATGCCTCTCTCCAAGCACTCTTCAGTAACCTGCCACATTACACAGATTGAACAGCTATAAGTGAGGCAACGTTTAATGCGCAATCGATAATTTATTTGATAAATTCGTACAAAGCTTTCCAGAACAACAATGGTTGAGAATAAACTATGCTTCCAACTTAAAACAATTGCTACATGCATGTCCAAAATAATATGTTAGTTATTACCCCATTTGTGGGGATCAAACAAACATTTACCTTCACGAGGCGTTTCATCTCATCACTAACATCTCCACAAAAAAATGTTTTTGATGTGTCTCCATGATATCCCTACACAACATACAGAGAAAGAAATAAACTTCTAGCTTTAAAGAAGTAGAATAGAAATACTGAAAGAGTCAGATACCTTATATAATCTACAGCAAGAAACTACGGACCTTTTCAGCAACAAATCTTCTAATATTATATTTGAGTTCCTCTGTGTGTGTGTGCACGTGTGCGCTTTTTTCAGAAATAAAACTTTGGTAAAGAGCAAACCAATTGCATCATAAATGACAATGGAAAAAAATAAATAAATAAATAATTTTAAAAAAAATTGGGAATTTGTCTATGTGTGCTTGTGGTGGGTTTATGATTCAAGTTTGAATATGAATCAAGGAAAGAGAGAATTAGAGGAGAAATCAGAGAGCTAGTTCAAGTTATTAAAATTAGCAAGAACACCCAAACCAAATCCATAGCAAAAGGGAGAGGAAAAGTCAAACGTTGGTTGAAAGTCTATTTACTTCTCTAGAAAAAACTGCAGTTATGCCAATGGCACCTCCTGCCCTTATAAGCACTAGAAGGGTTGAGGACATGGGTTCAAAACCTATTAAGTGCGTGTGTAACTTACCAAAAAATGTAAAAAAGGAAGCCACCATTTCAACTTCATAAAAATCTAAAATCCCAGTTTTACAAAAGCAAGATCTTTAAAGAATATATCCATAAAGCTCTGAATTCATGGAGAGTTTCATATTAATAGGCTTAAGAATCAATAACTCCTTAGCAGTAGGAACTTATATATTAAAAAAATATATATTAACCAAGTTATTCCAATTCCAGGGTGACTGTCTGACAGAACTTTAATCCAACGTCAAAATTTAAATCCTTGGAACTCCTAAGAAAAGCATTAGTGTGATTATGTGGTTAAATTGAGTACAGAAACATTTATACTTTCCTTTCACTTTCTCTAGCAATTTTACCAAATGGGGACAAGCACGGAACATCTGTCATCCTCTCATATCATCCTATTGCTGAAAAGGTTTTAGATTTTAGGATTTTGTACCTGCCTAAAGAATGAAAAAAGGGAAGGGGAGGGGGGGGGGGGGGGGTGTAGGGGTAGAGAGAGAGAGAGAGAGGGTGATGGAGTCATGTAAGATAAATATGCTATTACTTTGCAAATTTGCCTATTCAAAAATTATTCTATTGAGTCCTCATGATACACACACACGGGGAGAGGGGAGAAGGTTTTTTAAAGAGAACTTACACTGGTGTATATCCAAAAAGGCCTAACTTTTGGACACACAGCACAGGGTTTAAACCTCTTAAACTCACACTCATTTTCCAATGTGGGATTAACCCACTGTTTTTCTTTTGAGAATACTAAGTATTTTTAACACACACACGAGGAAAGGGGAGAAGGTTTTTTAAAGAAACTTACAATGGTGTATATCCAAAAGGGCCTAACTTTTAGACACACAGCACAGGCTTTAAACCTCTTAAACTCACACTCATTTTCCAATGTGGGATTAACCCCCTGTTTTTTCTTTTGAAAATACCAAGTATGAGTCTTTTAGGGTTAAAACAGTTTTTAATTTGGGTTTTCATTTTATTAGTTATGGTCTGTTTTATATTGAGGGGCAAATCTGGAATTTCTGCAATTTCTGCGAATTAAGGGTATTTAGGTAATTTAGTTGAGTCTAGAATCTTCTAAGGTATTCTAAGTATCTTAGGTTTATTTACTTTGGGTCCAAGTTAGTATTTATTAGGTTTCATTAATATTCCTAATACTAGTAGGAATCCTATATTACTAGTACAAGAGTCTATATATATTGTGCTCAATGTATTCAAAGAAAAATAGAATGAGTTGATTAATAAAATTGAGTGTTTTGAGCAATAAGCCCGTTGGCTCTTTTTCTCTTCTTTCTTTCTAAGGTTCACGGGTCACACAGCCCCTAAACAGCCAATACAGCCCTAACTTCTCTCTAATTCTTCTTCTTTCCTAACCCTAAACCAACCCAACTAAACGTAGGCAAATCCCTAATTTGTCCTACATCAAATTGCTGTCAGAGCAAAAATCCTATCACAAGTCCTTGCCAAAATCTTCTTCAGCCGCTTGACAAAATTTATCATCTAGGATCATGTTGATGTGGGAAGATGCATCTCTTCTCTCAATTGTTAGGCGTATTCAAGCTATACCCAAGTAAAAGGAGGATTGGAAGTGTACTTCAATATTTAGGACCATAGTGCGTTGTAAAACTGAAAGTCAAATGCTTATTATTGATGGTGGCAGCAAGATGAATGTTGTTTCTGAAGCTACTATTGAGCTAGGAAGCACAGGTGCGGATTCGGGTTCGGGTTCAGGTTCAGGTGCGGGTGCGGGTGCAGCATAGCGACACAGCAATTTTTGAAAAAATATACGAGTGTGACGGGATACGTTTACTAATAAATTAATAAATATATTTTTATTTATATTTTCTATATATTGGTAAGCATTTTTTTATATAAAGGTAAACATATACCGATTTAAGAGCATTAGTAGATAATAAAGTGAGAGATGGAGGGAGTCTGAGGGAGAGCTAGACTGTTAGAGCCGTGGGTTAGAGAGAGAGAGGAGACGGAGAGAATGAGAGAGACGTTGAGATGATTTTAGGATTATTTCTTTAAAGTAGGCTGTCAAAACAGTGTGTTTTGATGATATATTTTATGTTTTTATTTTTAAAAAATTATTTTGGCCCATATCAAACTGATTTGAGGCCTGTTTCGGCCCATTTCAGATCGAATCAGAAATCCCAAAAAAAAAAAAAAAGTTCGGCCACGGACGCATGTGCACATCCGTGCGTATCTAACTTGTTGAGAGGTTGAAGCTACCAATAGAACCACATCTGAAACCATACAAGGTAGCGTGGATGCTAGATCATAATAATTTGCCTAGGAATCTCTCTCTCTCTCTTTAAATAAATAAATTTTGACCCCAAAGGGCTTACAAATTAAACAAACATAAAAGAGAGGGGGAAAGGATCTCTGTTCATGGCATTTATCAAAGCCAGATCCTTGGTGCCATGTGCTTGCAGCTACATCAAATAAAACTATATTGCAAGAATGAAGCTTTAGAAATAGGTCAGGCCTAGTACGATGGCAAGTGTCTTCCACTAGAAGTCACAAGTCACAAGTTTGGGTCCAAGAATTAGTCTCTCTCTATAAATTGGGGTAAGGCTGCCTACCACGACCTCTCCTAGAGCCGGCAAAAATGAAAGCTTTGTGCACTAGGTACTACCATTTTTAAGCTTTAGAGACCGATCATTCTAGATACCGATCGTTCTAGATACTTTATTCAGTATACTACAAGCACTTGATATGCATCTAGCTTATGAAGAACATACAAATAGTATATATGAAAAAACTTAAAAATCAGGAGTATAGGATACACAGATGGTCAAATCAAATGCTCAATACACTTTACTGTAAGGATATTCAATCAAGCCATCAAACAGTTATTCACATATACAAATAAGCAAATATGAAAAATTAGCACATTAAGTGGAACGTACATTTAGGTAGACCGTTACATCAATATTTATTATGTCACCGTCCTGCACAAGAGAAGACTATTAGTAATGAATGATATGGCTTCCTATGAAGGTGTCAATATGTAGTCATAGCATACCAAACCTGTAACTGGCGAGAATCAGGTATTCCGTGGCACATGCACTCATTAACCGATGTACATACACTCTTTGGAAATCTCCCATAGCCAAGCGGTGAGGGATAAGCACCAGCATCAATAATCATTTGGTGTACTGCTTTGTCAATTTCATCTGTTGTAACAGACGGCTGTTAAGATACAAAAACATGTCAACCAAAGACCAATTTTAATAATCCAATGGAGAGACAGCATGACTAGATTTACAATAAGCATGTGGTCCATCATGACAATGGATAAAGGAAGGAGGGTGAACTTCCAAGACCTGTTCCACTTTTAAAGAGGCAAAAGGAAAGAGAAATTTTCGTTTTCTTTTTATCACGTCAAAGAAAACTGCATCCTCATGGATATTCCTCATCCTGATCATATTGTGAAAGACACTTGCAGAAGGAAAAAATAGCCTACGCACTAGGCATTCCATTCATCCAACAATGCACCTCATATACTCAATAACTACCATCCCAAAATATGTTGCAACTTGCAACAACCAGGACATCTTTCTGACAGGATACAACTCTATATCAAAGCTCACCTGAATTTATGCTAAAGGCCTTTCATTGACCTAATACATCTCTAGAAGACAGCAGCAAATATGAAATCCACAGTTGACAACCACTGCAAACTATTCTCAGCTGAAATGTGAATATGAAGTCACCAAGTAATAGAAATCAAATCCAGCATACCAAAGGGTTCATTAAGCTTAGAAAATTTAGTCACTTTTAAAATGTAATGTTAGGTCAACAGCTGCTCAGAGCTTGAAACCAAAATCCCAAATATAAACATGCAAGGTTTTGGAGTTACATGTCAAGTTGAACTTGAGTTGCATTTTAAGTTAAATTAACGAAGAGAACTTAACTCATATTGTGAACCCACCTAGAAAAATGTAAGTGATTTTAGACAAATATTTTTTGGTAGGATACATTAGAACCAATACTCAGACACAGATTACGCATGTAGAACAACATTATGAACCTTATTACCTTATAGATCTTATTATTTACACAATACAACAAAGAATTTCACATGGGCCATAAAGCTTACCCTAACCAATTTTCCTGCATTGTCTAAGACACGAGCAGCAAGCTCGCATGCAGCCCTCATGTGAGCAATGCCTTCAGAATCATGAATTTGGTATTCACTTGAAATTTCCGGCAACAAATTTGAACCTACATAAGGAGGCTTTGGTATGTGATCAGGCATGGGAAGACGTGGTGATACCTTTCCCCGCCTCAATGGTGGCCTTCTTTTGACCTTTGTCACACTTGTAAGCTCACGTTCTCTACATACGAACAAAGAATATATCAAGAAGACAAACTAAGAATCACTTCAACCTTCTGATGAAGCAATGAAATGCAATGAACCACTTATAGTCCAAACGTTTTATGCCCTGAAAAAGCACATTGATAATGACCCTACTCCATTTCTCAAAGTGCCTGAAAGAGAATGCAGGTTGAATTTCCAACTTCAACCTTAACAATTCAAACAGAATCAACATGACAATCATGATATAGAAAGGAGCTACAGAATAGATTGACATACACATATCCTCTACATGGCACCATACGCCAACATCAGTATTAGAGCAATTAAAAAAAATAATAATAATAATCATATTAAAAAAAAAATTTAATCAAGAACACACATGCATGAGCAAAGGGACTGAAGGACCGGCATAGTGCAGGCTGTGCAGCTCTTCCTCTTTAGCAGTTTCCCTCTTTTCCTAGGTTTATGTAAAATCAAATAATAGTTTCCCTCCTCATTTTTACCTCACCAGGCAGAACAGAGAATAAAAAGA
Organism: Quercus ilex subsp. ballota; assembly: GCA_032727855.1. Classification (NCBI taxonomy): domain Eukaryota; kingdom Viridiplantae; phylum Streptophyta; class Magnoliopsida; order Fagales; family Fagaceae; genus Quercus; species Quercus ilex. The sequence goes on from CM064908.1 coordinate 51,452,338, forward strand.
ATCCCAAATCATCATCTAATATGCCATAGCAATAGAAGATGTAAAAAAGTGTAGTAGTTGCAGATGAGTTAAACCGCCTTAAATGCAATCATTCAACATTGTTCTTATTATTGAAGCCTATTGGTTTTTCATATTGATTTTTGGTCAGGATTTCTTGGATTATGCAAAGGCCAGTGGTGGGTTTTTTTTTTGTTGGAAAGATTGTTTTAGTATTCATTGGAGTTGCATTATATAGAATGTCATCACACTTTGTCTCATGTGGTACATTTGGAGGAAGAGAAATACTCATGCAGTAGTACTTTTGAAGGAAATGAGTTCACATTGATGGGACCTAAGCCTATCTCTTTTTCCATTGAATGAGAGCCATAAGAGGTTTTGCTTCACTATCTTTTTTGAATTGTTTTAAAATCATTTACACATTTTCTTGAGCTTATAACTAGGGCTCACATTTTTTGATAACCTTAGGTAAGGGGTTGCTGCCCTCAAAAACGGCATAAACAATTAATTAATATCATTCCCAAGCAACTTTCAGAAAACCTCTATAAATTCCATAAAGTAAGCTTCTAAGCCACAAAAGCTGATTCAACTCTGAAAGAAACACACATAATGACTATTGCATAACTAAAAAAGGGGTCTTAATAACCCTTCAAAGTCATGTACCTTCTGATTCTCATTGCCTCCTCCAAACCCCATAGCTTCTTGGAAAATACAACAAATTGATTTCGAGAATGCAAATGTTTTCCTGAATTGAACAACCACATATTAATAATACAGAATAAGACCCATTATTGCAATCAAAGTTAGCAACTTTATATTAACAAAAGAGAGATGAACAAATAACTCCCCTAATGTGAACTCAGAGAAAATAAGAAAACACAACCAAATTTGAAACTTTCAAAGTTCTTATTGATGAAAACAAAAAAGACCCATTAGCTAAAACAGAACATAGTTCAAAGTTTTCTGTTCTTTCCTTTTCTAATTTGTTATTTTCATTAGCAACAGGAAAAAAATAGAGACAGAAAATGAGAAAAGAGAGTGTGAGTAATAGACCAGAGAGAGTATAGGGTGAGAAGGTGAGTGGGGCCCTCATCCCCATGAACATAGTTGAGTTTGATAAAGGTTCACCATGCAAGGATGATGGCAGTTGCAGAGATGCCATCCTCTACTACACACTGCACTGTGAGTGAGAGAGAGAGAGACAGAGAGTGTGTGTGGAATGTGGATAACAGAAGAGGAATGCAGAGCTTTGCAATACGGGCTTGGCCAATTTTGAAACAGTGACTTCTAATTCAGTGGGTATAATATTAATGGGCCGAATGTTTTATGGACCAAGTTATAATTATGGGAATATGGCAATAAACTCAAGAATGCCCAAAACTTTTGGGATAACAATTATAAAATAACAAAATCATTAATATATATTTTGAAAACCTAATCATTAAATTGAATGTTATTTACGCTCTTAATACATATGTCAAATTTTGTGTCAATTAGATATTATTTACTATATGATCTATAAGTTTATATTTTATACATAATTTTAAACTACAAAAACTTGCAATATAAATAATCTATTAATGACATAGCTATTAATCTTTAATTTTCTAGAAATTTTGCAAGTATGAAAGATTTAAGAAAAAAATGTAATATAATAGTAAACTTGTTAAAATTCACCTCCAATAAAAAGATATTGAATAAGGAGGTTGTAGTTTAAGAGTACAACTAATTTTGTAATTAAACTTTGTCTTTAAATTTATACACTATTTAGATGGGAGAATAGACATTATAGATTCAATTAGGGAGTTAATTTGTGTGTGTGTGTGTGTTGTGACGATAACAAACTGTCTTAGTATTTTCACAAAAAAAATGTTATGTCCACGATATTTTCACAACAAATTATAAGTAATAGATTGTTACAAATTGCTATTAGTAGGTAAAATAGTAGTTTCATTAACCAACAATGATTTTTCATGAAAATATTGTGAAAAATATTATGAATGTAGCACTTTTTTTTTTTTTACCAATACCTTCATTTTTAGTAGTGGTTGGTTCCAGTATGATGTTTTATTATTTTATTTTAACCTATAAAAAATTAACACCTCAATTATGAAAATATTGTGTTAATATTTTATTATAACGTGAAACAGTGCGAATTGAGCAAATCAAAAATAATGTAATAGATCTATTGTAACTTTATGCATTCCGCCCCCGCCCCAAAAAAAAAAAAAAAAAAAAAAAATAGTGGCCAATGAAATAGTTCAAATTGAACAAACCAAAAATAATGTAGCGAAACTATATTAGCTTTTCGCATTCGCCCGTAGATAGATGTGTAGCAAAGACAAGAACTGCAGATTCTAAAATTGTTAGGCAATGAATAGTGTTCCACAAGTACTGATCCTAGTCATCCTAAGGAACTTTTTAGGGGGACAATGTATCAAATTTATTCTTGTTTTTGTACATTTTCGACAAAAGGAAACACATACACACCTGGAGATATGCTTTTATATCAACAGAGATGAAAACCGATGTGGAAAATGCAGCTTCATGGCTAGGAGAAACTAACTTAGACTTTAAATTCCGATTGAAAATAATAGGCAAAGAGCCAGTCAACCATCATAAAAACAAAGTTTCTACAAGATGCAAGTTCCGACACCCGCATAATTAGGATTAAAATCAACCTAAAAATCTACAAGATGATACATTATGTATCAATCATTTTGACTGACTTTAACTAGACTTATAACAAAATAAATTGGAATTTTAATCCCAACTTCTTTTCTTTTCTTTTCTTTTTTACCTTTGACAATTGAGTAGTTACTTATAACGAAGGTTTGAATTTTTGGTGTTTCCATTTGAAATATTAAAAAAAATGCTAATTGAGTTACAAAATTCTTGTTAAACCTTAATCTCAAACCAATAACACAATCGCTAATAGTACTTTATGTGTATATGTATATTTGAGTTTTACTGATGTGTGCTTTTAGGGAATCTATTAATAAACTGAAGAGGAAGAATTTGGCACAAAATGGGCCTGACGGTCCGTCACTGTGGGCCAATAATGGACGGGCCCAATATGAAATGTCGGTAGGCCCAAAGGCCATAAGGACCTTTGGTAAGAGATGCTTGCGGTCCACGTTTGATGTAAGAGTCTTATAAGGAAGGGATCCCGCGATCCACGATGAAGAGGATTCCTACATGGAAACGACTTCTACTCCAAGTAAGAGAAGTCCACCCTCTACTACTATAAAAGCTCCATGACCCTCACTAATCAAGGTACGCATAATTTTACCCTCTCTAGCACTCTAGAGTTGTGAGCATATCTTCTGACTTAACCTTCGGAGGGTATTTGGCCGGTACCACACCGGTACTCTTTGAAAGGCTTTCCCTTCTTTGTGTTGTGCAGATCGATATTCAAGCGCATAGGTACCGTGTGACTCATTGGTGAAATTCTTGACTTCATCAGTTGGCGCCATCTGTGGGAAACGGTTAAGTAGAGATCCAAAAACTCGTACTATCGTTTTTCAGGACTTAAGGGTTGCATGGTACTCACTCGCTCGATGGCAACCACCAACGACGTTCAGGGAGACGAACAACCCAGTACTGCGCTCGAAAGACAAGTTCGGACCCTCGCTGCCGCGGTAGAACGTCTCACCAAACAAAATAATGACTTAGAAGAACAGCTGCGTCAGAAGAATGCAGAACAGAACGACCAGCAAGAAGAAGAAGAAGGGACCAGCGCTGCAAAGAGAAACCAGGAGAAACCTGAAGGCAGCCATGCCCCAAGCAGGCCGGAGAGGCAGAACATGAGCATGCCGTCCCTCACAAACGCGACACCACCACAAATTGCCGCGAAGATGCAGGCGATGAGGGAACAGATGGAAGTAATGATGAATGCGCTCAAGGGGCGGGTTTCCAGCGATCTGGACGACTTAGTCAACCGTACTGACTCGCCCTTCACCGCGGCAGTGAACGCCTTCCCCTTGCCGCATAAATTCCGCATGCCTCATATAGACAGCTACGATGGAGTAAAGGATCCCCTGGACCATCTGAAGACATTCAAGAACCTAATGCACCTACAAGGGATAGCTGACGAGATCATGTGCAGGGCCTTCCCCACGACGCTCAAAGGCCCCGCAAGGATATGGTTTAGCCGACTAACACCAAACTCCATCAGCACCTTCAAGGAGCTAAGTGCTCAGTTTACTACACATTTCATCGGGGGACACAGATACAAGAAGTCTACGGCTTGCCTAATGAGTATTAAGCAACGGGAGGACGAGACGCTGAGGGCCTACATAACGCGCTTCAATAAGGAAGCGCTCTCAATAGACGAAGCAGACGACAAAATACTGGTTGCTGCCTTCACGAACGGGCTTCGCAAGGGCAAATTTCTGTTCTCGTTGTACAAAAACGACCCTAAAACCATGGCAGAAGTACTCTACAGGGCAACCAAATACATGAACGCAGAAGACGCGTTGCAGGCTAGAGATGATAAGCCGAGGAAGAGGGAACGACAGGAGGAAAGACAGAGGGATCAAGGGTCGAAGAGGCCAAGAGTAGACGACCGAAGACTTGAGCGACGTTCTAAGCCACCCGGAGGAAGATTCACGAGCTTCACACCGTTGACGGCTCCGATAGATCAAGTCCTGATGCAAATCAAGGACGAGGGGGCTCTAACCTTCCCCGGGAAGTTGAAATCGGATCCCAGCAAAAGGTCAAGGGACAAATACTGCCGCTTCCACCGCGATCACGGCCACGACACAGCAGATTGCTATGACTTAAAGCAGCAGATAGAAGCCCTTATAAGACAAGGAAAACTACAAAAATTTGTAAGAAAAGAGAGGACGGACCAACCACCTCAGGAGCCTCAGCCACGGAGGGATAATGAGCGTCCCAGACCACCAATCGAAGACATAAGGATGATCGTAGGGGGTACACCAACAATTGGGTCGTCCAAAAAAGCCCGAAAAACTTACCTCCGAATGGTCCAGAGTGTTCAGCTGGCGGGCTCGGAACCAAAGATAGCACGGATGGATAGCTCAATCGTCGGGTTTTCAGAGGAAGATGCACGACGTCTTCACCACCCGCATGACGACGCATTAGTTGTCACCCTACGAGTGGGAGAATACAACTTACACCGAGTGCTGGTTGACAATGGTAGCTCGGCGGACATCCTATACTACCCAGCGTTCCAACAGATGATGATTGATAGGGAGCGGCTAATACCGACAAATTCCCCGCTAGTAGGGTTTGGAGGAACGAGAGTATTCCCATTGGGTGCGGTCACACTGGCAGTGACGGTGGGCGATTATCCTAAGCAGATCACTCGGAACGTAACATTCCTCGTAGTCAACTGCTCATCAGCGTACAATGCTATCCTTGGACGGCCAACTCTCAATAGCTGGAAGGCTGCTACCTCGACGTACCATTTGATGATTAAATTCCCCACGGAGTACGGGGTTGGCGAGTTGCGTGGGAATCAGGTGGCTGCCCGCGAGTGCTATGTAGCCATGTTGAAAATGGATGACCACCAGCACGCCATGTGCATAGAAGAAAAGCGGGTCGCAGCAGAACCAGTGGAAGAACTAGAGGAAGTAACTCTAGACGAGTCAAGACCCGGACGGACAACTAGAATGGGGACGATGGCCAGTCAATCCACACGACAGGCCCTAAAAAAGTTCCTAAGGAATAATCAGGATGTTTTCGCTTGGAGCCACGAGGACATGCCGGGTATTGATCGCTCAGTCATAGTTCACAGGCTGAATGTGAACCCCACGTTTTCGCCCGTAAGACAGAAAAAGAGAGTTTTCGCTGAAGAGCGGGACAAAGCAATAGCCGAGGAGGTTAGGAAGCTCCTTGAGGCAGATTTCATTCGGGAGGTATATTACCCCGACTGGCTAGCAAACGTAGTAATGGTCAAGAAAGCCACAGGGAAGTGACGAATGTGCGTCGACTTCACGGACCTCAACAAGGCCTGCCCGAAGGACAGCTTCCCGCTACCTCGTATCGATACCTTGGTAGACTCAACGGCAAGGCACCAACTCTTGAGCTTCATGGATGCCTTCTCTGGCTACAATCAAATCAAGATGGACGAGGCCGACCAGGAGAAGACCTCCTTCGTCACAAGTCAGGGACTATTTTGCTACAAAGTAATGCCGTTTGGGCTAAAGAATGCAGGAGTAACCTACCAAAGGCTAATGAATAAGATGTTCGCGCATCAGATTGGGAGGAATGTGCAAGTGTATGTTGACGACATGCTTGTAAAAAGCACCTTGGAGCACGATCACCTGAAAGACCTACAAGAGACATTCAACACTCTCAGGTCGTATAATATGAAGTTAAATCCGAACAAATGCGCATTTGGAGTGACGGCAGGAAAGTTCCTGGGGTTCATGGTTTCCCATCGAGGGATAGAGGTTAACCCAGAGAAGGTTCGGGCCATCATGGAGTTAGAACCGCCGAAGACAATCAAGGATGTGCAGAGATTGAACGGTAAAATTGCAGCTCTGAATCGGTTCGTCTCAAAGGCGACGGACAAGTGTCTCCCATTCTTCCGTACGTTAAGGAAGTCGTTCGTATGGACGGACGAATGTCAGAAAGCATTTGAGGACTTGAAGGAGTACCTGTCGTCCCCACCGTTGCTAAGCCCATCTAAGCCTGGGGAAGAACTCTACCTCTATTTAGCGGTTTCACAAGCGGCAGTCAGCGCAGCACTAATTAGGGAGGAGGATGGATCACAGAAACCCGTCTACTTCGTAAGTAGGGCGTTCCGGGGAGCGGAAGAAAGGTATTCTAAAATGGAGAAATTGGCTTTCGCGCTAGTGACTGCGGCAAGAAAGCTCAAGCCATACTTCCAGGCGCACACAATAGTGGTCCTAACGGATCAACCCCTGCGGAGAGCCATGAGTAGCCCGGATACCGCTGGATGCATGGCCCTATGGACGGTTGAACTGAGCGAATTTAATATACAGTATCGCCCGCGAAATGCAATTAAGGGACAAGCCGTGGCCGACTTCATTGCAGAATTTTCCAGGACAGAAGACGTGGGGAAAGAGACACAGGCTCAATGGAGCATCTACACGGACGGATCCTCCAACAGGCATGCAGGAGGAGCCGGTATACTAATCCATACCCCCGACGGAGATAAAATCGAATGCATGATTCGTCTGGACTTCCCCACAACCAACAATGAGGCCGAATACGAGGCTTTGGTAGCAGGACTAGACCTCGCGAAGGCAGCAGGCGCAGAATCCATGATCATACATTGCGACTCCCAGGTGATAACAAGTCAAATCAATGGCATCTACGAATGCAAGAGCGAGAGGATGAGAAAGTACCTGGACGAGGTAAAGAAACGGATCAATGACCTCACAGTAAAATTCGTTCAAATCCCAAGGGAAGAAAACGAATGCGCCGACCGTCTTGCGAAGGCAGCCTCAGCAGAGCTCATGATCGTTCCCGAGCAGGTATTGTCGTTTGTACAACACTCCCCACTCATTATTGACGGAATAAAAGTGCAGGAGCTGAATTCTGTAGACTGTTGGACTACACCGCTGATAGCATACCTGAAGACGGGCGCACTACCTGAAGAAAAAAACGTAGCCAGGAAGCTGAAGGTCCATGCCTCGCGATTTGTACTAATCAACGATATCTTATACAAAAGAGGTTTCGCACGCCCGTACCTGAGGTGCCTAGGTCAAGACGAAGCCGACTACGTAATGAGGGAAGTACATGAGGGCATCTGTGGAAACCATTCAGGGGCACGATCCTTAGTGAACAAACTGATCAGAGCGGGGTACTACTGGCCGACAATGCAAAAAGACGCACAAGCGTACGTCAAAACATGCGACAAATGTCAGAGGTTCAGTAACCTGATCAGGCAGCCGACCGAGGAGCTGACACCTATGACGGCCCCTTGGCCGTTTGCCCAATAAGGACTAGATATCATGGGCCCCTTCCCAATGGCCGCGAAACAGCTCAAATTTCTAGTAGTTGGAATTGACTACTTCACCAAATGGGTAGAAGCAGAGGCCTTGGCCACTATCACGGAGAAGAACATCCGGAGTTTCGTTTGGAGGAATATTATATGCAGGTTCGGGATACCCAGGGTGCTCGTCTCCGACAACGGAAAGCAATTCGATAACGGAGCATTCAGGAGTTTCTGTTCAGAACTAGGGATCAAAAATCACTACTCGTCACCCGCACACCCTCAAGCCAACGGGCAAGTAGAAGTTACGAACCGGTCCTTATTGAAGATCATCAAGACCCGGCTCGAGGGGGCGAAGGGCATCTGGCCTGACGAACTACCGAGCGTCTTGTGGGCGTACCGTACAACCACAAGAACACCAACTGGAGAATCTCCGTTCAGACTGACGTACGGAAGCGAAGCCGTCATTCCAGCGGAGGTCGGGCTCACTAGCTATCGAGTGGAGAACTACGACAAGGATGGCAACGACGAAGCCCTACGGCTCCAGATGGACCTGATAGACGAAGTCCGGGCTACAGCAGAACAGAGGTTGGCAAGGTACCAGAACCTCATGGCAAAATATTACAACTCCAATGTCAAACACAGGGACTTCCAGATTGGAGACCTTGTGCTACGAAAAGTAATGGGAGCTGCCAAAGATCCAGCGCAAGGAAAGCTCGGCCCCAACTGGGAAGGACCATACAGGATCTCGTCTTGGCAAAGAAAAGGGACCTACCACCTCGAAACCATGGACGGACAGAAGCTTCAGCACCCATGGAACACAGAGCACCTTCGGAGGTACTACCAGTAGGAGCGCCAAAAAAGAACGTCGACTCTCCCCCAGTTTCCAGTTTGCTACCATGTTTTTACTTAAGTCTACTATAAGATTCTTTTTACCTCAGACAATTTTCTTATTGCTTTAGTTTTGCTCTCTACTTCGAACAAATTTCTCTACAAGTACCTTTTTTAAGCCCAAGGGGGCAGGTACATTTTCATCATCATTATTTTCTTTCAATAAAGAGAAGTGTTCAGACTCTACTGTGATTTCCCTACATAAACAAAATTAAGTCCCATAGAGGACGGATAAAATTATGTCCACAAGGTGGACGGATAAATCCCACAGGGATGAAAATCCAGTCCCATAGAGGACGGATAAAATTACGTCTACAAAGTGGACGGATCATCCCACAGGATGAAAATCCAAAGTCCCATAGAGGACGGATAAAATTATGTCCACAAGGTGGACGGATAAATCCCACAGGGATGAAAATCCAAAGTCCCATAGAGGACGGATAAAATTATGTCCACAAGGTGGACGGATAATCCCACAGGGATGAAAATCCAAAGTCCCATAGAGGACGGATAAAACTATGTCCACAAGGTGGACGGATAATCCCACAGGGATGAAAATCCAAAGTCCCATAGAGGACGGATAAAATTAAGTCTACAAGGTGGACGGATAATCCCACAGGGATGAAAATCCAAAGTCCCATAGAGGACGGATAAAATTAAGTCCACAAAGTGGACGGATCATCTCACAGGGATGAAAATCCGAAGTCCCATTGAGGACGGATAAAACTAAGTCCACAAGATGGACGGATTATCCCAAAGGAACGAAAATCTAAAGCCCCAAAGAGGACGGCTAAAAATGGACGGATAATCCCAAAAATGATGAGAATCCAAAACCCTATAGAGGACGGCTAAAACTAAGCGCACAAAGGGGACGGCTAATCACAAGCCAATTAAAACCCAAACTCCCATTAAGGACGTCCGGTAGAGGACGGATAATGAATCGGTCAACAAATTTGGCAATAAAATAAGTGGGGGATCCGCGAAGTAACTTCAAATGGAATTATGGAAACGACGGGTCCTAGAAGACCCATAAAGAGGAGGATGTTAATCAAATTCAAACAAAGTGGACGGTTATCATTTTCCCAGCATTGACGGACAACTCGCCTTTACTTAAATATTTCATGACGGTTGTAAATTAACACATCTAAGGCGAAGTCGAATCTCATCTATACCCGTCCTTATGAACGAGTCATTCGTAAAACATATCCAAACAAAATTGCGAAGATCCAAAACACGACGAAGTATGTCAAGCAACTTTAAAATTAAGCAAATATGTAAAAACGACAAACATGTCCAAAAAATAAGGGCTTACAAGTTGACGGAGTCATGTACTGATCTAATATTGCATTACAATAAGTTCAAAACAAAGATTAGCCTACGACGGGCCTATGACATCATCTGTGTGACGGGCGGAAGCTTCCTTTGGGTCATCGTCCACAACTGGCTGGTCAAGAGGAGCATCGGTGACGGCTTTCTCGCCAAAAATTTCCTCCGTGTCCTCAGATTGCGCAGGCTGGACGGACGCTTGTCCCGCGGCATCTATGTTGACGGATGTCAAGTCGAGCTTTGGGTAAAGAGCTTTAACTTGACGGAGGGCCTCGTCAAATCCGTCGGCATATGAGACCCCTAACTCCGTCAGGAGAGCATCCGAGTCGCGATACTCGAGCACAGCTACCTCCTTGGCTTGACGGAGTTCTACATCTTTTTTCTCAATAGTTTTCTTCATTTCCTCCGTCGCCTCGAGGTATTGGTCCCGTACCTCCTCAGCCAATTTCAGCTTCTTCTCCTGAGTAACCTTCCAGGCTTGAAGCTGGGCCAGCTCGTCCTCCGTCACCTGAGCCTTCTCCCTTAGACGGCCAAGGGTCGTCTCATGGTTCAAGCACCGTCCAAAGAGACCCTTCATCATCACCATAGCCTGAAGAACGAAAAAATTAGTCTCATATGCAAACGAAGTATAGACGGATAAAAATAATAAAAGGAAGGACCATTACCTGAGCTATACTGAAGAGGCCCGTCTCGCCCATCGCCTCCGTCGAGTGATTACTCAGGTCTTCATAATCCTCGGAGGTCATTATGGAGGAGAGTTGCTCCAAAGCATACTTAGGGTCGTCCCTGAGAAGGGGAGGGGGTTTCTTGTCACTAGTCGACGGACCCCTCATAAGGCCCTTACCAACCCCATGCTTAACTGGGGTGACGGATTTTGTTCCTCCAGCCATAAGGCCTAGGACGGGGTCCAGAGGAACCTTGGGTTTCTTGGATGGGCGATCTCCCTTCAAGGGTTGTTTTCTCTTCGCTAACGGGTTTTGGGTACCCGTCTCCTTCAGCTCAGCGTCACCCGTCCCCCTTTTCTTTGCAGCATTTGCTCGAATCAGCGCCCTTCTCTTAGCGTCTTCCATTTCTGCCAAAGTAGACGGAGTAAACTGTAAAAAAGAGTACTAGACGGAATAAAAAGAAGGTTCTAAGATTTGAAACTTACGTTGACAGACTTTCTCGTCGTACTTTCTGGCCGCTGGAGATGGATCAGGACCGTCACAATACCAATGAATAGTATCAAGGGTGACGAGTTTTGCCCAGGTCCTTTCCTCCGACGATGTCTTCCTAAAAATCTTTTCCAAGAAGTTGAACTCTTCTAATTCTATCTGGGAGCGCTAACGGACTGAAAAAAAAGACAGTTGTAAAGTTTAGTGAAAACTGGATCAAGTGAAATAAAGATGAAGATAATATATTTTGTTATGACGGGTATACCAGACTCGGATAAAATGCCCCACGTTGTGTCTACTGGCATGTAATCCGTCTCCCCAGGACGGCACATCCAACCGTCACTTTCTAAGAAGAAGTAACGGCTCTTCCAGTCCCTATTTGAATCTGGAGTTTCGAAGATAACCTTCAAGAGGGAGCTCCTGGGGACGAAACTATACATCCCCCTCGACTTATCTATCTCGTCCGGACGGTAGCAGTGAAGGAATTCCCTCACCGTCAGCCTACGCCTACCGTCCGACATGGCTCCGTACAGCACCTCCATGGCAATAAAGACTCGCCAGGCGTTTGGGGATATCTGGCTGACGGACAATCCCAAATATTGTAGGAGTTCGCGATGGAGTGAACTCAGTGGGAATCTAAGGCCAGCCTTGAGCACCTGCTCGTATATCCCAACGCCGTCGACCCCCTTGTAATAACACTTCTCAGACTTATAAGGTAGACGGAGGGGGATATATTCGGGGATTTGGTAGTGGTCCCTAATGGTGTTGAAATGTGGCTCCTTGATTTTTGAAGTAAATGCGTTGACCGTCCACTCAGGCAACATGACGAACAGCCTAAGTCTGTCCGCTCCCACGACGGATCTATACTCCTCTACTTGCTCTTCATCTATTTCTACGATTTCCATATCCTCATTTGTTGAGGAAGGAGAAGATGCAGACGGACTCCTATCCTCGCTCAAATCCTCTCGGTCTTTGTGACCTGACGGATACACCTCCTCATAACACTCGTCGTCGCGAACGACGGACTGGTTACTTGACGCACTAGACATTTTCCTACAGGTAAGGACAAAACCTAAGGCTATAATGGATATTACAAAATATGACGGGAAAGAAAGGGAGTTGTTTCTTCATAGTTATATAAGGAATTAAATATAAGACGGATAGAAATGGCTTACCTGGAAAAATTAGATTGAACGGAGGTATCGCTGACGGTTGCAGTAGGCGGACGGTCTCTCTCTGACAGGTGCGACGGTCTCTCTCTGACAATGAAATTCTTTCTGAAAGTGAAAAATGAGAGGAGGAGGAAGCAGTATTTATAAGAGAAGTGCACGGAAGACGAAGCGACGCCTCGATCCCAGCTAATGGCCTGTAAAAACGTGACACGTGTCGATGGCCATTTAATGCATTTCAGGCCTTGTCGATTACCAGATTACTAACTATTTAAGCCTTCTTACCGTCATCCTTGGTGACTAGGACCGACGACCCACAGCCCTTTTTAACCGTCATGCCTCAGTATTATCGTCACCCCTTGATTCCGTCCACTAAAGTGTGACGGACCCATGAGGTGAAGGGGGCAACTGAAGAGGAAGAATTTGGCACAAAATGGGCCTGACGGTCCGTCACTGTGGGCCAATAATGGACGGGCCCAATATGAAATGTCGGTAGGCCCAAAGGCCATAAGGACCTTTGGTAAGAGATGCTTGCGGTCCACGTTTGATGTAAAAGTCTTATAAGGAAGGGATCCCGCGATCCACGATGAAGAGGATTCCTACATGGAAACGACTTCTACTCCAAGTAAGAGAAGTCCACCCTCTACTACTATAAAAGCTCCATGACCCTCACTAATCAAGGTACGCATAATTTTACCCTCTCTAGCACTCTAGAGTTGTGAGCATATCTTCTGACTTAACCTTCGGAGGGTATTTGGCCGGTACCACACCGGTACTCTCTGAAAGGCTTTCTCTTCTTTGTGTTGTGCAGATCGATATTCAAGCGCATAGGTACCGTGTGACTCATTGGTGAAATTCTTGACTTCATCATAAACTATTTTAGGAATTTTGTTTGTCATAAAATAAAAAGATGACTAACTTTTTTGATAATTTTTTCAATTTTTCTTAATATTAATAATTAATATATACTATAAGGACATACATTAATTGAACCCTCTATATATAAGTAAGGTATTTCTTTGAATTAACAAGATCTTGTTAATTTTCACTTTCAATCAATTACTTTTATGATACGAGCGGATGTGTTTTCTTGACTTTCATGCACAGAATCTTCCATTTGAATATCTCCATTCTTAGCAATTCAATGACATATATACGAGATCGACGAAATGGAAAGCCGAATTAATAAGCAGGAAAGAAACAAATGAGCCTAAATATTTCTTCATATCTCTGTGGAAGTCTCGAAGAAGCTGCATGGAAAAGATGAAGTAAAGAGAGTAAGAGAGCATCTAAGAAATATACCAGTAGCTGTATGAATATTAAAAATAATAATAATAATATTTATTCATGAGTTAAATACCTAGTCTTCGACATTGAACTTGTCAAATATTTGGAAACTCCACCAAAAAAAGAAAAAAGATTCATGTCAAATAATTAACAAAATAAAGTCAAACATCCATGTTGTTTTAGGAGATGACACTGCCATTGAGATGGAAATGTCTTATATTTGATTATATTATTGTTCATTATATAGTTAATGTTGTTTTGAAAATTTTTGGTGAAAAAAATTGAAGATAACATCGTCTCATACTCTCATTCAGATGTCATGTATAGAATATTATAATTGAAATTAATAAAAATGAGATGCACGAGGCAAGTGTATCTTATGGGGACGTTAATTATTTGTATATATAATTGGGACAGTCAGTGTTAAACTAATGCCTTTAGGTAATTAGAGCACAAAGTGTTTCATTGGCTATTGGTGTTTGGAAGGTGCTCCCATGTGACCACCTGAGTTGTAATATTTGGATTTGGACTATGAATGTGTTGGCTTAGTGTGTATTACATATCACGTTACTTGTGTATTAAGTCAATCTAAGTTAAATAAGTTATTATGAAGAATTTTAGGTGGGGTGAGTCTTTTTTAGGGTGAGTCTTTTGTGGGGGTGAAAATTGCTAGTCATACCTCTTTCAATTTTAGGGTATAACACTAATTATTCTAACCTAGACTATAAATATAGGTAGTAGTACTTTTCTTTGTCATAATAACACATAATTCCTATTGTTAGGGTCATATTTTTGTATGTTGGGTATTCCAAGTCAAAACACACTTTTTGATGTACTTGAGTCTTAGTTTTTAGTGTTCGAAAGTTTGTTGCAAACTTATGTTGAATGCACAAGAAAATTGCTCCAAAAAAAAAAAAAAAAAAACTAGTGTGTATATATATATATGTACTAATTTTAGCAAATTAGTTCAATAAAATTACAATTGGCCCCCTTTAACAATATTATTGATCCTTTTAATGGCCATAAAAAAATATATAGATTATCAAAAACAAATTTAACAAATCCAAAAAAATTAGTCCAAAAACAAAAAATTTCCAATATCAAAACTAAAAAAAAAAAATTAATTCTAATCATTCAATTTTACCCAAAATAAATAACTTTGCCCTTTAAATAATTTTAAACAAAATAATTTTCCTTTTCCAGACCCACACATCAAAGATGCACGTCAAATTCTCTTTTCATAATGACTGTATTGTAATGTATTAAAAAACAATGATTTTGTACCTTTATTTGACAGTTAATTTTTTGTTTTGTAAATCCTTATTGACAATTTATTAATACTAAATAAATACTTATTTGAAATTTCATAATATATTTATTTATTTATTTATACTTTCGGCCCTAACTGCAAAGTCTTTGTTATCCTGTTTGTAATCATTATAATGTAATGCATTTATCATTTAACTAATCCATTGAAAAACTATACCAATATTTAAGGAAGAGTGCTACGCCCACAAAATTTTTACTAAATTTTCACAACAAATTATATATGGTAAGTTGTTATTGGTTCTAATTTGAATCAACAACTTAAATTACTTTTTTGTCCACCCATAACAATCAACAATAACCTAATACTTAAAATTTATTGTGAAAGTATTGTGAAAATAGAATTCAGCTTCTGTCTAGTGGCCAGTGGCCACTGGATGCGTTGGATACACGACACGTGTCCAATCTTAGACACGTGTCGCGTATCCAACGTGTCCAGTAGCACTGGCCACTAGAGAGAAACCTCACCCATGAAAATATTGTAAACATAACATTTCTTATATATTTAAAATATTTCTTACATATTTAAATAGACTCACTACCATTTATGGAGTAGTATGCATTACTTTCTAAAAAAAAAGAGTAGTATGCATTATGCAAGATGGAAAAGATAATTTTTTTATAATTTCAAAAGAACTTTTCTCATACCGTCAATTATGGTGCCAATGAGAAGTTGTTATTGGTTCTAATTTAAATCAACAACTTAAATTATTTTTTTGTCCACCCATAACAATCAACAATAGCTTACTACTTAAAATTTATTGTGAAAATATTGTAAACATAACTGTAGGGACTCAATTTGGAAGGACCCTCTAAAATTAGGAGGAAAATAATCCTGTAGGCCCCAAACAATACATTTCTAGAGAGTGGGTTGAAGAAATTGGCCCTTGCAGACAAACGGAACCCAACCATGGACTCATCACTAATGAAGGTCAGTGCACCTAAATTCCTTTTTAAAGTTGCTCCTCAGCATTGATCCGAGGAGCTTGACCTTGGTCTCCCTCTTTTCTTCTTTTTTCTTTTCCCCCCTTTTTGGCTTGTTCTATTGATCCCTCTTATATAGTCCTCTTCCTCCCATCTCTCTCTTCCATCTGTTGATCACCCATGCGCTTTTCCCCTGACTGTCCGTCCCATCAGCAGCACTATCAGTACTCAAGAAATTCACAATAATCAAGGTTGCCCTGTCCAAGAGTCACATCTCCATTAGTGCGGCCAGAGGGTTAGGTGAGCGCATTTAGTGCGGAGGTGACAACCTGTCCTGGGCCCGTTTCCCCATCTGAAGCTAGTCTCGGTCCGCCGAGGACAGGGTTATCCTCAGCGAGGGGTTTTTAAAGTTTAGGCTCCCACGCATCGTCCTCGGACGAACCTTCTTCCTCGGCATGGGCCCTGAGCCGGATGTAAAGTGGGCCGAGGTCACCAGGCCCTCGGGCCCCACAATAGCCCCTCAAAATTCTGTTGTCCGTGTCCTCAAACGGGGAGGAGGATTTTGATATTCCCGGACCCTCTACATGATTTGCCAAACCTCGGTCCACGTCAGCGTTGGAGTCTTTTTATCTGCCACATGTAAGTTTTTGGTGCTTCGAGACTCAGTGCGCGTTTGCATTAAATTTTGGCGGCTCCATGTTTCCCTCTTCCAGTGGTGTGATGGTAATCCCCTGGCAGGGATTTCCTGCTTTTATGAGCAGGAAGTTACATTTGGTTAACTTTAATTGGAGATATAAATATTCGTTTGAACCGCTTGGCCTCCTCATTTGCGCGCTTATGAACTTCGGTGCATATATTCTGAAGTTGGTCCAATTTCCGCATTAACAAGCGCCCCTTTCCAACGTAAAAAGCTTGCCAGAGGAGAATCTCACCATTTCTGTAAGTCTTCTACTTTCTGTAGCACAGAATTTTCCTTAGTTGATTGATCATAGGAGGTTTGGTTATCTTTCTGCAGATCTGCACGCCTTCGCGCGTCATTTTCCTCTAGTCAACAAGGAGGACTTGGAAACCGCTCTTAGGGAGGAGTTTTTTCTGAACAAGGCCGATAACCAGATTAGAGCCGCCCAAAAGATCTTCGGCTTAGGCGAATCACTGTGGTAGAGGACGATTTTGCACTTTCCGAAGGATCTTCTATTTCGGAAGGCATTCCGTTGGCAGGCTCTTCATTGTCCCATAAAGCGGCAGAGGCCAAGGAAGGGAGCTTGGAGGAAAGAGAAGAAGTGGTCGAACTAAGCTCGTTTGAGGACGAATTCAGTGTATTTGACCGAGCTGATCAACCTGAGGGTTGGTACCCAAACTGAGATGGGTCCTAGGAGACAGCCCCCGATCAACCTTCTTGACCTACTCGAGGGCAAGTCTGGGAAGGGGGTGCCGATGGGGTCACAACCTGAGCCTCCGCCACTCAGCTCTCAGCCTTCGCCTACGCAAGCCAGGTCTTTACAAACCCCCCCAATCTCAGAATCTCGGCCTGAGTCCCCCAAACTAAAGAGGAAGAGGTCTTCCAAGGGCAAAGACCTAGTGGATGGGGGCAAATCCCATCCCTCTCCAGAGGAAGATGAAGCCTGACGACCCTCTAAACAACTGAGGCTGGGTGGTAAGCAAAAAGGGAAAGAAATTGTTCAACCGTCCGAGCCCCAGGCCTGGCTGCCCGCTACCATGCTCCATGGAGAACCTTTGAGGGATGACGCTACTATATGGGACTTCCGAGGAGGCGAGAGGGCTCGGGTAGCCGATGACCTGGAAAGGTCCCTTCTCCTTCCCGCCGACATGGCTGAGCTTGGAAACATGAGGGGACCAGAGGTTGCTGAAAACCTCAAGAGATACCTGGGCATGGTAAGACATCTGATACTTGTTTATTTCGTTTGAATTTTATTGCCTGGCACCTCCCCTCCCCTTTACGGTGTATCTACTTTGGTTGGCAGGCTATCCAGGCTGTTTTCAGGCTGGATGAGGAGGTCGACGGCCAGGGTAGCGCTCTGGCAAAGAAGCGCGATAAGTTCTTGAAGGCTGTAAATACCCTTAAGAGATCTGAGGTAGATCTGAAGAAGGCTACTGAAAGTCTTGAGGAGATGACAAAGGCTAGAGACATTGCGGCCTCTGACCTAGTCGCGGCCATGAGGTAGGCCGAGAATCAGACAAAGCGCTTGCATAATGTCGAGGGCCAATTGCGGTCTGCCAAAGAGGACATTGCCGACCTGAAGAAAAAGTTAGCCGAGGCAGTCTGGACAAAGGGTGTCGCCGAGTATACCAGGGACGAGGCCGTGAGGGCCAAAGATCTGGCTGAGTTTGCGAGAATAGACGCAGAGCGCTCCGTAGAACAGGCGGAGGAAGAGGCCTTTGCTGAGGGGGTGGCCAGGACTGAAGCTACCTTCAAGGCTCAAGTCCCTGAAGTATGTAGGCGCTTTTGTTCCCAGACTGGGAATGAAACTCTCAACCAAGCGGGAGTTGATGCCTCGTCAGACCTTAGGAGGGCAGAGAGGGTATATTACCCCCCCCCCCCCCGCAATCCGTGAGGTTGTCCCCACCACCTCCGAGGAAGGTTCTGCATTACCAGTGGCCAGTGAAAGTCGGACCAACACTGCCGAGGACACACCTTCAGCTGGCAGACCTCTTGAGGAGGCTAAGCTCCGTAGAGCGTTGAAGGGGGTTGGAACTGACGGTCAAGAAGTGCCCTCATCTGTCCCCCAGATCCCCCCTACCCTAGAGGGGTCATCTGAAGGAGCTTTTCCGAGTCAGGGTCCCTCGTAGTTAATCAAAGTCTTTCAACAGGCTCCTTAAGACAAGCCCCCCAGCGAGTTGAGGGGGGGGGGGGGGGGTAAGCCACTTCGTTGGACTACCCCGTTGTGACAGCATGGGGCATTCTTATTTGTTTTCTTTTTCATTTCATTTTGCTTTTCGCCTTGGCGACGTTGTAACGAAACTACATGCCTTCTACTTGAAAAAATATATTCAATGGTTTGCTTCTAGCTCATTAATTGATGCTTCCTTTTACTTGTTATACTTTAGTGTTTTGCTCAATACCTTGATTCTGTTCTGGACTTAGTCTCATGAGATAATCAGCTGTCTTTCGAGTTTGCATCCGAGGACCGTACCACAACTCGGTCCCGTCTAACGCTTTTATTCTTCCGCAAATATCTGATTTTCCATAAGTTTGAGTCCGAGGACCATGCAATACCTTGGTTCTGTCTAACACTTATGTTCTTCTGTAAGTAGCTAATTTCCTCATAGGTTTGAGTCCGAGGACCATGCAATTCCTTGGTTCTGTCTAGTACCCAGGTATATTTAAGTGGTTAGTTTCCCTATAGGTTTGAGTCCGAGGACCATGCAAGACCTTGGTTCTGTCTAACACTTCTGTTCTTCTGTAAGTAGCTAGTTTCCCCATAGGTTTGAGTCCGAGGACCATGCAATACCTTGGTTCTGTCTAGTACCCAAGTATATATAAGTGGTTAGTTTCCCCATAGGTTTGAGTCCGAGGACCATGCAAGAACTTGGTTCTGTCTAACACTTTGTTCTTCTGTAAGTAGCTAGTTTCCCCATAGGTTTGAGTCCGAGGACCATGCAATACCTTGGTTCTGTCAAGTACCCAGGTATGTTTAAGTGGTTAGTTTCCCCATAGGTTTGAGTCCGAGGACCATGCAAGACCTTGGTTCTGTCTAACACTTCTGTTCTTCTGTAAGTAGTTAGTTTCCCCATAGGTTTGAGTCCGAGGACCATGCAATACCTTGGTTCTGTCTAGTACCCAGGTATGTTTAAGTGGTTAGTTTCCCCATGGGTTTGAGTCCGAGGACCATGCAAGACCTTGGTTCTATCTAACACCCAAGTATGTCTAAGTGGTTAGTTTCCTCATAGGTTTGAGTCCGAGGACCATGCAAGACCTTGGTTCTGTCTAACACTTCTGTTCTTCTGTAAGTAGCTAGTTTCCCTATAGGTTTGAGTCCGAGAACCATGCAATACCTTGGTTCTGTCTAACACTTCTGTTCTTCTGTAAGTAGCTAGTTTCCCTATAGGTTTGAGTCCGAGGACCATGCAATACCTTGGTTCTGTCTAGTACCCAGGTATGTCTAAGTGGTTAGTTTCCCCATAGGTTTGAGTCCGAGAACCATGCAAGACCTTGGTTCTGTCTAATACTTCTGTTCTTCTGTAAGTAGCTAGTTTCCCCATAGGTTTGAGTCCGAGGACCATGCAATACCTTGGTTCTGTCTAGTACCCAGGTATATTTAAGTGATTAGTTTCCCCATAGGTTTGAGTCCGAGGACCATGCAAGACCTTGGTTCTGTCTAACACTTCTGTTCTTTTGTAAGTAGCTAGTTTCCCCATAGGTTTGAGTCCGAGGACCATGCAATACCTTGGTTTTGTCTAGTACCCAGGTATATTTAAGTGGTTAGTTTCCCCATAGGTTTGAGTCCGAGGACCATGCAAGACCTTGGTTCTGTCTAACACTTCTGTTCTTCTGTAAGTAGCTAGTTTCCCCATAGGTTTGAGTCCGAGGACCATGCAATACCTTGGTTCTGTCTAGTACCCAGGTATGGGGTGAAGGAGATTATCCTCAGCGTTGGTTATACTAGTTTTGGCGTGATGATGGCCTCGGCCCTGCCTCGCCGGAAGTGAGGCATTGTGTGGACCGGACCATTGACCCCGCAGTGCCCCGGGCGAGGTTGGTTTGGGACTCTAACCTTACACGTGGCAGTAACGCCGCCTTCAGTTCAAGTTTCTGCTCTCATCAGTTACGAGGCGCCTCCTAACTGTTCGCGTTCCGCGCTTGACGTTTCAACACACGGGGCGCGCTCTCATTAACATTCTCTTGGACTGATGCAGATCAAACGGTTGATAGGCGCCTTGGAATTTGGTCAGGATTAATGTCGCCGATAATCCACTTTTCGAATTCTGCGTAGATCAATTCCTATCAATCTTCACCCCTTATTTAAGGCTATATGGGGGAAATGTCCTTCTACGCTTCACGAACCCTCTAATATACCAGGAAACATGTCCTCTCAACTTTCAGAGCCCCCTCAATAACCCTGCCAAAATTGTGATAAGAGTTTGGAGAAATGGAACGGCCTTGGATGGGAGTGAGGGTGCATAGGCCCAAAGTCCTCCTTCCTCGACCGAGAGCCGCCGTAGCTATAGCTCACGTCAGATCTCCGGTGCGGCCGAATTTGTGCGTCATCCTCATGGTGCCATGCACAGCGGCCAAGAGGGAGGTCCCTGAAGTACATAACGCTCCTCCCCGGGGCGCTCCCACGCTAGTGGAAGCGTGCAAGAATACATCATGTCTGGTGCCCGAGTGTTGCCGTCTCCAACGGCCAACCACCGTGGGGCTGGAAGAGAATCAAGGGAACATCATGGGGAAGGGCCGCCCGGCGCCCTTGCATCTGCTCCTCTCTTCGCGCCAGCGCCACCGCACCGGCTTGGGCGTTGTTGGTAGCCTTGAAACAGGCCTGCCTCAGCCCCCTTCCCTTTAGTTAGCTTTAAAACAGGCCCGTCTGGGCCTTTGTTTGTAGAGTTGGCTTTAAAACAAGCCTGTCTGAGCCTTTGTTTGTGTATTATAGTTCCTTTTCATCTAATAAAATACTGCTATTTTTCTTCTCTTTTCCTTTGAATCTTCTACTTTTCTGCAATGGTGTTTTTTTTTTTTTTTTTTAAACGCGTTCTTGTGAACTTTCCGTCAACTGACTACCTAGGGACGATTGTCCGTTACGCCTGCTAGTGCACAAATTCTTCCCACAGACGGCGCCAATTGTAGGGACTCAATTTGGAAGGACCCTCTAAAATTAGGAGGGAAATAATCCTGTAGGCCCCAAACAATACATTTCTAGAGAGTGGGTTGAAGAAATTGGCCCTTACAGACAAACGAAACCCAACCATGGACTTATCACTAATGAAGGCCAGTGCACCTAAATTCCTTTTTAAAGTTGCTCCTCGGCATTGATCCGAGGAGCTTGACCTTGGTCTCCCTCTTTTCTTCTTTTTTCTTTTCCCCCCTTTTTGGCTGTTCTATTGATCCCTCTTATATAGTCATCTTCCTCCCATCTCTCTCTTCCATCTGTTGATCATCCATGCGCTTTCCCTCTGACTGTCCGTCCCATCAGCAGCACTATCAATACTCAAGTAATTCACAATAATCAAGGTTGCCCTGTCCAAGAGTCACATCTCCATTAGTGCGGTCAGAGGGTTAGGTGAGCGCATTTAGTGCGGAGGTGACAACCTGTCCTGGACCCGTTTCCCCATCTGAAGCTAGTCTCGGTCTGCCGAGGACAAGGTTATCCTCGGCGGGGAGTTTTTAAAGTTTAGGCTCCCACGCATCGTTCTCGGACGAACCTTCTTCCTCGGCATGGGCCCTGGGTCGGATGTAAAGTGGGCCGAGGTCACCAGGCCCTCGGGCCCCACAATAACATTTCTTATATATTTAAAATATTTCTTACATATTTAAATAGACTCACAACCATTTATGGGGTAGTATGCATTACTCTCTAAAAAAAAAAAAGAGTAGTACATGCAAGATGGAAAAGATAAATTTTTGATAATTTCAAAAGAACTTTTCTCACACCGTCAATTAGGGTGCCAATGGTTAGGAATAAAGCCCCCGAAGTAAATGGTAGTTGTTTCTCTAAAAATAAATAAATAAATAAATAGTCGTTAAATATATACTATTAAAGTTTTTTTCTAATAAGAACGATTGAATTTGTTAAAATGGGGGGAAAAAAAGTAAGTAAAAAAAATCATCAAAACAAGAAGAATTTGTGATTACCCCTCATAATTTTGTATTTACCGAGTGGCTGGCAGTGTCCTTGATCCTTTTAAAAATCTACTTCATCTTTATTATTCCCACCAGTCACCTTACCAAATTCTACAGTACTTTTTATATACGAAGATAGTACACCTGTGACCTGTTTTAAGGTTGGCAAAAAAAGTGAAGATAAAAATGTCATGAAAGCCAAATTACATCTTTCTTATTATTATTAGACAAAATGACTTCAACTCCACTCACTAATTTTTGTATTTTTTCTTTCCCAACCCAATAAATTAACCATCCTCTTTTTGAGGGCAAAGGTTCCTTCCACACCTATTCTATTATTATAGTATTTATTTATTACCTCTCTCTCTCTCTCTCTCTCACATTGGGGGTTGGGGGGATTGTATTTGTTTGTCAACAAGGAGATATTTTGGGAAAGCCACAAAGCAAAAACTACAAAAACACACTAGGCATTAACTGGTGAATAAAATTTACCCAATAAATAAAACACGGGAATTTAAGAAAGAAAAGAAACCATGAACAGAAACATAATGACAGTTATCATTTTATTAATTTTTTTTTTTTTTTTTTACAATTTGTTGCATCTAAATTCAGCTTTCTTCAGCCTTTTTTTTTTTTTTTTTTTTTTTGTCTTGTAATGTACAATTCACCTTTGGCAACTTGCAACTACACCACCCCAGTACTTCCTTTCCCCACCTCCTATTCCCTCCTCCTTCCTTTACTTGGCCATTCACAAAATGCTATTAAAAAAAAAAAAATTACAAAAAGAAAGAAAGAAAGAAAATTAACTTAATGTTACAAAGCTCCAACTATCCTTTGCTTCTTACTACACTCTAATGCCAAAAGCTCCATCTCTCTCATTCTCTTCCCAACATTACAACCCCCAATATTACAATTATTACTACTCTCTACAACCCCTACTACTGGAATTTTCAAAATGTTGACCCCAAATAGCCTAACCATCTGAACCGGGTTCGATGATGATGATGATGATGATGACGACCCGGCTCTTGCCTTCCATTCAATAAAAAGCTGATTATCAGGACCGGTTGAGCGGTGAAAACTAACAATGTCACCGGCTTTGAGATTCTTCTCTTTCACAAATCGGCTCCAACCCTTTGTAAGCACATAACTCTGGCTACTATTCCAATATGAATACCTGAACCTCCACACTTTGCCTCCAACATCTTCAAAATTCAAAAGCAAACCTTTTGAACTAGTTGTTGTAGAATTGCTTCCACTGTTTTGTAAAGGAAAGTGCTTTTCAGCATGTTGTTTTGGTATCACAAGCCGGTTCAACTTTCCCACATCGCTTGGAGTCACAGCTTTCTCAAAAAGCTGTTCACGCGCTTTCATTGAATAATTCACTCTCTCTAATAACCCTTGTCCTAAACTCTCACCCTTTGATCTCCTTGTACTATCCAAACCATAGTTACGCTTGCTTTGTTCCAATTCATCGTTGTACGTGTGTTTCCTCAACATGTCCACAATCTCAGCCTTGGAATGAGAATTCAAGAACAGAGTCTCTATGTCATCCTCTTGATGATGATGATGATCAGTAGTACCACAGGGCTTGAAGTTAGTCACAGCATCTCGGCCACGAAAGCGTTGGGCCGCGATGTCATAAGCTTTTGCGGCTTCGTCTTCTTCGTTGAAAGTGCCTAACCAGACGCGTTGATGCTTTTCGTAAATCTGGGCACCCCAGCGACCGTTTGGCTGTGGCACCACACCTTTGTATTTGGAAGATGGGAGCTTTCTGGACTCAGCTTCTATGCCACTTTCAGAGTCTAAGATTAATGTGCTGGTTGTGCCACTTCCAACTCGGCATAGACTCTCAGGGGACTTTGTAATATTGGTAGGTGAAGGGAAAGGTGATTGAGTTGTGGCTGGGGAAATGGATATAGAGTCACTTGTTGTGCTTTCGTCTATGCAACTTCCATCCATTTTTTTTTCTTTTTTTTTTGGTTTAGCTAGAGAGAGAGAGAGAGAGAGATAGGTAAGGAAATTAGGTGTATTTTGTGTATGGTATGGTACAAGGAAAAGAGAGAGAGAGATATGAATGGAGGGGTCGTTGGAGGGTTGAATATATATAGGGGGGGTTGGGGGATTTGGTTTGGGACTTGGGTATGCAAGTGAATGTATAATATTTTGAAGAAAATGTAGAAATGAAATTTTAATGTTGTGGGTTGGAATTATAATAGTTAAGGGCGTGTTGGAGATATGGGGATGAGAGTGTGGTGGGTCAACCCCTTGAGAGAGAGAGAGAGAGAGAGATGGGTATTGGGTAAGGAACTGCTAGGAAGATTCATAGAGTGAGAGAGAGTGTGTGTTTTTGTGTGGGAGGAAGGAATAGTATAGTATAATGGTATAGGGGAAAAGAAAAAAAAGAGAGGGAAGAGTAGGCGTTTAGGGGTGGTAGTATGTGAGGGTTGTGGGCTGTGGTATGTGAGGTAGGTCCCACACTAAGCAACTTGATGGATTTCACATGAGTGTGGACCGTGTTTTAGTTGAGTTCATCCCCCCTGTGCTTTGCTGCTCTTGCTGACCCCCACTTCCCCTTGAAACAACTGCCCCTTTTCTCTTCTTTCTTTCAGTCTTTTCTTTTTTTTTTTCTTTTTTTTTTTAATTTCTATACTTTATTTTTATATATATATATAACTACCAACGCAACATTTTCAAATAAACTTTAAGTCACTAATTGTTAATGGTAACTTAAAAAAGTGATGCTAGTGATGAACACAAATAAAGATAAATAAGCTTACAATTTAGGCTATGTTGTAAAATTTGTATGAAACTGCTGTGTGTGTGTGTGTGTGTGTGTGTGTGTGTGTGTGTGTATCTTATCTGATTCTGCTGCTTGTTCATCAAATCTCCTCTTATCATTTGTTGTTGCCTTTATTAGACCAATTAGAATGTAGATAAACATTAGGACAGAGTGAGGGGAGGGGTTACTTCCAATAGGATGGGTTGTGGGGCTAAAGTTTAATAATAAGGAGGTGGGGATGGATAGGCATTCCAGACAAAGCTCATCCAACAAGAAATTCCTCCCCCCATAAGTCTTACCTGGCCTGATTTGATTCGTCCTCTCTAACTTTTGCTTTGTCTTATTGGCCAGGTTCACCTTAGTATCTATGAAATAAAATAAAATAAAAATCCAAAAAAATAAAAATACGAAAATCATCATTGCATTATTTCCAACCGACATTGACATCTCTCCGCCAAGTGGGTTTCTCTTGTTTGTTTTACCCATTCATTTGTTGAGAATGAATTCCCTCTTTGTAAACCCGTGGGATTATACAGATATTGATATTCCCCTGTGGGTTCCACTTATTTAAACGGATTAAATCCTTGTAAAAAAACAAAAACACTCATCAAATTTTAGAGAATATGCTGACTCAAATTAGCTTTTGTTTTCAAATTTGATATATACTATATAATTTCCTTTTTATTTTTAAATACAGTGGTTCTTTTTTTATCCACTTATTTTGTAAAAGTTCAATGAACCAATGTTCATCAAAACACTATTTTCAATGTACGACTTCTGATTTAAGAGTGAGGACCCAGAAAAAATAATAATAATAATAATAATAATCAAGCAATTGTAAGCTAGTTCATCAAATTGATTGTGGGTCCAATTATTGCAATTTTTTTTTTGGTTGGGGCTTGCAATAGAAAGAAAATTGTTATAGTATATGGTTGTCAATTTTTCATATTATTATTATTATTATTATATTTATAGGGGAGAAGAACATGAACATGAAGATAAAGATGGAGAAAGAGAGGGGGTGGGCGGGGGGGGAGGGGATATTAATATTATATGGGCGACTCTGTACGGATGAGTCCTCGGTCTTTGAAGGGCCCACATGCAATGCAAGTTGATAAAAACCGAGCGCTCAAGACGGTGGGTCAGTAACTCAGTATTTTCGGGCTTTGGATGTGGTTTTGGTTTTCGGGGGCATTGTTTCCTGGGCCTTACTCTTACAGATTCCACCCCCTATTTTTAAATCATGATTATTAATTTCAACCATTCACTTTCACGAGTGTAAAAACAGTTTTTATAATAACACAGCTCTTTTTCATAAAAAAAATTTCACAACTTTTTGGGCAATTCTACTTCTACCGCTCGAAAAAGTTCATAGCATACTTTCTATAATATTTAAGTTGGTAATTTTTTATTAATTTTTATATAAATTTACTATTTATATTACTTTTTTTTACTTATCATTATTAATCTTTTATTTAATGTAAAATTTTTTGTTAAATTTTGCATATAAACTTCTGAGAAAAAATATGTTCATAATATTTTTACAATAAATTTTTAGTGGCAAGTTACTAACTTTTATTAATAAGCTAAAAAGTAATTTTAGTTAATAATAATAACAAGTTACTATTTAAAATTTATTGTAAAAATATTTTGTATAAAGAGGATTTCATAAATTTTCTCTAATTTTTATTACAATTGATTGAAGCAGTGACTATGAACTATTAAGAATCACTTTCAAAAGTTTCTAACCTATCACTTTATTATTTTTCACACCATTTACCGTCAATCATTTTTTAAAAAATTATGATAAAAATTGTGTTCTATTTTTCTAAACTTTTCTTTCTCTGTATAAAAAGAAAAATAAAAAGTCCTGATTTAATGAGTAAATCAATATTTTTGATTATTTTTTTAATGTGATTTAAGAACAAGTAGGCGTACGATATTCTTGTATACGGAAATGCTGTCTTTCCTTTATCGCCACTCCTTGAGAAAGGGAACGTGTGAAAATGTCTTTTGATGTTCGGCTGGCTGTACTGAAGAGACCAATAATGTGGTGGAATAGACTAGAGATTTATCACTTCCTTTTTTCTTTTCTTTTTTAATGAATAGGGATTTCTTTGCCGTCTCATTGATATTCGTTGCTTTAAGATTTTTGTTTGTGATTGTAACCTGTAACACATGACATGATATGTTATTACCAAAAATGTTTAATTTATCTGCCCAAATTTGAGTCAAAGTTCAGCTAAAATTATCCTCTGTCGACATTGATGAAGAAATCAAGTCAAAGGCAATTTTATGTTGCTAGAGAACACATTCAGTTCTGATAGGTGCATGCGAACAAATAATGCAACTTCCCATGACCAAAATTTATACGTAACTTACCAAATTATAAAACCATAAATGCAATTCATGTGTTGCGAATCATTTCATATCTGCTTATATGGGACAAGTTTATGGTAACTTATCACTAGGACTACACCAAACGTTGTTGGTATTTAGCTTTCTTCCAAAAGTAAAAGAGATTTACCCAAAAAAAAAGGGGAAAATCTAATAATTTATGAATAAAGCTTAGGGTACAACAATTTCATAAGGTGACAAAGTGACAAACTTTTTTTTTTTAAAGAATACTAAGTGTGGAGACCCGAGAACCGAGGAAGGATACAACATGTTGTGGCTATCCCTATAAAAGCATTCTAAACCCAAGGAGGAGAAGAGACAAAATATTTCTTGGAAGTCCGAATGGAGAGGATGGTGTTTAGGGAGAGAGTCAAGGTAGATGAAGGAAATTTTCAGTGAAAGTTCACCTCCTGTCTCCGTATTAAATGACTGGCAACAGCTTTATCAACTGCATTAATGAAGAAGTTGTCTGAATAGTAGAATTCACAGCTAAGTAACTCCTTCTACCACCTTCAATAGAAGTTTAAGGGGACAAGTGTCCGAATGAGAGCCTGGAGGATGGTAGATGGAGGGCTAGGATGCAATAAGTTTAGGAGTATATAAAGAAAGAGAACTTCCAGATGAAGGGATCTCTAGAAAAAATCAAAGAAAAAAGAGATTAGAACAAGACCAGTGATAGAGAAAAAGAGAGAGAATAGTGTATCTCCTTGCGTAAGAATATCGTCCTCGGGCGAGCTTGTAAAGAACTTTTTATATACTTAATCTTTGACTTTCACTTATTCATTCTCTGTTTGAATCCTCGGGCCATGCCCAACTTGTTTTATCTCACTCTCTTTACAAATATCCATTGGTTTAGGCCTAACTGGGTAGTAACAATTTCACTATTCTAAATGGGTTTGGGCCACCTGATTTTCGTGTCCTTACACTAAATATTTTTAACACACACACGGAGAGAAGGAAGAATGTCTTAAAAATATTGATAGTGGTGTATATCCAAAAGGGTCTTAACTCTTGGATACACAATACAGATTTTAAACCTCTTTAACTCACACTCATTTTCTAATGTAGGATTAATCCATTATTTTTCTTTTGAGAATAAATATTTTTAATACACACATAGGGAGAGGGAAGAAGACAAACTCCTAATGATAGTTAAAAAAAAGTTATATCAAACTATTAATGATAGACTCAAATGAAAACTAGTAACATATGACTTACTAAACTTTATGGTAAAAATTTTGTGAATGTAACACCACTCATAATTTATCACAACGAGCATACATTTGAATTGGAATCTTTCATTAACCTTTTATCAAAATGCCAAAAAGGAAAATAACAAATTAATCAATTTTTCCTGTTCACAAATCTCTTACTCTTAAATATTCTCATAACAATTAACTAATGATTCTCATTTAATCCTTATCTTTTTTTTCTTTTTTTTTTTGGAGTTTTAACTTATGGCGTCCACTCTTAATGATATCTCTTTATCATCATATCTAGACATGGCAAAACGGGTCAGAATTTTCTGACCTGACCCGACCCGACCCGAAAAATGCCCGACCCGAACCCGATTTTTTTAACCGAAGAAAAAACGGGTTGACCCGTGACCCGACCTGTGTTTTTTGCGGGTCTACCTGACCCGAACCCGAACCCCTTTTTTTAAAACTTTTTTTTTTGGGTAAAAAAAAATAGTAAAACTAAGACAATATTGGTTTAATTGTTTATTGTGAACTTTAAGGAAACAATTGATACATTTACATAACTATATGCAAATTAATTAAAAGATAAATGGTTGAACATTCTGTAATGAGTAAATATTTTTAGATGTCAAATAGTAAAGTACATGCCAAGATAATCTGGTTACAGTAGAGTTAAAAACATAGATTTAAAATTGTAGACATGTGAGAAACATTCACAAGTGTGAAAATAATGAAGCTAAAGTATCAAATTAGTATAAATTATGAATACTTAGACCTATTTTTTAATAATTTATGTCCAAAATAAACGGCTTTTCAAAATAAATTATGATATTTCCTAGAGTGTGTGTTGCTTAACAATAATATGATATTCATAAAAGAGAATATGTATAAATAAGTAAGCAATCAAATTTTAAAGTATATCTCAAATTGAAATAGAGTGTCAACCACAACTGATAATAGATTATAAAATTAATTTTTAAGATTGTAAATTTCTTATATGTTTTTATTCTTTATCAAATGAATTATCCAATAAGTCATTTATAATTTTGTTTTATATTTTGGAATGTTGATATTGTGTAGAAATAAAACTTGTGTATTTGTTTTACTTATCTTTGTGTTATTTTGTTTTAGATAGTAATGTTAGGATTTGTATAATTTTAAAATTATTGAATAAGTATTAATAAATTTAACTGAGTTCATTCTTGATATAAGTGATGAATTCAAAATAATGCATTTTACATCAAGTAATTTGTTGCATAACTTTTCAAATGGCAGATACATATTGTTTTCTTTATAAAATTTTTTTTTTAAAAATTTCATGTGAAAATACGGGTCAACCCGACCCAACCCGCAACCCGATTGACCCGAACCCGATTTTGACCCGCTTAAAATGACCCGTTTTTGACCCGTGACCCGTTTGACCCGCAACCCGATTGACCCGACCCGACCCCGACCCGACCCGCCCGTTTTGCCATGTCTAATCATATCAAAACACTAAATCGATTTTTTGGTGTAGGCGAAGATTGAACCCCAGATCTCTTATTCAATCACCAGAGACTTTACTAGTTGAGCTAACTAGAACCCATCATTTCATCCTTATCTTGATTCTTTGAGATTATAAAATTACTAGAATATATAGACCATTTATTTTTAACACACACACAGGGAGAGGGAAGAATATCTTAAAAATATTGACAGTGGTGTATATCCAAAAGGGTCTTAACTCTTGGATACACAATACAGATCTTAAACCTCTTTAACTCACACTCATTTTTCAATGTGGGATTAACCCACTATTTTTCTTTTGAGAATAAATATTTTTAATACACACATAGGGAGAGGGAAAAAGACAAACTCCTAATGATAGTTAAAAAAAAGTTATATCAAACTATCAATGATAGACTCAAATGAAAACTAGTAACATATGACTTACTAAACTTTATGGTAAAAATTTTGTGAATGTAACACCACTCATAATTTATCACAACGAGCATACATTTGAATTGGAATCTTTCATTAACCTTTTATCAAATGCCAAAAAAGGAAAATAACAAATTAATCAATTTTTCCTGTTCACAAATCTCTTACTCTTAAATATTCTCATAACAATTAACTAATGATTCTCATTTAATCCTTATCTTTGTTTTCTTTTCTTTTTTTGGAGTTTTAACTTATGACATCCACTCTTAATAATATCTCTTTATCATCGGATGAAGACACCAAATCGGTTTTTTGGTGTAGGCGAAGATTGAATCCCAGATCTCTTATTCAATCATCATAGACTTTACCAGTTGAGCTAATTGAAACCCATCATTTCATCCTTATCTTGATTCTTTGAGATTATAAAATTACTATAATATATAGACCATTTATAGTTACTTACATCATACATCGTCCGTGATATATCTCACACCATAAAAATAATATTAAACATTAAAACATGCATCACACACATCAAGAACTTTTTGTGACTACCTCCTTTTGCTTCTTAAGATTTATCTATGTTATCTCTTTGTATCACTTTTTTTATCCCACAAAACAGTCCTCTAAGTGGTCTAAATCTCTCTTCAAACCTAATTTACACAGGTGCAATTAGCTAATTACAATCATAGCTCAAAGCACTTGTTGTTCAGATAAAGCTCAATCGTTATTTGGTGCACTTCTACTCATCCTTCCTCTCTTTAATCATCATCTTCATCTACAAATCTTTTATAATGGGTCATGAAATTACTCATCAAATAAGTCCATCTATCTATTATGGTATTATCTCTTATTAGCTTGTCTCACACGCCTGTCCTTTTCAATCGGATAATTTTTTTTCCCCTTTTGCTCCTTTTCTAAACATAAATGTAAATTGCTTTTTGAATCTTCTATGGATAGTTATTTTATAACAAATTTTAGTAATTTATAACGTATATTTCATGATAATTTTTTTTATCATTAACCAAGATACCAATCAGTTTTTAATATAGGTATATTTTAAATTTTAAATATTTTATTCAACGATAAGAAACGTGTTTTGTAGCTAAGTATTGTAAATGATATGTTCTTTACCTTCCTAATTAATAAACAATTAAAGCTAATCTACATAAGGGGTATTCGATTATTAATCAAAAATGTGACATACCCTTATCGTGTATTAGCCAAACAAGATTTCTATATTTAGATTGGATAGTGTTTGATGATGTGACGAACCTTGGATCATTTGTCACCAATACCATTTGAGGTAGTGCCTTACTGGTAATAATAATGCCGTCAAAAGCAAAAGCATGTGTTTATCGACTTGCATAGCTTTTGTACATTAAAATATGAACTTCGTGATTATCTTAAAAGAATTTTGTCACAATAATATATTATTACGTGCATGACATGTTCACACCTTCCCACTCTATTAGGCTTTATTTATTTTTCTAGCTGGGGATGAGATGACTTAAAAGATTAGTATGCCACGTCATACCCACCGGCGCAAACGCAAGAAAGTACCATGTCACCCTAAACGGGAGTAAATTAAGACAATGTGACGAAATCACAATATACATGGCCATGGGGATGGGAATCTCTGATTTGGATGCTCTCGTCTCGTAGATTTACACTGAAACATTTGCTTTATAAAAAGGCACCTATCAGAAATTAACATCTAATAAGGACCAGAGACATGACACATGTAACCTTACTACAATGATACCCACAACCCACAAGCTTGACTTTGTATTTAATCTTTCTTTCTTTTTTTTTTTCTTTTTTTTTCTTTTTTTAGTTTTATTAGAATCTGAGGATGATCTCACAGTGTGAGAAAGTTGAATGGTATTGCTTTTGTAGGTAGGAAAGGATAAAAATATTTGAGTCATCAAACTTTTTTTCCTGTTGGAAGGATTCGATCTATCATTCTATGTTATAACTATAAATGATTACATTGAAGGAACTTATCACAAACGCAGCCGACTTGATTTTAATTATTAAAGTGAATACTAAAGTACACGGTTAATTTTTCTGAATAATACTTTAACAACCTTATACCTCAGTAGTTTGGTGGTATTTGTCAAGTTCCTCCATAGAGCATAATTAAGGTTTAAATCCTTCATTTCCCACTTAAATTAAAGGCACAAAAAAAAAAAAAAAAAAACATGCACTCACACCCAAAAACCTACCTAAATAGCACGACACAAAATATCAATTTAACATTTTCAAATCAAAATAACTACTAGGCAATTAAAACCTAAGAAATGGATTAAGTGTAAAGTTGAATATTTGATTTCTACAAATGAGAGCAAGACTTCTCAAGGCAAGAGTGATTGTATTTTAGGATAAAAGGTAATTAAAGCTCTTAAATTTGGATCAATTGTTTTTTTGGACCCTAAGTTTTTCTTCTCTCAATTTACAATCATTGTCATTATGATCATTCCTTTTATTGCCGTTTATCCCCTTTAGAACATTGCTTCTTTTTCTTTTTTCTTTTTTTTTGTTGGTAAATTGCAAATTACACTCCTGGAGTTTGGAGTTGCTTGAATTTTATACCCCAAAGTTTTAGAACTTTAATTTTACACCCTGAAGTTTGGTTCCGTTAGCAATTCACCCCCATGATTAGTTTCTGCTATTAAATGACACATTGCATGTTGACCTGTTTTATTTTTGCCAAATCAGCTCTAAAACTATGTTGTTTCAATTAAAAATAAAAGCTTACCTAGCACTATGATTCCAAATGGTACATTTTTGCCCAAAACTAAAATACAAAACTCTAATCCTAGACCTAAACTACACTTTGTACATAACACCACTAAGGCATGCAAGAATGCGTAAGTGGTTGAATCTGGACTTTACACGTGAAGTAGCTATGAGGGAAGGGAGAGTAGGTGCTGGCTAAGAGATTTTGTCTTGGTCAGTGCTAAAGGCGTGACTGTCTTGGGAAGGAAATAAGATTTACATCTGACATGGTACTCAAGCACTCACAAAAAGGGAGATAGTGACTTTCTAAAGTCAGAGGCTATGAGGACACCCCTTATTGGTTGAGTGCACAATGAGTCACTTTCGGAACACGTGTACCAATCACAGTACTCCTGATGTCCTTATCAATGTCCAAGACTTGTCTCCCAAGCAATGACAAAGCTACCTACCTACGGGTCCCAATGCCATGTTGACGCAATTCTTATCCTCTAGTTGGCAGATAATCCCACAGTTGTGAAAAGGTCAAAGATTTAATGATGACTTGACACCTGCCCTTGTATTAAGCCATATTCCTTAGAGTATAAAAGGAACATGTAGCTATGCTATTAGGGCAAGAACCCAAGCAGATATTTTGAGATGAAAATAGAGAGTTGGTGGGAAAGAAAGGCAACTTTATTGTAAACTAATCTCCTTTTATACATAATACAACCTGAGTCAAGCAAGAATATTATGTTCTTGCTCAAATCATGATTTTTTATCCTTTCTCTTGGGTTTTCCATGTACATCATGTGTTGTTTTGATAGTCAGCTTCTTCTTCTTCTTTAAATGTGTCTTTTCATGTCCTACCATCACTTTCTTTATTTTCTGTTTGAGTGTCATGTCAAAACTTGCATCTTTTTTAGCTTTCTCATGTAGATATACTGTTAGATAACTTATTTCACTCTCATAAATAAGCTCAAATCTAACTTGCACGTACACACATTTTCAACCAAATTCTAGGGGGTGTTTGGTAAATTAGTTCTAACACATTTCCATACATTTTAAACAACATTACACTTATTTCCATACACTTTTTCACCTACACGTATATCAAAAACACCCAAACAACATAACTCAAACTCCTTTCCCAAACACCCCCCTAAAATCCCAAATCACTCATATCATCACATCAGCTACTCCCAAATTGCCAAGCAGGCCTTATCCTGAGAACCCATTCACCTGCACCGCGATCTTAAAGAATTGAACGTCTGAACTCAAGACTGAATTGTCTGCATAGGCACTATCTTCATCCATGCGATTGCCATGTAGCTGAGCAACGAGCAAGCCATCATGTGACAAGTGGTCAAAAAGATCAAGTACTTGAACCTGTAATTGCTTAGCAAGTACTTGTTTAACAATAGGACACCAATGTTGGAGGAGTGCCATGCTGCGACGAGCCTGATCATGAGGAATCTGCTTGTACCTTTCATTTTCGGTGATGGGTCTTGATTCAACGGCTCTGAATTTGCCTTCAACAACAAAATAGATTGGATTTTTATGGTGAGTAATTAGAAACGATGAGGTCTACCATAAAAGGTAGGAGATAATAGACCTGGGCATTGGAGAATTTAGAGAGAAAGCTTGTGGGTTTTCTCTTGCATGGATTTGAGGGAAAATTGAGTTGAGTTTCATTTCATTGAAAGAATAAGAGAAAGAAATTGATTTTGTGTACCCATCCACCTAAGAGGATACCATAGCAAAATTCTCAAGAATCCATGACAATGACACTAGGGGTGTGCAGAAAACCCGCCAACCCACAAAGCCCTAAAAACCGACCCAACCCGCCGGGTTGGGTCGGTTTTTAGGGCTTTGTGGGTTGGGTTGGGTTACAAAATTTTTTTGGCGTAAATGCATTTTTAGTCTCTACATTTTGGCTTTTTTTCCATTTAGTCCCTAAATTTTAATTTTATCACTTTTAGTCCCTAAATTAATTAACGCATTCCATTTTGATCCTTTCCGTTAGCCCACCAACGGAAATTGCTTAGGTGGCAAACTGATGCTGACGTGGCCAATTAAAAAATAATAAAAAATTTTAATTAGCATTAAAAAAATGCCATGTCAGCTTTTAAATATAAAACAAATTTATTAATCAATTTTAACAAAATTAAAAATGAAAAAAAAATGAAAAATAATAAAATACATCAATTCAAATCTAATTCATTTTGAACAAGAACACACAAGAACACAATCACCTATTTAGACGTCAACACAAGAACATAAAGCACAAACCCAGAACCAAACACAAACTCAAATTTAGACATTAACACATGATCACAAACATAAAGAACACAATAACTTACATAAATCTCCCAGCCAACCTATAGCAAATAAACCCAACTACTCCAATAGAACCCAAATCTAAAAACTCCAAAAAACTCAATACAAAACCCACCACCTTATCGATTGAACCCAGATCTAAAGCCACCACGAAAGTAGCTTCTCGATCTCTCTACCTGTCATCACACTCTCAAATTGTGACCAAAGCCCAGCTCTCTTCTAAACTCGAGCCATGTCTCACCGAGTCTCTCTACTCTCAAACCATAGAAACCACTCTCCGATCAACAAGCTAAAAGCACCTTGAACGACGTGTGAACCACAAAAGGGGGATGTAGAGGTGAAAGGTCTCACGGATCTGCCAAGAACCAAGACAATGGTGGCACATGGACCTACACGCGGTGGCGCGTGAACAAGTGTGTGCATAACTAAGGGTAAGAGCTTGATTTATGTGTTTGTGTGCTCAGTGTTGTGAGGCTTTGTAAAACATGTAAGTATGTGTGTGTGAAGCAGAGAGTCACAGAATGTATGTGTGTATGTGAGACAAAGAGATGCTATCAGAGGAAAGAAACAGAGAAAAGGGAGAGGGTTTCGGGTTACAAGTTAAACCTAGATCTAATGCCTTCGAACCTAGATCTGCCTAGATTTGCTTCGAGTTGGCTTCAATTCGAACTCAGATCTAATGATTTTGAACCCAGATTTGGTTCGTGTTGACTTCGATTTGGTTCATAATGCTAAGATCTTCGTTTGTTCCAATTTTTGCAGTTGGTTTTCTCTTTTTCCTATTGAAGATCGGAGCATCAACAAAAATTCTGACAAAAATGGCCACCGTATATGCTGGAAAACCGACCTTAGGTGCTCTTGATTAACCCCGGTCAAAGCAAAACTGCCAACAACAGTTCGGTGATGAAAGTGCCCAAATATTTTCCCAATTTGTGTTTGTTATTGTGTTCTATTGAGTTTTTTTGGAGTTTTTAGATTTGGGTTCTATTGGAGTATTTGGGTTTATTTGCTATGGGTTGGCTGGGAGATTTATGTATTTTATTGTGTTCTCTGTGTTTGTGATCATGTGTTAATGCTTAAATTTGAGTTTGTGTTTTTTGTGTTTGGTTCTGGGTTTGTACTTTATGTTCTTGTGTTGATGTTTAAATATGTGATTGTGTTCTTGTTCAAAATGAATTAGATCTGAATTGATCTATTTTATTGTTTTTAATTTTTTTTTCATTTTTAATTTTGTTAAAATTGATTAATAATTTTTTTTTTAATATTTAGAAGCTGACATGGCATTTTTTTAATGCCAATTAAAATTTTTTATTATATTTTAATTGGCCACGTCAGCATCAGTTTGCTACCTAAGCAATTTCCGTTGGTGGGCTAACGGAAAGGACCAAAATGGAATGCGTTAATTGATTTAGGGACTAAAAGTGGTAAAATTAAAATTGAGGGACTAAAATGAAAAAAAGCCAAAATGTAGGGACTAAAAGTGCATTTACGCCAATTTTTTTTTTTTATAGTGGGTTGGGTTGGGTTTGGGTCATAAAATTACAAACCCGCCAAACCCGACCTGACCCATCCATATTTTAATACATGTTTAAAATATATTATATGTTTAATAATTTTTTTAAAAAAAAAAACCAGCTGTAGAGCATTTCCTCGGTTCCTGCTGTCATATATAATATAAAATCCTATTAGTTCTTTTAATACTAGTATATATTTAAATATATTATATAATTAATAAAAAAAAATTAAAAATTTTAGATATATTTTGTTTATAACTAAGTTAGGAACTCATTTATATTTTGTTTATAAGTGAATTAGGATACTAGTTCATTTATATTTTGTTTATCAACTCATTTGGATACTTAAATATATTTTGTTTACAACTAAGTTGGAATATTAGTTTATACATTAATGTATATTTTGTTTATCAACTTAGGTGCCAAGTGTGATATATTTTTTATTCTGCTCAATTTAATAATAATAGCAATAAAAAAAATTGTTTAACCCATGGGTTCAACCTGACCCAACCCAACCCATGTGGGTTGGGTTGGGTTGGACTTATGTGGTAGGTTGAATTTTTTTTGACCCACCATGGTGGGTTGGGTCAAAAAATCCCAACTCGACCCATGCACACCCCTACGTGACACCAAGAAGCATGGCAACACCAGAATCTTCATTGCTTACATATTACTCCCCAACCTGTGAAGCTAGATTTTCCCCAAAGCTAACCGTACAGTTTTTGTCCAATGATTTAAATAAACTAACAGCAAAAACACATAACTCTAATCCTAAACTAACTTTTGGGGCTGATTTGGCAAAATAAAACACGTTAGCATATATGTGTCACTTAACAGCAAAAACTAACTGTGGGGTGAATTGCTAACGAAACCTTAAGGTGTAAAATCAAAGTTCTGAAACTTTGGGGTGCAAAATCCAAGCAACCCCAAACTTTAGGAGTGTAATTTACAATTTACCCTTTTTTTTAACTTATTTTAATTTTTTTCAAATCTTATATAAAAAAAAAAAAAAAACACTTCTACTCTTTTCTGGATCACTCATCTTCTTTGCCCTTCTCTTCACTCATCTATTAGATTATATCCTATTAATTATGAAGCTAATGCAATCATTTATATGCCTAGAGCCTTAATAAGTAAATTCTATTAATAAATTTTTAAATTTTTAAATAAACTGTCTAAGCAACCCAACAAACCCACTCGTCGTAGCTCGATCTGACTCCTCCAATGATAGGCACCGAGTCTTTGCCCTTTGAAACCAATTCCAGTGGGTTGAGTGGAAGGTTTTCTCTTCTAAAACTTAAGCCACCCAACTCGACTAAGAAACCCTTCAAATTAAGGCCAAATCTACCAAAATCAGGCAATGATGAGGCCTCCTTCACCCAGTTCATGCCATTTTTGGCCATCCTCCGCTCAAATCCTCTTAAATTCTACAACGTCATGCTCTCCTCAACTTAGCCTAACAACGTTGGGCTTTCCTTCGCTCAGTTCTAACAATGTCTTGTTCTCCTCCGCTTAGATCCGGTGAAGATTTACAAATTGCCGCCCACTGCCACTCCTTTATTGATTTTGTCTGAACTGAACAATCATCCGCCCAAGCCTAATCCAACTTGACCCGTGGTGATTAGAGATCAATGATGGGTCTCATCATTTTCCTCCTAGCTTGAGTGGGTCGGTTTCAGGTTGAGTCCAAAACCAACCCGTGGATAGCCCTTGCTTTAAACATCTACTAACCTTACATCATATTTAGGTGTTCATAAAAGAAAGAAATGAATATATAGAATATATAATAATAGAAAGGAAGTAAATATTTATTTGTCTCTTGTTTTGATATTTTAAAGGAAAGGAATGCAATGAAATGTAATATTGTTTGAGCTTAATGAGAGAAATGAGATGAGAGAAACTGCCACCTTGTCTATAAATATGGGAAGAGTGGCTGATTTTAAAATGATAAATTCTGTTAAGTGTGAAAATTCAAAAATTTGAACATTAGAGGGCAAAATCAAAATGACTCCAAGCTTTAAAATTATAAATTGCAATTTAGTCAAAGTATGTTTTAACTTAAAATCGTACGTTTGTTTACGCATTCAATTTATGTTCAAATGTAATTGTATTTTACATAATTGTTTAAAATAAAATAAAAATAACGTAAGTAAACATTCTGTTGAAACCGTAGGTTGAGAATTGAGAGTGAGACAAGCGGTCATGGGCCAAAGCAAAGTCTTGGACAAACATTGCTAGTGACATTGGGGATAAGAACTTTCTTCATCTAGCATACCCATGTATCTGGTATTAGCCTAGAGTTATTGACTTCCAACCATTGACGCATTTACATTAAGATGGAAAAGTCAAAGAAAATTTTAAGTTCCAATTTCATCAAAATCTCTTCTAGAATTGGGTAATTTCCAAGAACTGAGACCCAGCTACTGGGACATCTCCTCTTGGGTAATTTTTGCAGTCATGTTTCTAAAATAGAACCAGATAATGTTGTAATCTCTCCAAGCAGCTATGGCATTTCTTTGAGCTTTAATAAGTTAGTGTTTTTCCTGGATTTGCTAACAGAACAAGATCTTTCAAGATATATATATATATATATATATATATATATTTTCCCTAAATAAGATCTTTGAAGATAATGTACAATTAAAATGGAACCAAAAAGATGACTTGCTATATAAGTGTTTGAGAACAATATAAACCACTTGGCACAGAACGTGGTGGATCACATTCACTAGTCCCACAGAATTAATTTAAAACCCTATTTTACTTTGCAATATGCACCAAGTGAAACACAAAATAACATTATCATTAAAAAAGTTTCTCTTTCTATTCACATCAAATAAAATTCAGTACAATAACTTTATAAAATGTTCTTTTTCTTCTAGCCCAACTAATAAAAACTTGTTTATATATATAAAAAAAAAATTAATTAATATCTCAATATGATAATAAAAAAATAATTATAAAATAAACACCATAAACTTCTTATCAAAAAAAAAAAAAAAAAAAAACCATAAACTTAAAATTTTACCATATTTATATATATAAAAAAATGATTATCCTCACACACCCACTAAAAAATAAAAATAAGAAAGGGAAAAGTTTTTCTTGACAGGACAAACATTGGAAATTTTAGTAGAACTTTCTGCCGCGTAAGCAACACGCCATATTCCTGTACCTTTTGGTTTGTTTTTCCATACGTACAGCTTGTTATTTCAATCTGTTCACACGCAACGCAGCCACAATCAAAAAGCAAGGAAAAAGAAAAGTAAACTGATTACATTAATAAATATAAAAGTGTTCATGAAAAATCCCATTAATTTTGGGAGTGGGGGTGGGGGTGGGAGTGGGAGTAACATAAGTGATCTTTGACTGTTGCTTCATCCTCTACCGACGTGGACAGTGACCCACCTTCTCGGGTCAAAGCACGTGAGCCTATTAGATCTACTAATTAGTGAGACTAATATATATATTTGTTTCCGCTCTCATATAATAGATTCTTCTCCCACATGACAAAGAGAATGCGAAAAATAAACTTTTCGGTATTAAGATAACACTTTCCTATTAATTAAACAAAATCCTTAAAAATTTTCAATTATTGAAATATAATCAACAGAGCCATAATCGATTTTTTTTTAAAGTGCAAAAATATTTTGCTCAATGTATGCTTTTCTTATGTCTTTGTGTTTGTTCTAGATTGGACAATATGGATAAATTTATTTTAAAATAAGTTGGATAAAAATCCAAATAAAATGAGCTTTATTTTGGAAAAAAGATGTACATACCGACGTGAAGGTTATGCTACCTTAAATAGGGATAAAACCTAATTGAGGCCAAGTTGTATGCAAGTCCATGAAAAGGATTCGGACTGAGTCAAAATT
Source organism: Quercus ilex subsp. ballota (assembly GCA_032727855.1). NCBI lineage: Eukaryota > Viridiplantae > Streptophyta > Magnoliopsida > Fagales > Fagaceae > Quercus > Quercus ilex. Next base: position 51,493,886 of record CM064908.1, read on the forward strand.
AATAAGCTTTTATATATCTTGGGAGTATTATAAAAACTACAGCTAGAAGACCCAAATATTAATTATTTTTGTTTTGGAGAAGCAAGAAGCAAGCAATAATGAGTTTCACTTGAGCCACTAGGCTGTAAAGTTGGGCAGGTATTCGTTCGTGTTAACTACAGGTTGCTTTTGTTGACTAAGAAAAGCATCATTGGTCATTTTTATTGGGTTGAGAGGCTGTGTTGTGTCAGATAAAATTTAAAAAAAAAAAAAAAAAATTTAATTCTGTGGGGGTTGTGACTTGTGAGTGAGACTTGAAAATGATCGAGAACCACATTTTTTACTTTTCATACAATTTCAAGCAAGTCTCCTCCCCTGTTGTTTATTTTCCAATCTCACACTTATTAAAATTAAACCCGGCTTTCTCTTTGTAATTGTAATTGTAGCTAGACTCATATAATTGTTTTGGACCCACGCACAAATTGAATCAATTAATGGGTCTCACTGAATTTGACTTGATCATTGGAATGGAATAGATCGAATAGTTTGTTGTTTGTTGAAGCTGGGTTAGAGATTTGGACCAATTCAATCTCAATAGTGCGTTCCAGGATTGAAATAGTTTGATGATTTTTTTGTTGGTGCCTCCAACGCCGCCTTGACCATTGTAAGCACTTGGGATCAATATCTTTAGCAGAGAGGAGTTGGAGAAAGTCATTACAACAACTAATAAAACTTCTGAGAAATGATTCCAAGAAGAAGGTTAATAATAAGTGTAAGAGGGTGATTGGATCGATGGAGGAGGTAGCAGATATATAGATTCCGGAGTATTCAAATCTTGGATCTTAATTTAGTCACATATTATCAAAGGTTCTCAATTTGATTCTCACTGATTCCATTTCTTATGTCACTTGGATCCAATTTTTTTATTGATAGATCATGATTTAAGTAAGATTAAATATTAAAATAAAATGACATTTCATTTAATGACAACATTGCCAAAATATCATCACCCTCAAGTCCTAGACTAATATCAAGGTACGAGACAATTAAAAATAGCCCTACTAATATAAACTTTACCCCAATTCTTCTATTGGAGCAACTCTTTAATTATGAGAAGGTGATATTACGTGTCCATTTCATAGAACAAATTTCTCACGGCAAGGTAGTGTGACTCAATGCCTAAGAGAGGTTTGCTCTATGAAGTGGGCTTATGAAATACTTTCTTGAATCTCAACATATGACACCTAATTTTGTAGTTAGGCTATTTCTTGAGAATATTTTAATCTTCTGTCTCATTTGTAGGACTTTTTTTTTTCTTTTTTTCTTTTAATTTTTGTTTGTTGTTGTTGTGATTAATTTAATTTAATTTAATTTTTATTTTTGTAGAGAAAGATGCTTATGTTGGAATTGTAATGTTGTGTGGTTGCGACTCCATCACCCATTCAGTATCGATGTGATATATAACGTGATTGTACTTTTATTTTTTATTTTTTTATTATTATTTTTATCTACAAACCGTGCATAAAACATAAGGCTAAGCAGGTTATAAAATACGTTTTGTTTATTTATTATTATTATTATTACTATTATTTTCCTAAATAAGAGAAATAAAAAATTACTAGAAGAAGATGATGTTGCCGACATGGCACGCATAAACGCAATGTTGGAAAGTCAAAAAAAATTTGGCAACTTGGATGTTGCAACATGACAATATATACGCAAAGACATATTGTTTTTGTTTTCTTCTGTTGCAGATATGCACTCATCGATCTCAGTCAATCATCATCTAATACTAGTTGTCAATCAAATACATTAAACATGGATTTTATTTATTTATTTATTTTTGTGTAGAACAATCAACTATGTTCATCATGGAGGAGACCTGATCGATGCACACATTTCGAGGTCAACCAAGTCAATAGAAATTATCTTTCTTTCTAATTTTCTTTTTGCACACCCTGGGCTCCATAATTACTCTTCTTTCTTTTATTCATTTAAAAAAAAAAAATAAAACTGGATGTTTCGGTTGCAAATATTAACAAGTACAATTCAATTAAGCCATAAAATGTATTTACTCTTCGCTACAAAGTACAATAAACAATGTTTATAATGCATTGCTGTTTCAACCTATAATCGTAAAGCATGTTATTAGCGTATTGACTAACACTATAAAATGTATTATATTAATCATATTATTATCATTTTTTAAACATTAGATTAAAAAATTAAAATTTTAAAAAATAATGTGATTGTTGTGATACCAACAAATCACAGTCAATTTTTTCCTAATATTTTATAGTTAAACTGTTAATAATTTTATTTAGTATGTGGTGTTAACTTAATTGTATAGAATACGGGAGAAGTAGGCAAGTTGATGTCTTTGGTATTTTCAAACAATCAATTAATTTTTTTTTTTTTTTTTGGTTGAGATTTTTAGTCTATGACGTCTGCTCCTGATGATAGCTCTAAGACATCAATCAGTTTTTAGTATAGGCGAGAATTAAAACTCAAATCTCTTATTCAACCATCAGAGACTTTACTAGTTGAGTTATCTGAAATTCACTGCAATCAATTAATTAAACTAGGCGTGCTTTTTTTTGGCACTTTAAACAAAGATTAATTTGAGGGTATTGACCGGCGTGGGTTTATACCAACCATCATTTGGGCCCATGAAGAAGCCTTTGTTTTCATGGTCTTATCGCATTTTTAATAGTTTCAAATATATATAAACCTGAATCATGAATTAATTTTTATTTTTATGTATCTTATATCATATCGTATCATGTACAGTAAGATTCTTAAACACTCAATAAAATTTATAAAAATTTATAGATATAAATATATAAAGAGTATATTCATTATAAATTTTGAATATATTCAACTAATAGCTAATTTATTCATCACTTATGTAATAATATTTAACAAACTAACTAAATAAATCAAACTTGTATGTGTTTATAAAATATACATTTACCATCACATATTCTTGGTGCGAAAGTCACTCTACAAGTATAAGTGCTTGTGGAGTGTGGGGGGAAAAGAGCCGAAGTTCAAATCTTTAGGAGGAAGCTTCACACACATATACACTTAGATTTGGTTAGAGTAGAATTTCTATTTTGTATAAAAAATAAAGTAAAATACACATTCAAATTGATTAAACTCAAAAGTGATATACATTACAAATGACCTAAAATAATAATTATTTTTTTCATCATATTGCCTAATCAACTCAATCTAAGTTAATGTGTTTGGAAATTTGTAAAATAAAACACTTCATTTGGAAATCTGTTTCAAATTCTTTACCTACAAAATCCAATCTTGTCAATAGAAAATTTCTGCAAGACCCGGTGTGTCATTTATGCTCATCAGCACCTGAGAATGAGGTTCATGCTCTGTGGGGTTGTGAAAAAATAAGACATATCTGGTCTCAAGACTTTGGCTGGGTGTATCGGAGAGCAGCAGTAGATTTTTCCTTCAAGGACCTGGTTGAAAAAATAAGGGAAAAGCCTCAGACTTTGGCACTCTTTGCTATCACAACTTAGGCAATTTGGCGCAATAGAAACAAGTCTCAATTGCAGGAATACTCGATGCTGCTGGATAGAATTGCTACTCACGATAAAGACTATATCCGAAATTTGAAGAGCCTGGAATATAGCCACCCACGAACACAGAGCAGAGTTAGCAAAAAATGGAATCCTCCACCACTGAATTCATACAAAACCAACTTTGATAGGGCTATGTTCAATGAGTCAAGTGAAACGGGGATTGGTGTTGTTATCAGAAATTTTAAGGGAGAAATCATGGTGGCACTTTCAAAAAAAATTCAAAAACCACAATCTATTGTGGCCTTAAAGATGCTAGCTGCCAGAAGGGCAGCCTTCTTTGCTCGTGAATGTGGTATTCAACAATCCTCATTTGAGGGAGATTCTGAGATTGTGATAAATTCTTTAAGACATGGAGAGTTGCTGCATTCCCCTACTGGTTATATTTTAAAATACACAATGTCTTATTTAAGCTCTCTTTAGAGCTTTTCCTTCCCTCATGTGGGTAGACAAAGCAACTCCGTTGCCCATGCCTTAGCCCAAAGAGCAAGGCTTTCTTTTCCTATTGTATTCTGGATGGAGTCTGTTCCTCCAGACAAAAACTTTTTTGTTATGTTGGATATTTCGTCCATTGAGTAATAAAGTTTACACGAGTAGGGGGACAAACTGATCCGCGGCCCAAGAATGACCTAGACTATGGCCTAATAAGCCTACTACAATAGATTTGTTAGAGAATGAGTTGGATATTGATCACTTAATAAGTTAACATTAATCACAATGAGAAAAGATGCCAATGAGATGACTTAGACCACAAATTATGAAGAAAAAAGGATCCTCGGCCAGGCCCGAAAAATGTCTGTTTTATATATATATGTATTTCTTACTTCTTTGAACAAATATTTCAGTTCTTCATTACAAAGCTCTTTTTTCTCTCATTTTTCCTCTTTTTTTGGGATCCCCTCCCGTGAGGATCTTCATTTTTATTTTATATTTACACATAGATTATCTTATTCCTACACCTGGAGGGCTGAGATCGCATTCCTAGGACTTTTGTCTCATTTGGAATGTACTAGTAAGCTTCTGCAGTGCAATCTGAGCTGTGCCACCATTGTTCATAGTCATTTCCTCTTTAATGCGGCTAGAGGAGTAGTTGTCTTGTATTTAATATGGAGGGGATAGCTTTTACACCTTTCTCCTTTCATCCCCCTAGTAACTCATGCCGAGTCTACTTTCTTCCCTCTGTGATATTTTAACTTCATGCGCTTCTCATGGTTACTGCTCGACCCCAAGGTCAGCTAATGCTCGTCTCATGGTTAACCAATGCTCGTCCCCGAGGTCCGAGATGCGTCCTCGGAAATAATCTTGGCAGTCCATTTAAATGGGATTAGGGATCCTCGTCCACATAATAGCCCCCAAGAACCTCATTTTTCACTCCTAACCAGGAAAGATGAGGTTTTGGTCAAAAAAGTCATTGACAAGGGTACACTCGTAAATAGGTTCCCTCCATGAACACGTCTTTTCAACTGACTACGAGACGCTCCTAACACTTCGGAATCCCAAACTCCGCAATAAATGCAACTGACTGCCCCCTGTTTCCCACATTCTATGGTGAGATCCTGATCGAATGGCTCAAAATTTACTAGTGGAAGGGGCAGGAAGATTACCGCTCCCTCTTTTCCCAGTCTTTATATAGAGAGAGATGTAAAGCCCCTCTCTCTATTTTGTCTCCCTAGAAGTAGAAAAGAATTCAAACACGCTCCTTTCACCTAATAACTTTGCCCGAGGAGCTTTTTCTTCCCTAAACTCATAAGTATGTACTTTTGTTAACCAGAGTTCTTCCCTTACTCTTTTACACTAGTTGATTTTTTCTTTTTCCCAAATGGGTAGATTTTTTAGTTTGGTTGAGACTCCTCAAAACTGAGAGGAGTTTAAGAAATACTATGGGATTCCCAACAATGTGTCCATACGACACTAAAACTAGGGTGAATGGCATGAGAAAAGGCCTACTGATGCAGTTGTAATCATATGATTGCCTTCCTTGAAGTAAAGAAACACTATGGGATTCCAACAATGTGTCCGTACGACACTACAACTAGGGTGAATGGCATGAGAGGAGGCCTACTGGTACAATTGTAATTCCTATGATTGCCTTCATTAAAGGAGGTATGAGGATTCCTATGGGTGGAGTTACTAGGGATTTTTTAAATCTTTTTAGATTGTGTCCCACCCAATGCGTTCCCAACATGTTTAGAATATTAGGTAGTTTGGATGCCCTAAATGAAAAATTGGGTATACAACTTACCCATCACAACGTGAATTGGTTGTATAGTTGTCAAAAAGGTGCCGATTGGGGGGGGGGGGGGGGTGGGCTACTACCTAAAAACTAGGGTTCCTGTCGTTAGACTTATCTCTTGTCTCCCAGAGACGAACAAAGGCATGGACGATGACTTTCTCATCGTTTTGGGGAAGTGGCATGACGGACTCCATTGCCCTACCAAGGACGGAACCCCAGGTGGGATGGCTTAGGGAAACTTAATAAAAATTAGTGTTAGCTTAGGAAACTATAAACTACCTTTTTAAGTGCCATTTCACCATTTTACCTTTACATGTGTTCATTTGTCTTTCACTTGTTCAGACCTAGGCTTGTTCGAGCTGTAAACTAATCTTAGCTCTTAATTTTTTTTTTTTAGAGAAAAAAGCACTGCCAAAAGACGAAGTCTGGTGAACTTTGAATTACTGAACTGAGTCCTAAGATCCAAAATTTTCTTGCACAAGGACGGCTAGCTTCGTGCAGTACACGTGATCCTAGGCTTCACCCCTATATCCAACTGCTTCCAAACATCCAAGCACGTGATCAAGGCCCGAGACTCCCGCCTCGCTTTAGTTGATGGCCATTGAAGGTTTTATTGGCAAACCTCCTCCAGAGGGAGCACAAATAGTCGAGCTCTCTACCTTCAAAGATCTTGATCCCGTAGAACTTCTTGTTCCTAAGAATCCTCAACCTGTCATAAAAGAGATCACCTCCTCGGATGAAGGAGAGGAGACAGAAACAGAAGACATCATCTTGGAGGAAGACACTAAAAATCCTATCCGAGACGAGGATTTTGAAATCTTCTACCACACACACGCATCCGAGGAGGAGGCATTCAACCCCTAGCTAACTACAGCTCTAGTCAGTGAGGACTAAGAGGACACCGAAGTACCAAAAGGCATGATGATATAGAAAAGGCTACCAGACTTGCTTTCTCTACTTGAATCCCATGCTGGAACCATAGTTCCCGAGGTTTCAGTTATTCCCAGGCCTCCAACTCCAGTTATTCATGCCCTTGTCCAGATAGAGCCAGCTGATAAAAAGCGAAAGAGGGAGGGTAAGGGAGTTGTAGAAGAGGGCGAAGTTCAGGAGGAAACTCCCCCAGAGCCCACTAAAGTGGTCAAAGTGACCTATGCCCAACAAAGAAAAGGTGTGGAAAGCTCAAGCACTGCCATTGAGCGCAAGTCTAAGGTTCCAATCTGGAACCCTACCTTTGATTTGGACGACTCGCCTTTTCGGGAGGATGCTTCCATCAACGACTTTGACGGTGGAAGAGCAGGCTACATAGCCAATACCGTTGAACAAGCCCTTCTTCTCCTAAGGGACATAGACGAGCTTCGAAACTTAAAGAAGCACGAACTTTTCCTGTCCGTGAAGAGGGACTTAGCCTTGGTAAAGTTTCCCTACCCTCATTATATATATATATATATATTGTTTTTTTTTTTGTTTTTTACCTTCAAAATCCTTTCTTTGCATACTTTTTCACTGACTTTTATGCTAATTATCCACCTACAGGCTACCCAAGCTGCATATGTAGCGGAGGAGTGGGTTGACCAAGCGTTTAGGGATGTGAAAGAGGAGGAATTTAAGTGCTTGGCTATGCAAAAATCTCAAGTTATGACAGATAGAAAGCTAAAAGAGACCCTTCTTAAGCTGGGGGAGTGTGATAAGGCCAGGAAGAGTGCTGAGGCTTCTATTGAAAACTTAGAGAGGCAAGCTTGGAAGCAGCTTATGCAGTTGAGGGAAGCTGAGAGTCAACTCTCTATCGCTAGGATAACCATCACCTAGCTAAAAAAGGAACTTGTCAAGAAGGACAAGGAGTTGGAAAGAGGCCCACCTCAAATCCCAACTCCTCGTTGTGTGCTGCAGCTTTTACCTCCAAACTTGGATTGAGGCTTTGAACGCTGTTGAAGTAGACCCCAACTCCGAGTTGAGGAACCCTGAGAAGGCCTTTTACCCTCTAGCTATCAGAGCTCGTCTTTTCAGCCAGCCTTTTGTTAGCACCTCTACCTCAGCTCCTAGGGGTTCCACTAAGAAGCCTCATGCCAAGTCCAACGTTGCTGCTCCCGCCCAAACCAAGTCTACCGAGCAGCAATCCAAAACCACTGCTCCTGCTAAGGCCAAATCCACTAAGCTGCTGCCCCTCACCACTGCACCTGCAAAGCCCAAGTAGATTGAGCTAGCCACTTCCAAGCCTAGTACTGCCACTACCCAGAGCATTGAGGTGGGAGCCAAGGCACCTCCAATAGTAGAAGATCTCTCCAAGAGCGCCCCATTGACCTCAGTCTCCTCGTGCCCTAACTTCAGTTGCTGAAGTGCAACCTAGTACAGGGCTAGAGGCATAGAAGACTTCCCAAGCTTAAAGAATGTGGATTCCCATGCTATTTTGTTATTTTTATAGTTGTTTGTTAGTTATTTTTATTTTTTCTTTTTTTAAACAGAAGGTATTTTGTTCTTACTTCCCTTCTTTGTCCTATGTATCTTTTGAAGCATGGATTAATGGGAAAATCTTATTGGTTTTTTGTCATTTCATCCCTGTACTTACATTTTTATAATCTTAAGCTCTATTTATCATATTCTCGTATAAAGAAATGCTTACACTAAGTGTTAATTTCCCAAGGTATGTGGTCCAAAGAACCAAACATAACCAAGGTTCTGTTTAGTACTTAAACGAATAATGGAGAGCATTAATTTACCCAAGGTATGTACTCTGAGGAACCAAACATGACCGAGGTTCTATTTAATACTTAAATGAATAATGGAGAGCATTAATATAAAATTGTTGAAATGGAAGCTGGCATAACTACCCCTCATTAATAGTAGTACTTTCGAAGGTTATTTACATTTCACAGATGTGGTACAACATTTTTGTAAGGTTGAATTTATTCAACCTATAAAGTTGTGATTTACAACTATTTTGTGTTAGCTTTAATTCCATGCCAAATTTGATTCTAATTATGTTCAATCTTTTGTATCCTGTATTTTATGTGGGATTTTATTGTAAGAGTTGTGTGTGTGAGAGAGAGTGTGAAGACTCAGCATATGACTGGAATGCGAAGAGTATGACAGATGGTGATAGTTGGTTTTCATGAGTGTCTCGCGGGTAAAGCCTTCTCGCGAGATACCCGCAAAACATTTTGTTTTGCTATTCTGTCATATCTGCTCCATTACATCCTCACCCACACTATATATACCATCATTACCCATATATTGAAAGGTGTGCTTTTCAGAGAGAAAACCCTAGCCACAAAACCTTTGAGAGTTAGAGATTGTCATACCCACAATTCTCTACATAATCCATTGTGGTTTTCCTCAACTCCTACCTTTTCATTTCCAAATCCTTGAGAGGTTGATAGCCCAAACACTTACCACACCCATCCTGAGTGTAAAGTGAGGTTTTGGTGCTGTTGGGAAGCATTGGAAGAAGCTATTTGTTTGGTGGATGCAATCGGGCTGAATTGCGTGATCTGGAGAGCTAGAGAAGACAAGGCTTGGTGAAGTCAGTTGGTAGCAGGAGCTTGGAGGGCTTGAGTACATGGGGTAGACTAGGCTTGGAAGGTCTTTTGTTATTCGTGTACTCCAACTTATTCTCTAGTGGATCAATTTATTGCTTGGAGGACGGCAGTGAGGTTTTTTGCCGAGTACTTCGGTTTCCTCTTTGATAACACATCGGCGTGTTATCTTGTGTTTGCATTCTTCTTCCCTACTCTTTTAGCTTTCATTTTACTGCTGTGATTTGATGAATATGGCTTAGAGTAGTTTTATTTTTTGTTCGCTCGCATTTACTCTATTCCACACTTAGTTTAAGTTAGAGTAAAATCAACCGAGCCGTAAGTTTTAATTTGGGGGTCTAAACAGCTCTTGTGTTTTCACACAATTTCGAGCTCTCAATTGGTAATAGAGCGGGTACACTTGCTGTGGTTTCATTACCTAAGTGTGATCTTAGACCTTTTTTGAGATGGATCGATCTCAATTGCTCAATGCTTCTCTATACTTTGATGGGAGCAATTATGCATTTTGGAAAGTCTGTATGAGGCCATTCCTTTGTTCTATCGATGATAGTGTTTGGGACGCTGTCGAGATAGGATGGACTAGGCTGAAGGCCGCCAAATTCGAATGGGATAAGGCAGCACTTGCGGCAGCTAATGCTAAGAGCAAGGCTTTAAATGCTATTTTCTGTGGTGTTTCTCCTGACGAATTTCACAAGATCTCTCATGTCACAATTGCCAAGGAGGCGTGACAAATCTTGGAGATGACCTATGAAGGCACCAAGAAGGTGAAGGACACCAAGTTGCAAATGCTTACCACACGCTTCGAGGAGTTGAAGATGAGTGAAGACGTGTCATTCGACTCATTTTATGGGAAGCTAAATGAAGTGGTGATTGGGAAATTCAACTTGGGAGAAGAGACGGAGGACTCCAAGATTGTGAGGAAGATTCTACGATCATTGCTGGAGAGTTTCCGTGCAAAGGTTATTGCCATCGAAGAGAGCAAAGACGTTGATGAGACTAAAATTCAAGAACTCATCGGTTCTCTTCAAACCTATGAGCTATCTCTACCATCTCAAAGGAAGAGTAAATCTCTTGCTCTCAAGACAATCAATGAGAGATTGGATGCTCAAGACTCCTCAGATGAGGATGAGGTTGAAAAGGGTGTGGCATACCTTGCCAAGAACTTCCGTAAGTTCCTAAAGTTCAAGAGAGATGGAAAGTCTTTTGAGAAGTGCAAATTCTCAAAGTTCAAGAAGGACAAGAAAGACTTCAAGAAGAAGGATTTAAGAGATTCTTCGCCATTTGAAATGGTCACATGCTTTGAGTGCAAAGGACATGGGCATGTGAAGAAAGAATGCCCCACGTATTTGAAAGCAAAGGGTAAAGTCTTTGCAACTACCCTTAGTGACTCAGATGGTTCAAATTTTGACTCGGAAGAAAGCTGTGATGGAGAAGGAAATTACTCCGCATTTGTGACCATTGCACTTGTGGACTTCTCAAAAGATTTGAATGCACTAGTGGAAGAGCTCGGTGAGCACACCGAAGTGGCGTCAATGAGAGTTGGGAAGGAATCCGATGATAAAGGCGGAGAATGTGTCTATGAAGGAACAGCCGGATTGTAGGAGACTTATAACTCTCTTCTAGAGAAGTCCGGAGAGTATGCTAGAGTAGCTAAAGCAGCCATCAGGAAAATGAAGAAGGCTGAGCAAGACTACAAGAGCATACTCATGAGGTACAAAGAAACGAAGTGTGAAGTTGAGGCACTGAATGGAGAACTAACCGAAGCCTACTATAAGATCAAGTTTCTGGAGCTTAAAGTGATTCAAGCTAATGCCAAAATGGAGCGAGTTGCTTCTAAGAAGCTTGACAAAGTGCTTGCACATCAAAAGCCTTTTTCTGACAAAAGTGGCTTAAGATATTCCAGAGCGAGTAGTTCAAGTGTCAATGTGTCCAAGGAAATGAAATTTGTTAAAGCTAAGGAACCAATGGTAGCAACTCCAAGTGTTGAGAATGTAAAAGTGAGAAGAAGCCAAATGGAATTGCTCAAAAGGTTTTAACAAAACCTCAAAATCCATTTGTGGCCAAACCCAAGGCTAAAGGGAAGTCGCTCTCAAAGTCTTAAAGAGGTCCTTAAGTTCAACACTTCTGCCACCATTGTGGAGTTCGAGGACACACAAGACCTAACTGCTATAAACTTCAAGCATTGAAGAAAGCGAATTCTCAAAGGCTAAGAGGACAAGGAAAAGGGAATTGGAACACCAAGCAATCAAAAGGGTGAGAAGCTGATTCAAGTTTTGGTGATGTGATAAAGATAATAGACACCATCACCTCTTGTTTGGCAACCTTCAGCCAAAGGTTTGAGAATCACAGCTCTAGTACCCAATCCTCTAGGGATATCACCCCAAACGCACGTGCTGTGTGGGTGAAGAAGGGTACACATGCATCAGCATTAGACCATGTCCATGCATCAATTCTTCCTATATGGTGTGACATTGATTTGGTTGTTTGCTTATGTTTCCCATTTTAGCATGTTTCTTTTCAAGTTTGTTTTGTAGTTGTTATTTTTGTTGATCTTACTTTACATGTTCTGTTTTTGAGTGAGTTGAAAAATTCAAAAACCCATAAAAATTGAAAAATCTATAAAAAGTTTGATCACTTGTGTTGTGTATATCACCTGTGAGTTTAGCCTAGTACCTTCGTACTAATAGCGTAGTGCATTTACGAGCTTAGCTTGTTATGTATGCACATTTATCTTAGTGCTTAGGAAGCAATTTAGAGATGACCAATTTATTTGGTTGATGCAATGGGCTTATTGCAGGATCCGGAAAGCTAAAGAAGACACGGTTAAGCTTAACCTTGTTGGAGCAAGAAGCTTGGAAGGCTTAGGTGCATTAGGTAGATTAGGCTTGGAGGGTCTATTGCTATTCATGTATCCTAACTTTATTCTTTAGTGGATCATTTTACCGCTTGGAAGGCAGCGGAGAGGTTTTTCATCGAGTTCTTCGGTTTTCTCGTTGATAACATGTGCCGGTGTTATATTTGTGTTTGCATCTTTCTAATCCTTATTCTTTACCTTTAATTGCTGTTGTGTTATGATTAATTATGGTTTAGAGTAGTTTGTATATTTGGGTATTGCTTGTACTTATTATTCTGCACATATATTGTTTGAGTATAAGCTATTGTTGGTTATTTTGAAATTTGGGGTCTAAACATTCACTAGTGTTTTATACACCAAGTGAACTTTCAATTTTCATCTAGATCCTCCAAAAATTAGGCACTTATCCTAGCCACCGAAGTGATGCGATATGACCCTTCCTAATTGGGCCCTAACTTTTCCCATGATGGATTCTTTGTAGTACCTACCACCTTTCTCAGCACTAGATTTCCTGGGGCTAATGGCCTTGCTCTCACCTTGGTATCATACCCTTATTTGAGCTTCTGCTGATAATACGCCATTTGAACCATGGCTGCCTCCCTTTGTTCATCAACCAAGTCTAGGCTTGTTTCCAACAACTGATCGTTACTATCTGGGGTGAATAAGCTCGTTCTTAGTGTTGAGAACCTATACTCTAGGGGGATCACAGCTTCAGATTCATAGGTTATTGAGAAGGGTGTTTCCCTCATTGACCGACAAGGAGTACTCTGGTATGTCCAAAGTACGTGTGGTAGCTCCTCTACCCATCTACCTTTTGCATCATCTAATCTCTTCTTGAGCCCATTTACTATAACTTTGTTAACTGCTTCAGCTTACCCATTCCCTCGTGGATAGGCTGGAGTTGAATATCTGTTTCTAATGCCCATCTTATAGCAATATCTTCTGAATGCTTTACAATCAAATTGAAGCCCATTGTCTGAGATGAGGGTGTGAGGAATCCCAAATTGAGTAACAATATTCTTCTAAATGAATTTTTTTGCATCTATATCCTTGATGTTGGATAATGGCTCGGCCTCCACCCACTTCGTGAAGTAATCGATTCCGAACAGGAGCCATCTTTGATTTCCTACAGCTCTGGGAAATGACCCTACAATATCTAAACCTCACTGAGCAAATGGCCATGGACTAGACAAGGGATTGAGTACCCCCCTGGTTGATGGATATTTGGAGCAAACCTTTGGTATTGGTCACACTTTTTGACGTACTCTTGTGCTTCTTTCTGCATACTTGGCCACCAATACCCTTGAGTAAGAGTCCTATGTGATAACGACCTTTAATTCGCTGCACTGTCTACATAAAGTTTCCAGGGTATGGGCCCTTGTTGAGAAATTGTCTAAACTTGCTTCCCTCCTGAAATACAGTCCTTGTTTTCTGCCTCTCCTAGAGACTCAGCAAAGTCGGCCACCAAATCTGCATGGACTTGCCCTTTAATAGAGGTCTGAGGCATGTACTTTATGTTAAATGCTCCTAAGATCGTCCCCCACTTGGCAATTCTCCCTGTATAGTCAGCCTTTCAAAGCGACGACTGTAGAGGGAGTTAAGTTAAAACTACTACTGTATAAGCTTGAAAATAATAGGGTAGCTTTTGCGTAGCATGCACAACTACTAGAATGGCTTTTTCTAAGGGGAGATAACAAACTTCTGCCTTGTGCAATGATTTGCTCACATAATAGATTGGACGCTGTATTCCATTCTTTACCCTTACCAATACTAGACTAACTGCATGAGATGCCACGACGATGTAGGCAAAAAGGACTTCTTTCTCCTTGGGTTAAGACATAATGGGTGGTCGAGAAAGGTAGTCCTTCAATTGCTGAAAAGCTAAGGCACACTCTTCGTTCTACTTAAACCCTTTCCATTCATGCAGGAGTTGGAAAAGTGACCTACATCTATTTGTGAAACAAGAAATAAATCTGTTCAAGACTGCAATCATTCCTGTCAACTTTTGAACCTCCTTAGGATTCCGAGGAGGCTATAAGTCATTGATTGCCTTAATTAGATTAGGATTAACCTCAATCCCTCGATGGGTAACCATATAACCCAAAAACTTGCCTGAACTAATGCTGAAGGAGCATTTAGAGGCATTTAGTCTCAACTTATGCTTCTTTAGCACTTCAAAGACACTTCCGAGGTCATTCACATGCTTGGTCTCTACTTTACTTTTCACCACCATGTCATCAATATAGACTTCAATATTCTTGCCAAGCTGGGGTTCAAACATTCTTGTCATCATTCTCTGGTAAGCAGACATGGCATTCTTCAATCCAACTAGCATAATCTTGTAATGATAATTCTCGATGGGCGTTACAAAAGTAGTTTTCTCTTGGTCAGCCAAAGCTAATGGTATTTGGTGGTACCCCTGAAAAGCATCTAGAAAGCTCATTCAAAGATGACCAATTGTTGCGTCCACCAACTGGTCTATCCAATGTATCGGGAAAGGGTCCTTGGGGGTAAGCTTTGTTTAGATCTGTGAAATCCACACACACTCACCATTTTCCACTCTTCTTTTTTACCACTGCGGTATTGGCCAACTACTTTGGGTAAAAAACCTCTTTTATTGCCCCTGCACGCTTAAGTTTCACCACCTCTTCTTTAACAGGCTCGGAATGCACTTTAGAGTAGCACTGAGGTGGTTGTTTCTTGGGGATGATAGTTGGATTAACATTCAGATGATGACAAATGAAATCTAGATCCACCGCTAGAGCTTCATAAGCACTCTAAGCAAACACATCAACAGTCTTTCTAAGGAAGGCAACCAACTCTTCCTTCTCCTGTAGAGGCAATTGAACTCCCACCTGAAAATACTTATCATCATCACTATCTATAATAACTTTCTCTAACTCCTCGCATCTCGCCCCTTCAGCTGTAGCCTCTAAGGACATCCTCATTTCCTTTGGTTGCTATAAGGCCTTCTCTGTAGTGGCCAAGGATTCACCCTCAGATTGATATCTAATTGCTGCCACCTGGCATTGCCTGGCCATATCCTAACTTCCTACCAATTCCTCGACTTAATCCCCTGAAGGATACTTCACCTTTAAATGCAAAGTTGAAGAAACAACTCCTATGGCATGAAGTCAAGGCCTTGCCGTGATAATAGTATTGAGGGAATATGCATTCACCACAATGAAATTTACCTCAACCACCTTGGACCCTTCTTGGACGTGCAATCTGATCTGATCCCTTGGGATAACTGTTTTACCATCAAATCCTACCAAAGAGGAGGTATAGCTAGCCAAATCCTCGGGCTTCAACCTAAGCCCTTCATACAGATTAGGGTACATGATCCAAGCCCCGCTGCCCTGGTCCACCAAGATCCTCTTCACATTATACCCCCTATACTAATGGTAACCACCAAGGCATCATCATGCGGTTGAAAAGTTCCAACCTTATCCTCATCAGAGAAACTTAGAGCTGGTTGGACCTCTATCTTCACACGCTTAGAATTAGGGGTCAAATCATTAGCATGCGGTCTCACTATAGACATGACCCTTGATGGACACGAACCTGTCCGACTTGGGGCAGCAAGAATAACACTGATTGTTCCCAAGGGTGGTCTTGAGGAGGTCTCCTTCTGGTATGCTAACCTGGCTTGATTCCCCTGCCTAGTGGGTTGATACAGGAATTGATTCAATTTCCCAACCTTAACTAACTGCTCAAAGTAGTCACATAGGGTCCTACAATCTTCTGTAGTATGTCTTTAGTTCTAGTGGTACTGGCAATAAAGACTATGGTTTCGCTTCATGAGATCTCCTCCCATCTTATCTGGCCACTTGAAGTATGGCTCATTCTTTATCTTCCCTAGAATTTGATGTACAGGCTCCCTGAACACAGTGTTAACCACCTGGGCAGTAGTAGGCACTGCATGCATAGCAAAATCTCTTCTGGGCCGATTATTGTTGTACCTTTCTGACCTAAAATCTCTCAGTCTTGGGGAACTACCTTTGCTTTCCCCTTTCCTTGCTGCTGTCGTCCTCTACTAGCTTATATTTATCAATCCGGTCCATTAACTACCGTATACTTCGGGCAGGCTTCCTAGTTAAGGACTTCCTCAAATCATGCTCATTGGGCAAGCCGACCTTAAACGTCCTTTTGGCGACATCTTCAAAATTTCCTTCTATCTCGTTAAACATTTCTCAATACCTATTTGAGTAAGTTCTAAGAGTTTCACCCTCTCTCGTAGTCACAAATAGTAAAGAGTCCAGGGGACGAGGAACCATACTACAAGTGACAAATCAGGCTCTGAAAGCCCTAGTAAGCTCTTGAAAGGAGTTGATTGACCCTTCCTCCAAATTATCGAACCACCTCATCGTGACTGGCCCCAAGCTAGATGGTAACACCTTGAACAACAAGGCTTTATTCCTCGAGTGTATAGCCATTCTTTGGTTGAAATGACTAACATGCTCCACCAGGTCTGTTCTACCATTATACATGGTGAATATGGGTTGTGTGAACCACCAAGGAAGGTTTGCCCTATCAATCCTCCTATTAAATGGAGACTTCGAGATTTGGCGCAAAGCCCTGCTCATAGCATCATTCCCTAGGCCTTTATAGGTCGGGCTCTTGCTCCTTTACCTATGATGGCGCTCTTCCTTGTAGGAGAAAGATTCACTAGGGAGGAGTCCTTGATCGGGGTTTGTAACTGTCATCATCGTCAGATGGAGATTTTATGCTTGATGGTGACCCTCCCTTTTGTTTCCAACGTAACTTCCTACGTAAATGATCTATCTCTCTCTGCATGTTCTTGGTATGCTCCTCATGTGACACATGACTCCTATTGGTATGAGTTGTGAGAACACTAACCTCACGATCTCTTCTTCGTTCAAGATTCACAAAATGATCTTGACGTTACGACCCCATTGACTCCTCTGAACCAACCATGACTAAATTAACTCAGGTATGCTCAATATTTCCCATAGACGGCGCCAATTGTAGGGGGCAAATTGATTCGTGGCCCAAGAATGACCAAGACTATGGCCCAATAAGCCCACTACAATAGATTTGTTAGAGAATGAGTTGGATATTGATCACTTAACAAGTTAACGTTAATCACAATGAGAAAAGACGCCAATGAGATGACTTAGACCACAAATTTTGAAGAAAAAAGGATCCTTGGTCAGGCCCAAGGAATGTCTGTTTTATATATACGTATTTCTTATTTCTTTGAACAAATATTTCAGTTCTTCGTTACAAAGCTCTTTTTTCTCTCCTTTTTTTCCCCCCCTCAAATCCCCTCCCATAAGGATCTTCATTTTTCTTTTATATTTACATATAGATTATCTTAGTCCTGCACCTGGAGGGCTAAGATCGCATTTCCAGGACTTCTGTCTCATTCAGAATGTACTAGTAAGCTTCTGCAGTGCAATCTAAGTTGTACCACCACTGTCCGTGGTCATTTCCTCATTAGAGGAGTAGTTGTCTTGCATTTAATGCGGAGGGGATAACTTCTACACTCTTCTCCATTCATCCCCCTCGTAACCCGTGTCGAGTCTACTTTCTTCCCTCTGTGATATTTTAACTTCACGCGCTTCTCATGGTTATTGCTCGTCCCCAAGGTCAGCTAGTGCTCGTCTCATGGTTAACCAATGCTCGTCCCTGAGGTCCAAGATGCATCCTTGGAAATAATCTTGGCAGTCCATTTAAATGGGATTAGGGATCCTCATCCACACAACATGTATTTCTTCTCAAAAAAAAAAAAAAAAAAAAGTTAATGTTATCATCATTTTCGTCATTTTGAAAATAAGTAACCTAATAATTTTATGTTAAAAAAAAAGTATAACAACTTATTATATTTAATTAAAAGTACAAAAGTTAACCCAAAAAACTCATTTTGAAGCATTTGTCTATATATTTTACGATACAATTCATACAATACACACACTGTATCGTACGATATTGTTAACTACACACACACACACACTGTATGAATCGTATAGTGAATCGATTGTTGATTTTTTCGTATCGTGTATCGTAAGATACATAAACACTTATTAAAATTTATAAAAAATTATAGATATACATATAAAAGGTATATTCATTATAAATTTTGAATAATGACTAATTTATTCATCACTTATATAATAATATTTAACAAGCTAACAAAATAAATCAAACTAGCACGTGTTTATAACATACACATTGAAATTGTTTAAATTCAAAAGTGATAATGTGGGGGGGCAAAAGCCCAGATCTACCACTTGGGCTGGGGCCTTGTTCTTTATGGCATCCTACGTCCGAAGAGCAAAAGCGGCTTGGACACTTCTCCTACGGACATCAGGCCCAAAGGTGGCCGAAAAGTATAATCCGAAGAGAACATTCATCGTCCGAAGAGGTTTTACTCCTTGGATACGGGTAGTTCTGATTAAATACATGTACAGGAAGCCCGAGTGCCCTTCCTGGCAATCTGGGTGATAAAAACAAGCTCTGGGCACTCCTGAGCATGATAAGAATGAAGAAATATCTAAAGGAAAAGCTGCTACCACTGTATTTAATGCACTGCAACAGCTTTTCTGGCCGCATTTATGTGGAGAGGACCCCTGAACAGTGAAACCTCAGCTACCGCCACTCACAAAGAACTAAAGTGGGCGTATGATATGACATGCGCTCAAGTGTACACCCAGATGGGGAACAGGTGGACGATGGAGATGAGGGAGAAAGGTGCTATATAAAGAAGGTCGATCCCTGAGAAATGGGGGAGAGGAGGAAAAAGGAGAAAAGCTTTACTGTAGCTCTGAACGTTGTAATTACTGTTCATTCAATAAAATGTCTCTTCGGACCTTCACCTAAAAAGTCTCAGTCATTATTTTATGCTATTTTTGCCTCACGTAACTTAGCCATCCATGGTTTAATTCAGATCCAGCCCAGCTTTTTCACCCACTCTCTACAAATTCATTGTGCTGGGTTCGTTGAGCCTCTAACCCATCCTTTTTGGGCTTGGGCTACAAAAACTGACCCTACAGATAATATATTACAAATGACCCAAAAATTAATTTATTTTCATCATATTGACTAATCAACCCCATCTAAGTCAATGCTATCATCACGTTTATCATTTTGTAAATTTATTTCTTCATTAAAATTTTCTTTATCGTCATTAACATTTACTATCTCCTCTTGTTCTTTTTATTTTAATAATTAAAAAAAAAAATTCTTCTTGGCATTCTAGTTTCTTGGACTTATAACAATAATGAAAAAAAATAAAAAATAAAAAAATTTTCAATTAATATCTTATTCATAGTATATAAAATAAATTTGTAAATATTAAAGTGAGGTGTAAGTGTGTATTGTGTAATCCAAATTTTGTAGAAGAAAGAGGGGAAAAAAAAAACTTATAAGCATGTTGTTTTATTAGGTTAAATTAAGTAACCTAATAATTTTGTGTTTAAAATAAGTCTAACAACTTGTTAGATTCAAATAAAAGTATAATTTTTAACAAAAAATCTCATTTTAAAACATTTGTCTATGTATCGTACGATACGTATGATTTTACGATACGATACAATTCATACGATACACACACTGTATTGTACGATTCATGAGTACTTATGATACGTTGATACGATACGGAACTTTTTACACATGATACAATGTGTATCATACGATACTGACAACTATGTATGTATGTATGTATGTATGTATATATATATGTGTGTGTGTGTGTGTGTGTGTGTGTGTGTGTGTGTGTGTAGCTAGCAAAAATTGACAGCCAATAAACTTGGTGGATGTTGACGTGTCATTTTTGCACACACAATAAATTTTTAGAGGTAGAATGCATGGTCAACCTTTAGAGTACCCAACTACAATATAGCTAATAGTAAACAGATCAACTCATAGTATGAAGTGAGCACACTAAAAAAAGTAGGCCCTTTATTAGCTAAGTGTTCATCCTCGGGTTCAATTCGAGGAAGGGTTTTACAGTTGGTCAATGTATCTCTCGTTCTCTCTCTCACTTGTTTTACTTTTTCTCTCCCTTTTCCTCCCCTGATCGAGATGTTTCTTGGCTTTATATAATTAACCAAAATGCATCTGGACTCTACATTTGGAGGGTTAGGATAACACTTCCTTGATATTTATCCCATCAAGGCTTTACTAGTAGGTTTTACACTGAAGTTTTTAGTTGTGGGCACTGTTCATGGTCACTTCCCCATTAATGCAGCCAGGCAAGTGATTGCAATGCATTTAATGCAGAGGGGATGGCTTCTATGTCTTTCCTCCTTCCTTTCTCTCTAGTTTAGTGCCAAGTTACTCTACACTCTCTTCAGGTTGCACTATGCTCCCTTTACCATGGGTCCTCGTCTTTTCGAGGTTAGGTGGGAGTCCTCAGAGTCTTTATTAAATGCAATAGCTTAACTTCTCTACAAGTCACGTAATCTCTTTTCAAGGATTCTTCATGAAGTTTTCTTCCTCGGAAATCCCTTTGCCCATTTAATTAGCAGCTTTGGATCCTCGTCCCCCCACAACATATATATATATATATATATATATAGAGTTGGGTTCAAGTTACACTTAGTGTAACCTTAAGTAATGTTACACTACTTAATAACTTGTTATAGAATTCATGTTTTGAAAATCCCACCGTTGAATTATATGTTCTAAATGCTTTTAACATTCATGCCAATTGGATGTTATTTACCATTTGGTCCATAAACTCATTTTTATGCATTATTTTAAAATACAAAAACTTGAATTTAAACAATTGATTGATAACATGGCTATTAATCTATGATCACCTTGAAATTTGGCAAGTATGGAGAATATATGAAGGTAATGTAATCTAACGGTAGAATTTTCAAAATTCACATCAAAGTAAAAAATATTGAGTGGTGTAACATTGCTTAAGGTGTAACTTGAATCTAACTCATAAAAAAAATATTAAATTCAATCTGCAGCCACAATAAGATAGGGATTAAGGGATCATGCCCTCAAAATTTCTGATTTTTCTTTTACTTTTATATGGCATAATAATTTAATGCTATTTATAAGAGTGTTGGCTAATTTCTTTAGGTTTTGAATTTGTGTGCTAATTTCTATGTCAAAATATGTGTTTATGAAGATTTTGATAATTGCAAAATCAAATAAGTAAAGATGGAGTTAATTAATAATTGAAAATCATGAGTTAATGAAGATTCTCTTGAGTGAAATTAGGCATCACTTGAGCAAAAATCCAAGTCAAGTAGAAACTACCTTTCCCCCCTCTATATAGACACAACCCTTTGTTTTAAATATAGAGATGGGTTCAAGTTACACCGAGTGTAACTTTACAAAAGTTACACATTTTTTACACCGTAGATTTTTAAAAGATCTAACGGTTGAAAAAAATAAAAAATCATTAAATGCTATTCCTTTTCCCCTCATTACCTAATTAAAACTACATTTTTTTTCTCTCTCCTTATTAAATTCTTTCCATACCTTTTTTTTTTCCTTTTTCTTTTTATTTGTAGAGCATAATATCATTTGTTTTTCTTTCCAACCGTTAAAGAGCACTATATAATTTTGGTGTGGGCAGAAACTATAGTACAAATCTATTTGCAAGAAATTCAAATGATCTAATCATGGCTATCCCTGCACTTGATTTTTTTTTTTTTTTTTTTGGAGAAATTGTTAGGAATTCAGATACTAAATAGTACTTGCTCCTTTAATTTTTTTTTTTTTTTTGTTCTTTTCATTAATTTGCTTTATCCAAACGAACATGCTCTTAGTTAACAACTAACCAAGATGCTAAACAATAATTTTCAAGAACTCATAATAGCCACACCATTGTAAACAAGTAAATCCGTAACAACGAAACCACTTCTAAATTCAAATGTTAACTTGTAGGAGAAAATAATAAAAAATGGACACCTACTTGAAACTAACTTCTCCATAGCAATTTCTCAAAAAAAAAAAAAAAAAAAAAATAAAATAAAATAAAACTTCTCCGTAGCATCAGGTAGAAGAGGCCATTTCACCTGGGTAGAAGAGGCCACAAGTTTTATTCTTCTTGCTTTTGCAGTGGATATATTCCATTAGTTGATTAATAAAAATATAAAATTGAAAGTGTTCCATTGTTTTCATAAAAGAAAAAAAAAATAATCATAATATCTTGGTGATGACTCATTGCATGTACAATGTTGGTACAATTCTGGTTCTCAACGATGTAGACAACTAGTAGCAAATATTTTTGAATAGCAAAATTGGGTGTCACCCATATCAATATGGCCAAAAGCTTTGTGCAATGCCCATCGAGAATTGAGTATAAACTATATACCATATAGCTTCTTTGTAAATTTTTAATCCCTCTATCTGATGTATCTCATATTTGAATAATAATTTTTTTTTGTGTTTTGTGTAAAGCATATAATCTTGTTAAGCACAATCCAAATCACAATAAATTATTGTTATTATAGTTTTCAAACTTTTTTTTTTGAAAAACTATTTTTAACTAACCAAACACGTGTTTGATTTCAAAAATATAAGAAAATTATTTTTCATTTTTATTCTTAAGAACAAGTTTTTGGAAACAAAAAATAAAAATTGTTACCGAATATAACTCAAGTCTTTTGTGGAGGACATAAATCAGATAGACTCTAGACTGTAAAGGTTTTGTGAGTATAGATTAATTGTAAATGTTTCTTCTCCGGTATATTTTCCAATGGAATTGGTTATCCCAAGAGTGCGTGGTTTTTCTTTTAAAGAATTCATCAAAAGTTTTTCATTTCGTCAGCTAATTTGTATGTGCCTTGTACTATGTTTTATTTCTTTATAAATTTTTGTGATATTTGTTGTGGCTGTGCAGTCAATCAGTTTGTTAACTCTGAATTTAACCATAATCAATTCATTATCCACTGCTTAGGTTTTTAAAGTCCAAATCTTATTTTTCAATAAGTCCATCTCTAAGAAAAATAATACTTGGTCCTTAAATGTTGTAAATTATTGTTGTATCCTTAATAATATAAGGATGCTTTTAAACAAAGCCTCAGCTAATTTAGTCATAACCTCCAAAATGGAATTGATTTTTTCTTTGTTCTAAATGGATAAAAACCAAGGTAAGAAGGTTTGGTAAATCAAAAGTTATATATGGTATTACACCATTTTGAAACGCAATATGATAACTAATTTTAAATAATGAGGCATCGTATACACTTTGAGATATATGAACATTTGATATTTACCTTTAGAGATATACCTATTATGAATTGAATCCAATATCTCTAAATATTAAAACAGGAAAAAGTATCACTAGTGTACAAGACAATGATTCTCATATTCAAGTTTGTAATGAATGGGAGAATGATATAGTTATATGTGATGTTAATAATGTGACGTTAGAATCATCCGATGTGAGTAAAAATAATGGAATTATTGAATATAATAAAAATACGACTATATGTGATGTTGGTACTGTCTAATGTGATGTTGGAACCATTTGATGTAAGTAAAAATAAGGGAACTATCAAATGTAACAAAAATACGACTATATGTGATATTGGTACTGCCCAATGTGACAATGGAACCATCCAATGTGAGTAAAAAAAAAGAAAAAAGAACCGAATGTGATAAAAGTAAGGTCATATGTGATATTGTTATTGTCCAATGACTCCAATGTGACAACGGAACTATCAAATATAAGTAACAACTAAATGTGACAAAGATAAAGTCATATGTGATGTTGGTATTACATAATATAAAGCTAGAACCGTCAAATGTGAGAAAATAATAATGAACCACTGAATGTGTCAAAAGTACATTCACATTTAATGTTGATATTGTTAGGGTTTGTGCTCTAAAATCCAATTTATTAACATGTTATAAATAATTAAATTGTTTAATTATATGAGACTATTTATTAATGAACTAATGGGACATTATCATAGTCCTTGAGATGCATTGTATGTGATTTAGTTACAGAAAATATAAATCACAAGTTCCTTGTAAACTCAAAATATAGTTTATAGTCGGTGATGAAATTGGGCATTTCATCTGCGAAGACTATAACTCATCAACTAAGATGGTTTGTCTTGATTATAGAAGTAAAGACTTCTAGTTGATGTGTTGATATGTCTTAAGTGTGTAAAACATATTGAACTGGACCGTTGTGAGATTAATTATTCAATTAACAACTGTCACTTGAATAATTAATCTCACGACTTCTAATTTCATAGACTCTCAATCCTGAGAGGATAGTGAACCCGATCATGAAATGTAGGTTATTTTGATATATTAGGAGTGAGATCTAGTTTAATGGTTAAAATCTCAGTATGTTAGGTAACCACAATTAGTGTTGAGGGAACACATATTCTCAAGATGGAATTCATAATCTCTTTTTATAGAGACACGAAATATCCCCTTGAGATAAGTTTAATGTGAACTGGTTATTCAGGGCGCTCACTTTAGTAAGGAGTTACTAAAGTTTATGTAAAGTTGTTATTTACAACTATGTGTTTTTGTTGGCTTATATTCCGTGCCAAATTTGATTGTAATTTTATTCAATCTTTTGTACTCTGTATTTATTGTGGAATTTCATTGTAAGAGTTGTGTGTTAGAGAGAAAGTGTGTGTGAAGACTTAAGTAATTGAAAACTAAAGAGTTTTCGCGGGTAGCTTGCGACTTAGCATCCCACGAAGTAACTCATGTGCCTTGCACATGCTGGAATGCGAAGAGTTAGGCCAGATGGAAACAGCTGTGTCTCGCGAGTATCTCGCAGGTAAGGCCTTCCCGCGAGACACCCGTAAGACATTCTGTTTTGCCAGCCTGTCTAGTCTGATACACACTTTCCCATGTATCCCAACTGATTGTCTAGTGGATCGATTACCACTTGGAAGGCGGCGGAGAGGTTTTTCGCCGAGTTCTTCGGTTTCCTCTTCGATAACACATCGGCGTGTTATCTTGTATTTGCACATTTCTTCCCTACTTTTTATTTTTCATTTCTACTGCTGTGTTGCCTTAATTATGGATTAGAGTAGTTTGTTTGTTTATTCGCT
Source organism: Quercus ilex subsp. ballota (assembly GCA_032727855.1). NCBI lineage: Eukaryota > Viridiplantae > Streptophyta > Magnoliopsida > Fagales > Fagaceae > Quercus > Quercus ilex. The sequence continues at coordinate 51,519,100 of CM064908.1, forward strand.
CGCTTTTACACTATTCCGCACTTAGTATTAAGGTAGTGTAAAATCAATCGAGCCGTATTTTTTTATTGGGGGTCCAAACAGCTCTTGTGTTTTCAACATATTTTCGAGTTTTCAATTGGTATCAGAGTGGGTACACTCACTATGGTGTAACTACCTGAGTGTGATCCTTGACCCCATTTGAGATGGACCGGTCTCAATCTTTAAATGTTCCACCATATTTTGATGGTAGTAAATATGCTTTTTGGAAAGTCCAAATGAGGGCATTCTTGTGTTCCATTGATGATACTGTTTGGGATGCAGTAGAAATAGGTTGGAATAGGTTGGAGGCCGCTAAATCCACTTGGGATAAAGCAACTCTTGCGGTAGCTAATGCTAACAGTAAACCTTTGAATGCAATATTTTGTGGTGTGCCTCCAGATGAGTTTCACAGGATCTCTCACATGACAGTAGCCAAGGAAGCTTGGGTGATATTATAGACCACTTATGAAAGAACAAAGAAAGTGAAGGATACGAAGCTTCAGATGCACCAAATTTGAAGAGCTTAAGATGGGAGATGATGAGTCCTTTGATTCCTTCTATGGGAAGCTCAACAAAATTGTAATTGCTATGCTCAATCTTGGTGAGAAGATTGAAGATACTAAGGTAGTAAGAAAAATTTTGAGATCCTTACCGAAAAGCTTTCGAGTAAAAGTCACAGCAATAAAGGAAAACAAAGATTTGGATGAGATTAAGATCCAAGAGCTCATTGGATCTCTCCAAACGTATGAGCTAGGACTGCCTTCTCATAAGTCAAGCAAATCTCTTGCTCTTAAAACCATCACCGAAAGAATGGATGATTCCTTCGAAGAAGATGGAGTGGAGAAGGAGGTAGCATTTCTTGCAAAGAACTTCCAAAAATTTCTGAAGATAAAGAACAGTGGGAAACCATTCAGTAGAGGGAAGTTTTCATCCTCCAAAGGTGATAAGAAAGAGTTTAAGAAGAAAGAAGGGAAGGATACCCAATCTCCTCAAGGCATTGTGTGTTATGAATGCAATGGCCATAGACATCTCAAAAAGGAGTGTCCAAACTATCTAAGAGGGAAGGGCAAGGCATATGCCACAACTCTTAGTGATTCGGATTCATCCAACTCTGATTTAGAAGAGAGCTGTGATGGAGAAGGGAATTACTCCACCTTTATAACTACTACTCATGTTGAGTCCTCGGAGGACTTGAGTTTGCTAGTGCAAGAACTTGGGGAGCATAGTGATGAGGAATCCATGGAAATTGTAGAAGAATCAGATGCTGAAGAAGATGAAGATTCAACCGGTCTTCAAGAGAATTACAATTCCCTACTTGAGAAGTTAGGAGAATATACAAGGGTGGCCAAGGCAGCTGTTAAAAAGATGAAGAAGGCAGAGGAGGACTATAGAAGTCTCCTAGTGCGATATAAGGAGGCCAAATGTGAAATAGAGATGCTAAATGGAGAGCTGACGGAAGCTTACTCAAAGATAAAATTTCTTGAGCTTGAGGTGGTTTAAGCCAATGCTAAAGTAGAGCGAGTCTCCTCTAAGAAGCTTGATGAAGTCCTTTCTAATCAAAAACCTTTCTTTAACAAAACCGAACTGGGATATACTGGAGAAAGTAGTTCAGCTGTCAAAATCACCAAGGTTGTGAAGTTTGTACAACCAAAGAACCAGGAGCGGCGTCCTCTACACCTAGGAAAGTAGAGGATGAAAAGAAGAAGAATGTAGCTGACCAACGGGTGTTGAATAAGCCTCGTAATCAAACTATGGTCAAGCCTAAAGTTCAAGGGAAATCACCTCCAAACTTGCAAAGAGGTCCGAGAATTCAACATTTCTGTCATTTCTGTGGCCTTCAAGGACACACAAGACCAAATTGCCATAAGCTGAAGGCATTGAAGATTGCAAGTGTTCAGAGGTCAAAAAGCCCTAAAAATGACAAAAGGAATTGGGCTGGTGAGTAATCAAGAGGTCGAAATGGTGATTCCGGCGTGATAGACGTGATGAAAATGATCGGTGCCTTCACCACTTGCTTGGAGAGCTTTACTAAACGGTTTGAAAGTCCTAACTCTCGTACCCAATCCTTTAGGGATATCACCCTAAACGCATGTGCTGTGTGGGTGAAAAGGGGTACTCATTCATAAGCATTTTAACATGTCCATGCATTAATACTTCCGATGTTTAGGGACATTTGCTCATGCATCTCTACATGCTTGTTTTGATTTGTATCATTTGCTTTTGGCTTTAGCATGTTTCTTTTACAAGCTTTTGCTTTGTTTTTGTTTTTGTTTTGTTTTTGAGTGTGTTCAAAAAATTCAAAAACTCATAAAAATTGAAAAATTTTCAAAATGTTTGATCACTTGTATTGTGTATATCACATGAGAGTTTGGCCAAGTACCTTCGTACTAATGGCGTAGTACATTTACAAGCTTAGCTTGTTTTGTATGCACTTTCATCTGTGTGGAAGAAATCTTGAAAACTATGTGTGATTGTTGTAAATAGATCTTCAAGCTTGTCATAAATAATTGATCAATAGTCTTGATGGTCTTGATACTTGTATAGACTTGTGCCTATATCTCTTCCCACTTTATTTTTATTTTTTTTTGCAAAAGAGCTCACTAAATGTAAATCTCCAAATGAAAAGAAATATTGAGCTGCAAAAGCATGTTGCACATACTAGTATTTGACTAAGAAAAAGGGAAAGCGAAATTTGTTTTGAAATGTATGGTGCTAAAAAAAGGCCAAAGGCTAATTCTAAATGTTGATATATCAAAAATATCAAGCACCGATCTCAAAAAGAAATGTATTATCCTAAATGGATCAAATGTTATGATTTATTCAGAAGCCAAATGAAAAGCTTCTAAGATTTGTAATCAATTTGTGGGAGGTCATATATGTTCATTTCTATAATTGAGATAGACTACTTGATTTAGTACCAGTTGTGTATGACTTGATTAAATTGATCATTGAAGTTTCACTCTGGTCTAAGGACTATTTCACACTTGATACTCACTCAAAACACACAAGATTCTGATTCAATGAATGCTTATCTCATTTGTGTGATTGTATATGTTCAAATGTGATGTGTATGCTCAAGTACGTGTTGATCAAACCCAAAAAGATTTTTGAGTGTTTTATTTGTTTTTTAAAGTGATTTTATACTTTCGTGTTTTTAGTTTTTGTTCAAAATGCATTTTTGTGTTTTTCTTCAAAAACTGGTTTAGAGGTTGTTTCTCGAGAAGCTCGCGACTTAGAGCTTCCCGCGAAAAGTGCTTAAGGGAAATAAATTTTTTTTTTTTATCATGTCACACAGAGACTCTCGCGACTGTATTGCGACTATTTCGCGACCAACAGCTTCTCGCGAAATGCTGTTTGACTAAAACTAGAATTTTCCAAATTTAGACAAAAGCTATCGCGACTGTCTTGTGACTTAAAGCTTCTCGCGAAAGCTTTTAAGCTTCAGAGGTCTCTCTCATGACTGTCTCGCGACTTCATCGCTACTACCTAACCTGCGAAAAACGCGTGTTTTCAATTTTTATGTAGCAGATGTGACAGTTTTTCAAAAACTCTCAACTTCCCCCGCTAAGCATCTCTCGAACCCCCTTTCAACCAAACTTCATTTTTCTTCAAAACCCCATCAGTTTCAACTTAGTTTCTGCAAAATCTATAAAAGGTATGTTTTCTAAAACATTTTCTTCATGTTTTCTCTAAGATTATGCAGTTATTTGAGTTAAGGTTTCAAAAATTGGGAATTTTTCAAATTTGGGTTGGGGGTTCTTCATTTTGCAATTTTTTAAAAAAATCTTTGATTGGGCTGTGTCCCATTTGCTGTTTGTGCATTTGTGTTGGCCCCATGAGGCATTTTAGCATGTATTGAGGCAAGTTTTCACCATGTTCATGCATTATCCATAACTATTGTGCATTGTCACATGTTAGGTGTTTGACAGAATGTCCGAATGACATTTTTGTGTTGAATTGGACTCTACTGAGTTCCAATGTTTGTTTTTAGTCTTGTTTGATCATGCTTTCTTTGTTTTGGTAAATAGTTGTGTGTTTTACACACTTTGTCCATTTTGTGCCTCAATGCCATGCCATGCACACCTCTAGACACTCCTCATGCATCTCATGCTGCAGCCTCATGCATCAGCACATGCACACTCATGCATCAGCACATGCACACATATGCACACACATGCACACCTACTTAATTTTGTGCATTGTGTCTTTGTGTACTTGGTTTAACTGTTTTAGCACGTTGTTTTGAGTTATTTATGCTCTGTTTTAGGTTATTTTACCTTTTCTTTGAACTAACTTGAATCTAATCAAGTTTTGTGCCCTGTTTTGTGTTTTTGCACATGTTTCTGGTCTGTTCTGTGTTTAGTTGTGCAGATGTCTCCATTTAAGCGCTTAGCTATGAAAGGAGGTAGTAGCAAAGGGAAAGAGCTGGTAATTGATGTTGATGACCTGTCACCAAGGTCAAAGAGGACTCGTTTTTCAACAGAAGTGTATAATCCTGACCTGTTCAGATTTTATGTTACATTTCAAACCTATGCGACCTATTTTCGAGATGCTCCATTGCTGGTTGAAAGGGCTGTTGACCAACCATCTCTCCATGAAACTAATATTCCAATATGGTTTGCCATTAAGGATTGGAACTTTCTGCTCTCAACTCTTGAGGATGCATACGAGAACATGGTAAAAGAGTTTTATGCCAATGCCATTGTTGAAGAAGAAGATTTAAAATGTTGGGTTAGAGGAAAAAGTTTCTCAGTGACACCAGTTTATTTGGCGGAAATCCTACACATTAACCGGTCGATACTCCTTATACCACCGGTATATGATGAGCTGAATCTAGATGAAGATGTTCTTAAAGAAGCTTTAGGAGCTAATTTGGAATTCTCCTCCAATAGGAAATCAATTAGTATGGCGTCCCTTTCTCTAGAATCGAGACTGCTCATAATGATCATGTGTAGCAACCTCTATCCTCTGTCAAGCACTGGGTATATGAATCTTGGTCAAGCATTATTCTTGCATGATCTGATCACTGATGAAGAGATTGATGTGTGCTCTCATAATTTCCACATCTTGGCCAAAACAGTTGACCGGACTGCTTCAAGGAATTGTATTTCTTTCTGTCGCCTTCTCTCAAGGTATTTGAAGCTCAAAGGTGTCCATCCCTTAGAAGATGAGCGCCCATACCCAAGGCTAAGTCCAATTAACATTCGTACTCTCCATGCAAGTATGAGTCACACCAAAAAGAATACCTTGCAAGAAAGTCATGCAACTTCGGGAAGCTCAAGTTCTACCCCCTATGCCTTTGATGAACAATTAGGAAACATCATGGCTGCACTTCAAGTGATTAATACCAAGATTTTCGGACTATCTAATATCATGTATTCTCAGCACATTCGCTTTGATACAAAGTTCACATCTCTCCAAACTCAGATGGACGAAATTCAAAGGAAGCTTGAAGAAAATGGAGACTAGCTATTTCATGACAAAAAGGGCGAGATGGTGTCCATGATATAAAAGAGGAGAAATTGGTGTCGTTGATAGGGGAAGTGTAGTGTAGAGCTATTTTTGTTTACTGTTTTTACTGTTACTGCTTTTGTTTAAAGCTTTGATACTCTGTTTTATATTCAGTTTATATTCAGTATTTGTGATTTTCTCTATGCTTTGTAGCATTTTTTTTTGGGTACTTTTAAGATATTGCTAATATGTCTTAAGTACCTCACTCTTGTGCCCCAGTAGGATTTGTATCCTAGATGCAAGTACTTCGAGTATTTTGCATTGGTTGAGTGTTGGACATGCAATTGATCCTTTGGATTGTTATTAATTGCATTGCATGTTCGGATGAGCATTTACTTGCTAAATGATTCATTGTAGTCATTCTTTAATGACTGTTTTTGTTTGATCAAGAAATGCTTACATGTTTCATAATGTTTACAAACTTGATTGCACTTTACTCGCTCATGTACGTACCTTGTGTTCAACTTGTCATAAGCTTAATAAAAGTTTTGTTTGTGTGCAAGTGTTTTAGGAAACAGGTATATACGTGCAAGTGCTTCACAGCTTCTAGATTAGGTGTGAGTGAGTTTTGCCATTGTTCCCAAACACACGTTTAAGTCTAGAGTCTGTTTTAGGGGTTTTGGCACGGAATAGCCAAAGGAGGAGATTGTAAAGTTGTTATTTACAACTATGTGTTTTTGTTGGCTTATATTCCGTGCCAAATTTGATTGTAATTTTATTCAATCTTTTGTACCCTGTATTTATTGTGGGATTTCATTATAAGGGTTGTATGTTAGAGAGAGAGAGAGTGTGAAGACTCAAGCAATTGAGGACTGAAGAGTTTTCGCGGGTAGCTCGCGACTTAGCATCCTGCGAAGTAACTCATGTGCCTTGCACATGCTGGAATGCGAAGAGTTAGGCCAGATGGAGACAGCTATGTCTCGCGAGTATCTCGCGGGTAAGGCCTTCCAGCGAGACACCCGCGAGACATTCTGTTTTGCCAGCCTGTCCAGTTTGATACACACTTTCTGTGCCTACACTATTTATACCCACATTACCCACAAATGTTGAGGAGTGCTTCTGAGAGAAGACCCTAGCCAAACAACTTGAGTGTTAGAGATTGTTATACCTATAATCCTCTACACATTTGCTTGTGGAATTTCCTCAACTCCTACATCTCCATTTCCATACCATTGAGAGGTTGATAGCCCAAACACTTACCACACCCTTTCAGAGTGTCAGGTGAAGTTTTGGTTCTGCTGGGAAGCATTGGAAGAAGCCAAGGATGGCAGATGCAACATGGAGCTTGTTTTGGGATTCGGAGAGCTAGACAAGACACGGTTTCGAGTAGCCTTGTTAGAGTAGGAGCTTGGAGGGCTTAGGTACATCAGGTAGATTAGGCTTGGAGGGTCTCTTGCTAACCCATGTATCCCAACTGATTGTCTAGTTGATCGATTACCACTTGGAGGGCGGTGGAGGGGTTTTTTGCTGAGTTCTTCGGTTTCCTCTTCGATAACACATCGGCGTGTTATCTTGTGTTTGCATGTTTTTTCCCTACTCTTTTATTTTTCCTTTTTACTGCTATGTTGCCTTAATTATGGATTAGAGTAGTTTGTTTGTTTATTCGCTTGCTTTTACACTATTCCGCACTTAGTATTAAGTTAGTGTAAAATCAATCGAGTCGTATTTTTTTATTGGGGGTCCAAATAGCTCTTTTGTTTTCAACACATTTTCGAGATTTTAGTTTATATTTATTGAAATTAGATTTCAATAAATATGAATAACTAAAAGATTAAACTGGGTACACAAAGAACAAAATAGTTGTTTACAAAGTGACAATTTATTATGACTTTGTTCACACGGATATTTCATGGAGAGGTCAATTGATATCATATTAGAGTCTTGGGATATAATTTATTAATAAAACCTAGAGTGCAATTATTTTTCCATAGTGGTACTAGTTATATAATTAATAGTGATGGGATAACAAAAAGTTACATCTATGGTTCGTCCAGATGGGTCGTCCATGATGAACAATTAGCCAAACGACCAGGCCGTCTCCTATTCGTCCAGACCTCTCGTCCTTGAGAAGTTGGCCAGTTGAATAACCCCCGTAATCAAGTCGAAAGAGTCGTCCATGTGCGAAGCGCATGGACGACCAAACAACAGCATGACAAAGGGTCGTCCATAGACGTTGCACATGGACGACCACACAACACTAGGCAGATTCCGAAGCGGTTAACCAACCCGTGTTCATCGCCGCCAATTCCTCCCAAATATGTAACTTCCAGCGACGGTTATGGTTTCAATAGCAGTTGGGTCCGGATTCCAAGAATCTAGGGGAAGTTATTTGATCCAATAACCGCCCCGAAGTACCCTATATAAGGATCGCTCTGAACCATGCAAAGGTAGGAAAAAATTCGGAGATTTTATTCCCAAAAAGTTGAAACTACATTTGAGAGAAGATACTAACTTCACCATCAGAGGGTATTTGGCCGGTCCACCCCGGTCATCTTTTGATTGTTTTCTCTCCTTACAGGTTTTCGCTAACGCCGTAGTCCACCGAAGCCGAAGTGTTCAACCAGCTGATCTCTTCCATCATCAGTTGGCGCCGTCTGTGGGAAGCGTAAATTGTTTTTATGATTTGGCTTTCTGGGACAAAAGGTTGAATGGTTCGAACTAGGTCGAGGGCTACAAGCCCAGGCCATCAGGGAAGCAGAGGCGCCTCAAGCAACCCCTATCGCGATCGCCAATCAACGCCTGTCATGCAGTCGCCTTCCATCCAACAGATGCAATCCATGGCGGCCGCTATGGCAGAGTTAACTCGCCAGAATCAAGAGTTGACTAGGGAGATGGAGAAGCAGCGCCGTGAAGGACATGCTGAGAGGCAATCCCAGAGTCAAGAAGATAGGGGGGACATGCTGAGCCTGAGACTCAATCAAGAGGCACCACTTCGCGAAGGGTGCCACATTTGGAGAAGGAAATGGATTAGATGAGGAAGGTTATGGACGAGATGAAGGAGAACATGAGAAGGGCAAATCCCGTAGAGGATTTGGTTCATCGAACAGATTCCCCATTCACGGCTTCCATCAACGGGCATCCCTTACCGCCAAAGTTCAAAATGCCTTCCCTGGATTCATATGATGGAGCGCGTGATCCTTTTGATCACATCGCTACTTTCAAGACCACAATGCATCTCCAAGGGGTTCTAGACGAGATTATGTGCAGAGCCTTCCCTACCACCCTTAAGGGACCAGGGCGAGTATGGTTCAGCAAAATACCCCCGAATTTTGTAAGTTCTTTCGAGGAGTTAAGCAAATTATTTGTCAATAATTTCATTGGGGGACAAAGACACAAACGTTCCTCGTCCAGTTTGCTGACCATTGAGCAAGGAGAGAATGAAAGCCTGCGTTCCTTCATCACGCGCTTCAACAGGGAAGCCCTGACAGTAGACGAGGTGGACGACAAGCTACTATTGGCAGCCTTCCACAATGGGGTTAACTCAGACTTATTCATTCACAAGTTGTATGAAAAAGAGCCCCAATCCATGGCTGAACTCGTCCATTCAGCCCAAAACTTTATGAATGCAGAAGATGCCATTATAGCCAAGAAGAGGAAGAGAGCTGAGAGAATGGAAGGCAACCCTCCGTGTCACTCTGATCAAGGGCCTCGTCCAAAGAAGGGACGAACGGAAGATAAGAAGGATCGAGACAGGGATAACAGGAAGGCAGGCCCATCAGCAAGGAGTCAGAATTACACACCCTTGAATGCCCCACTCGATCAAGTGCTCATGCAAATAAAGGATGATCCTTCCTTGAAGTGGCCAGAGAAGATGAAGGGAGATCCTAATAAGCGCAATAAGAATAAATATTGTCGCTTCCATAGGGATCATGGGCATGACACGGACGAGTGTTATGACTTGAAGCAGCAGATTGAGAATCTCATTTGACAAGGAAAGTTGAGGCATTTCGTTGGAAGGGATCATAAAGATGAAAAACTGAAAGCAAAGATGGAAGAGTCATCACGGCCCCCACTAGGAGAAATAAGGGTTATCGTTAGTGGGACGTCGACAGGACAATCTTCCAAGGCAAAGAAGACGTATCTCAAAGCGGTGCAGAACGTCCAACTCTCTAGACGACTCCTAAGAACGAAGGAAACAGACGAGCCGACCATCTCTTTTACGGACGAAGAAGCTGAGAGGATCCATCATCCACACGACGATGCAATCGTCATTACCCTACTCATAGCATATTACAGAACCAGGAGGGTGTTGGTGGATAATGGAAGCTCAGCAGATATATTGTATTATCCTGCCTTCCAACAGATGAGGTTTGGACGAGATCAGCTTCGTCCATCATGTTCGCCACTGATAGGATCTGGAGGAATGAAAGTGCAGCCCGTAGGTACCATTACCTTGCCTGCAGTAGTGGGGTCATACTCGCAGCAGATAACTAAGGAAGTAAATTTTCTTGTGGTGGATTGTTCATCCTCATATAATGCCATCATTGGAAGACCAACCTTGAATAGTTGGAAGGCGGTAACATCTACCTATCATCTATCAATCAAATTCCCTACGAAGTGCGGAATTGGACAAGCACAAGGAGATCAGTTGGCAGCCAGGGAGTGTTATTTAGCCATGTTGGCTATGGACGAGCAGATGCAGACTATGAGTATAGAAGAAAGAAAAATTGTTGCAGAACCGACTGAAGCATTGGAAGATGTTTTATTACAAGAAAATGATCCTGAGAAATTCACTAGAATTGGAGCAAGTCTGAAGGAGAAGGCGAAAGAAGACCTCGTCCAGTTTCTAAAGAAGAATGCCGATGTTTTTGCATGGAGTCATGACGACATGCCTGGCATTGATCCAAGTGTAATCACTCATCGACTGAACGTGTCCCCCTCTTCCAAGCCTATTCGTCAAAAGAAGAGGGTGTTCGCCCCTGAACAAGAGAAGGCTATCAAGGAAGAGGTTCAAAAACTAACCACAGCACAGTTGATCCGGGAAGTTTATTACTCGGATTGGTTGGCAAATGTAGTGATGGTGAAAAAAGCAAATGACAAGTGGAGGATGTGCGTTGACTTCACTGACTTGAGCAAGGCTTGCCCTAAGGATAGTTATCCCTTGCCTCGTATTGATCAATTGGTTGATTCCACAGCTGGCCATCAACTGTTGAGCTTCATGGACGCCTTCTCAGGATCCAATCAGATAAAGATGGACGAGGCAGACCAGGAAAAGACGTCTTTTATTACCAGTCAAGGTTTGTTTTGTTACAAGGTGATGCCCTTCGGTCTGAAGAATGCAGGGGCAACTTACCAAAGGTTGGTGAATCATATGTTTCGTCCACAGATAGGACGGAATGTAGAGGTATATGTGGATGACATGCTTGTGAAGAGCTTAGATGAGGGAAGCCACTTGGACGATCTTCAGGAAACCTTTGAAACACTTAGGCGATACAAGATGAAGCTGAACCCAAGTAAATGTGCATTTGGAGTATCGTCAGGAAAGTTTCTGGGATTCATGGTTTCAGAGAGAGGAATTGAGGTAAATCCAGACAAGATTCAAGCCATATTGAACATGGAACCGCTGAAGAACATCAAGGAAGTCCAATCCCTAACTGGACGAGTTGCCGCTCTGAACAGGTTTGTCTCAAAAGCCACTGTATTATACTAGCCGGGCACTAAGAGGAGCAGAAGGAAGGTACCCATTGATAGAGAAGTTAGCCTTCGCGCTAATAACAGCTTCTAGGAAGTTAAGACACTACTTCCAAGGTCATCTCATCAATGTCATGATTGATCATCCGCTCAAGAAGGCAATGAACAAACTTGAAGCTGCAGGACGACTAATTCAATGGGCAGTTGAGCTCAGTGAGTTTGATGTTCGGTACCAACCGAGGAATGCAATAAAAGCTCAAGCCTTGGCAGATTTCATTGCAGAATTCACTCCAAGTTATGAGGACTTGGATGAGAAAGAAGATAATAAAAGATGGGTCGTCCATGTAGATGGGTCATCTACGCTGCATACAGGAGGTATAGGAGTTGTTTTGCAGTCACCAGAAGGAGACAAGCTGAAGTACAAGGTTCGCTTGCAGTACCAGACAACTAACAATGAAGTAGAATATGAAACCCTTCTTAAAGGGTTAGAGTTGGCCAAATCTGTAGAAGCGGACTCAGTACTCGTCCTGGGAGACTTACAGTTGGTCATAGGCCAAGTAAATGGGATGTGTGAAGCTAAGGAAGATAGAATGAAGAAATATTTGAAGAAAGTGTTACGCCTTGTAAAGAAATTCAGGGAAGCTAATTTTGTTCAAATCCCAAGGGAAGAGAACATGGAAGCGGACACTCTAGCGAAGGAAGCCTCTGCAAATGAAGCAACAGACAAGTTTGATGAAATACGATACATGCCCAGCATAGACCTCCCAGAAATGTTGCAAATAGAAGGTGAGGAGAATTGGATGACCCCGATAGTATCATACCTGAAGGACGGAAGGCTTCCAGAAGGGAAGGATGAAGCCAGAAAGCTCAGAGTTAGATCGACTAGATACATCCTCATGGACGGAGTGCTCTACAAAAGAGGTTTTTCACAACCATACCTGAGGTGTTTGGCCCCAGACGAGGCGAATTATGTACTGAGAGAAGTTCATGAAAGAGCGTGTGGTAACCATTCAAGAGCCAGATCATTCGTCCACAAGGTCATCCGTGCAGGGTACTATTGGCCAACCATTCAAGCTGACGCTAAGGCGTATGTTAAGGTATGTGACCAATGTCAACGTTTCAGTAATATTCCTAGACAGCCTTCAGAATACCTCACCCCAATGATGGCCCCTTGGCCTTTTGCACAGTGGGGTTTGGGTATTTTGGGCCCCTTTCCAACTGGAACCAGACAGATGAAGTTCTTGGTTGTGGGGATAGACTATTTCACTAAATGGGTGGAAGCTGAACCCTTAGTGAAAATTACACAACAAAATGTCAAAAACTTCGTCTGGAAGAGTATTGTATGCAGATTTGGAGTACCAAGAGTATTAGTATCTGACAATGGACGACAGTTTGACAACACCCCCTTCAGAGAATTCTGTGAACAGCTTGGAATCAAGAATCATTATTCCTCCCCCTCCCACCCACAGGCTAACGGACAAGCAGAAATAGCAAACCGATCCTTGTTGAAAATCATCAAGACTCGGCTTGAAGGGGCAAAGGGAGTATGGCCGGATGAATTACCAGGTGTTTTGTGGGCTTACAGAACAACAACGAGGACTCCCACAGGAGAGACTCCTTTCAAACTGGCTTATGGGAGCGAAGCAGTCATACCTGCAGAAGTGCATATGGCCAGCCATAGGGTGATGAAGTATCAAGATAAGGAAAACAACGAACAGCTTCGTCTCAACCTCGATCTCATAGACGAGGTAAGAATGGACGTGGAGCAAAGAGTAGCAAGGTACAAAAACCTCATGGCTAGGCAGCACGACGCCATGGTGAAACCCAGGCGCTTCAACATTAGGGATCTTGTCCTGAAGAAGGTTTCTTTGGCCACCAAAAATTTGGCCCACGGAAAATTGGGACCAAATTAGGAAGGACCTTACAGGGTAATTAACTGCAAAAGGCGAGGATCCTATTATTTGGAAGCCCTGGACGGAAGGAAGTTAGAGCACCCGTGGAACATTGAACACCTAAGGAGGTATTATCAATGAAGGGTGATCATGGACGGGCCATGAGATGGACGAGATCCTTGGACGTTTGAAGTAATATGTTTAATATTTTCTAGTACTTGCTTATTATTATTGTGTTTTAAGTAAATAAGTATTTTATGCTGCTCATGGACGAAGTTATTCTATATTATGTATTTTTAATTCCCTAAAAGCACAAGCTCTTAAGCATGTGCCATGATTATGGACGAATGATTGCATAGTATGGATTTCTGAATATATATGATGTGTTTTAAATATATGTATGATTGTATTGGAATCCTCCATTTCCTATGATTCAAAATGATCCACGGAAGGCGAAAGGCCAAAGACGAGTAAAATCCTTGGACGCAAGGAAGTATCGTCTAAAAGCTTTCCTTTAGATAAGGATAAAGCAAGAAAAATGAAGGTATGTCCGTCTAAACTGAAGACGAGACAAACCAGAAGTGCAATCGTCTACACCATGGACGAACAATGTGCATGTGAAAACACCACAAGCCCGTAGACGAATCTAACCAACTTAACAATCCAACCCATGGACGAGCATTCGTTGGGAAAATTTCATTAAGGACGAGTAAATAGTCGTCCTAAATTTGGGCAACAATTGAATCTTCTAGAAAGACATCATTCATGGACGAACTTTACTTGAAAATGAACATCTCATGATGTTACAAGAAGGAATTCGTCCATATGATCAAGACGAGATAAAATGTTTTCCTAATGGTATGGACGATACTAATAAAGTATGCCCATAAATCCTTAAACACGATAAAAATAATGAAAAGAAAAAGTATTCATTCATTCATAAACTCTAAGGGTAGACGACCACCGTCCAAAAACCCTTGAAAGTATAATAATAGTTAATGGAACTCGTCCATAAATTTGGATGAGGCAATTATACTTGGATAAATTTCAAAATAAAAAAGAAGAGAGAAGTAAAAGCCCAAAACACTAGGGCACTTCAAACAAAAACATAAAAACTTTCTCAAGCTGAAGTCACTTTGGAGGGTTGGACTTCGGATAGTCCTGAGTCACCTCGTTATTGGCATCGTCCTCCACATTGACGTCCTCGGAACTCTTCATAAGCAAGGAGGATCTTAAATACATCGAAGTTCAAGTCAGGGAATGCGTCCTTGACATCAGCACGGAAGTCCTCATACCTAGCAGTATAATGGCTGTCTAGACGATTCTTGTATTCGTCAGACTTCTTGAAGCCTGATATGGCTTCTTCACGTGCCTTCTCCAAGGACGAAGTAAACTCTGAAACTTGTCCCTCCAAGTATGCGATGCGAGTATCTTTTTCAATAGCATCCGCTTTAAGTTCCTCAACCTCGTCCTTCAGTTTCATCTCAATTCCTAACAAACGGTTGATTTCATCTATCAGCCTGATCACCTCCCCCTTTTTTAGCAAAACTTCATTGCTCAGCTCCTTAGCCTTCTCTTTTGCCGTCTTGGCCTCCTCAGCAAGTTCCTTGGCCTGGCACGTCGCTGTATAAAACTTTGACATAGCCTGTACATGGACGAATGAGAGTTAGAGAGATTCTATATATATATATATATATATATATATATATAAGAAAGAGAAGAAAAGAAGCACACAAGGACGAATTAAGGTCCTACCTTAAAGAGGTCATGGACACCAGAACGTTCAAATTCTTTCACTGACATGTTGTAACATTGGTTAACTTCGTTGTCAGTGACGATTCCTTTGAACGTCTGCCACGCATACCCCTCGTCCAGCACCAAGTTTGAGGGACGATCTGATTGCTCTGATGGATGAGACTTCCGTGGAGTCTTAGCTGGAGGGGGAGTAGGATCAGTCTGAACAGGATGAATTATCTGGACGGGCTCCGCATTGGCAGGAGGCTCGTCCAGATTCATCGTCGGAGGAGTGAATTTGGGGACCTTGGGAAGAGAAGTCTGAGTGGTTTTTGGTTTTTTAGGTCCTCGACGACTAGGAAGGTCGTCCAGGTCCACAGCATTTGAAATTTTCTTGGACTTCCTCTTCCCAGGCTAGACGGCAGCCTTCTGGACGACTGGAGGCAAATGAGCATCCTCGTCCCCACTAGTTATTGTCTTTTCTCTATTTTCTCTCATTGTAAGTATTCCTACAATGAAGGAAATCAGTTTAATAAAAAATAATAATAATAATAATAGAGAAAGAAATGGAGTAGAGATGGATGATACTTACTTTTACGAGTAGTTTCTTTGTGGCCTAGAATCTCAGCAGTTGGTTCTGGACCAAGACCCCACGTAGCTAAACTGCTGAAAGTGACTAAATCGTGGAAAGTTCTTCTAGGGAAGGCACGTACATGGTCAATTCGATCCAAGTAAGACCTGTCCAAACGTGGACGAGTAACAGCTGCACCAATAAAAGAAAGGTGGTTAGACGATTGAAAGTTAGAAAAAGTGTAAGGGATAAAATACATAACATGGAAAGAAAACATACCCTCAGGACGAAGGCAACCTATGGGGCTCATAAAAGGAGGGAAGGGGGCATTACTAACATCTGTTGGGTCCCCAGCCCAGTTTCCAGAAATGATAAAAAAACTCTTGTTTCTAGAGCCTATCAGACGAGCTACGACCTTTTATTAAACTATAGCGAGAGCCTCTGGACAAGAACTGGTAAAAACCAGCTGATTGTTTTATTTCTGAGGGCTTATAACACTAGAGGAACTCGTCCACTGTTATAGGATGTTCCCCTTCCAGTGCCTCACGCCATAACACTTGCATGGCAACTATCGTCCTCCAACCATTGGGATTAAGTTGGTTAGGACCAATACCTAACCTATGAAGAAGACCTTTACAAAATGAATTTAGGGGAAACCTAAGGCCAGCTAAAAGATAAGACGAGTATACCCCCAAACCAGAAGAAGGTGAACAACACCACTCTCCTTCCCTGGGCAGACGAGGTTCAAACTCGATAGGAATTTGGTATCTATCTACTAATGTTTTTAACTTAGGAGCGTCTAAGGTGGACGCTACCTCAGGTGCACAGCTATAAATGATGTTTTCCTCTTCCTCCTCCTCGTCCTGAGAAGGGCTGGGTGGCACTCTGGATGAGCTAGCCCCAGTTCCAGAGGCCATCCTACGTTGCATTTCCTAAAATTCTTCTAAGGAAACGCCAGGGACCCCGGACGAATACTGCTCGTCCGAGGAACTGCTACTAAAACTAGTGCTACCCTCACCACTCTCATAACTTCCAGACGAGACGTCCTGATACTCGTCTATTTCTCTCTCTGTACTGCTAGACGAAGACATAACTAAAGTAAAGATCAAAACGAAAACCTAAAGGGAAGAGGAAGTACCTAAGAACTAGGACGAATGCTAGACGAGAATCTTGGACGAGATAGCAGAAGGAAGTTTATGAGAAAGGTGGAGGGCAAGAAAGAGAATGTGCCTATTTATAGGGCCCAGGGGTAGGGTCAGCGAAGCGACACCATCCACTAAGAAAATGACACGTGGCAATCGCGTGGGGAAATGTAACTGATTTAATCGCTCAACGAATTAAACCATGACACGTGGCTGTATAAAGGGGATAAAATCCCTATAATGACCCTGGACGACACCCTGGACAAGGGGGCAACTGATGGGATAACAAAAAGTTACATCTATGGTTCGTCCAGATGGGTTGTCCATGATGAACAATTAGCCAAACGACCAGGCCGTCTCCTATTCGTCCAGACCTCTCATCCTTGAGAAGTTCGCCAATTGAATAAACCCCGTAATCAAGTCGAAAGAGTCGTCCATGTGCGAAGCGCATGGACGACCAAACAACAGCATGACAAAGGGTCGTCCATAAACGTTGCACATGGACGACCACACAACACTAGGCAGATTCCGAAGCGGTTAACCAACCCGTGTTCATCGCCGCCAATTCCTCCCGAGTATGTAACTTCCAGCGACGGTTATGGTTTCAATAGCAGTTGGGTCCGAATTCCAAGAATCTAGGGGAAGTTATTTGAACCAATAACCGCCCTGAACTACCCTATATAAGGATCGCTCTGAACCATGCAAAGGTAGGAAAAAATTCGGAGATTTTATTCCCAAAAAGTTGAAACTACATTTGAGAGAAGATACTAACTTCACCATCGGAGGGTATTTGGCCGGTCCACCCCGGTCATCCTTTGATTGTTTTCTCTCCTTACAGGTTTTCGCTAACGCCGTAGTCCACCGAAGCCGAAGTGTTCAACCAGCTGATCTCGTCCATCATCAAATAGTAACTCTGGGCTTGTTAAGAGTTGACAGATAAGTCTGAGGCCCATTGAAGCTAGAGCCTTATTAGTCCATTTGGTCCCATCTCAGGCCATACACTTAAGCCCAATTGGGTTGGCCCAAAAGGCTAACCCAATTAGATAATTAGTTATATATTTAATAAGAGTTATTAAATAAAGTAACTGCCAAGGCAGTTAAAACGTACGTATGATTAAAAGGAAGAGAAAATAGTTTTTCTCTACAGAATCTTGGAAATACACTTTTCCAAAGAAAAATCAATGTATACAAGATTGATTAAGAGACCACTCATCTTGGGCACCGTGTAGAATTAGGATGAAGATTGAAGGCATTCTCAAGTCTTGTTTTTGTATTTTACTGCACCAAGATACGCTTTCTCTTCTTTGTTCTAGAATTCAAGGTTACATGTTATCTCTTATGAATGAAGTAGATCATGGTGTTGCTTCCGCTGTGGTTTTTGTATTTGATGCAAAACCTGTTTTTCCCACAGATATTGCATAATGTGACAATAAAACAGATAGACCAAGAATGTATTGACCCCTTGTGATGAATTAACCAATTAATTAATTATTTCAATTAGCATGCAATAAGCATGGTTGAACAAGCAAATCACCAACTAAGTTAAAATGCAGCGGAAAATAAATTGATATGGTGATTTGTTTATGAATGGGAAAAACCTACATGACAAAAAACCCACTAGGTAATTTTAAGGTCACTACTCCCGAGAATTTACTATTATCACAACAAGCAGTTACAAGTAAAGGAATCCCAGTACCTTATACCAACCTACAGTTGAACCCTTACCCCAATACCTAATTGGACTTGTTCTGTAGTGACAATCTCTCCTTTCAATGCACAGCTCTCAGTACGTGACTAACCAATTTGATGCACGGATCCTAGTATGCAGCTTACTTACCAACTTCCTTGGTTACAAAACCCTAGGGTGTACAAACACAGCAGTTTCTTGAATAGAAAGATGAACTAGGGCCTATGTCTCCGATTCACAATATGCTTGTGAAAAACTTTTGTATTGAGTTTCATCAGTTGTGACGGCCTTTAAAACAATCCTTATATATGTTTAGGGTTGTGAGAAAAGAAAGCCTAAATATCTATTCATGGATTGGAGTGAAATCAGATTTGAAAAATTGATTTTCATAAACCTCGACAGATAAACTATGTATCGAGCAACTGTCGAGCATCGGGCTTAAACAGTCTTTTAAACCTTGATAGATACTAGCTGTTGAGTTTTAAAAACCAGCACTTCACTTGATTCTTGGACAGACTTGCATGACTTTAACACTTGAACTTGAAACCTTGTTTCTTGAAGTATTAAACACATCCTAAATCTACCCAATTACAAGTAAAGTGCGTTTTGTCAAAAGATTAGCCAATTCTATATTAACATATGTTCCTAACATGATTCACATATGTCTTAACAATCTCTCTTTGGCAATCCATGACAAAACCACGACAAACAAATGAACATATGAGAGAATTCATAAATCACTCAACTTATACTCACTTGTTGAATACAATAAAATCTATCCTAACACAAACTCTTCAAAAACTTTGCAAGAAGAGAGTTCATGGCAAGAAAGAATTTGACAACCTGTATTTCTGAAACACTTGAAACAAAACTCATCACGGCATCTTAGTGTGAAACAAAAATAAAAGATTGCATACAATATATAAAAAGCATGCGCATAAAGAGAGAAAAGAAACAACATATGTAAAGAAAGGTGAATAACATACATCAACATATATATATCCAAAGATAAGTACAATGTATGTCAAATGGTCACAAGACCGGTATACATGAAGTAAATGTAAAAGAAAGAAAAGAAAAATACATAATAACCTCATTTCATCCCTTAAAGTATAAACACTCCCCCTATCACAAAAATCTCCTATGCTAACTCTCCCCCTATGTATATGACTTCTTTCATATCTAAAACTACTTCCCCTTTTTGTCACGAATGACAAAGGGTAAGTAAATCAAGCAGTCATCTCATCGTCACTAGGTGAGCTAGCATCCTCATCCTCATCATCATCATTGTTGTTGGAGTCACCATCATCGTCCACGTCCTTAGATGCCTTTGAAGAAGGAGAGGGAGACTCTACGAAGCCACCAAGGCAAGCCTGCTGTTGAGCATTACGACCGACTTGGGTGTTCACCTGACATAACTCATCACTGAGTGTGTCTAGGCAAGTATCCATGCACTGCAGCTGCGCCATGACCGCCTTGAGAGTAACACCACCTGTCAATGAAGAAGGCCTAGATGTGGAAGGAGCAGAAGAAGCTAGACGAGTCGTTGTCTCTATCCGTGGCGACTTCAGTTAAAGCTGGGCCTCACTCCATCTGATGGTAGCTGCGTTTATGGCATGCATGACGGAAAAATGAGGAGACTCGGGATAAGAGACAGAAAAATGGCAAAGAATCTGCGTGATAGCAGAAGGAAAAACGAGCTTATCACGGATTGCCATGTCCCCATGGACACCTATGAGGGATAGGATGAAGTGAGATGGAAAATCAATAGAGAGTTCCTCAAGAAGGGATAACAAAAATCGAGCATGAGGGTCTATGATGGAGTTATAGTGAGACAATGGATGGAGAACAAATGTCATCACCATGTTAAGGAATCTCGAACCTTTTGCAAAGCTCGAGTAAGGGGTGTTTTGACGGTCACTTCAAGACAAAGGTGTCTCATAGAATAGAGACAAGAGTTCATCTTTGGACATAGTCCTCAGATGATTGCAGCTAGGGTAGTTAGGATGCGCTACCCTAGGAACGTGTAGTACCTCGGATACAATATCCGAAGTGACTACAATGCACGTACCTCGAACGCGAGTGACAAAACGAGGTATTGAATAATCAAATCCGTGCATATTGGAGTAAAACTCCTGTATGATCATGGAGGGACAAGTGACCGGGATGCCACATAGTGACTCCAACCCTGATTGTAGATGACAGTGGGAAGGTCAGTATCGAAAAAATCAGATAGAACGACTTGGCGTTCCAAATGAATGCCTCGTCATGAGAAGTTCTCCGAAAAGTCTTTACGGACATTATCATTACAGAACTTGACGTGAGATGGAGTGGGGTTAGAAGGTGAAGAAGAAGAAGATGCCCTGGAACGGAGAGAGTTTTGGGATGGAGTAGATTTGCGTTTAGGTTCCATAGTGCAAACTAACGCAAAAGAAAGAGAGAGAGAGAGAGAGAGAGAGACAGAAAAGCACCAAACTAATCAATATAAGAATATAAAGAGAAGAAGGTACGTATGCATGAAAATGCAAGAGCATGTGATATGCAACATAAAAAAGCATTATGGGCTCAGCTCAATGCAAATCTAACAGTACATAACAATTCAACATATATTGCACACATCTATAATGCATGAAAATATAGTTAAAATGCAAATGTAATGCAATGCATAATGATTTAAAATAATTTAAACAAAAACCCATCCCAAAAAAATACAAAATCTCATTAAACTTGAAAAACCCCAAATTTGTCAACAAAACCCAAAAGTTAGGTCACAAAAATCATGAAATGCATGAGAAAGGAGTGAAAAAGAATCATACCAGAGATAGCGAGTGATCTTGAGACTGAAGAGAGAGTGGGGACATGATTTGGAGTGAGAGAGAGGTGTTTAGGAAGGTAAGAAGTCAGAAAGGATCGAGAGAGATTAAGGAGAAATGAGAGAAATGTCGCGCGGACCCATTTATAGAAATTTCAGTTTCTCAATGGATTGAGTGGTGTTGAGAACTGTCAAGAATTAAAACGCGAGAAATAGCTATCGAGGAGCTATCGAGTAGCTATCAAGAGGTGTCCATAATAAATAAACTTCGATGGATTGAGAAGCTATTGAGCATACAAAAACTTCCTCGATGGATCGAGTAGCTGTCGAGAAGCTATTGAAATTGAATCTCAAGAATCTTGATAGATCGAGTTTGCGATAACTATCGAGAAAGGAAGCTCAAAAGGCTCGATAGATAGCCTAGTTGTCAAGAGGTATCGAGAAGCTATCCAGATTTCTAAAAAACAGTTTTCAAAGAAGAGAAAAACAGAGACATGAATGCAATCAAACATACTACTCAACCAAAGATCCAAACAACATTTTAAGCTCTCAAAAACATCTTTCATCAAAAAAATGTCAAGCATTTAGATCCAAAACACATACACACACACAGAGTAAACAAGTCTAACCAATTTTGTATTTCAAAAACAAGTTAAGATAGTTTAGTGAGCATACATTAACACATGCATTCCTTGTGATGGCCAAATCACATTGTATCTGCACATGTATCAAGAGTAACATAGAATATTGCGTGTTGTGTGTGTAAAACATCGCAAGATTACATAAGTGTCTACATGTTATGATGATTTGAGATATGAGAAAATCACTTTAAATCACACACAAGCATAACTGTTTGATGGGGACTATCACCTTCGAGGTACATCCTATAACTCCCACATCTCCTAGAAGACACGCTTGCAATCATATATAAAGCATTTTTATTCTTTTTTCTTTTATTTTTCTTTGCATATTTTTCTTTTAAGTAAACCATGCATGGGCATATAAGAGAAAGAAAAGAAATACCTAATGATGTTAAGCTTTTGACATTGCACTTTTGCTATGTCGAAGCATACAAATGTCATTTCATGATTGGTTGGCAACAATAGTGAGATGGTTATTTATGCATTTCTCTTAGAATTTTCTAGTCATTCCCATCAAAAAGAGTGATATGAGTGTTAAGTACAAGGATTACTTAATCTTACTCATTACAAACACGAGCCACAAAGCTCACTTGCTTAGTTGTGCATAAAGATGCTTATCTAAGCTACAAAAGATACAAAGTTTAGAAAACTTTGTTTCAATGGCCGTCCAAGGTACACAAGTACCAATGTACACAAACACACATTGTTTTTGTATTTTTCTGATTTTTCAAATTTTTTATTTTATTTTTATGAAAAACAAAATAAAGTAAAACTGAAAAATAAACAAACAAAAATATGTTAAACAAAGCAAAGTATAAAACTAGACTGACTCAAAACATGAAAGCAAAACACACAAGTAATGCAAAAACAAAAACAAGAAGGGGAGAGAGAGAAAAAGTGACTAAATCACTTGGAGATGCTCTATAGTGATGACAGAGATGCTGCTTTTTCTGTTTAGGATTTTGAGTTGAATGTTCAAATAGCGTGTAAAACACTATGAACGTTTAGACCCCCAATTATAAATTACCAATTCAAGCTTATTATCAAACAATAAATGTGCGGAACATGAACATAAGCTAACAACAGAATTGATAAACAATCTAAACCAATTAAAATCACATCCATAGCAGAAATTAAATGGCAAAAATTAAGGGGTGGGAGATGCAAACACAAGGACAACACAGTGATGTGTTATCGAAGAGGAAACCGAAGCTCTCAGCGTAAAACCTCTCCGCCGCCCTCCAAGCGGTCAATAGTCCACTAAAGAATGAAGTTGGGATACGTGAACAGCAAAAAACCCCCCAAGCCTAATCTACCCAGTGTACCTTAGCCCTCCAAGCTTCTTGCTCCAACGAGGTTGCGCCGAACCTTTGTCTTCTTTAGCTTACCGGATTTCGCTATTGCCCATAGCATCAACCAATAACCATTGATCCCTTCCTATCTACTTCCCAAAGCACCAAATAGCATTCTCACAGATATGGGTATGGTGAGAAAAGGATTTGGGTAAGAACCTCTCAAGGATTTAACAATGGAGAGGGTGAGAGTAGAGGAATTTGAAGAGTCTCTATGTGAAGATTGTGGATGAATCAATCTTGTTTTTCTCTAGGGTTTCTCTCTTAAAATTCTCTCTGGAAACTCTCTACATTTCGTGAGTATAAGGATCTATATATAGTGGTAGGTGTTTGGAATGCGAAGAGTCATTTTTCAAAACAGAGCTAGCTGGCGACTTAGCCTCGCAACTTGACTGAGTCACGAGTTCAAGCCGCGAGCTAACTGAATGGCCAGTCTGGACTTTTTGTCCTGTAGTGCTATAGCTGGCATGACGGTTCAGCTTCTTTGCATGTTTCACTTGTGTGCATCTTTTGGCGGCTTTCTAGCCGTGAGTCACCCGCGAGATCCAATCGCGAGTCCCTGCTTCGCTGCACATTCTTAAGCATTTCTTCACACTCTCTCACACATTACCCTTACAAGATTTCCACCTAAATACGGGGTTTCTAATTGTTGAATTACAAGCAAATTTGACACGAAATAAAGCCAACAAGATGGTTGATTAAATTCAACCTTATAATCTCCCCATTTGGCTATTCTGTGACAAAACCCTACAACAAACTCTAGACTTAATGCGTGAGTTGGGAACAATTGATCAAAACTCACTCACACCTAACTCTAAAATCTGTGAAGCTCTTGAACCATAAGAACAAGTATCTCATGAAACACAATCAAACAATATGATCATTGTATGCAGAAAACTTGTAATGCATATGGAGCAAGAACAATGCGATCAAGCAAAATGGAACTAAGTAATAAACCAGGGCTTGACCAAAAATGAACAATCACTATAAATAGTGATCATAATGCTCATTCACACATGGAATGAACATCCGGACTTGCAAGCTAATAAACTCAATTGCAAAATATCATTTGCATGTCCAACACTCAACCAATGCCACAACACAAGGTAATTGCATTAAGGATATAGAATCCAACAAAGGGCACAAGAGTGACGCACTTAAAGAAAATCCAAGACATTTAACAAGTACAAAAGCTACAAAGCATGGGTACAAAAACCTTAAAAGCTTACAAAAGCAAAAGGTACAAATCACATAAAATAAAACTGAATAACATAACATAAACACTAAAATATGCTAATATGAAGCAAAATATTAAACATAGGCTTGCTTGCTGAAATCTCCCCCTTTGATCCAGCTCTTTCTCCCCCTATCAACATCATCTCCCCATTTTTGTCATGGAATAGCTAGTCCTCATCTTCTTCTAGCTTTCTTTGAATTTGATCCAATTGAGTTTGGAGAGAAGTGAACTTCATACACACCGAATGTTGTGATGGTGCAAGATAGATGCGAGTCCAGACATCTTGGTGCTCAACTCGTGGACAGATGCCATAATGTTGTCTATCTTCTCGTCAAATGAGGATGAGTTAGAGAGCGAACCACTATGAGATGTTGAAGTTTCCGTTTTGATTCCCTTCCGACTATGACCAATGCTAGTGTTGAACGTACGCATGTTGATTGGAGCCGTTTTTATCCAGGGAGACTCATCTGTTGATGGATGAATCCCTTTGAGCTTCAATATCCTAGAAATGAGGCAGCAAAAAGGAATGCATATCCTTGACTCAATTCGTTGAACTGTTTTACGCAGAACATGAAAGATATGAGCACAAATGTCAATCTCTACATCAGAGATCAGATCATGAAGAAACAAGGCATGTTTGAGGTTCATATACCCGGTGCTAGATAATGGGTACAGATTGTGTAACATGATGATTGTAAGTACCCTCAATTTTGGAGAAAGAGAGGAAACACTGACTGCGTTTCCATTTTACGAGAATTCCAAGTCTTTTCCAAGAGCATCCCGAAGTAGATCCTCATCTGGGCATAGATCATCATAAATCGGTGAGTTTTTAAGCATCGACCGGTTGATGTGAAGGATCTCAGCCAGATATGTGTGAGAGACTTAGAAACTTTTTCTTCTAACCTAGCACTTGAGTTCTTCACTTTCAACAATTGCATTGGCATAAAACTCTTTTACCAAACTCTCATATGCTTTATCAAGGTCAGAGAGAAGGTAATTCCAATCTTTGTGAGCAAACCATTTAGGAATGTTGGTGTCAAAAAGAGAAGGTTGATCAATAGCCCTTTCAACCAATGGTGTAGCATCTCTGAAATAATTCTCATGAGTCTGAAAGGTAGCATAGGATCTGAACTTGTTGGGATCGAACACTCCTGATGGTGAACGAGTCCTCTTTGTTCTAGGTGAGAGGTCATCAACATCAATGATAGGCTTCTTCCCTTTGCTGCTGCCCCCTTTCACAGCTGCTCTCTTGAATGGAGACATTTTCACCTTACATCATGTTTTACCAAAAACAAGAGAAACCACACAAGGCACCAAACATTATTAGCATTGGGTTATTTCCAAAACATGGATAATGAAGAAAACCCTAAAAACTTGAGATTTAGGCCCTAAACATGACAATGAGTGCGTGTGTGCCACTATAAACACAATGTTTACTCAAGATAGAGTAGATCAGTACAAAACCATCAACAAACACGCAACAATTTCACCATAAGATCAAATACCCATATTCAAACAAGAGATATACAAATATCAGCAAAAACACACAATCCAAGAGATATATGCGGTAAATGTGAAATATAATGTGTAAGAAACAAAACCCATACCTTTCCTTGAAGATTGAAACGGAAATGATGAACAACAATGGTGGTTTGTGTGAGAAACATAGTAAGTTTAAGAGAGGCTCAAACGGGGAAGATAATGAATAGTCATAAAAGATCGAGGGAAAAACTGAAACATTTTAAAAACTGACCAATTTGCACAAAACACGTGATTTTCACGATTGAGTCAAGTTGCATGCCAGTCGCCAGGGCCAGCCACCAGAACACTTAGAAACAAAAATTTAAAAAAATTTTCTAAGTGTTTTTCACGACTGGAAGGTCTATCCACAAGAAAGTCGCGAGGTAAGCCACGAAAATCTTTATGTACCCATTGCGACTGGACCTTCCACCCGCGAACAAGTCGCCATAGTGAGACACAAGAAACATAAAAACCCAAATTTTGAAAAATATTCTAAGTATTTTTCGCAACTGGGACATTGACCTGCCAGTGAGTCGCGAAGACCTTCTGAGTAATGTTCGCGACTCGGGGCGTGCGACTAGATCAACCCGCGACTAAGTCGCTAGAACAGGGCAATCACTTTTTTTAAAATTTTGACAATTTTTCTAAAAAAAAAATACTTTCCAAAAACAAACTAAAATACTCAAAAATCTTTTTGTGTTTGATCAACAAAGATTGAGCATGTGAAAACACATTTAATCAAGTACAATCACACAAATGAATATGGCATTCATTGAACATAGACATGTGTGATGTGTGTGGATATTAGAAATGAGATAGTCCTTAGTCTAATGTGAAGCTTCAATGATCAATTCAACCAAGACATACACAATTAGCACTAGATAATGTGACCCATCTCAATTATAGAAATATGCATATATGACCTCCCACATACAACTTGATAATCATAACTTTGAAGCTTTTCCTTTGGCTTCATATGCATCACATCATTTGATCCTTTTGAAACAATACATCTCATTGTGAGATCGATGCCTAAAATTTTTGATATTTCAATTTGATGAGTTAGCCTTTGGCTTTTTAGGTATCATACATTTTATTTTTGCTTGCTTTCCCTTTTTCCTAGTCAAATACTAGTATGTGTGACAGGTTTTTACAGCTCAATATCTCTTTTCATTTGGAGATTTACATTTGGTGAGCTCTTTTAAGCAAAAACAATAAAATAAACGAGTGGGAAGATATATAGGCACAAGTCTATGCATGTCTCAAGATTAACAAAACCATTCACTAATCATTCATGATAAGGTTGAAGATCTATTTACAACAGTCACATAGATTTCAAGATTTCTCCCATAACGATATGAGTGCATAGGGAACAAGCTAAGCTTGTAGATGCACAAAGCCATAAGTACAAAGGTACAAGGCAAAACATGCTTTGAGACAAAACTCAACAATGTCGATCAAACTTTTTGGATTTTCTACTTTTTATGTGTTTTTGGATTTTTGACACAAAAACAAGAAAAGATTGATCAAAAGCAACAATGTAAAAACATTTTAAGTAAAGGAATGCAAATACACACAACATGTATGATCAAAACAGAAAAATGCATAAATGAACACAAAAGATCACATGGAAGATAGAGTTCAAGGAATGATACTGACACCAATGGTCTTACACAAAGATTCAAACCTCGGACCATCAAGAGGTTTAGTGAATATGTCTGCCTTTTGATTGTCAGTGTTGATGAACTCTAGACACACAATCTTGTCCTTCATCAAGTCCCGAATGAAGTGATGACGGATATCGATATGCTTGGATTTTGAGTGCTGAACTTGATTCTTTGACAGATTATCGCACTAGTGTTATCACAAAACACACACATAGTGTCTTGAGAAATTTCATAGTATGTAGTAGCTTTCTCATCCATAGTAGTTGTGCACAACAACTTCCTGCTGCTATATATTCAGCTTCAGCCGTTGAAAGAGAGAATGAATTTTGCTTTTTGCTCATCCATGAAACCAAGTTGTTCCTAAGATAGAAGCAACCACCGGAAGTGCTTTTCCTATCATCAATGCACCCAGCTAGTCAGCATTTGAATATCCAGCTAAACAATCATTCAAATCTTTTGAATACCAAATCCCACAGTCAAATGTGCCATTGATATATCGAATATTTCGCTTAACTGCTATCAAGTGGGACTCTTTAGGAGCTGTTTGGAACCGTGCACATACCCTGACACTAAAAGCAATGTCTGGCCTACTTGCAGTGAGAAAGAGAAGACTACCAATCATGCTTTGATAAATGTTGGGTCTACGTCAACACTGGCTGCATCTATGCTCAGTTTTACTAAAGAACTCATGGGAGTGGAAGTATGTTTCTTAGAGTCTAGACCAAATCTTTTGACAAGATTTTTGGCATATTTCTCTTGAGAGATGAATATTCCATATTTTCGTTGTTTCACTTGAAGCCCTAGGAAGTAGTTCAACTCCCCTACCATGCTCATCTCAAATTCCCTTTTCATTTCTTCCGAAAATTCATGGGCTAGTTGATCAATTGTGGATCCAAAAACAATATCATCCACATACACTTAAGCGACAAGGAGAGATTTCTAATATATTTTAACAAACAATGTTCGATCGGCTTGACCTCTCTTGAAACCACGATACAATAAGTATGTGGTGAGGTGATCATACCACGTTCTTGGTGCTTGCTTTAAGCCATACAATGCTTTCTTCAACCTTAACACATGATCTGGAAATTGAGGATCTTGAAAACCCTTTGGTTGCTCAACAAACACTTCTTCATTTAGAAAACCATTCAAGAAGGCACTCTTCACATCCATTTGGTATAGCTTGAAATCCATAATACATGCTATGGAGAGAAGAATTTAGATTGACTCTAGTCGTGCTACTGGTGCAAACGATTCACCGAAATCTATGCCTTTAACTTGAGTATATCCTTGAGCCACCAACCTAGACTTGTTTCAGACAACTTCACCATCTTCATCAGCCTTGTTCTTAAAAATCCACTTGGTGCCGAATACATGTGTATCCTTAGGCCTTGGAATCAACTCCCATATATCATTTCTAACAAACTGATGTAGCTCTTGGTGCATAGACTCTATCCAATTCTCATCTTTGAGAGCTTCCTCTACCTTCTTGGGTTCAAATTGAGCAAGATAACAATTGTACATGACATGATTCGTTCAATATCTTGGTCATCTTCTCAACCGCACTCCCTCATTCACATCACCAATGATATTGCTTGGTGGGTGATTGAGAGTTACTCTTGACGATGGTCTTTTGGAAGTTGAAGGTTCCTCATCACGAGAGATTTGAGGTTGGACTTCCGGAGGTGTGATTGGGCTTGAAACTCCTTGTGTTAATCTAGTCTCTCTTATTGATATAGGAGGTCTTGACTCCTTTTTCGATGATTCTTTCTCAGCATCATCACCTTGAGACATATCATCATCATCTTCATTCTTCATAAGATTTAGCCCCTTGCCATCATCATCAATGTCTTTTTCTGAGATGGTGTCATCTATGACCACATTTATTGACTCCATCACTGTCTTAGTGCGCTTGTTGTACACTTTATATGCTCGACTATTTGTGGAGTATCCCAGGAATATTCCTTCATCACTTTTGGCATCAAATTTTCCAGGATTTTCCCTATCATTTAGAATGTAACACTTGCTCCCAAATATTCTGAAATATTTCACCTTCGGTTTCTTTTCTCTCTAAATTTCATATGAAGTCTTCTTTGTCCCTGCTCAGAAATAAATTATGTTCCCAATGTGACATGAAGTATTCACAGCTTCAGCCTAAAATTTTTGTGGAATGTTTTTGTTGAGTAACATGACTCTTGCCATCTTTTGGATCACCTGGTTCTTTCTTTCAACCACCCTATTCTGTTGTGGAGTCTTTGGAGTTGAAAATTTCTTCTTGATGCTGTGCTCATTGCAAAAAGCTTCAAATTCCTTCCCAAGATCACTTCTGATTTTGACTATGGGAACCCCTTTTTCATTCTGTAACCTCTTGCATAACCTTTCCACTTTATCACATGCTTCTGACTTCTCTCTAAGGAATTCCACCCAAGAGTACTTTAAGAAATCATCAACTACTACCATAATATAGTGATTTCCGCCCATGCTTTCAGTTCTTGTTAGACCCATTAATTCCATATGAAGTAACTCCAAAGGTCGTGAAGTAGCAACTACATTCACCTTAGGATGAGCTGATTTTGTTTGTTTTCCCATTTGACATCGACCACAAACACTTTTCTCAATTTTCCAAACTTTGGTAAACCAACCACTACTTCTAGTTTTGAGACTTTAGCCACTTTCTTGTAATTAGCATTCCCAAGTCGTTGATGCCATAGCTCCAATAGATTCACTCAAGCACTTCGACATGCTATGCTCGGTTTGAGAATGATACCATAGCAATTGTCGGTGGTCCTAAGTCCCTTCAACACTTGAACACCATCATCATTTAGGATTAGACACCCTTTCTTCGAAAATTGGACTAAGAAGTCTTCATCACATATTTGAGTGATGCTCAGCAAGTTCACTTTCAATTCTTTGATGTATAGCACATCATTCAACAGAGGCAGTCCCAGAATCGCTATGGTTCCATATCCTAGAACTTGTGAGTGACTACCATCTCCAAATGTCACATAACCATCTTCCTTCTCTTTGAGAGTTTTGAACAAATACTTATCTCTTTTCATATGCCTTAAACAACCATTGTCAAGATACCACAAACATGAATTAAACACTTTCAATGTAGTATTGTGAGAGTGCCTTTTTTTTTTTAGCACAGTGGTCCAAAGATCTTGGGCTAAATAATTGTTCTTGGTGGACTGTGCTCGGTTCACCGCAGCTAAAAAGCTGTTTAAGAACCAAGTGCAGCACAAAGCAAGCTTCCTACAACACAATTAAACTAACAAGCGAAAATACCTATGTTGAATGACAGTTTAAATGGCAAGGAAATGCACAGCAATAAAGATACAATAAAAAAAAGGGTTAGGGATCCTCGAATCAATGATAGGCATTTTATTAATTTTCTTTAGTTATGATTACAATGCTCACTAAGACGTGATACAAGGTTCAACTAAATTCAAAAATTACAGACTTTGATAGCTATTTCAAGCTTCTAAGACTTGCAAAGTTTGAATTTTTTGAATCCGATTATGTGCTGTAGTGGCTGTCTCTGGGATACCGGGAGCAGTTCCTCTGTTTTCCTTGAACTTTACAGAGTCCATTCTATGGCTCTATGTCTTTTCTAGAAATCCAGGAAAATGGCGATGAATGCCTGAATAAAAAAAAAAACCAATGAGTCAAAATCTAAATGCCCCTTAGCAAGGATTTCCTCACTCTTTTATAGTGCAGCTCTAGGATTTCGGGGTACCAGTGATTTCTCCCTTTTACCCCTTAGAGTTCGTGCTATGTCAGTTTGCTCAGGGGCTGGTCGTTTCCTTTTTTTCTCATAACTTCTTCCTTTTGGTGCGACCAAGTTGAAAGCCCCATAGCTAATTTTCCATTTCAAGCTCCCCTCAGGTTGTTGATCTTCAGCCAGTTGGCCCTTTCTTTCACCCTTCCAGCTTTTGGTTGCACTCCATCCTTGTCATTTTGTCGAATAGTTGGAATCTTTTACTGCTGGGTTGAAAGCTCCCTTCCAGTTACCTCTTTTATGGTTTTCTCATTCTGGGGACCTTGGGGCACAGCTCCTTTGTTCATGCATCTTTTGCTTTTGTACTTTCTGATCCCACTGTTTGTCTGGGCGCATGAGACCTGCATGCCTTTTGTCTTTTATCCCTCTTTTGAACCTACTTCAATTTTACTTATACCGTGTTGCACGTCCTAGGGATCCCCGGACTTTGGTGACTTCTGGGATCTCGGCCTAGCTCTTCTTATTGGGCTCCTTTTGGTTTTTTGATCCTGGTCGGTTAGGCCTTTCTCTTGCTTTATGTATTTTAAATTCTGTTCTTCCATGGGTCTTTAGATCCCAATCCTTTGGACCTCTCACCCTTTTCTTCTTTCTTTTTCTCTTTTCTTCATTACGTGAGCCCAACCCCTTTTTTATTTTCTCTAGCTTCATTTCCATGAAATTGGCCCGATGTGCTATTTCTTTGGGCCTTAAATTATGAGTAATTTTGAACCTCAACATTTAGCCCCCTGAGCTTGTGGGTTGCCTGTAGCCCATGCGTGAGTAGTTGAGTTTCTACAGGATTCTTTAGTCTTGATCATTCTTTGGGGATCTTGATCTTTTATTTTCGGTCTTTGGTATCCTGACCCCCTTTTTGCTTCCCCTTTTCTTTTTGCTTCTTTCTCTCGTAACTCCTCCTTTTTACATGGGACGTGGCAGTTGAGCTATGAAGTAAAAAACTTCCACCACCTACTTTTACGTATCCCATAACTCTCATTAATAATTGCTAATAACTCTTCCCTCTTTAAATTAAATTTCTGGCAACCGGCGCGTCTTTCCACATATTGTCTTCTCCAACTGCTCTTTGTGTCTTTATTCTAGGTGTTTCACATTACCGTTTTATCTCCCTGAATCTTCCATTCCCAATCTTTTTTTCTCTTCCTTTCGATCAGTCTTGTTGCTCCCTGCGTTCTTCTTAATTCCCTTTACTTTCAAGATACCCATTGTCTCAATGGCCTTTTCTTCTTCTCGAAAAAGAAAGAAGCGTACTCCTAGTCCCTTTGAAGGTGAAGGTTCCTCTAGTTCTGCACAAGATGAGTCTCATGAGGTCATTGGTTGTCCTGCTTTTCCTTTACGAGACCCCTGGTATGGCCCTAGCTTGTTCTTTCCTCAAGTGTCCCATGGTGAGGCCCCTCCATCCACTCATGCCTCGGTATTCTCTGGTCAAGCAGGTTTCGCTGGCTCCGCTCAGGTCCCAGACCCTAGGGAGATTTTTGACCTACAGATCAGGCGGGGATTTTGAGAGGCGGTCCCCATCTTTTTTGATTTTGTTGCTGGAAAGATCTAAGGTTGACCCATCTGGGTAGATAAGGAACTCTCTGACGTGGAGTTCATGGGTTGCTTGGAGCATGCCAGTATCCTGAAGGCGGTGGCAATTTCTAGGAATCTTGAGGGCTTTAAAGATGCCAAAGGTCTTAGGCATTTGGTACGCCGTTGGTGTCCTGGTCTGCATACTTTTTCTTTTTCTATTGGCGAACTGACTGTCACCCTGGAAGATGTGGTCAACAATTTCCTCCTTCCGGTGCTGGGGGACAAAAATCCCTTTAATATTAATCTTTCTGATGAGGATCTCGAGGTGGAAGAAAAGTTATTTGCTCATTTTGGTGGATGTATTGCTTCTCCTGATGGGAAACTAGCCAGGATGGGTAGGTGGGTTATGAATCTTGCACGTGAGAAAGGGAAGTTAGGCGAGCTGGGTTCCTCACATTCTGGCTTAGCAAGTTTTTGTTTAGTGAGTTCCTGGGTATGGGATCAAATCTACTCTCTTTCCATTGGCGATTAGGTTGGCCAAGGGCACTCAATATCCCCTAGCCCCCATGTTCTTGGGCCATGTTTATTCTCAACTGGATCAGCTTCATGGAGATGAAACCGAGGGTGACTTTTGTTATGTCATTACTTCTTCTCTTCATTGCGCCATTCTCCAGGTATTTATGTGGGATCGTTCTTCGGTCACTTTAGCAAGATGTAGGAATTTAAAGTTTGTGAAAGATAAGTTTCAGGGATCTCCTGATGTGGTTAAAGGGCTTTGTGGCAGCTCAATTGATAGCCACCCTATTATTTTCCGTTGGCTTAGTCTGAAAGGTGGCAGCCTTAACTTGGTTGAGCTATTTGATCAAGCAGGTCATTTGCATTGGTGTTCTCCCTGGGAGTTTGGCCCCGGCTTTGTTTGTGATTCTGTGTTATCTCATTTTCTGACTTCTACAAAAAACACTTTCGATTTGCATCGCGGTGATGAAGGTAGCTTAGCCTACCTAGCTTGCATTAGTCCTTCTTGGTTTCCTGTGCTTTCCTCAAGTGGTCCTCGGTATACTCATTATTCGGCGCACCGAGTACTTCGACAGTTTGGTTTCGATCAGGATATTCCCGTAGTGTTTAATGACATAGTACCATCTCTTCCTTCCTTGGATCCTTTCATGAGACTCCAGGCCTTCTCCTATTGGTCACGAAGGAGTCCTCAGTTTATAGTGCCCAATTTTCAGAGAAGGGTTCTTGCCTCTAGTGGCTATGCTGACTATTGGAGAAGAGTGCAAAAATATTTTGTTGACTATACTGGTTTTGAGATAATTGGGAGAGTTCCCAACCCTGGCATTTCTTTTGCTCCAACATCCAACAAGCTTCTATCTCTACCTATTGCTAGTATTGTTTCTACTACTGTGAGTAGTAAAACAGGTTTCGCAGAGTGGCACGCTTCCAGGGGAGGTTGGGTGACTTATGTGCAGGATTTTCCAGAAACTTGGCCAGGATGTGACCTTATCGTTGGTTCTTCTGCTGGGGTATCAATTAAGAAGGGGGCGGTAGAGGCCATAAGTGCTGGTACTCCTGTTGGCATGAGTAAAGGGAGAGCAATTAAGCAGGAAAAATTGAAAGAGACTGCAGTTGAAGAGAGTGTAGAGGGCATTGGCCCTAAGACAAAAAAGAAGAAGACTGGGAAATCCCAGAAACAGTTGATGCTTGCTGAGGAAAAAGAATTTGAGCAACCTTTGGCCATAAGGAGCCGAGTGAAGACTAAGGTAGAGTATTCTTTTCCCTAGATTCTTGTGAGTTCTTCAGTCCATGGTTCTCTGAGACCCTCTAGACGTACCCGTAGTAAACAATAGAGACCTAGAGACCCTGTTGAAAGAGAGAGAAGGGCAAGGCCTCTTTTCTTATTTCTCTTTTATGTTGCAGTTTGTTGTTTTTTTTGAACTGATGAGTGGTTGTCTTCTCTGCAGTCCAAGCGTAAGTTGGACCCCAGGAAAGGTAGAAGCCAATCCTCTGGTGAAGATGTAGTATGGTTTTCATTCATCTGTGCCTTCTGCCGCTTGCTTTTATCCATTTCTCCAATGCTGTATATTTGTGATGCCCTATTACTTATGTTTTTTGTTGTTCATGTTGCCCCTCCCCCCCATTTTCTTTTAGGTGGAAGTTTGAAATGGCTACAGCTGCATCTCAGGGTACGGAAGATGAGGCCCCTAGTGGTGGCATTGCTGAGGAGACTGGGCAGCCAATGCAGGGTGTCCAGGCTACCCTAGATCCTGAGGCTCCCGAACTTCCTGCGTCCCAAGGTCCCCAATCTGAACAGACTCTCGGTCCTATCAGGACTATGTTACCTCAAACGGGGTTAAGTACAAAAACTTTTGGAGGCGCATCTCCATCCAAACAAACAGGTGAGCCTTATTCTTTTATAATAGCGCTTAATTCTATTTCTTTTGTATCCCCTTTTACTCTTTCTCCCTTCTTTGAGTTCTCTCTCTCCTGTTCCTTTCCAGGCTAAGCCATTGTGAGATCTGCCTCTAGTGCTGCTTCTTCTTTAGAATCGGAGGATTCTGAAGGTGGGTGTTGATTGATCTTATTGCGTTTCTTTTTCTTTCTTCTTTTTGTGCCCTTCTCCTGTCTTTTTGTTATGGCGAAGCCCCCTGTATCCTTGCCCTCTTAGTCATTTCGCTGAGGCTTCCTCACCCTTTCTTCAACTTGCTATATGCTCTTTCTTAGAGTCCTCCAAGAAGTCAGAGGAACAAGAGGAGGAGGCTCCGTCCCAAGGGGCCAATACTGG
The DNA here is from genome assembly GCA_032727855.1 of Quercus ilex subsp. ballota. Classification (NCBI taxonomy): domain Eukaryota; kingdom Viridiplantae; phylum Streptophyta; class Magnoliopsida; order Fagales; family Fagaceae; genus Quercus; species Quercus ilex. The sequence goes on from CM064908.1 coordinate 51,554,585, forward strand.
TTTCCCCTCTGTCCCCTTTTTACTTTCTTCTTTCTCCTTTTTTTTTTATTTATTTTTTACTAAGTCTGTTTCCCCCTTTTTTTTTGCAGAAGTTAATACTGGTGTTAGAGATTCTAAGCTTGTGATTCCTAAGGGGGTTGTGGGATTCGCTTAGATTGCTGATCTTCATATTGCCCAGAGGGTTGAAGGTTCCTCTGCCTCTTCAGGTGGTGACGCAACAATGGGAGAGGCTCCAGAAGTGGCTGTTTTAGATCTTGCTTCAAGGCTCCCCACATTTCTGGCTCGCTTTGATCTTCTGGAGTTCAATAGCCTTCCTGCTAGCCACTTTCACCACTTTGGTCCCTCCTATGGCAGCTTTTTGCGCTTCTCTGTGCCCATGGAGGGCCTGCCGTTGCTAGAAGGGCTGTTCAAGAGCTATGGAGATTTTACCATTGGTTTCAGAGGAGGTGTATTTTTGGGGAACATTTTGATGGAGTTGCTGTATGCCGTGTTGATTTCCTTGAGAGATTCTTCACTAGACTCTTTATCTGAAGAAAAGCTCTTGGAGTGGAGGGGGGTGGTGCAGGATCTTTTAGAAGCCAAGTTCAACTTGTCCTTCTTGCTGGAGTACCTGCGATCATTGGCCCAAGCGCTATTCCAGAGGCAAGCTTCTAAGAGCATTGATGCTGAGATTGCTGCTGCTAAGGAAGCTTTAGCTCATGCTCACAAGACTTTGCATGATTTGAGATTAAAAGGCAGAGGGTTCTTTCTTCTTCGGCTGTCCTTGCTTTTTCCTCAGATGGTTCTTTGTTGGCTTGCATTATTTCCTAGCCTTCTCCCATTTCTCCCTTCTTTTTTTTTAGCTGGTTTAGATGTGTATGAACAATTTGGGGTTGTATAAGTTTCTATCTTCTTGTTTGAATATTATTTTTGGCTCTTTTTTTTTTTTTTTACATAGATCTGTATTTATGTTTTGAGATTGCTTCTAAATATTTGTGTCTCAGGATTGCTTCTAAGTATTTGTTTCAGGATTGCTTCTAATCCTTTCTGAGTGGTATGTGGGTCTTCTCTCTCTTTTTTTTTTTTTTACATTGTTTTTCTTTCTTTGGTACCGAGTCCGGGGCCATGATTCCCACAAGTTTTGCTGTAGGTTCTGGACCAGGTACTTCCTTTATTGTTGCGCAAGTACTGAACTGGGCGCATTGAACGATTTTTTTGTTGTCCCAGTTCATGAGCTTGGCAAGTCTCTTTTTTCTGTCAAGTACTGGGCTAGGTATCTGAGCATTTGCTCGGGATCCTAGATCATGTATTTGAAACTAGCTGTTTGAAACCAACTCTGGGGTGGGTCTTGGGACATGTATCAAACATTTTTGCCCAGGTATCCTCCCTTGATTCCACTCGTGCTTGGACTTTGCAATACTTAGGATTTAATAGCTAAGGAGAAATAAAGAGAGATTTTCATTGAATAAAAACACAATCATCATTCAAGGAACATAGCAAAGTTAGCAAAGATAGTAAGGATCACAGAGTGCCCTTCTACCATGGGTTCCTAAACAAAATTACTTAAGCGATAATTCGTAATAATAATAAAAAAGGAGAATGTTAAAAAAACACTTAGCAGGTTGGAGGGTTGGCAAAAAGGATCTCAGTGTACTGAGACCTCTCCTCTCTTATGCATGGTTCTGTTTTGGCCACTTCCCATTTATGGGCTCTGTTAGGACTGTCCCATCTTCCTTTGTAAGGTAGTAATACCCACTATCATGAGCCTCTCTGATGATATAGGGTCCTTCCCATTTTGGGGAAAATTTGGAGGGTCCTGGTAAGTTCCTCCTTACATACTCTGCTGTCCTTAGTACTAGCTGCCCTTTAGTGAAAGCTCTTGGGCATACTGCTTGTGCATATGCTCTAGTCATTCTTTGCTGGTACCTCTGGCTTCTTCTCCTGGCTAGTTCTCTTTCTTCCTCTACCCCTTCAAAGTCTGCTAGTCTCCTTTCATTGTTTGTGCCCCCGGTCTCCTCTTGGCTTTCTTCAAGCACTACTCTTGGTGTAGGAACTACTAATTCCACTGGACTGATAGCTTCTGTTCCATACACTAAGAAGAATGGTGAGAATCCTCTGGTAGCCTTTAAAGATCTCTTGCATGCCCAAAGTACATCCGCTAAGTGGTCACTCCACTTCCCTCCATACTCTTACTTCATTTTCTTAAGGATCTTCAATATCACCCTATTAGTGGCCTCTGCCTGGCCATTTCCTTGTGGGTAGTATGGTGTAGATCTTCCATGCTTGATGTAATATGCCTCAGCTAACCCCTTCATGTCTTTGTTTATGAATGGGGTCTCATTGTCACTGATAAACCTCTTAGGGATCCCAAACCTTGTAATGATATTCTCTTGAATGAAGTTTGCTACAGCTACTCCAATGGCCTTTTTCAAAGGGATAGCCTTTACCCATTTTGTAAAGTGCTCGGTAGCTGCCAAGATCCATATGTAACCATTGGATGGGGGGTTTATAGGCCCTATGAGATCAAGTCCCCAAGTGTGGAAAGGCCACGGTGTTGTCATATCCTACAACATATTTGGGTGAGTATGGATTGCATCTCTGAGGACTTGGTAGGCGTGGCAAGTTTTGACTAGCTTCTCGGAGTCCCTTTTCATTGTTGGCCAGTAGTACCCCAACAGTAGTAACTGTTTATAGAGCCGTCTTTTTCTTGGGTGGCTTCCACAGTCACCAGAATGGACTTCCCTGACTACTTCCCCAGCTTCCCTTGGCCCCAAGCATCTTAGGGGATCCCCACTGTACCCTATTTTGAATAGGATCCCATTCTGCAAGAAATATCTAATTGCGAGTTTCTTGAGCTGGGGGGCCAGTGTCGTGTTAGTCGATAGGATCCCTTGAGCCAAGTATTCCATGAAGGGAGTCCTCTAGTCTTCTGTAATGAATACAGCGTAGCTTTCTTCCTTGTCCACCGAGAATTGACATTCCTGACATTTTTCCTGTATAGTTGCTGCCTTTTTGTTTATATTAGGCCAGTAGTATCCCAAGCGTTGCATTCTTTTACATAGGCTGATCCTTTCTGAGGTCCCGCAGACTTGGGTATGTAGCTCTTCCAATCTTAATTTTCCTTCATTCTTGTTGATACATCTGGATAGGATCCCTCTAGGCAGTCTCCTGTATAGTTCTCCTTCTATTAGAGCGTAGTCCCTCAGTTCTTTGACACTCCCCCCGGATCCAGTTTCTTTCATTTTTTTCTTTTACTTCGCTCCTCCAATCCCATTGTTTGGACTCTCCGAGGGATATCTTTTAGAGGATTTTTAAGATAGAATGTTCTTGCCTTCCTATTCTGACCAGCGTGTCCCTTCCTTTGAATGGCACTTGGGATCCAAGGGTGACAAGCGCATTAGCGAACCTATTTTCGCTTCTCTGTGTGTATTCTATGCTAAAGGTCTGGAATTCCTACTCTAGCTTTTGCGCCCAAGTCCTGTAGCCTGCTAAACTTTGTTCCCTTAGTGCAAAGTCACCTTTCACCTTGGAAACTACAAGATTGGAATCTCCCAGTACTCTCATATGTTTTACTCCTATACTGAGTGCTACAGTTAACCTAGTCAAGTATGCCTCATATTCAGCTGCATTATTAGAATAGGAGAACCCAAGCTTGAAAGATAAGGGTATGGTGTTCCCATCCTCACAGCTTAGTACAACTCCTACTCCATTTGAGGCCGTTGTGGTTGACCCATCGAATCTCATCGTCCATTTCTTTCCTGGGATCTCTACCACTGCTACCTCACCCGAGATCTCTTCACTTAGTGAGCTTTCTTCCTTTCCTAGGAACTGTGCTATGAGGTCTGCTATGGCTTGACTTTTGACAGCTTTGGGGGTCTTGAGGCCTATATCATATTGAAAGAGCAGGACAGCTACTGTGCTATTCTTCCTGTTAGGAGGGGCTGATGTAGGAGTACTTTTATGGGATGTGACTAAGTTACCAAAAGGATCTGGTGAGCTGAGAAAGACCTCTTCAGCCTCTGGGATGTGTAAATAACCACTAGGCAGGCTTTCTCTATCCTGGGATACCTAGTCTCGGCATCCTTGAGTGTCCTGCTTACATAATAAACAGGCTGCTCATTCCTATCATCATCTTCTTGTGCTAGCACGGCACCTATTGCTTGGGCATTTGATGCTAAGTATAGTAACAAGGGTCGCCCACATACTAGTGCTTGGAGAGTGGGTAAATGATTCATAATCTGCTAGATCCTTTGGAAGGCTTCCTGTTGCTCCGTTCCCCAGGTGAACTCAGTTCCTTTTTTTAACAGTTTGGATAAGCCACTTGTGACTGAATCCAGTCCTGGCACAAATCTCCTAATGTAGGAGACCCTTCCTAGGAAGCTTTTGAGCTCCCTCATTGTTGTTAGCCTTTTCATTGTGGCAATGGTTGCAGCTTTGGCTGGATCTACACTTATGCCTCTGTGGTGTACCAAGAATCCGATGAACTTTCCCACGGATACTCCAAAGGCACATTTCATGGGGTTCATGTGTAGTTTGTATTCTTTTCATCTTTTGAAAACTTGCTCAAGTACCTGAAGGTGTCCTATCCTAGTTTTTGACTTGACCATAATATCATCCACGTAGTTTTCCATTTCCTTGTGCATCATATCATGGAAGATAGCTGTCATGGTTCGTTGGTATATGGCCCCAGCATTTTTTAGGCCAAAGGGCATCACAGTGTAATAAAAATTCCCGATTGGGGTCCTGAATGATGTCTTCTCGGCATCCTTGGCAACCATACGAATCTGGTTATACCCATTATACCCATCCATGAATGAAAACATAGAACTTCCCGCAGTTGAATCCATAAGGAGATCAATATTAGGCAGAGGGAACTTATCTTTTGGACATGCCATGTTCAGGTTGCGAAAGTCCACATAGTAACGAATCTGGCCGTTCTTTTTCTTCACAGGTACTATTTTGGAAAGCCATTTAGGATGCTGAATGGGCTTGGTGAAACCAGCTGCTAGTAGCTTCTTGACCTCTTGGGTTATCTGAGTTTCTACATCAGTGTGAAAGACCCTGGCTGGTTGGACTACTGGTTTGACTCCTGGGTCCACGTTGAGCGCATGGACTACTAGCCCAGGATCCAAACCAGGCATCTCATCATAGGTCCATGCGAACACATCCGTGTATTCATTGAGCAAGGCCACCAGTGGCTCCTTTTCTTATGCTGCCAACTAACTACTGATGAAAACAGGCTTCTGGGATCCCAGCTCAGCCCCCAAGTTTATTTCCTCCAATTCTTCCTCAGGTTGGATTTGTGTCTTTTTAACTGGTTCCTCTGGGACTTCCTCTTGAGCTACCATACATTCTGGTGGTCCGGGACCCTCCTGTATGATGTACTCAGGCCCCGCGCACCTTCATAAGTGGTAAATCAATCTTCCCCCAGGATCCCGTACTACTACACATTCCCGGGATCCTGAGGTGCTAGGGTCCCTTTTTTGCCTTTTTCTTTTTAGGAGGTCTCTTAAGTCGTGGGTACCTCCTCCTTCTTCTTTTTCCAAGATAGGTGCTCCTAGGGTCCCCGGCATGGGGCTTTCATTGTTTGGTTCTAACTCATCGTAGAACATTGTTTCCACAAAGTTTACTTCTCCTTGGCTGAAGGGGTTATGGTTGGCAGAGATCCTTACAGGCCTTCTATTCAACCTCCCTTTAACATACTGGTGGTACATGGATGGTAAAGGGTGGTGCTTATGGAGCCATAGCCGTCCCAGCAGTACATGGTAGGACACCTCTGAGTTGATTACATGAAATCTGGTCAAGGCTACTATTGGGCCCATTCTTAGGGCCAGCTGTACATATCTCTCGGTCGATTCTGCTGATCCATGGGAGCCCCCCGGATCCTCCTTCCAACTAGGCCCACGGCTTCCAGGGTGCTCAGGGCTATGAGGTTGAGCGATACCCCTGTGTCTACCAATGCTCTTCTGATTTGGACACCATTTATGGTGGCCATTAGATAAAGGGGTCTACGGTGGTTTGGATGCTCAACCTCCATGTCCTCATCAGTGAAAATTATGGCGTTGGTTGTCTCCAGGAAAGCTCGGCTAGCATGTGATTCTGCTGTGAAACATTCCATTCCTAAATTTGCTGCTATTGTCATAAGAGACTCCATGGCCACCCTTCTTGCTTCTGGTCCAAATCCCAGCTGGTTGAATAATGATCTAAACTTGGGATTCTTCTGGAGGGTCCAGACTGTGCTCGGGTGGAAGGATCCTTCTGGCTCTTCTGCTTCTTCTGAGTTCCCATGGATTACTACAGCCACCACCCCTTTCCATTTGTGGTTGGGCAACGGGTTCCTTTGTACATCTGGCTCCTTCTGAGTGAGCTCCAGGGTTCCTTTTCTTAGCTTCTTGTGAAAGAACCTGTAGAGGGTCCAACAATCCTTGGTGGAATGCTTGACATAATTATGAATTTTGCAAAACAAAGGATTTTTCCTTTCTTCCTCCGTTAGTGGCTTGGACACGGTGAATGGCCTAACCACTTCATCCCTGATCCATTTGTCCAGGATGTGGTTTAACTCTTCTACGATACATGGGATCGCTGGTGGTTCCTTGAACACCTTTCTGTCAGGCCTCTTCCTTTTCTCTCCTACTGATGTTGTCATGGCTTGGGATGCTGGCATCCTTTTTGTCCTCATAGTTTGTGCTATCCTTCTAGTTCTCTGTAACAGGTCAGCGAATTGTGTAATGCATAGATTTTCGAGGTTGAGTCTGTAATCGAAAAGCATGTTGGATATGCATGTTTCTACGAGTTCTTTTTCTTCATGGTCCCCATAACAATCTAGAGACACATCTTCAAACCTTTTGATGAACTGGATGGGATCCTCTCCAGGCCTCTGTCTTACCATCTGAAGGCTTTGGAAAGTGACCTTGTCTTCTCCAGGGTAATATTTTGCACAGAACCTTTCCATCATTTGGTCCCAGGTTTTAATGGATCTAGGTCTTAGCATAGTGTACCAAGTGTATGCTCTATCCACTAGGGATTTAGTAAACTCTCTTAGACACAGGTCCCGATCTCCTGCATAAGGGCCCATGGTGTGAATAAACCACTCACGTGTTCCACGGCCCTCCCATTTCTTCCATCAAAAGGATGGAACTTTGGGGGTTCATATCCTTTGGGGTATGGCTTGCCAAGGAGTTCTGGTGAGAATGGGGATCCCGAGAAAATTGCTTAGGGATCCCCAAAAGTTTCTCCCTTTCTTGGTCCAGGAGGGCATTGACATCTGCTAATGTTAGGTACTGGGGGTTAGTTCCTCCTCCCACTGCTGACCCTCCCTCTGGCTAGGTTCTATCTTGGTTGCCCACAGGGGGGGCATTGTCTCTGATTTCTTGAATCTTGCCTTCTTTGAGAAGGCGTACTTCTTGCTGCAAATCCTTTAACATTGCAGTCATTCGAGCCATGGGGTCTGGCTCCTGCCTCACATTCCTTTATTCTGACATGGCCTTCTATTCTGTTAGGGGCACCTCGCCTCTTTGTCTGGTGGCCACTTCATTTTCTCCCACGGGCTTAAGGCCGCAGGTGGCACATTAGCACCTTTGCTGTTCCTTGGTCTCGAAGGCATGCTCTGCGAAGGGATTGCTTCTTCCCTTTTCTTTACCCAATCCCTAGTGAAGTCGCCAAAATGTGAGAGTGCCTTTTTTTTTAGCACAGTGGCCCAAAGATCCTGGGCCAAATAATTGTTCTTGGTGGACTGGGTTTGGTTCATCACAACTAAAAGGCTGTTTAAGAACCAAGTGGAGCACAAAGCAAGCTTCCTACAACACAATTAAACTAACAAGTGAAAATATCTATGTTGAATGACAGTTTAAACAGCAAGGAAATGCACAGTAATAAAGATACAATAAAAAAAAGGGTTAGGGATCCTCGAATCAATGAGAGGCATTTTATTAATTTTCTTTAGTTATGATTATAATGCTCACTAAGACGTGATACAAGGTTCAACTAAATTCAAAAATTACAGACTTTGATAGCTATTTCAAGCTTTCAAGACTTGCAAAGTTTGAATTTTTTAAATCCGAGTATGTGTTGTAGTGGCTGTCTCTGGGATACCGGGAGCAGTTCCTCTGTTTTCCTTGAACTTTACAGAGTCCTTTCTATGGCTCTATGTCTTTTCTAGAAATCCAGAAAAATGGTGATGAATGCCTGAATAAAAAAAGACCAATGAGCCAAAATCTGAATGCCCCTTAGCAAGGATTTCCTCCTTCTTTTATAGTGCAGCTCTAGGATTCCGGGGCACCAGTGATTTCTCCCTTTTGCCCCTTAGAGTTCGTGCTGTGTCAGTTTGCTCAGGGGCTGGTCGTTTCCTTTTTTTCTCATAACTTCTTCCTTTTGGTGCGACTAAGTTGAAAGCCCCATAGCTAATTTTCCATTTCAAGCTCCCCTCAGGTCGCTAATCTTCAGCCATTTGGCCCTTTCTTTCACCCTTCTAGCTTTTGCTTGCACTCCATCCTTGTCATTTTCTCGAATAGTTGGAATCTTTTACTGCTGGGTTGAAAGCTCCCTTCCAGTTACCTCTTTTATGGTTTTCCCATTCTGGGGACCTTGGGGCATAGCTCCTTCGTTCATGCATCTTTTGCTTTTGTACTTTCTGATCCCATTGTCTGTCTGGGTGCATGAGACCCGCATGCTCTTTGTCTTTTATCCCTCTTTTGAACCTACTTCAATTTTATTTATACTGTGTTGCACGTCCCAGGGATCCCCAGACTCTGGTGACTTTTGGGATCCAGGCCTAGCTCTTCTTATTGGGCTCATTTTGGTTTATTGATCCTGGCCGGTTAGGCCTTTCTCTTGCTTTATGTATTTTAAATTCTGTTCTTTCAAGGGTCTTTGGATCCCAATCCTTGGACCTCCCACCCTTTTTTCTTCTTTCTTTTTCTCTTTTCTTCATTACGTGAGCCCAACCCCTTTTTAATTTTCCCTAGCTTCATTTCCATGAAATTGGCCCGATGTGCTATTTCTTTGGGCCTTAGACTGTGAGCAATTTTGAACCTCAACAAGTATGAACAAAAAGACAATCATGTGATAGGCATTCTTGACCATCAAAGCAGGACTCATCTTTATTTTCTTCATTCATAGAAGAATGTAGCTTTCTTTTCAAACCATCAAGTTTATCACACAATTGGCTATTCCTTTTCTTATATTTTTCAACCAAGGAAATCGACTCACACAAGCTATTATGAACATCATGATTTCTATCAACTAATGATTTCAGCATGTGTATAAGAATTCTAGCATGTCTCTTTGACTTAAACAACTCTACAAGTTCATTACTAGGACAATCTCCAAATATGCTCATAGAGTCATTATCACAAACACCTCTAGTCCACTTCATATTGGCCTTTGCTAGAGCACTTTCCATAGCAAGTCAAGGGGTCTAGGATCACACTCAGGTAATAAAACCACAGTGAGTGTACTCGCTCTGATACCGATTGAATGTTCAAATAGCGTGTAAAACATTATGAACGTTTAGACCCCTAATTACAAATTACCAGTTCAAGCTTATTATCAAACAATAAATGTGCGGAACATGAACATAAGCTAATATTAGAATTGATAAACAATCTAAACCAATTAAAATTACATCCACAGTAGAAATTAAATGGCAAAGATTAAGGGAAGAGAGATGCAAACACAAGGACAACACAGCGATGTGTTATCGAAGAGGAAACCGGAGCCCTCGGCGTAAAATCTCTCCGCTGCCCTCCAAGCAGTCAATAATCCACTAAAGAATGAAGTTAGGATACATGAACAGCAGAAGACCCTCAAAGCCTAATCTACCCAATGTACCTAAGCCCGCCAAGCTTCTTGTTCCAACGAGGTTACGTCGAATTTTTGTCTTCTTTAGCTTACCGGATTCCGCTATAGCCCATAGCATCAACCAATAAACATTGGTCCCTTCCTAACTGCTTCCCAAAGCACCAAATAGCCTTCTCACAAATATAGGTGTGGTGAGAAAAGGATTTGGGTAAGAACCTCTCAAGGATTAAACAATGGAGAGGGTGAGAGGAAAGAAATTTCAAGAGTCTTTATGTGAAGATTGTGGATGAATCAATCTTGTTTTTTCTCTAGAGTTTCTCTCTCAAAATTCTCTCTGGAAGCTCTCTACATTTCCTGGGTATAAGGGTCTATATTTAGTGGTGGGTGTTCGGAATACGAAGAGTCATTTTTCAAAATAGAGCTGGCTAGCGACTTAGCCCCGTGACCTGATTGAGTCGCGAGTTCAAGCCGCATGCTAACTGAATGGCTAGTCTGGACTTTTTGTCTTGTAGTGCTACAGCTGGCATGATAGTTCAACTTCTTTGCATGCTTCACTCGTGTGCATCTTCTGGCGGCTTTCCAGCCACGAGTCACCTGCGAGATCCAGTCGCGAGTCCCTGCTTTACTGCACATTCTTGAGCATTTCTTTACACTCTCTCATACACTACCCTTACAAGATTCCCACCTAAATACAGGGTTTCTAAATGCTGAATTACAAGCAAATTTGACACGGATTAAAGCCAACAAGATGGTTGATTAAATTTAACCTTATGTGAGTGTTTCCCTTCTTAGCCCTAGTGTTTTTAGTCTCTTTCTTATCCTGCTTAGGGGGTGCTCCTAAGATAGATTTACCCTTGTCTAAATTCTCACTAACTAACACATTTTTCACATCATTGTTTTCAGATTCAACAATATTAGTAGGAGAAAGAAAAACAGTAGTACTAGTAGAAGCAATACTAGGAGAAGAGAAATCATACCCTAAACCGGTTCGATTGAAGGCAGATTTCTGAAGACTAAGCATCTTGTCAAACTTTGCGCTTGAAGTCCTCTCTAGTTGAGCTCTGACTTGGAACAATTCTGCCTCAAGCTTCTTGGTCGTCTCAGCGAAGAAATTATTTTTAAATCTCAGTGCTTCAATGGTCTTATTGGCTTCATCAAACTTCATGGAGATTTCTTTTCGTTCAAGCTCCACTTCACTGAGCTTCTTGGTGGCCAACCTATACAACTTCTCATGTTTTTCTGAGACCTTGTATAATTTTGTATAGGCTGTGTGGATGTCATCTTGTTCATCCATCTTCTCAAATTTTAACTCCACCAAGTCCTCATCTTCATCCACATCTTCAACAATCCTTTCACTAGGATTTATAGTGGCAGTGAAGGCATTTAGGATTCCATCATCCTCATTGTCTGATTCATCTTTAGGCTCATTGTCACTCAAGATAGCAGCATGTGCCTTGCTCTTCCCAATCGTCTTGAGATATGTAGGGCACTCTTATTTCATGTGATTGAAGCCTTGACATCTAAAGCATTTTGGTCTTGAGGGAACAGTGTACTGATCAACATCCCTAGCATCCTTCTTTCTTTTGTTTTGGTTCTTGAACTGAGACGAATTGGATTGCTTGCGGTCTTTATCAAATCTTTTAGCATTGGCATTTTTCATAAACTTTTTGAATTGCCTGGTGATATAGGATTTTATCTTAGAATCTTCATCTTTTGAAGACTCATCAGTGTCATTGCTCTTAGCCTTTAATGCCATGCTCTTTCCCTTACTAGACTTCCTTATGCTTGTCAAACCCAACTCATAGGTCTGCAGATTGCCAACCAGCTCTGTCAAAGGAATTTTATCAATATCCTTTGATTCCTCAATCGCGATGATCTGGGCATGAAATCTCTTAGGTAGAGATTTGAGCACCTTTCTAAAAATCTTGGGTTTGGGAATGGTTTCCCTAAGATTAAAGGCTGAGTTCACTATGTCTTTACGCTTGGCATGACCTTATCAAATGACTCATCCTCTCCAATCTTAATCTCTTCAAAGCTTGTAGTAAGCCTCTGAAGCTTCGAATTCTTGACAACCTTACTGCCTTCATAGGTTGTTTAGAGGATGGTCCATGATTCCTTCATAGTTTCAGTAGAGGATATCTTCTTAAACTCCTCATTTGTGACCACACTGAATAAAGCATTTAATGCCCTACTGTTGAAATTTGTCTCCTTGATCTTAGCATCATCCCAATCGGCCAGCGCTTCCTTTGGCTTGGTCCGGCCTATTTCCACAGCTTCCCACACTTTCTCATCTAATGACTACAAGAAAACTCTCATGCGTACTTTCCAATAGGGATAGTTAGTGCCATCAAAGAAAGGAGGTATAATAAGAGACTATCATCTACCCATGACAAATAGGGGTCAATGGATCACACAACAAATATTAACCCTAATCAGAGTATGCCCACTTTGGTACCACTTGATAGGCCAAGAATGTACTGACCCCTTGTGATGAATTAATTAATTAATTAGTCAAGTTAATTAATTAATTCAATTAGCATACATTAAGCGTGGTAGCATAAAAAAATCACCAACTAAGTAAAAATGTAGCAGAAAATAAATTAACACGGTGATTTATTTATAAATGGGGAAAACCTACACAGCAAAAACCCTACTGAGTGATTTTAAGGTCATCACTCCCGAGAATTCACTATCATCACAACAAGCGGTTACATGTAAAGGAATCCCAGTGCCTTATACCAACCTATAATTGAACCCTTACCCCAATACCCAATTGGACTTATTCTGTAGTAATAATCTCTCCTTTCAATGCACTACTCCCAGTATGTGACTAACCAATTTGATGCGTGGATCCCGATACGCGGCTTACTCACCAACTTGAGAAGGATGTTGGCTGCAAAGTTCTTCAGTTCATCAACACGATGAAGATCACGAAACTCCTTGGTTACAAAACCCTAAGGTGTACAAACACAATAGCTTCTTGAATCAAAAGATGAACTAGGGCATATGTCTCCAGTTCATAATATGCTTGTGAAAAAAATTTGCATTGAGTTTCATCAGTTATAATATCCCTTAAAACAATCATTATATATGTTTAGGGTTGTGAGAAAAGAAAGCTTAAACATTTATTCACGGATTGGAGTGAAATCAGATTTAAAAAACTGATTTTCATAAACCTCGACAGATAACCTATCTATCGAGCAACTATCGAGCATTGGACTTAAACAACCTTTTTAAACCTCGATAGATACTAGCTGTCGTGCTAGCTATTGAGCTAGCTGTCGAGCTTTAAAAATCAGCACTTCTTCACTTGAATCTTGGACAGACTTGCATGGCATTAACACTTGAACTTGAAATCTTGTTCCTTAAAGTATAAAACACATCCTAGATCTACCAAATTACTGTAAGGTTGAAATTTATCAACCGTCTTGTTGGCTTTATTCCGTGCAAATTTGCTTGTAATTTAGCACTTAGTAACCTTGTATTTAGGTGGGATTCATGTAAGGGTAGTGTGTGAAGAGAGTGTGAAGAATTGCTCAACTTTGTGCCAAGAAGCAGGGACTCGCGGCTAGGATTCATGACTGACTCGCGGCTTGCAAGTCGCCAACTGCTGCATACGTGAGAAGCATGTGGGGAGGTGAAGGGTCAAGCCAGCTGTCGCACTATAGGACAAAAGTCTCAGGCTGGCCAGACTGTTATCTTGCGACTTGAACTTGTGACTTGGACAAGTCGAAAGGCCAAGCCGCCAACCAGGCCTGTTTGGGAAAAACTAACTCTTCGTATTCCAAACACACACCACTATATATAGACCCTTATACCCACGAAATGTAGAGAGCTTCCAGAGAGAATTTTGCGAGAGAAACCCTAGAGAAAAACAAGATTGCCTCATCCCCAATCTTCACTAAGAGACTCTTCAAATTCCTCTACTCTCTTTCTCTCCATTGATACATCCTTGAGAGGTTCTTGACCAAATCCCTTTCTCACTACACCCACGTCTGTGAGAAGGTCTTTTGGTGCTAAGGGAAGCAGTTTGGAAGGAACCAATGGTTATTGGTTGATGCTATGAGTTATAACGGAATCCGGTAAGCTAGAGAAGAAAAAGGTTCGGTGCAACCTCGTTGGAGCAAGAAGCTTGGAGGGCTTAAGTACCTGGGTAGATTAGGCTTGGAGGGTCTATTGTTGTTCATGTATCCCAACTACATTTTCTAGTGGATTGTTGACCGCTTGGAGGGCGGCGGAGAGGTTTTACGCCGAGGGCTTCGGTTTCCTCTTCGATAACACATCGCGTGTTGTCCTTGTGTTTGAATCTCTTTTCCCTTTATCTTTGCATTTTATTTTTTGTTGTGGATGTGATTATAATTGGCTTAGATTTTTTATCAATCTGTGTTTGGCTTATGTTCATGTTCCGACATTAATTGTTTGATAATAAGCTTGAATTGGTAATTTGTAATTGGAGGTCAAAACGTTCATAGTGTTTTCAATGCTTTTTGAACTTTCAATTGGTATCAGAGCGGGTACACTTGTTGTGGTTTAAATACCTAAGTGTGATCCTTGACCCCTTGTGTGTTTTGCCATGGATAATGCTTTGTATGCTTCTATGGATGTTGTTGATTGTAACATGCCATGTGTTTGTGAAAATGCCTCTATGAGTGTTTATCCTCATGATTGTGATGGCACGTTACTTGAATCATTTGCTGTTGTTGATATTCTTAACATCAAACTCTTGAAGAAAAATGCTAAAGAAGTTTCAAAAGGATTTGAGCAAGTTATTTTGTGAAAATGATGATTTGATTGCTAAGCTCAATGAATCCAACAAATTGGTTGAAAAATATGAGAAACTTGCTGAAAATTCTCTTAAAAAGCTGAAAGAGTTTGAATGTTTGAATATGGACTTGGATTCTAAATTTGTTTTATCTAACAAACTTGTTGATGAGTTAAAATGTAAAAATGAATCTCTTAAGATGCATGCCAAGTGTTTGATTGCTGAGCCTATTGTTAAAAAGGGTGAAAATATTTGTTGCAATCATGTTGTGGTACCCGATTTTGTGCCTATTGTGTGTTCTACCTCAAAGGACAAATCAATGTACATTCCTCCACACAAAAGAAATCAAAAGGTGGAGAGAAAGGCTGTTAAGTCAAAGCCTCCATTTAGGTCTCAACCTAAGGCTTCGGATGGATCTAAGTTTGTTCCAACTTGCCACCATTGTGGTGTGATTGGTCACATAAGACTCAATGTCATAAGTTGAAGAGAGAACAAAACCATGTTGCTAGATCCCTTCCCAAAAAGTCTAGTAGACCTAAACGCATTGTTTGTCGCCATTGTGGTGCCTATGATCATCTAAGACCTCAATGCTTTAAGTTTCATGCTTTTAAAAGAATCAAAAGAAAAGAGAAACTTGAGCTTCTTGGAAGTTGTGCTAAAAAGGGTAAACCGGATTTGAGTGATAATAGCATGTTAAAGAAAGTATTTAATGCTCTTAACTCCTTGACTATGTGCATCTCCGGTTCTCATTCTTCCAACCCTCATGTCACTTCTCTTGAGACACTCATTCCAAACAATCGGTCCGTTTGGATGAGGAAGGGTTCCTATGGTTGAGCTTTTGCTGTTTTGGTCCTTGATCTAATTCTTTCGATCTTTGTAGGACCCTTCATGCATTGATTGTCATATCTTCATGCATTTGTGCATTTGTGCATTTATTTGTATGCATTGCTTTTGTTTTGATCTTACTTTTATGTTTTAGTTTTGTGTGAGTAAAAATCCAAAATCACATAAAAAGTGAAAAATTCAAAAAGTTTGATCGTATATGTTTGAGCACATATCACATGTGAGTTTTTCCTTGTACCTTCGTACAAATGGCTTTATGCATTTACGAGCTTAGTGTGTTCATTATGCACTTATATCTTTGTGGGAAAAATCTTGACATCTTTGTGTGATTGTTGTAAATCGATCTTTAAGCTTGTCATGAATGATTAGTCAATAGTCTTGTTGGTTTTGAGACATGCATAGACTTGTGCCTATATATCTTCCTACTCTTTATTTTGTTGTTTTTGCTTAAAGAGTTCACCAAATGTAAATCTCCAAATGAAAAGAGATATTGAGCTGCAAAAACCTGTCGCACATACTAGTATTTGACTAGGAAAAAGGGAAAGCGACCAAAATAAAATGTATGATGCCCAAAATGCCAAAGGCTTGTTCATCAAATTGAAATATCAAAAATTTCAGGCATCGATCTCAAAATGAGATGTATTGATTCAAAATGGATCAAATGTTATGATTTATTCAGAAGCCAAATGAAAAGCTTCTAATATTTGTAATCATTTTCTTGTGGGAGGTCATATATGTTCATTTCTATAATTGGGATAGACCACTTGTCTTAGCACTAGTTGTGTATGACTTGATTGAATTGATCATTGAAGCTTCACTCTAGACTATGGACTATTCCACTCTTGATACGCACACACAACACACATGCCTAATGTTCAATGAATGCCTTATCCATTTGTTCGATTGTACTTGTTTAAATGTGATGTGTGTGTGCTCATCTTTATATGGATCAATCCAATAGGATTTTTGATAATTTTATATGTTATTGGAAGTGATTTTTATCACTCTTTGTGTTCATGCTTAGTGCTTACATTGTTTTTCAGTGTTTGAACATGTTCTGGGTTGAAAAACAAGTGTCAGAATTTTTGGCAACTCATTTTGGCGACTTGCAACCCGCCAAACCAAGTCGCGAGTTTTGGCGACTTGTTTTGATGGCCAGTCGCGAGCCCAGTCGCGAGTTTACACAGAATGGTTTTGCGGCTCACTTTTTAAAGGGCTTTTTGTGGAAAACCTATTTTAAACCTCTCCTATCCTATTATAAACCCCCCTCTCACTATTTTTTCATTAAAACCCAATCAATTTGAATGATTTTCCATTCCATTAACATCTCTAAAGTAATTTGAAACTCTTTTCTTTGTTTTGGATCCTTGGATTATGTTTTGGTGAGTTTTGTGCTTTTGGTTGGGATTTTCATCATAGGGGTTGGGTAAACTTATTTTTTGGTTAAATTTTTGTATGGGATTGGTTTCTTTTGATGATTTGCTTTGGATGTTAGCCCCTTGTGGCAAAAAGAACATGTATTAAGGTTGGTTTTCAAGATGCTCATGCATTGTTTCACTTTGTTCTTCATAGTGTGCACGCTAGGTGTTTGATAAAATGCCTCTTAGGCATTTTCTCGCTTGTTTGGACTCCGATGAGTATAAAACTTTAGGGTTTCTCTTGTTTCCTCATTAGGAACGTGTTTAGTTCATTGGTTGTGTATTTAACACACCTTGCCCCACCTGTGCATTTTCCATGCATTGGTCATGCATTGCACTTTGCCACATCTTGCACACACCTTGCTACCTTTGTCATGCATTGGTTTATTCATTGTTTCTTCATCCTAGCATGTCATGCCTTAGGTTTGAGCTTCATTTTCTCATGTATCATTGCACCCCTCATGCATCATTGTCATTGTTCATTCCTTCATCTCTTGCCCTCATTTCTCCTTGACCCATTGTCTATTCTTGACAAAAAGGGGGAGAGTATACTTTAGAGAGCATATAGGAGAGTTTTTGTCATTTCTATATGACCTTTGTGCACATTCTTAGGGGGAGAAATTCTATTTCTCATGCACACTTGTAGAGAGAGAGATATTCCATAAGGGAGATGCATATACCAAGGGGGAGAAGACATTGAGCTAATAAGAAAACTTTGTTTTGGTGTTTGGTGTTTGCTCAAGTTGCTCACATGTTTCTCATCATGATTACTTGATCGCAATTTACCTGTTACATTATACTTGTCCTTTTATGACTTGCTTCACCTTAAGGGTCTAATGTGTTTTGTGCAAGTGTTTCAGGTTTCAGGTATATATGTTCCAAGTGCATCACAGCTTCTCATCATTTTGAAGGGGAGAAACTTTAAGCACTTTTAGTTTATTTAAATTGTTTATGTTTGTACCTGGTACCTTTGTAGGTTTTTAAGGTTTCTGTTTATGTTTTGTACCCATATTGCTTTTGTAAACTTTTAGGGTTTGTTTCTATGCACTTTGTAGGCTTTATGGTTTGTACCTTGCTTTATGCAGCCTTTGTACTTTGTTAAATCAATACTTCTAAATAAATGTTATGCATTTCCTTTTAAGTACTGTCACTCTTGTGCCCTTGTAGGATTTTTCCTAGATGCACATGCTTCATGTACTGTGCATTGGTTGAGTGTTGGTTATTCAAGTGATTTGCCTTGTGTTTGTCAACTTGAATGTCCGGATGTTCATTCCAAGTGTGAATGAGCATTGTGATCACTTGTATGTAGTGATTACCTGTTTTGGTCTTGCCATGGTTTATTACTTTATTCCATTGTGCTTGATCGCATTGTGCCTACTCCATATGCATTACAAGTTTTCTACATACAATGAACTTATTGTATTGTTGTGTTTCAGGAGTACTTGTTCTTATGGCTCAAAAGCTTCATAGATTCTAGAGTTAGGTGTGAGTGAGTTTTCCAACTGTTCCCAACTCACGCGTTAAGTCTAGAGTTTGTTATAGGCTTTTGTCACGGAATAGCCAAAGGAGGAGATTGTAAGGTTGAAATTTATCAACCAGCTTGTTGGCTTTATTTCGTGCCAATTTGCTTGTATTTTAGCACTTAGTAACCTTGTATTTAGGTGGGATTCATGTAAGGGTAGTGTGTGAAGAGAGTGTGAAGAATTGCTCAACTTTGTGCCAAGAAGCAGGGACTCGCGGCTAGGACTCGCGCCTGACTCGCGCCTAGGACTCGCGCCTGACTTGCGGCTTGCAAGCCGCCAACTGCTGCACACGTGAGAAGCATGCGGGTAGGTGAAGGGTCACGCCAGCTGTCGCACTACAGGACAAAAGTCCCAGGCTGGCTAGGCCGTTATCTTGTGACTTGAACTCGCGACTTGGACAAGTCGCGAGGTCAAGCCGCCAACTAGCCCTGTTTGGGAAAAACTGACTCTTCGTATTCCAAATACACACCACTATATATAGACCCTTATACCCACGAAATGTAGAGAGCTTCCAGAGAGAATTTTGTGAGAGAAACCCTAGAGAAAAAAAAGATTGCCTCATCCCCAATCTTTACTAAGAGACTCTTCAAATTTCTCTACTCTCTTCCTCTCCATTGATACATCCTTGAGAGGTTCTTGACCAAATCCTTTTCTCACCACACCCACGTCTGTGACAAGGTCTTTTGTTCTAAGGGAAGTAGTTTGGAAGGGACCAATGGTTATTGGTTGATGCTATGGGTTATAAGGGAATCCGGTAAGCTAGAGAAGAAAAAGGTTCGGCGCAACCTCGTTGGAGTAAGAAGCTTGGAGGGCTTAGGTACCTGCGTAGATTAGGCTTGGAGGGTCTATTGCTGTTCATGTATCCCAACTACATTTTCTAGTGGATTATTGACCGCTTGGAGGGCGGCAGAGAGGTTTTACGCTGAGTGCTTCGGTTTCCTTTTCAATAACACATCGCGTGTTGTCCTTGTGTTTGCATCTCTCTTCCCTTTATCTTTGCCTTTTATTTTCTGTTGTGGATGTGATTATAATTGGCTTAGATTTTTTTATCAATTTTGTGTTTGGCTTATGTTCATGTTCTGCACATTAATTGTTTGATAATAAGCTTGAATTGGTAATTTGTAATTGGGGGTCAAAACGTTCATAGTGTTTTCAATGCTTTTTGAACTTTCAAGTACAAGTAAAGTGCATTTTGTCAAAGGATTAGCCAATTCTATATTAACATATGTTCCTAACATGATTCACATATGTCCTAACAAAAACTATCAAATGTGAGTAAAAAGTAGAGGAGCCATTGAAGTCGTATGTGATGTTAGTATTGTCTAATGTGAAGATGGAACCATCAAATGTGAGTAAAAAATAATGACACTACTGAATGTGACATAAGTATGGTCATATGTGATGTTGCCACCGCCCAATGTGACCATGGAATTGTCAAATGTAAGTAAAAAATTATGGAACCAATGAATGTGACAAAAATTCGGTCATATGTGGTGTTGGTATTGCATAATGTGACAATGGAACCATCAAATGTGAGTAAAAAAATGTGAACCACCCAATGTGCCAAAGTACGGTCATATGTGATGCTGATATCGGCCAATGTGACTATGAAACTATCAAATGTGAGTAAAAAAAATAAGAGAATCACCAAATGTGACATAAGCATAGTCATATGTGATGTTAGTACAATCAATGTGAAGAGAACCACTAAATGTGATACAAGTACAGTCATATGTAATGTTGGTACTGCTTAGCGTAACGTTGGAACCATCAAATATGAGTAAATAAAATAATGGAACTACTAAATATGACAAAAAAGTATGGTCATATGTTCTGTTGGTACCGTTGAATGTGATGGTGGAACTGTCAAATATGATGTTTTGATAATCTGGTATAATAGGTTGCTTACTTGTGGATACCATACCTTGAAAAGAGGGGTGCGGTAGAATTACCCATATAAACTATATGGTTTTTTGTATTATTGAAAGATTTTGTAATGAAATAAAAATTTTGACGTCATTAACTAAAGAGTACATGTATTATTACTTAGCATATTTATTGGAGGGATTAGAATTTTCTCTACTTTCCTTTTTGTTGAGAAGAAGGATTTCTCTACTTTATAATTTATTTGCTTATATAAAAATTTGATAGAAGTTATTGTGATATCATACACACTTTTAGATTTGTGAAATTTACTATATATTTTAATCATAAAATGGTTTCTATTTATTTATTTTAAAGCAAAATGAGGATATCATCAGTCATCACGTAAAATTTTCTTTCTTTAGCACTAAAGGAAATCAATTAATGTAAAGAGTCATGTTACTTAGGTTGAAAGCTCGAAAATGTGTTGAAAACACAAGAGCTATTTAGACCCCCAAATTAAAGTTACGGCTCGATAGATTTTACACTAACTTAATACTAAGTGTGGAATAGTGTAAATGCGAGCAGATGAACAAACAAGCTACTCTAATCCATAATCATAGCAACACAGCAGTAAAATGGAATGTAAAAGAGTAGGGAAGAAAGATGCAAACACAAGATAACACACTGATGTGTTATTGAAGAGGAAACCGAAGAACTTAGCGAAAAACCTCTCCGCCGCCCTCCAAGCGGTAATCGATCCACTAGACAATCAGTTGGGATACATGGGTGAGCAAGAGACCCTCTAAGCCTAATCTACCCGATGTACCTAAGCCCTCCAAGCACCTGCTCCAACAAGGCTTCTCGGAACCATGTCTTCTCTAGCTTTCTGGATCCCGCAACAAGCTCCATGTTGCATTTGCCATCCTTGGCTTCTTCCAATGCTTCCTAGTAGCACCAAAACTTCACTTGACACTCTGAAATGGTGTGGTAAGTGTTTGGGCTATCAACCTTTCAATAGTATGGAAATGAAGAGGTAGGAGTTAAGGAAATTCCACAAGCATATGTGTAGAGGATTGTGGGTATAACAATCTCTAACTCTCAAGGTGTTTGGCTAGGGTTTTCTCTCAGAAGCACTCCTCAACATTTGTGGGTAATGTGGGTATATATTGTGTGGGTACAGAAAGTGTGTATCAAATAGTACAGTCTGGTAGAACAGAATATCTCGTGGGTGTCTCGCAGGAAGGCCTTACCCGCGAGATACTCACGAAACATAGCTGTCGCCATCTGTCCTGACTCTTCGCATTTCAGTCATGTGTAGAACACATGGCTCACTTCGCGAGATGCTTAGTCGCGATGCGAGAGCTCGTCAGTCTTCAGTTGCTTGAGTCTTCACACTCTTTCTCTCTATCACACAACCCTCACAATCAAATCCCACAATAAATATAGGGTACAACAGATTGAATATAATTACAATCAAATTTGGCATGGAATAAAAGCCAACAAAACACATAGTTGTAAATCACAACTTTACAATCTCCCCCTTTGGCTATTCCATGACAAAACCCCGAAAACATACTCTAGACTTAAACGTGAGTTTGGGAACAATGGCAAAACTCACTCACACCTAATCTAGAAGCTGTGAAGAATTTGCACGTATATACCTCTAACCTAAAACACTTGCACACAAACAAAACTTTCATTAAGCTTATGACAAGATGAACACAAGGTATGTACATGAGCAAGTAAAGAGCGATTAAGTTTGAAAACACTCTAAAACATGTAAGCATATCTTAATCATACAAAAATAGTCATTGAAGAATGACTACAATGAACATTAACAAGTAAATGCTCATTCGGACATGCAATGCAATTAAGAACAATCCCAAGGATCAATTGCATGTTCAACACTCAACCAATGCAAAATACGCGAAGTATTTGCATCTAGGATACAAAATCCTTCTAGGGTACAAAAGTGAGGTACTTAAGACATATTGACAATATCTTAAAAGTACAAAAAAAATTGCTACAAAGTAGTAAGGTAAACACAAATACTGAATATAAACTGAAATTAAAAACAGAGTATTAAAGTTTTAAACAAAAACAGTAAAAACTATAAACAAAAGTTATAAAGGCTAAAATAGTTTAAACCAAAACATAAATATAGCTAAACCGCCTGTAATACACCAATGTATGTAAGATCTAAGCTATGCTCCCCCTCAACTGTGCAAGCTCCCCCTCAAAATGTTCTCCCCCTTTTTGACCAGAATGGCTAAAGAGGCTAGAATTGATCATAATCTGAATCTGATCCCCGCGCCATGGACAAGTCGTCGATCTGTGAAGATAATGCAGTGATTTGTCCCTGGAGGTAAGCAAACTGGGTCGCGGTGTGTTGCACATGGGAGTTAAGCACTGTAGACATTTGGTCTATTTTAGCTAGTAAACGATCAAGTCTGTCTAAACCTCGTGCTGGTGCTGAAGATGATGGCTGAGCTGAAGACTCTAGAGCAGACGTGAATCTATCAATCTCTTCCTTTGTATCACCACCCTTGTCCTTAACACGATCCAGTGGTATCGTATGCACACCTGTTTTGGAGCCTTTGATATGAGCTGTGCTTCTAGTTACTGTGTGTGCACCAATGGGATAGTGCCTCTGAACCACTGTAAGGCCACTCGGAAGTTTGAGCTTTGCCTTAGCAATTAGGCCCATAATCAATGAGGGAAAAGGAATAACTGTTCTGGAGTTTTGCTTCTCAATGCTTTTCTTCAATAGATGGAAGATGCGTCCACATATATCAATATCCTTGTGAGTAAAGAGATCGTACAAAAACTTTGTCCTTGGAGCTGACAGTGTAGTGAGGTTGGTGACCGGATACAAGTTGTGGATCATCACATATGCCAAAGCCCTCATCTCCGGTGAAAATGGGATTGTATTCAAGGATGACTTCTTCGATGTACCCCCAAGTATTTTCACCATCTCCTCAGTCGATCCCAATCTGTCTTCATATTGGACTAAGATTGGCTGAGAGGGAAGATGAATCTCCAAAAATTCTTGAATGCTATCCCTTGTAATCACAAATTCTTTGTGTCTCACCCAGCAATCTACATGGTCTTCTTCCACAGTAGCATTTGAGAAAAATTCTCTTATGATCTCTAAGTAGTCAACCCCAACCGGGTTTAACACCTTGGTCCAAGTCCTTTCTTTGAACACCTCAGGGTTGAAGGTGTCCTCAAGGTTTCTAGCTAGACCACCCTCTCCATAATAATGGTTGCTCTTTTGTAGCAGTCATTGTATTTCATATCAGCCTCAGCAGACTTGAAATTGTCAATATCAGTGCGAGAACGTTTTGTGGATTTCTTGGTCCTAGAATGTTTGGTAGGAGACATCTGCACAATTACACAGAGAATAAGGAACAAAAACAAGTGCAAAAATACAAAAAAAAAAAAAAAAAAAAAAAAGCACAAAACTTGATTAGATTCAATTTAGTCCAAATCAAAGGTAAGACTACCTAAAACAAAGCAAAATTAACTTAAAACAGAGCAAACAGACATAAAACAGTATGCTATAAGAGTTTAACCATGTAAACAAAAGCACAATGCATGAAGAGCATTACAGTGTATGTGTGTGTCTGTGCTGTGCATGTGCTGATGCATGTGTGTGCAGCATGTGATGCATGGGGTGTGCCTAGAGGGTGCCTAGGTATGTGTCTAGTGTTTACAAGGCATGACATCGAGGCACAAAATGGAAAAAGTGTGAAAAACACACAAACACTGACCAAAACATGATAAATAAGATTAATCAAGACCTAATCCAAGCATTGGAACTCAGTTGAGTCCAATACAACACAAGAGTGTCACTAGGACATTCAGTCAAACACCTAGCATGCAATAGTGAAATCCAACTATGAACAATGCAAGAACATGATGAAATATGCCTCAATACATGCTAAGAATGCCTCAAGGGGCCAACACAGATACACAAACATCAAATGGGACTCAGCCCAATCAAAGATTTGGAAAGATTTTCAAAAAATTAAGAACCCCAACCCATTTTGGAAAAATCCCCAAATTTTAGAACCCTAACTAAAATTTCTACATAATCTCAGAAAAACATGAAGAAAATGTTTTAGAAAACATACCTTGAAGTTGGAAATGCAGAAAATAAGCTTGAGAATGATGGTGTTTGAGTAAAATGTGATTTTGGGTTGAGATGGGTTCGAAAGAGGCTGAGCGAGGGAAATAAAGATGTTTCGAAAAACTGTCACATCTGCTACATAAAAACTAAAAACACGCATTTTTCACGGGTTATACAGTAGCACAACAGTCGCGAGACAGTCATGAGAATGACCACTAAAGCACAAAAGCTTTCGCTAGAAGCTTTTAGTCGCGAATAAGTCACGAGACAGTTGCGATAGCCTCTATATGAATTGAAAATTTTCTAGTTTTTGTCTAAAAACATTTCGCAAGAAGTGTTTAGTTGCGAAATACTCGCGAGATAGTAGCGAGAGTCTTTGTGTGAAATGACAAAGAGTTTATTTCCCTTAAGCACATTTCACGGGAAGCTCTAAGTCGCGAGCTTCTCGCAAAACAACCTCTGAACCAGTTTTTGAAGAAAAACACAAAAAAATCATTTTGAACAAAAACTAAAGACACGAAAGTATAAAATCACTTTCAAAAATATATAAAACACTCAAAAAAAATTTTGGTTTTGATTAGCAAGTACATGAGCATACACATCACATTTGAACATGTACAATCACACAAATGAGATAAGCATTAATTGAATCGAAGTCTTGTGTGTTGTGGGTGAGAATCAAACGTGAAATAGTCTTTAGACCAAAGTGAAACTTCAATGATCAATTCAATCAAGTCATACACAACTAGTACTAAATCAAGTGGTCTATCTCAATTATAGAAATGAATATATATGACCTCTCACAAATTGATTACAAATCTTAGAAGATTTTCATTTAGCTTCTGCATAAATCACAACATTTGATCCTTTTTGGATAATACATCTCTTTTTGAGATCGATGCTTGATATTTTTGATATTTCAACATTGAGAGTTAGCTTTTGGCTTTTTGAGCACCATACATTTCATTAGAAAAGTCGCTTTCCCTTTTTCCTAGTCAAATACTAGTATGTGCGATAGGCTTTTGCAGCTCAATATCTCTTTTCATTTTGAGATTTACATTTGGTGAGCTCTTTTTCAAAAACATAAAAAATAAAGTGGGAAGAGATATAGGCACAAGTCTATGCAAGTATCGACGCCATCAAGACTATTGACCAATCATTCATGACAAGCTTGAAGATCTATTTACAACAATCACAGATAGTTTTCAAGATTTCTTCCACACATATATATGTGCATACATAACAAGCTAAGCTCGTAAATGCACTACGCCAAACTCACATGTGATATACACAACACAAGTGATCAAACTTTTTGAAGATTTTTCAATTTTTATGGGTTTTTGAATTTTTGAACACACTAAAATATAGTACAAGTAAAGTAAGATCAACAATAACATGTACAAATCAAAACAAGTAAAAGAAACATGCTATAAACCTGAAGCAATTGACACAAAGTGAACTATGCATATCGTGATGGATGAACATATGCCCTTAAACATTGGAAGTATTAATGCATGGGCATGTTGTAATGCTTATGCATGAGTACCCCGCTTCACCCACACGACACATGTGTTTGGGGTGATATCCCTATAGGATTGGGTATGAGTGTTGTGGCCTTCAAACCTTCTGGAGAAACTTGCCAAACAAGTGGTGAATACATCAATCATTTTCATCACATCCATCACACCGAAATCACCATCTTGACCTTTTGATTGCTCAACAACCCAATTCTATTTCTTGGTCCTTTTGACCTCTGAACACTTGCATTCTTCAATGCCCTCAGCTTATGAAAATTTAGTTTGGTGTGTCCTTGAAGTCCACAGTGATGACAGAAATGTTGAATTCTTAGACCTCTTTGTGACTTTGGAAGTGATTTCCTATTACCCTTAGGTTTGACTACTGATTGTTTAGGAGGCTTCGTCATAAACCTTTGGTTAGTCACATTCTTCTTTTTCTCATCCTCCACTTTCTTAGGAGTAGAGGCAGCCATTACTGGTTCTTTGGCTTGCACAAACTTCACTTCCTTCGGTACTTTGACAGCTAAACTACTTTCTCTAGTATATCCCAATCCGGTTTTGTCGGAGAAAGGTTTTTGATGAGAGAGGACTTCATCAAGCTTCTTGGAGGAGACTCGCTCTACTTTTGCATTGGCTTAAACCACTTCAAGCTCAAGGAATTTTATCTTTGAGTAGGCTTCGGTTAGCTCTCCATTCAGCGTCTCTATTTCACATTTGACCTTCTTATATCGCACTAGGAGACTTCTATAGTCCTCCTCTGCCTTCTTCATCTTTTTAAGTGCTTCCTTGGCCACCCTTGTATATTCTCCTGACTTCTCAAGTAGGGAATTGTAATTTTCTTGAAGACCCACTACACTTTCATCTTCTTCAGCATCAGATTCTTCTACTACTCCCATTGACTCCACTTCACTATGTTCACCGAGCTCTTCCACTAGCAAACGCAAGTCCTCCAAGGACTCCGTATGAGCAATAGTCATAAAAGTGGAGTAATTCCCTTCTCCATCATAGCTCTCTTCCAAATCTGAATTGGAAGAATCTAAATCACTAAGTGTTGTGGCATATGCCTTGTCTTTCCCTCTTAGATAGTTGGGACACTCCTTCTTGAGATGTCCATGGTCATTGCATTCATAACACACAATGCCTTGAGGAGATTGAGTGTCCTTCCTATCTTTCTTTTTAAACTCCTTCCTATCACCTTTGGAGGATGAAAACTTCCCTTTGCTAAACGGTTTCCCACTGTTCTTCATCTTCAGAAATTTTTGGAAGTTCTTTTTAAGAAATGCTACCTCCTTCTTCACTCCATCTTCTTCGGAGGAATCATCCATTCTTTCGATGATGGTTTTAAGATCAAGAAATTTACTCGACTTATAAGAAGGCAGTCCCAGCTCATACGTTTGGAGAGATCCAATGAGCTCTTTGATTTTGATCTCATCCAAATCTTTACTTTCCTCTATAGCTGTGACTTTTGCTCGGAAGCTCTCCGGCAATGATCGAAGGATTTTCCTCACTATCTTTGAGTCCCCCGTTTTCTCACCCAAGTTGAACTTGCCAATAACCACTTCATTCAGCTTACTGCAGAAAGAGTCAAATGACTCGTCCTCACTTATTTTCAGCTCCTCAAATCTGGTGGTTAGCATCTGCAGCTTTGTATCCTTCACCTTCTTTGTTCCTTCATAGGTGGTCTCCAATATCTCCCAAGTTTCCTTGGCTACTGTTATGTGAGAAATCCTGTGAAACTCATATGGAGAAACACCACAAAAAATTGCATTCAAAGCTTTATTATTAGCATTAACTGCCACAAGTGCAGCGTTAACTGCCACAAGTGCTGCTTTATCCCAAGTGGATTTAGCGGCCTCCAGCCTAGTCCATCCTACTTCTACCGCATTCCAAACAGTATCATCAATTGAACACAAGAATGCCCTCATTCAGACTTTCCAAAGGGCATAATTACTATCATCAAAATATGGTGGAACATTTAAAGATTGAGACCTGTCCATCTCAAACGAGGTCAAGGATCGCACTAAGGTAATTAAACCATAGCAAGTGCACCCGCTCTGATACCAATTGAAAGCTTGAAAATGTGTTGAAAACACAAGAGCTATTTAGACCCCCAAATTAAAGTTACAGCTTGATAGATTTTACACTAACTTAATACTAAGTGCGGAATAGTGTAAATGCGAGGGGATGAACAAACAGGCTACTCTAATCCATAATCATAGCAACATAGCAGTAAAATGGAATGTAAAAGAATAGGGAAGAAAGATGCAAACACAAGATAACATGACGATGTGTTATCGAAGAGGAAACCGAAGAACTCGAAAATACTCTCCGCTGCCCTCCAAGCGGTAATCGATCCACTAGACAATCAATTGGGATACATGGGTAACCAAGAGACCCTCCAAGCCTAATCTACCCGATGTACCTAAGCCCTCTTAGCTCCTACTCCAACAAGGCTTCTCGGAACCGTGTCTTGTCTAGCTCTCCGGATCCCGCAACAAGCTCCATGTTGCATCTGCCATCCTTGGCTTCTTCCAATGCTTCCTTGCAGCAACAAACTTCACTTGACACTCTGAAAGGGTGTGGTAAGTGTTTGGGCTATCAACCTCTCAATGGTATGGAAATGGAGAGGTAAGAGTTGAGGAAATTCCATAAGCAAATGTGTAGAGGAATTCCGATAAAGCTTGATCAGACCACACTACATCGAGCTCGGGGCATAACCAAAAGGCATGTAGTGGAGTCTCCAAATCTGCCTGACAGTGAACAAAAACCGGATTATCCAGCACAATATGTCGAACTAAGTTTTGTTTGTGGGGAATCTTGGAATACCTTATTTCATGTAGAATCAGTTGCGTTAGATACATATATCATCTTTAGAGTCATGCAACAATATTGATTTTATGTGTTATCTTTACCTCTTAAATGAGGTCTTGAATTGTCAAGAGTCTTATAATTCAACGGACATTTTAGTTGTTTTCAAGGAAGAAATTCAAGACAGAAATGGAGCTATTTAGGAATTAAGAGGGACCATGTCCCCCCTAGTCCCAAAATTTATAAAAATATTTTATTTTATTTTATTTGTTAAAATTCAAAATTTTAATTGTTAGGCTTTCAAAAAATATGAATAATACAATTATATTTAAGGTATGTGGCTAAATAAAATTCATTTTCAAATCTAAAATAAAATACTTATATGGTATGAGTAATAAAATATTGTCCGGAGAAGTTTCAAGTTTTGTCAATCTAATTCCAATCAAGCACTTTTTAGACTATGTATTCAATATGCTTGGTAATATTGTTTTCATAATTTTCTTGAGTATTCAATTATTTTTCCATCAATTTATTGTGATTTTTGTATTTCTAGTATTTATTTATTTTTATTTTTAATCTTGGGATAAGAAAGTGCAAAGCTACATAAGATGTTGATTGAAAAGAAAATGAGTTTTTTTTTTTTTTTTTTACGAGATTAATTGGAGTGATAGTTCCCTAAAATGATTCTTAATTGGTGTATTGCTTTGTTATTTTTGGGTAAAAAAATAAGTGAGATATATGCTAGGTATCTAGTGTATTCCACAAATTTGTTAGTAATTTGAATGGTATATGAATTTATTTTTTTGAAATAAAAATTCAAGTCACTACAAGAAACACAGTTTATTGCAGCACTCCAAAAGCGCCACTAAAACCAATAAAAGTGTTGCTAAAGGCACATCTGACCTTTAGCGGCGGTTGCTATTGCGGTGCTTCAAAGCGCCACAGCTAAGGTGCTGCAATAGACCTATTGTTGTGGTAATAAGAACCGCCACTATATAGGTACCTTCTAGTAGTGAATTTTGTTTATTGTGGTGGGCTTTAAACCGCCGCCAAATAAGGATAGGATTTGGTTAAATCAACCTTTAGCAACGGTTTATATGCACTGCTATAAGTGTCCACATTTAGTGGCATGCAATAAGTGCCGCTATAGGGCATCATTTAAAACGTTCCAAGTATACTTTTAGCGGTGCTTCTGACCGCCGCTATAGGTCATTTGTTTTCCAAAAATAACATATTTACAAAGAACCTGCAATACTGATAACCTGTTTACAAAAAATCTATAATAGTTTTAGCTCTACTAACATAATACCAAAAATGTAACTAAGACAACACCACAAATGTTTCCAAACTAACACAACATTAACATAGGATCAAATAGAGAAATATATTATCAATATACATAACAGTGTCTACAATACCATCATCATTATGTAGACACTTGATTTTGCACCCATGATTTAATCAATGAGAATGACTAGAATGACCATACATGTACCCAAAAATAATGATTTCATTACATGCATTAATTTGTTCATTGCATATCATAAAAATGATCTCGAGGTTTTAACGGTCGCAATAGTATACCCGATTTCCAAATCGGACCGTCGGATCGAAAGATATCACATGATCAAATTTGCACGGTCAACATGCATTGTGTCTAGGTAGAGTCGACCAGGCATGATTAATTTAATTTAATTCTAATTGGTTAAACAATTAAAATTAATTAAATAATTTTGTGATTGGTTGTTAGTGTCTAAAATAGGATTGCTTGCATGGGAATAAAATGGGATGGTTGGATAACAATAAAATTGGAGATAATCTAGACTTTATCAAGATTTTTTTTAGGGTATTTATCTACAAGATAATTGTTGCTGAAAAGACCTAAATTATCCAAAAAAGAGTTAAAATTTTAGAATACGGATTAAAAAAAACACGTCTAAGTGAAAGTCCCGGCTCAAGAAAACCTAAAAAAGGAGTCCAAAACGCACATTAGGGTTTTGGCCCGACGGTTTTTGGGTGACGTTAAAACACATCATTTTCAACTTTTTAGTGGAAGGACGCGTCCCGGTTCGTATTCTAATTGTCTAAGCTATTTTTTTGAGTCTCCCAGCCATTATAAATAGATATTACATCTCAAAATTCAGGACACTTTTTGATGCTCCCAAATTTCTCATATTTCTGACTCCCCTTTCTGATATTCTCTGTCTTACCTTAAAGAGATTTTAGAGGGTTTAGTCTTAAGAATTTCCTTTTTGTAAGCAAGGATTTTTAGGTTTCAAAGACAATTGTATAAATTTCTTCGAACCCTAAAATATTCTCTTGAGAAAAAAAGATTATGTCCATGCAAGAGGTAGCTTTTCTTTACTTTTTCTTTTATTTCTTTTAATTTTGTGATGCATGAATAAATATGTGTTTAGTTTGATTTTCCAATGTTCATGTTATATGTTGTCAATATTTTCTTTATTAGAACATGTTATGATGCTTTTATTGTTAAGAACTATTTTTTTATTTCAAAAATTTGCTTGTTATCATATCTTTTCTTAATTAAAAAACTGATTTGCATCTTCATTAGATGCAGATCTGGATTTTTCTCAATCAAAAAACTTATTTGCATCTTCCTTAGATGCAGATTTGAATTTTTCTCAATAAAATAATTGATTTGCATCTTCTTTAGATGCAGATCTGAATTTTTCTCAAATAAAAAAAAAACTGATTTGCATCTTCCTTAGATGTAGATCTAAATTTTTTTCAATCAAAAACTAGTTTGTATCTTCCTTAGATACAAATTTGAATTTTTCTTATTTAAAAAACTAATCTACATTTTCTTTAGATGTAGATTTTATTCTTTAGCATAGCAGATTTTGAAATAAAAAAGGGATCATGAATACTTGTGTTTGTTTCGTTTAGTGCATGTAGCATAGATTTATTTCATGTCCTCTTCTCAAAAATCTTTTTCTTATTTTTCTTTAGACATATATAAACATATCTGATTTCTTTTTTTTTTTCAATATACAAATCTGAATTTTTTTTTTTTATAAATTTTATCATAAGACAAATTTGATTTTTCTTTCACCAAAAAACCAATTTTTTTAGTTCTAAAAAATAGATTTGATATTTTTTAAAACCAAAAGACTGATTTATTTAATAAACATAGATCTAAATTTTTCTCTCCAAAAACTATTTTTTTTTTCTGCAAATAAAAAACAGATCTCATTTTTCTAAACCAAAATCAATTTTTATCACAACATAGATATGAATTTTTAATAAAGAAGAGGATGCGATCATAAATAAACTTATGTGATTTAGTTTTGTTCATGTGTGCAACATATCATTCATGTCATGCATAAAGGGGTACATTGGTCACAAGAATCTAGAAGACTAGACTCTGTTTAGGTGGAATGGGTGCCTGACACCTTTCCATTCCATAACCTAGCCTCCGAATTTAGTGTCTTTGGATAGGTAGACCTAGGCTTTATCTTTGTTTTTTATTTTTTTGTTTTTTTTTGGGGGGGGGGGGGGGGTTGATTGTAACTAGTATAAAAAGGCATGTAATTATTTGGTAGTTTGTAACTAGGACCCAAAGTCATGTAATACTCAATTTATCAAACACGTATTCTTTTTAATTCAATCAATGAGAATGGAACAATTCAGTCATGTATTTTGTATTTAGTTTTTTTTTTCTTTTTTTTTTTTTTTTTGTATGAAAAAAATTAATGGCGACTCCACGCCACTTACCCAAAAAGAGAGGTGTCTTTCAAAGCACCCAAAAATCTCTTTTTTGAGAGGCACTTTTGCGGTCTCTCACAGTGGCTACTCCACTGGGAATGTCGAGGGCTAAGCTTCGTATTAGACTTAAGTGACCAAATATGTACCCTAGTTTTGCATGGTCTTGCATGATATTGTTGTTTGTTTGTTTATTCATGTTTGTTGAGATGTTGTATGATACTTTGTTGTATGATATTTTGTTGTGTGTATTGTTTGTTAAAAGCTTTCCTTAACTGTCATAGTGTGTGCCATCAAAACAATATGTATGCACCCCTTTCAACAACCCGTGGTGGTAGTAACCATGGATCACCGATTTTCATTAGATTCAGGTATCCAGTGGCGAACTCACCAACACATAGCCTAAAGTTACTAGATCATTTCTTGTTGACTGTAAAGGACAGACCATGCCGTTTGGACAAGGCAATGTTCACTACATTACAAGTTGGGAGGTGTAACATCCTAGCTATGGGAAATAATGAAACAACAAACCCACCCTACAACGTAATGACTTAGAACCTACCCTTAGTCCATGTTAAAATTGCATTGCATGTTATGTGTGTTTGTTTGGTCGATTAATTGATGTGGATGGAGACTTAGCTTTGATTAACCCAACCAAGCCTATCATTAGGGGAGAATTTGGTCAAGATCTGAAGGAAGGTTGCAAAGAGAACCTACGGCTGACACTCAAGCCAGCAGCTCCAATTCCAAGGCTATCACTCCCATTACGGTACCGAAGCCCGTAAGCATAGAAGATATTCCACTGCTGCAACATCACAATCTCATATTCAACTTACAAGACAGTTCAAGCCACAAGAAGTCTGAACCTCCCAACACTATGGCAGAAGAGGGAGAACATCCAAACATCGAGGAATCCATGAACAATCAAGAACTACTCAACACCATGGTAGCTAGTCAAATCCAGCTGAGGACACGAATCGTATGGTGCAACAGGTTCAGAATCTGAAGAATAACCAAGAGGAGAACAAGGATAACCATAATCCACCAATCATGGAAAGTGAGAAGAAGATCAACAAAAGAATGAACATAATGGAAGAGAAGATAAAAGAGCTCGTAAGATGGAAGACCTTATGGACTACAAATTCCTCTCACTTTTGCCTGAAGTGAAACTGCCTCCCAAGTTCAAGATGCCGTCTTTGAACAAGTTTGACAGGACCGGTTGCCCAAAGTCCCATTTGAAGATGTATACAAGGGCTATTCAGCCCTTAGAAGCGACAGAAGAAGTACTTGCTCAAATGTTCCAAAACTCTCTGATCAGAGCTGCTTTTAGGTGGTTCCTCAACCTAGATGATGCTAGAGCAAGGAGTTGGGAGGAAATTTGTCGAGAGTTTCACAAGTAATACAAGTACAATATAGAAGTGGACATAACAAGGAGAGATCTCGAGACCACTAAGCAAGAGCCGAAAGAATCCTTCTCTACTTTCATTACCAAGTGGAGAGCCAAGATAGCACAGATGATGAATAGGCCAACTGAAGAAGAACAGTTAGCTATGGTTGTAAAGAATTTATTACCTATATACCGTAAGTACTTGTTTGCACAATACTTTCCTAATTTTAAAGCTTTGATTGCTGCTGGAACCCAAAATGAGGATGATAAATAATGGCACTGTAAAGAATGATGACCCACCGAGGTTTAAAAAGAATGTAGGATCTAATTCTAAGGCTGCAGAAATTATTAATATCCATAAAAATGATCCTTATTAATTGATTGCACCTATTGCACCCGTGCAAGTATCACAAGGGCCTAGACTTAGGAGGGAGTTTCATGAATTGTATATGCCTATGAGTCAAGTGTTTGACAAGCTAAAAGCAAAAGGGTTGTTGAAACCCTTAGACCCAAGACCAATTCCAAACCCGTTACCCTCAAGGTTTGATGTGAATAAGAAATGCGCCTACCACTAAGGCCATGGCCATAATACTGACAATTGTTTTGGCCTTCGTCATGCAATTCAAAACCTAATAGACAGCAAGGTGATTACGCCGCCTACAAGGTCCAGCATCATTAATAATGCCTTACCCAATCACAATTTTGGGAAAGGACCAAGGATTAATTGCCTGATGACTGAAGCGGTACATAAAGAAGACCCATTTGAACTGATCTATGACCTACCCGGATACTTTATGATGACATGGGAAGAATTGATGGATAGGACATCCACCACCACCACCACCATAGGATATGATATATGGAATGAAGAAGTACTAGAACCCAAAAATTACTCAACATCCACAAATGGGGGAAGACACTTCAAACCCCAAATAAATAACCAAACACCCGTAAATAAGCGGAGACACTTCAAACCCCAAGTAAATAACCAACCACCCATAAACAGGGGGAGACACTTTGAACCCCAATTCAGTGACCCAACATCCATAGTTGAGGGGAGACAATTCAAACCCCAAGATACCAACCCTAATGACCCAACAAAAATTGCCCACATCACAGGGGGGGGAAGACACTTCAAACCCCCACATTTGGAGATTGACAAGCCCACAAATATGGAGATTGATGGTGAAGGCATGGACTATATGGATAAAGACCCCCTGGTACTGATGCTGAGGGAATAAGGAACTCGCTGGGAGACGCCTTCCATCATTGAAGCCACAACTGAGTTGAAGAACTGCGCATGGGAGGGAGCCGCCCACCCCATGGAGGACTCCATGAAGAAAATCAAGACCGTCAAGTCAGTCACTCTTGCTAAGAAGATCAAGACCATCGAGCTAGTCATCCCTGCCAAGAATATTGTTTCTGTCCCTATTAAGTTTATCTCTGCTAGTATTTCTATTCCAGTTAAGTCTGTTTGTGATAGTATTCCTATCGAGTTGATTTTTGTTGAGTCTGTTAAGAACTCATTTTCTTATAATATGATTTCTGATTCTGCTTATTTGTTGGCTTTGAATGTTTTTATCTAAAATTGGTAAAGAAACTCTTAATAATAAGGAATTAAAACAAGGACACCTAGAACCCATAAAAGAAGAAACCCAACCAATTAACCTGGGAACTGATGAACCTAAAATGATACAAGTGGGCAATACGTTAACCACTTCTGAGAAAGATGCATTAGTGGCGCTGTTGATAGAATTCAAAGAAGTCTTTGCGTGGTCATACGAAGACATGCCTGGGATTGATAAAGATATAGTACAGTATTGCATTCCAACAGATCCAACCATGAAGTTGGTTAAGCAAAAATTGGGAAGGATGAAGCCAGAATGGACTCTCAAGATCAAAGAAGAGGTTGAGAAACAGTACAATGTAGGATTCTTGAGGGTGATCAACTATCTAGTGTGGTTAGCTATTGTGGTTTCGGTACCAAAGAAGGATGGGAAGGTCAGAATGTGTGTAGATTTTCGAGATCTAAATAAGGCCGGCCCAAAAGATAACTTTCCTTTGCCTCACATTGACATCCTGGTTGACAATAAAGCAAGTCATGCTTTGCTATAATTTATGGACAGATTAAATGCTTTGCTATCATTAATGGACATATTTTCAGGGTAACTTGGAGTCCTTTGTCTTTTCTCCCAAGTTGAATTTCCCAATCACCATTTCATTTAGCTTCCAATAAAATGAGTTGAATGACCTGTCTTCACTCATCTTCAGCTCCTCGAAGTGTGTGGTAAGCATTTGCAACTTGGTGTCCTTCACCTTTTTGGTGCCTTCATAGGTCGTCTCCAAGAGTTGCCACACCTCCTTGGTATTTGTAACATGAGAGATCTTGTGAAATTTGTCAGGAGAAACACCACGGAAAATAGCATTTAGAGCTTTGCTATTAGCATTAGCTGCCGCAAGTATTGCCTTATCCCATGTGGATTTGGCGGCCTTCAACCTACTCCATCCTATCTCAACAGTGTCCCAAACACTATCATCAATGGAACATAAAAATGCCCTCATACGGACTCCCTAAAAAGCATAGTTGCTCCCATCAAAGTATGGAGGTGCATTCAGCGATTGAGATCGATCCATCTCAGAAAGGGTCTAGGATCACACTTAGGTAATGAAACCACAGCAAATGCACCCGATCTGATACCAGTTGAATGTTCAATTAGTTTATAAAACACTAATGAATGTTTAGACCCCTAATTTCAACAATACCAATACAAGCTTATACACAAACAATATATGTGTGGAATGATGAATATAAGCTATATCCAAATTGGTAAAACACTCTAAACCATAATTAATCACAAACACAACAGCAATTAAAAGGTAAAGAGTAAGGGAAGACAGATGCAAACACAAAGATAACACTAGCACGTGTTATTGGAGAGGAAACTGAAGAACTCGGCGAAAAACCTCTCCGCTGCCCTCCAAGCAGTCAAATGATCCACTAAAGAATAAAGTTGGGATACATGAATAGCAAAGACCCTCCAAGCCTAATCTACCCAATGCACCTAAGCCCTCCAAGATTCTTGCTCCAACAGGGTTATGCCTAACCGTGTTTTATTTAGCTTCTGGGATCCCGCAATAAGCCCATTGCATCAACCAAGTGAATTAGTCATCTCTGAAATGCTTCCCAAGCACCAAAATACCTTCTCACTGATATGGGTATGGTGAGATAAGTATTTGGCAAATGTACCTCTCAAGGGTATGTTAATGGAGATGGTGAGAGTAGAGGAATTTGGAGAATCAAATATCAAAGATTGTGGATGAGTAAATCTTGTTTCTCTCTAGGGTTTCTCTCTCAAAATTCTCTCTAGAAGCTCTCTAAGTTTCGTGGGTATAAGGGTATTTATAGTAAGGTACGTGAGGAATGTGAAAAGTCAGTTTTCATCCAAACAGGGCATTTTTGCGACTCAGTCTTGCAAGTGAAATATGTCACGAGTTTGAGTCGTAAGCTAATTGGTTGGCCAGACTGTACATTTTGTCCTGTAGTGCTCCAGCTGTCTGGACCCTTTAGCTCTGAATGTTCAAATAGCGTATAAAACACTATGAACATTTAGACCCCCAATAACAAAAATATCAACTCAAGCTTAATGTCAAACAATATATGTGCGGAAAATGAACATAAGCTACTAACAAAATTGATAAAAAAATCTAAACCAATTAAAATCACATCCACAGCATAAATTAAATGGCAAAGATTAAGGGAAGAGAGATGCAAACACAAGGACAACACAACAATGTGTTATCGAAGAGGAAACTGAAGCCCTTGGCATACAACCTCTCCGCCGCCCTCCAAACGGTCAATAATCCACTAGAAAATGTGGTTGGGATACACGAACAGCAATAGACCCTCCAAGCCTAATCTACCCAGTGTACCTAAGCCCTCCAAGCTTCTTGCTCCAACGAGGTTACGCTGAACCTTTGTCTTTTCTAGCTTACCAGATTCCGCTATGGCCCATAGCATCAAGCAATAACCATTGGTTCCTTCTTAACTGCTTCCTAAAGCACCAAAAAACCTTATCACAGATGTGGGTATGGTGAGAAAAGGATTTGGCCAAGAACCTCTCAAAGATGTAACAATGGAGAGGGTGAGAGTAGAGGAATTTGAAGAGTCACTATGTAAAGATTGTGGATGAGTCAATCTTATTTTTCTCTAGGCTTTCTCTCTCAAAATTCTCCCTGGAAGCTCTCTACATTTTGTGCGTATAAGGGTCTATATATACTGATGTGTGTTTGGAATGCGAAGAGT
Source organism: Quercus ilex subsp. ballota (assembly GCA_032727855.1). Taxonomy (NCBI): domain Eukaryota; kingdom Viridiplantae; phylum Streptophyta; class Magnoliopsida; order Fagales; family Fagaceae; genus Quercus; species Quercus ilex. The sequence continues at coordinate 51,592,644 of CM064908.1, forward strand.
CATTTTTCCAAAACAGAGCTGGCTGGTAACTTGGCCTCGCGACTTAACTGAGTCGCGAGTTCAAGTCGCGAGCTAACTGAATGGCTTGTCTAGACTTTTTGTCCTGTAATGCTACAGCTAGCATGACGGTTCAGCTTCTCTGCATGTTTCACTCATGTGCATCTTCTAGCGGCTTGCTAGTCGTGAGCCACCCGTGAGATCCAGTCGCAAGTCCTTGCTTCACTGCACAGTCTTGAGCATTTCTTCACACTCTCTCACACACTACCCTTACATGATTCCCACCTAAATACAGGGTTTCTAAATGATGAATTACAAGCAAATTTGACATGGAATATAGCCAATAGATGATTAAATTCAACCTTACAAGTTCCCTGCATGCTTCACACATGTGCCACTTTGGCGACTTGCCAGTCGCGAGATCCAGTCGTAAGCTCCTTTGTACGCACACATCTTGAGTTTTCTTCACACTCTCTCACACACAACCTTTACATAATTCCCACCTAAATACAGGGTATCTAATTGCTAAAATACAAGCAAATTTGGTATGGAATAAAGCCAACACATGATTGAATAAATTCAACCTTACACATGGCATCCATGATAGATGGGCCAAAAAAAGATGAAGCCAGATCAATAGTGGTGGAACAGAAAGAAGAACTAGCCTATTGCATAACAATAGAAGAGGAAGAGGAAAAGAATGGAGAAGGTGAATGGTATTCAAACATCCTACAATACCTCAAGGATGGGACATACCAAAAGTCTACAGATAAGAATGATCAATTAACCATTCGATGGTTATCTACTAATTACATTATTTGTGGTGAAAGGTTTTACAAAAGATCATATGATGGAATTCATTTCCTTTATGTAACTGCCAAAGAAGCGGAACATATAATTGAAGAGGTTCATGAGTCAAGTTATGGGCCATATATGAATGCACATATGCTGTCAAGGAAGATAATGGGACAAGGCTATTACTGGACTACGATGGAAGCTGACTATGCAACTCATATTCATAAATGCCATCAATGCCAAGTCCATGGAGATCTGAAGCACATGCCACTCGTGCATTACATACCATGACATCACCCTGGCCATTCTCTATGTGGAGGATAGACATTATTGGGAAGATTCACCCAACAACATCCAATGACCATGAATTCATACTCGTAGCCATCGATTACTTCACTAATGGGTAGAGGCTACCTTATACAAGGTTCTGAATTCAAAGAAAGTTGCTCAATTCATTCAAACCAATATCATTTGCAAATATGGGTAGCACATGAAATTATCTCTAACAATGGGCAGCATTTCAAGGGAGAAACAGAGAAGTTACTACGACAGTTCAATATTTAGCACCACATGTCTTCACCTTACCGTCCTTAGACTAATGGAGCAGTTGAGGCTGCTAACAAGAATATAGGGTGAATTTTGAAGAAGAGCACGAAGAACTACAAGGACTGGCACCTACAATTGCCCTATGCACTTTGGGGGTACAGAACATCAATTTGATCTTCCACAGGAGCCACTCCTTATTCATTAGTGTATGGGATGGAAGCAGTTCTTCCCATTGAAATGGGTGTCCGTTCACTAAGGACAATATTGGAAAGTGAAATCCTTGAAGCAGATTGGTTGCAAAGAAAATATGACCAGTTATGCATGCTGGATGATAAGAGACTCAAAGCCTTAATTCATATTCAAGGTTACCAAAGGAGGCTTAGGAAAGCTTTTGACAAGAAAGTAAGAATGAGAGATTTGAAGTTAGGGAATTTAGTGTTGAAAGAAATCTGAGCCCCGGTTCAAGATGCAAACTAGAAGTTCAAGCAAAATTGGGCAGGCCCATACATTATCAAGCAGATATACTCTGGGGGAGCAGTAAGGTTGATGGACTTAGATGCAAACCCTTTCACTGAGCCAACCAACACGGATCAATTAAAGAAGTACCATGTCTAAGGTGGTAGTTTGAAATCACAACATCTGAAGTGGTTGTAAATTATGTTCTTTCCCTTCCTAGGCTTGACCAAAAAAAAAAGGAAAAAAGGAAAAAAGGAAAAAAGAAAAAAAAGAAAAGAAAAAAAAAGAGGTAGGTTGAAAACCCGAAAGGGCAATCTTCGCAAAAGGAGAGTGAGAAAAAAAGAAAGTGAGAGAGTCTGCTAGGTTGAAAACCCGAAATGGTGGCCTAGGCAAAAGTTAAGGCAAAATAAAAAATCAATGAACTACGTGATGACCTGATCCTTCTACAAAGAGGGTATGTAGGCAACCATGCATTGGTTTGGTCACAATTTCCCAAAACCACCATTGGCCCATTAACCAAAATTTTCAAAAATTCAACCATTCCATTAAACCATGTCATCACACAAAATCAAAAAAAAAAAATTTAATAAAATAAAAAATAAACAGAATCCTAAACCAAACCAAACCTCAAAAACACAAACCCTAAACCAAACCATAAAAAAAATCAAACCCTAAAAATATACACATTAAATAGAACCCTAAACCTGCAAGTCCTAAATAATTCCTAAACATAAGAGTTTTTACATCAACTTTTAAATAAACATGTTCAAAGCCAAGAATAAGAAGGTCATTCAGTCTTCAATCTTTTCTCTTTTGGTTGATCATTGATTTCTTCTGTGCTAGGTACTTTGTCATCCTGGTCTCTTCTTTTAAATTCATAATGGACATCATTGTGTCTTTCCCCGTTATCTCTGAGAAACTGCTTTCTCATAGCAACCATCTCAGCCTCCTTCTTAACAATCTTATCCACTAACCAGTTAGAGTATTCTGTAGTCATCCTATGAAAGTGAACCTTAACAAAAGACTGGTCCACTCAGTTAGCCATCTCCAAGGCCAATAGCATGTTCCTTATAAAAGTAGGATTTGTGTCCACAAAAGTGAAAGGTCTTCTTCTTTTTCCACTAGGCATTCCTTGCTCATATTGGAACTGTCTCAAGAGTGTATCCACCCTATAGAAGGTGGCCCTCTGCAATCCAACAATAAAGATGTGATCTGATCCTAGAGACCGCAATAGAGGGGGTGGGCACTTCCACTGGACTTCTTGTTCAAGAATTTCACCCAGTCGCTCTCAGTTTGGCACTCAGTTTTGATGAAGGTCCTACTAAGAAAACTACTAGAACCATAATTACCAATTGTAGGCCTAGCAATCATATCCAGCCGATCCATCAGCCATATCTGTAAAGTCAAGGGACTCCCAAGGAAGTTTTGAGATTCTCCACCATGAAATACAACATCCAATCCTAGAAGAATTTCTGCCAAGATCAAAGAAACAGGATTATCACCATCCTTAATTTGACTCACAACACTTATGGCTTGAGCATCCATAAAACTTTGCCTTCTAGAGCAAAACAAAAATTCTCCCACAAAGCATAGGGCCAAGCCAAAAATTTTCTGCATATTGTCGGTCACTTCATAGGTTCATTTGTTAATCAGACTTGAAATAATTGCATGAAGATTCACCATATGTTCTTCAACCACACTACTAGTAATGGAAGTAGGAAGACCAAGAGCATCAGACAAAGATTCCCTATGCCTGGGATCACAAGAAACTGCTACAGATTTTTTGCTTGGATCATAGCCCAAGATAATGGAAAATTCTTCTATTGTGGGACAGAGTTCAGCAATTTTAAACCGAAACACGTGATCTTCGGGATCTTAGAAATTCACAACAGCACGAAGGCAATCCCACTTGATTTTGACGTACCTCAGAGCCTTAATTCCCTCTAGTTTGTAGGCTGCAAAATTGGTCTTGGTGCTGAAATCAAAGCTACAAATCCATCTATTGATATCATGAATTGTTGAATGAGAAATTTTTTGATTGCTAGCCATGAATGACTTTTGCTTGTGATTATTGTGTTTTTCTAACCTTGATACAAAGATTTGTCGTACGAGAGATCATCAATATAAGCTACATTAGTTCCTAATCAGGTTTTAAATAGGTTTTAAAGAGTTTGTAGTTGAGTAGGAAAGTGTTTCATGGTCATACGCAAAGGAAATATTTTTCAAAAAATCAATGCAAAACACACTTTAGAAAAGTGTGAGGAGTCGGCCCACCACGGCGTAAGGATCATGGCATGACCAAGTGCCATTCGGCACTCTAAAAGTGCTGATCAGCACTATAAAAGTGCCGAATGGCACTCCTCAAGTGCCGAATGGCACTCAGCTTCACCATCGTTCATTCATGCAATTTTGCATTTTTAGGCATTTTTTTTAGGTTCATTAAACATTCAAAAAGATTTTTTCTTTTGGTTAAACTTGGGCATTCAGACATGCCTAACTTATTTGTTTTCAAAAATCATCACTTGCATCATTATTCTCAAAAATTGATCAAATCAAGATTATTCCAAGCTCATGAATATATCTCTCAAACTAGGGGCATTCGACCATGCCTCATTCATTTTCAAAAAAAAAAAAAAAAAAAAAAAATTCTATCATCAAGTTTCTAGGATTTCCAAAAATCATGCATTCATTTTAAACTAGGGGCATGTCCATCAGAATCAGTCAAGATAAGTTTAAATTGGTACTACAAGACCTTATCAGGTGAATTCTAAACTTGTCTTAGTTAAAGTTTTTACATGATCCACGGCCATTCCAAGGACAAAAAGCTAAACATGGAAATTAATACAAGATTGTCTAAAGAACACTTCCTTTTGTTTTGCAGGAAAAATTAGAAAAAAATACAAATCAAACATCATTAGGACTTTGGGTCCGCCTACGTGAAGACCTCCTTGACCCACCTCTAGAGGAGCCACCTTCAGTATTTCCCTCTTGACTTGCATAGAATTAAGGATCATACTGACGGTTCTCAAGTTCAAGGTTTCTGATCATTTCCTCCAAAGTTCTTCTAGTGGAATCAACCGCTGCCATTTGACCCAGCTAAAAAGTCAGCAAAGTCAAGTGTTAGGTCCATTATCAAGAAAAAGTCTAAGCAATAGACACTTAGAAAGCATCATTGCATACCTAGCTTGCCTCATTGATCACATATTGGGAAGACTAAGTATGAGCCAATAGTTGCAAGCCTCCGATCATTTGCATACTTTCCTCCACAAGATCAACATCAACCTGAAGCACAAATCTACCAGATCATGAGCCAAGAAGAAATGAAAACAAGGAACTAAAAAATTCAACAACACATTGGATTGGGCCAAGGGACGTTCCGAGTGTGCTCTAGCCTATCCAAAGGCGTGGAACTATATGTTCCATCAGGATTCATCACTTCATACTGCCATGCTAGAAAATGAGGATAAGTCTCCATAAAAGAACTAGAAGAGCTACCAGCACGATGAGGAGAGGGAATCTCTTCCTCTCCTTCAGAAGATGGAACTTGAAAATCCAACATGAATATGTTGTCACCAACAGAAATATGGAAAAGGAATATGCAAGATGAAAATTTGACTTCAGAAGGGAAAAGAAATATCAATATCCCAGCCAAGCATCTTTGCAGATGAGTTCGAATACATTCAGAATAAGTCCCTGGTACCCCTAAAACAACAAGGCCAACACGAGCCCGAGCAATCTCTTCATTAGTCAGAAGGTCAGCCAATCGGATGGAAGGACAAGGAGGATCTGGATTTGTTGTAGGAGGGTACACATGTTGAACTTGGGGCAACACCCGATCACCAAGACACCAATACCTCCCATGCTCACATTCAAACGATGCCCGATGGCTATTCAGCTCCAAAGCCCACTCACACTCATCATACTCCTCACATCCAACCCAAGGATCTAAAGACATCTAAAAAATCACAAAAGAACCCCAGAATGAGAAAAAGACCAAGCCATAATCAAACACCAAAGATCCCACACAAAAGAAAAGGACTCGCATCATTAACTGTCAAATTGTCAATCACCATATGCCAAATTTCCAAAAAACGCTTGGAGGGCGTTAACAATCAATATTTGGGCAACCAATGGAGAAATCTAGGAAAAATGACATTAACCTCCCCCAGAATTTCAGGACCAACTCCAAAGTATTCACACATCCAAACCTGAAAAAATTCACAACACCATTACAATCTAGCCAAAATAATTTTCCAAAACCTACACATAGCCAAAAATTCCAAGCCTCACCTGCCACACGAATGGAGCACCACCCAAGCTTGAGAGACTCTGCCTCGAAAGTTAAGTCATGAAATTCAAAAGGGTAGCATAAGCCATACTGCCCCAGTCATAATTCTTGACTTGCTCAATGCTTCTTAAGCTCCATAAATAACATAGATTCACTATACTGCCTAAATCTGAGCACAAGAAAGTCCCAATGAAAAGAAGCATGAATATGTGGGCAACCTTTGCCACAGTATCACATTTTGCAATGTTCTCAGATAGCCACATCAAAGGGACATTTTTACTCCTCATTTTGGAAAGCACTATGCCTAGAAGTTTCTTGATTGCCTTTGGAGTGATGGAGTCATTGACATGGATTCTTTCATCACCCAACCTAAAGCCAGTGATGACAGAAAAGTTGTAAGGTGTCAACATTATGTCACCAATGCCTAGAAAATGGAAAGTACACGTGGTGTCCCAGAAGTGCTTAGACAAGGCAAGAAGTAGCTGGAGGTCCTTGTATTCATAAGTCTCATGATTTAATAAAGCTTCAAAGAAAGTACCAAAGCCTGCATCATTGAAGATATTCCTGACGTCAGGAGACAATGCTTCCCATATGCTTTTCAACATTTGGAGACTACCTTGACTCTTGAGGCTTTGCAACACAAAAATTTAGCCCATCATTCCATGCCAAAAATCACATGCCAACAAAAAAGAGAAAATCTCTCATTCCATGCCAAAATTTCCATACCAACAAATTTTTTTTTTTGTTTCCAATTCCTACACGTCCAAAGTAACCATAAAAAATTCTTTCATGTCCACGCACAACAAAAAATGCCTCATGTCCAAAATTTCATACCCAACAAAATTTTTCCATAGCCAAAATTTCATGCCCACAAAATTCTTCCATATCCGCAAAAATTTTCCAGACCCACAAATTTATCCATACTCATACCCTCAAAATTTCGCCATGATTCATGAAGTAAAATTTACACATGCCAACAAAACTTTCCCACATACATCATGAATAAATTCATCCAAGCATACAACAAAAAATTTTCATCTTGTCCATGCCCCCAAAATCCAAGCCAAAATTCATCCAACAACATCACAAATTTTCAACATTACCAAAATTCCATAAGCCTACATTGCCCAAATTACACCATGAACAAAAAAAAAAAAAAAAAAAAAAAAATACAATACTTCAAAAATGCTCCAAAGCCAACATTACAATATGATCAATCACACAATGCCCCAAATTCCAACAAGATCACACAACAAAATGACAATGTCTCACCATCAAACTTTCAACGAAGCATGAAACAACATTTTTCCAAACAAAGAAACCAAAGAAAAACTCACATTGATGTCCATGTGAGAATATGGAGCATGGGTCTTGGGGTCTTGAAGGAGCCCCCCTCATCTTTCCATTCAAAATGATGGATGATATTTCTTGCCATGAGAAGTGATGGTCCATTGGAAGAAAATGACATTTTGATGCAATGAAAAGATGGGTTTGAAAATGGGTTTCACCAAAAATGGGTGTGTAGCAAAAGTGCTCAAAAACACAAGGATCTAAAAAAATATTGAGGGAGATGAGTAAAGGAAGGTTGAGAAGCTTAGAAAAGTGTTTTTTGGAGAAAGAAATGGTGAGGTGAAGAAGAAAAATCAAGGGGAAGAAGAAGATGAATAGTGTTAATGGTGAAAGAAAAGATGAAGGAGGAAGCAAAAGTAAAAAGAAAAAAGAGAGACAAGCCAAAGTGGAGGCCAAAATTCGGCCCCCACACTTAAAACTTAGCAAGTTGCTGAGTCAACGCAGTCAAACCGAGTTGACTCAGTCAACTCCAAAAAAAAAATCTTTTTGTTTTTATTATTTTCTTTTCTTTTCTTCTTCTAAAAAATCAAAAATCAAATCATGAAAAGAGAAGGGTCATATCGATTTCCAAAAGAGAGAGAGAGATAGAAAAAAAAAAAAAAATCTTGGAGCGGATTAAGGATAAAAGATTCAAGTTCAAATTCCTAAATTTTCAAATCCCAAATTTTTAATTCAAAATTTTCATTCCCAAGTTTAAAATTCTAATTTTCAAAATCTCCAGTTTCAATTTTTAGAATCTTAAGTTGCAAAATTTCAAGTTCCAAATTTCAACCCAAAATCTCAAGTCTCAAAATTCCAGAGTTTCAAATTCAAAATTTCCAGTTTCCAATTCCAAGCTTCAAGTTTCAAAAATAAAATTTTTTTCAAGGAACTACAAAAATCAAAGTTTTCTTGATAAGAATGAAAAAATTTGAATCAAACAAATGAAAATCACACATCTCAAAAAAAAAAACAGTGGGACCACAAAGCCTTCATCATTTAAAGTCCAGTCCCAAATTTTGACTTTTTGCAGGCAACAGCAAGATCAAGGTAGAAAAGCTCTTTTGATCGCCAACAATCCAGATTGAAGTAGAAAAGCCCTTTGATTGATATTTCAACATTCCATATCGAAGTAGAAAAGCCCTTTGATTGACATTTCAACTGCAAGTTTAGATCGAAGTAGAGAAACCCTTTGATTGACATTTCAACAGTCCTGATCGAAGTAGAAAAGCCCTTTGATCAATATTTCAACAGTTTAGATCGAAGTAGAGAAGCTTTTTGATCGACATTTCAACAACTCAAATCGAAGTAGAAAAGTCATTTCATCAAAAATCTAGCAAGTTCAGATTGAGGTAGAAAAACTCTTTGATTGCCATTTCAAGAACAACTCAGATCGAAGTAGAAAAGCCCTTTGATCACCATTTCAAGAACAATCTAGATTAAAGTAGAAAAGTCCTTTGATTGATATTTCGACAATCTAGATTAAAGTAGAAAAGCCCTTTGATCACCATCTCAACAGTCTAGATCGAAGTAGAAAAGCCCTTTTGATTATCGTTTCAACAGTCCAGATTGAAATAGAAAAGACCTTTGATCGACATTTTAACAACTTAGATTGAGGTCGAAAAGCCCTTTGGTCGCCACAGCTCCAGTTCCAAGGAAGAAAAACCCTTTGGTTACATTTCATCAAGATCCGAGGTAGAAAAACCCATTTGTTACCATCCACATTCAAGACTGAGATAGAAAAGCCTTTCGGTCACCTCAATTATCAAGAATCATTTCAAAGTTCATCAGCTATCAAGTAGGTCAAGAATTTTCTTTTTTTTTTCAAAATGTAAAGCGCTAGTTCCATGTTCCAAAGTTTTAGGTTCAAGGGCTAGGGAATTTTTGAAAATTCAACCTCAATTAAATCATGGCTGCTAAAATCAGTGTCTTTATTTTACGTTGACATTCGCTTTCCAAGCTTTGTCAATGAGGGGCATTCTATAGACACTCGATTTTGCACCCATAATTTAATCAAGGAGAATGACTAGAATGACCATCCATGTACCCAAAAATCATGATTGCATTACATGCATTAATTTGTTCATTGCATATCATAAAAATGATCTCAAGGTTCTAACAGTCGCGACGGTATGCCCGGTTTGCAAATCAAACTGTCAGATCGATAGATATTGCACGATCAAGTTTGCACAATCAGCATGCATTGTGTCTAGGTAAGTTAACCACGCATGATTAATTTAAATTAATTTTGATTGGTTAAACATTTAAAATTAATTAAATAATTTTGTGATTGGTTGCTAGTTAGTGTCTAAAATAGGATTGCTTGCACGGGAATAAAGGGGATAGTTGGATAATAATAAAATTGTGGATAATCTAGACTTTATCAAGATTTATTTTAGAGTATTTATTTACAAGATAATTATTGCTAAAAAGACTTGAATTATCTAGAAAAGAGTTAAAATTTTAGAATACAGATTAAAAAAACACGTCTAAGTGCAAATCCCAGCTCAAGAAAACGTAAAAAAGGAGTCCAAAACGCACCCAAATATGAAAGTGCGATTGGCATCCAAAAGTGCCGAATGGCACACATTAGGGTTTTGGCCCGACGGTCTTCGGGTGACGTTAAAACACATCATTTTCGACTTTTTCGTGGAAGGACGCGTCCCGGTTTGTATTCTAATCATCTAAGCTATTTTTTTGAGTCTCCAAGCCTCTATAAATAGAGACTGCATCTCAAAATTAAAGACACTTTTTGATGCTCCCAAATTTCTCATATTTCTGACTCCCCTTTCTAATATTCTCTCTTTTACATTAAAGAGATTCTGGAGGCTTTAGTCTTAAGAATTTCTTTTTTGTATGCAAGGATTTTTAGGTTTTAAAGACAATTGCATAAATTTCTTCGAACCCTAAAATATTCTCTTGAGAAAAAAAGAGTATGTCCATGCAAGAGGTAACTTTTCTTTACTTCTTCTTTTATTTCTTTTAATTTTGTGATGCATGAATAAATATGTGTTTAGTTTGATTTTCCAATGTTCATCTCATATGTTGTCAATATTTCTTTATTAGAACATGTTTATGATGCTTTTATTGTTGAGATCTATTTTTTTATTTCAAAAATCTGCTTGTTATCATATCTTTTCTTAATCAAAAAACTGATTTGCAACTTCATTAGATGCAAATCTGAATTTTTCTCAATAAAAAAACTGATTTGCATCTTCCTTTGATGCCGATCTGAATTTTTCTAAAATCAAAAATTAATTTGCATCTTCCTTAGTTGTAGATCTTAATTTTTATCAATCAAAAACTATTTTGTATCTTCCTTAGATACAAATCTGAATTTTTATTTTTTTAAAAACTGATCTACGTTTTCTTTAGATGTAGATCTGATTTTTTAGCATAGCAGATTTTGAAATAAAAAAGGGATCATAAATAGTTGTGTTTGTTTCGTTAGTGCATGTAGCATATACTTATTTCATGAATATAGTCCTCTTCTCAAAAAATCTTTTTCTTATTTTTTTTTACACATATAAAAACAGATCTAATTTTTTTTCAATATACAAATCTGATTTTTTTTTTTTTTTTTTATCATAAGACAGATCTGATTTTTCTTTCACCAAAAAACCAATTTTTTTAGTTCTAAAAGACAAATTTGATATTTTTTAAAACCAAAAGACTTTGATTTATTTAATAAACACAGACCTGAATTTTTCTCTCCAAAAACTATTTTGTTCTACACATAAAAAACAGATCTCATTTTTCTAATCCAAAATCAAGTTTTATCACAACACAGATCTGAATTTTTAATAAAGAAGATGATGCATTCATAAATAAACTTTTGTGATTTAGTTTTGTTCATGTGTGCAATATATCATTCATGTCATACATAAATGGGTACATTGGTCACAAGAGTCTAGAAGACCAGACTCTATCTAGGCGAAATGGGTGCCTAAACACCTTCCCATTTCGTAATCTAGCCTCCGAATTTAGTATCTTTGGATAGGTAGCCTAGGCTTTATCTATTTTTTTTTTTGGTAGATTGTAACTAGGACAAAAAGCCATGTAATTATTTGGTAATTTGTAACTAGGACCCAAGGCCATGTAATACTCAATTTATCAAACATGTATTCTTTTTTATTCAATCGATGAGAATGGAACAATTCAGTCATGTATTTTGTATTTAGTGTTTTTTTTTTGTATAAAAAAAATAAGTGGCGACTCCACACCACTTATCCAAAAAGAGAGGTGTCTTCAAAGCACCCAAAAATCTCTTTTTTGAGAGGCACTTTTGCGGTCTCTCACACATTAGATTGACAAAAAAATGTGGCCCTAAGAATAAAACAACCACCCAAACTAAGTTAATTACATAATCAAAGTTTCAAAGTGTTAGAAAATATCCTTCAACACTTGCAAAAAATACAGTTGTTCAAATGTAGTTCTTTGTACGCAAAAAAGTCCCCAAACACCAAGATTAACCTGATTAGTTCGTTTCTTGATGGGATGCACCTGATGATCTTTGGAGAGATAGAGATTGTTGGTTTGCCATTTCATCTTTCAAAGACTATAATAAGTAGTTTTGCTTTGCCATTTCATCTTTCAAAGACTAAAAGAAACAAATATATAGGCACAATGACCTCACAAACAATTAGTTTCATGACCAATGTACCTATGTACAAATAGGATACTAAAAATAGTTTCTCCTTCAAAGAAAGCAAGCTCATGAACCACCAACCAAATAAGCAAAAGAAAAGAGAACAATAAGAGTTTACATCTTATTCGACCTTATAAAATGATGCAAAGTATAAGTAGTTTTGCTTTGCCATTTCATCTTTCAAAGACTAAAATAGATAGGCACAATGACCTCACAAACATTTAGTTTCAAGACCAATATACCTATGTACAAATAGGATACCAAAAACAGTTTCTCCTTCAACCATCTTATAAAATGATGCAAAATATAAGTAGTTTGCAAGTACAACTTCTAATCATTAAGACAAAATATAATGAATGATAACCAGAGTGAGCTTGTACAACACCTATAGGCCACGAATATAGAATGCTTACACCCCTACATAATTATCATAATCACAAGTATAAAATGCTTACAAATATTGAAAAAAAAAAAAAAAAAGTAGTCATTAACAAACATAACTCAACAATATCCAAATTTTCCAAATTTAATAAATACTCACAATATCAATTAAACCACCTTATAACACCATGCAAGCCACCCGCTTACTCCAATACAATAATCTACCTCAAAACAATTATCATAATCACAAGTACAACGTTTAATAAATATTTAAGCATGTATTACTTACTATGCTCAAGGCATGCATGCACATTTTCAAAAAAAAAAAAAAATCCAAATTAGAGAATCCACTGCAAACCACTCATCATCATCATCCAACCTTGACGAAACCAACAATAAAGAACTTAACATAATTAAATTGAAAAAATGCCTTTAAATTCAAGTAAAAACTCATTCCACTTCACTAAATATAATAAACCCATATTCACAAATGTCTCAAAACCCATATCACTTCACCAAATCCAAACCCAAATTTCACAAAAATGATAACCAAAAATTAAATAAAGAACTTACATGTTACACCACAAAATCCAAAGCTTGCTTCAACCGCTCTTCACAACATATACCAGAGTTTCAGCAACCTTACCTTTGAGCTGTTCATTTTCAGCTTATTAACTATTTCATGATCAATAACTGGAACCTCCGGTACAATTGGAGCTTGTTCAGCAGCTTTCTTGGCAGCCTCAAGTTCCTCAATGAGCAGTGTTTTAGCTTCTTGAAATTGAAGTTGTATCTCTTCCAGAGTAAACTATAGTTTTGTGTTTTCTTGTGTTTTGGCTTCTTCAAGGTCAACTTGCATCGATTAAAACAAGCCACACCATATAGCTTTAGAGTTTACAAAGTGACCACATAAAAGAACAACCACCTTCCAAATACATTGATTAGAAACAAGCAACGCTAGATAGCTTTGAAGACATTCTAAACACGTTGGTAAAAAACAAGCAACACTAGATAGCTTTAGAGTTAGCCGGCTTTCAGATTGTTTCGTGTTACTTGGGCCTTCTTTATTTAATTATTCTTTAGGAAACATAATACGAAAACATATTTTTATATGGGAAAAGCAGCCTACTGGTTTTATAAGATATGCAACTTGCATACATTAATAGATGTTAGTCTAAGTTCATATTAAGAGTGCATCCTTCACACTAAAAACTTCAATTGTACATCAATATTGATAGAGACCGCTTACTGTATTAACATATCATTGGAGGACTGTTAGGACATATGTGATTCAATGTTAGGAACATATGTCACTATTTTATATAATTGACTAATCCTTTGACAAAACGCACTTTACTTGTAATTGGGTAGATCTAGTATGTGTTTAATACTTTAAGGAACAAGATTTCAAGTTCAAGTGTTAAAGCCATGCAAGTCATTCCAAGAATCAAGTGAGAAAGTACTGGATTTTAAAACTCGACAGCTAGCATCTATCGAGGTTTAAAAGCTACTGAAACCTATGGCACAACAGCTAGCTCGATAGATGGCTATCTATCGAGGTTTCTGAAACTCAGTTTTTCAGAGCTTATTTTCATCCAATTTGTGAGTATGTCTTTAGGCTTTCTTTTTTTCACAACTCTAAACATATATAAGAATTATTTTAAGGGCCGTCAAAGGTTGCGCAGTTGCACAAGTGTAAAGCAAAGTCTTGTTCATGCAAATTGTAACCGGAGATAGAATTTTCCCTAGTTCATCTTTCTTTTGAAGAAACTGTTGTGTTTGTATACCATAGGGTTTTGTGACCAAGGAGCTTCTTGATCTTCATCGTGTGATGAATCGAAGAACTTTGCAGCCAACATCCTTCTTAAGTTGGTGATTAAGTCACATACTGGGATCCGTGTATCTATTGATTAGTCATGTACTGGGAGTCATGCATTGAAAATGAGAGATTGTCACTACAGAATAAGTCCAATTGGGTATTATGGTAAGGGTTCAACTATAGGTTGGTATAAGGTATTGTGATTCCTTTACTTGTAACCACTTGTTTTGATAATAGTGGATTCTCGGGAGTGGTGAACTTAAAATCACCCGGTGGGGTTTTTGCCGTGTTGGTTTTCCCCATTCGAAAACAAAACATCGTGTTAATTTAATTTCCACTGCATTTAGTTATTTGGTAATTTGTTTGTGCTACCATGCAGATTGCATGTTAATTTGATTAATTAATTAACTTGGCTAGTTAATCAATTAATCTATCACAAGGGGTCAATACATTCTTGGCCTATCAAGTGGTATCAGAGCAGACACACTCTGATTAGGTTTTAATCTTTACTGTGTGATCCATTGACCCCTGTTTGTTATGGATAGAGGACAGTCTCTTATTATACCTCATTTATTTAATGGAACTAACTATGCATACTAGAAAGTACGCATGAAAACTTTCTTATGGTCATTAGATGAAAATGTGTGGCAAGCTGTGGAGATGGGCTAGACCAAGCCTACGGAAGCACCAGCCGACAAGGATGATGCTAAGATCAAGGCGGCAGACTTCAACAGCAGGGCATTGAATGCTCTATTCAGTGCAGTCACAAATGAGGAATTCAAGAAGATATCCTCTACTGAAACTACTAAGGAAGCATGGACCATTCTCCAGACAACCTATGAAGGAACCAAGGCTATCAAGGATTCAAAGCTTCAGAGGCTTACTACAAGCTTTGAAGAAATTAAGATGGAGGAGGATGAGTCATTCGATGAGTTCTATGCTAAGCTTAAGGACATAGTGAACTCAGCCTTTAATCTTGGGGAAACCATTTCGAAACCCAAGATTGTGAGAAAGGTGCTCAGATCTCTATCCGAGATAATTCATGCCAAGATCACCACGATTGAGGAATCAAAGGTATTGACAAAATCCCTTTGACAGAGTTGGTTGGCAATCTGCAGACCTATGAGTTGGGTTTGACAAGGATCGGAAAATCGAGCAAGAGCAAGAGCATGGCATTGAAGGCCAAGAGTAGTGATACTGATGAGTCTTCAGATGAAGAAGATTATAAAATGAAGTTTTATATTACAAGGCAATTCAAGAAGTTCATGAAGAATGCCAATGGGAAGGGCTTCGACAAGGACCGTAGGCAATCCAGTTCCTCACAATTCAAGAGCCAAGATAAAAGGAAAAATGATGCTAGTGATGGCGGTTAGTACACTATTCCCTTAGGACCAAAATGCTTTGGGTGTCAAAGTTTCAGTCATATGAAATAAGAGTGCCCTACTTAATTCAAGACCATCGAAAAAAGCAAGGCACTTGCTGCTACCTTGAGTGACACTGAGCCTAAGGATGACTCTGATAATGACGATGATGGAATCCTAAATGCCTTCACTGCCACCATAAATTCTACTAAAGGGATTGTCGAAGATACGGATGAAGAAGAGGACTTCGTGGAGTTTAAATTTGAAAAGATGGATGAACAAGATGACATCCACACAGCCTATACAAAGTTATACAAGGTCTCGGAAAAATATGAGAAGTTGTATAGGTTAGTCACCAAGAAGCTTGGTGATGTGGAGCTTGAGTGAGAAGAAATCTCCACAAAGTTTGATGAAGCCAATTAGACTATTGGAGCACTGAGATTTGACAATAATTTCTTGGCTGAAAAGACCAAGAAGCTTAAGGCAGAACTGTTCCAAGTCAGAACTCAGTTGGAAAGGACCTCAAGCGCTAAGCTCGATGAGATGCTCAGTCTTCAGAAATCTGCTTCCAATCGAACTGGTTTAGGGTATTATTTCTCTTCTCTTAATATTGCTACTTCTAGTGCTACTGTTTTTGTTTCTCCTGTTAATAATGTTGAATTTGAGAATATTGATGTCAAAACTGTTTTAGCTAGTGAGAACATAGATAAGGGTAAATCTATCTTATGAGCACCCCCCAAGCTTGATAAGAAAGAGAACAATAACCCTAAGGCTAAAAAGGGAAATACTCAAAAGCCCAAACAGAAAAAGCAGCATCTCTGTCATCACTGTGGCGCAACTAGACATACTCAATCTAGTTGCTATAAATGGTTAGCCACTTAACAGAGCAAGAGCATGATCACGTCAGGAAACTAGAATCAGCTTCCATCCTCCTTTGCTCCTCTTGGAGATCTTCTCAAAGCCCTCGTGTTCCTTTCGAACTTGAACGGTTTCAATTCTTCCTCCTCACCGTCGGATTAAGGGTTTTCTAAATGGAAAGGTTCTTTTAAAGTGTGGAAGGAAAAGGGCTCCAAGTGATTCTGTCACTGTTTCCCTCTCTCCACTTCTTGTTTTTGGTTTTGCATTACTTGTGTGTTTTGCTTTCGTGTTTTGAGTCAATCTAGTTTTATGCTTTGCTTTGTTCAACATGTTTTTGTTTGTTTTTCTTTTAAGTTTTGCTTTATTTTTTTTTTCATATAAAAAAATGAAAAATCAAAAAAATACAAAAACAATATGTGTTTGTGTACATTGGTATTTGTGTACCTTTGATGGCCAATGAAACTATAAAGTTATTATTTACAACTATATGTTTTGTTGGCTTATATTCCGTGCCAAATTTGATTGTAATTATATTCAATCTGTTGTACTCTATATTTGTTGTGGGAGTTCATTGTAAGGGTTGTGTGTTAAAGAGAGAGTGTGTGAAGACTCAAGCATTTGAAGACTGAAGATTTCTTGCGGGTATCTCGCGACTTAGCTTCCCGCGAAGTGATACATGTACCCTGCACATGCTGGAATGCGAAGAGTCAGGCCAGGTGGAGACAGCTGTGTCTCGCGAGTATCTTGCGGGTAAGGCCTTCCCGCGAGACACCCACGAGGCATTCTATTCTGCCAGTCTGTCCAGTCTGAGTTACACTTTCTGTACCCACACTATTTATATCCACATTACTCACAATTGAAAGGAGAGCCTCTGAGAGAAAACCCTAACCAAACACCTTGAGAGTTAGAGATTGTTATACCCACAATCCTCTACACATTTGTTTTGGGAATTTCCTCATCTCCTACCTCTCTATTTCCATGTCATTGAGAGGTTGATAGCCCAAACACTTACCATACCCTTTCAGAGTGTGAAGTGACATTTGGTGCTACTGGGAAGCATTGGAAGAAGCCGATGATGGCAGATGCAACATGGAGCTTGTTGCGGGATCCGGAGAACTAAGACAAGACACGGTTCCGAGAAGCCTTGTTGGAGTAGGAGCTTGGAGGGCTTAGATACATCAGGTAGATTAGGCTTGGAGGGTCTCTTGCTAACCCATGTATCCCAACTGATTGTCTAGTGGATCGATTTCCGCTTGGAGGGCGGCGGAGAGGTTTTTCGCCGAGTTCTTCGGTTTCCTCTTCGATAACACGTCTCGGTGTTATCTGTGTTTGCATCTCTCTTCCCTACTCTTGTTCATTTCATTTTTACTGTTGTGTTGCCTTAAATATGGATTAGAGTAGTTGTTTTGCTTATTCGCTTGTGTTTACACTATTCTGCACTTAGTATTAAGTTAGTGTAAAATCAACCAAGCTGTAACTTTAATTTGGGGGTCTAAATTGCTCGTGTGTTTTCGACACATTTCCGAGCTTTCAGAAACAAAGTTTTCTAAACTTTGTATCTTTTGTATCTTAAATGAGCATCTCTATGCACAACTAAGCGAGTGAGCTTTGTGGCTCGTGTTTGTGATGAGTAAGATTAAGTAATCTCTTGTACTTAACACTCGTATCACTCTTTTTGACGGGAAGGACTAGAAAATCCTAAAAGAAATTCATAAATAACCATCTCACAACTGTTGCCCGCCAATCATGAAATGACATAGCAAAAGTGGAATGTCAAATGCTTAACATAATTGGGTATCCCTTATTTGCCCATGCATGGTTTGCTTCAAAGAAAAATATGCAAAGAAAAATAAAAGCAAAGATCAAAATGCTTTATATATGATTGCAAGCGTGTATTCTAGGAGATGTGATAGTCCCCATCAAACAGTTATGATTGTGTGTGAGTTAAAGTGATTTTCTCATATCTCAAATTGTCATAACATGTAGACACTTATGCAATCTTGCGATTATTTTCACACACAACATGCAATAATCTTTGCTACTTTTGATACATGTGCAAGTACAATGTGATTTGGCTATCACAAGGAATACTTGTGTAAATGTATGCTCACTAAACTGTCTTAACTTGTTTTTGAAATATAAAATTTGTTAGATTTTTTTAGTTTGTGTGTGTGTTTTGGTTCTATGTGCTTAACATTTTTCTTGATTGAGAGATAATTTTGAGAGCTTAAAATATTGTTTGGATCTTTGATTGAGTAGCATGCTTGATTGCATTTATATCTGTGTTTTTCTCCTCCTTGAAAAACTATTTTTAAGAAATCTCGATAGCTTCTCAATAGCTCTCTATAGCTAGGTTATCTATCGAGACCCTTCAGCTTTTTTTTATCGCATTCTCAATAGCTGTTCGATCCATCGAGAAACTTCCTATCTCCTCGATAACTACCTCGATCCATCGAGCTTCATTGCTGAGGAAACCTCTGGACAGCTCCTCGATAGCTAAAACACGCCTTTTAAATCTTGATAGCTCTCGATCGATTGAGCTTTATGATTTTTCTATATAGAGGCGCCTTGCGATTTCTCACTCATTTCCTTCGATCTCTCTCGATAGTTTCTCTCTTCTGTTACTCCCTAACTCCTCCAACTGAAACCCCTCACATTCCTCACTTGATCTACTGCCTAAATCAAGCGTTCTTCATCTGGTATGATACTTTCTCACTTATTAATCATGCATTTCATTCTTTTCTGACCTAAGTTTTGGTTCTTGAAGAATTTTTGGGGGTTTTTCAAAATTGATGAGATTTTATAAAAAAATTTTTGGGTTGGGTGTTGCTTCAATGAGTTTAAAACTTCATGCATTGCATCACATGTGCATTATACCAATGTTTCATGCATTTTAGATGTGTGTTTATTTTGTTGCTATGTTGTGTGCTGGTAGGTTTGGATTGGGCTGAGCCCATGATGCATTTAAATTTGCATGTCACATGTTCATGCATTTTCATGCATATGTACCTTAATGTTTTTATCTTTTGATATTAAATATATTTGGTGCTTTTCTGATTTTCTTTCTCTCCCTCTCTCTCTCTCTTTCTTTCTTACGTTAGTTACATCGTGGCACCTAAACGTAAATCCATTCTGTCCTGGAACCCTTTTCATTCTGGGGCATCTTCTTCTTCTTCTCCTTCTAACCCCACTCCATCTCACGTACGGTTCTGTGATAAGAAGGCCAAATCGGACTTCTCGAAGAACTTTTCATGACGAGGCATTCATTCGAAACGCCAAGTCATTCTGTTAGATTTTTCTGACACTGACCTACCCGCTGTCATCTACAGTAGGGGTTGGGAGTCACTATGTGGCATCCCAGTCACGTGCCCTTCCGTGATCATACTAGAGTTCTACTCCAATTTACACATATTTGATTATTCTATACCTCAGTTTGTTACTCGTGTTCAGGGTATATGTTTGGTAGTTACTCCAGATATTGTATCCGAGGTACTACACGTTCCCAAGGTAGCGCATCTTGACTACCCTAGCTGTGAGTGTCTGAGGACTGTGTCCAAAGATGAACTCACATCTCTCTTTTATTAGACACCATCTTCTTGGGATGAGCGTCAAAACACCCCTTGCTCAGCCTTTGTAAATGGTCCGAGAATCCTTAATATGGTGATGACATTTATTCTTCATCCATTATCTCACTACAACACTTCATAGAGTCTCGTGCTCGATTTTTGTTATCCCTCATTGAGGATATCTCTATTAACTTTCCTTCTCACTTTATACTCTCCCTTATAGATGTCTATAAGGATACGGCAACTCGTGACACTTAAGGCCATCACGCTTCTTCTTCAACATTTTTCTACCTCCTATCCAGAGTCTTCCCACTTCACTTTCATATGTGTCATCGGTGCAACTACCGTGAAACGGAGTGCTGCACAGCTTTGCTCAAGGTAGACTCAGATTGAAACGGCAACTCCTCCTGCTCCTACCACTCCATCCACCTCCGCTCCTTCATCTTCTGCTAGTGGAGTAACACTTGAGGCCATCATGGCACAGCTTGTGCGCATGGATGCTCGCCTTGACACTCTCAGCGATGAGTTGTGTCAGGTGAACCCTCGTGTTGATCGTATCACACGATGACAGGCTGTCATGGGTGGTTTCACTGTGGCTTCCTCTCCTCTCCCGAGGCATTTAAGGATGAGAGTGACGATGGCTCTGGCAGTGATGATGCTGATGAGGATGATGATGATGGCTCACCTAGTAATGATGAGATGTCTACTTGATTTACTTGCCTTTTGTCACTCGTGACAAAAAGGGGGAATAGTTTTGAGAAGAGAGTAGTCATACTCATAGGGGGAGGGTTAGTATAGGAGATAGGTGGAGTGTTTTTGAGGGATGTAGTGAGGATTCTTGTATCTTTTCTTTTCTTTCTATTTCAGATACATTATCTCTTGTACATTGGTCTTGTGACCACTTGACATACATTGTACTTATATTTGGTTTTTATATATACATATATATATATATATATATATATATATATTGATGTATGTTATTTTACCTATCTCTCCATGTGTTGTTTCTTTTCTCTCTTTATACACATGTTTCTCATAAATGTATGCAATCTTATATTTTTGTTTCACATAAGATGCCGTGATGAGTTTTGTTTAAAGTGTTTTAGAAATACAAGTTGTCAAAGTCTTTCTTGCCATGAACTCTCTTCTTGCAAAGTTTTTCAAGAGTTTGTGTTAGGATAGATTTTATTGTATTCAACAAGTGAGTATGAGTTGAGTGATTTATGATTTCTCTCATATGTTCATTTGTTTGTTATGGTTTTGTCACGGATTGCCAAGTGAGGAGATTGTTAGGACATATGTAATTTAATGTTAGGAACATATATCACTATTTTATGTATGTAAAGTTGTTATTTACAACTATGTATTTTGTTGGCTTTTATTCCGTGCCAAATTTGATTGTAATTATTTTCAATCGTTTATACCCTGTATTTATTGTGGGATTTTTTGTAAGAGTTGTGTGATAGAGAGAGTGTGTGAAGACTCAAGCATTTAGAAGACTGGAGGATTCTCACGGGTATGTCGCGACCTAGCTTCCCGCGAAGTGAAGCATGTGCCCTGCACGTGCTGGAATGCGAAGAGTCAGGCCAGGTGGAGATAGCTGTCTCTCGCGAGTATCTCGCGGGTAAGGCCTTCCCGCGAGACACCCGCGAGACAAGCTGTTCTGCCAGCCTGTACTGACTGACTCACACATTTTGCACCTATCCTATATAAACTCTCATTACCCACAAATGTTGAGGAATGCTTCAGAGAGAAAACCCTAGCCAAACACATTGGGAATTAGAGATAGTCATCCCCACATTTCTCTATACACTTGCTTGTGGTATCTCCTTAACCCTTTCCTCTCCATTTCCATACCATTGAGAGGTTGATAGCCCAAACACTTACCACATCCTTTGAGAGTGCTGTGAGACGTTTTTGGTGCTGCTGGGAAGCATTGGAAGAAGCCTGGAATGGCAGATGCAACATGGAGCTTGTTGCGGGATCCAGGGTGCTAGACAAGACACGGTTCCGAGAAGCCTTGTTGGAGTAGGAGCTTGGAGGGCTTAGGTGCATCGGGTAGATTAGGCTTGGAGAGTCTCTTGCTAACCCATGTATCCCAACTGATTGTCTAGTGGATTGATTTTCACTTGGAGGGCGGCGGAGAGGTTTTTCGCCGAGTTCTTCGGTTTCCTCTTCGAGAACACGTCTCGGTGTTTTCTGTGTTTGCATCCTTCTTCCCTACTCTTGTTTATTCCATTATACTGCTGTGTTGCTTAGTTTATGGATTAGAGTAGCTTACTTGTTCATCCGCTCGCATTTACACTATTCCGCACATTGTAGTAAGTTAGTGTAAAATCTATCGAGCCGTATTTTTAATTGGGGGTCTAAACAGCTCTTGTGTTTTCAACACAATATCGAGCTTTCAATGTAATTGGCTAATCCTTTGACAAAACGCACTTTACTTATAATTTGGTAGATTTAGGATGTATTTAATACTTTAAGGAACAATATTTCAAGTTCAAGTGTTAAAGTCGTGCAAGTCTGTCCAAGAATCAAGTGTGAAAGTGCTGGATTTTAAAACTCAACAACTAGCATCTATCAAGGTTTAAAAGCTGCTGAAACCCGTGGCTCGACAGCTAGCTCGATAGATGGTTATCTATCGAGGTTTATGAAACTCAGTTTTTTAGAACTGATTTTCATCCAATCCGTGAGTATGTCTTTAGTCTTTCTTTTCTCCCAACCCTAAACATATATAAGGATTGTTTTAAGGGCCGTCAAAGGTTGCACAGTTGCACAAGTGTGAAGCAAAATCTTGTTCATGCAAATTGTGACCGGAGATAGAATTTGCCCTAATTCATCTTTCTCTTAAAGAAGCTGTTGTGTTTGTACACTGTAGGGTTTTGTGACCAATGAGCTTCTTGATCTTCATTGTGTGATGAACTAAAGAACTTTGTAGCCAACATCCTTCTCAAGTTGGTGATTAAGTCGCGTACTAGGATCCGTACATCTATTGGTTAGTCACATACTGGGAGCTATGTATTGAGAATGAGAGATTGTCACTACAGAACAAGCCCAATTGGGTATTGGGGTAAGGATTCAACTGTAAGTTGGTATAAGGTACTTGGATTCCTTTACTTGTAACTACTTGTTTTGATAATAGTGGATTCTCGAGAGTGGTGACCTTAAAATCACCTGGTGATTGGTTTTCCCCAATTAAAAAACAAATCACCGTGTTAATTTAATTTCCGCTGCATTTAGTTGTTTAGTGATTTGTTTGTGCTAGCACGCGTATTGCATGTTAATTTAATTAATTAATTAACTTGGCTAATTAATCAATTAATCTATCTCAAATAGTCAATACATTCTTAGCCTATCAAGGACTATCAATCTCAAAAACTTAAGATGTTAAGAAGAAAGACAAAAATGAAAATCCCACTAAGAAACAAAATGACATTGATAACCAGAGTATTTGACTTTTGAAAAATACAAACCTGTCATTCAAGACCTAAGTATAAGATACGAACTTGTGAAGATTATAAAAAGTAGAATGAATATTTATATAGCACATGAATAGCTTATAAAACATTGCCGCATAAGAAGATTTTAGATGTTAAATTACCGATTGTCCCAAAAGCTTAAGCTTTTGGGATATGGTAAATTTAATCATTTAACCAATACTTCTAACACTCCCCCTCACATGTGGGCCGAAACTACCTTTTAATAGGTGAGGCCCAACACGTGGGAATTTAAATGGGAGGTAGAGTGGAGGAGATAAGGATCGAACTCAGGATCTCATGCTCTGATACTATGTTAAAATTCTTCCACAATCCAAAACTTCTATGATGAATGATTGCTCAACACAGAGAAGTGAGCTTTTGGGACAATCGGTAATTTAACATTTAACCAATACTTCTAACATTAGAAAACAATAAACTAACAAGCATGCCCTCGCCAAGCAAAGAAAGAAAGAAAGAATTCATCGTTTAAGTTTCCGTAATTCTCTACATGCAACCTTTGCTCTCCAGGCACATTGCGTGGCAACGGCTGCTTTCATTATCCTTAAATAATGAAGATGGGCCAAGTATATTCGGCATTGACTCTGTAGTAGCGAAAATTATACTATGTACCCGGCATAGTACCCGGCATATATGCCGGGTACACAATATACTTGCTCCTGTAGTAGACATGAATTGACATAGAATCATAGAGCGTAATCTACCTTTAAAAAAAAAAATTAAGTGTTGAAATCCCAACACCATTAAAAGTCCCATTATCCAACTTTCTTCAAATAGTACACAAGGCAAAGAAGAGTCATATTCCATACCAAACTGTTACGAAGTTGTCCAAACAATCCTTTTGAACTAAATTACACTTCACCGGGAAAAAAAATGGAATACAAAAGACAACAATTCACAACTGATGAATAGGGCAATATATGGTCAATTAAGTGGCAACTGAATATATGTGTTCCACAGCTAGGATATTACCAAAAACAGTTGTTCAAAAAAAAAAAAAAAAAAAAAAGTGGCCTCCCTGAACTTTGCTATACTGTATTCTCTACCAACATAACTACACGTGGTTAGAATATGGAAAGCCCTAAAAAGAGTTTCAATTTCCCAGCCCTATGATACACAAGCAAATTTCACAAGCACGTTTTCCAAACAAATCCAAATAGCTCTACAAAGCTAAGACAAGAATATGGTTCATCTCCTCAGCACCACAACAAGGAATAGTTCTTAAATTCTTCAAATTCATAACAATTTGTAAATATTTTCTCAAGAAGCAAACAGAACCTAAAGTAAATCGAATTCTTATAGAGCATCAATAAGCACAAAAAAAGAAAGATAAATAATCAAATAAATCAAAAGTTCCCAAATTTATACTACCCAACTTACTTGAGCTTCTAATTTGAATAATAATAATAATAATTGAACGGTTTTTAGACCCCTTAACGCAATCGGATTAACCTAGTTAATTAGCAAAGTGATTAACTTAGTCAAATTATGCAAATCTAGGTTATCACAATCAAACAATCATATCAAGTATATAGCAACGGAAATATAAATAACACAAAGATATGATGACCTAGGAAACCACACCGGTAAAAACCTGAAGAGGATTTAACCTAGCTATCCTCAAGGTAAACTTGAATCCGCTATCTTGAAAGAATCGAAGTTCATACAATAAGACTTATAAATCCTCACACTTGACTTCTTATTGCTACCCACCAGTAGAACTTACTGATACGACCACGTGCAAGCTCCAAGACCACGGACTACTTTTTTCTTGGATTCTCCAGCAAGTACAACCACACCCGTTTGTGTATCTTTAAGCTCTTATGGCAACAACTGAATGATCATCAAGATCTTGAAGAAATCTCCTCTTGACAATCCTAAGCTTGTGTGAAGGAAAGCTCCTCTTCATACAATAAGACTTACAAACCCCCACGCTTGACTTCTTATTCCTACCCACCAGTAGAACTTACTGATACGACCATGTGCAAACTCTGAGACCACGGACTACTTCTTTCTTGGATTCTCCAGCAAGTACAACCACACCTGCTTATGTATCTTTAAGCTTTTATGGCAACAACTGAATGATCATCAAGATCTTGAAGAAATCTCCTCTTGATAATCCTAAGCTTGTGTGAAGGAAAGCTCCTCACAGATCTCACAAGAGATTCACACAAACAATAATATAAGCAACCTCTAAAACGTGGCTAGGGTTTGCCTTATATACCTAGGGCAAAAACATAAAACCCTAAACGTTTTAGGAGTTAGGGCTGAGTTGGAAAAACTGCAGAAAAACGCATCTATGCGAAATTCGATCGATCGAGCCTAAGCTTCGATCAATCGAGCCAAGTCGAGATGCATACTGAATTCTACATCAGCTCAATTCCAACTTTATATAAACAACACAACTTTGAGCACATCTAAACAAGACTAAATAACTTGTTTTGATCATGGTTTGCCAACAATACATATTAGAGTTCTAAATACATGAAATCCTAAGTCTTTAGAACCTAACAAACTCCCCCTTTGGCAATCCGTGACAAAACATAACTAAAAGCTCAAAGTTTACAAAATAAAGTCCTTTACATAACAAATTCAATCCTAACTACTATCCATCAGTTGCAAGTGTCGACAGCAGTTCAATTGAATCAACCTGTATTTCTTGAAATACTCAACAAACACATAAACGCATGTGTGAAAAATACAAGTAAACAAAATAAATTCTTGATTTCACGAAAACACAAAATAAGGACATATATCAATGAATATCTCAAACATATAAGCCAATAAGCAGGGAAACAAGAAACAAAAAATAATAGTAAATGTATCTCACCCTAACATGAAAAGCCCAACACAAATACATCTAGAGCCAAAAGAATGTAAATACAAGATACAACTCCTAGATACAATCTAATCACCATAGGCTCCAAAGAAACAAAAACTCCCCCTATCAGCAAAAACTCTACAAGCTAATCCAAAAGCTACTTCCCCTTTTTGTGACAGAATGCCAAAGGGCAATCACAATCCATCATCAAAAGGAGGTGGTGAAAGGGATCGTCTAGAATGTGCCAACTCTGCACGCAAAGCATGAACCTCATCGAGCAAGTCCACCAAAATTTGTCCATAAGCCGCCTGAACGGTCAAGACATGATCCAACGTATGTCGAATGTCTGAATCATCCGAAGTAGTCGGTGGAGGATCATTAGCAGCACCAGCAGCCCCAGATGCCTCGGCCTGTGCATCACCTATAGAAAAAGACAGGGCCAGGGAGGGTGGGGGGGATAGCACCAGAAGACTAAACACGAGGAGGCCTCAAATGTGTAGCCCTTAGATGAAGAAAAGAGGCACCTATGGGACCAGTAACATGTACGGGCTCAGACGCGGGGAAACCATCTAAACCTAAAAACAACAAAATCCTATGAATGAAGATAGGATAGACAAGAGCGTGACCAACCACACTACTCCTATGAATCTCGTTTAAAGAACGAAGAAACAAATGAGGAAAAGAAATAGAAGCACCAGAGACAAGGGCATATAAAACACACATCGCTCAATAGGGATGGTGTGGAGATGAGAGATAGGCCACAAAGAATGATAGGTAGTCACAGGGAGCTCAGCGGACGTGATCCAAGGATCAGAACCCCACTGGATAGAAGACCCAGTGACGTATGACATGACGTCATCAAGGGGTGGAGACTCCTCATAAGGATAGTCAGGCTGCCTAACGACCGAGACCCCAAAAGCCTCAGCCACTACCCTAGGGGTAATGGTGAACTCAACACCTCGTATCCAACTCTGAACAAGGGTGTTGGAATCATAGACATGGCAAGAGAGGTTCGAATAGAACTCTCTAATGAGGGCGGTCGGAGGTGGATGATCTATCTCCAACAAGGACAACCAACCTCGACTCTCAAAGTTTGCCCTAATGGCAGGATCTAACTCATCTAGCAGCACAGAACGCTCAGCCCAAATCTTTCTCTTACTATTCAGTTTATCAAAGGCCTCTCTACTTTTGGCATCCTTAAACAACTCACTCCTAGAGGGTGACTCAGAAGAAGTGGAGGGAGTTTTATTGGCTTTAGTTTTCCTAGGCATGGTGCTAAGGAAAGGACAAGGACACAAAGCAGAACCAAAAGAAAAAAAAAAAGGAAAAACCAAGGGCAGACTGCAAATTAGCACAAAACAAATATAGAACAAAAATTTATATGATGCATGAACAGATTAAATGACATGATGCATGCGCTAATGCAGTGAAACTATGATTAATTTAAGTTCAAATTCACAAAATTGGCTTGAGCATAAAGTTTCTAACAAAAACCCCAAAAAATTTTAAAACCACTTGTACGTTTTCAAAGAAATTTTACCAATTGATCATCACACAAGTTAAAAAAATATATTAGAATGATCTAGTTAACCTAGTTAATTTTAGACCCCTTAACACAACCAGATTAACCTAGTTAATTTGCCAAGTGATTAACTTAGTCAAATTATGCAAATCTAGGTTATCACAATCAAACAATCAGATCAAGTATATAGCAGCAGAAATATAAATAACACAAAAATATGATGACCCTGGAAACCATACGGTAAAAATCTGGGGAGGATTTAACCTAGTATCCTCAAGGTAAACTTGAATCCACTATCTTGAAAGAATCGAAGTTCATACAATAAGACTTACAAACCCCCACGCTTGACTTCTTATTGCTACCCACCAGTAGAACTTACTGACACGACCACGTGCAACCTCCGAGACCACAGACTACTTCTTTCTTGGATTCTCCAGCAAGTACAAGCACACCCGCTTGTGTATCTTTAAGCTCTTATGGCAGCAACTGAATGATCATCAAGATCTTGAAGAAATCTCCTCTTGATAATCCTAAGCTTGTATGAAGGAAAGCTCCTCATAGATCTCACAAGAGATTCACACAAACAGCAATATGAGCAACCTCTAAAACGTGGCTAGGGTTTGCCTTATATACCTAGGGCAAAAACATAAAACCCTAAATGTTTTAGGAGTTAGGGCTGAGTTGGAAAAACTGCAAAAAAAACGCATCTATGTGAAATTCGATTGATCGAGCTTAAGCTTTGATCAATCGAGTTAGGCCGAGATGCATACTGAATTCTGCATCAGCTCGATTCCAACTTTACATAAACAACACAACTTTGAGCACATCTGAACAAGACCAAATAATTTGTTTTGATCATGCTTTGCCAACAATACATATTAGAGTTCTAAATACATGAAATCCTAAGTCTTTAGAACCTAACAATAATAATAAAGCTTAAGCAAAAAAATAATGAATTTTAGGGAGTACAAGTCGAAGGACGAAGGATGTGGATGGAGGTCGACGATGGCGAGGTAGAACTCGAAGGATCTGAAGGCCATGGCGATGTACGAGTCAAAGGAGCCATGGCGACGGAGTGAGAGAGAGCCGTTGGTAAGAGGGAGAGCAAAAGCCGCACCTAACGGTGAGGTTTGAGGTCGACGACGGCGACGGCGGTGGCGAGCATCGGTGGCAGAGGGTGGCTATGTAGTGGGTGGCGGTGGCAGATGGGTGGTTGTGCAATCGATGGTGGTGGCAAATGGGTCCAATGGAGAGATCGAAGATGAGTGAGGGGAGGAAGAGAGAAGAGGAGTGAAGGGAGAAAGAGAGAGTATCGTGAGAGAGAGTGAGAATGAGAAGGAGAGAGCTCGTGAAATCCCTAAGTGAAATAGTGAGAGGGAAAAAACTTTTGGGGAAATTTTGTGTAAGGGAAAGAGTAAGAGGGAAAATTTTTTGAGGGGAAAGATGGAGAAAATTGTAAGAGTGAGAGGAAGCTAGAGATCCGAATGAAAAATTTGGGGGAAAAAAAATTTTATGCGTGTGGGAAATTTTGTGTGAAGGATGAAAACAATATTTCGAAAAATTAACTTTTAGGATAAAAAAAAATGTTTGTATAATAACTATTGCAATGGGTTATAAAAATGTCACTATCATCTAGGAAAAATTCGACATCAACATTTAAATAAATAATAAATCACAATTTTTTTAAAAAAATAAAATTTGATAATTAAATTAATTTTTTTATTCCTTTCATTATTATTAATTTTTTGGAAGAACATGTTTATGTTCTTTGTGTTCTTCCCAAAATATAACTCATATTCTTAGATCAATAACAATTAATCAAAATAACATTTTATTAAACATTTTCTCACACAATCACACACTCAAAAGAAAAACTTTATCCCCAAAACCTCATTCTCAAACCGATTCTCCAACTCCTCTAAGACATTCTCTCTCTCTCTCTCTCTCTCTCTCTCTCTCTCTCTCTCTCTCTCTCTCTCTCTCTCTCTCTCTCTCTCAAAAATATTAGATCTCTCTCTATCTCCATGACCGAGCACTACTCTCTCTATCTCTCAATTTTGCTCAAAATCAAACCCAAATGTCTCAAACTCCTCCTTCCTCAAACCAGTTTCTCTCTCTCTCTCTCAAACTAGTGGGTCTCTCTCTCTCTCTCTCACTCAGATTGATGTCTCTCTCTCTCAAAGATCGGTGCTTCACTCTTTCTTTTGCTCAAATCAATGTCTCTCTTTTAGTGGGTCTCTCTCTCGATGGTTCTCTCTCTTTCTGCCTCCTCCCTCCATGGTGGTGGTGGTTGGTGGTTGTGGAAGTAGTGGTTAATTGGGTTTGGTGGTGAGTCATGGGGTAGGTTTGTTGATTGCTTGGTTTTGGTCTCAATGGGTTTTGGTGTTTTGGATTTGAGATGTTTTGGTATTTTGGTGTTTGCTGGGTTTTGTTCTCAATAGGTTTTGGTGTTTGGTTGCTAAAAAAATGCAAGAAAAGAAACAAAAATTGACTAATCCAATTTTATATCCTAAAAGAAATTCCCATTTATATTATTTTTTGCTATTGCTATTGCTATTTTTTTTAATCTTTTGAAAAATTAAAACAAAGAACACCCACATAACTCTATAAAATTAGCATAACACAAACAAATTTAAAATTTATTAACAAGATTCCTTAAGACCCAATTTGAGTATTAGCAATACAATTCCAAAAAAAAAAAAAGTCTAATTACCCAAAAAAAGAAAATCTGATATCATTGAGATTGAAAAAGAAAAAAGAACTAATTTTTACCCCGCTTCGTCAATGGCAAAAGCCAAGCATTTGGCTTTGTCCAAACCTCGATGGCTGTTTTTAGGGCTTCAATCGGCGAGCGGCAGCGATGAGTGCTAATAGAGAGAGACCTAAGCTGGGTTTAGAGAGTGAGGATGCATGGTGGTGAGGAAGTGTGGTGGTGGTGGGAAGATCAATTGCTGAATTATGAGAATGACGAGAGATTTTGAGAGTGAGAGAGAGTGTTTCTTTTTTTTTTTTTTTTTTTTTTTTTGTGAGGGAGATAAATGGATGAGAAATGAAAAAGTTGGGCACTAAAGTGATAGGTTTAGGCAAGGGAAAGAAAAAAAAAAATAGAGGCAAAAAATTGGACCTAAAATGTGTTTGGGCAATTAAAAGGTCATAATAAGCAACTAAGTCGAACCTTTGTGAGCACCAAGGGTTTCTTAGTTGCTTAATAGTAAGTGAGGCTCTCATTATTGTGTACTAAACTAGATATTGTCATTACTTACGTACCATCAGTATACTATATGGTAATCCGCTTCTTATTTCATTTGGCAAGGAAAAGCAAACTAAATGAAGACCACAAAATTGAGGGAAAAAAGGCTTTTGCCCTTATTTTTAAAAATATTTAGCATAATGTCCATGTTTTGAAACTATTAAGTACCGTGTCTTTGTTTTGAAACTCGATTTTTTAAAAATTGAGTTCTAGGTAAGTTCAATCACTTAATTTTTTTTGAAAATTTAAGTGGAGCTTGACATTGCTAATGTACACGAACTCGATTTTGAGGATATTGAGTTTTACACAAAACTCGATTTTAACAAAATCGAATTTAAAAAATAGGGTCATTTTGCTAAATAGTTTCAAAATAATGGTATTTTACTGCAGATTTTTAAAATTAGCGGAAAATCCCCCCCCCACTCCCCCCCCCCCCCCCCCCCAAAAAAATTGTCCAATCATGTGTTATGTTTTAATATAACCAACAATGAACTCTATGGGGAAAAGTTATTTTGTGCATATATATAGTATATGCATGATTTCTTGACCAACATGTGAATTGTAAAAAGTATAATGCATATCTAGATCATACGTATGGGATAATTGTATTTTAGTGTTAACCTATTCTTAATTACTTTTGAAAGCTCGGATTTGTGTTAAAACACAAGAGCTTGTTTAGACCCCAAATTAAGAAAATACAACTAGATTGCTTTTACTCTAACTTATCTAAGTGCGGAAACAAGAGTAAATGAAGTGCAATCAACCGATACTACTCTAGTGCATAAACATGAACAACAAAAAATAAAAGTAAAGCACAAGAGTAAGGAAAGAGATATGCAAACACAAGATAACACGGCGATGAGTTATCGAAGAGGAAACTGAAGAACTTGACGAAAAACCTCTCCACCGCCCTCCAAGCGGTAAATCGATTAACTAGACAATAAGTTGGGATACAGGAATAGCAAGAGACCCTCCAAGCCTAATCTACCCAATGTACCTAAGCCCTCCATACTCCTACTCCAACAAGGCTTCTCGGAACCGTGTCTTGTCTAGCTTTCCGGATCCCATAATACACCCGATTGCATCCACCAAGCCTCACCGGCTTCTTTTGGCAAATCCCCAAAACTTCTCGAGTTCTAAAACACTCACTACACTCTGAAAAGGTGTGAGTTGTGTTTGGGTACAAATATCCTCTCAAGGTATGACAATGGGAAAGGGAAGGAGAAGAGGCTAGAATGATTTCTCACTAAGGATGAGTAGTTCTCTCTCTAAAAGATGGGTGTGTGTGTTGTAGAAAACCTATTTAGGGGTTTTCTCTCTAAATGACCTCCTTTACTTTTGTGGGTAATGAGGATATATATAGTATGGGTGAGGGGTAAGAAAGTTACACTTAAAATTCCTCAAGGTAGAAAGTTTCGCAGGTATCTTGCGAGAAGGCTTTACCTGTGAGATACTCGCGAAATCCTCCAGACTAGCATGACTCTTCAGCTTCCAGCATATGCTTCTCACGTGACTCTTTCGCAGGCTAGCTTCTAGCGAGACACTCACAAAATCCACTAATTCTTTACTTTCTGCTCGGTTCTTCACCAACTTAATACTAAACCCAATAGAGTAAAATCCCACAAAATACAAGGAACAAAATTAAAGCAATTACAACATTTTTTTTCATGGAATAAAGCCAATATAAAACATAGTTGTAAATCACTACTTTACAACTTTCTATCAGGGATGGACCCAAGATTTTAAGTTAGTGGGGGTTGGGTATAAAGAAAACTATTAAAAAAATTATAAATACACAAAATTATTGTTTCTAAATACATTAATATGCAATCATTTACCAACAAAGGCAAAAACAAAAACAAAAAAATGTTTTTTTTTTTTTTTAATACTAGGATGGTTAGGATTTTTTTTTTTTTTTTTTGGTTGAAATTAGAGCATTCACAATTGGTGGTGCTAAAAATTTTAGCTTTTAATAATTCAAAAAACTATTTTATCTATTTTACCACCTCACTTTACAATACACCCAATATAAAATGTTCTATTTTTTTTTTTTTTTACACTTCATTTAAAATAATATAAACAACTTATTAAAATAATAAAGGAATGAAGAGAATTTGAGTTTTTTAATTGAAAGATTAATAAAATATTGTATTTTATTTTTAACAATTTGCTATAGTCAATTGGTATTTATACCAATTTACTGTAATTGGGAAAAAAAAATTAGCTTTAACTTCTCTAATAATACATTAACACATGATTTTTTTGTCCTTTGGTGGTAAAATAATTTTTTTTTTTGGGGCTAAAATACAATTACCATTGTGAATATTTTTATTGTTTTTGTTAAATTTTTGGATTGGACAGTTGCTATTTTATGAGACTAACTAGGCTTATTGAAGTGAAGGAGACGAACTACAAAATTAAAATATATAATAACTATTATAAAAAAAATTTGGACCCAGGGGGTCCCGGCCCATTGGGCCCCCACCTGGTCCGGCTCTGTTTTTTATGTTAAGTCTTTAAGATGGCAGATAATTCATTTCAAGTAATGGCAAAAATGATTAAAAATTGTAATCACTTGTTAGTTTAAACTTTCAGAACAAATTGAATTTAACACGGTAGTGTTCTGTGTTTAAATCCTATCTCAAGTCTGATCTCTCCAGTTATGCCTATACAATGTTGCAAGGTTTTACCTCTAATTTTTAAATGATTGACTCCTTTTTTGGGAAATAAAAAAAATGATTGACTTTGAACACAAGGTTGTAGTATACTACTTTTAAATTTAATGAACTTAAAAAGTCTAAATTGATGGTCAAAGAGGATGCACGAGTTGGAAGTGGAAAAATCACACTCCAAAAGATAATTTATAAATATATATTTTGCATTAATTACTCTTTTTTTAAAAAAGTCAATATTATTGTTTAAAACAACAGAAAGTCTATTAGTAAAAATTCAACTTGGGTGATTGGCTGTTTGGCAGGGTCAGAAGTCCAAACTCAATTCAAAGTTATTATTGGATGTAAGTTGTTGTGACTTGAATGCATATTTTTGTAAGCCACACATATTTTAGGTTGCTGGTGTAAAGGTTGAACTTTGAAGCGTATTAAATGGAACGCGGTTTTCTATTAAAACTGAGCTAGTGACCTGTAGCAATATTTGTTTCTATCTTCCCTCACAAGTTGACAAATTATTATTAGTATGAAATAATTGAAGATTTCAGTCACCAGCATACAAAATACCTAATGCTGTTCAAATAAATAAATAAAAATACCTAATGCTGTATCACACTCTCTGTGATAGTAATTATCTTCAAAGTTCCTAGTTCCTTCTTTGACATTTTTGGCACATACAAATGTGAAAGCAAAAGAGATTCCATTATTTTACAGGAAAAAAGAAGATGCCTTTTATTCATGAGGGTCCATATGACAGCAAGACTGCTCCAATAGAATTTGTTTTTTTGTAAAACCTTATTACGTAGCATACATGATATTTGAGTTTTTATAAACGTCCCCAAGGTACACGGTCTAAATCAACTGGTGCTTCTATAATTGTAAATTTGTAAAACGTGCAGGCTTTTTGACCTTCAATTTTTGTCAACTACCATCATTCTTGATTAATGAACACAACAAATTGGGGCTCTTTTAAAGTACCACTAATCTTAGGGCCTATTTGGATGGAAGGGGGAAAGAGAGGAAGTGGAGGAAAGTAGAGTAAAGTTGGTTAAAAATATATTAAATTTGGACTAAATCTATTTTACTCTACTTTACTCCTCCTCCTTTCCCCTCAATCCAAACGGACCATTAATTACAAGCACAGAGAATATCTAAAAATGTAATAGAACCAATATCAGTATAAAGCATAAACCCAACTACAAAATTTAGAGCATCAAAGCAACTCCCCCCCAACCCCCCCAAAAAAAAATTTATGAATATCTAAGTTTTTTTTTTTTTTTTTTTTTTTTTTGTCATTTACAATAAATATAAGACAAGGCATTTGGGGTATACATCTGAGGCTAAGCAAGTCAGCACATATTGTTAGGAAAAGAATAGACCAAAGTTGATGATGCAGCAATAATGCAGACAGGACCAGTTGGTATAACAGAGCAGTGCCACTACATACATTGCACTACAGATTTATTTACATCATCAATTCATCAAAACGATGCAAATTGGGTATGATACATTGTGGGGTTACATCTTTCTTCTAGTTAAAAATAACAAATAGATACATTGCATTTAATTCTTTGACCCCATTTCAGGACAAATAATCAAGAAACGCCAAAAAAGCTCTAAATCATGCAGTGGGTCTTTCGCATCAAATCTCGCATCTTGTATAATCACACTAAAGATCCACTTTCTACACCTTTTGGGAGAGGCAACCGCAAGACCATCAATGTCAATACGCTCCTTTTTCTGTAAACTCAATAAGTATATAGGAAGTAAATGGTGAGGGATGTCAGCTCTCAGTTTCAAGAACCATCAAGATTTCTGCCTCTTCTCATACCTGTTTCTTGTTGAGGCAAGGGCTGAGAAAAATATATATAAAAAAATAAAATAAAAAAAGCGTCATCAAATTAAATTGAAAAACAAGTGCTTGATTTATAACATCATATCAACTGAAATAATGAATATTTTATAAATGCGGCCATTTTCTCTTAATAATACTGTTTTAAAAAATTATTTGCCCAAATAGTAACTTTTTTTTTCTTTTCTTTCCTTTTTTGACTAAATAGCTTTTCTGGCATCTTGTCTATTGAAGAGAGATAGGCCTAGCCTGAACTCGTCTCTTCAAGATACGAGATACAATTTCTGCCCGTAAGCTGACATTGTGTGCAGTCCAAGTGAACTCGCTGAAAAACATGAAACTAATCTCTTCAAGACATGAAACTTGTTTGTAAAAGAGACAAGTTCCACTTACTACCAATATTATTATTAATAGCAAGTTGAACCGAGGCTGCAAATGGAGCGCAATATCAGATAACGTACTCATTATATAGCACACTTACATGCTTTAAGGAGGGATGAGTTCCAAGAGTTCAAGATCATGTGGAAAAAAGAGTTAGGATCTCATTCAACATATGCATCTTGTGCAACTCAGACTAAATCACAACTATAGACAATTATGGGGTGACATGGCATAGAAAGAAGAGGGGATTTGCAAATATCCTATTAACTCATACGAGAGTCTTTTGGCAGTGTTGGACATATCATGGTCGGTGAACTTAGACAAGTAACTACAACCAACAATATTATAGACGTCTTTGAAGAACTACCGTGATCAAAATTATATAAGAAAATATGTGAGCAAGTAAGAGGTGTATTGTAGATAGCATGGGTTATCTAATATTGTTAATAAGTGGAACTCTGTCTCATAAAGAGACGAGATTTAAAAAAGGCTGTAGGGGTATTGGGCCCAGGAACTCAATTTCTATGTATATATTGGACTTAAGGCCCAAGCCGAGGACTAGGGGTCGTCCAAGAATGAGTAAACATTGTCAAAAGAGTCCGTGTTAGTGGAAGAAGAAGTTAGTTTTAGTCATAATGGCCCAAAAGGGTGGTCCGAGGATGAATGCCTCCTCGGCTAACCATAGTCGAGGTCCGAATAGGTAGTCCACCGTCCAGGGAAACGTTCTAGGAAGTTCTGTTGGTACGGATAAGCATTGCAGAGATATTTGACAGGAGGGAGTCCTAGAATATTTAAGGAGAAAGCTGCTATCACTGCATTAAATGCTCTGCAGCTAACTCACTGGCCGCCTTAATGTGAAAGTGATACATGAACAGTGGTTTTCAGCCTTACAGCTACTACACCAAGACTGCAAGAAGGTGCTGATAAGACAAGTATCAATATCAACCATCTAGTCTGCACGTGGAGGGTAGAGATGAAATGGGAAAGTAGTATAAAGGAAGAAAAGAGTAGTGAAAGAGGGGAATCGAGAAATTAAGAGAAAAAGATTGTAGCAATCACAAATTGCATTTGTAACCTAACTTAAGAAAAATATATAAGAACTAATCTCCTCAAACTGTGCCGAAGACGATTTTCTTTAGTACAAGCTTGTCTATTTTCATTCTCTGGTGATCTGAATCCACTTTAGTGACTGTCTGATTCATTAAAGTCCAGTTTTTCCAACCCACTCTCTACAAATTCACTGTTTTGAGTTTTTTGAGCCTAAGTCCATTCACCTTTTAAGCTAGGAACTCAAATCTGGTCTTTACAAAGGCTATATTCCCAAATATTTTTAGAACAATCCTAAATAAAAAATAATTTTTAAAAAAAAGTATTATTAAGTAAAAATGGCCCATAAAATGATAATGCCTACATAAATTAAGAGAATGTTGGTCATCAAATGGACACTGGAATGGCTGGATAAGTTTAGAGAGCATTTGAAATTTGAAATTTTACATTCGGAAAGGAATCATTTGTTTTACATTAGGTAGGGTTAGAACCGCAGTGCCAAGCCACCACGAGAGGTTTTGAATACATTGGGCTAATCCCAAGCCCCACATTCGGAAAGGCACCATAAAATAAGAAATTGATTTTTGGGGCCAGGTTTAAGAAAATTTAGAAGCTTTCAACCATAACATCCAATAACATATAGATGTAAATGACTGCTCATTTCTTTTTCTTTTTTTTTTTCTTTTTTTTTTTTTATACAAGATAGAATTCTACTCTAACCTAATCTAAGTGTATATGTGCGTGAAGCTCATTCCTGTATACTTGAATCCCGGCTCTTGCCTCGCACACCCCACAAGCACTTATACTTGTGGAGTGACCAAGTTACCAAGGGTGTAGTTTTAGCTATAAAATATTGCTTAGGTGGCAAACATTTAAAGTAGTTTAGTTTCCACAAGACATTTAAACATATGCCTAAGATTGGAAGAAGCGGAAATAAACCATAATGTAAAACACTAATTCAGTGCAGGTAACCAAGTATCCAGTGATGAGATAAGTACACCAAAGTTACCTCAAATATGTGTCTCCCTTTGCAAACAAGGATAATGCAAGCATTGTAGTCTATTGATTCTTGAAGCAACCGAAGAATGAAATTTTTTTTTGCACAATCTATAACAACTATAGAGTTATCACTAGTGATGTAAGTTTGACAAACTAACACTTATCCTAAAAGCATAAACTAAGAGAAAAGTCTAATTAATTAACACTCCTTCAGTGGGATGCAATACGTACATGGAGGTGCGGTTTGAACTCATAACCACTTGTTATGATACTATGACAAATTATTACATATTGCATAAGCCTAAACTTACATGAAATTGTGCATTTAATCATTAATTGCACCAATGAGAAGATATCCAACTGCTATATTGGAAATTAAATACAGTGGAAGAGACCTTTGATTATGCTGATAGCAAGCTGAAATGACTTACTATGACATACGCTACCAAAAGACCCCCCAAAAAAAAAATCTAAGTTTTTTAAAAGGATGAAGCATCTTGATAGCACAACTGTGGGCACTAGGAAGTGCATCAGATCTCTCTTGATAAATAAGAGACAAGATGTACATGGTAGTTTCTCAACATACAAGTAAGAAGCTATTTTGATGATGAGATTAAATAATATAGAAAAGAGCAACTTAAATTGGGTCCTCATATTTAACAAAAAAAAACTCATATAGTGAATTATTTGGAAGATATTCCACATATGAGATAATTGGACAATTTCTAAGTTGTACTAGTATATACCATAAATAAATTTTTAGAGGTATATACAATGGTAACAAGCAAAAGGTGCACTTCTTTTCAGTGAATAATGCATAGAGTTCTATAGAGAACTAGTATGGTTCATGACTTTTTTTATACTTCATTTTATGCTTTACACTTTACCCAAAATAGTGCAGTGTGTGCACTAGAACATATGGTACTGCTATGGACTGTGGTTAGGGATCCAAACCCACCCACTTAAATGAGACCCAAACCCACACAATTATTAATTGGGCTAAATGGGTATTAACTCAACAAAACTCAATTAATATTAATGTTTATTGGGTTTTACTGGGTACCCAATTATAATCCAAGTATCATTTTTACAAATCACCCAACTCTAAAATACCCCAAAACCACTGAAAATTACCAAAATACCCCATAAACCTGAAAAATGACCAAAATACTCTCTAAACCTAAAAATGACCAAAATACCTCTAATACCTAAAAAAGACCAAAATACCCCCTAAACATAAAAATTACCGAAATACTTCTGAAACCTAAAAATTGACACAAATACCCCTAAACCTAGAAAATGACCAAAATACCCCCCCAAAACCTAAAAATTGACCAAAATACCCCCTAAACCTAAAAACGACCAAAATACCCTTAAAGCCTAATAAAAAGACCAAAATACCCTCTAAAACTAAAAATTACCAATATACCCCCAAAACCTAGAAAATGACCGAAATACCCCAAAAACCTAAAAATTTACCAAAATAACCCTAAACCTAAAAAATGACCAAAATATCCCTGAAACCTAAAAATTGACCAAAATAACCCCTAAACCTAAAAATTACCAAAATACCCCTAAAACCTAAAAAATGACCAAAATACCTCTAATACCTTAAAAAAAGACCAAAAATACCCCCTAAATATAAAAATTACCAAAATACCTCCAAAACCTAAAACTTGACCAAAATACCCCTAAACTTAAAAAATGACCAAAATACCCCCAAAACCTAAAAATTGACCAAAATACCCCTAAAATCTAAAAAGGGGACCAAAATACCCCCTAAACCTAAAAATTACCAAAATAACCTTGAAACTTAAAAAATGACCGAATACCTCCCTAAACCTAAAAATTAGTAAAATACCCTCGAAACCTAAAAATAGACCGAAATACCCCCAAAACCTAAAAATTGACCAAAATACCTCCTAAACCTAAAAAATGACCAAAATACCCCCTTAAACCGAAAAAATGCCAAAATACCCCTCCTAAACCTAAAAAAATGATCGAATTACCACCTAAACCCAATAATGACCAAATTACCCCTTAAACCTAAAATTTTTTAAGTTTAGGGGGGTAATTTGGTCATTTTCTTTTGTTTATTTCATTGTTACTTAACCAATTTCGCTAAGTAACAATGAACGAGAATGAAATAGCTTTAAACTCTCATTATTGACGATTGACCAAAAGGTTTTATAATTTATAGTCGGCACAAATTAAAAAAGAAATATTCTGTATCTGTACTCTGTAGCCCAAAAGGCAGCCCCCCCTGAAGCAGAGTAAATATGAATTTTGTATATTATATATACACATGTTTAGATGCATTATTTAGAAAAACAAACACACACATATATTGTATTATTTTTGGACAATATTGAATTATTTTCAAAGTGGAAGACGCTGGTAAAGAACTAAAGTCTGACTAACCTATATGGTATACTTGTGTGAACATACTAGTTGGGTAAAATGTGCACACGTCAAACAGTTGTTCTTCAATCGAACTCACCTTCTAGTTTGTACTCTGTAGTGCGTTTTAAAGGCTAAATTCACGTGTATCCATATATATTTAGCTTTTGTCGCCATTGTATTACTATTACCTAACATGTCATATTAGCATTTTGAAGAATAGTCATAACATGAATATAATTTTTTTTTTTACAAATGTATATAACATATTATACACATTTATTTAAAGTATGATATAAATTTTACATTACTAATACAAGATAACCTTATATAATTACTCAATTATAACATTAACATTATTGAATAAATATTGTTTATAAAAAAGTATGCTATGTTGTTCCATTGTGATGGTAAAAAGAATTATAAGTGTATAACCATAGCATTCGGTGTTTTGAAAACTTAGATACTTTGATGAAAAAAAAAATTGAAGAGCAGGGTTGTACTAGTACCCGGTACCCCACATTAAAAGCGTTGTCTGAACAAGGTTTCGTCATGTTGGCTAGATTGTGCAGGGAAAGAACACTGATTTCAGGAGTATTTTCGCCAATTTTATATTTAGCGGGTATTTTGGTCAATTTTTAGGTTTTGGAGATATTTCAGTTATTTTTTAGGTTTCGAGGGTATTTTGGTCATTTTTTAGATTTTGGAGGTATTTTGGTCTTTTTATTTTAGGTTTAGGGCATATTTTGGTAATTTTTAGGTTTTATGAGTATTTTGATCAGTTTTTAGGTTTTGGGGGTATATTGGTCATTTTTTAGATTTCGGGAGTATTTCGGCCATTTTTTAGGTTTCAATGGTATTTTGGTCATTTTTAGATTTAAGTAGTATTTCGATTAATTTTTAGGTTTAGCAGATATTTTGGTCAATTTTTATGCTTCAGGGGTATTTTGGTCATTTTTTAGGTTTCAGGAGTATTTCAGTCTTTTTTTTTAGGTTTAGGGGATTTTGGTCATTTTTAGTTTCGGGAGGGTATTTTGGTCATTTTTTAGGTTTCGGAGATATTTCGTTCAGTTTTTAGGTTTCGGAAGTATTTTGGTTAATTTTTAGGTTTCAAGGGTATTTCTGTCAATTTTTAGATTTAGGGGTATTTTGGTAATTTACTATGTTTCGGGGTTATTTCGGTCATTTTTTAAGGTTTAGGG
The DNA here is from genome assembly GCA_032727855.1 of Quercus ilex subsp. ballota. Lineage (NCBI taxonomy): Eukaryota > Viridiplantae > Streptophyta > Magnoliopsida > Fagales > Fagaceae > Quercus > Quercus ilex. The sequence continues at coordinate 51,634,331 of CM064908.1, forward strand.
GGTGTTTTGGTAATTTTTAGGTTTCATGAGTGTTTTGATCAGTTTTTAGGCTTCATGGGTAATTCAATCATTTTTTAGGTTTCGAGGGTATTTCGATCATTTGCAGGTTTCAGTAGTATTTCTATTAATTTTTAGGTTTAGCAGGTATTTTAGTCAATTTATACATTTTGGGGTTATTTTGGTCATTTTTTAGGTTCGGGGGTATTTAGGTTATTGTCTTAGTTTCGGGGGCATTTCAGTCATTTTATAGGTTTCAAGGTATTTTGGTGATTTTTAGTAGTTTTTTTTAGCATATTTGGTCTTTTTTAGGTTTAGGAGATATTTTGGTAAATTTAAAAGATTTTATGAGTACTTTGGTCATTTAAAAAGTTATTTTTTGAAAAGAAGATTTTTAGGATATCTTACATTTATTTCCTTTGTGTTCAAATTATTCTAGATTTTAATTCCGGTTTGAACTTTGTAGTAGAGGTTGAAACCTGGGACTATTTTTTGATTTTCATATTCAAGTGACTAGCTATTAGAGCTATTTTGGTGATTCTGATTTTCATATTCAAGAGTTCTAAATCAAAATAAGGGATCATAATCAAGTACTTAGGAGCTACTTTGGTGATTCTGAATTCGGGCTTATGTCGTACATTGAAATATGCTCCGAATCTTCTTATGTATCATCAGTGCAAGTTGGCATCCATAAGGATTAATTGATCCCAAACACCATCTTCATTTCCAAGGAAGTCAATCCAACCTTTCCTCTTGCAGCTAAAATTGAATGCCACTTTTATTCCCCTGATTAGTGGCAGACCTACGCGGTGTGCAAAAAAATTTGAAGATTTGTTTTTTTATTAAATGAAAAATGAAAATAGTAAATAAGACTTATAAGGATTATTCCCAAACTCTTCTTAAAATGATTTCTAACGAAGTATATTTGATACAACATATTAGATTTTCTAAATTATTTATATTTGTTATTTGAAAGTTCTAAATTTTGCAATTTTTTCTTTAATTTATTATTATTATTTTTTCTAAGGAAACATAATGCATTTTACATTCAATTATTATATGAGGAGAGATAATTTGAAAATAATGTAATGTGTTGTTGCAATTTATTTCTAGCGCTCCTTACAAATGGTTCATCTTCTATATGTCTTGAATGACCTAGAGGAAAAATATAAGTAAATCCATCACTTATATTAGGGGGGAAAAAAAACATTAATAACATAAGAAAAATAAGAAAAATGTAATTTTATCAAGAATCTACCAACATTACGTTGAGAAGGTAACATAATTCATAATTGTCAATGTAGCAATTTCTCTTTCTACACAAACCTCTCCTCCTAAAACATTACCAAAGTGGATTGAAATGGAATGAAGTGAATTAAAATGGACCGAAGTGGGACCAAAATGAATTGAAGTGGACCGAAAGAACTAAAGTGGACCGAATTCACCAAAATGTTAAGTTAATGTGACTCAACAGGAGTTTAACAACACTAAGTACTACGCTTCGGTTTTAAAATATTATATAGATTACCAATCCTAATAATAAAGCTTACACCAAAGCTTACACCGCAAAAACCAAGGGAAAGCCCATTTCTCTAGGTAAGTCTATGAATTTTCAAACATTTAAGAGACGTCTTTCTCACATGGAACAAAGTTTCAAACTAATATATAAAGGAAGCAGACCTGTGCTATGAAATGCGGGGGAGGGGAGAAAAAAGAGAGAGACAACCCTCCTTTTGGTCATCTAATAATGTGTTAGCCTCCCCTTCTTTATCTTTTCCCCTTACTGCAAAGATATCCTATCTTAGCGTCTAAGTACTGGACACAAAAACATGCACACCTCATATGTCATTTTCTCCCTATCAAACCAATCTTTCCTTGAGAGAACTCTTCTTTTTCGTAAACTAAATCTGAGTTGTGCTGTTCTAAACATCTCCATTTAAGCCAGATCTGGATTTTAGACTTGAATACCTTTCTGCATGTACTGCAGACCGAATTATGTATTCTAAAGACTTAAAATGCGTTTCTACATGTATGCAGATTGGATTCCATATTCTGCAGACTTGTATATCTTTTCTGAAGACCAGCATTTATATTTTACATACATGAATGTCTTTCTGCAAAACCAAATTTGGACCTCTGTCTTCATGCAGACTAGATTCTTGGCTCTACTGGCGTGAATATTTGATACAGGAGAAACTAGAACGATTCAATAATAATATTAAATGACACAAAAATAAAGGATCAGACCTAGGAATCATCACCTAAATTTGGTTTGACAAGGGTGGAGCCAGGAATTTTGGTTTGGAGAGGTCGAGTTACATATTCATAAATACATACATTTACACAACTACATATATTGATACATATATACATTTCATATAAACTTTAATGCATATATACAAATTGTCTACTTTGCCACCAATATGTACAAAACGTTTTACCATTATTTAATTATAATTTTTTAAATCTTTTATTTTTGGAGTGTTATCAAACCTCAAACCCCCAGCATTAAATATCCTCTATTTTTTTTCATTCAACATTTTTAGTCTAAATCAAGCACTGACAAACAATTGGAAACTTAACAACAAAAGACTTGGTCCCAAATTGAAAAGGAAATAAAAATTATATATTTACCTCCAAGAGAAAATTTCTTTTTAAGTATTGTCACTTATATATCCTCACCACAATTTTTTTTTTTTTCATTTAACATTTTGTGACTAAATCAAATATTGACAAACAATTTGAAAATTAACAACAATGAAAGACTTAGTCCCAAATAAAATAACTCTACTAGGAAATTTATTTTATTAAAAACTTACTATTTGAACTTAACAACCAAAACTTACCAATTAAGAGAGGAAAAAACTAAAAAGTTCTTCTTCTTCTTTTGTTACAAGGCAGAAAGTTTATTGTTATTAACAATTATTTTTTAGAACCCAACGTTTAATTAGTTATTCAATACTTTTTTGTAGAGGCCAACTCTTATTTTTTTGGAGGGGCCAACTATCAATTTTAAGGTCTAGTATCCAAAAAAATTGCAAAATACATATAGCTTATAAACTTTTTTAATTTTTTTTTGGGGGGGGGGGGGGGGGGGGGCATGGCCCCCCATAGCTAAGTGTAGCCCTCCCCCTAGCTTGGAGTCAATATCAAGCGGAGAAAAACCACTAGGAATCAACACTTAAACCTAGTTGGAGTCGGCACCAAACCAAAAACTAAACGAAACTTTCATTCATCAAAATCATCTCCCTTTGATAGGAGTACATTGTTTGCAAAATAGATAATATGAAACCCTAATTCTAATTGCATAGGAAACCCTACTTAATGAATGACAAAAACACCTATACTTTAGATAAATATACTAATTAAACTAATTAAAGGACCTAAAATAAAAGTACAATTGATGTAAAAAAAAAAAGATTATAAATAAATTTTTTCTTTTTCTTTCCGCGTCAATATTTCTTATAGATTGAAGTTTGCTGAGCCAAATGTGTTAACCCCATTAGATCTCACATTGAGCATTGAGGTAAATAATTTTCCACTAAAAAGATTCAAAGAATCTTGTATGAAATTTACGTGGGTGCTTAACTGATAAATACTGTGTTGGGGGGGGGGGGGGGGGGGTGTGGTGGCGGCGGCGTAGGGTGGACTTTAAACTCAACCCAAGGAGCCAGCTGGTCTTACGTCCATGGAAATCCGAGATGACTGCCTTCCCGAGGACCATATCCGAGGTAATCCCTTAAACCTTTATCCCAAGGTCACAAAGGTATCTTGGATAACAGTTTCCTCCCTTATAACCACCTATCTTCCACACTTTTCCCAAGGAACACGATGAAGAAGATGCAAAACCCAATGAAACAACAACCTTTGTATTAATGGGATGCCTCACCTAATGTCAGTCTCATTAAATGTTAAATGACTGGCCTGAACAGTGGAAACACCCCCAAAAGTCCTTCCTTATGATAAAAAAATGGCAAGGTAGAGGTTTGATGGAACATGTATCCCCCAAATCCAACTAAGAGTTGGATAGCTGGAGGATGAGGACAAATAGCTATAGAAGAAGGGGGGGGGGGGGGTGGTGGGGCAACAGAATTGGAGGTTCAAAAAAATAAAGGGAGAGGGAGTTAGAGAGTTTTTCTTTTGTATTTCTACCCTTGAATCCTTCTCGTGTACCTCAGAAACAATGTTCCTCCATATATGGAAGCTTGATTTTGTTTATTTCTATCTTTTAATTTACTGTCTAATCCTCCCATTATGGATATTTTTTTTTCCCATCTTTTAGAAATTAGTTGGGTAGATCAAGAACTTCTATGATTGTTCTATCTTTGGATGTTTTTGACATCCATAATTGGCGCTGACTGTGGAAATATCCACCAAGCAGAAGGATCTGGAGTCAATAGAGGTAGAAAGATGGCAAACCAAGAAGGAATTGGGCCCCCAACCCATCTCAGCTGAGTATTTTAGAGGAATCTATCTTTGAGAATGGGCGACTTCAGTTTGAGGTGAGGAAGGAAGTCCAAGAGTAGTCCACATAGAATTATAGTAGGGAGACACGGAATTATAGTAGGGAGCGGGAACCTCCTTCCTAAGGGGAGAGATTGATTGTCGATGGCTTGTGGTTTGACCACCCATCGCGGCAATGCTGTGAGAGACGTGTCCCTCAAAAAAGAGAAAAAATAAGAAAAAAATACTCATTACAAAATATTTGACTGAATAGTTCTATTCATTGATTGAATAAAATTACGTATTTGGAAAATTGAAAAGTTACATAGCTTTGGGTCCTAGTTACAATCTACCAAATATTTACATGGCTTGTTGTCCTAGTTACATTCTACCCAAAACAAATGAAGACAAGGCTAGATCTACTAAACCAAAAACCTAAATCCAGAAGCTAGGTTACGGAATGGGAAAGTGTTAGGCACCCATTCCGCCTAGACAAAGTCTGGTCTTCTAGACTCTTGTGACCAATGTACTATGCTATGCATGTCATGCATGATATGTTGAACATGTGAATGAAAAATTAAATCACACAAATTTATGTATGGATGAAATCTCTTCTTTTGTTGAAAAAATCAGAACTGTTTTTATTGCTAAAAAAAAAATGATTTTGACTTGTCAAAATATCAGATCTGCTTTGTAGGATGTAAAAAAGAAAAAGGTTTTGTGATGACAAAAATTCAGATCTGTTTTATTATATATATTAAAAAAAAAAGTGATTCTTGATGACAAAAATTCAGATATGTTTTGCTATAGATTTATAAAAATAAAAAAAAATAAAAAATAAAAAAAAGATTTTCTAAGAAGGGAATTCCATTCATAACTAAATTTATGCAATCATGAATTAAAATAAACACAAACACAGCAATACATAATCTTTTCTTTTTTTAACAATTTGCATGTATTAAGAAAATCAAATTTTAGAAAAATTTAGATCTGCATCTCATAAAGATGCAGATCTCTTTTTGTTTGAGAAAATTTAGATCTACATCTTAAGAAAAATGCAAATCAATTTTTGTATTGAGAAAAAATTTAGATCTACATCTTATAAAGATGCAGATCTGTTTTGTTTTAAGAAAAATTTAGATCTACATCTTATAAATATGCAGATCTGTTTTGTTTTAAGAAAAATAATTGTTCACATGCAAATTTATTGACATTCAAGAAAAAGATTATAACAATCATATAAAAAAAATCATGCTTTAAACAAAAGGACAATTAACAATTCATAGATATTTGAAAAATAAAGATATATAATATGCATCATCACATCACAAGAGAAGGGTGAAGGAAACAACCTCTTGCATGAGCACACTTTATTCTTGAGAGGATGTTTTAGGGTTCAAAGAAATTTGTTCAATTCTTTTAGAAACCTAAAAACCCTAATTTTGCAGCAACACTCAGAGAAAGGATCAGAAAATATGTGTGGTTTGAGAGTAAAAAGCGTATGCCTCTCAGAGCGTAAAAAAAAGGTGCTGAATTATAAGGTTCAGTCTCTATTTATAGAGCTCAGAGGACTCTAGAAGATAGGTATGGACGATTAGGGTTTGAATCCGGCCGCATCCTTTTGCGAAAAGATCGAAAAGGGTGTGCATTATCGTCACCAAAGGCCATTGGGCCAAAGCCCACATGATGGCAATTTGGCACTCCAAAAGTGCCAAATTGGCTCTTGGAGGCCGAACACACTTTCATGTTCAAGTGCCATTTGGTCTTTCCTACTAGGGTTTCTTGACCCGTCCTTGTACCTAGATGCATTTTCATCCTCCGTTTATGATTTTTTTTTTTTATCTCTTTTCTGGATAATTCAGGCTTTTTAATGAGTAATTATCTTGAAGATAAATACCTTGAAATAAATCTTGATAAAGTTCAGATTATCCACAGTTTTATTGTTATCCAATCATCCCTTTTATTTCCATGCATGCATCCCTATTTTAAACACTAATTATCAACCAATCACAAAATTATTTAATTAATTTTAATTGTTTAACCAATCAAAATTAATTTATATTGATCATGTGTGGTCGTTTCTACCTAGACACAATGCATGCTGACCATGCAAACTTGATCGTGCAATATATTTCGATCCAATGGTCCAATTCGGAAACCAGAAACACCGTTGCGACTGTTAGAATCTCAAGATCATTTTTATGATATGCAATGAATGAATTAATGCATACAATGCAGGAACAAATTGATGCATGTGATGCAAGAACAAAATGATGCATGTGATGCAAGAATGACATGCATAGCATATTCAACATATCAACTGACTTGATCTTGACAAAAAGGAGCGTTTGTGACCAACTTGCTAGGTCTTGACGAAAAGAATGTCTGCAATCAATTGGCATGATCTTGACAATAAGGTGTCTGCAATCAACTGGCTTGATCTTGACAAAAAAGGTGTCTGCAACCAACTGGCTTGATCTTGACAAAAAGGAGCATCTACGACCAACTAGCTTGGTCTCGACAAAAAGGAGCGTCTACGACCAACTGGCTTGGTCTTGACAAAAGGGCGTTTGCGATCAACTAGCTTGATCTTGACAAAAGGATGTCTAGGGCTTCTCATCCTTGAAACCAAGTCGTTGCCTACAAAAATCAAAATTTGGAATCAGTTTCCAAATGATAGGGGCTTTGCGTTCCCATTGCTTTTTGAGATGTGATCCCTTTCTTGATTTGAACTTTATCAAGAAAAGTTTAATTGACAAAAGATTTTTCTTTTGAGAAACATTTGATTTTTAAAATCCTAAAGTTTTGAAATTTTGATTTCAACTTTTGAGACTTTAGTAAAAAATTCTTCTTGAAATCTAGAGTTTAAAATCTGAAATTTTGAGCCTTTAGAATTTTCCAAATCAAGGCTCGGAATTTTGATCATGAAATTTCAAGTTTGAGTTTTTATTGAAAACTGAAGAGTTGAATTCAAAATTTGGGCATTGAGAATATGAAGTTGAAAATTTGGGATATTTGAAAACTTTAAAAAAGATTTTTTTTTTTTTTTTGGGTTGACTGAGTCAACTCAGCCTTAGGTTGAGTTTAAGTGTGGGGGCCGAAACTTTGGCCCCCCACTTTCCTTTGTCTCTCTCTTTCCCTTTTTTTTTTTTTTTTTTTTTTTTTTTTTTTTTTTTTGTTTCATCTTTCTCCACCTCTCTTCCTCCATTGTCACTATTCACTTTCTTCTTCCCCTTGGATTTTCTTCTTCATCTCACCATTTCTTCTCACAAAAAATACTTTTCTAAGCTTCTCAAGCTTCCCTCATCCATCCCCATCAATATCTCTTTAGATCCTTGTGTTCTTGAGCATTTCATCACATACCCATTTTTGGTGAAACCCACTTTCCAAAACCCATTTTCTTTGCATTAAAATGGCTTCTTCCTCCAAGGGATCTTCCTTTCTAACTTCTCATGGTAAGAAGTATGATCCAACATTTGAGTGGCATGATAATGATGGATTTCTTCAAGACCCTAGAACCCATGCTCCATATTGTCATGTAGACACCAAGGTGAGTTTTTTCTTTGGTTTCTTTGCTTGGCAAAATGTTGTTGCATGTTTCATTGAAAGTTTCATGGTGAGATATTATCACTTTTGAAATGTTGGGGGCATTGTGTGATTGATCATGTTTGGAATGTTGGCTTTGGAGCATTTTTGAAGTGTGTTTTTTCTTTGATCTTGGTGCAATTTGGGAAATGTTGGTGGCTTTTGGAATTTTGACAATGTAGGTAATTTGTGATGTTGTTGGATGAATTTTGGTTTGGACTTTGGGAGTATTGGCATCGTGAAAACTTTGTGCTTGACTTATAGGAATGTGTTCATGATATATGTGGGAAAACTTGTTGGCATTTGTAAACTTTGTTTTATGAACATGGCAAAATTTTGTGCGTATGTGCATGGATATATTTAGGGATATTGGCAAATTTTGTGGGTATTGTGGAAAAATCTTGTTGGGTATGTGAGAATTTATTTGTGCATGAAGTTTTGGGAATTTTTTCTTGGCATGTAGAAATTTTCTTTTTGCACGGCTATGGCAAAATTTAGTGGTTCTATGGATATGTGATAAATTTGGTAGTGGTGACATTTTGGTGGGGTATTGATTGTGGAAATATTTTTTGGGTATGGAAATTTTTTGGTTATATATTTTGGGTTATGGAAATTGATGAGTTGAATTTTTATGTTGCAGAGCCTCAAGAGTCGAGGGAGTCTCCAAATGTTGAAAAGGGCATGGGCAGCACTGTCTCCTAGCATCAAAAATTTCATCAATGAAGTGGGTTTTGGCACCTTCTTTGAAGCTTTGTCGAATCATAAGACACATGAGTACAAGGATCTTCAATTACTTCTTGCCTTAGCAAAGCGCTTCTAGGACACTACCTGTACCTTCCATTTTCCGAACATTGGGGAGGTAATGTTGACACCTTATGACTTTTCTGTCATCACTGGTCTGAGGTTGGGTGGTAAAAAAATTCTTGTCAATGATTCCCTTACTTCAATTGAGCTCAAGAAACTTCTAGGTGTAATGCCTTCTAAAATGAGGAGTAACAATGTTCTTTTATCTTGGTTATGCGAGAGTATTCCCTAATGTGAGACTATGGCAAAGGGTGCTTTTATGTTCACGCTTCTATTTATCGGGACTTTCTTGGGTCCGGATTTAGGTTGTATTGTGAATTTGCGCTACTTAGGGAGCTTGAGAAAAATTGAACATCTCCGGAGTTATGACTGGGGCGGCATGGCCTATGCTACTCTGATGCATATGATGACCCAACTCTCCAGGCGGAGTCTTTCAAGCTTAGGTGGGGCTCGATTTGTTTGGCAGGTGAGGTTTGGTATTTATTTTGGCTATGTGTCGGTAGTGAAAATTATTTTGGCTATGTGGTAATGGTGTTGTGAATTTTTCAGGTTTGGATGTATGAGTATTTTGGGGTTGGTCTTGAAATTCAGGAGGAGGTTACTGGTATTTTTCCTAGATTTCTCCGTTGGTTGCCCAAACATCGCTTGTCTCCACCCTCTAGGTGTTCTTTGGAGCTTTGGTGCTTGGTGATCGACAATCTGACCATTGATGATGTGAGTTCTTTCTTTCTCTTTTTTAAATCATTGGCATTTGGTTATGATCTAGTCTCTTCTCTTTCTGAGTTTCTTTGTGCCTTTCTAGATGAAATTAAATCCTTGGGCTGGATGTGAAGGGTATGTTGAGTGTGAGCGGGCTCTAGAACTGAATAGCCACCAAGTATTGTTTAAATGTGGTCATGGAAAGTATTGGTATCTTGGTGATCGGGTGTTGCCCCAAGTTGAACATGTGCATCCTCCTGCCACAATTCCAGCTTATCCTTGTCGCATGTGCCATCAAACAAAATTCCTAAAAGGGACTCAGGGTCTCTTGTATCAAAGACGGGTGTGAACCCACACAAGATAGTAGGAATTAGGCTTGATGACACAAGCAAGCAAGGACTTATGCATGAATATGTAGGCAAGCATGCGAAGATGAAAAGAAGCAAAGAAAGCCAAAAAGGTGGCACAAAGCAAGCAAGGCATGCTTAACATCGCACGAAGCGAAGAAAGGGCATGCATCATGCAAACTGACATCATAGGGATGTGTTCTCACAAATGGTTACACCCAAACAAGCCACACGTAGGACGGATGCAGCCATACACAAGCAAGTGGCCCCAAAGACAAGCACAGGCCCACGGAGGGCATCAAGCAGGCAAAACCTAGATCTAGGCAAGCAAACATGGATATAAAGCATAGAAGCAAGCAAGCATACACATGTATAAAGGAAATTATCCAAACCATTTGATATAGGCCTAGGTGTATGGATGTAGGCCTAGACCACAAGATCTAGATCTAAACCCTACCAAAAGGGCCAAAACACAAGAAATAGATATATCAAGAGACAAAAAGGCTATAGAAGCACATGGCCTAGCATTTAACCGGTATATCTAGACACATAAACATGGCAATGAGCACATGAACATATAGATCTAGGCATAAACATGGCAATGAGCACATGGAAAAGGAAAAAAGCACATAGACATGTAGATCAATGCAGAAACATGGTAAAAAGCACATAGACATGTAGATCTAAGCACAAACATGGCAAAAAGCACCTAAATATGTAGATCTAAGCACAAGGTATTTAGACATATTCTAGTCCAAGAAGGCTAGGCCAACATCATCAAAGCAATAAAATATGCTAGAAAGCAAGGAGAGAAGCTAGGAAAACTATAAAGCAAAGGGTGTACATAGTAACTAAAAAGCTGTCTCTGCACCCTTAAAACCTCAAATCCAAAGTCCTAAGACCAAAGAGAGGAAAAAGAGTGCAAGAACATTATCTCTTGATTGTTGAGAAAAGAGAAAAATCAAAGGTTTTTTTGATGTGTTTAGGAGAGAATTTAGAGAGGAAAAGAGAGAGAATCTGCCTAGAAAAGTGCTCCAAATTGCCCAAAATCGATTTTTTTTTTTTTTTTTAAATCTAGGGGTTTGGAGGGTTAAATAGGCTTTTGGAATGCTTCCCGAGGCTTAGTGGCCACTTTTTGTGCACTGGGTCAGGCTGGCGACCACTTAGTGGCCGCCGGGTCGAGTATGCTAACATCAGCAATTTCGTCTTTTTCTTGCATGAATTCGATCACATATCTGAAGGCCTTCCCAAAATTCGATTAAGTTGATCTTGGTTTCCCTGGAAAGTTTTGGATGTCTAGTTTCTATAATACTAAATAAATTGAAATTCCAATGTTTGGATCAAAAGGTATGGCCTCGAGAAGTGTACTAACGCGCTCCATAAGATTTTTGAGATATCTTAACTATTTTAACTCCAATTTCTACCCATGAATAGTTTTTGGAAAGGGAATTCAATAATCTTTGCAATGACGCTGGCCTCAAAAGAGAGATAGGTCAATTTCACAACCTTGGTGAGAAATAAGGAATTCCCTACCTCAGCAGTATAGAGATAGGTCGGTTTCACCACCTAGAAAGTATAGAAGGGTGGAGTCTCCTCTGCAAAGGGAAGGGAGTAGGGGGCTTTGCCCCTAGAGAATGGCAATAGGAGATTGCGGGGAACCCTTGACTCTGCAAAATATGGGGAATGATGCGATAAGTAGGGTGTTGTAGCAAATATCTCACTCCCCATTCTCCAATGAGATTGAAAGCACCAATCTACCATGGAGATTCGTTAAGGCTATATTTACGAATTAAATGATGAGAATCAACAGGTACCATTAAATGATCCATTGCATGTTCCAGTTGGGCCTATTACTAGAGCAAGATCCAAGAAGATCAAAGAAGCGCTTAATGGGTTAATTCAAGAGATTTGAGCTGATTCTAACACGGGACATTCCAACCTTGGCCCAAAGGAAGATGAAGGCATAATAAATTTAATCCAAGCTGTAAAGTTGTGATTTACAACTATGTTTTATATTGGCTTTATTCTATAACAAAAAGTGTTGTAATTGCTTTAATTTTATTCCTTGTATTTTGTGGGATTTTATTGTATTGGGTTTAGTATCAAGTTGGTGAAGACTCAAACTTAAATGAAGAATCAGTGGATCTCGCGGGTGTCTCGTTGGAAGCTAACCCGTGAAAGAGCTATGTGAGGAGCACATGACTGGAAGCTGAAGAGTCGTGCCAGGCTATCGTTTTCACGAGTGTCTCACGGGTAAGGCCTTCCCGCGAGATAGTCGCGAAACATTCTGCCTGAAGGATTTTAATGTGTGACTTTCTTACCCTTCACCCATACTATATATACCCTCATTACCCACAAGTATAAAGGAGGCCATTCAGAGAGAAAAACCCTAGATAGGTTTTCTACAACACATACACCCATCTTTTAGAGAGAGAGCTACTCATCCTTAGTGAGAAATCATTGTAGCCTCTTCTCTTTCCCTCTCCCATTGTCATACCTTGAGAGGAGATTTGTACCCAAACACAACTCACACCTATTCAGAGTGTAGAGAGTGTTTTAGAGCTTAGAAAGCTTTGGGGATTTGCCAAAAGAAGCCGGTGAGGCTTGGTGGATGCAATCGGGCGTATTGCGGGATCCGAAAAGCTAGACAAGACACGGTTCCGAGAAGCCTTGTTGGAGTAGGAGATTGAAGGGCTTAGGTGCATCAGGTAGATTAGGCTCGAAGGGTCTCTTGCTAACTCATGTATCCCAACTGATTGTCTAGTAGATCGATTACCGCTTGGAGGGCGGTGGAGAAGTTTTTCGCCGAGTTCTTCGGTTTCCTCTTCGATAACACATCGGCGTGTTATCTTGTATTTGCATTCTCTCTTCCCTAATCTTGTTCATTTCATTTTTACTGCTGTGTTTCTTTAAATATGGATTAGAGTAGTTGTTTTGCTTATACGCTTGTGTCTACACTATTCTGCACTTAGTATTAAGTTAGTGTAAAATCAACCAAGCCGTAACTTTGTTTTGGGGGTCTAAACAGCTCTTGTGTTTTTAACACATTTTCGAGCTTTCAATTCGTATCAGAGCGGGTACACTTGTTATGGTTTAATTACCTAAGTGTGATCCTTGACCCCGTGTTTTTATTTGTCATGGATTGTGCTTTCTATGCCTCTTTGTATGATTTGGTTGGTGATGAATGTAACATGCCACGTGTTTGTGAAAATGCCTTTATGAGTGATAATCCTCATGATTGTGATGCTATGTTACATGAATCTTTGGGTGTTGTTGATATTCCTAACACCAAACTCTTAAAGAAAAATGCTAAGAAGTTTCAAAAGAGTTTAAGCAAGTTATTTTGTAAAAAGGATAATTTGATTGCTAAGCTCAATGAATCCAACAAATTGGTTGAAAAATATAAGAAACTTGCTGAAAATTCTCTCGAAAAGCTGAAAGAGTTTGAATGTTTGAATATGGACTTGGATGCTAAACTTGTTTTGTCTAACAAACTTGTTGATGATCTTAAATCTGAAAATGAATCTCTTAAGATGCATGCCAAGTGTTTGATTGCTGAACCTATTGTTAAAAAGGATGAAAATATTTGTTGCAATCATGTTGTGGTAGCCGATTTTGTCCCTATTGTGTGTTCTACCTCAAAGGACAAATCGATGTACATTCCTCCACACAAAAGAAATCAAAAAGTGGATAGAAATGCTTTTAAGCCTAAGCCTCTGTTTAGGTCCCATCCTAGAGAATTGAGTGGATCTAAGTTTGTTCCTACTTACCACCATTGTGGTGTAATTGGTCATATAAGACCTCAATGTCACAAGATATGCTTACATATTATATAGTGTTTATGAACTTGATCGCAACTTGCTCATATACGTACCATGTATTCAACTTGTCATAAGCTTAATGAAAGTTTTTTTTGTGTGTGAATGTTCAATTTAGTGTGTAAAACACTTTGAACGTTTAGACCTCCAAATTACCAATTACCAATTCAAGCTTATTATCAAACAATGTATGTGCCGAATATGAAAATAAGATAAAACAGAATTGATAAAACAATCTAAACCAAATAAAATCACAACCATAACACAAATTAAATGGCAAAGATTAAGGGAAGAGAGATGCAAACACAAAGACAACACAGCGATGTGTTATCGAAGAAGAAACCAAAGTCCTCGGTGTAAAACCTCTCCGCCACCCTCTAAGCGGTCAATAATCCACTAAAGAATGAAGTTTGGATACATAAACAGCAGAAGACCCTCCAAGCCTAATCTACCCAGTGTACCTAAGCCCTCCAAGCTTCTTACTCCAACAAGGTTACGACGAACATTTTTCTTCTCTAGCTTACCGGATTCCGCTACATCCCATAGCATCAACCAATATCAATTGATCCATTCCTAACTGCTTCCCAAGCACCAAATAACCTTCTCACAGATATGGGTATGGTGAGAAAATGATTTAGCTAAATGTACCTCTCAAGGATGTAACAATGGAGAGGGTGAGAGTAGAGGAATTTGGAGAATCAAAGGATAAAGATTGTGGATGAGTCAATCTTGTTTTTTCTCTAGGGTTTCTCTATCAAAATTCTCTCTGGAAGCTCTCTACAATATGTGGGAATAAGGGGTATTTATATTGGTGGGTGTTTGGAATGCGAAAGGCCAGTTTTTCCCAAACATAGTGGTCTAGCGACTTGACCTCGTGACTTGACTGAGTCGTAAGTCTGAGTCGCAAGCTAACTGACTGGCCAAACTGGAAGTTTTTTCTTGGAGTGCTCCAGTTGGCGTGACTCTTCAACTCCTCTGCATGCTTCACACATGCGCCTCCTTTAGCGACTTGCTAGCCGTGAGCCAGTCGCAAGGCCCTACTGAGTGCACACTCTTAAGCTTTTCTTCACACTCTCTCACACACTACCCTTACATGATTCCCACCTAAATACAGGGTTTCTAAATGCTAAATTACAAGCAAATTGGCACGGAATAAAGCCAACAAAATGGTTGATTAAATTCAACCTTACAATCTCCCCCTTTGGCTATTCCGTGACAAAACCCTAAAACAAACTCTAGACTTAACATGTGAATTGGGAACAGTTGAACAAAACTCACTCACACCTAACTCTAGAATCTGTGTATCTCTTGAACCATAAGAATAAGTATCTCCTGAAAAACAACACCACAATATGATCATCATATGCAAAAAACTTGTAATGCATATGGAGCATGCACAATGCGATCAAGAAAAATAGATTAAAGCAATAAAGCATGGCTTAACCAAAATGAACAATCACTATAAATAGTGACCATAATGCTCATTCACACAAGGAATGAACATCCAGACATGCAAGCTAATAAGCTCAATGCAAAGTATCATTTGCATTTCCAACACTCAACCAATACAACAACACAAGGTAATTGTATTAAGGATAAAAATGCAACAAGGGCACAAGAGTGATGTACTTATAGAAATGCATAACATTAACAACAAGTACTAAGCTACATAAGCATGGGTACAAAATAAAACATACTGAATATAAACTTAAACATATAAACCAAAGTACCAATAGCTTTAAACAGTAACACAATCTAAATACCAAGAGTTATAAAAACTATAAACACATAAGCACAAAACAAGTCAAAAGTAAAGTATGTATGTATCAGTTTTCTTCTTCTGAGCTTACACAACTCCCCCTTTCAATATGCGCACTTCCCATTCTTGTGTTGCTCTCCCCCTTGCTGTATGCTATCTCTAATCTGTACAATGAGTTTGCTCTCCCCCTTTTTGGCACGAATAGCTAAAGGCTGTCCTCGAGTTTTTGTTGAATAGCATCTAACTGTGTCTCAATGCCTGTGAGACGCATTTGAACTTGATTGTTGGTGGAGTAGAGAACCTTTTTAAATCCAAAAATACGTTGACACAAATCCTCAATCAAAGTGTTTATCCTATCGGCTTAAGAGCTAGGATGTACAAGCTGAGTGCTAGTTGGCTGCAGCTCAGGAGTGTGAAGAGATGCAGTCTCAGTAGGCACAGGCATAGTGTGAGTGGCTGAGCCATGACCGGAAGAGGTAGCATGATGGAAAGATTCACTCTTAGGTGCTTTAGAGGAGTGACTCTTACTTGCTTGAAGAGATATCATGGATAATGGTCGATGATGTGGCAGTATTTTTCCATATGTTGGTGGACGAAAAATTTTCAAGGACCATGATCTTCATGAGAAGACTACAGAAAGGAAGACATGTTCATGCTGCCGATCGAGCTGCTGTTTTCCCAATGGTCTGAAAAATGTGGGCACAAATGTCAATCGAAACTTCGATGATAAGATCACATGAAAATTGCGCTCTGCCAAGGTTGATGAATACAGTGTTTGAGAGTGGATACAGGTTGAAGAACATGATCAATTTGAGAGTTATCAAATTAGGTGCAAACTTTGTTGTTCCAATGGATGTGCCTTTGGATGAAATCTCATGATCTGGCCCAAGAATTTGAAGAATATCTTGAACCTTAGGAAGCCTGTCATCATATGGAATAAGGTCTACATTTGCTGGTCTATTGATTCGAAGAACCTTCATAATGTAGTCTGGATTGATGCTGAACTTCTTTCCTCGTACCCAACACTGCAACTCAACTCTGGTATATCTAGTATTTGAATAGAACTCCTTAACCAATTCATCAATCGGGTCCTCGAAGTTCCCGAACAGATCAGCCCAATCTTTTGCTTCAAAGATCCTAGGGATAAATGTTGTTCTCAAGGTATCAAACTTTACAATCCTTTCTACCACAGTAGGAGCATATATAAAAGTACTTGAGTAGGTCTGTGAATCAAGCGGAGTCCTAAACCCCTCACTATTTAAAGCTTGAGACGAACGTCGAGTCCGTTTTGAAATAGGGAATGATGGAACATCAATTGCAAGCTCTTTTCCTATAAAGGAATTTCGAGACATCTGCAAAATAACATACATACAGCAGAAAACCAAGTGCAAAACCACAAGACACAAACATAAACTTGATTAGATCTAAGTTAGTTCATGAAATAAACACACATTGTTATTTAGAAAGACATATCACTCAAACATGGTAAATGAACCAAGTATGCAACATTTAAGCAAGTATTTAAGCATGAGCAACACTGGTGTGTGTGGTGTGCAGAAGTGATGAGTGTGCAGGCACAAGAAAGCACAATGTAATCTATGAAATCCACAGAACATGAAACTGCCTTTGAGACAATTTACTACGAGCGTGATCTGCATATCACAGAATAATCATGATAAACTACTAAAAAATGAGAAATATGCACAAAACATGTATATCAAGCATCATATAATCAATGTCAACAATATCTATTTATCAAACTCCATCAAATATACCCAAACCATATTCAAAACTCAAGATTTTCAAAAACTCATCAAACACTCAAAATCTAAGCATTTATGGGTTATAAACATGAAATACTTTGAGAAAAATGAAGAACCCATACCTTTTCTTGAAGATTGATGAAGTAATGATGAAGAAAATGGTGGATTTCTAAGTGAAACTCGGTGAGTTTGTGAGGGAGATGAAGGGATAAGACAATGAATAGTCAAAATGTTTAAGGGAAAACTGAAAAATTTTTAAAAATGGTCATTAAAGCGCAAAACACGCGTTTTTCGCTACTGAGCTGAGTCACAAACAAGTCGCCAGACACCTGTGAGACAAAATTCAAAAAAATTTTCTAAGTGTTTTTTACGACTAGATGGTCCACCTGTGAGGTAGTCGTAAAGGGAGCCGCAAAACTTTCTAGGTACACCTCGTGACTAGAGCTTCCACTCGCGAACCAGTCGCCAAACCGAGTCACGTGAAATCTAAAAATCCAGATTTTTGAAAGATTTCTAAAACTTTTTCGCGACTGGGACTTTGACCCGCCAGTAAGTCGTGAAAACCTCCTGAGTAAGCTCGCGACTGAGGCATGCGACTAGCTTAACCCGTGAGGGAAGTCGCCAAAACAAGGTTGCCCAATTTTTTGAAATTTTTGATATTTTTCAAAACAAAAACACTTTCCAAAAATAATAAAAACACTCAAAAATCTTTTTGTGATTGATCAACAAAAATTGAGTATGTGAAACACATTTAATCAAGTACAATCACACAAATGAATAAGGCATTCATTGAACATAGACATGTGTGATGTCTATGGGTACCAAAAATGAGATAGTCCTTAGTCTAATGTGAAGCTTCAATGATCAATTCAACCAAGGCATACACAATTAGCACTCAAAAAAGTGACCTATCTCAATTATAGAAATATGCATATATGACCTCCCACAAAACTTGATAACATAACATTGAAGTTTTTCATTTGGCTCCATATACATCATATCATTTGATCTTTTTGAATCATTACATCTAATTTTGAGATCAATGCCTGAAATTTTGATATTTCAATTTGATGAGTAAGCCTTTGGCTTTTTGGGCATCATACATTTTTTATAAAAGTCGCTTTCCCTTTTTCCTAGTCAAATACTAGTATGTGCGATGGCTTTTGTAGCTCATTATCTCTTTTCATTTTGAGATTTACATTTGTTGATCTCTTTAAGCAAAAAAATAAAAATAAAAGAGTGGGAAGATATATAGGCACATGTCTATGCAAATTTCAAGATCAACAAAACCATTTACTAATCATTCATGACAAGTTTGAAGATCTATTTACAACAGTCACATAGATGTCAAGATTTTTCCCACAATGATATAAGTGCATGAAGAACAAGCTACGCTCGTAGATGCACAAAACCATTAGTACAAAGGTACAAGGTAAAACATGCTTGTGACAATACACAATAATGTCGATCAAACTTTTTGGATTTTCTACTTTTTAGGTGTTTTTGGATTTTTGACATAAAAGAAGAAAAGATTGACCCAAAAAAAATGTAAAAACATTTAACGTAAAAAGAAAATAGACACAATTTTTCAGCACATGCTGGAACAATAACAAAAAGCACACAACCAATTAAAGTCAAAAAGCATATGAAGAATTAATGCATGGACATGTTGTAATGCTTATGCATGAGTACCCCTCTTCACCTACATGACACGTGCATTTGGGGTGGTATCCCTAGAGGATTGGGTACTATAGTTTTGGCTTTCAAACCTTCTAGAGAAGCTTGCCAAATAGGTGGTGAAAGCATCAATCATCTTCATCACATCTCCAATGTTAGATTCAGCTTCTCCCCCTTTCACTTGCTTGGGGTTCCCTTTATCCTTTCTTTGTCCACGTGGCCTTTGATAGTTGCCATTCTTTAATGCCCATAGCTTATGACAATTCGGTCTGGTCTATCCTTGAATTTCATAGTGATGGTAGAAATGTTGAGTTCACGGACCTCTTTTTGACTTTGGGAGTGATTCCCCTTGAGCCTTAGGTTACAGGTATATACATGCAAGTGCTTCACAGCTTTTAGATTAGGTGTGAGTGAGTTTTGCCACTGTTCCCAAACTCATATTTAAGTCTAGAGTCTGTTTTAGAGTTTTTGTCACAGAATAGCTAAAGGGGGAGATTGTAAAGTTGTAATTTACAAATATGTTTTTGTTGGCTTTAATTCCGTGCCAAATTTGATTGTAATTTTGTTCAATCTTATGTACCCTATATTTCATGTGGGATTTATTTGTAAGTGTTGTGTGTGAGAGAGAGAGTGTGTGAAGACTCAAGGCAATTAAAGACTAAAGTTGTTTTCGTGGGTAGCTCACGAGTAAGCTTCCCGCAAAGTGAAGCATGTGCCCTGCAGATGATTGGAATGCGAAGAGTCAAGATAGGATGGAGACAGCTGGTTTTCGCGAGTGCCTCGCAAGTAAGGCCTACCCGCGAGACACCCGTGAAACATTCTGTTTTGCTGAACTATCATATCTGATACACACTTTCTGTACCCACACTATATATACACCCATTTCCCACATATGTTTAGGAGTGCTTCTGAGAGAAAAACTTAGCCACAAACATTGAGAGTTAGAGATTGTTATACCCACATTTCTCTACACAATTCATTGCGTATTTTCCTCAACTCCTACCTCTTCATTTCCATACACTTGAGAGGTTGATAGCCCAAACACTTACCACACCCTTCCAGAGTGTCAAGTGATGTTTTGGTGCTGCTAGGAAGCATTGAAAGAAGCCAGGCTTTGGTGGATGCAATCAGGCGTATTGCGAGATCCGGAGAGCTAGACAAGACACGGTTTCGAGAAGCCTTGTTGAAGTAAGAGCTTGGAGGGCTTAGGTGCATCAGGTAGATTAGGCTTGGAGGATCTCTTGCTACTCATGTATCCCAACTGATTGTCTAGTAGATCGATTTACCGCTTGGAGGGCGGCGGAGAGGTTTTACGCCGAGTACTTCGGTTTCCTCTTCGATAACACATCGACGTGTTATCTTATGTTTGCATTCTTCTTCCCTACTCTTTTACCTTTCATTTTACTGCTATGTTATAATGATTATAGGTTAAAGTAGCTTATTTGTTTATCCGCTAGCATTTACTCTATTCCACACTTAGTTTAAGTTAGAGTAAAATCAATCGAGCTGTAACTTTAATTTGGGAGTCTAAATAGCTCTTGTGTTTTAACACATTTTCGAGCTTTCAATTGGTATCAGAGCTTCTGTAATAGCTTTAATTTGTTTTCTTATAATTTTGTGGGATTTTATTGTATTGGGTTTAGTATTAAGTTGGTGAAAACTCAAGCTTAATTGAAGATCAAGTGGATTTCGCGAGAAGCTCACGAGAATCTAACCCGCAAAGTAGCCACATGGGAAGCACATGACTGGAAGCTAAAGAGTCGTGCTAGGCTGTCAGTTTCGCGGGTGTCTCGTGGGTAAGGCCTTCCCGCGAGGTAGTCGCAAAACATTCTGCCTGGAGGATTTTTAAGTGTGACTTTCTTACCCTTCACCCATACTATATATACCCTCATTACCCACAAATGTAAAGGAGGCCATTCAGAGAGAAAAACCCTAGATAGGTTTTCTACAACACATACACCCATCTTTTAGAGAGAGAGCTACTCATCCTTAGTGAGAAATCATTCTAGCCTCTTCTCATTTCCTTTTCCATTGTCATACCATGAGAGGTGATTTGTACCCAAACACCACCCACACTTATTCAGAGTGTAGAGAGTGTTTTGGAGCTTGGGAAGCTTTGGGGATTTGGCAAAAGAAGCCGGTGAGGCTTAACGGATGCAATTGGGCATATTGCGCGATCCGGAAAGCTAGACAAGACACGGTTCCGAGAAGCCTTGTTAGAGTAGGAGTTTGGAGGGCTTAGGTGCATTGGGTAGATTAGGCTTGGAAGGTCTCTTGCTATTCATGTATCTCAACTTATTGTCTAGTGGATCGATTTACCGCTTGGAGGGCGGTGGAGAGGTTTTTCGCCGAGTTCTTCGGTTTCCTCTTCGATAACACATTAGCGTGTTATCTTGTGTTTGCATTCTCTCTTGGCTTACTCTTGTGCTTTACTTTTATTGCTTGTTGTTCATGCTTATGCACTAGAGTAGTTTTATCAGTTTATTGCACTTCATTTACTCTTGTTCCGCACTTAGATAAGTTAGAGTAAAAGCAATCTAGTCGGAATTTTTTATTGGGGGTCTAAACAAGTTTTTGTGTTTTCACACATTTTCAAGCTTTCAAATAGGACACAAGACAAATAGTTGCCTAAGGTTGAAGCATAAAGTTCAAGATTTGATAGATTAAGGGGTGATTGCCAAGCCACAACATCAAGAAATGAGCGAGTAGAAACAAGCAAGAATGAATAAAGGGATGTGCCTAAGAGATTTGATCCATATGAACACATTTGCTAGAAGATGAGCCATTTCAATTTTGTTGAGTCTTTTTCAATTTTGTTGTCAAGTCTTTCCACTTATCATGTTAAGTCGTATTCTTTTGAATTTTCAAATCAATGTTGTTTCACTTTCAATAAACATGGCCATTCAAATATGATGTGTATCATGTGATCTCTTTTGCTAGTTTTGAAATGAATGAATCCTTAAACCTAAAACATTGGTTAATCCAAATAAGGAATCAAAAGATGAGATTGACTTAGTTCATTCGATCATAAAGAGCAAGCATGAAAGTGAGAAAGAGGGTGAGAGATAGAGAGAAAGAAGCAAAAGGGATTTCAATCAAGTGAGAGAGTACACAAGAATGAGAAGGATGAGTGGTGAGAGATTCATTAAAGCACAAACCATGAGTGAGTTCAAAGATGAGAAAGAGAAATTGAATGAATGACTTATTGTTGCACATGGATGACACTACAATGATGAGAACTTGATGAGATGAAAAGGCTAACCTAGGTTTGGAAAGGCTAAGCAATCAACGTTGAAGGATGAGAGGCCATTTTTCTTCTACCTTTTTTTACAATGAGAGATTATTTCCACTTGCTAACCTTGTTGAGCCTATATGAATTCCTTCTTTATACCCATGCCAAGAGATTACCCCCTACACTAGGGGCATGTCCTTAAGAGATGATGATTCAAAAGGGTTACTCTTAACATTAGGCGCATACTATAATATTGGAAAGGATCAACCCTATACTAGGGGCAAATTTTGGGAATGAATGATAAAGAGATGTGAGGATGATTTATGAGTGAAAGGATACCCATTTTCCTAACAAGGGGCATGAAAAAAAAAAAAAAAGGAAAGGAAGAGATAGAAGAAAACAAGAAAGGAAAAAGAAATGGAAGTGAGAATCAAAAGGGACAAGGAAAAATGGATGAAAAAGAAGAAAACAATGCAAGCACGAGATGAGTAGTAATCCTTGGCAATTAGGATACCCAAAGAATAAAATTGAATTTGAGCCCCGAATACCCTTCCTTTCTTAATGCTTAGTATCCCAACCTCATTGCGGTCCATAAACAAGTCCTCTCTGATCAATTGAGATTGTTTAGCCCTATAAATTTTGGAAAGCCTAGCCTTATTTGTGAAAAGAAAAAAGAAAAAGAAAGAAAAGAAAGAAGAAAGGCCTGCTAGGTTGAAAACCTGAAAGGGAACTCTAGACAAAAGTTAGGGCACCTTGAAATGAAGTGAAGGAGAGCAACAAGGAAAATGGTGAACTCACTCCAAGCTAGGGGCAAATCATGAATGAGAATGACAAAGGAATGAACATACAAGGGAAGATGGGACAAGCTCCAAGCTAAAACAACCATGATGAGGAGAAAAGTGACCATACATGAGAGAAGAATTGATTTAGGAGAATGCAAGTAGAGAAATGAGAGAAGTGAGGTATGCATGTTAAGACAAGGACAATGATTGAGTTTGTAAAGTTGTGATTTACAACTATGTTTTTATGTTGGCTTTATTCCATGACAAAAAGTGTTGTAATTGTTTTAATTTTGTTCCTTATATTTTGTGGGATTTTATTGTATTGGATTTAGTATTAAGTTGGTGAAGACTCAAGCTTAATTGTAGATCAGTGCATTTTGCGAGTAGCTTGCGATAAGTTCGCGAGAAGGGTTCCCGTGTAAAGGTCATGGGAGGAGCACATGACTGGAAACTGAAAAGTTGTGCCAGGCGGTCGTTTTCACGAGTGTCTTGCGGGTAAGGCCTTCCTGCAAGGTAGTCTCGAAACATTCTGCTTGGAGGATTTTTAAGAGTGACTTTCTTACCCTTCACCCATACTATATATATCCTCATTACCCACAAATGTAAAAGAGGCCTTTCAGAGAGAAAAACTCTAGATAGGTTTTCTACAACACACACACCCATCTTTTAGAGAGAGAGTTACTCATCCTTAGTGAGAAATCATTGTAGACTCTTCTCCTTCCCTCTCCCACTATCATACCTTGAGAAGAGATTTGTACCCAAACACAACCCACACTTATTCAGACTGTAGAGAGTGTTTTGGAGCTTGGGAAGCTTTGGGGATTTGCCAAAAGAAGCCGGTAAGGCTTGGCGGATGCAATCGGGTGTATTGCGGGATCCGAAAAACTAGACAAGACACAGTTCCGAGAAGCCTTATTGGAATAGGAGCTTGGAAGACTTAGGTGCATCGGGTAGATTAGGCTTGAAGGGTCTCTTGCTAACTCATGTATCCCAACTTATTGTCTAGTGGATCGATTACCGCTTGGAGAGCAGCGGAGACGTTTTTCGTTGAGTTCTTTAGTTTCCTCTTCAATAACACATCGGTGTGTTATCTTGTATTTGCATTCTCTCTTCCCTTACTCTTGTGCTTTACTTTTATTGATGGTTGTTCATGTTTATGCACTAGAGTAGTATCAGTTGTTTGCGCTTCATTTACTCTTGTTTCCGCACTTAGATAAGTTAGAGTAAAATCTATTGAGCCGTAACTTTAATTTGGTGGTCTAAACAGCTCTTGTGTTTTCAACATATTTTCGAGCTTTCGGAGTTGACTAGAGGTGATCGAATTTTGAATTCCTATTTGGACTAATCAATGAAGATGGTAGGTAATTCGTGCAGAACTAGTTCAAAGAGAATATGCATTGATATGAAAAGTCATTTGGATCTATGATCCCTTGTTTTTACTTCCTTTCTTCAATTCCTCCAAATTTTCTTCAAGGTCCTCTTTGTATTCAAATCATGTTATGCTCTACTATCTCTTAACTCTCGTCGTGCTTGAAACTTCTTTTGTCTAGAGTCTCTTCCAACTTGTTGTGTTCATAAATATTCATTTTTCTCAAAACTCTTGTCATGTTTGAAACTCCTTTTTGTCTAGAGTCTCTTCCAACTTGTTGTGTTCATAAATATTCATTTTTCTCAAAACTCTTGTCATGTTTGAAACTTCTTTTGTCTAGAGTCTCTTCCAACTTGTTGTGTTCATAAATATTCGTTTTCAAAACTCTTGTTGTGTTTGAAACTTCATTGGTCTAGAGTCCCTTTCAACTATCTTTGATCTTCATCTAGAGGTGTTAGGAATTCTAGGGAATTGATGGACATCCAAAGGCAAAAGGTGCATAAATTAAAAATGAATAACTATGTGCACCGGTAAAAGAAAAGAATGCAATGAACCCATGGCCTAATCAACTCTTCCTTGTTAATGCTCTAAAGAGAAAATGTAATTTTCTAGAAGTCCAAAAGAATAGGAAAGAAAATTTAAAAGAAAAGGAAAAAAAAAGAATAAAAAGAAAAAAAGAAAGTGAGATGTTGAAAATAAAGAAAAAAAAATGAAGATCCACAAAGAAAATGAGGAATTAAAAAATGAGAGAAGAAAAAGAAAGGATGGAGATGAAGATGAGAAGAGAGAGAATAAAAGAAAAGAAGATGGAAGAGAGAGAGAGAGAGAAAAAAAAGAAAAAAAAGATGAGCAGCGAGAAAGAAAAGATGAGAACAGAAAAATAAATGATGAAAAAAAACAATGAGAAAAATAAAGTGAAAAATAAATTATGAAAATAAAAAAAAATTATGAAAATTAAAAAAAAAAAAAAAAAAAAAAAGAGAGAAAAGAAGATTAAGAGGAATGATGTGACATGTTGTGCTTGGTTCAGTCCTGATGTGTTTGGACCTAACTTGATGTGAAATGTTGTGATTGGTTCTGTCTTAATGTGTTTGGATCAAACCTGATGTGAAGTGTTGTGATTGGTTCTATCCTTATGTGTTTGGATCAAACCAAATGTGACCCGTTGTGCCTTGGTTTTGTCCTGATGTATTTGGATCAAACCTGATGTGACCCGTTGTGTTGATGTGACCTAATCATTGTGAAAATTTTAAAAGATTCAAAAAATCTCAAAGTTCCAAAGAGGAGTTCAAAACTTCAAGAATGATGTTTCTTAAGAAAAAATTCATAGTCCAAAAGAGACTTTCAAAAAAAAAAATTCAAGTGAGAGATTGGCACATAAGAAGAAAGTCATGAATCCCAAAAGTTTAAGGAGAATTTCAAAAGAAATATTTCAAGTTTCAAAAATCCAAGAGAGATTTCAAAAATGGAAGGAAGTTTTCAAAGATGGATGGATTTGAATAATGAATTTCTTATATGATTTTGATTTCCTTAAATAATGAATTTTTCTAGAGATAAATGATGTGTGTCTTGAATGATGATTTCCTTGATCTATGGTGATGAGTTTTTTGAGCTTTTTATGATGATATGATGTTGCATTGGTGTGCTTATGGTGTTGTGTTGATATGTTTATGATGTTGTGATGATAACATGATGTGTGATGTGTGTTCTTTCGCTTTGGATGGTAGCCATTGATGTTGTATTTATGATGTGTTGGTGTGCTTATGATGTTGTGTTGATATGTTTATGATGTTGTGAGGATGTGTTGATAACATAATGTGTGATGTGTGAGTTTGGCTTAGGATAGTAGCCATTCTTGTTGTGTGCCTTTTATTATAAGTTCATGATAGCAAACTTAGACTCTTTGATGTGATGCTGTGTTGATGTGATTTTTGGCTTAGGATAGTAATCATTCTTGTGTGTTCATGATGTGTCATTGATGTGATGATAACATCGTATGATGATGTGATGAGTTTTCTTTTTGGCTTGGGATAGTAGCCACTTTTGTTTGTTTTCCCCTCTACCCAAGGTTCTAGATAACGAACCAAGGAGAATAGGGACTCGCAGAATCCAGCGATTGGATTTTGCACCCACACCTCATGTTTGCTTGTTTGGTTGCGTGTTTGTGTTGTGTATGTGCATGGACTTAAAGTTTATTAACCTACGAAATGGTTCGTCTCTTCAAACTTTTCACTACACTTGTAGAGCAAGTATAGCCAAAAGAAAGGCATCTGTAGAGACCTCACTTTGTACCTGGTTAATAAACTTTAGTCCCCGGTCCCATTGATGAGCTGGACATGTCTACAAAAGGTAATTGAAGTTATTTTGATAGTTTGGAAGTAATCAAAATTCAAAAGTGCTCAAATCGCTTTGAAAACATTGCTGAAAAATGACATTTGCTTTTTTTTTTTTTTTTATCATAACTTTTGATCCACAAAGAATTTTTGAGTAATGTTTATTTCATTGGAAAGTAAACATCCTAGGCTTCAATTTGAATACAAATATTGCCTAATTTGGACTTAAATTGAGTGAGTTATGACCATTTGAAGTCAGGCCATTAGAACTGTGCGTACACATGCACAAACCTAGGTACGCATACACAAACCTATGTTTGCACGACCTATTCCAGAACCTCAAAACTTCATGTTTTAGGGCCTAAAGCCTCCCTCTTTGGTGGGGCCTGTCCCCTAGACCCTTTGGAACATCCAAAACCCTAAAAATAAGTTTGAAACCCTAATTTTAACATATAAATACATCCTTATGCCTCCAAAATAAAACCCTAGCAAGAGAGAGCGGATTTTTCACCTAAACCTCTCCAAAAATCTTTTCTAACTCTGATTTTTCTGCACATCAAGCACTAAGCACGTTTTTCGCTTTTCAAAACCTCTCTCTATTACCGATTAGGGCAGAAACTATTTTCTAATCCAAATCAAAAAACCTTTTTCAAACAATCTTTTCAAGAACATCTTTTATTTTGAGTTGTGATTACCTATGAACTATTGAATATTTTGATTCCCTTGATTATCATTGAATCTTGTTGTGTAGGCACTGAGGGGTTGGTGAAATATCTAAAAAGTTGTGTTCCATAAGTAAGGTGGGTCTCTTTTCATGGCTCTTCCTTAATTTTGGTTTTGTATAACTTGTGCTCTTGTTGTTTATATTCAATTTATAAATTATATGTTCTTAAAGATATTTTGTTTTGTTTAATTTTGTTTTGTTGTGTCTCATTATGTTTCGATTGGAGAGTTGAATGATTTGATATATTGATAAATATGTTTTGATGTGTTAAGTGTTGCTTTCGTTTGTTGTTAGATCCAACGCATGTTAGGAATATTTTCTGTTTAGTGTATCTTTGATATATTTGTTCTTAGTTTAGGTTGTGTAGTTTTTATGTTATTAAGCATGATAAGTTGTTACATTTATAGTTTTGAAGTCTTAGTCTGTTTTCTGTGTTCGCAGCTAGGGTTTCTGGGGTGAAACCCATGTGCGCATAATCTCGGCTGCGTACACAGGCTTGATTATGCGCACGTAGGCTTGTTCATGCGCACGCATACCGCTGCCTAGAAACCCTAATTTGAGTTTTCTGTTTTGTTTTCTTCATTTTTTTCACATATTATTCCTCTGTTTTGATCCCTTTTTATAGGTATGAGTCCTTGTTCTATGTTTGTTGTTTGTTTGTCTTTCACATGATTAAACTAGGGTTTATCTTGTGTTTCTTTGTTTTGATGCCACGAACATGCATTCACATGTTCATGCATTTATGCCATAGGTGCTGAGATGCAGCAAGGTAAGTGAGGTAAGTCATGCATTCACATAAACATGCATCTTTGAATATGACTTTGCCTTGATGATGGAGATAAACAGGTTTGCTTAGTTGAGTTCTTCTTGAAGTATAGATGCAATCACATGTTTGCTTGGATCTTTCTATGCCTATGTGCTGCCTTGGATATGGTATGTATAATAGTAACATGCTAAGGTTTATGTTATGCCATGATAGATGTATGATTAGGTCATTTTGAGATGATTAATGCTATGTTGTGTGTTTAGATGTATGCTAGTATGTGTGTGAGTTAGAATAATAATATTGAGTGTGCCTTTAATAGGGTTAAGACATAAGACACAATGAGGAGAAGCCAAACTTAGGGTTGGGCGGTTTTGGGTGCCTAACACCTTCCCAAGACCGTACCTTAATTCCAAATCCATATCTCTGGTAGTAAGACCAAAAGTTCATTCCTCGAAAGAACTCTATATTCATAGTTCCTAGGCCATTGTAAAAACATAGTGGCGACTCCTCCGTTATGTCCACACCGGGGTCCACGTATCAGAGATTGGTTACTAAAATGTTCGAGGAATAATTGTGCAGGAACATGGAGGCCTATATTGATGACATGGTGGTAAAGAGCAAGGCAATGGGAGATCACATTTCAGACCTGATAGAGACTTTCGAGGTTCTCAGGAAGCATCATCTAAAATTGAATGCCTCCAAGTGTGCCTTCGGAGTAAGCTCGGGAAAGTTCCTAGATTATTTGGTCACGCATAGGGGTATTGATGTTAGGATTATGCCCTAAAATCCCATTGTATGCTATGTATGCCATTATGTTCTATGTAATAAACTTGTTTTATTATTATCTAAAATAATGGTAGCATGAATGTTTGGACATTATCATATAGTCCTTAAGATGCATAGTATGTGATTTATGTGATTTAGTCACAAAAGATATAAATCACAAGTTCTTTGTAAACTCAAAATCTTAGTTCATATTCGGTGATGAAATTCGGCATTTGATCTGCAAAGACTATAACATGTCAATTAAGATAATTTGTCTTGATCATTGAAGTGG
Source organism: Quercus ilex subsp. ballota (assembly GCA_032727855.1). Lineage (NCBI taxonomy): Eukaryota > Viridiplantae > Streptophyta > Magnoliopsida > Fagales > Fagaceae > Quercus > Quercus ilex. Next base: position 51,663,486 of record CM064908.1, read on the forward strand.
AGACTTTTAGTTGATATGTTAATATGTTTTAAGTGTATAAAACATATTGAATTGGACCGCTGTGAGATTTATTATTCTATTAACAACTGTCAAATGAATTCTAAATCTCATGACTTCTCATTTACATAAATTCTCAATCTTGAGGGAACCCGATCATGAAATGTAGGCTACTTTAATATATCAGAAGTGAGATCTAGACAAACGGTCAAAACCTCAATATGTTGGGCAACCACACGTAATGTTGAAGGAACACATATTCTCAAGATGGAATTCATAGTCTCTTTATAGAGATATAAAATATTCCCTTGAGATAAGTTTATTGGGTTTGGTTATTCAGAGTGTTAGGCCTAACCACTTTAGTAAAGAGTTACTAAAGTTTATATTTTATGAAATTAGATTTCATAAAATATATATGAATAACTAAAAGGATTAAACCGGGTACTCAAGGATCAAGATGTAGTAATCTTCAAAGTGACAGTTACACATTATAACTTTGTATTACTACGAATATTTTCATGAAGGGGTTAAATGTTTAATAAAGTCTTGGGATATAATTTATTAATAAGGCCTAGAGTGCAATTATATTTATATAGTTGTATTAAATATAATTAATGATAACTTTGGGCTTGTCAAGAGTTGACAGATAAGTCCAAAGCCCATTGGAGCTAGAGCTTTATTTGTTCCTTTTGGTCCCACACAATTAGACAATCAGTTATTTATTTAATAAGAGTTATTAAATAATGTAACTTCTTAGTGCAATAATATATGTATGATTAAAAAGGAGAAAGATTCTGAGTTTTTCTTAAGGGAGATACTTGGTTATTCTCTTGAACAATTACATATAGAACTGATTGAGAGACCACACATCTTGGGTACATTGTGAAATTGGAATGAAGATTGAAAGTTTTCCCAAGTTCAAACTCCATCTTGTTTTGAATTTCACTGCATCAAGGTACACTTTCTTGTTCTTTGTTTAAAAACACAGATGTTGCATGTTATCTCACATGAATGAAGTAGATCCGTTTATATTTCGCTGCATGTTTTTCTATGAGATACAAAACTGTATTTTTCCATGTGTTTTACCAACAATTGAAGTAAATCTTGACCAAATTGTCTCTTTGCAAAAGTTGTAACCTTCAAAGAGTCTAAAGGAAGTACAATGCCTCATCAAGATGACAGCCGCTCTCAATTGCTTCATATCCAAATCTACAGACAAGCAGAGACCTTTTTTCCAACTCCTAAAGAAGTGGAAGAATTTTCAATGGGCAGAGGAGTGTCAAAGAGCTTTCTTCGAGCTGAAAATGTATTTAGCCCAAGCTCCAATTCTTTCCTGACCTGTAGCGTGTGAAACTTTGTACATGTATTTGGATGTCATCGATCATGCAGTGAGTGGGGTCCTAATCTGAATAGAGTAGCTTGCCCAAAAGATCCTTTCTCGGTACCAAAGATAGACCAGCTTGTAGACGCTATCTTTCGGCACCCGAGAATGAGTTTCCTTGATGCCTTCCAGGGGTATCACCAGATAGCTTTGGTCCCTAAAGATCAGGAAAAAACTTCTTTCACAACTCCCACGGGCAATTACCACTACAATGTCATGCCCTTCGGGCTAAACACGCGGGGTCCACATATCAGAGAATGGTCACTAAAATGTTCAAAAGCCAAAATACTATGTAAGCAAAACCCTTTTGGAGGCCAAGTTAAAATATCTTCCTTTGGAGAAAGTAGCACTAGTCAATGTCCACGCTACAAAGAAATTACCTCATTAGTTCCAGACTCATACTGTGATAGTACTCACGGAACACCCGCTGCAAGCCTTACTCAAGCGGGGAGATTTGTAGGGCAAAATAGCCAAATAGGGGACATCCCTAGGGGCCTTTAATATTAAGTACAATCTAAGGACATAGGTCAAGGGGTAGGTCTTGGCTTATTTCATTGCCGATTTCACTCCGAGCGGCCCTAAGATTATGAGCATTCGTGGGGAAAACTCTAAACAATCGGAGAAGACTCAAGTATGGCGGGCATATGTTGATAGGCCTTCCAACTACCAAGGGGTAGGAGTGGGCATTGTACTGGTCTCACTAGAGGATATCAAGGTAGAAAAGTCATTCAGATTGGGCTTTCGAGCATCAACAATGAAGTAGAGTATGAAGCCCTCTTAGTCGAATTGCAGATGGCTAGGCCTATTGGTGCATACAGACTGAGGGTTCAATGTGACTCTAAGCTAGTGGTAAATTAAGTTAACGAGGAATTTGAGGCTAAGAAGTAGAGATTGATATATTACTTAAAGGAGGTCAGAATGCTCCAATCTCAGTTTGAGAGCGTAGACATCCTCTAGATCTCCTAGTAAAGCAACAGTCATGCAGATTCCCTTGCCACACTGGCCTCATCGATAAGTGACTCACTCCCTCAGATTATAACAATAGAAAGTCTCCCTTTCTTGAGCACCAATCACCCGAAAAAGGTCATTACGATGGGTATTCACCCCAGTCCTAGTTGGATGGACCCTATCCTAACTTATATTAGGGAAGGAAACTTCTTGAAGGACAAACTAGAGGTTGAAAAGATCAAGCACAAGTCTCTGAGGTATTGGATGTCTGTAGAGTGGAAGTTATACAAGAGGTCATATTCCAGACCTTATTTACTATGCGTCCATCCCAAAGCAATTGAAAGTACTACTAGAAGAGTTACAAAAGGGGTGTGTGGGAGTCACACGGGAGAGAGGTCTCTGGCCCATAGAGCTTTAACCCAGGGGTATTGGTGGCCTAATATGCAGAAACAGACTTAAGAGTTTTCAAAAAAATGTGATCAATGTCAAAGTTTCAAACCCAACATACATCAACCTAGCGGGGTTTTGAACTCAATCACTAGCCCGTGGCCTTTTGCATAATAGGGCCTAGACATAGTGGGGCATTTCCCAAAAGCCACGGTAAATAAAAGATGGCACCTAGTCAGGATAGACTACTTCACTAAACGGGTCAAAGCTGAGCCCCAAGCCAACATTTGAGATACAGATGTCAAAAGATTTGTCTAGAAAAATATTGTGACGCGATTAGGGGTACCTAAAGTTCTGATCTCTAACAAATGACTCTAATTTGATAGCAAATCCTTCTGGTGATACTACGCGGAACTTGGTATTACCAACAAGTACTTAACCCCATCCTATCCGTAAGACAACGTACAAGCTGAAGCGACTAACAAGTCTATTGTGAACAGGTTGAATAGAAGATTGGATGATTCAAATGGAACATGGACCAAGGAGCTTCCCAGTGTGCTGTGGGCATACTGGACCACTCTGAGGAGGTCGACGGGGGAAACTCCATTCTCTATGACCTATGGATCAGAAGCCATGATACCTATGGAAGTGGGACTTCCCACCTCCTAAAATGATCCATTTGAGGTGGAAGAAAACAATTGCTTGTTGGGTAGACATCTGGATCTCATTCAAGAGAACTGCGAAGTCACTTCGATAAAGCTCGCAAATTACCAGTAGAGAATTTGTCGCAGGTATAACAAGGGCGTGAAATGTAGGGAGTTTATACTAGGAGACTTAGTATTGAAGAAGGTCTTAGGAAACACTAGGGACCCTACTTGGGGGAAGCTTGGGCCCAATTGGGAGGGGCCGTATCGGGTATCATCTATCACTGGGACAAGGGCTTGTCATATATAAGATTTGGATGAAAGACCTATAGCTAGGCTGTGGAATGTATTTAACTTAAAAAAGTAGTACTTTAATTGATACATTTGTAGACCGCATTTTGTACCCTTTACGACTCAGGCCCCCATTCCCCAATGATGTTGACATTCTAAAGCCCAAGGTTGGTTTAAGGCCCAATCAGATTTAAATTGACTTGAGGAAAATTTTTTAGGGAAATATAACTCTTTTTATGAATAAAGTAAGCTATTTTCGAAAAATAAAGACTAAGGAAACCCTAGGGCATGCGTACGCATATACGCGTATGCACATGCATGCTCAAGCTTTGTGTTCGCATGCTTCATGCACGTGTACGCATACACGGGCATGCGTATGCATGTTAGGATTCCAAAAACTATGAAAAGCAAGTTTTTTTTGCATTAAAGAGGATTTTGAAACAAATCCCACATCGTCTGAGAGCTGTTCCAAACCCCTATTTTCTCACTATATAAAGCTATACATAGTAGTTTTCAAAACACACAAAAAAAAAAAATCCTAAGGGAAAACACTAGATTCACTAGAAATAATGAAACAAATAGGAAGTTTTTCACAAAACATCCTCAAGACAATATTTTTCTGATTGGGGTATTTTCTGACCTTGATCTTCAAGTTTTAAGATTACTAATCACTTTTGTATTTGATTGTGAATAAATTGACTGAGGGGAACAGTCAAACTCAAGCCAATGAGCTTTTTTTTTTAGGTATAAAGTTTCTTACCACCTTTCTTTTTCTTTTTCTTTTTTCTTTTTTTTTTAATCCTTATTTCTGTTTCTGATTCTTATTTTGTGTTATAATATGTCAACTTAGTTTGGGTTTTCTTTATCTTTTTATATAAAGCATGTTAGGTTGTTAGTTTTTCATTTCTAAGTTACTGCGTTCTTACTTTTCTGGGTTAGGGTTTTGAGGCGTGTATGCATATGCATGCATTTTGCATGCGCACGAATACTCAAAGTATGCATACGCATGCAACTGAGTTGTGCACACATGCTCCATGTATGCGCATGCATACTTGTACCCAGAAACCCTAATCCAACCCTTTCTGCTTCTCTTTCTTTTATTTCTCTTATATCATATGCGTTTGCCTTATTCCTCTTTATGTTTGTAAGTCTCTATTTCTCTGTTTGTTTCTCTATGGCCCTTTTGGCGCTTTGCTATATTGCATTCTTTAGGCCCAAGGTTACTAGTTCCTTTGGCATTCCTCCCTTGTCCTTTGCGTTTAGGTTTGAATGCCTTCCGCTGCCCAGATTGGGCGACAAGGAGGGTGTTTTGGTGTGCTCCCATGCATTCTGCCTCAAGCTCAAGATGACAAGAAATATCAACAAAAGTCTTGATATTCTCACTATGTGTCAAAACAAGCTTTATTTGCCCCCAAGTAGGTTCTAGCAGTAAGCGTATCATCACTGTAACCTGCTATTCATCAGAGAGATTATTGCTAGCATCCTTTAGGTCACGAATCAATGCTGGCATTGTCCTTAGATAGCCAAGCTATGCTTTGAATCCTTAAAATATTGCTCAAACTTCAAAGAAAGAGCTCGCAACCTAGTTGTTGAAGTCCCTCCATAGGCAATTTTAAGCTTGTTCCACATCTCTTGGGCTTTTGGGTAGTCCTCAAACTCCCTAATTAGATCATTATGCATGCTACTTAGCATAGTGAAGTGTGCACAATGATCTTCCTTAACCCAAGACTCATAGGCCTTCAAGTCACGATGATGTTGGGTAGTATTCCCATTTTCAGGTTGCATCATTACATTGGTTAGGGTTTCAAGGACCTCTTCTTCATTAAGCAGATATTGAATTTTTCTTTGCCACATATCATAGTTGGTTCTATCTTGTTTCTCTCATTTAGTTAGATCAGCAACTACATTCTTGGTGGCCATGTTCACTACATTCATTACACAAGTTGACATTAGCACATACATTTTTAAATTATTTTTTCCAAAAATCCAACTAGACCATGATATTCCTTTTTGAATAGTGAGATCAAAATTTTTGCTAAGGTCATAATCATCTCTCACTATGTAAATTGGAATAATACATCTAATTGATTTTAAATAAAATTTTGTGAGGAATAAAACATCACATCATCCACATATCAAATCATACATATAACATGTGTTCATACATCTTTGTGCACAACACATTGTGCATGGGCTCCACTTCAAGCCCTATTGGTAATTCGATACAACATGCTAAGACAAAATTTGAAAATTATAGGTAACCGTGAAACACATCCCCTTACATTGATTCCAAAATTAAATTACATAGCCTTAAAATTATATTGCCAAAAACAATGGCCCAAAGATAAATTGCCAAAAACATTGGCCCAAAAAATACATATCCAAGACCCCTACTACAAAGATTCTATTTGTAATTGAAAAATTGGGGATGCCACGTTACCAAATAATCTCAAAAATTGTCTTATCCATCCACAATAATTATAAATAAAAATATACATGTTGCATAATGAATTACCAATACAATCTCTATCCAAATTCTCTGAAATACATACATGCATCAAACAGAATATATGGTGGCTTTTGGATAGAGATATGCCGCAATCTCTAACTATAGAGATGAGCCAAAGAGTCTCACAAACCCTAGGACACATATTCATCACATAATGCATTCATGTAATATCAATTCAATCATATCACAATATGTTAAAAAGACATCATAAATTAATTCAAAGATTAAAACCATGCATAATTATATAAAAAATTAGAAAACTAATTTCACAATTTTCTCATATTTTCACAATTCTATTTTAACATCACAGTTAAATAATAGTAAGATGCAATGCCACCAATTTCAAATATTAAAAATATGTCAGACTAGAAAAATGAGGTCTAATAAATAAGAACATTTATAATATTACTATAAACTAAAAATAAAAAGCCCACTATGCATGTTATAACATTAAGTTTTCATATAACTTTTTGAATATGTATGTTATAACTTATAAGTTATTGCTACGTAAGCAATAACTACAAAATACAAAATCCATATCTTGCAAAAGTTATCCTTGTTACCAGGTGTCTGGCATGTCTTTCAAAGTTTCCTTTGTAAACAAATCCACCTAGCATTAGTAAACAATAGTGTCAGACCCACATAGCCACTCAACGTGTGGCTTATTTCTTTGCACAGTTTCCTTGTTGAAAGAAACAACAAATACGTGAATTTGTGTGTAACTAATACACCAAGTCACCAGCGTGGGACTCCTGTTTTTTTTTTTTAGATAATCACTCAAGCACTAACTGAAGTGGTACACGCACAGTACACTGCTAGAAAACAATTTTACTTGCGTGAAAAACTATATTTCTTTTTGCTATTCATCGTCTTCAACCTTAGACATCAATTTTCCAGATTTTATCAAATACGACCATAATCTTTAAAAGACTACAACTTTCTCATTTTAAGTCTAAATTAAGCCTGTAAACTGTCATTTTAAAGCTTATGGAATGTACTTTCAAAACATTGAAAAATATTTGAAATTAAACAAGATTTAATGGGTCAAAATAAGCCTGTAATTTTCAGATTATATGTAAACCTTCAAAATTACAGTTTTTTTTTCTCTCTCTACAAGCCACAACATGCCTCAAAAAATATAGATCTAAAAATTAAAAATTACTTAAAATTTTAATTTTTTTAGCATGCATATAAGATTATATATTTCAGAGATCATGGCATCATGCAAGAGTGAAAACAAGCATAAAATGGCTCTGATACTAATGTTGAATAAAATATTATGGGTCATATAGACACATACCTTTGGTGAAACAGGTCACCAAATTGCCGGATCTTGTTCTTCGCTTGATTTACTAACTCCTCACGATCTCCTTTGTGGAACACCTCCAAGTCGCCGAAGAGTCTACTAGAGTCTATCCTAATTTCCACGCTCTAAATTCTAGGAAACAGTAGATGGTGTCCCAAAGAGATGGCTTATTTTGAGAGAGCACTCAAAAATTATACGAATGTTCACTCACTATGACTCTTAATTTGACTGATGTAGGAGCACTTTAAATACTAGTAGAGATTCACCAACTATCAAATATGTGTGATCCCTAAAAGTACACAACTGCTAAATTTAAATTACTCAACTACTGATCTTGACAACTCATATCAATATTAGTTAGTTTAAATTTAAACTTACTTAGTAGATAACCCATGTGGACGATCCATGGGCTATGGTTTATGGGTTGGGTCAAAACCAGCCCAAATTCTAACAAATACACTACTTAACTAGTTTGGAACATGACTGCATGTTGACGCGCAAATCACATTCGGGCATCTTCTAAAGTTATGACACTCTTCATAACACACTTCACAACTCGGCTTGGGTTGACTCTCCCTCCAATCCATTTCATTCCTCATTTTGGTTGTTACAAGTCGACCTTTGTCTCGCAACATCTTAGGATCAGGGTACAACGTTGGGCTATCAACCTTTCACTACAACATAAAAATCACAACACAAAAATCATGTGAATAGTTGGCAAGTCATTGCCTTAAACTATAACATGGTTCAATATACACCATTGCATTGATACGTTCCCTGATACAAACTGCAATTACATGTGAACAAGGAATATTATACATTTCCCACTTGCCATAAGTGCACGTGTCATCCTGTAATTTTACTTCATGACTATGGTCTTCCCCTTTAGAGCTATATGGATTATATGTTGTGCAAACTTGATATACACCATTTTGCTGGTCAAATGGCCTCACAAAATGTCTTTTCCCTTTTACATAATTCGTTTCATGGATACCCATTGCATAATTGTTAAACTCTTGACCATGTTTAAGACCATTTAAAATCTTGTGTGTTGATTATTTGAAATAGGTGACAAGTTTGCACCAAATGTAGTCAACCAAAGCAGATATTGGTAGACCACGTGCACCTTTCAATACATTGAAACACTCCAACACATTGATAGTCATTGCCCCATAATGGAATCCATGATCATGTGACAGTGTCCCCATTGATAGATGCTCCTTCTTTAGAAATGAATGCGGCTTAAGTTTCTTAGTATTTGGATTCTTACTAAATTTGATCTAAGCATTCTTAATGCATTCCAATATTTTCTCAAGTTTGCGGGCCTAAGTAGCGTATCCTGCTTTCAAGGAAAGAGACTTTAAGAATGGGTCCTTAAATTGACTATTGAAGTTACCAGCCACATGTCTAATGCAATATCAATGATCTACTGGTACATAATTATTTGGCCACTATGTAATGGATGCTATGATACCTTTATGTCGGTTAGATATGATGCAAATACTGGAAAGGGGTGCCACATACTATATCGCGGTCCTGAGCCAAGCTAAAAACCATCCCTAACTAGCCCCCGTCTCTTCATCCACAACTGCAAAGGCAAGAGGAAAACTCTCATTGTTAGCATCAATAGCCATTGCAATCAACAACTTTCCTTTATATTTTCCATAAAGATGAGTTCCATCAACAATAGGAGTGGAAAACCAGAGTACATATTTAAATATAATAGTACCAGGTATGTCCCCATTGATCAACCGAAAAAATACTTGTGTACCCTGATTCGAATCCTTATATGCCAACAACAACTTTTGCAACTTTTGGTATGAATCTTCCCAATCCCCATGTATGTTTGCAATGACCTTTTGTTTCACATCTCATATCTTATAGTACAAATTTCATCTTTAAACCTTTCGTGCATAATCTTTTGGAGATACTTTATTGTGTAAGTGTGATTTTCAAGTACTAACTTATGAAGTTTTCCTACAAGAAAATTCGAACTCATCATTCTACCATCTTGGTTCACCCCAACAGATGTACAAGTCTGAGGACTGTTGCATACTGTAATGGCCCATAGTTCGTTAAGTTTCTACTGCGGGAATGCTCAGACTATCCATGGGCATGACCCATACATGCATTTGTCACACAATCTTTGCTGGTTTGATCGCTCAATTACATAACTCTTGTTGTTATCCATAGAGTAAACTATTAATGCATGCCTCACTGCCTCTTTATTGGGGAAAATCAACCCTTTCCTAAAATGCATTCCCCACTCCCAACTCGATGAATATGGTATCTCAACATTTGAAGGATCAACTATATTATCTTAAGTGTTTGCATAGAATGACAGGCCATGAGCTATGTAGGTAGGGATTGTATTTGTAACATGTTGCACGCTTATATCATCACCTACATCATCATCATCATCATGAAATTCCATAGAATCATCATCATGATCATCCATAGCATCATTATGAACATTGTCAGCATTTTCATTGTGATCAACATACTCATAGAAGTCATCTCTCCCAATCATCTCTTCATACTCATCTCTATCATGATCAATGCTGACTTGGCCTTCCCCCCTAGAGATGGAATATATTTGTGTTGATAGTTGGATTCGCAAACCTCCATTGGAGTTGGTGTCTTATGACATGGTAGTATATAACCCCCAATTGTGGTGCATCGAGTAAGAGTCGGATGACCATCAGCATGTACCAATTGTAATTCTTCCCCTCCATCACCCTCCAAAGTTGTTTGTTGCACATCATCACTGCCAACAACTATACGAGGCTTCACACTTATATACAACTCAGTAGCTTTTAATTTAGGCATCAAGTTTATCCTATCAAATATAATCTTAACATGCTTGTCTCCTTTTATAGATATAGGTGTGAAGACAATTTGGTTACTAAAAATTGCATTAAAGGGCACGATATATAATTGTTATGTCATGGAACCGACGGTCCAAATCCAACTTTTTCATAATTTTCTTTTTCAATTTCTTCAAACTAATCTCCCGCCATTTTCTTCAAACTTAAGTTCTAATAAATATTATTGTTCTCTCAAAAAAAAAAAAAGGGGGATGTTTATCCCACATCGGTTGTATGTGTTAGAGTTATAACCCTTATAACCTCAGTCTACTACTACAAAGGTTAGACCCTTTTGTACTGGTATTAGAATTAAACATCGATTCTCTAGCAGCACATTCTTAGTAAGTGGAAGTTTCACTGGGTGAGCAAGTTCCAAGTCCTAAATGAATTCATTTATTTATTCATTGAGTGGATATGAGTATGGCGTCTTGGCTTTTTTAGGTGGTAGATCTTTGGCTACTTCAACATCAATCTAGGGGAGCTTTGATTAGAGTGGTGGGTCAAACTCCTCTAATGAACCCAGGCTTAGCCAAATCCATTTATTAGTTTGGAGCATCTTGTGGTAGGCTTTGCGGTCAAATTTTCACCTCTTTAGTGGTATAGTATCAATGAAGTCATATACGAATAGCAGTAAAATAACAATGAAGCAACCCACATTCAACACTAAAGCCATCACAAATTAGAAAGTAGAGGAACAATAACTTATTATGAATCTAGCAATAATAATGGTTTATGAGTCTAGTAGTAAGATATTAGTAAAATGATGTGACATTAGAATTGTAACAACCATCAAATAATAACAAAATATACAATTTTCTAGATTAAAAAAAATGACACAAATAGCTCAGTCATTTGCTAGTGTGATAGTGTTGCACCACTCCCAAATGACACATACACCACATAATCATTTGGTTGCTTGTTTAGCCAATCAAACAAGCAAACCATTCTTGGATGAGTTACCTGATTGTGTTACTATCAAACAGCAAGACATTATTTCATGTCTTCTACTAAATATTCAATGTATTCATTATATTAAAAAAAACATTGAAGTAGAGCTGTATCCTAAAATAAGTAAATATAAGAGTTTAATTCCTCTCTGTTTCAATTTAAAACCAAATTGTGCAAATTTTTCTTTTTTAGTCTCCTTCATATCATCAAACAATTTGATTGTGAGAGAAGGCAACTTACCCTCATTAAAAAAAATGAGAACTCTTCCTATATATGTTATTTTCTTCAAGAATTAAATAGATTAGCATAAAAATTTCAATGATTCTATCCAATGAAAAAACAATTCAAGCAAAAGCCTAATCTTTAATAGTTTTTTTTTTTTTTTTTAACTCATGTTTTCCATAGTGACCAGTAATTTAATGAATCAGCTAACTTTAACTCATATTGATTCTTTCCATGTATTCCATAGTGACCAGATTTGATGAATCAGCTAACTTGCTCATGTTTTCCATAGTGACCAGTAATTTATAGAGACAAAGGAACCCAAATATTAAAAGCAAAAACCTAAACTAAATCCACTAATTGATTTAAGAATTCCATTTTGTTTTATGCAGTTACTTTCAGTTATAGTCTTGTAGCCTTGCAAGTATTTGAATGTATCTTATCTAATCAATGTGTCAGCTGCATCATACCCTTGCATGTCCATATGTTCATGTGTTTGAAGACAAAAATAATGTTGTCGAGCAATACAATATTCAAATTTGAAAAACTAAACAACACTATGCTTAAGGGCATTTCTAAAATTTTAACAATGTTAAGCTACCCTTTACAATTTTCTGTTTGTGTTGAAAAAAGTTTTAAACACTTCAGTCACATGGGCTACAAAAAAGTTTTAAGCACTTTACACATAGTTTAATAGTTTAATTTCACTTCTAGAGAAATTATAATCAACATTAACTTTCAAGCTCTCTCATGTTCCTTCAATCAAACATTAAAAAACAGAATATTGATTCAAAACAGCAACCATATATTTGTTGTGTGTTTAGAAAAGAGCATACCCAAACAACCTTCAAGGATCCTTTGTTGTTTCTTGAAATAATCAGCTATCAGTTTCCTTTCCTACAATTAAATGCATTACAAAAGAGCTTAACATAAACTATGTCAAAGAATAAGAATTTGTTCAATGATATTAAAACAGCAACCATATATTTATAAGGTTTAAAACAGTAAGAAGGTTAGATAGATAAATATTTATAAGGTTAAAATAAGATATTAAAACTCCAAGAATAAAAAGCAGATTTAAAACAGCAAACGAATACCAAACATAACTTTTAGGAGAGAGCATTAAATGATCATTAGATTCATAGATTAAAATTTGATTTTGCAGAAGTTCAAAATACCTCAGTTAAGAAGACTTTTTGCTGCAATGCAAGTACAATGATAGATAAGAAACTAAAGTGACTACAATCCTCAAGAGACTAATTTTCAATTTCAAAGTCTAACACATATTCCAATGCTATTGATTCGAAATAACTTGATTCAAAACAAACTGACTTGAAGTGAACTATTCCTAAACAGACTAACTCAAAGTGCACTTAATCAAAGTAAATAAAAGCAGATCTGATCCTAAGTCATAATTCTAACATCAAATTGATTAAAAGCAAGCATAAATGCAGACCAACCATAGACTACCACTAAACAAATTCAAACCCATAGCTCAGTTTCCACACAAAAAAAAAAAAAAAAAAATTCAAATTGATTATCGTCAAAACACAGTATTAAACTCAGTTACAAAGTTCCAAACCCAAACACTTATCTAGTGTGTGCACGAACTCAATTACGGATATAAAGAGATACACAACTAAAACTACAATTTAATCAACTCTAGAATACAAAACAGAAATCAATGAAGTTGGGTTAAAAAATCTCAAAAAGGCTAAGAAAAAATGCTAAACTAAAAGCTAAGAAATCCAAACTATTCTAAGTCTGAACTTGAAACAGTCAAAACATAAACAACCCAGCTGTAGCTTTAGTGTAGTTATATCAGTAATTGAAACTCAAAGAGAACACTAAAATAGTTAGAAATACCAGCTGTATTTTTTCTGCAAAAACTGATATAACTACACTAAAATTTGAGTTTCATGAGTTCTTTAAATGTAAACAGAACACTAATCACAGAGGCAAACGTTACAATTAGAAATACCGACTGTATTTTTTTTGCAAAAACTAATATAACTACACTAAAATTTGAGTTTCATGAGTTCTTTAAATGTAAACAGAATACTAATCACAGAGGCAAATGTTACAATTCAAATTGAGAGAATATCATACCTTTAACCCTGATTCGAATGGAGGAAAAGAATGAAGACAAAGGCAATAAGAATAAACCTAGAAATTGAACAGCCGTGGAAAAAAAAAAAAAGGGAAGACTAATAAGAATCAACTATTTATAAGATAATAGTTATAGAGTCCTAATACCTATAGAGTTCAGATTCAAAAAAAGAAAAAATATTATTAGTTACCTTTGGGCCAATTTCGACGGGCTGGATTGGGTGTATTGCCGACCGACATAGTTGGTGGGCCAGGGCTAGACGAGACCCACGGCAAATTGGGTGCCAGTTCTACATGTGGGTGGTTTGTGGCAAATGGGTGGTCTGAGGAAGGAGCTCGACCTCTATTCTGAGGAAGAAGGTGTCTGTGGGTTTGTGGGTATGGTGGAAGATGTCTGTGGGTTTGTGGGTATGGTGGGCATGGTAGGTGTGGTGGGTTTTGATTGAGGATTCTGTGGCCATAGGCTTCATGAGATTCACGGCAAATGGGGCTCCGTTTCTGGGTTGTAGAGGTTGGATGTGGGTGGTAGGTGGTCTGAGGAAGGCAATTGATTCCAAGGAAGAAGATGTATGTTGGGTATGGTGGGTATGGCGGGTGGTTTGAAGAGCTGTGGGTATTTAGATGATCGAGGAAGAGCTGAGGAAGAGCTGATAGAGGAGGAGCTCATAGAGGAGGAGCCGGTAGAGGAAGGCAGGGAAGATATGGCAGACGATCGTGGAAGGGAAAGGCAGAGCATCGGGAGGCAGAGCATCGGGAAAGGGAAAGGCTTGAGTATCGGTTATTACTTCTTCTTCTTTTTTTTAATTGTTTTGAGTGTTGGGTTTATTACGTTTTTTTTTTTTTTTTTTTAATATTGTGCTGACGTGAAAAATTGTAAGAGTTGCAGAAGTTTCGGTTTTATATATATATATATATATATATAGATTATAAGTTTGTTTAAAAAACTCTATATACTATTTTTGTGTGTATTTTAATAAGTATTATCGTTTACTATAAAAAAATAATAATAATAAATCAAGGAAATTTTCTAAAATCCCTAAAACTCTTCCCCCTTCCCTCACTCTCACTCACAAGTGAGTCAAGATTTGAAGTTGCAAACAGCTACTCTAACGGTGAGGATGACAGAGGCGGCAGGGTCTACGAACCGAACACGATACCCATTTTTTATCCACTATCGAATCCTTTTTATCCAGAGTCTACCGAAATCTTGCATATCATCCTCACAGAACCTGGTGATGTCCTCGTCCAACTCGCAAAGTTCAATGGGGGTAACAAACTTTGAAATAGTAGTTCCACCACCAGATTTTCGAGCACTTGCAAACCAGCTTCTCACCCTTTTTTATCAACCTCTTTGTATTATTTTCTAGGAGATCAACTTGTTGGTTTAATCACTCTATATCATCTTTGACCAAAGGCAATAAACGATCTGGCATGGATTTGAGGCATTTAAGAATGGGTTTCAAACATCTGCCTTTGTTTCCCACTTTCTTAACCTCTAAATGCTGCCTTAAGAGTAGCCCTCCAACCATAGCTACTGTCATAACTCTCAAACTTTGCACTTTGCAAATAACCCTAATCTTCAAAGATTATAAATCCAATATAGTATTTCGAAACCCAATTTAGAAACAAACTAACAAAAGACTTCTCTATACCCAACTACGCCAAAAATATCGAAACTTTATTATTATTTTGTTTGAGGATGTTTTAGATTTTCATTGAAATGAATGAAAAACTGCAACACAGCACAACTTAAATTAATAGTGAACCCTATTATGAAGCTGAGTTAACACTTATATATACAACTTCAAAACTGATAAACACGGAAACCCTTCAATTTTTTCTTAGTTTCTCTGTGCTGATAAGGAAACGGAGCTGAAGAACGCATGGAAGTTTCCTACAGAATTTGGTATTTCTCTATAGAGTAAAGGAAAATTATAAAATACCTCTTTAAGTCCTAAGGTTTATTAGAACCTACACTTTGATCCTCCTAATTTTACTGGCTTCGTTTGGGAGTTGGTAAGGGAATGAAATGAAATTATTATAAAGAAGTAGAAAAAAATAGAATTTATTTAAGTAAGGGAAAAAAATGGAAAAGCAATGAATGCAATGGAATGGAATTAAATAACTTTGTTTAAATATTTTAAAATAAAAGAATGGAAAGAAATGAAAATTATTGGAATGTAAGTAACTCTGTTTGTGAGTAACATAGAGGGAAATTAATTGAATCATTTTATAACAATATTACTATTAGACCCCTATTTTAAAATAAATGGTTGAATGTATAAGGATATTTTTGGGATTTTAGTAAAACAATTCATTAAATCTAATTTTATTCCTTCCAATTCCTCCCAATTTTGGAGGAATGAAAATTTGAGGTTTTAAGGGAATAGAAAGAAATGAGTATTCCCTCCTACCCCATTCTCCAAAAACAAAAAAGGTATTCCCTCGTACCCATTTCATTCCCTTTCACTTAAACTCCCAAACAATGAAATAGACTTTCCATTCTCTCCATTAAAACTCTTGTTGATGCCCACTTTTGACAAACGGCCCAATGGCAGAAGAAGTCCAACAATATGAAGAAGATGAGAAAAGAAAATAGTAAAGCAAAGAGCAGTAGGCTGGAATGGCAGGAATAATGGTTAACAAGCCCACAAAAAATAATAAGTGGCAAAGAAGAAGCAAATAGGCCTAGAAATCCCAAGAAATAAAGTAGTAAACTCATAGGAATAATAAGAGGTAAAGAAGAAGTAAATGGGACCGGAAAGCCCAAGAATTGAATTAGTAAATTCATAGAGTTGGCATAAAGGTTAATAAGCCCGAAAGGTAATAAGAGGCAATGATGTTGTAATTAGGCCAGAAAAGCCCAAAGGATTTAGCAAAAACTCATGGGAGTAAAAGAGGTAAAGAAGAAGAAAATGGGCTGAGGAAGCCCATGGAATGAAATGGGCTGAGAAAGCCCAAGGAATGGAATGGGTTGGCACAGCAAGATTGTGACCCAATAAAGCCTAAAAGAGATAAGGATGTGGAAAGTGGGTTAGCCCAGCAGGAATGTTGGCTAGTGAAGCTCAAAAGAAGAAAGAATGTAGAAAATGGATTGGCAGGAGCCTTAGCCTGTAAGCCCAGGGGTAACAATGAAATAAAAGAGAAGTGATATCATAGCCAAGCCCATGGACACAGGAAAGAATGGGACATGGGCTAGGCAGGAGGGAGAGGGCCTGCACCCAAGCAATGCCCAGTCCAAAGAATGTAGAGAAGGCAAGCCTAAAGACCCAAGTATCTTTCACGCCGTAAAAGTTAAACAGCTACTAGAACATACAGCAAAATCAAACAAATGCGCAGGAAATGGCAAATGCGTGAAGGCCAGAAATGTAATGGATTCAGATAGAAGTAGAGCATGCACACAAGGCCCAAGCACCACCTTCCTATACCCAACCAATACAGGGGAGGTAGGCCACGGGTCACGGGTATGAGAGGGTGTGGTCTGGTGGTAGGGAGAAGGGGAAAGCCTATTTTGGGGTTCCCGCTAAAACTTCATTAGGGAGAAATATCCTACTAGGATGACATTTCACCCAAAAGAAGTATACATGAGCTGGAACCACTAGATGCATGCCATAGAGGTAGGTGAAGGAAAGGTTTAACCCTTATTCAGATAAGAGTACTGAAAACAAAGAGAGGTATGAGACAAAACAAAACTACTTTTGTCTAGGAATGAGGTGTGGTGCAGCCAACACAATGTAATGGTAGTGGCTGGGCAGTCGGCAGGCCAGTGGGCAGTCTTGGAAGGATGCCCACAATGAGCCAAAAGCGGTTAAAGGGTAAAAAGGGTAAATCTTGTCACTGGAGGCAGTATAAAAGGCCATAGTTGTGAACAATAGAAAAGGAGGAGGAACAACGACAAGAAATAGAGGTAGAAAGAAGAAGAAAAAAGCGAAGAAAAAAAAGCAAAGTAAAAAAAAGGAAAGATACAGAAATCCTAAAGAAAAACATGAGTGATAGGAATAGAGGCATGCATCAGTAGGCTACCCATTTTCTCCCTTTCTACAGACCCACTCTCTGATCAGCAAAGAATTAAAGTTTAAGTCATCTACATCCTTTTTCCAAAGTGTGTAATCTCTACGACAGGAGCCTCCTCTAAGGTTACCCACATTGGAGATCAGCTCACTTTTTGGACTTGTGTTTGTTAAATAGTGTGAGAGTGCCTTTTTCTTCTCAGCACTGTGGCCCAAATATCCTGGGCCAAATAAATATTCTTGGTGGACTGGGCTTGGTTCACCGCAGCTAAAAGGCTGTTTAAGAACCAAGTGGTGCACAAAACAAGCTCCCTACAATACAAATAACTGACAAACAAAAATATCTGTATTGAATGATGTTGAGGTTCAAAATTGGTCACAGACTAAGGCCCAAAGAAATAAAACGTTGAGCTCACTTCACAAAAAAATAAATAAATAAACTAAGAGAGAAAAGGAGGGTTGGGCTTACACAATGAAGGAAAGAGAAGAGAAATGAGAAAAAAGGGCAAGAGGCCCAAAGGATTGGGATGCAAAGACCCATGAAAGAACAAAGTTTAAAAGACATAAAGCAAAGGAAAAGGGGCCAAACCGGCCAGAATCAATAAGCCAAAAGGAGTCCAGTAAGAAGAACTGGATCGGGATCCTAGAAGTCACCAGAGTCTGGAGATCCCTGGGCGCACGAAGTAAGATTGAGGCAAATTCAAAGAGAGATAAAAGACAAAGAGCATGTGGGTCTCATGCTCCAGACATGCAGTGGAGCCAGAAGGTACAGAGCAAAACGCAGGAGCCATGGTTCCGACTATTTGGAGAAAGTGACAAGGAAAAGTACAACTGAAAAGGCTGGAGTGCTGAAAAGAAAAGGCCAAATAGCTTCAGACCAGCCAACGGAGAAGTCTGGGAATAGAAAACTAGCTAAGAGACTTTCATTTGGTTGCAACAAAAGCAAGAAACTATGAAAGAAAAAGGAAACGACATAACCCTGAGCAACCTGGCACGGCACGAACTCTAAGGGGCAAAAGGGAGAAATCTCCAGTACCCCGGAGCCCGAGCTGTGCTATAAAAGGAGGTGGGGGTCCATGCTACTAGGGGCATTCAGATTCGGACATAGAGATTCATTTTCGATTAGATCATTAAGGCATTCATAGTCGTTTTTCTAAAGTCTCATAAAATTATAGAAAGAGCTCTGTAAAATTAAGAGAAAACAGAGGAACCGTTCCCGGTATCCCAGAGACAGCCACTATAGTACATGCTCGGATCCAACAAATTCAAACTTTGCAAGTCTTTGAAGCTTGAATAACTATCAAAGTCTGTAATTTTTGAACTTAGTTGAACCTTGTATCACGTCTTAGTGAGCACTGTAATCATAACTAAGGGAAATTAATAAAGTGCACCTCACTAATTTGAGGATCCCTAACCTTTTCTTGCATTGTATTTCACTTGTTGTGCATTCCTTTGCTGTCAAAATATCATTCAATACAGATATTTCTGCTTGTTAATTATTTGTATAATAGGAAGCTTGTTTTGTGCGCCACTCAATTCTTAAACAACCCTTTTAGCTGCGGTGAATCGAGCCCAATCAACCAAAAAATATTTATTTGGCCCAGGATCCTTGGGCCACTGTGCCGAGAAGAAAAAGGCACTCTCACATTTTGGTGACTCCACTGGGGACTAGGTAAAGAAAAGGGAAGAAGCAATCCCTTTGCAGAGCATGCCTCCAAGACAAAGGAACAGTAAAGGTGCTAATGTGCCACCCACGGCCTCTAAGCCCGTGGGAGAAAATGAAGTGGCCTCCAGACAAAGAGGCGAGGTACCCCTAACAGAACAGGAGGCCGTGTCAGAACAAAGAAACGCAAGGCAGGAGGTAGACCCTATGGCTTAGATGACTGCAATGTTGAAAGACTTGCAACAAGAAGTTCGCCTTCTCAAAGAAGGCAAGACACAGGAAGTCAGAGACAATGCCCCCCATGTGGGCAACCAAGATAGAACCCAGCCAGAGGGAGGGTCAGCAGTGGGAGGAGGAACTAACCCCCAATACCTAACACTGGCAGATGTCAGTGCCCTCCTAGACCAAGAAAGGGAAAAACTTTCTGGGATCCCCAAGCAATTTTCTCGGGATCCCCCATTCCCACCAGAACTCCTTGGCAAGCCATACCCTAAGGGATATGAGCCACCAAAGTTCCATCCTTTTAATGGAAGGAATGGAAGTGCAGTAGAACACATGAGTAGGTTCGTCCACACTATGGGCCCCTACACAGGAAATCGAGAGCTGTGCCTAAGAGAGTTTGCTAAGTCCTTAGTGGACAAGGCATACACTTGGTATACCACACTGAGACCTGGGTCCATTAAGACCTGGGACGAGATGATGGGGAGAATTTGTGCAAAATATTACCCTGGTGAGGACAAGGTCACTTTCCAAAGCCTTTAGATGGTAGGGCAGAGGCCTGGAGAGGATCCCGTCTAGTTCATCAAAAGATTTGAAGATGTGTCCCTAGATTGTTATGGGGACCATAAAGAAAAAGAGCTCGTAGAGACTTGTATATCTAACATGCTTTTCGATTACAGACTCAACCTCAAAAATTTATGTATCACACAGTTCGCTGACCTGTTACAGAGAACAAGAAGGACAGCACAAACTATGAGGGCGAAGAGGATGCCAGCGTCCCAAGCCATGACAGCATCGGTGGGAGAAAAAAGGAAGAGGCCTGATGGAAAAATGTTCGAGGAACCACTGGTGATCCCATGTACCGTTAAAGAGTTAAACCATGTCCTGGACAAATGGATCGGGGATGGAGTGGTTAGGCCATTCACTGTGTCCAGGCCACCAACCGAGGAAGAAAGGAAAAATCCTTTGTTTTGCAGGATTCATAATTATGTTAAGCATTCCACCAAGGATTGCTGGACCCTCTGCAGGCTCTTTCATAGGAAGCTAAGAGAAGGAACCCTGGAGCTCACCTAGAAGGAGCCAGAAGTACAAAGGAACCCCTTGCCCAACAACAAAGGAAAGGGGGTGGTGGCTGTAGTAATCCATGAGAACCTAGCAGAAGCAGAAGTGCCAGGAGGATCCTTCCACCCGAACACAGTCAGGACCCTCCAAAAAAATCCTAAGTTCAGATCACTATTCAACCAGCTGGGATTTGGACTAGAAGCAAGAAGGGTGGCCACAGAGTCTCTCATGACTATAGCAGCAGATTCAGGAATGGAGTGCTTTATAGCAGAATCACATGCTAGCCGAGCTTTCCTAGAGACAACCAATGCCATAACTTTCACTGATGAAGACATGGAGGTTGAGCATCCAGACCACCGCAGACCCCTTTATCTAATGACCACCATAAACGGTGTCCAAATCAAAAGAGCACTGGTGGACACAAGGGCATCACTCAACCTCATAGCCCTGAGCACCTTGGAAGCCGTAGGCCTAGCAAGAAGGAGGATCCTGGGGGCTCCCATGGAAATAACCGGATTTGGAGGATCAGCAGAATCAACCGAGGGATATATACAGCTGGCCCTAAGAGTGGGGCCAATAATAGCCTTGACCAAATTTCATGTAATCAACTCAGAGGTGTCTTACCATATACTGCTGGGACGACCATGGCTCCATAAGCACCGCCTTATACCATCCACATACCATCAGTGTGTCAAGGGGAGATTGAACGGGAGGCTTGTAAGGATCCTTGCCAACCATAACCCTTTCAGCCAAGGAGAAGTAAACTTTGTAGAAACAATGTTCTATGATGAGTCAAAACCTAACGATGAGAGTCCCATGCTAGAGACCCCAGGAATGCCTATCTTGGAAAAAGAAGAAGGAGGAGGTACCTATGACTTAAGAGACCTCCTGAAGAGAAAAAGGCAAAAGAAGGAGCCCAGTACCTAAGGATCCCGGGAGTGTGTAGTAGTACGGGAACCTGGGGAAAGATTAATTTACCGCTTGTGAAGGTGCGCTGGACCTGAGTGCATCGTGCAGGAAGGTCCCGGACCACCAAAATGTATGGTAGCTCAGGAGGAAGTCCTAGAGGAACCAGTCAAAGAGACACAAATCCAGCCTAAGGAAGAATTGCAAGAAATAAACTTGGGAGCTGAGCTAGGATCCCAGAAGCCTGTTTCTATCAGTAGCCAGTTGTCATCACAAGAAAGAGAGCCACTGGTAGCCTTACTCAAAGAATACATGGATGTGTTCGCATGGACCTACGATGAGATGCCTGGCCTGGATCCTGGGCTCGTGGCCCATGCTCTCAACGTAGACCCAGGAGTCAAACCCATAGTCCAACCAGCTAGGGTCTTTCACACTGATGTAGAAGCCCAGATAACTCAAGAGGTCAAGAAGCTGCTAGCAGCTGGTTTTATTAAGCCCATTCAGCACCCCAGATGGCTTTCTAACATAGTACCTATGAAGAAAAAGAACGGCCAGATCCGTTGCTGTGTAGACTTCCGCAACTTGAATAAGGCATGTCCAAAAGATGAGTTCCCTCTGCCTAATATTGACCTCCTTATGGATTCAATTGCGGGAAGTTCTATGTTCTCATTCATGGATGTGTATAATGGGTACAACCAGATTCGCATTACTGCCAAGGACGTTAAGAAAACAGCATTCAGGACCCCAATTGGGAATTTTTATTACACTGTGATGCCCTTCGGCCTCAAAAATGCAGAAGCCACGTACCAGCAAACCATGACAGCCATCTTCCACGACATGATGCATAAGGAAATGGAAGATTATGTGGATGATATTGTGGTCAAGTCAAAAACTAGGACAGGACACCTCCAGGTACTTGAGCAAGTTTTCAAAAGATGCAGAGAATACAAACTATGCATAAACCCCATGAAATATGCCTTTGGAGTATCTGCGGGAAAGTTCATCGGGTTCCTGGTACATCACAGAGGCATAAGTGTGGATCCAGCCAAAGCTGCAGCCATTGCCACTATGAAAAGACCAACAACAGTGAGGGAGCTCAAAAGCTTCCTAGGAAGGGTCTCCTACATCAGGAGATTTGTGCCAGGACTGGCTTCAGTCACAAGAGGCTTATCCAAGCTATTAAAGAAAGGAACTGAGTTCACCTGGGGAGCAGAACAACAGGAAGCCTTCCAAAGGGTCCAACAAATTATGAATCATCTGCCCACTCTCCAGGCACCAGTACGTGGGCGACCCCTATTATTGTACTTGGCATCAAATGCCCAAGCAATAGGAGCCCTACTGGCACAAGAAAATGATGATGAGAATGAACAACCTGTTTACTATGTAAGCAGGGCACTCGAGGATGCCGAGACCAGGTATCCCAGGATAGAAAAGGCTTACCTAGTGGTCATTTGCGCATCCCAAAGGCTGAAGAGGTATTTCTCAACTCACCAAATCCTTTTAGTGACTAAATCACACCCCATAAAAGCACTCTTGCATCAGCCCCTCCTAACATGAAGAATAGCACAGTGGCTGGTCCTGCTTTCTCAGTATGACATAGGCCTCAGGACCCCTAAGGCTGTCAAACATCAAGCCATAGCTGACCTCCTGGCATAGTTCCCAGGGAAGGAGGAAACCTCACTAAGTGAAGAGATCTCAGGTGAGGTAGCAGTAGCAGAAATCCCAGGAAAGAAATGGATAATGAGATTCGATGGGTCAGCTACAGCAACCTCAAATGGAGTGGGAGTTGTACTAAGCTGCGAGGATGGGGACACCATACCTCTATCTTTCAAGCTTGGGTTCTCATGTTCAAATAATGCAGCTGAGTATGAGGCATACTTGACCGAGCTAACTATAGCACTCAGTATAGGGTTAAAACACATGAAAGTGTTGGGAGATTCCAATCTTGTAGTCTCTCAGGTGAAAGGTGACTTTGTACTAAGGGAACAAAGTTTAGCAGCCTACAGAACTTGGGCGCAGAGGCTGGAGCAGGAATTCCTGACCTTTAGCATAAAGTACACCCAGAGAAGTGAAAATAGGTTCACAGATGTGTTTGCCACCCTGGGATCCCAGGTACCATTCAAGGGAAAAGACACTCTGGTCAGAATAGGAAGACAGGAGCATTCCATCTTAAAAATCCTCCAAAGGATATCCTCTAGAGAGTCCGAGCAATGGGACTGGAGGAGCGAAGTGAAAGAAAAAATGAAAGAAACAGGATCTGTAGGGAGTGTTAAGGAACTGAGGGACTACGCTCTAATAGAAGGAGAACTATACAGGAGATTGCCCAGAGGGATCCTATCCAGATGCATCAATAAGAAAGAAGGGAAACTAAGGTTGGAAGAGTTACATACCCAAGTCTGCGGGACCTCAGAAAAGATCAGCTTATATAGGAGGATGCAGCGCATGGGATACTACTAGCCAAATATGAACAAAGAGACAGCAACTATACAGGAAAAATGTCAAGAATGCCGATCCTCGGTAGACAAGGAAGAAAGCTACGCAGTATTTATTACAGAAGATTGGAGGACTCCCTTCATGGAATATTTGGCTCAAGGGATCCTACCAACTGACAGGGCATTGGCCCACCAGCTCAAAAAACTCGCAGTCAGGTACTTCTTGCAGGGAGGGATCCTGTTCAAAAAGGGATACAACGGGGATCCCCTAAGATGCCTGGAGCCAAGGGAAGCCAGGGAAGTAGTTAGAGAAGTCCATTCTGGTAATTGTGGAAGTCACCAAGGAAAAAGGAGGGTCTATAAGCAGTTACTGCTGTTGGGGTACTACCGGCCAACAATGAAAAGGGACTCTGAGGAGTTAGTCAAAACCTGCCACGCGTGCCAAGTCCTCGGGGATGCAATCTATACTCACCCAAATGTGTTGCAGGATATGACAACCCCATGGCCTTTCCACACTTGGGGGCTTGACCTCATAGAACCTATAAATCCCCCATCCAGTGGTTACATATGGATCTTGGCAGCTACTAAGTATTTTACAAAATGGGTAGAGGCCATCCCCTTGAAAAAAGCCACTGGAGCAGCTGTAGCAAACTTCATTCGAGAACATATCATTACAAGGTTTGGGATCCCCCGGAGGTTGATCAGTGACAACGGAACCCCATTCATAAATAAAGACATGAAGGGGTTGACTGAGGCTTACTACATCAAGCATGGAAGGTCTACACCGTACTACCCACAAGGAAATGGCCAGGCAAAGGCCACTAATAGGGTGATATTAAAGATCCTTAAAAAAATGGAGCAAGAGTATGGAGGAAAATGGAGTGACCGCTTGGCAAATGTACTTTGGGCATGCAGGACCTCTGTGAAAACAGCCACGGGATTCTCACCATTCTCCCTGGTCTATGGGATAGAAGCCATCAACCTAGTAGAATTAATTGCTCCCACACCAAGAGTAATACTTGGAGAAAGTCAAGAGGACACTGAAGACACAAACAATGAAAGGAGATTAGCAAACCTTGAAGGGGTAGAGGAAGAAAGAGAGCTAGCCAAGAGAAGAAGCCAGAGGTACCAGCAAAGAATGACTAGAGCATATGCACAAGTAGTACGCCCGAGGACTTTCACTAAAGGGCAGCTGGTACTAAGGACAGCAGAGCATATAAGAAGAAACCTACCGGGACCCTTCAAATTTGCCCCAAAGTGGGAAGGACCCTACATCAATAGGGAGGCCCATGATAGTGGGTATTACTACCTTACAAAGGAAGATGGGACAATCCTGACAAAGCCCATAAATGGGAAGTGGCTAAAACAATACTACGCATGAGAAGGGAGAGGTCTCAGTACACTGGAATCCTTTTTGCCAAACTCGCCAACTTGCTAAGTGTTTCTTTCTTTTTATATATTATCGTTTAAGTAATTTTGTTCAGGGTCTCGTGGTAGAAGGACACTCTATGATCCTTACTATCTTTGTTACATTTGCTATGTTCATTGAATGACATTTATGTTTTAAATTCAATGAAATTCCTTCTTATTTCTCAGCTATTAAATCTTAAGTATTACAAAGTCCTAACACAGACGGAATTAGGGGAGGATACCTGGGGAAATCTTTTTTATGCTTGACCCAGGATCACCCCACAAATAACTACAAACAGTTAAGTTTTAAATACAGGGTCTAGGATCTCAGGCATATACTGAGGATACCTAGCCCAGTACTTGATATATATATATATATATATATATCTGCCAAGTTCATGAACTGGGACAAATAAAATATTGCCCAATGTACCAAAATTCAGTACTTGCACAACCAAGAAGAAAATGGAGGATACCTGGGGAAATCTTTTTGATGCATGACCCAAGATCACTCCACAGATAACTACAAGACAGCTAAGTTTCAAATACATGGTCTAGGATCTCAAGCATGTACTCAGGATACCTAGCCCAGTACTTGATTAAAAAAAAAAACCTGCCAAGTTCATGAGCTGGGACAAAAAATATATATTGCCCAATGTACCCAGTTCAGTACTTGCACAATCAAGAAGAAAATGGATGGGTACCTGGCTGGGACCTGCAGCAAAACTTGTGGGAATCATGGACCAGGACTCAGTACAAAAAAAAAAAAAAAAAAAAAAAAAAAAAAAAAAAAAAAAAAGAAAAGAAGATCCACATGCCATTAAAAGATATTAGAAGCAATCTTGAGACATAAATACTTAGAAGCCATCTTGAAGCACAAATACATGGAAGCAGTCTCAAAGCACAAGTGCAGATATAAAAAAAAAATAAAATAAAAAAAAGCCAGAAACAATTTCCAAACAAAGAAATAGAAAATTTATACAACCCCAAATTGTTCATACACATCCAAACCAACTAAAAAAAAAAGAAGGCTAAGAAAGGAGGCCAGCCAACAAAGAGCCATCTGAGGAGAGAGCAAGGACAGTCGAAGAAGAAAGAACCCTCTGCCTTTTAATCTTCAAATCTTGCAAAGTCTTGTGAGCATAAGCTAAAGCTTCCTCAGCAGCAGCAATCTCAGCATCAATGCTCTTAGAAGCTTGCCTCTGGAATAGCACTTGAGCCAATAATTGCAGATACTCCAGCAAAAAGGACAGGTTGAACTTGGCTTCCAAGAGATCCTGAACCACTCCCTTCCATTCCAAGAGTTTTTCCTTAGATAGAGAGTCTAGCGAAGAATCTCTCAAGGAAATCAACACGACGCACAGCAGCTCCATCAGAATGTTCCCCAAAAATACTCATCCTCTGAAACCAATGGTAAAATCCCCATGACTTTTAAACAGCCCTTCTAGCAGTGGCAGACCTTCCACAGGCATAGAGAACCACAAAAAGCTGCCATAGGAGGGCTTGAAATGGCAAAAGTGACTGGCAGGGAGTCTGTTGAACTCCAGAAGATCAAAGTGAGCCAGAAAGGTAGGGAGCCTTGAAGCAGGATCTAAAACAATCATCTCTGGAGCCTCCCTCATTGTTGCATTACCGCCTGAAGTCCTAGAGGAACCTTCAACCCTCTGAACAGAATGAGAGCCAGCAACCTGAGCAGATCCTACACCCCCCTCAGGAATCACAAGTTCAGGATTTTTGACACCAGTATCAACTCCTGCACAAAAAAAAAAAAAAAAAAAAAAAAAAAGGAAGAGAGAGGGGGGGGCAGACTTAGCTTCTTCTTAAAAAAAAAAAAAAAGAGAAAGATAAAGAACAAAAGAGGGTAGAGGAGAAACCAGTATCGGCCTCTTAGGGCGGATTTTCCTCCTCTTGCTCCTCTGACTTCTAGAAGGACTCTGAGAAAGAACACATGGCAAGTTGAAGAAAAGGTAAGGAAGCCTCAGCAAAATGGCTAAAAGAAGGCAGGGATATAAGGGGCTTCACCATAACAAAAATACAAGAGAAGGGAAGAAAGAGAGAGAGAATGCAGTAAGGACAATCAACACCCACCTTCAGAATCCTCCGATTCTAAAGAAGAAGCAGCACCAGGGACAGATCTCGCAGTGGCTTGGCCTGGAAAAAGAAAGGAAAAAAAGAAAGAAAGAAAGAACTCAGAGGAAAGGAAGAAAGAAAAAAAATGGGGGTGCAAAAGAAATAAAATTAAAACGCTATTATAAAAAAATAAAAATAAAAAAAGGCTCACCTGTTTACCCGGATGATGATGCGCCTCCCAAAGTCCTTGTACTTAACCCAGTCTGAGGTAACACGGTCTTGATAGGACTGGGAATCTGTTTAAATTGAGGACCTGGGGACACAGGATGCTTGGGAGCCTCAGGATCCTGGGCAGCCTGGACATCCTGCATTGGTTGCCCAGTCTCCCCAGCTATGCCACCACTAGGAGCCTGCTCTTCCATACTCTGAGGTGCAGCTGCAGCCACCTCCTCCTCCAAAGTCTCACCAACCACGGGGGGAGAAACCTCCACCTAAAAAAGTAAAAGAAGGGGGACCAAAAAAAAAAAAAAATAAGGGCATAAGCAACAGGGCAGCACGGATACACAACACTAGTGAAATGAATAAGAGCAAGCAGCAGAAGACATAGATAAAGGAAAACCATACCACATCTTCACCAAAGGATTGGCTTCTACCCTTCCTGGGATCTAACTTACGCTTGGACTGCAGGAAAGACAATCACTCATTAGTTCAAAAAAAAAAAGGAAAGAAACAACAAAACTGCAACCTAAAAGAGAAAATAAGGAAAGAGGCCTTACCCTTCTCTCTCTCTCAACAGGGTCTCCAGGTCTCTATTGTTTACTACGGGTGCGTCCAGAGGGTCCCAAAGAACCATGAACTGAAGGACTCACAGGAACCTGGGGAGAAGAAGACTCTATCTTAGTCTTCACCTGGCCCCTTATAGCCAAAGGTTGCTCAACTTCCTTTTCCTCAGCAAGTATCAACTGTTTCTGGGATTTTCCAGTCTTCTTTTTCTTTGTCTTAAGGCCAACGCCCTCTACACTCTCTTCAGCCGCGGCCTCCTTCAATTTTTCCTGCTTGATTGTTTTTCCTTTACTCATGTCAATGGAAGTACTAGCACTTATGGCCTCTACTGCCCCCTTCTTAATTGGTACCCCAGCAGAAGCACCAACAATAAGGTCACACCCCAACCAGGTCTCTGGGAAATCCTGCGCATAAGTCACCCAACCTTCCCTGGAAGCGTGCCATTCTGCGAAACCAATTTTGCTACTTACAGCAGCAGAAACAACACCAGCAGTAGGCAGAGACAGATGCTTGTTGGGTGTTAGAGCAGAAGAAATGCCAGGGTTAGGGACTCTCCCAATCGTGTCAGAACCAGCATAATCAACAAAGGACTTTTGCACCCTCCTCCAATAGCCAGCATAACCACTGGAGGCAGAAACTCCTCTCTAGAAGTTGGGCACTACAAACTGAGGACTCCTTCGTGACCAATAAGAGAAGGCCTGAAGTCTCATGAAAGGATCCAAGGAAGGAAGAGAGGGAACTATGTCATTGAACACTAGGGGAATATCCTGATCAAAGCCGAACTGCCGAAGTACTCGATGCGCCGAGTAATGGGTGTACCGTGGTCCATTCGAGGAAAGCACAGGAAGCCAAGAAGGACTAATACAAGCCAAGTAGGCTAAGCTACCTTCATCACCGTGACGTAAATCGAAAGTATTCCCTGTAGAAGTCAGAAAAGGAGATAACATAGAATCACAAACAAAACCGGAGCCAAACTCCCGGGGAGAGCGCCAATGCAAATGGCCTACTTGATCAAATAGTTCAACCAAGTTAAGGCTGCCACCTTTCAGACTCAGCCAACGGAAAATAATAGGGTGGCTGTCAGTTGAGCTGCCACAAAGCCCTTTAACCACATCAGGGGATCCCTGAAACTTATCTTTTACAAACTTTAAATTCCTACATCTTGCTAAAGTAACCGAAGAACGATCCCACATAAATACCTGGAGAATGGCGCAATGAAGAAAAGAAGTAATAACATAACAAGAATTACCCTCGGCTTCATCTCCATGGAGCTGATCCAATTGAGAATAAACATGGCCCAAAAACATGGGGGCTAGAGGATATTGAGCGCCCTAAGCCAACTTAATCGCCACGGGAAAAAGAGTGGACTTGATTCCATACCCAGGGAACTCGCTGAACAGAAACTTGCTAAGCCAGAATGCGAGGAACCCGGCACACCTAACTTCCTTATCCTTCTCGCGCGAAAGATTCATAACCCACCTACCCATCCTGGCCGGTTTCCCACTAGAAGAAGCAGTACGTCCACCAAAGTGAGCAAATAATTTTTCATCCACCTTGAGATCCTCATCAGAAAAATTAATATCAAAGGGGTTTTCATCCCTAAGCACCGAAAGAAGAAAATTGTTGACCACGTCCTCCAAGGTGACAGTCAGTTCACCAACAGAAAAAGAGAAAGTGTGCAGAGCAGGACACCAACGACGCACCAAATGCTTAAGGCCTTTGGCATCTCTGAAACCCTCAAGATTCTTGGAAATAGCCACTGCCTTCAGGACACTGGCACGCTCCAAGCGACCCACAAATTCCTCGTCAAAAAGTTCATTATTCACCCAAATGGGCCAGCCTTGAATCTTTCCAGCGACAAAATTGAAAAATATAGGGACCGCCTCCCGAAGTCCTTGCCTGATCTGGAGATCAAAAATCTCCCTAGGGTCTGGAACTTATGCAGAACCAACAAAACCCGCTTGGCCAGAGAATACCCAGGCATGAGGGGATGGAGGGGTCTCGCCATAGGACACTCGAGGGAAGAATAAGCTAGAAGTATACTAGGGGTCTCGCAAAGGAAAAGCAAGGCGCCCAACGACAGACTCATCTTGCGTAGAACTAAAGGAACCCTCACCTTCAAAGGGACTAGGAGTACACTCCTTTCTTTTTCGTGAAGAGGAAGAAGCCAGTGAAGCAATGGGTATCTTAAAAGAAGAAAGCAGGTAGCAGCGAGACTAATCGAAAGAAAAGAAAAAGAGGTTAGGAACAGAAGATTCAGGTAGATAAGGAAAAAGGTAATGAGAAAAGGCCAAAATGAAGAAATAAGAGCAGATAGAGAAAACAATATGTGGAAAGACGTGCCAGTTGCCAGGAATTAAATTTAAGAGGGAAAAGTTATCAGCAGTTATTAATGGGAGTTATGGGAAACGTAAAAGTAGGTAGTGGAAGTTCCTTTTTTCGAAAACTCAAACTACCGCGTCCCATGTAAAAAGGAGGAGTTACAAAAAAAAAAAAAAAAAAAAAAAAAAAAAAAAAAAAAAAAAGGCGAAAGGTTCAGGATACCGAAGACCAAAAATTGAAGATCAGAATCCCCGAAGAAAGATCAAAGTGGAAGAAGTCCCGCAAAAACTCACGCATGGGCTGCAAGCAACCCATGAGCTCGAGGGGCTAAATGTTGAGGTTCAAAATTGGTCACAGACTAAGGCCCAAAGAAATAAAACGTTGGGCTCACTTCAAAAAACAATAAATAAATAAACTAAGAGAGAAAAGGAGGGTTGGGCTTACACAACGAAGGAAAGAGAAGAGAAAGGAGAAAAAAGGGCAAGAGGCCCAAAGGATTGGGATGCAAAGACCCATGAAAGAACAAAGTTTAAAAGACATAAAGCAAGGGAAAATGGGCCAAACCGGCTAGAATCAATAAGCCAAAGGGAGTCCAGTAAGAATAACTGGATCGGGATCCCAGAAGTCACCAGAGTTTGGGGATCCCTGGGTGCGCGAAGTAAGATTAAGACAAATTCAAAGAGTGATAAAAGATAAAGAGCATGCGGGTCTCATGCTCCAGACATGCAGTGGAGCTAGAAGGTACGGAGCAAAACGCAGGAGCCGTGGTTTTGACCATTTGGAGAAAGTGACAAGGAAAAGTACAACTGAAAAGGCTGGAGTGCTGAGAAGAAAAAGCCAAATAGCTTCAGACCAGCCAACGGAGAAGTCTAGGAATAGAAAACTAGCTAAGAGACTTTCATTTGGTCGTAACAAAGGCAATAAACTATGAAAGAAAAAGGAAACGACATAACCCTGAGCAACCTGGCACGGCACGAACTCTAAGGAGCAAAAGGGAGAAATCGCCAGTACCCTGGAGCCCGAGCTGTGCTATAAAAGGATGAGGGGGTCCATGCTACGAGGGGCATTCAGATCCGGACATAGAGATTCATTTTCGATTAGATCATTGAGGCATTCATAGTCGTTTTTCTAAAGTCTCATAAAATTATAGAAAGAGCTCTGTAAAATTAAGAGAAAACAGAGGAACCATTCCGGTATCCCAGAGACAGCTATTATAGTACATGCTCGGATCCAACAAATTCAAACTTTGCAAGTCTTTGAAGCTTGAATGGCTATCAAAGTCTGTAACTTTTGAACTTAGTTGAATCTTGTATCACGTCTTAGTGAGTACTGTAATCATAACTAAGGAAAATTAATAAAATGCACCTCACTAATTCGAGGATCCCTAACCTTTTCTTGCATTGTATTTCACTTGTTGTGCATTCCTTTGCTGTCAAAATATCATTCAATACAGATATTTCTGCTTGTTAATTATTTGTATTGTAGGAAGCTTGTTTTGTGTGCCACTCGGTTCTTAAACAGCCCTTTTAGCTGCGGTGAATCGAGCCCAGTCCACCAAAAAATATTTATTTGGCCCAGGATCCTTGGGCCACTATGCCAAGAAGAAAAAGGCACTCTCACATTTTGTAGGAAGCTTGTTTTGTGCGCCACTCGGTTCTTAAACAACCCTTTTAGCTGCGGTGAATCGAGCCAAGTCCACCAAAAAATATTTATTTGGCCCAGGATCCTTGGGCCACTGTGCCAAGAAGAAAAAGGCACTCTCACAAATGATATTTCAACAGCAAAGGAATGCACAGCAAATGAAATATAATGTAAGAAAAAGCTAGGGATCCTCGAATTAGTGAGGAGCATTTTATTAATTTCCCTTTGTTATGATTACAATGCTCACTAAGACGTGATACAAGATTCAACTAAGTTCAAAAATTACAAACTTTGATAGCTATTCAAGCTTCCAAGACTTGCAAAGTTTGAATTTGTTAAATCCGAGCATGTGCTATAGTGGCTGTCTCTGGGATACCGGGAGCGGTTCCTCTGTTTTCTTTTAATTTTACAGAGCTCTTCCTATGGTTCTATACTCTTTTTGATAATCCAGAAAATGGTCATGAATGCCTGAATAATCTAATCAAAAAATGAATCTTTATTCCAAATCCGAATCCCCTCTTTAGCATGGACCCCCTCCTCCTTTTATAGCACAGCTCGCGCTCCGGGGTACTAGTGATTTCTCCCTTTTGCCCCTTAGAGTTCGTGTCGTGCCAGTTTGCTTAGGGCTATGTCGTTTCCTTTTTTTCTCATAGCTTCTTGCTTTTGGTGAGACCAAACGAAAGTCCCTCAGCTGGTTTTCCATTTCCAGACTTCTCCGTTAGCTGATCTTCAGCTATTTGGCTTTTTCTTCCACCTCTCCAGCTTTTTCAGTTGTACTCGTCCTTGTCATTTCCTCCAAATGGTTGGAATCACGTCTCCTGCATTTTTGCTTTGTACTCTCTGATCCCACTGCATGTCTGGAGCATGAGACCCGCATGCTCTTTATCTTTTATCCCTCTTTGAATTTGCTTCAATCTTACTTCGCACGCTCCAGGGATCCCCGGATTCTGGTGGCTTCTGGAATCCCGGCCCAGTCTTTTCTTACTGGGCTCTTTTTTGGTTTATTATTCCTGGAGGGTTTTGGGTCTTTCTCTTGCTTTTCCATGAGTCTTTGGATCCTTTGTACCTCTTGCCCTTTTCTCCTTTCTTTTCCCTTTTCTTCATTGTGTGAGCCCAGCCCTCCTTTTTCTCTCATTTTTCTCTTAGCTTTATTATTTATTTATTTTTTGTGTTAAATGAGCCCAACGTTTTATTTCTTTGGGCCTTAGTCTGTGACCAATTTTTTTGAACCTCAACAAATAGCTACATCATTTTCTTTGGCAGACGAATCTTGTTTTTGTTTATTGAATGACTAACTTGTTACCTTATTACTAAACTATTTGCTGCAATTTTGTTATTTGTGATTGTATTACTTTGCCATGACCTCATTATTCCTCCTTGTTGTGTTATTTATGTGTTATTATTATTTGTAGAGATGTTTTAGTCATCTTGCCGTATCGTGTTTCCTGCTGTAATATCTATAACAGTCGTTCCTGCCATGAGCATGCTGTACATTCAAGGCTCCTGCCAAGACGCGTCTACATAAGGATGTACCAACTTGTGCACAAGCTAGCCTAATGATGTGAACCTCAATCGACATGCTTTAAGATCCAACAAATAATATTGAAATACTTGTCCAAGAAAGCTAAAATTCAAATTTTTGATAGAAACCCCGACCCAACGTTTATAAATGAAACGCGAACCAAAGTTATAAGTAACAACCTCGACCCAATGATTATAACTTAATCACGAATTGAAGGTATAAAATTTGAACGCCACAAGGAAGAATCCCTTATAAGTTCACAGTTTTTGAATAACCAAAAGAAGAAGCAAAACCTCACGCTTTTTCTAATTTTTATTCAATAAATCATCCATTATAATGAGTGCATGCTATTTATAAGACGTGATTGACAATAGGATGATATATAATTTTAAAAAAGTACTAAATAATACAAGCCTAAAATTAAGGTGGATTCGATATGAAATTAGCAGCTCTAGAATAGGAAAAATAGCTATTAATTGGTATGGAGTTGGAAAGTCAATTAACAATTAATCCACATCATAAATTACACCCAATTAAGCCAGATCAACCCTATCAATAGTTTGGATTAAATTTATTACGCCTTCATCTTCTTTTGGGTAAAGCTTGGAATGTCCTATGTTAGAATCAGCCCAAATCTCTTGAATCAACCCATTAAGTGCTTCCTTAATCTTCTTGGATCTTACTCTAGTAATAAGTCCAACTGGAACATGCAATGAATACATTAATGGTACTTATTGATTCTCATCACCTAAGGTGTGTTTCAATTAGGTCAGTCCCAACTCCCCTAACTCAAAATCACAGGCCGTGATACAACAAAATAAATTAAGCCTAAAACACAAAAGGCTCACCACAACTCTCAAATAAGAGAAATAAAGAATATTCTAAAATTATTATTTTCCCCCATTTCCATTCTATTTAATTCTCTCCTCCCAACCTAAAGAAGGGACTAATTACTTTTTACAGTTCTTGTGAATTGTGATGCTCTTTACTTGTTGGTCATTTCATAATTAGTCAAAAAAGCCAACTTTGTTTTGCTTTTAGCAAGTAAACAAAATTATTTTATAAATCTCTTTGGATTGACTGTGTACAGTGCATACATTGTTAATATTTACACGTCTACGCTTCAACAGTAGATTAGGGGGGCTAATGTATGGGAGAATTTGTCTTTCTATTGTACTATTCAAGCTACTCACGTAATTTTTTTTGTTTACATAAAATTTTTAATTAATCCGTGCATCTCACGGACTTATTACTATTTGAGATAAGGTGCAGGTACGGCAAGCTTCATTATTCACCCTATCCACCACAATAAAATAACAAGATATAAATTTCCCTTTACACTTGGAATAGGACTTTAATATTTAACTTTAATATAGAAGTTGCAGGATGATAGCCATCTTCAAAGTCCCTAGTTCGGTCTTAAAGACAATTTTGGCAGATCAAGGGCGAAATCAAAAGATTTTCTATATTTTACACGAGAGAGAGAGGGGGAGAGAGAGAGAGAGACTCCTTTATTCACGAGCGTCAATATCACAGCACAACTACTGCAATAGAATTTGTAAAAGCTTAATACGTAGCACACATGATCACTGAGCTTATAGAGGTCTCCAAGGGACATGATGTCATGATCTTAATTAACTGATGAGTGATGATGCTTCTTTAATCGCAAGCTCAGTGAACATCTAGTAAGTAAATATAGAATAGGACCAAGCACTTGAACCACAACATTGAGCACATCCCATAGCAGTGTAACAGTGAGCACATCACATATCAGTATAAACGGTAAACACAACTACAGGAGCATCAAAGAAACCCCGAAAAGGTAAAACAAACAAAGAAGTAAAAACTATAAATCATATCCTTAGAAATTTTGAATACCTAAGTTTTGTCATTTCCAATAAATATAAAACAAGCCATTGTGGGTATACATCTGAGGTTAAGCAAGTCAGCATATAACATTAGGAAAAGAATCGCCAAAGGTGATCATGCAGCAATAATGAACCTAGGAACAGTTGGCATATCGGCGCGTTGCCATTACATACATTGCACTATAGATTTACATCATATATTCATCATCATAATGCTGCAAACAGGGTATTATACATTGTGGGGTTACACCTTTGTTCTGGTCAAAAATAACACGAGACCACATTGCATTCAATAGACTGGCATTCCTTGACCCCATTTCAGAACAAATTGTGAACAAAAGCCAAACTCTGAATCGTCCGTCTGAAGCAGTGCTGTGAGTCATTAGCATCATATCTCAGATCTTGTATAATCACACTAGAGATCCACTTTCTACATCTTTTGGGTGAGGGAAGACCATAAACGTCAATATTCTCCTTTTCTGTAAACTCTATTAGTAGGGAGTAAAAGGTGATGGCAGTCCCTTTGCATGTTGGCTCTCCATTTCAAGAAGCATCAAAGATTTCTGCCTCTCATACTTGTTTCTCTTTGCAGCCAGTGCTGAGAAAAAGACATGAAATTAGATTGACATTCAATAAAGAAACAAGCTTAATACATAACATCCTTTCAACTGATAAACTGATTTTCTTTTTTGATTGGTAACATCCCATCAACTGATTAAATGATAATGCGTAAATAAATTAAGAGCATGTTGGTCATCAAATGGACAATGGAACAGCTTGATAAATTTTAGAGAGCATTTAAAATTTCCAAATTTAAACCAGAAAAACCCATAAAATAAGAAAATTGCATTTTTTTTAGCCAGGTATTGAAGAAATTTTAAGTTTTCAACCACAACTTCCAGTAATGTATTCAGAGTGAGATGTCAATGACTGCCCCTTCTGAAAACAATCCTAAATATGTGCTGGTTTAATCTATAAAATAATGCATCAGTGACAACCATTCGAAGCAGTTTAGTTTCACTTCTCATAGACTAACAGGAAAAAGATTAATTAAATCAATTCACCATTATTCCAACCCCATCCTTCAAGTGTGGATCTACACGACTTAGTCAATTAGGCTCAACAAAAGGAGATGTGTTTAGAACTCACGACCACTTGCTCTGATGCTATGACAGATTATTACTCATCCCAAAAGCTTAAGCTTGTAGCAAACTATGATTTTAATCATTCAACCACTATTATAATAGATCAAAGTTCTATTAAAAAATAAATCAAAGTTTAATTTCACCAGTATGACGTTCAAAAAGATATCCAACTTTTATGTTGGAAATCAAATAAAGTTGAAGAGGCCTCTGATTATGCCGATAGCAAACTAAAATGCTTTGCTGTGATGTATACTTCCAAAGGGAAAAAATAAAAAATCTCTAAGTTATTGAAAGACCGCAGAATCTTGATAGCCCAACTGTGGACAGTGCACCAGATCTCCCTTGATGAATAAGAGACAAAAAGCACATGGAAGTTCCTCAACATACAAGCAAAAAACTCTTCTGATGATGAGATCAAAATAATAAAGGTACTAGAAAGTAGAAACTTAAAATGGGTCTCCATATGCACAAAATGAAACTTGTATATTGGATTATTTTGAAGATATTCCGCAAATGAGATAACTGGACAACTTGTAAGTTGGAACCTATACCATACATAAATTTTTGGCAGTATATTCAATGGCAACAAGCAAAAGGTGCATTTCCTTTTTAATGAAAACGAATAATGCATAAGGGTTTACATTATATACTTCATTAATGCTTTACACTTAACCCAAATCAGAGAAGTCAATGCACTACAACATATACTACTAGACAAAATTGCTATGGACTATAGTGAAGATGAAATGATGCAGCCTATGTCAACACAGAACTTGGGAATGTGGAGGCTTGGTTCTTTGTTATTTTTACTTAATAAATAAATGCACTTTATTATGAATTGACTTTTCATTTTGTTGCATCATGCATCGTAAGATACACAAAAACTTCATAAATGTTATAGAAAAATTGTAGATATACATATATGAAAGGTATATTTATTATAAGTTTGAAACATATTCAACTAATGACTAATTTAATCATCGCTTATGCAATAATATTTAACAAAACTAACTAAATAAATCAAATTAAAATAAATTTATAACATCCAAAATCATATTGGTCAGACTAAAATAATATTTTCTTTCTCTTCATATTCATCATCTTTCCTAATCAACTTTATCTCCATAGTCCAAATCAATGTTATCATTATCTTGCAAAGTCATTTTATCATTAACATCTTCTTCATCTCCAACATTTACTATCTTTTTTTCTTCTATTTCAATAACTTTTCTTTATATTTCTTCTTGTCATTCAAGTTTCTTGGACTTCTATAATTATAATAAAAAATGAAAAATTATTATATTGTTATTTAATACTTTATTCATAGTATATAAAAGAAATTTGCAAATGTGAAAGTGAAGTGCCAAGTGTGTGGTCCAAATTCTCCATGAGAGAAGGAAAAAAAATTCATGGTCATGTTATTTTATCAGGCTCAACCAAGTACCCAATAATTGTGTTAAAAACAAGTCTAACAACTTGTTGGACTCAAGTCAAAGCACAAGTTGAGCAAAAAGCTCAACTTGAACCCACATGTCTAAGTATCATCCATATCATACGAAATGCATCTTTGTATTGTATAATTCTTTACCATGATTGATATGCATACGATATCGTATGTTTTTTGTTCGATTCGATACGTATTGTACAATACGTGCGTACCGTATGATATTAACAACTATTGTTATAGCCTAATTAGCATGTCATTCTAGATTTTAATTCTTTTTTATTCTGGTTTGTAGTAGAATGAGAAATGAGAAACATGGGAGTGCTTTTCAATTTTCATGTTCAAGTGATAAACTATTGGAATTACAGCTTCAGAGCTAGGAATCAGTAGTTCTAAATGAAAATAAGGCATCATAATCTAGTACTAAGGAGCTACTTGGTATTCTAAATTCAAGCTTATGTCAGATAGTGAAATATACTCTGAATCT
Source organism: Quercus ilex subsp. ballota (assembly GCA_032727855.1). Classification (NCBI taxonomy): domain Eukaryota; kingdom Viridiplantae; phylum Streptophyta; class Magnoliopsida; order Fagales; family Fagaceae; genus Quercus; species Quercus ilex. The sequence goes on from CM064908.1 coordinate 51,702,079, forward strand.
TTCTTATGCATCACTTTTAAAAGGACAAAAAGAAAACACAGATAGCGCGGCAGATAATAAAATGATACAATACAGTATCTCCAAACAGATGAAAGAGTGCAAAGGAAAAGAAATTTGAAAATGATTGATGAATTTGTCCTTCCTTGTCATCATACTTACACATTAAATCTTGAGGGAGACCAAAGTCATAATCATTTCTACCCCTTCTGATGCAGAACATGTATATCACCAGCAGAAGCACACAGAAAAAGACAAGACTTGATAAGCCTATCGCAATTTTACCCTTGGTAGATAAGCTGCCATTTTCCCAGAATAAAGGACAGTCTGGCAAAGTAGGTCCACCGCACAAACCTTTGTTACCAGAAAGACTGTCAAGAAAGATTTAAGCTCATTATGTAAGGAACTATATTATGAAAAGCCACTTCTAAAAAAGATTTATGTAACCCACAAGTCATTATGCAATTAGGGACATCAAGGGTCAGTAAGTTTTAGAGACATTTAGATGCCCCTTTATTTAACTATTTTTGCTGCAATGACATTCTTATAAGAGGATAACTTCTGTTGATCAGTCATGAAATGTGTGCTTTTCTTTTCCACAGCAGAAAAGGTTCTGCAGTTACTCTTATTTGGACCTCTCAAGGAACAAATCTTAACCAGTAAAAACAAGGGTATGACCTTTTGCTGTTCATAGCTTTCTGGGGAATAGAGGAAGGGTAAAGAAGTGAGATGATGTAGAACACGGGTAGGAAAACAGAGATAAAAGGATTACATTGTTTGACCTAATGGCCTATGTCCACAGGATAAAGCCCTAACAAATACATCTTCACTATAATATCATTTGTGTTTTACAATGAAACAAATATGGGGTATTTATTGGAGGCTCAACCCTAAAATAACCATACAATAAACCATGGTTAATTGACTTGTAGTACTAGTAGTATTCCTGGCTTACACATCAAGGATTGGGCTTGCACCTTCAGTCCTTGACTATGATTGGCCTTGAGATCTCTAAGAGATATATTTCAACTAAAAATTCAAGAAAACATGAGCTTGGAAGCTTGCTGAAATAGTTGCTCCATGGCTTTATAAAAAGTATCAGTGGATTACAATGTCTAAGAGACAGGTTTCTCTGTTCCTATGTGATTTTCCTTTTTTTTCCCCTTCAAAGAAGATGCATGAGGTAGAGAATTCATCACTGAGCCTGCTTTATAAATTAAAAAATCTTTCTGCAAAGGAAACATGCCCAGAAAGGAGTGGCAGAAAAAGATGTTTTGAGGGCATATGTTATGGTTCAGGTCATTGAGGATCAGATAGCAAAAGGAAAACATTATGAAATAAAACAGATTTTAATAATTTAGTTCAACTGGAATTTTAGGGGATTGAATAGCTGAAAGAAACAAATGCAAGAGCTATGAATGATTTAGCTAAGGTTAGAAAAAGATAGAAGCAATTTAGAACTAAAGGGAGCTTAGGGCCTATCACAAATCATGTACACTACAAAAATTTGTCAGCTTACAGATTCTATAGCATTTGAACTAATATAACAAATTAATTGTAGCTGCTAGCAAATTAAATTATATCATACTCAATTGCTCCACCATGCACACCAATTGAAAAAAGTTCCTCTGGTACTTGTCCTTCTAATAAGTTATCATTCAATAGCCTGACAAGAGAGAGGTGTATTAAGAAATGATATAAACCCTGTAATGAAAAAACAAGAATGGGGTCTGTAAATGGTGTTTTAGATTCAGGAAGTAAGTTAGTTCATGTCCTTGTTAACCATTTTATTAAAATTTCAGCTTTTAAATGATGGCTTCTAGATGATCAAGTCTGAGTATGTTAAAAGGATATAACATTAAAGTAAGAGGTGTAATTTGCAATTCTAAAGTAAGACACTATGAGAATATATTTGACGCAATAAAACATTATTTACTTATCCAAAAAATAAAACATTATTGAAATTATTTCTTTAAACTAATGCACTATTGAACACCTGTTTCTATGTCGAAGAACACCATTAGAAGTGCCACACTGCCATTATGGTATTATAAATTACTACTGTAACAATACTCCTAAATTTTAATTTTTTTTTTTTTTTTTTTTAATGCCATGATACCTCACCAAGGCAGGGCCCTTCAGATCCACCCATGGGGAGTAAACCATGGATACACAATCCCACCCACCAGAACCATGTATCAGGTAATCCATGAAACTCTTAGGTGGGGATCAAACCTTGGATGTGTTACTTTGGGAAGAATAAAATAGGGAAGAATGCCAATGCGGCCACATCTTCCACAATACTAAATGTGTTACTTTGGGAGAAGGTTTTAACACATCATTTGAGAAACTCTCACAAAATGCATTACTGTTCAAAGAAAAACCTCAACACATGTATGGAGTGTTTAAAATAAGTGAATAATGGGTGAAATGCTTGATAGTAGAATTTATTTATAACTCAAAGAACTCTAGCTATTCAAGTTATATTTTCCTTCACATTTGGCTTAATTAACTGTTGGGAAATTGATTATTTTAATAAAAATAGCTCTAAGCTTTCTCCTTTTTTTCTGTTTTTGTTTTGTTTTGTTTTGTTTTTTTTCCAAATATGGTGTATTTATAAGCATTCAGCTGTGATACTTTGAGAAAGTAAATGGTGTCTTCTGATGAAACATGGGATGCTAGATGCCAGCTTACTGAGCAAGCCACTATCCATGCTGAAATATACTATTAACACAGCTCCTAATGACCACAAATTACAATATATGATGTTGTTAGATATGTTTGATAAAATCCAGTAATCAAATTGGATACTGCCAAACTACTTACACCAGCTGCAGATTTGAAGATGCTAGACTATCCGGAATTGACCCTGTAAACTGATTGTACGATAAATCTCTGCAAAGTAGAAAACATAATAATATATGTAAACAAGCTATTTTTGTATTACACTTGAGCTATCTTAAAGGAGCCATTAAGTGTACCATAGACAAGTATTTAAGCGAACATAAGAAGAAAACTAGATAAAGATTGATCACATGGTAAAACCATCTAAAAGAAGAGAAGCATTAATCATACTTAAGAAGGGGAAATTGTAATTTTCAAACGGTGAAGAAATTTATTAAATTAGCAAAATAAATTGAAGGGAACAAGGCCCCACTTACATGCACCATGTAAGAATGACCAAAGAAAAAAGGAACGTCATTGAGCAATAAGGTAAATTATTTTCAAATAAACAAATGCAAAGAATCTTCCATGAACTTATGATCAACTGAGTGATATTATATCAAATAAATATATTAGTGGTTTACAGTGTGGCACTTACCAGAACATGCCATATGCAATAGAAACCAGTACTATAAATCTATAATTGTAATTTACAAACTAAACAAATGCTCAATACTTACAGCCGTATGAGAGATTTTTGGCCTAGCCCAGATGGTAATGTACCGCCTAAAGAATTAGTACTTAAGTTCCTGTACATTTAGAAAAAATTCAAAATTCAAAATGTTAACCAATCTATACGTTACCTACATATTCAGAACCTATATGAATTGTGAATGCATACTCCAAAAATTACCAAATTAGGTTTAAATGCAAAGCAAAGAAAAAAGAGAAAAAAAAAATGTCAACATTAAAGAAACCTTGTTTGAAGTTAGAATATTAACCAAACTTGAATGGAAGAAAAAGCACAACCTTATAAAGGTATAAACAATAGAAATCTATCAAACTCACAATGAATGGAAAAAGGAAAACATCCATCCCTTTGACAATTTACTTATGAATGTGTGCATCTCAATCATTAGATGAAGTATAAATTCCTAAACACAACTTTGATTGAGGTATCATCCAATATCAACTTTTAACCACAATTGCAATGTATTTATGCCAATTAAAGGAAGCCACATAAGATAAGTACAAATATGCAACAACTAGCATGGGAATAACTGGAAGTAATACAAGTTCCTAAACATAATCACCATTCTTCTACCATTGCTTAGGATATTTACCAGGCATAACTTAGAGGAGGTCCAAACGTGGAAACTGTCCTTAAAAGCACAAGGACAGGTGTGATAAAATAAGATTTCATGGAAAAAAAAATGTAATGATTATATGATAAGACATGGTGACCTATGATGGGGGAGAAATTATATCTGTTCCAAGATAGAAAAGAATACTAAGAAAGGGCTCATTGAACTATTTCTAACTGCAAAACCATCATAATTTTTTGACACAGTAATATGTTGAATCAATGAATATAAAAGATGCACAACATTAAGAGTTGGCAGTTGATACTTACAGGCTTACCAAGTTTGACAAAAGACTGATCTGGTCACTAATATATCCTCCTTTCAAGCCTTGAGTTCCAAGATCTCTGAAATGTATAATTTGATCAATATATGATACTTAATGACTAGGAGTTTTGGCCCAAGATTATAGCTTCTTAGATTACCAGATAGAAAAGGAAATAAAAAGTTTGACACAAATGGCTTTGAAAGTAAAAGAGATTATTACATTTGAGATATCACGAGGGATTTTCCATCCTTGTGGAGATGGCATGTAACTCCCTCCCAAGCATCCCAACTTGTAGGAGCACAAGGATCACCATTCCAACCCATTCTATCGGGAACACGAAGCGACTCCTTCAATGCTCTCATAGCAACCACTTCAAAGGAAACCCTGATTAGTATCAGCTCACATAACCTAAAGAATCAAGCACATTCCTAAGATTCCTAGAGTCTTTCTTTTATATTTTAATCACTCTTCAGCCTTGCTTATATCTCATTTTCACCAAATCATTCTTGTTATCAAACCATTAAATTATTATTGACATTTTTTTTAATGTGTAGGTTACACATGCACTTGGAGGGTTTCAATACAACAACAAATCCTTAGTCCCAAAATTTGGGGTCGGCTACGGATCCTTGACAAATTAGACTATTTTGGCCATATGAATTCTTTTCTTATATTCTATTCTATCTGAAGTCATGGTCTCTAAAAAATTGAATAATAAATTAAACAAACAGAAAATAAAGCTAGATCGTAGGAGCCAGCACCTAGGCTTGCTTGGAGTCAACACCAAGCAAGGGAAAACCACTAGATGTAAGCACCTAGGGTGGGGCTGGAGTTGGCACCACACCATACCATACCATGGAGATCATTTTAATTGAAATCTTTTTTTCATCAAAATAAGCTCCCTTTGATAAAAGTACAACATTTCCTTATATAAGAAAAATAAACCCTAATTATAATTGGCATAGAAATCCCTAATTAACTAATAATAACCTAATAAATAACCTAAAATTAAAATAAATCTAAAATTAAAATAATTTTCTCTATTGACTCTCCCACATCACTCTCCACCAATACCTATGGAAGAATGAAGTGCCAAACACGCCTCTAGATTCTCTCTCTCTCTCGCTCTCGCGAATGAATGATGCTAAAGATACTGATAGTACATAAACTTTAGAAACTGATGTGTCAAAAAACAAAAAATTAGTGAAGAATATTAATTTATTCACATTCATTTCTCTTCCAAATTTAGTTTTCTAAGGGTTTCGGAGTGAAATTCAGCAATGTTCAAAGTTGGGTTTGGTTGCAAGAACGAAAAGAGGATATTTCACACTTTTTTGAATTTTTTTTTTTTAATAAATACAATATGAATCCAAATCTTTGCTTCCCTACATACATTTCGTCTCTAAGTCTTAAGTAAGTAAAAAAGTCAAAATAAAAATAAAAATTCTTTCCCCTAATTCAATTTCAAGAATCTCTTTACCTTGCTCAGGCACAGTAGAAAGATCAGCCGGAACCAGCGCGTAATTCTCGAGCCCAGAAATCACCGGCGACCCTACCACCGGGACCAGCCTCACGGTCAACACAGTAGAACTCAAATTCTTCACCGTATAATTCCAAGTATAAGCTGCAAAGCCTCCAACCTCCTTGTAAATATCAATCCGATTCACATTATTGCCATTGACCAACACATCGAACACCCTCTGACCTTCCTTGTTCACGCTCGAATCCAGCTCCGCGAAGTGAAACCACAGCAAGTAATCCAGCTTCGCATCCACCTCCAAATCGTACTCGATCCCTCCGCCGTTCGTCGTCACCGCCGTCTGGTACAGCTTCGCCGGAAAGTAATTCGGCGCCGTATTGGTCCCGCTTATAGCATTGTTTGTGCCTATCTTCCTTAGTGCTGAGGAGCTGGGAATACGAGATTGGAAACTGTAGTCCGATTGCCAGGACCGGCCGAAGTAGTCGGTGTCGTTGGTGAAGCCTGGGCCCCATTGGGGGGAGCCGCAGGTGAGTCTACCATAGTTGACGAGGATGAAACTCTGACCGATCGAAGCGGCGTTGTATGAATTCGGGTCGATTTGGTTGATCTGGAGCGAACCGATTACGGGCGGGTCAGTGGCAATGCTGTAAAAACAGAAATCCGCTTGACCGTCGGTGACGTAAGCGAAGAGATCGGAGTACGCGCCGTCACGCGCGAGTGACTCAGGCCAAGGCGAGCGCCAGGAATAGACCAAAGTGCCCTCCACGGAAGCGTCGAAGGAAGGAGAGTGAGACTTACCGTCGTAGTTGTCGTAGACGGTGAATGTACGGAAGTAGTAACGGCCGTTAGGGAGTGGGACGGTGTAGCAGTTCTTTTTCCCGAAGGAGAGTGGGAAGAAACGGAGTGTCTTTTCCTGCGAGTGATGGAAGTGTAACGGCTCCGAGACTATCGCCACAGACCCTCCGGTGTAGTTGCGGTCGGAAAGCCATGTTGTGTTGAAGGGGTCGATCGTGTTGGTGGGACCGCCGCAGTCAATGTAGTATGAAACGTCTGTTAAAAAAACATATGTCGTTAGTGAATTAGTGACAGTTAATAAGTTAGTTATTAGTTATTAAGAGAAGAGATTGTGCTTTACCGAAAGGGTTGGGGGTGGTGGAGCAGATGAGGGGGAAGAGGAGGAGTTGGAGGAAGAGAAGGAGAGACATTTTTTTTTTGTTTTTGGTTTTTGTTGGTTAGCAAAAGAGCGGAATGTGGTGTGTTCTGTTCGGACATAAAAGGTAAGGACTAGGGACTGGATGGGAAGGAAATAAAAAGTAAAATAAAAAGAGAGATGGGACCGAGATTAGCGGGGAAGTTTTGAGTACTTGATTGCGAAGAAGGGAACAGAGAAGACAAATCGAGGAAGGTAGCTGATTGATTTGTTTGAAAGCTTGGATCAAGTTATGAGTTCTTAGGACTGGGGGGCTACTGGCCGTTAGGTCTTGCGTGATTGATGAGGTTGTGATCGTAATTGATAGTTTTTTTTTTTTTTTTTTTTTAAAGAGGGTTTTAACTTATATTGTCCGTTATTGATGATAATTATTTATTATCAGATCAAGACATCAATCAGTTTTTAATATAAATGAGAATTAAACCTTAAATCTCTTATACAATTATCAGAGACTTTATTAATTTTAAGTTTCGATTTTTAATTATGAGATTTTAGGAAAGTCTTCCATTTAGTATAAAAATAAATAAATAAATAAAAGTAGACAACCATAAGATTTGGAAAGTTTTGCTATAACTTGTTGGACAATTTGGAATTGGTGAAATAAGTGCAGAGTGAGCAGCACCACTGGATAAATTTTCTGGCCTAGCGAAGCAACATCTCCTAGAATTTCAGCAACAACGTGTTAAACCTGTTTTGAAGTAGCTCCCAAAGAAAACCGTTTGGAAAGCACCTGACCCTAAAATGCTAAAAACAAATTTTGATGGTACAGTCTTTGAAGATTTGAATGCAACGGGTGTCGATGTAATGGTCCACAATTCTCTTGGAGAAATAATGACAACTTATCCCTATCCCCTCCTCTATGGTCGCTCTTGAAACTATTGTGGTAAGAACGGTTGTCCAATTTGTTCAAGAATCGGATTTGCATAACTCAATCTTTAAGGGTGACTCAAAAATCTCCATCTTTGCTGATGAGTCAAAAAATAAACTACAATCGTCACTCCCTATAATGACAATCAAAGCAGCTGTTACAAATTTATTACACGCATTAATGATGAAGAGTAACGGACGAAGCAATGGTAACAAATGGGCTGTGTACATCAGACCATCAATTTAGTAACACACTAGCCGTTGAACATGTTAGGGTTTATGCCCTAAAATCCAATTTATTGGCATGTTTAATTATATGAGACTATTTGTAAATGAACTAATAGAACATTATCATAGTCCTTGAGATGTATTATATGTGATTTATATAATTTAGTTACAGAATATATAAATAACAAGTTCCTTGTAAACTCAAAATATAGTTCGTAATCGGTGATGAAATTGGACGTTTCATCTACGAAGATTATAACACATCAACTAAGATGATTTGTCTTGATCATGGAAGTGGAGAGTTCTAGTTAATGTGTTGATGTGTCTTAAGTGTTAAGACATATTGAACTGGACCGCTGTGAGATTAATTATTCAATCAACAACTATCATCTGAATGATTAATCTCACGACTTCTAATAGACTCTAAATCCTGAGAAGATAGTGAACCCGATCATGAAATGTAGGTTACCTTGATATATCAGGAGTGAGATCTAATATTGATGGTCAAAACCTCAGTATATTAGGTAACCACATGTAGTGTTAAAGGAATACATATTCTCAAGATAGAATTCATAATCTTTTTTTATAGAGACACAAAATAACCTCTTGAAATAAGTTTAATGAGAACTAGTTATTCAGGGTGCCCACTTTAGTAAGGAGTTACTAAAGTTTATATTTATTGAAATCGGATTTCAATAAATATGAATAACTAAAAGATTAAACCAGGTACTCAAAGATAAAATAGTTGTTTACAAAGTGATAGTTCATTATAACTTTATTCACTATAAATATTTCATGGAGGGGTCAAATGATATCATTAGAGTCTTAGGATATAATTCATTAATAATGCCTAAAGTACAATTATATTTATATAGTGGTATTAAATATAATTAATGGTAACTTTGGACTTGTTAAGAGTTGACAGATAAGCCCAAGACCCATTGGAGCTAGAGTCTTATTAGTTCTCTTTGGTCCCATCTCAAGTCACATACTAAACCCCAATTAGGTAGGCCTAAAAGGTTAACCCAATTAGATAATCAGTTTTTATTTAATAAGAATTATTAAATAAAGTAATTACCAAGGTAGTTAGAATGTACGTATGATGAAAAGAAAAGAAAACAGTTTTTCTCTACAATAAGAAGAAGAAGAACTTTCTTTGAGAATCAACGTACATAAGGACTGATTGAGAGACTACTCTTTTCGGGCACCATATGGAATTGGGATGTTGATTAGAGATATTCTCAAGTCTTGGTTTTGAATTTCACTGCATCAATGAATGCTTTCTATTCTTTGTTCTAGAATTCAAGGTTACATGTTATCTCTCATGAATGAAGTAGATTCGTGTTTGTTACTTCCGATGTGTATTTTGTATGAGATGTAAAACCAGTTTTTCTAACAATTGGTATCAGAACGGTCTTCAATATTATGCTTGTATAACATGTGATTGGGTTTTAAAATTAAAGAAAATAGTTGTCTTGGTGTTTATATTTTCTGTAGTAAAGTTTCTGCATAATTGTGTCTTTGACTATGTGCCATGTTATATATATATATATAATGGTTCGTGCTATTCCATGAAGCCCATGATCATGTGTTTTGTTTATGGTGTTGTGTCATGCTTTTATATTCATGGAATCCGTATGTTATCAAGATTGAAGTGCTTTATATGTTATTCGGATTGATAAACTTGGATTGATTTTAAATAAGATTCAAGGCCTAACTTCATTCAGATTAATATATAGGATTCATGGCCTGATATATATATATATATACACACACACACACTTATATTGATTCTCTCATGTTAATGCTAGAATTAAAGTTTTTTGGTTACTAGTTAAAATCTTTTAATGAAATTTATTCCTAATGAGATTAGGATTATGTTTTTAAGGTTTCTAGCATTATTATGGCTCTTGATCTTGATATTGAAAACCCTAATGTTTGATCTGCAAATCTTCGTTGATAAAATCAAAAGGTGTTTTTGATGGAAGAACAATGAAGATGTCAAAAACGGTTACCAGAAAATTCTGAGAAAAATTCAATTTTGCGAGTTTGGATCGATCGAGAATTCCTTTCAATCGATCGAATGTTCTTTTCAATTGATCAAAGAGGAATCGAGAACCAATCGATTCAGACAGAAACTCTATGATGAAATTCTTCATTGTCTCGATCAATCTAGAATCCCTTTCGATCGATCGAATGTTCTTTTCGACTGATCGAATAGGAATCGAGAATTGATCGAATGAGACAGTGACTTTGTGATGTATTTCTTCATTTCTTCGATCGATCGAGGAAAATATTTGACCAATCAAAGGTACTGAATTTTGAACATCACTTGCTTTTTGATTAAGTGTTAAAACTTTGATAAAATGCAAAGTTGTGTGTGATGAGATTACACATGTTTCCATATAAAGTGACTAATTTTTATAGTTCTTAAAAGTTAAGGATATTTATTAATCATTATCTAACTAAAAAACCAAATGAGGTCAAAGATGTTAGTTAAATAGAACTCTTAGTCCTAATTTGTTTAGGACCTCTCTTTTAAGAAACATTGAGATTGGAATTGTTGTATGATTAAAAGTCCTTAATTTATTTTAATTAAAGTTTTCAATGAGATTAAAATTCTAATTAAAGTTATATAGTTTCTAATGAGATTAGAATACTTTATCTAGTAAATTAAGGATAGAGTTCTTTATAATTAATTTTTGATCCATTTGAGTTTAAGGAATCCTAAATAGTTTAGGACTTTCCATTTTAGTTAGTGACTCTAATGAGATTTGAGTCTTCAACAAGTGCAAGGTTATTAGTTGTGATAGGATCACAATTATTTAAAAAAAAACCAAAATAGCAAGTGGGAGTGCTGAAACAACCCTTTTGTTAAGTTTATTGTAATGTGAATAGATACATTGTCTTGGCCTTGAGCCTTGCATTCCATGCGGAGGGTATTTACTTCACGGATTACATGATTAAACTCCTTTGTGATTACGTGAATGTTCGTTACACTACTATGACGTGACTTAGTCAGATCACATTGAATTTAAACAACTAAACACTTTTGATGTGTAGGGTTAAAATTGTGATAAGATCACAATGATTTCAAGACAATCCATTTTTTAAAAAATTTCTAGTAGGAGAGAGATACAAAGGTTGGATCTCACAGCCTCCATTATCGGTTCATAGTAGTATGGGTAAGCACCTCGTCTTGGCGTATATGCCTCGCAATTCCAAAGAAGGGTGTTTACTTTATAGTACTACAAGATTGAACTTACCCATTTAAAGTAGTGTGAACAAGCACCTCGTCTTGGCATATATGTCTCGCGATCCCAAAGGAGAGTGTTTTGTTTCATGGTACTACAAGTTTAAACACTATAAAGGAAATGAAATGTGGCTACACATAATTCTAGATAATGGTGTACACTAGACTAATTGTAATGTTAACTTCCCAAATGAGCTATGTCATTATTACTTAAAGGCTAAAGCAAGAGTGGCAAATTATTTTTGTTTGGTAAGAGTTACCATGATAGTATTAATAATGAGAATAGTTTTCGTTTGATCATAGTGGTTGGTATTCACTCTATGTTGAGGAATATTAATTGTGAGATTAGGTTGTCGTTGTACCTAGTATAGTATGGTTTTTGGGTTCCATACTATATGGTTATGGATTCAAAATTATAATGTTCTTGTATTTATGTTCATAGTCCCAAAATAAAGTTGTCATAAATTTTTATTCTCTATTTACTAATTTAATTGAATCACATTAACTAAGAAATAATTTTGGACATGGTGCTTAAATGAGCTGAAATTCATAAATATGTTTCAATTCAGCATTGTCATAATTTCTTATATATGATGCATTTATGGAAGATAGCTTATGATGTGATCATAGTCTCCATTAAAATGCTAAAATGTTATATTGACTTTTATCTCAATTGTGCTACAGCATGAGATGCAAAAGTTAGTACTAGACTTAGACTTTATATTAAGTCTAAATGAGATGTTTAGTATGAATCATATTGAGTACTAAGAAAGGCTTAAGGAGTTCTAATTCTATATTATGAAAATGTTTTATTTTTTAAATGAATTGGAATTCTTAGATGTAGAGATTAAATGTTAATCTCATATAGATATGATCCACAGGTTCTAGTTAGAATCATTTGATCAATTCAGATTGTTTTAAAAATAAATTCTTTTTATATTATCTGAGTTGATAAGTGAGTTATATGCAACGAAAGACATCCTAAAAGTTAAGACTATGATCAATATGATTTAATTCAAATTCTTAGCCTGAACCGAAAGGTAAGGGTGGTAAGAAGAGAAATTATAATACCAAACAGTTAGACAAGCTAGTTGCCCTAGAAGTTGCCAAAAGGAAATTAGACACAAAAGTATGACCAAAAGGAAAGTGTTTCCATTTTAGTAAAACTAAGCATTGTCCATGATTATTTTCTAGATCAAAATTTATATGTTTTACTTTTTAAAGAAAAAGTTTCTATTATTTGGTATTGTATGTTTTAGCACTTATGTCTAGATCTTATTAATCTAAATGATATTCAAGATTGGTGAAAGATGGGCTTTTAGAACCATTGTTTTGTTATATTCCCAGTCTATGAATTCTATTTAGAGAATAATATGATATAGGGTTCTTTTTGTAAATGAATGAAATCTCAATGACTTCTTTAAGTCAGTGCACACATAAAGGAGGAATAAAGCTCTTTTAAAGGTAGATTGTTCTAGAAGAAATACGTCAGAATTTGTTGTAGGACAACTATAAAATTCATTTAGAAAAGAGATGGTTGTATTAGATACACCACAAGACTTTATTTTGTAGATAACTATTACACCGGTATAATATTGTAGTGGAAGGATTATCAATTACCAAATAAATTTATACTTTTGGGATAAACTTTTGAAGTCATTCTACAATGATATGAATTTGATCATCGGTCCTACGTAAAGGCAATAGATGATATGAATATGAATTACTGGTTGTGAATAGTGTTAGGTTCTAAATGTTTAGAACAATTGGCAAATAGTGAACACAAACTTGTCTAGATATAGATCTTAGAGTCTATAGGTTTTATTAGACAATGCTCAAAATTATTCAAGTCAAGATTCAAGAACATACAAGTTGCAGGAAGAAGACTTCATATTCTGTCTGGTTTGATCGATCGAAGAACATGCTCGATCAATCAAAAATCGTATCTGCAGAATTTCAAGTCGGCCCAAACAGCAGCTTAAGCCCATTAAGGATTACGGTTTCAGATTTACTTCTCCCACTATATAAAGGAAACCCTAAACCACGTTTTTGAGACTCTTGAGAGAGAGAAGAAAGTGCCTCTTTTGTATCTAGGGTTTTGTACCCAAACCTCTCTAAGTCTTTGTTGCTCATATTGCGGTTTGTGTGAATCTCTTGTGAGATCATTGAGGGGTTTTCCTTTACATAAACTTAGGGTTTTCAAGATAGAAATTATTTCAATATCTTGATGATCAACTCAATTGCTGCCATTAGAGCTTAAAGAATAACAAGTGTAGGTGCTTATAGCTGATTGGAGAATCCAAGAAAGAAAGAGTCCGTGGATTCGGAGCTTGCATGTGGTCGTGTCAGTAAGTTCTACTAGTGGGTAGCATTACGAAGTTAAGCGGAGAGTTTGTAAGTCCTTTTGTATGAACCTCGATTCTTTTGTATAGTGGATTCAGGTTTACCTTGAGGATAACTAGGTCAAATCTTCCCTAAGTTTTTACCGTGTGGTTTCCTGGGTGATCATATAATTGTGTCTTTTATATTTCTGCTGCTTTATATTTTGATATGATTATATGTTTGTGATAACCTAGAATTGCATAATTTGACTAAGTTAATCACTTAGCTAATTAACTAGGTTAATCTTGTTGGGTTAAGGGGTCTAAATTTATATCAAATAGAATTAGATTCTATTTAAATTCTAGAACTTGTAGAGGTACCTAATGGCATTAAGCCTATTATTTTCAAATAGGTCTACAAGAAAATAAGATTGATAGATTGGAAGATGTAAACCTTCAAAGTCAAGACTAATGGCGAAAAGATTTATTCAGAAAGAAATGGTTCGACTATGAAAAGACTTTTTTCACCAATAGTCAAGTTTGACTCTATTTAGATTCTCTTATTCATTATATTTCATTTGGATGAAATATGACAATGAATATCAAGAAATCTTTTTTTTTTTTTTTTGTAGCAATCTTAAGGAAGACGTCTATATGATGTAACCAGACTTGTTCATAGTAAAGAACCAATAGTGTTTAGTATGCAAGTTGCTTAAAGTCCATTTATGGACTAAAGCAAGCATTTAAATTATAAAATATTTTCTTTGATCAAGCAATCAAGTTGTTTGATTTTGATCATGTAAAAACTATATAGAATAATAAATTTCTTAATATATGTTGATGACATTCTAATAATTTAGAATGATGTAGAGTTATTGTCATCAATATAGTTTTTTTGTTATCTAGTTTAGTTTAATATAAAGTACTTGGGAAAGACTGATCACATTCTAAGAATTAAACTTTATTAAAATTCAGAAATTACGATGTTGGGTCTTTCTCAAACTGCTTAAATAGATTAGATTCTAGTCAAGTATAGCATGTAATACTTCAAGAAATGATTTTTTTTTTTTTTTTTTTTTTTAAGTTTGAAGTTCCTTTATAAAGGACTATAGTCCTAAGACATAAAAGGACGAGCATATTAAAACGGTTCCTTATACCATATCAATAGGAAGTGTTTATGCTATGCTATATACTAGGCTAAATATCTATTTTGTGGTGGGCATGATAAGCAATTATCAATTGAATCTAAGATCACTTAATTTAGTAGGAGTAAAGCATATACTCAAATATCTTAGGAGAATGTGGGATTATTTGCTTGTCCACCAAAGTGAAGATTTGATGGTTACTTGTTGTACAAATACTAACTTGTAGTTTAATTGTGATTCATGAAGTTGGACTTCAAGATGTGTGTTCATCTTAGGTGGTGAAGATACACATTGAGCGTAAGTATTATGTCATTAGAGAGATATAAGTATGTGAGATGTAGTAGTAGAAAAGATAATTTATGTAATAAATCTAGCTGAAACTTTTTTCCAAACCTTGTCTTAAAGTGACTATGAATTACTCTAGAGGGAAATTAAGTGTCGGATATATGGTAAATTGTCTTTGAGAGCAAGTGGGAGATTGTTGAGATTTATGCCCTAAAATCTAATTTATTGGCATGTCAAAAATAATTAAATTGTTTAATTATATGAGACTATTTATAAATGAACTAATGAGACATTATCATAGACCTTGAAATGTATTGTATGTAATTTATATAATTTAGTTACAGAAGATATTAATCACAAGTTCCTTGTAAACTCAAAATATAGTTCGTAGTCAGTGATGAGATTGGACATTTCATCTACAAAGACTATAACACATCAACTAAGATGGTTTGTCTTGATCATGGAAGTGGAGACTTTTAGTTGATGTATTGATGTGTCTTAAGTGTTAAAATATATTGAACTGGACTGTTGTGAGATTAATTATTCAATCAACAACTGTCACCTGAATGATTAATCTCACGACTTTTAATTTCATAAACTCTCAATCCTGAGAGGATAGTAAATCCGATCATGAAATGTAGGTTACTTTAATATATCAGGAGTGAGATCTAATATTGACGATCAAAATTTCAGTATGTTGGGTAACCACACGTAGTGTTAAGGGAACAGATATTCTCAAGATGGAGTCCATAATTTCTTTTTATAGAGACACGAAATATCTCTTTAAGATAAGTTTAATGGAAATTGGTTATTCAGAGCATCTACTTTAGTAACGAGTTACTAAAGTTTATATTTATTGAAATCGGATTTCAATGGATATGAATAACTAAAAGATTAAATCGGGTACTCACGAATAAAAGAGTTGTTTAGAATGCGACAGTTCATTATGACTTCGTTCACTATGGATATTTCATGGAAGGGTCAAATAATATCATTACATTCTTGGGATATAATTTATTAATAAGACCTAGAGTACAATTATATTTATATAGTAATATAAAATATAATTAATGGTAACTTTGGACTTTTTAAGAGTTGACAAATAAGCCCAAGGCCCATTGGAGCTAAAGTCTTATTAGTTCCCTTTGGTCCCATCTCAAGTCACAAACTAAAGCCCAATTGGGCAGGCCTAAAAGACTAACCCAATTAGATGATAAGTTTCTATTTAATAAGAGTTATTAAATAAAGTAACTACCAAGGTAGTTAGAATGTACGTATGATGAAAAGAAAAGAAAAGAAAACAGTTTTTCTCTACAATGAGAAAAAGAAGAATTTTCTTTAAGAATCAACTTACATAAAGACTGATTGAGAGACCACTCTTCTCAGGCACCATGTGGAATTGGGATGTTGATTAGAGGTTTTCTCAAGTCTTGGTTTTGAATTTTACTACATCAAGGTATGCTTTCTATTCTTTGCTCTAGAGTTCAAGGTTACATGTTATTTCTTATGAATGAAGTAGATCTGTGTTTGTTGGTTTCGTTGTGTGTTTTGTATGAGATGCAAAACCAATTTTTCCAACAAAACATAAATACAGGAACTCATTGTTCATTAAGGTGATGAACAACTATAAAAAAAAAAAAGGAACAACAAAATCAAAAGGTACACATAAAAATTCATCCAAAAACCATTCCAAGTCAATTCCCCTCTAAACATCTTTTTATCTTTCTAACTTAAGCATTGAAGTGTTTTTGGAAAACACCATGCTGGTGTATCCCATTTCTTTTCAAGCTTTATTGTAGGTTTACATTGAAAACGTGACCAACCTAACTTTGGCCATCTACTGAGACAAGGAGTTCAACTGCTGATTTTGTGGCATCATCATCTGCCATTAAGGACCGATGTTTCTCCCAACTTGCTTGTGGTCATCTGATTAAAGACATCCTGTCTTCAACTAGTTTTTTTCAGAACTATTTTTTCCCTCATATACTTTGGCAAGGCAACACTTTGGCAAATGTTTTAACCAAGAGAGCGAGGTTTTCTTTTCTAGTTTTAGTTTGGATAGAGTCTTTTCCTCTTAACATTTATAAGGTGTTTGTTTATGATTTTTTAGCCATTAAATAAAATTGGTCGCTCAGGCTTATTTCTCAACCAAAAAAAAAAAAAAAAAGGTGGAAAGCCAAAAAGGTCTTCCATATAGAAGAATGATCTTATCTAAAAGGTTGTTCAAACAAGAATACCATCTTCCACCACCAACTGTCCAACAATAAATGAAAAACGTAACTAATGAGGACATTTAATGATGTAATAGATGACAGTTACTCGATAACTACATGCCCATTAAGTCAATAAATGATAAGTATCATCCAAAGCCAGCATTCAATGCCATTATTTATGGAAGAATAACGGCCAATTGTCTACAGTTACTCCAAGCATCAGATGAATAGCCGTTGCACATTAAACAAGCAAGACATTATGTCAATCATATAAATGCGAGACATTAATTGACACATAACTAATAGTTGAAAGTACAACTATAAGAGATAACACATCTCCCCAGATAAGAGGTACATGATACATGAGACATATAAACTATTTTTTAACTCTTAAAGTTATCATATTAGCTCTTTGGGGTCTTGAATTAAGCATTGGAGACCGTTAGGCCGGTGACACACCGGCACCCTCTCTAATCAGCCTTCTTTTTCTTGTAGGCATGTTGGACCTTCCATGGCCATTCCTTTGAAAAGATTTTCCATCGACATCTCTAAATGAAATACCCAACTGAAGGTGAATTTTCACTCTAACAATATGTGTAAAGGAGTATATAACGCTTCGTTGGTTTTGAAGTAAAATATTTTAAGGTGTTTTGTATGACAAGTAGAATTTTTCAAGAAAATCACTAAAAGGTGACCAAACCGCTAGAATCAACAATCAAAATGATGGCTCTAAGGACCAGACTGCTGGCAACTACCGTCTAAACGGTGTCTTCAATTACCAGACTACCAGGACTAGTGACTAATTCTGCCTTCAGCCACCAGAATGGCAACTTTGGTTATCGGACTTCCAGCATCGATTACCAAAATGGTGTCTTTGGTGATTGGTTTGCCAACATCGGTTATCAGAATGACAACTTTGGTGATCGAACCCCCCAATATCAATCACTTGAGCAATGGCCCTAGTCGACAATCCACTGGCACTGGTTATCGAAACGATGGCTCTCGCCCATTGGACCAATGACATAGCTACTAGATGTGATGAGGGAAGCCATTGTGCATTTTTTTAAAACGTTTTACAACTTTTTACAAAGGAATTTATGATCAATGAAAAATATTTTACAAGTTTGGGCACATTTTACTTGCAAAAAAAAAAACACTTGAAAATAGAAAAACATTTTTCGAAAAATATTTTACTTCAAAACAAATGGAGTGTAAGTAATTAATAATAATTCTTCTAAAAAAAATTAATTAATAATAATGAGAGATGGGGGAAGAAAGTAGGAGCAAAAAATATTTCAAACAATATTAAATAATGTTTGTGCTTTGAAAGCAAATTTTTTATTTTTGAAAAAATTGAATAGTATTTAACAATTTAACATTAACTCTAACCTCAAGGGCTATTTATTTTTACGATTTGTTTAATGATTAGTGAATTTATAAAATGCAATTTAGATTTGATTTTTAGAAAAATGTAATATTATATATATAATAGTCAGTTTAAATCCTAATAAAATTTCTTTTCTTTATCGTTTTTGTAACTATTCTATATTTGCCCATTTAATTTTGAAAGATAGATATCCAAAAACTAGTGAAATAGTATTATTTTAATATTGTAGTTAATTGAGCTAATGAATTCTCTTGACTTGAATAATAGTGTGTTAAAATTCTGCAGAAGGGATGCACGAATCAGAATGATTTGCTGCATTTATTGGAGTACCTACTAGACCGATTGTCT
The DNA here is from genome assembly GCA_032727855.1 of Quercus ilex subsp. ballota. Taxonomy (NCBI): domain Eukaryota; kingdom Viridiplantae; phylum Streptophyta; class Magnoliopsida; order Fagales; family Fagaceae; genus Quercus; species Quercus ilex. Next base: position 51,721,106 of record CM064908.1, read on the forward strand.
TTGGAGGAAGTGGAAGTCTTCTTGATTCAAGCTTGGCTCATTTGGAGGAGGTGCAACAGTGTTCTTCACGGTGGCAGATTTATTGATCCAGGGACTCTTAATCAGAGGGCAGTAGAATATTTAGAGGAGTACAAACATGCTCAATAGCAACTTGATGCAGAACCGGTTATGCAGAACAGTAGGACAGATTGGGAACCACCTCCAAAATCGGCTTTTAAGCTGAATTTTGATGCAGCAATTTTTTCTAGGGTGAACAGAACCTACGTTGGGGCTATAATCTATAACTACAAAGGAGAAGTCATGGCACCCATGTCTGCAAGAGGGTCAGCAGTACATAGTAGTGAGGAAGGTGAGCTGTTAGCATGTAGAAAGGTCGTTGAATTTACTATTGACGCAGGTTTTTCCAGGTTGGTTATTGAGGGAGACAATGTTAATGTAATAAAAACTATTTCATCGCAAGAAGCCAACATATCTCTGCTGGGGAATGTCGTGGAAGATATTAAACATCTCACATAAGGCATAGTAGCAATAAGGTGGCTCATGTGTTAGTGCAACATGCTAGAACTATAATTAAGGATTTGTATTGGATAAAGGATTACCTTCCTCCCATCATTCCCGTCATTGAACAATTGTATCAAGATGCTTGCCTTTTATAAATGAATGAATGTAGTTTTCCTTTCCAAAAAAATAAATAAATAATAATAATAATAATAATAATAGTAGTAGTGTGTTTTTCAATCTTTTGAAAATGAGATTAATTTTTTTTTAAAAGGCTGTATAAATGTTTTATATAAAAATTATGCTTAAAAAATGCGCGACTTAAAAACGGCTTATGATCAAAAGGGTGGGGGAATAACAAACTAATGACCAGCTGATTGGTTGAAATGTGATTGAAGTAGTAGTTATTTATTAGGTAAACCCCACGTGAAGCCCACTAATGTGAGTGAACAAAGGAGAGAGAGAAGGATTAGTTTTTTTAAGACTTTTAATTAATTAATAATTAAGCCCAATTGTAATGGCTGGCTGACTCTGAAAATTGAAAATGGTAGGTAGGGACATACCAAAGGGAACAATGGATGACAGCTGAGAGGAATTTTTGACAGCTGAGGACATTTTTGCGTAGGCAGTTATTGAGTGGAGCGAGGCCTTCCCATTCCCAAGACGCGGCATCCATGTAACAGATTTCCATTAATAAGCCATAAATATCTTTTTTTTTTCTTTTCTCTTCTTGGAAAATGAATGATTATTAAAATCTTCCTTTTCTGATTTGCAATTACAAGACTACCCATAATTATTATTATTATTATTATGACGTAGGGAGGGGTCATTCATTGCTCATAAGGTAATTGGCAAAATGAAAAAAAAAAGTGAGTGAGCAGTTGAGGTGACCACTTCTTCCTTTAATATGTTATCTTAAACAAACTCATTTTTAAAGAGATAAAAAAATAAACTTTACCAAACAAGTTAGGGTCCTTAGGGACCCATCATCCATGCCATATTGCCATTCCAATATTAATTAGCAAATTAAAATTTAGGATTGCTCCAAATATTTTGGATTTTATTAAGATACTACCAAATCCTATGCATCTTTTTTTTTTTTTTTTTTTCAATTCAAATTTAATATTCCATCTTGATGGTAAACCAATAATTGGACATCTTCAATTCGTCCATAATGTTGTTCGAGTCCAAGAAGGTTATCCCAATATAAGGAAGTCGTCCAGCATAAGAAGGTCGTCCGAGTGTAAGAAGGTCGTCCATCATGAAAGTACCTGGATGACCTCTCAACACTTAGAATTTTCAAAATGGATTTATGGTCAAAAGCTTATAATTCAGACCACGTTCTACTAATTTGAAGTATGAGAAAAACCCTTGTTCATCACTATAACTTCCCACTAAGTTCTTAATTTCTAATGGCAGTTGTAGAAGATAAGATTGAATCTTCTAACTTTTATAACAGTTGTGGAAGTTAAGTCTGAACCTTCTAACTTCCATACACGTCGAGGAAGTTACTAAACAAGTAACCACTCCAAAACTTACTGTAGAAGGACTCACCTTGGTCACCTTTGATCTTGCGTTTTTCTTTTCAGGCCTTCCAAGAAACTACTAGCCCATTGAAGTCCAAAGTATTCAGCCTACTGATTTTCTGTGTATCATCACATCCCATTCCACATATTCTTAACTTTGACATTTTATTTGAATTTAAGTCACTAAATCCTTTTTCCCTCAAATAATTTACTGGAGGTAGAAAAATAAAGGAAAAAATTTAGCTACAAAATTTGCTGTGACCTTAAGTTACAATCTTACTCAATATCTTTTTATTGGAGATGAATTTTGGTAAATCCACCATTAGATTACATCTTCTTCTTATATCCTCTACGATTACAAATTTTTTTGAAAATTAAAGATTAATAACTATGCTATCAATAAATTATTTAAATTGCAAGTTTTTGTAGTTTACAATTATGCATAAAATATAACTTATAGATCATATAGTAAAGAATATCTGATTAATACAAATTTGACATGTGCATTGAAAGCATAAAAAACATGCAATTTAACCAAAGGAGGCAACGTCATGAATGATGTGTAGAAGGACAAGCTTAGAGTCAAGAAGTTAAAGAAGGAGAAAATGTTGAGCGCGAGAATCACTCAAGGGGTACCGCTTCACGTAGGGTGCCGCACTTGGAAAATGAGATGGATCAAATAAGGAGAGCCATAGAAGAGATGAGGGAGAATATGAGAAGGATGAATCACGTAGATGATTTAGTTCATCAAACTGATTCCCCTTTCATAGCTTCCATTAATAGTCATTCTCTTCCTTCCAAGTTTAAGATGCCTTCGTCGGATTTGTACAATGGAATACGCGACCCATGTGATCACATTGCAACCTTTAAGACCACAATGCACCTTCAAAAGTTCTAGATGAGATAATGTGTAAGGCCTTCCCAACTACTCTTAAAGGACCGGCATGAGTGTGGTTTAGCAAGATACCTCCAAACACCGTTGGTTCTTTTGAAGAGTTGAGCAAGTTATTCGTCAATAACTTCATTGGAGGTCAAAGGCATAAGCGTTCCTCGTCTAACCTGCTGACTATAGAACAAGGAGATAATGAAAGTTTGCGGTCCTTCATCACTCGCTTCAACAAGGAGGCCTTGACAGTAGACGATATGGACGATAAGCTACTATTAGCATCCTTCCATAATGGAGTTAGTTCAAATCATTCATCCACAAGCTTTATGATCAAGAACCACAGACCATGGCTGAACTCGTCCATTCAGCCCAAAGCTTCATGAATGTAGAAGATGTGATTATTGTTAGGAAAAGTTGAGGAATTGTCTTAGACGAAATCATAAGGACGAGAAACTGAAAGAAAAGATAGAAGAGTCATCACGGCCCCCACTTGGAGAAATAAGAGTCATTATAGGAGGAACTTCAACAATGCAATCTTCCAAGTTAAGGAAGGCTTACCTGAAGGTGGCGCAGAATGTCCAGCTATCTGGACGACCTCCAAGGACAAGGGGGGCAGACGAGCAAGCCATTACCTTCACAAACAAAGATGCTGTAAGGATTCATCATCCACATGACAATGCAATCGTCATCACTTTACTCATTGCAGACTATACAACTAGAAGTTTGTTGATAGATAATGGGAGTTTAGCAGATATCTTATATTATCCCGCCTTCCAGTAGATGAGACTTGGACAAGACCAACTTCTTCCAGTGAATTTGCCCTTAGTAGGATTTGAAGGAATGAAGGTACAACCAGTCAGCATTATTACTCTACCCGTCGTGGTCGGGGCGTATCCACAACAGATAGCTAAAGAAGTGAATTTCCTCGTCGTAAATTGTTCATCTTCCTACAATGTCATCATTGGTCGACCAACTTTAAACAATTGGAAGGCAGTAACATCTACCTACCACCTATCTGTCAAGTTTCCAACAAATTATGGAATAGGACAAGTGCAAGGAGATCAATTAGCTGCGAGAGAATGTTACTTAGCCATGTTGGCTATGGACGAGCATGTGCAGACGATGAATATAGAGGAGAAAAGGATTGTTGCAGAGCCCACTGAAGTACTATAAGACATTCCTCTAGACGAGAGTAACCTCAAGAAGTTTACCAGAGTATGGGGAAAAAGACGAAGCAAGACCTCGTCCAATTCTTAAGGAAGAGCATTGATGTTTTCGCGTGGAGTCATGAAGACATGCCAGGGATTGACCCAAGTGTCATTACTCATCGTTTGAATGTGTATCCATCTTCCAAGCTTGTTCGTCAGAAGAAGAGGGTCTTTACTCCTGAACGAAATAATGCTATCAAGGAAGAGGTCTAGAAGTTAACCACAGAAGAATTTTTTCGGGAAGTCTATTACCCGGATTGGTTAACTAATGTAGTGATGATCAAGAAGCCTAATGGCAAGTGGAGGATGTGTGTAGACTTCATTGATTTGAACAAGGCTTGCCCCAAGGATAGTTATCCCTTGCCACGCATTGATCAGTTGGTAGACTCAACAGCAGGTCATCAATTGCTAAGTTTCATGGATGCCTTCTCAGGTTATAACTAGATAAAGCTGGACGAGGCAAATCAAGAGAAGACATCCTTCATTACTAGTTAAGGTTTATTTTGTTACAAAGTGATACCCTTTGGTTTAAAGAATGAGGGGGTAACTTATCAGAGGTTGGTCAATCATATGTTTCGTCCACAGATAGGATGGAATGTAGAGGTTTACATGGATGACATGTTGGAGAAGAGCTTGGATGAGAAGAAACATTTGGATGACCTATAGGAGACCTTTGACACACTTAGACGATACAACATGAAGCTAAATCCAAGCAAATGTGCCTTCGGGGGTTCGTCAGGGAAGTTCTTAGGATTTATGGTTTCACAGAGGGGAATTGAAGTTAATATTGATAAGATCCAAGCAATATTGAACATGGAACCACCAAGAAATGTCAAGGAAGTCCAGTTTCTCACTGGATGAGTTGTAGCCCTAAACAGGTTTGTTTCGAAAGCTACTGATAAATGTTTGTCATTTTTCAAGGTTCTCAAAAAAGCGTTCGAATGGACGGACGAGTGTCAAAAAGCCTTCCAAGATCTTAAGATCTATCTTACCACGGCTCCCCTACTAAGTCCATCTATACCAGGTGAGGAGTTGTATTTATACTTAGCAGTATCTCCACATGCAGTAAGTTTGGCATTAATCAGGGAAGAAGGGAAAGTGCAGAAGCTTGTTTATTATACAAGCCGGGCACTAAAGGGGGTAGAAGGACGATATCCTTTGATGGAAAAGTTGGCCTTTACACTAATAATAGCTTTTAGGAAGCTAAGGAATTACTTCTAGGCTCATGTCATTAATGTCTTGATGGATCATCCATTCAAGAAGGCAATGAACAAGTTGGAAGCTACAGGACGACTAATCCAATGGACTATAGAGCTTAGTGAGTTTGATATCAGGTATCAATCTAAGAGTGCAATAAAGGCTCAAGCTTTAGCAAATTTCATTGCATAATTCACTCCAAATCATAGTGATTTAGACGAGAGAAATGAAGCTAAGACATGGGTCGTTCATGTAAATGGGTTATCCACACTACATGCAGGAAGAATAGGAGTTATACTGGAATCCCTAGAAGAAGACAAGTTGAAATATGCAGCTCATCTACTGTACCAAACAACCAATAATGAAGTTGAGTATGAAGCTCTCCTTAAAGGGTTGGAATTGGCTAAGTCCTTGGGGGCAGAGTCAATGGTCGTCCAAGGAGACTCTTAGTCATAGGGCAAGTGAATGGAACATGTGAAGCGAAGGAAGAACGGATGAAGAAGTATTTCAATAGGGTGAAATGCCTTGTTAAGAAATTTAAAGAAGCCAATTTTCTTCAAGTCCCAAGGGAGGAAAACATGAAATCTTCCAGTTTTCTTCTAGAAGCTTTCCATCTTTTAGGTAAGCTACTATTGAGGTCATTTTCTTCACCTTCTATCTACTGCACCTCTAGAAGATCTATACTAGGCATGTATTGAACTTCATCAAACTCGTCCACTGACTCTTTTGTTGATGCTGCCAAAAAGCTAAGGATCAGATCAGCTAAGTATGTCCTTATAGACGAGGCGCTATACAAAAGAGGCTTCTCTCTGCCGTACCTAAGGGTGTTTAGCTCAAGACGAAGAAAACTACATATTGAAAGAAGTTCATGAAAGAGCATACGGAAACCATTCAGGAGCAAGAACACTCATCCACAAGGTCATCTATGCAGGTTACTACTAGCCGACCATTCAAGCAGATGCTAAAGCTTATATAAAAGTGTGTGATCAGTATCAATGCTTCAGCAACGTCCCTAGACAACCATCGGAGTACTCACCCCAATGATGGCCCCATGGCCTATTGCGTAGTGAGGGTTGGATATTTTGGGTCCCTTTCAATAGGAACTAGGCCGATGAAGTTTTTGGTAGTGGGGATCGATTACTTCACTAAGTGGGTGGAAGTTGAACCCTTAGGAAAGATCACATATCAGAATGTCAAGAATTTCGTCTAGAAGAGCATCGTATGCCGATTTGGGGTTCCTAGGGTACTGGTGTCAGATAATGGAAGGCAGTTTGATAACACACCCTTCAGAGATTTCTGTGAACAACTGGGGACAAAGAATCATTATTCCTCACCCTCCCACCTGCAAGCAAGTGGACAAGCTGAAGTAGCAAACCAATCCTTGTTGAAGATTATCAAAACTCAGCTTGAAGGGGCAAAGGGAGTATGGCCAAATGAGCTACCAGGTGTTCTATGGGCTTACAGGACGACTGTGAGGACCCCCACAGGGGAAACTTCTTTCAAATTAGCCTATGTAGATGAAGTAATCATAACTGCAGAAGTGCACATGGCTAATCACAGGGTGATGAGGTATCAGGACGAGGAGAATGAAGAACAACTTCGTCTTAACCTCGATCTAATAGACAAGGTAAGGATGGATGTAGAGCAGAGGACAGCAAGGTATAAAAAGCTCATGGCTAGACAATATGATGCAATGGTGAAACCCAGGTGCTTCAATATTGGGGACCTTGTCCTAAAAAGGGTCTCCTTGGCAACCAGAAACCCAACACAAGGAAAATTGGGGCCTAATTGGGAAGGACCCTACAGGGTTATCAATTGTAAAAGGCAAGGATCATACTATTTGGAAGCCCTAGATGGATGAAGATTAGAGCACTCTTGGAATGTTAAGCATCTTAGAAGATACTATTAGTAAAGAGTTAGCCTAGATGAGCATCATTCAGGATGAGCATTATCCTAGGCGAGCATCATCATAGACAAAGTTGAAGTTATGTGTTACTTTCCTCATATTTGTTTGTGTTTATAGTACTACATGTTTTTAGTATTTTAATTCCCTAAAAGTGCATTAATTTCCAACTTATGCACTGTCCATGGACGAATTTGTGATGGACGAAGTCATGAACTTAGTCTGTTTGTACATAAGTATTTTCAATTCCTTTAGGGCACTAGCTTCTAAGCATGTGCCATGCTTGTGGACGATGTTTGTGTCATGTATGTACAGTTTGGATCTCCAATGTATATAATGTTGTGTGAATTTCTAATTTTCATTTTGTTCTCATTCAAATTAATCCACAAGAAGGCTAAAGGCCCAAGACGAGTAAAATCTTTGGACGCAGGGATGTAACGTCTATAAGCTCTCCTTAAATAAGGATAAAGCAAAGAAAAATAAACCTAAGGTATATTCGTCTAATCATTGGATGAGATAAAACGTGCACGCAAGAATATTCAAAATCCATGGATGAATATAAAGAACTAAACAATCCAATCTTTGGATGAGTGGATGTTGGAAACGTTTTGCCCAAAGATGAATAAAAATCATCCATCCTATGGACGAAGAATAGAGCAAGCTATAAGTCAAATTTATGGACGAATAAAGCCGGCAAGGGAAATACTATTCATAGATGAGTTATACTTATGAAATTTAAAGAATGGCAAAAGTGTTGAACATGAGAAAATTATTCTAACATAGACGAGCTAAACACCTTCATGAGTGGACGGACCACACTTAAAGCCATAAGATATAATATGGATGATGTAAATAAAGGAAATTCGTTCATGTACAAAAATTACATGTTCAACAGTAAATAAAGAATGAAGATGAAAATAGACATTCATTTATTTTAAAGAAGGGTAGACGACCACCATCCAAAAACCCTTGAACTATTCAAAGCCAATGAAGGCTATTGTATCTATTGCACGTCCACAAACTTGGACGAAAAGATTGTTCTTGAATAAGTTTTAAAAATAAAGCCCAAAATAATGGGCATTTCCAACAAACTAAAATAAGTAAATTTTTTTAGAAAAGAAATAAATTTATTGGGATAAACCACTAGGGGCATTACCCCTAGACTTTGGGTCGTCCTTGCTACTAACAGTGGCATCCTGGGTAGGTTCCATTGAAGCGTCATCCACAACGTTGACGTTCTTGGAGCTCGTCTTTGTTGGAAAATATGGTTTTGTATCTTATACAAAACGCACAGCGGAAGCAACAAACACGGATCTACTTCAATCACTGCAAGATAACATGTAACCATGAATTCTAGAATAAAGAACAGAATGCGTACCTTGATGCAGTGAATTTCAAAACCTTGACTTGAGAATACCTTTAATCTTCGTCTCAATTGCACATGGTGCCCAAGATATGTGGTATCTCAATCAGTCTTTTGAACATAGACTCTCAAAGAAAAATCCTTCTTCTTCTCCTTGTAGAGAAAAACTGATTTCTTTTCTTTTTCATCATACGTACGTTACTACCTTAGTAGTTTCTTTATTTAATAACTCTTATCAAAATAAAGACTGATTATCTAATTGGGTTAGCCTTTTGGGCCTACCCAATTGGGTTTTAGTTTGTGACTTGAGATGAGACCAAAGGAAATAAATAAGACTCTAACTCCAATGGGCATTAGGCTTTTTTGTCAACTCTTGACAAGTCTAAAGTTACCATTAATTATATTCAATACCACTATAATAATATAATTGCACTCTAGGCCTTATTAATAAATTATATCCCAAGACTTTATAATACATGCAACCCCTTCATTAAAATATTCGTAGTAATACAAAGTCATGAATGTAGACTGCCACTTTGAAGATTACTACATCTTAATCCTTGAGTACCCGGTTTAATCCTTTATGTTATTCATCATATATTTATGAAATTCAATTTCATAAATATATACTTTAGTAATTTCTTACTAAAGTGGTTGGACCCAACACTCTAAATAACTAAATCCATTAAATTTATCTAAAGGAAATATTTTATATCTCCGTTAAGAGATTATGAATTCCATCTTGAAAATATATGTTCCATCAACACTAAATGCGGCTGCCCAACATACTGAGGTTTTAATCATAACTTATAGATCTCATTCCTGATATATCAAAGCAACCTACATCTCATGATCAGGTCCATTATTCTCTCAGGATTTAGAGTTGATGTAAATAGAAGTCGTGAGATTTATTATTCATTTGATAGTTGTTAGGAGAATAATAAATCTCACAGTAGTTCAGTTCAATATGTCTTAACTCTAAAAACATATCAACATGTCAATTAGAAGTCTCCACTTCCATGATCAAGACAAATCATCTTAGTTGATATGTTATAGTCTTCGCAGATGAAATGCCCAATTTCATCACCGACTACGAATTAAAATTATGAGTTTACAAAAAACTTGTGATTTATATCTTTTGTGACTTTTCACATAAATCACATACTATACATCTCATAGACTAAGATAATATCCTATTAGTTCATTTATAGATAGTCTCATATAATTAATCTATTTTTATGAGATTAAAAATTGCTTTATAGCTACCATCCCCCCTTTACTATTCATAGCTACCATTTTTACCTTTCAACTGTTTTTGGCTCCTTATGGGTGTCATTCCAAGACTGCCCACTAGCTTGCCAGCTGCTCAGTCACTACCATTGCTCAGAATGTGTTGGTTACACCACTCCTCATTCCCAGACAAAATTGTTTGTCTTGTTTCTTCCCTCTCTCTATTTTTCACTACCCTCATCTAAATAAGAATTAAGTCTCTCCATCACCTACCTCTATGGCATGCATCAAAGGGTCCCAGTCCTCACTTACTTCTTTTGAGTGAAATGTCATCTCAGCAGGACATTTCTCCCCAAAGAAGTTTGAGCAGAAACCTCAAAATAGACCCCTTCTTTCTCCCTACTGCCAGACCACACCCTCTAAAACCCTTGACCCGTGACCTACCTTCCATGTATTGGCTGGGTACAAGTAGGAGGTTCCCTAGCCCTTTTTGCATGCTCCACTCTGCCTGAATTTGTTTCTTTCTAGCCTTCACACTATTTTTGCTGCCTCTATGTTTGTTTGATTCTGCTATATGTACTGGTTGGTGTTTATCATTTGTGGTATGAAGGATGTGTGGGTTTTTGAGTTTATGTTCCCTACCTTTTATCCTTTCTTGGACTAGGCGTTGCTTAGGCAAAGGCCCTCATCTTTCTGCTGAGCCTATGTTTTCCTCTCTTGCATCCATGGGCCTCTTGGCTATTGATCCTATCATATCATTTTATCGTGCCTACTATAACTTTACCTTCCCTTTTACTTCGTGTTACCCTGTGAACTTGTGGGTTAATGTTTTTACTGTGCCAGCTCACTTCTTCATCAATCTTTTGCTTAAGGCTTCCTTGGTCAACTTTTCACATCTTTACCTCTTTTGGGCTTTATTAGCCAACATTCCTGCCATGCTAGCCTATTTCACTTCTTTAGTCATTGGGCTTCCTCGACCCATTTACTTCTTTTTTACCTTTTTTACTCCCATGAGCTTTTTACTAGATTCTTTGGACTTCCTCGGCCCAATTACCACATCTTTACCTCTTATTACTTTTCAGGCTTATTGGCCTTTAAGCCAACCCAATGAGTTTACTAATTCATTTCTCGGACTTCCCCGACCCATTTACTTCCTCTTTACCTCTTATTATTCTCATGGGCTTACTACTTTATTCCTTAGGCTTCCTCAGCCCATTTACACCTTCTTTACCTTTTTATTCTTGTGGGTCTTCCAACCATCAATCCTGCCAGTTCAGCCTGCTGGGCTTGTTTCCTTATTCCTTTACTATTTTTCCTTTCTCACCTTCATATTGTTGGGTATCTTCTGCAGTTGGGCCCTTTGTCAAAAGTAAGCATCAACAATCTAAATAAAAGAATCTTTTAACTGGGATGTGAGCTTAATAAAGATGTGACTTCTTTACTTCTTGTTTCATGTATTTCTCTTTTATCAATAAAATTTCTATTTTTTATCTAAAAAAAAAAATGTTTATTTGTTTACTTTTATTATTTTTCAATGCAGTGAGATCCGTTAAATTCCTCTAAATACAAATAATTCACCAATAACAACACCTCCACCCTCTTTACCAGCTTAGAGAGTGATATCTACCTCAACTAAAGCATGCGACCAAAATCAATCCTTTTTATTAGTAGATGTATTCACTTATCTATTAAAGAAGAATTAATGAATTTCACTACAATTAATCAAAACAAATAAACAAATATTAGTATTTTTTTTAACTAACTTATGCGTAACTCCAAAAAAATAAAAACAATAATCAATTACAATTTTTATTTTATTAAAAAAAAAATCATATCTTGACAAGTATCTTGAACCAATACACACTTAAAATAATAAAAGTAAAATACAAATCTAATACTATATATAAAAGCATAAGCCTTTAGGGAGGTGCTGCCACGTTAGGAAAAAAGGCCCATTAAAATGCTGACACGTATATAACTTTAAGTTAAAAGAGCCACACGTTGCATCGTTTCAATAATCTTAAAATTTTAACTTTTACCTCTACATCACCGTTTGAAAGCATCTCACTATAAATAAAAAAAATAAAAAAAAAGACACAAAACCAAACGTTAGACAAAAAAAGCAACTGCTATTTCCATTCGTTAAACACAAACGGCCAAAAGAAAAACCCTTCCTTGCCAATCTGCTTTACAGTTTGCCCTATGTTCTGTTTCTTCTCTGCAACAGAGTGCAAACTTGCCCACTTAGATTTCTACCATCAAGTCAGTTTAGAGTCACAAGAGAATGATCGTTACATTGTTTGAAGATTCTTTTAATAATCGTTTGGAATCAGCTGATACAGAAGGAGAGAGGACGATAGAGAGACGATAAGTCTGAATAACCAATTCTGTCATCACCGTTAGGGCCTCTGCCCATAAGTTCTGTTTTTAATTTTACAAATTGGGGTTTTTTTTTGGAAAATCATTTGGGCGTTATTTATGATTCGGGTATTTTGGTTTGATCAGTTATGATTTAGGTTTTTCGGTTAGGAGTAGTTTTGTTTAATTTATGTAGGTAGATGGGTTAGATTTGGACCATTTGGTTTTGATTAAGAGATTTTGGTTAGAAAAAAAGTCTTTTACCAGGAACTCTCGATATCAGACCATCCTTTCTTGGTAATTTTCAATTAATCTCTTACCCTATTGTCTTCAATTAGGTTTGCTATCAATTTAGGGATTTGAAATTAGGGAAACAACCTAGAAGATTAAATTCTAAATGAATTGTTATTAGGAATTTTTAGTTTTTGGGTTTTGTATCAAATTCTAAATGAATTGTTATTAGAAATTTTCAGTTTCTGGGTTTTGTTCCTTTGCTTTCATGAATTTCAATTTCATATTTTGTTTTATTTTGTGACTTGCTATCTGGGTCATTAAAGAAGAAGCAGGGTTATTATATAAGAAGAGAAAGGTAGTGGAGCATACACAGGTCAAGAAGGGAGAAGGTTTTTATGGTGATTGACTTTTTAAATTGGCTTTTCAATTGGTATAACGTGGGTTGATCTTTTGTTTTTTACAAATTAATTTTTTCCCTTCTGTTTTTCAATTCCCCTCAAACTATTGGAAGATTGCCCCTTAATTCTGATTTTGGTTTGGGTTTTGGTTTTAGTTAAGTGGAACCATGAAGGCAAGTGGATATAGAAGATGTCCATGAGACCAAACGTAAGAAAGAGTTTGAGACACAAGCAGCATGGCAATTGTTTGAGATTTGTTGCCCATCCAAAGAGATTCACTGTAAGTCATTATTTTAGGTATAGTCTAAAATTTCAATCCACTCTCTATTGGTTTCCCATAAGCACAAAAGTTCAGAAAAAGAAAAGTTAAAGTTTCTTTTCGTTTTTCATTTTCCAACGTACCAACACTAGAATGAATATGGTTGCTTAGAGTTTAAAGTATTTGTTTTGATTTTTAATTTTTTTTGGGTATAGCTGAATTTGATTTTGATTTTTCCTTTTATTTTATTTTTTGGGTGGAAATTGTAATTGGACTAATGTTGATGAGTTTCATACATAATTGCGGATGAGTTTGGTATCGAGACAGTATTTTAGATTGGTGTATTATTGTTGTTAACCATCAAAATTTTGTTCATGTGGTTGTTTAGGTTTGTGTTGGTAGTAATGATTGTAATACATGCATTTTTTTTGTTCATGCGACACCAGCCTCCATGAAACCAAGTCTTGTTGTTTCTCTTACACATACACTAGATGTTTGATAAAATTCCTAAGTGATTTTTTTTGTTATTCTAGAAGTCATAATACATGGAGATTGGTAAGGAAGAAGATAAGTAAGGAATGTGATGCTGTGTTGTTGATTTAATCAGGGTGAGATGTGTTTGTTGGCCTAATTTTCTCAATGTCATTTTTTATGGATGTAAAAACATCACTGGCTAGGTTACTTATGCCTCTAGACAATTAAAGAATATTGAACAAAAATGATCCAACTCATGATTTCGAATTGGCTACTATAGTTTTGCTTCAGATTTGATGGTAAAGTATTGAGTGTTAATAATAGGCATTTGATTACAAAATTGTACACTTTAAGTTTACTTTTGGCTAATTGTGAAAACAAAAATGATTAAAGCAGGAGGGAGTGGATGTGGATGACATGAAGAAGCTGTTGAAGGAAATGAAGGAAGAAGTGGTTGCACTACATGAGATGCAAGCCAAGGTCGAATCCCATATGGATTCTGCTCAAGGTTTTCTCTTTTGTTCTTTTGGGTTTAATTTCACAATGTCAGAGATTATGATTTTTATTCCATTGATTAAAATTTTATTGAAATTGATTACAAATATAGAAAATGTTAAAGATTGAAGTAGTATTATTATAAGGGTTGGAGCATATTCCTCATATTTGTGTAATGGTTTCAATTTGAATATGGCTGGAAAGAATTTTAGGAAATAATCATGGATTATGAGGGTGATAGTCTTTTGGAGTCCCAAAATCCCTATAAAAAATTTACGAACTGTCAATTTTCATTATCTGAGCTATTCTTTATTTGTCATCTTTGATACTTTTTTTTTCTTTCTTTTTTTTAGATGTATGTTTCCAATTCTTAGTGCATTTTGCATCTCATCCTCATGAAAAATAAGTTTGTCTTAAATTTATTTATGTTTAGCACTTGCCTTTGGTGTTTTGGTGGCATTGCTATCTTTGTGGCTTGGAGTACTATGTTACTTTTGAGTAAGCAAGTAATTTTTTGGGGACTATTCTTTCTTCCCAAGTCAATTATATTACATATAAGATCCTTTATAAAAGTTCAAGTTCACCTGTTAAGTTTGCTACCTTAATTTAATGTAGCATACACAGAACAAAGCTAGGAAATGTTTAGTTTTTAGGTTTTCTTCTTTTCCTATTACTAACCAATCATATTGATAGTTTATGCTTGACGCGTTAGTGTGCAATATTGTTGATTAAAATCATAATGGTTGTTGGGGTTGTACTACTCTTTGTATTTCTATAATTGGTAATGTAGAGGTAACAACCATATAGTTTATATCTATTATATACAATTTGTTCTACAAAAAAAAAAAGAGTTATAATTTGAGTTGGATTTCTTTGTTGCAGGGATTGAGCTAAGCTATTGATTTGCTTCCACTGCCCCACGACAAAAACCAAATTAGAGGTGAGATATCGGAAATCCCACATCCTTAATGCGAAGGTGTTGCTCTTTTCATCCTAGACTGATCATGGAGACATTATCCAAATCATAATTATTTTTATCCTAACCATATAATGGAGGTGTGGTTAATTACTTTTGGGTTGTAAGCTATTAGAATCTTCTGATTTGTAGATATTATTGAATGTACCCAGAAAAGCATTGTATTAGAAAGAAATAACAAGCTCACATTCTTTTTACATACTTCAAAGGGGTAGAACTATAATTATTAGATGACAATGTTAGATGTAAATGTCTAAAATAGTTTTCAAATTCATAACAAGAACCAAAACATGTAACTAACTAGACAAGATATGGCAATTAGTAAGATACGAAGATTGTTTCTATTGGAGTGATCATTTTAGAAGTTGAAGTGAACATTAAAATAGAGGGCAGAAACTTGAAGATATTAAATTTCTTTTCTCTTTACAAAAACAAGTTTTTTTTTTTTTTTGGCAAAAAGTAATACGATTTTCTGGTAATTAATGTCAACCTTTGAATTTGCTATAATATTGTGTAGTATGATTAGTTCCCTGTCCAAAATTTGTGTGCTCTCATAATAAATTATATGCTATTGTTATTTGAGAGAGGAAGAGTGTCTAATGTATGCTTATTGTGAAAGATTTTCTTTGTAACTATTAGTTAGGAATGAACAGTTTTTAACTTTATCATTTGAGTTATTAAAAGAGAAATAGTATTTTTTCCTATATTAAATAATTTTTTTTCACTGTACATTGCGCAGATTTGAGTATAGTCTATATATATATATATATATATATATATATAAAACCGAAGCCTATGCTAACTCCACAATTTTCCACGTCACTTTTTTTTTAATTCTTTTTAATTTAGAGACACACGGTTCCGACTTTTGATTAAGCGTTTGGCAGTATTTATTTCTTATTTTCTGCCCTGCTTATATTAGTGAAAGCCTTCTTCTCTCTAGCCTCACGATAAAACCCTAAACCTCTTCTTCAAGAACTGACCACCACCAGCTCTAGACAACGTTACAATTTGCACACCTAATAATATGTGCAGAGTGCCAAAGACATTCGCTACCCAAAAGTAAGTATCGTTATACCGTCATAACACTCCTAATCAATCTCACAAACGCACTCCATCTCCTTTTTCTTCTTCTTCATGCAGTCCTATCTCCCATCTTAGTACTTAAGCCATCATGCCGCCAGTTGCCTTGCCGCGAATCTATGGTTGTCCATTGACTCTAGGCTTCATCGCAGTACTAGCAGTCTCTCTCTCTCTCTCTCTCTCTCTCTCTGTTTAACCTGTGAACACTTAAGAGCTATACTAATACTAAACTATGAACTTTGTTTACTGCTTTTGTTAAACTGCATGTTGTATAACTGTATTGCTGATTTGCTATACTTTAGTAATATAAACAAGGTTGAGTTTTATTTGTGGGTCTACTGATTTTTAATAAAAGAAAAAGTAAATCTTGAAGCTGTAATTTCTTTACCGTGTAGCGTTGTGTTGTTGAGTAATGAGTGAATCAATCATCTATGTGTCGTGCAAAGTAAATATTATATAAGATTATAAAAAAAAGTAAATATTATATAATATAAAATCTATAATAGTGTTTCGTATTATATGTTAATATATTTATATTTGGTTTTGAAATTTGCTTAATTGTTTGGCTGTTCATATTTGACTGTTCATACTAAATTTAATATTATTATTTTTGTGGGGACTGGGTTTTTGGCTGCCCGAGCCCAATGGACATGGGTCAAAAGCCCAACGAACCCCGCAATGAATTTATAGAGAGTGGGTCAAAGGTCTAGGCGCCGGCCGGCGCTCTGGCGGCGTGAACTCCGGTCTCTTTTACTTAAGCAAATGAACCTAACACGGTTTACAATGGGGATGGGCTCCTCGGCCATGGGCCGAGGAGGCTCTTGCCTTCTTCTCTTTCTTTTTCTTTCTTTCTTCTCCTTCTTTCTTTTTTTCGTGTCCCCATTTTTTCGTGTCCCCCACGCAGGAGGGATTCCCTTACATTATATACCCCTTACCCAATCAATCCTAGCCCTACACTTGTTGAGTGATCATGACCTTTGCTCAGGTGCTTGTCCCATCAGCCGACTTCCCAGTCTCTTTGGGAGTTGCGGCGATCGAGGCAACGCTGGCGCAGGGTCTTTTCCTCATTAACGCGGTCAGGGCGATTGTCAGACATATTTAATGTGGAGGTGACTGCTCGTTGCGAGCTTGTTCTTCAAACTCTCGGACGTCCGATGATGAGGTCATCCTCGGACTTAGATGTCTCCTCGGCTCGGGCCTTCGGCCCAGAAATGAAGTGGGCTGGGCCGTGGAATTATTTGGCCCCACAATAGCCCCTCAAAATTTTGCTGTCCGCGTTCTCGGGCGGAGAGGAGGATTTTGATGTCCTCGGGCGTGCGTCATGTACCGTTTGAGTTTGGCCCTCTGGGGGTACTGGAGTCTTTTGCCTGCTTCAGAAGCGTTACTGATGTCTTGAAGGGCGCGACGTGTCCTTCATTAAATCCAGACGGCTTTGTGCCCCCCACGTGCAACGGGAGGATGTTAATCCAACGGTGGGGATTCGCCTAACGGTTGGGAGTGGGAAAACCCGCTCTGTTCCTTAATTTTAGGGTATAAATACCCATTTGAAAGCCCGGTTCCTTTGCTTCTTTGCACTCAAGAGTCTACATCTCCAGCATAAAAGGCCTGTCCGAGGAGCTTCTACATCTTTCTGTAAGTCACTCTATCTCCCTTTGAACTTTCTCCTTTTCCATCTTTGCCTCTCTTTCGTTTTCTCCCTCTTAGCTCGTTTAGGCTTCATTTGGGATGGGTGTTTTTAAGAAGTATGTCTTCACTGAGGAGGCGATGGAGAAATTCATCGCCGACTACAAGATACCGGCCAACGTGGGCTTGAGGTATTGTGCGGAGGGTGAGTGGCGCTTTCGGAGGCAGGAGGGTGAGGTGGTGATTCCCATTGTTGCCTTTGTTGAAGGTGGCATGAGGATACCCATGGGTCCGGTGATGAGGGACTATTTGATGCACTTCCGGCTAGCCCCCACTCAGTGTGCCATCAACGTCTTTAGGGTTCTGGGCTGTGTGGATGCCCTAAATGAAAAGATGGGCCTGAGATTGACCCACCATGACGTCAACTGGTGCTATAATCTCCAGTGCCTGAAGGGCGAAACTTACTATCTGAAGACCAGGGATGACAGAGTCCGGCTCATTCAGTGTCTCCCTGAGTCTAGCAAGGGGTTGAACAAAGACTTCCTCATCGTGTCTGGAGAGTGGCATGATGGCCTTCACTGCCCGACAACGGAAGGAACCCCAGGTGGGCAGTGGGAAAATAGAGAGAGAGAGTTTTAGGACCCTGATCAGTTCCCTCCTTTCTCTCGTCTCTTTCTCTTGCACTGTTTGGTTTCTAATGTGGATGTGTTTCTTCTTGCAGATCCGCACGCCTTCACGCGCCACTTCAGCCTAATAAACCGGGAAGACTTGCAAAAGGTGCTGAGGGCAGAGGTGTTTGTGAACGACGACGATAATCAGGTTAGGGCCGCTCACGAAATTTTGAAATATGACCCGGCTCACAAGTCATTTGCGGCGCCGAAGCACGTGATCAGAGTAAAGGATCCTCTGCTTCGGAAGATAACTGTGACCGAGGACGGGTTTCGGTTCCCTGAGGTGCCCTCCACATCAGAAGGCGCAATACCTGCAGGTCCCTCCTCCTCCCTTAGAATCTCGGAACCCGCCGAAATAGGCTCTGAGAGGGAAGTGGAGGTTGCTGATTTTGGCCCTGCCGAGGACGAATTTGACGTGTTTGATCAAGCTCACCAGTCCGAGGACCCTCTAGGAGATTTGGGCGACCCTCGTCTGACCGAAGCGGATTTCTCAGCGTCCAAGTCCTCTTCTCGGCAGAAAATGGGCTACAAGAAGAAGCCGCAAGTTAGCTTGGCGGAACTGATCGAAGGCCAGCCGGGGAAATCTAAGTCGGAGCTCCCTCCTCCTCCTCCGAGAACTTGTTCTGCCCAGGGCAAGTCGGCTTCTACCCAATCAGGGCTTCCTCCCTCTCTGCCCAAGGCGAGTCTGCCTCCCAGACGTGAGCCCTCTGATCCCAAGCAGAAGAAGGATAAGGGCAAAAGGCCAGCTGAGGAGAGGCCCGAGTCCCCACGGGAGGAGGGTGATGATCGGCGGCCGTCCAAACAGTTGAAAATAGGCTCCCGAGGCCAGGACAAACAGGTCGAAGACCTGCCCGAGCCTCAGGCCTGGCTTCCTACCCCCATGCTCCGCGGGGCGCCGCTGAGGGAAGACTCCTCCCTCAGAGATTTCAACGAGGGCGAGGGCACATACGTGGCCGACGCAGTGGAACGATGCCTGTTACTCCCAGCCGACATGGCAGAGCTGGCAACTATAAGGAGCAGGGAGGTCTTCCTCTGCCTCAAGCGGTACTTGGGGATGGTAAGCCCCTCAATACTTGTAACTTTCCCGAGTTGTAGCTCTTCCTTTCCGCTTCTTGATCTCAGCTGATGGCGTATTTGTTTTGTTGAACAGGCTGTTCAGGCTACTTATAGGTTGGAGGACGTGGCCCACGACCAGGGGAAAGCCATGGGGGTGGAGCGCGAGAAACACCTGGAGGCCATCCAGGTTCTTAAGCGCTCTGAGGCTGATCTATCCAAGGCCCGGGAGGAGCTGAGTGCAATGACCAGTGCCCGGGACGCTGCCCTGTCCGGTCTCTCTGGTTTTCAGAAGCAGGCCGAGGATTACTCGAAGCGCCTGGCTGAGGCGGAGGAGCAGCTGAAGGCTGCAAAGGGGTTGCTTGCAGATTTGCCCAGGAAGGTGGCTGCCGCCGAGTCAGACAAGAAGGCAGCCGAGTGGGCGAGGGACGAGGCCGTGAGGGCCAAGTTTGAGGCTGTCCAGGGCAGGGAGGAAGCCCTGGCCACTGTGAAGGAAGCCGAGGAGGAGGCTTACGCCGCGGGAATGGAAGAGACAGCGGCAACCTTTAGATCTGAAGTCCCCGGGTTGTGCAGGCGCTATTCTGCCGAGGTTTGGAGGGAGGCTCTCAGGCAGGCTGGGGTCGAGGCCTCATCCGATTTGTGGAAGGAGGAGAATGTGTACTATCCTCCTGCCATCCGCGAGGCTGCTCCAAGTGGCGCTAAGGCCGAGGAGGCTGCGGAGGAAACCGTCACTGCTACGGGTGAGGATACGTCAGCTGCTGAGCCCACGGCTGAGCCCGCTCAAGGAAGTGACCCTTCCAAGGTGGCAGAATCGGGTGAGGGCCCCGTTGGGGAGGCGCCCCAGGAGGCTGTGAAGTCTAGCGTTGGAGCTAGGGCTCCTGCCGCTGAGGAGGCAGCTATTCCTGTTTCGCCTTCGCAAGCCGTCCCCTCTGGCCAAAGCTCAGAAAGCCTTGTTGCTGCAATGGTCCAGCCCCTGGTTGAGGGAGGAGTATAAATGAGTGAGGCAGGCCCTCCGACCCTGTTGTCCTCCTGGTCCTTTGTACTTTCTTTTTTTTTTTTTTTTTTTTTTTTTTTTTTTTTTTTTTTAGCTTTGTGGCTGTAATGTGGTTCTCACCATGTAACATTTGTGAACTTAATGAAATGCGAGTTTTATTCCTTTTCCTGTTTGTTGTGGTTGTTTGCTTATTCGCACGTTATTCGTTCTTTCTTTACTTGTATAATTTTATCTTTGATTGCACCTCGGCCAGTCGCGGCACCAGTTGTTGCTGCGAGGGCATGTATGCTCGAGTGGGCCCATCTTTGCCTAAGGGCCGGGTAAAAAATTCTTTAGGTTGACACTTAGGTTCCCCTTGATGTGGTTGACTTCCCCATAAGCTTGAGTCCGAGGACCATACAGCGCTTTGGGCTCCGTCTAACACTTGGAATCCTCTGAAGTAGTTAGTTTCCCCATAGGTCTGAGTCCTGGGATCATGCAGCGCTTTTGGTTCTGTCCAACACCTGGAATCCTCTGAAGGAGTTAGTTTCCCCATAGGCCTGAGTCCTGGGACCATGCAGTGCCTTGGTTCTGTCTAACTCTTAGGATCATCTAAGGTGGTTGGTTTCCCCGTGAGCCTGAGTCCGAGGACCGTGCAGAGCCTTGGTTCTACCTAACACTTAGGTTCATCTGAAGTATTTAGCTTCCCCGTAAGCCTGAGTCCGAGGATCATGCGGTGCCTTGGTTCATTTGCTAAGTGGTTAGCTCCCCGTAGGCTTGAGTCCGAGGACCATGCAAGACCTAGGTACAGTTGCTAAGTGGTTAGCTCCCCGTAGGCTTGAGTCCTGGTTAGCTCCCCGTAGGCTTGAGTCCGAGGACCATGCAAGACCTAGGTACAGTTGCTAAGTGGTTAGCTCCCCGTAGGCTTGAGTCCGAGGACCATGCAAGACCTAGGTACAGTTGCTAAGTGGTTATGCAGTGCCTTGGTTCATTTGCTAAGTGGTTAGCTCCCCGTAGGCTTGAGTCCGAGGACCATGCAAGACCTAGGTACAGTTGCTAAGTGGTTAGCTCCCCGTAGGCTTGAGTCCTGGTTAGCTCCCCGTAGGCTTGAGTCCGAGGACCATGCAAGACCTAGGTACAGTTGCTAAGTGGTTAGCTCCCCGTAGGCTTGAGTCCGAGGACCATGCAAGACCTAGGTACAGTTGCTAAGTGGTTAGCTCCCCGTAGGCTTGAGTCCGAGGACCATGCAAGACCTAGGTACAGTTGCTAAGTGGTTATGCAGTGCCTTGGTTCATTTGCTAAGTGGTTAGCTCCCCGTAGGCTTGAGTCCGAGGACCATGCAAGACCTAGGTACAGTTGCTAAGTGGTTATGCAGTGCCTTGGTTCTGTCTAACGCTTGGCATCTGGAAATAGGGGTTCGTCCTCGGTTTGCTTTACTGGGGACGATTCCTCCTTCGGAAGGCTCATGATCTTGCACGTGGCATTGATCTCATCTCCATCTCGAGCCCTCATCTCTGTCATTTGCGAAGCGTCCTTTGGCCGTTCGTATTCCGCGCTTAACGCTTCGGTGCGCGAGACGCGCCTTCATTAATGGCCTCGTGAATTGATGGCTTCATTATTATCCAACGCTTCGGTAACCCACTTTTTGAGCTCTGCGTGAATTAATTCTCATCAACCCTACTCCTCTATATAAGGCCTTCTGGGGGGGATGGTTTCCTCATACTCCATGAGCTTCCCAACACAAACAGAAAGAACACACCCTTCTAGCTCCTCAATCCCCTTTAATAACCCCGCCGAAATTGTGACCGGAGTTAGTTGGTATGAGGCGGCTTTGGGCGGGTGTGAGGACATCCGTGCCAAGAGCCGTGGTGGCCGCAGCCCCCACTGGGCTTCCGGTGCGGCAGAGTCTAGGCGTAACCCCGATGGCGCCATGCACGCTGGCCCGGAGGGATGTCGTTGAAGTACTTAACATTTCTCCTCCGAGCGCACCCCCGACGGAGGAGACATGCGAACTCACATCATGGGCAGTGCCCGAGTGTTGCCGTCACCGACAGCCAACGCTCGTGGGGGTTGGAGAGAATCAAGGGAACATCATGGGGAGGGCGTCCCAGAGCCCCTGTATCTGCTCCTCGCTTTGTTCAAGCTCCGCCGCTCCGAGAAAGGAGTCGTTGAGGGCCTTGGAACGAGCTAGCCCCAGCCCCCTTCAGCTTGCTTATTGTCAAGCTCTCCCATTCTCTTGACGCCAATAAGAGCACGGGTTGACACTTCCCTCTAGCTAGTTTTAAGATGGGTCCACCTAGGCCTCTGATTGTAGGACTAGCTGGTAGGAATAGTTGTAAAACATGCCTGCCTGAGCCTCTGATTGTAATCTGTAATCTTTTTTTTTATGAAATTGTGTAAAGTCTTTTTTTTTTTTTTTGTTGAATTTTCTGTCTTGAGCTTTTATCTTTCTGCAACGCTCTTCTTTTTTATAGTTCTCTTTTTTTTTTTGCATCACCGCCGATCTTCCATGGAACGGTTGTTTAGAACAGTCGCCTGTTGCGCCAACCGGTGCACTAATCCTTCCCACAGACGGCGTCAATTGTGGGGACTGGGTTTTTGGCTGCCCGAGCCCAATGGACACGGGTCAAAAGCCCAACGAACCCCGCAATGAATTTATAGAGAGTGGGTCGAAGGTCTAGGCGCCGGCCGGCGCTCTGGCGGCGTGAACTCCGGTCTCTTTTACTTAAGCAAATGAACCTAACACGGTTTACAATGGGGATGGGCTCCTCGGCCATGGGCCGAGGAGGCTCTTGCCCTCTTCTCTTTCTTTTTCTTTCTTTCTTCTCCTTCTTTCTTTTTTTCGTGTCCCCCTTTTTTCGTGTCCCCCACGCAAGAGGGATTCCCTTACATTATATACCCCTTGTCCAATCAATCCCAGCCCTACACTTGTTGAGTGATCATGACCTTTGCTCAGGTGCTTGTCCCATCAGTCGACTTTCCAGTCTCTTTGGGAATTGCGGCGATCGAGGCAACGCTGGCGCAGGGTCTTTTCCTCATTAACGCGGTCAGGGCGATTGTCAGGCATATTTAATGTGGAGGTGACTGCTCGTTGCGAGCTTGTTCTTCAAACTCTCGGACGTCCGATGATGAGGTCATCCTCGGACTTAGATGTCTCCTCGGCTCGGGCCTTAGGCCCAGAAATGAAGTGGGCTGGGCCGTGGAATTATTTGGCCCCACAATTTTAAATTGTGAATAATTTATAGAAAAACCATTCACAATTCAGGCATATTTTAAGGGAAGAAATGTTCTAGATTCAAAAGATACGCTTTAGCCCTCTATTCCAAAGGTTAGTTTTATTACTTTTATTGTTTTACTTAAACTAAGTGATATTTGAATGCCGGTGAAATTTTCTTAGTAAGGTTGTGTTTGAAATTGTAACTTTTAAATTAGTATGCTAGATTATGATACATTTTTGGTTACTAATATTGTTTGGTTCCTTAGCATAATAGTTAAAACTTGGAAGCTATATTGGCGTGGTTATAAGAATATGTTTGTTCTAATCTTTGCCCCATACAACATTGGTTATACATTTTTGGATTGAATATTCACTTTAATATGTTGATTATAGTGAAAAGAATTTTGTGTAACAGATCATGCCATCTTTGTACTCTACGATTGAGCCTAAATATTGAAAAAAATGTTTCTTATAGGACCTTTAATCCTTCCTATACTAAAATTTTCGATTTTTTAAATTATATTGTTTTCTTCTAAAGCTCATGCTATTATCCAATCCATTAAATATCATTATCTATGTTTTCATACTAAAAGTTTGTATTCTAATAAATATAAATCTTTGTGATAGGGAGTTTAAAAATAAAAAAAATTTAATATCGTATTCGATAATTTTTCCGTGCATCACATAATAGGTAATAGCCTAACCATCCTTAATAAAGTACAAAAAACTGAGCAAGAAGAGGACAAAACGTACGAATACGGTAGCAAAAATTACAGCAGCAGCACACGATCACTTCCCCGTCTTTCCAGCCTGTTTTTAGTTTATAGTTTTACTTAACCCCTGCAATGTAAAATTATAGAGTATTTTCCTTTTATACCCACACGGTGACGGTCACCACCGAAAACAATTAAAATACCAAAACTACCCTTTTCACTTTTCCAGCTCTCTTCCACTAAAAATAAAATATACAGCTCCTATCCACTCCCCCTGCCTGCTCTCCTCCTCCTCTTAAAAGTTAAAATCCCTTTTCTTTTCTTTTCTTTTTCTCACTGGTCACATGCTCAAAAAATCTCACGCTTCTTCATCATCAAATTCAACCATGCCGCTGCTATTTCTTCTGCTACTCTTTCTCACCGCCACCGCCATATCCGCCGGAGACCTCCCGGCTTTCAGAGAAGCACCTGCATTTCGAAACGGAAAAGAATGTCCTCGAATAGTGCGGTCGTCGCTGGACAACCCGTCGATGATCCACATCGCGATGACGCTAGACGAGACCTACCTACGTGGCTCCGTCGCCGGAGTATTCTCCGTCCTCCAACACGCCTCCTGTCCGGAAAACATCGTCTTCCACTTCATCGCCTCTCGCCTATACAGCCACAACAACAACCTCCGCCACGTCATCACTTCAACGTTTCCGTACCTGAGTTTCCACCTCTACCTCTTCGACTCCAACTTAGTCAAAGGCAAGATCTCCTACTCCATTCGACGCGCTCTCGATCAACCTCTCAACTACGCCCGGATCTACCTAGCGGATCTGGTTCCCTCCGCCGTTCGCCGAATCATCTACTTCGATTCCGATCTCATCGTCGTGGATGACGTGGCTAAGCTCTGGAACATCAATTTAGGTAAAGAAGAGAGAGAGAGAGAGAGAGATAGATAATAATAATAATTATAATTATATGCTTGTATGTTTGTATGTTTGTTTGTTTAGGTAAGCACGTGGTGGGAGCGCCAGAGTATTGTCACGCGAATTTCAGTCACTACTTCACCCAAGAGTTTTGGTCAAGGCCGGTATTGGCGGCGTCGTTAAAGGGGAGGAAGGCGTGCTATTTTAACACGGGGGTGATGGTGATAGATATATGGAAATGGAGGGAAGGGAAATTGACGCAAAGATTGGAATATTGGATGAGAATTCAAAAGAGGTATAGGATATATGAGCTTGGTTCATTGCCTCCTTTTCTCTTGGTTTTCGCTGGTGACGTGGAAGGTGTTGAGCACAGGTGGAACCAGCATGGACTTGGAGGGGATAATTTGGAAGGGCTATGTAGAAATCTTCATCCTGGTCCTGTCAGTCTTTTGCATTGGAGTGGCAAAGGTAAGCCATGGCTTAGACTTGATAATAACCGACCTTGTCCTTTGGATACTTTATGGTCTCCTTATGATCTTTTTCTTCGCCACCACTCCTCCAACTCCAACTCCAACTCCAACTTCTTCTCCGATACTTAAACCAGTACCACCCCACTCCCTCCAATTCCAAAACTAATAACTAACACACACATTTCTTTTTCCTTTTTTCTTCTCGTCACATTTTAATTTGATGTAATCAATCAGTTTTGTAATATTTTCTAGTTTGTTGAGGAATTGTTTTGTATAAATAATTAGATGCTCTTCTGCCTCTCGTTGACTATTTCTTTTCTTTTCTTTTTTACAAATTCATTTGTTGGTGCAATCCAAAAGTTGTTTTACACTTTCCAGTTATATGTGTCGGTATGAAAAATATCATTTCATTATTATTATTACAAGGGAAAAGAAATTATTTGGAAGAAGCTTCTTTGTTCTCTTTTATAGTGCGATAATGATTTCTAAGCATCGCTTTCCATTAGAAAGATATATATATATATATATATATATATATATATATATATATATATAATCCCCAATTATATTATATATGTATGTATGTTATTTTAATTTCTTCTATTCTTGTCTCTACGTGCCGCTGGAGAGAAAATAGGTAATTAATTTTTTTTTCCTAACTATCTAGTTAATTATTTAGGTTTTGAAACTATATCTTTTACTAGCATTTTGAGTTTAAGAAACTCGATTTAGGGTCTATAAATCGAATTTTTAGGACTCGATTTTTATCAGTTGTTCACGTTTGATGTGGCAATTTTTTCACGTGGCGTCTACATGGAAATCGAGTTTTTAAAACTTGATTTACAAACCAAAACAACAAACAAATTAAGTCTCAAGTCTCTCAGCCATTCCCAAAAAACAAAAAAAAATCCAAGAAGAGCACAATCAGATCAGTCAATACAAAACATCCAACCAAATCTACCAAACAACCACCTAAAATCCAGATTTAAAAAAAAAAAAAAAAAAAAAAAAAACCAAAAACCCATCAGATCAGAGAGAGAGAAGACCCATATCTGCCTGGGTCTGGGCACCGCGGCCTGGGCGCTCGCGGCCTGGGCCAGCGCTGCCTGGGCGCGCGCGGCCTGGGCGCTCGCAGCTGGGTGCGCGGGCCTGGGCGCTCGCGTCCGGGGCGAGCGCCGCCTGGGGGCGGCTGGGCAGCGCTGATCTGCACTCTTCTTCTTCTTCCTCTCTCTCTCTCTCTCTCTCTCTCTTTTTTCTTTCTTTCCGCGTTTCTGTATTTTGGGTCTATATTTTGTAATTATTTTTGTTATAAATTGAGTCTTAAAAACTCGATTTCCAGATAGACGCCACGTAAAAAAATGCCACATTAGACATGAACAACTGATAAAAATCGAGTCCTAAAAACTCGATTTATAGGCCCTAAATCGAGTTTCTTAGACTCGAAATACTAGTAAAAGATATAGTTTCAAAACCTTAACAATTAACTAGATAGTTAGGAAAAAAAAATTAATTACCTATTTTTTCCTGCCGCTGGCTAACGCGTTCATAAAATTAAAAAATAAAAATGTCACATCAAAAAATTATCTATTCTTATTCTAAGCTAGGAAATTTGTCCAACTGCCCAAATCTTAATCTTGTCAACTTAGCTCGATTGTGCGAATCCGTCTTCAATTTAAAGCAAGAGATGCTCTTCATTCAATTCCGAAATCCGATTGTTGTGGAGTAAAAAAAATGAAAAGATTTTTTTTAACAAAACAGATTTACGAAATTGTCAAATTTTGTGCCTCATTTCATTGATCAGTTTAACAGTCCATTTTGAACAGCTGTTTGAAGCCGACCGTTTAAAAAAAAATGTGAAATTGTGGAAAATTTAAAAAAAAAAAAAATTTGTGGAAAATCTGATTTGTGAAATTGTGGGAAATAAATTCGATTTTTGAATCTGCAAATTATTGTATGGTAAGTTTATGAAAAATAATTATTTATGTTAATTGAATGTTTGGCAATAACATAAAAAAAAAAAAAAAAAAAATTGTTTCTTGGTCTACTTGGGTTACGATCCTACTACCTGGAGTGCCAAGAAGCAACTTATAGTCTCACGTTCTTCCACAGAATCTAAATATCGAGCGTTGGCCTCCACTGCTGCTGAATTGTGTTGGTTTCGCCAACTTTTGAAAGATTTGGGCATCTTTCTTTCAACGCCTCCTAAGCTTTGGTGTGACAATGTCTCAGCCTTGGCTATTGCTTCTGATCCCGTTTTCCATGCCAAGACAAAACATATTAAAGTAGATTACCATTTCATTTGAGAGCATGTTCTTCGTCGTGATCTTCTTGTCAAATACACTGCCACTGATGATCAGCTGGCTAATGCTTTTACTAAGAACCTTCCTATTACTCACTTCCAGTTCATCCGATCCAAAATCATGTTGCCTCTCGGCCCCCATGACTTTGAGGGGGGATGAAAGTAAAAGAGATAAAGTTCATTTCAAAAGCTAATGGTAACTTCCAGACAATGTCGTTTTATTTATATGAAAACAACATCGTCTGGTTAAGTGAGGCGTGATGATATGTTTGCTCAAGACGTTGTCGTTTTGCTACAATTGAATTTATTAAGTGACACGACGCCGTATATCTTCCATAGCTCTGCATCTCCTTCCACAGCTCTGCTTCTTCTAGTGTTAGATCAGATATTTTCTATTAAATATTTATTATTGTACCAGCTGAGATATTTATAGAGTTTGTTAGATTTAGTCTGTTAGAGTTTGTTAGAGGTGGAATCCCCATGTGTTCATTTATAGAGCTCTCTATAAAGAGTCTCCTTGTATAATCTGTTGCTTAAGCTCAGTAATTCAATCTCAATTTCTTACTCAAATCTTTCTCTCCTAAACTCATCTCTATTTTGTTTTCAATTTTCTCTCTGAGCTTTGAAGCTTTCTCACATTTTTTGTACTGCTTTATGTTCATTTTAATAAAAAATTTTCCTTTAATAAAAAAAAAAAAAAAAAACAATAACAATAACAGACTCACTCTTTGCTCCTGATTCCACTTCTGGTTTGGGAGGAGGAAATAGAAATGAATGAAAACAATAATTTTAGAATATTCTTCCCTTCCCTTGTTTGGAAGTTTTAACGGAAGGAATTGAATGGATAGGAGGAAACACTCATTCCTCTCTATTCCTTTAAAATCTCAAATTTTCATTCTTCCGAAATTGAAAAGAATGGGAGGGAATGTAATTAAATTTAATGATTTTTTTTTACTAAAACTCCCAAAATACCTCTATATATTTAACCTTTTATTTTAAAATAAGGGTCTAATAGTAATATTGTCATAAAATGATTTCATTTCATTCCCTCCATGTTGCTCCTAAACAAGATTACTTACATTCCATTCATTTTCATTCAGTTCCATTTCTTCATTTTAAAACATCCAATCAAGGTTACTTAATTCCATTTCATTTCATTCTTTTCTCTTACTTAAATACATTTCATTCATTTCCATTCCATTCCCTTATGAACTCCCAACTCATAAAAAAATACATGGACTTGGGTCCTGTGAGAAAATAATAAAGATACAATAAAAATAGTAGACTTGAAATAACTAGACTTTGTTTGTGTTGGTTTTTAGAGAAAAAAGAAAAGAAAAGAAAAAGATGTATCAACAGAATTTGTGGAGTCACGATCCCCTTAATCGCTAACCATCAATGCTCATTTGAATGGACTTAAATGAAGATTCTCAAACAAATCTATTCGAAAAGTGAGCCAAGAACACAAGGTTAATACAAACAAATATGTTTTGTGGCAAAAAACCATGCAAGCTTAGAATAAAGGAGAGGGTGAAAATGTTACTTTGGAGAATTTGGCCAAATGTCCATTGTCCAGGCAACAAAGGACAATCGTGCTCAACGAAAATTATCAAGAACTCCTAAATTACAGTAACATGGTAATCATCCCAGTCCAGGGGCGGAGGCATGTTGTTGGGTGAGGGGCCATTTGCCCCCCCCCCCCCCCACACAAAAAGTTCAAAATATTTATATAATATAGTCTAAAACATTAGTTAGGGTCTTACAACTTAATAGTTGGCCCCTCCAAAATATATTGGGTCCCCCCCTTCAAAGTATGGACTTCACATTTAAATAGTTTAAATCTCACCTAAATGTCACTTGGGTTTCTTACTTTTTTACTTTTGTCTAACCTATGTGTGCAAGTGTGAAAATGTGCACTATGCAACACTAAACTTTTTTTGTTTTTCTTCTTAATAACCCATGCAGCAACACACTAAAAGTCCATTGAAAACCTATGATCATGAGGGGCAAAGAAAAGAAACTCACTGAAAACGTGTACTGGGCTTTAGTGATATATATATATATATATATATATATTTTCCTTCTTCTTCTTCTTCTTCTTCTTTTTAATCTTTAAACTTCACCATTTACTTCTCTTCATCATCATCATCATTTTTTTTTTCAAAATTGATTTGTTTTCTTTTGGGTTGAATTTTTGTGCCAAATAAGTTGTTCCAAATTCCAATAGTGATTTGTTCATAGAAGATGCTTTGGGTTTGTTGCAGAGAGAAGATATATATTTTTCTAAAATTTCCCTTTCACTGTAGAATCTTCTCAAGTTATGTATAATGATTTTAGTAAATACGTATACTATACATAGTATTAAAAATATATATTTTATTTACATAAATTTTCAATTGTTTGTTATGGTTGATTAAGACTAAAGATATTTTTTTTAATTGTGCTTAAAGGAATAGTTAAATATAGGAAGTGAAAGACATACATTAGAGGGATTATTAATTAACGTAAAATTATATGATTTTTTCTAGATTAATTTTTTAACCATTTTATTAAAGATTAAGGAGATGCATGATAATGGATGATTTTATTCAATGAAAGATCATTTTCAAGCATAACTTTGATAGGAGATGCTAAATTCTTCATAAAAATATTGTTTACATCTTTATAGAAAAATAAATAATTTTTATATATTCATTTAAGGTTAGAAATATTATATATATATTTTTAATTTGATAATTTTATATATATAATATATTTATAAAATAACGGCTTAAATATGAATATATAATCCGGCCCCTCAATGTGAAAATTCCTGGCTACGCCTCTGCATCCCACCCTTGAGCACGGCTTTTATGATTTGCACACAGGTATTCATTATTCATGATTAGCAGTAGTGAGATGATTATTTATGCATTTCTCCTAGGATTTTCTAGTTCTTACGATCAAAACATGTGACATAAAAAACAAAATCATTTGTTTAAGGAATATAAACAACTCACACAATTAAGTACTAAATAGCTCAAACTAGCAAAATGCAGAAAATAACTCATCAAAGCTAAACAAGGTACACAGTCATGAAATGCAAATTTCATTGACCAACCTTAATTACACACTTAGTGGTGTGCAAATACCAAAAAAAAAAAAAAAAAAAAAATTTGTGTTTTTCAAAAAATTTTATGACCAAAAACAAAATGCACACATTATGCTAAATGAACAAATGCAAAAGTAATGCATGACAGTGCTCGGCTAAGCTACAGAGGGTACACAAATAAGAAATATCAATTTCTTAATTAACCCATGAGTACATGTACAAACTAGTACATACTCATACAAAATTGGAAATAGCTTATGCACACAGTTATGTAACACGCACTTTCTATATTTCTCCACAATATCAAGCACTTTCTAAATCAAGAGAGCAATATCATAATTCAAGTAATCCTCAAGAAAAATAAAACTAGACACAAAATAAAATATTTTTGTCTTTTTGAAAATTTTCATTGTTTTTGTATTTTTTTTTTTTAATAATCAAAACAACCAAAAATTGAAAGAAAACATGTCCACAAATAATTGAAAAAATTAAATCAAGGACAAGTAAACAACACTCACCTTAGTGAATCTTTTTTCATCCATATAGCATGAGTCTTTGGCTTTATAGGTGAAAAACCATGAGAAACAGAGTGTATTTGAAGGATTACAAACTTCTTATAAGAGAGACTAAAATCCTGCAATTTCCTTTCTCAAGCCAACAAGCTTAAATTTTTCAAAAGCATATGAAACAATTTATCAAAACTTGTAGCAAGAGATATATCATCACATATCTTAGACTAAAACACGGAATGCTCAAATTTCAATTTATGACAGTTAAGACGAATGTGATCGGAAACACCACAAAAGTGACAAATAATGACAAATTTAAGAACATCAATATTCCTAACAGCAAATCTAGTCTTAGATTTTGGTTTTTGCCTCAACAAAGAACAATTTGGTCTAATGTGACCAACAACACCACAAAGATGACAGGTAGGCACAAAAACAGATTTCTTTTGCAATTTACCAGTAGATTTAGACATAGGTTTAGAAACTTTAGCGTCTACATCAGAACTTTTACCTTTGTCTAACCTAATAAAATAAGCATTTTCTTTATGATTCCTCTTAAAAGGAGGAATATAAACATTGTCTTTAGGCTTAAGAGGAATAGAAACAGAAACAGATCTGTTATCAACAGCAAGTTTGATATTAGACAAATTTTCATGTCTAGCTAGCTTTAGACTCAGCTAACTTTTATTCCAAACTTTTCATCTTGACAGAAAAGTTGGTTTCTTAAAAATTCTTTTTTTTTAATTTTTATTTTTATTTATTGGATTCATCCAATCTCACAATCATTTCCTCTTTTTCAAGATTAGCCAATTTTAACTGAATTTCTTGGCAATTTTCATAGATTTGTTAATTCCCTACTGAGAGTTTCACATGCATCAATAAGATCAACAGAAGCAATATTGTCCTTTTTATTCAAATCTTCACAGCCAAAAGCATTAAGACACTTAAAATTATCTATGATAGCAGGGATTAAGGATCTCACTCAGGACGTTAATCCAATCAGAGTGAACTCGCTTTGATACCACTTGTTTGTTCTATTTAGACCCCTATAAATCAAATTTGTTTAACCTAATTAATTAGCCAAGTAGATACTTAGATTAATTATTTAGATCTAGGTTAAATTCAAGCAATCATATTACTTAGTGTGAAAAAGTAAAGAATACAGTAATATGATGATCTAGGAAAATCAATGAAACTAACCATTTCAAGATAAAAACCTAAAAATGATTTAACTTAGCTATTCTCGAGGTAAACAAATCCACTATGATATAATGGAAGTTTACAATAGATTTAAACCCTAAATCTAAGCTACCTCTTGTAAAACTTAATAACACGACCATGTGTAGCTCCAACTCCATGAACTCTGCTATCTTGAATTTGCTGAACACAAACTCTCACATTTGTGACTCTGAGATCCCACTCAAATCTTTAAATTATTAGCTATGTATGATCTTGTAGCAGCAATTTCAGATTTACTGGTTCTAATAATGTGTATATGGTATTCCGGCAGTGACTTTGAAAGGAGAAGGCACAATACCTTTTAGATCTCAAAAGAGCACCTCCAAAGTCATAACAAAACATGCCTTAAAGTTTCTTTTAAATATTATGTGAAATAGATCTAAAAGCCTGATCACTCTTAAAGCGCTATAGGGATTAATTAAAATTCTACAGAAACACATCTCAATTAGTCGAACCTGTTCTCTCAATAGGTCGAACCTGGCATGTTTCGAATTCCTGAACTTGCAGCTTCCTTTTTCTTGTATTCTGACTTGCAGCACCTTGAGCATTATCTAGTCATACCTATAGACTTAGGAATCTATATATAGACAAGTTTGTGTTCACGGTTTGCCAATTGTTATAATTTTTATATTGGCAACCACGAACAATTATAACAACTTAGAACTTAGTTTGTCTAGTTGGTTAATCATTTGATCAAGACAAATCAAGGTCAAAACAGTTGAAGACTCAAGAAAAAAAGAAACTAGATTGTTATTGTGCTGGATTTCAGCGCCAGTTCGACAGGTCAAGATTCACTTAATTTTACTAGTTGAACTATATGTCTCGACCAATCAAGAATTGGGCAAATTGCATATTCACTAGTGTTTCTCTGTAGTTGGATGGTAGGGTTTTGTGCAACTCAAGTGCACTATATATAAAAACCCTAGAGCCTTTTTTTTTTTTTTTTTTTTTTTTTTTTTTTTTACATATATAAGAGAGCAGTGTTTTGTACACAGATCTGGAATTTTCTAAGTCCTCTTGAAGTATCAACCGGAGACTTACATGCAAACTAAAGATCTAGTGATCAAGTGAGGTTGATGCAACTAGTTTACAACTGTTTTCAGACAAATCTTTAAGGGTGGATCTTAGAGTCACAAACTAAGAGTAAATGTGCAACAAATTAAAGTAGAATAGCCTATGGATCTCTAAGTTATGTGTGGTCACGTCATTAAATACTACATAAGGTAGCATTAGATTTATGGTTAAATCTTCTATATAAACTTTCATTTTATTCTAGTGGATTTGTTGATGGTTAAATCCCCCCAGGTTTTTACTAGTGAAATAATTTGTTTTGTCGATTTTCTTGGGTCATCAGTTTGGAGTCTTTATGTGATTCATGTTTGTGTGATGTTATTCAATTAAGATCTAAAGTATAATTAATCTATATAATTACTTGGCTAAGAATTAGTTAATATTATGACAACCGAGGCCTAAAACCCTAACATATAGATTTCCTTCCTTAGCCTTGCAATTTATATTACCATGGGAAAATTGTTTATGTAGAAACCCAACCTAACAACTTAAAAAACCTTTAGTGCCCGTTTGGTAAAAAGTATTTGTGTTTTTGTTTTCAAAACAACGTGAATATTGTTTTCTACAAATTGGGTTGGAAAAACAACCAACGTAATGTATATCACTTGTCATTTTCATTTTCTTCTTAATGAATCCTTGTTTCCTTTATGTGTTCCTTCACCTTCTTTGCTATGTTCTTTTTAATGAATCATTATTTCCTTTATACCTTCTAGTGCCTCACAAGATGGTAACTCATTTGCCTCTCTGCACTCCTCAGTTCTTTACTTGCTTTTTTTTTTTTTTTTTTTTTTCGGCATAAAAGATTAATTTTCACATTCTTACTCCAAGCAAAGCATACTCTCTCTATGTTCTTTATTAATGGACACCAAATTGATTTATGAACAAATTTTAGGTAAAACACAAATTTGAACAATGATTTCTCCATTAATTATTATTTTTCTCCTCTGTTACTAACCAGAATAACGGAAATAAATAATTGAATGAAAGTTTCAAATGGAAATAATAATTTCATAATTAAGTTTGAGACTTTAATTGAAAAAAAAAAAATGAAAACCCTAGGATCTAATATGAACATGATATAAACAATGGCTTTCTATGTAAACTTGAAGGCCATGGCCCCTTAACCCTAATGTAGTTCCAATCCTGTCCACAATTCAATCAATTCAAAAATGGTTAATGAGTATAAGTTGAGATGTTTACATGCAATTTGGAGGCTTAGACACGGTAGAAACCACTACAGACGATGGGGCCACAAGGCAATAGCAAAAGAGATAATTTGAACCTTAAATGTCGGTTGAGGTATAAAGCCTCTTAGCACAGCAAGAGAGACTTTGAGTGAGGAAAACATTATGGGCCCGTAAACGAAACAAGTGAGGAAAACGTTGAGAAAGCTACGGATCACAAAGGCTGAGGGTCGAGTGAGAATGTGTCAATTTAAAGATATATCACAACTCAACCTTAGCAACATCAAAAACAATTTCAGCCCACAAATACCACCATTTCCTAAATATTCAAAAAATATCCAGACCCAGCCCAAATGTGTATCATCTGCGTGTCATTTGTGGTGACTATTGCCCTTCAATCCAATCGAAGCATTTCCCTCCACAAAAATTACCTGAATTAACTGTCACTATATATATATATATATATATATATCCGAGGAAAAATAAAATCTGTTTGTTTTTTCTTAGAAACTAGTGGTCTAAATTTTAAGAAGATACAAAGTGAATCTATGCAACTTGCTTTTTTTCCCCCCCACAAAGTCGAAACCTCGTTCTGCAGTGACATGGCCACTGTTGCAGCAAGAGGAATTGGCATAGGAGTGAACAAGCTCCACCCTCATAATTCCTCAAAACCCACATCCCCATTTCTCGGCAAGAGACTCAGAATCAAACCCACTTCTGAATCACAACACAGTGCAAGAATCACCAGCTCAAACCCAAAAACATTGCTAGTTTTTGCAGCTGGAGGTGAGCTGATCAATGCGGCTCATGACCTCTTTGTGGGTGTGGGAGTGGGGCTACCATGCACTGTTATGGAGTGTGGTGATATAATATATAGAAGCACTCTTCCTAAGTCCAATGGCCTCACACTTACGACCCCTGGTGCTGTTTTGGCTCTGGGAGCTCTGTCTTACCTCTGGGCCACACCTGGAGTGGCCCCTGGATTCTTTGACATGTTTATTCTTGCTTTTGTTGAGAGGCTATTCAGACCCACTTACAGAAAGGTCGGTGAATTTTTTATCTGATTTTGCATATGGGGGATCAGATTGTTAAACCACTAAATTTGTCACTTTCTAACAGTTTAAGCTTCTAATAAAATAAATACACTAAAAAAGGTAGCTTTTGGGACAACCAGTTCTTGGACAATTGTAGTATATCTATGTGCTTATTTGGTTTGATTTTTTGTGACAGGATGATTTTGTTCTGGGGAAGAAGTTGGGAGAGGGGGCTTTTGGAGTGGTTTATAGAGTTTCATTGGCCAAGAAGCCTTCATCCAAGGTATCATCAATTATGTGTTTGATTGATTCTGCTTTCAAATTTCTTTTGTTTTTTAGTTTCAATTATGTAGGTAAATTTCAAGTCCAATAATTGAATTTCACCGGTGTTTACTTCATTTTGGTTCTTGATTGATTGCATAATTAAGATTCTAAGATAGTTGTTTGTTTCACTTTTCTTGGCTTAGCAACAATTAGACCATTAATGTGTTTTGTATTCTATTATGAGTGGACTGGTGGGTGACACTTGACTTTTATTTACTTAAAAATTTCTGATGGAAATGAATATCGTTTGTTGGTTGATGGTTTTTGGTTGTCACCAGAAGGACGGTGACTTAGTCTTGAAAAAAGCTACTGAATATGGTGCAGTGGAAATTTGGATGAATGAGCGTGTTCGAAGAGCTTGTGCAAACAGCTGTGCTGATTTTTTATACGGCTTTCTTGAGGTGTTGCTCTATTATGACTACTACTACTACTACCACCATATGAATTAAGAATACCATTATCTTTAGAAATTAAGAGATATACTTTGGAAGCTCATACTATTGCACAAATTGTTTTCTTCTTCTAAATCTTGTGACTAATTCTTTTATCATTAAATTGGATCCAGACTTCTCCAAAGAAAGGTGCTGAATATTGGCTTTTATGGCGGTTCGAAGGGGAAGTGACACTTTCAGATTTGATGCTAAGTAAAGAGTTCCCCTACAATGTTTGTACTTTCTCTCATCAGCCTTTTCATATTGTATATGATGGTTACATACACCAACTATGCTAAGTTTGAGAATTTATGGTCTTTTACTTTTTTATGTTACAAAACATTGATCTTCCTTTTATATTAAAACCCCCTTCCCCCACGCTCATGCCCTCTTGTGGTTTAAGGAGGTGGGGTATTTGCAGACACTGTCACTTGGTAAAAGAATATACTAAGACATCCATTTTCATTCCCTACTCAGTGAGCAACAAAATTTAACTCTTCTTCTTTTTCTGGCATGGTATTACAAGTTGATGGTTTCATGGTGCATATATTGTTATATATTGATTCCCAATTTATTTTGGATTGACTGGCTAAGTAATTTCTGGCTACAATGCTATTTATTTTGGATTGACTGGGCTAAGTAGTTTCTGGGAACAATGCTTCTATGGTAGCTCTTGTTCATTTTAGCTCTTCAAGCCCTTCGTTTAGTAATGGTGGCATAAAATGTCAGGTAGAAACAATGATTACTGGAAAGGTCCAGGACTCACCTAAGGGTTTGGAAAGGGAGAATAGAATCATTCAAACAATCATGAGACAGCTCTTATTTGCACTGGATGGCCTTCACTCGACAGGGATTGTACATCGGGACATTAAGCCACAAAATATTATTTTTTCTGAAGGTAATAGTAGCAAGCTTTATTTTGCAAATAGTCAATAAAATCTTATAATAGTTGAATATTATGTTCAATAATATGTCTTAGCAAAAAAAAATTATGTTTAATAATATCACATTCCCATGAAAACTTGAACAGGTTCTCGTACATTCAAGATAATTGATCTTGGAGCTGCTGCTGATTTGCGAGTGGGCATAAATTATATTCCAAAGGAGTTCCTTTTGGATCCAAGGTATCTTCTGTAACATAGGTAGTTTACTTAAATCTGAACAAGAACAAAAAAAATATGTAATCCCTTACAGGTTTATCCACCTTGAATTTACCAGTATTTACATCCCATAGGCATCTGGCTTACAAGCTGAATAGTTGAATTGCCAGTTTTCCCTTTTCCTTTTTGGTGCATGGTTTCGTTCACCATCACTGGAACTTGCTACAATTTATCATCAATTGGAGGTCTTTAGCCAACTCCTTTAGTTTTTATGTAGACATTATACATATCTGTATGATCAACTCATAAATGTTTTGATTGTTAGTGCACTAGGCTAATGTTAGTCTCTTAGCTTCTAGTCTATGTTAAGGTCCAAAGTTCAAAGGTGAAACATCTTTACCATACAGAAACTGTTGAGTCTAAAGTTAATTCACTATAACTGAATGCTTTGAGCAAGAGGTCATAGACATAATTATCACTAAACAAAGAAACTGGGATTGGTTTGCTGCCAAGGTAATATACAATTGAAATTTTCACAGGTCCTAAGAGTTTCCCTGGTTGAACATATAGCTTTTTAACTCTCAATTTATTGACTACTGGAATTTGTAGATAGACTTGTGTTTCCAATTATCTAACAGAGTCAAGCTTTTTTTCTTGTTCAACCATAAAGAAGGTGCTTCTCGAGTCAAAATGCAATTTTCTTTCACATTTTCTCCTTGTTTGGGGAGGAGATACGTATGAACATTGTTAATAT
This sequence comes from Quercus ilex subsp. ballota, assembly GCA_032727855.1. Classification (NCBI taxonomy): domain Eukaryota; kingdom Viridiplantae; phylum Streptophyta; class Magnoliopsida; order Fagales; family Fagaceae; genus Quercus; species Quercus ilex. The sequence continues at coordinate 51,759,864 of CM064908.1, forward strand.
TTTCAAAGAAATAGAGAGAAGATGTCATTTATATATTTTTTTTCTTGTAATGTAAAATTCCCTTCTATGAGTATTAAAGAGGCATAAACAACAGATTGACTCAGTTTATTGCTGTTAAAAAAACATAATCAGATCATCTCAATTCTTACACTCAAAAGATAAATTAGCAATATTGGGCATATTCCACACAAATAGGATGACCAATTTTCCTAATGATATGGGGCTATAACATTCCCAACATTTGATTTTCTGGTTAAAGACACCACTGCTGACATTCATTAAATGTTGATAGAAGTGAGCAGCTTGAAAAGAAGATGAAGAATGGGGTCATAATGTTCAGTATTTGAACTTTGCCTCGTATATTGTAGCTGTCATTCAGTAGTAAAATGCTTGGACAACAGTAAATCCTGCAGTCCACAATTATATATAAATATTTGTCACTTTCCTTCTCAGATATGCTGCACCAGAGCAATACATCATGAGCACACAAACCCCATCTGCGCCGTCAGCTCCAGTTGCAACTGCACTTTCCCCAGTCCTGTGGCAGGTGCATACTAACTCCAAAACAATTGAGAGCTAATGCATGAATCATTGAGCTGATTTTGTTGGTTCTGATTATATGTCCTTGAACAGATGAATCTGCCTGATAGATTTGACATCTACAGTGCCGGTCTCATATTCCTACAAATGGTGAGTGACAAATACAGCAGAGTGATGCGGGACTTATTAATTGTTTATTTACATAATAAAACTTAACACTTCAAGCGAGTTGGTATATTGGTCATACCAGTCATAATCACAACCAGACCAAATCTATGGTTTTGCTTTGCCAATCAACTGGCTCAGTTTTGAAGCATTGATGCATAATCAATGTTTTGTAGATTGAAGTACTACTGCCTTGGCTAACACTGGTGACAAATAGTGAATACTAGCTCTTTTTTCTTTTTTTTGCTGGGAAGTGAATACTAGCTCCTAGACAGTGATTTTTAAGCTCCTATACTTTTAAAATAACAGAACACTTATACTATATTTGGCAAAGGTTATTTATCCATATGTAGCATATTTCAACAATAAGTAACATGTGGCTATTTCATGTACTACACTCATGCAAGATTTCACATAGTGAGCTCTTAACATTTTCATTCTTATAGGCATTCCCAGCATTACGCACGGACAGTGGCCTCATCCAATTCAATCGTCAGTTAAAGAGATGTGACTATGACTTGGATGCATGGAGAAAAAGTGTAGAGCCTCGTGCTAGCCTTGAACTGCGAAGGGGATTTGAGTTGTTGGATTTAGATGGTGGAATAGGATGGGAACTTCTGACTTCAATGGTTCGTTACAAAGCACGACAAAGAACCAGTGCAAAGGCGGCTTTAGCTCATCCCTATTTTGACAGGGAAGGCCTATTGGTTCTTTCCTTCATGCAGAAGTTGAGGCTGCAATTCTTTCGAGCAACACAACAGGACTATGGGGAAGCTGCCAAGTGGATAATTCAGCTAATGGCAAAATCAGGGACCAAGAAGGAGGGTGGCTTCACTGAAGCTCAGCTTCAGGATCTAAGAGTCTGTATCTCTCTCTCTCTCTCTCTATATATATATATATATTCCCCAGCAGAAATTAAGTCAAAATGTATATTCTACACTTTGCATTATTCCGTTGTGCAGGAAATTCAGCCCAAGGGCAAGAAGAAAGCAAGTCCACAGAGGAATGCTCTTGCTTCAGCCCTTAGGCTCCAGAGGAAGGTTATAAGAACATTGAATGAGAGCATGGATGAGCTTAACCAGCGCAGGAAGAGCCTATGGTGGAGCAGATGGATCCCCAGAGAGGAATGAAGTTCGTAAATACATATATACCTTTTTTTTTCCTTTTCTTTTCTTCTTCTATGTATAGTACATCCATGTTTACAAAATATCTTGGTGGGATAGAGTTGAAGGAAATTAGCTGGAATCTTTATTTGAGCACACGTTTTATTAAGCACCTTCATTATGGATTATTATTTATTATTATACTGAGCATTTAATGAACTGAATGAAACTGCCATGAAGGATATGCTATGTTTTGAATTAGTCTAGAAAAATTCAACTCAAACTGCCATGAAGGATGCTATTTGGGAATAACTTACTAGTATTTGATTAGCATTTTGGAAACTTCCTTCTATATCCTGAGACAAATTAATTTACATTTGCCTTCAAAGACAAGGAAATAGTACCGGTAAGAACCAAAAAAGAGAGTTAAGGCCCAAGCCTACTTAGAATAGTGAGATGTTCCCCTCAAATTTGGCCCAAATCAATGAAATTTGTAAGAGATGGGAAAGAAAAACAATGAGCTCTACCCGAGAACACTAATGTTCAAGGATTAGACTTATGTTCAAGAAATGAATAAGCATCAAGCTTTACACAAAGGCTCCCGAGGAAGCAGAGTTCGTATGGAAAATAACACTATTCCCTTTTCTTCTCCAATACCCCCTCTTTCTCCCCCCTTTCCGACGCTCTTTCCTTTCCTTCTATAGCCCCATTCTATTGCATCTACACCATTCATTTCTACCTAATCCCACTCATTTTCTAACACTTGTTACCTTTCACATCTGAGAAAATGGTGGCAGGAACTTATTTAGCTGTGGCCTATACTGCTTAGGTCACCTTCTCATTAATACGGCTGATAAAGCTATTGGCCCTAATTAATGTGGATGCGACAGGCTACTCCAAGCCTAAAGCTTCCCTATTGCCCATTGTCATCCACTCTCTTCAAATCCTAACTTCCCCTCCTCTGGTGGCTTCTTCCCTTGGGCCCGTGACTTACAGTACCTTCACATCATTATTGCAACCCCTCAACTTCCTCCTTGGTCCTCGGGCCAATATTACGACCCTTCAGCTCCATCCTCAGTCCTTGGGTGCCCACAATAGCCCCCTAAAACTTTCACTGTTTGTTTAGGGACAAGAGTAAAGTTTTAGTATTCTAAATAAGATACACACGTGCCATATGCGTTCTCATGTACCAACGTCCTTTCGCCTAACCTCTGCACGCTCTTGACGCTTCGGAATCCACGATTTTGCATTTATGGCGCCAGGCAGCTGCTTGTCTCCCCACATTCAACGGTTTGATCAGGATCATACAATTCTCACTTCTCCACACAGATAGGCGGGAATTTTGTCGCTTGCCTTTTACCCTCCTATAAAAGGAGAACTTGGAGCTGGCTGAGGCTCATTTTGAGCATTCTGGTGATCTAAGTTGAAGAACAAAAACTCCCGATGAGCCCTTTTTGCATTCATCAGCATATGTGTTGCTTTCCTTTATACCTTCTTTTTCACAAGTTTCATACTTTATCTCTCAAAAGGTCATGGGTAGATACACTAAATTAGTGGACACTACTGAGGCTAGGGCAACCTTTAGGGCACAATATAGGATCCCCAATGACATGGAAATCCGGCACTGTGAGAAGGGTGAGTGGTTGGTCCTGGATAGACCCTCCGAGTCCATGGTCATTCCTATGATTGCCTTTATTGAAGGCGAGATGGAACTCTCTATGGGTAGGGTAACCCGGGATTACCTTATGAACTATAGGTTAACCCCGACCCAATGTTCACCCAATATCTTTAGAATCCGTAGGTGTATAGACGCACTGAACCGTAGGATGGGGACGAGTCTTACCTGGCACAATGTAAATTGGGTATACCAATGCCAGAAGGGGGAGAAAACCAAGTATTATATGAAATGTAGGGTCCCCTCAGTTAGGTTAATCTCCTGCCTGCTGGACTCAAGTAAAGGCATGGACAAGGATTTCCTCCTTGTCTTGGGAGGATGGCATGATGGGATGCACTGTCCCACCCAAGAAGGTGAACCAGGTATCATTCCAGAGGACCAGGGTCACACTTAGGACTTTGCTTAGCTTAACTGGTGTTATAGTTTTCTTCCCTCTTCTCTTTTGTTTTACTAACAACCCTTATGGTTTTATCTGCCAAACGAGTACCACATAGCTCCTGCCAAACATTTAGTGAATTTCAAGAACCTGAACAGGATCCTTAAGTTCAAAATATTCTTGCATAAGGATGGGCAGCTAAGGGCGGCCCAAGTTATCCTAGGCTACAAGCCATCCACCAAGTGGTTTCAGAGTTTGAAGAACGTCATTAAAGCCCGGGACTCCCGCTTGGCTTTAATAGACGTCGTTGTGCTCAGCTTCCTGCTTACAGAACCTCCTATCGAGGGGACCCAGGATGCTTAGCTCCCTCTACCTTAGCTACAAGGCTCCTCTTTTCACAAGAACCCCCTATCCCATCAAACGTCGAGGCCGCGGAATCCACGTCTGAGTTTGTTTAGGAGGTGACGGATAGGGACTTTGACCATTTTTGTCATCCAGACGCCCTCAGCACTTCACAAGCCCAGGAACCAGCGGACATGGGTTTCGAGGAGAAGACTCCAGACCTTCTTGCCCTACTAACGGCCCATGTCGGGGGCTCTTCCCCAACTATGACGGTGCCACCCCGCCTTCAGACACCTACCACAACGAGCACATCTCCAACTGAGGCCGCAGACAAGAAAAGGATACGCGGTTAGGGAGGCAAAAGTGCAGAAGTGGCCGAGGAGGGGGGAGATTACTGAGCCCTCAACCAAAGAAGCCCGTGCGGGAAAAGGGCAGCAGAAGAAGAGGCACGAGCACACCGAGACTTCTAAGAAGGTTGGCAGGGACCAACCCAGGAAGACCTCTGTTTGGAGGCCCATTTTCACCCTAAGCTCAGGCGCTCCCGTGATTAATGACGCCAATCTAAGAGACCCTACAAAAGGCAGCTCAGGCTTAGTGGCAGAATGCCTGGAGAGGGCGCTGTACTTTCCTGAGGATATGGAGGAGCTGAGGTCCTTCAGAAAAAGAGAGGTCTTCTTGTCTCTAAAGCAAGACCTCGCCAAGGTACTTCACCAAACTTATTCATCTGTTAAGTTAGTTTAATCAAGATTTATATGATACTCACTTTGTTTGGTTTGCTCTCCTTTTTGCTGGTAGTCCAAACCGCCTTCATGGCCGAGGAATGAGTTGACCATTCTTTGAACATGGCAAGGAAAGCCGAGAAGGGCCAAGAGGTTGTGGACAAAGTCTGAGCTAAGGAGGAGAAAAAGTTGCAGGAAGCCCTTGCCCAGCTCGCCGAGGTGGAGAAGGCTCATCGAAACACTAAGTCTGCTTTGAAGGGCTATGAGAAGCAAGTTGCTGAGGACCTAGAGGCCCAAAGGAAGGCCGAGAGTAAGATAGCTCTTATAGTGGTGGAGTTAAAGCAGGCGAACAAACAGCTGGAGGTCAAGGAGGCCGAGAAGGCTCAGGCCGAACAGGCAGCTTACGATGCGGGTATGACTAAGACAACTGTGAGTCTTACTACCCAACTTTGTAATGTCGCTCGTGCCTTTAGCTGGGAGGTCTAGGACAAGGCCATGAACGCCACTAGGGTTGACCCCGAGTCGGAGCTTCATGCTCCTGATAGGGTGTACTATCCCCTAGCTTTGCGCCTGACACCCACTCCCTCTCAGCCTCCAAAGGATCCCAGCCTTGCTCTTCCTTCTTCTGCGGAACAAACAGACCTGGTTCCTTCTCCCACCTCTTCCAAAGGCAAAGAGATGACAAAAGAACTCCCACATTCAAATGCCGTGGTGGGCATAGAGGCCGAAGAAGGGGTGCCATTGAAGAAAAAGAAGGAGAAGAAGGAGCAAGAGAAGAAAGAGCAAGAGAAGAAGGTTGCCTAGGAGAAAGAGCCCAAAGCATAGTTTTAGTTCCTTAGGTTCTGCTTAACACTTAGAGGGATTTTGGCGATGTTAATTTACCTTCAGCTTGTGACTCGAGGAGTCAGGCAAGTCCTAGGTCTGTTTAAAACTTAGAAGAATTTTAGCGATATTAATTTACCCTAGGTTTGTGACCCAAGGAGCCAGACAAGTCTTAGGTTCTGTTTAACACTTAGAAGAATTTTGGCGATGTTAATTTACCCTAGGCTTGTGACCCGAGGAGCCAGGCAAGTCCTAGGTTCTGTTTAACGAATCCACAATAAGATATGATGAAGTAATATATGAACAGCAGTAGAATTTATTAATAGTAATAACACCGTAGATTGTTTACATTCCAAGGGTGGGGGATTACATTTTCATCCAAGCCCTCCAAGTGATAGGCCTTAATGCCCGCTACAGAGGTGATTCTATATAGCCCTTCCCAATTAGGACCCAGCTTACCCCACACAAGGTTCTTAGCTGTTCCCACTACTTTCCTCAAGATTAGGTCCCCCGAGGCCAAGGGTCTGGATTTGGCCCCCTTGTCATACTGTTGTTTAAGTTTTTGTTGATAGTAAGCCATCTTCATAATTGCAACCTCTTGTTTTTCCTCGGCCAGGTCCAAGTTGTCTAGGAGTAGGTGGTGGTTCTTTTCAACGTTGAATTGATCCATTCTTAGAGTTGGAAATTCAGTTTTAAGGGGGATTATTGCCTCTAACCCATACGTCATTAAGATCGGGGTCTCCCCTGTTGATTTTCGGGGTGTGGTACGATAGATCCATAGCATGTGAGGCAGCTCATCCACCCACTCTTCTTTTGCATCATCCAGCCTTTTCTTCAGTCCAACCACTATAACTTTATTAGTGGCCTCAGACTGCTCATTCCCCTAGGGGTATGCAGGTGTAGAGTACCCGTTTCTGATTCCCAGATCCCCACAATATCTCCTGAAGGCTTTACTGTCAAATTAGAGGTTGTTGTCTGAGATCAGTGTATGAGGTACCCTGAACCTGGTGATGATGTTTTTCCAGATGAATTTTTTGGCATCCACGTCCCTGATGTTGGAAAGGGGCTCAGCCTCTACCCACTTGGTAAAGTAGTTGGTGTCGACGAGGAGCCATCTCCGATTTCCTACGACTCGAGGAAAAGGTCCTACTATATCCAAGCCCCACTGAGCGAATAGCCAAGGGCTAGACAAAGGATTTAGAATTCCTCTTGGTTGATGAATATTTGGGGCATACCTCTGACATTGGTCGCATTTTTTTACATAGTCTTGTGAGGTTTGTCGCATGTTAGGCCATCAGTACCCCTGGGTGAGAGCCTTGTGCGCTAGAGACCTTCCTCCGGTATGGCTCCTACAAATGCCCTCATGCAGTTATTCTAATAAGGGCTTCACGACTTTTGGGTGTACGAACAATAGATATGGTCCTAAGTAGGAGCGTTTATATAACTTCTGCTCCTTGGACAACCAATATCAAGGAGCAGCCCTACGTAGCTTCTCTACTTCAAACTTATCCTCGGGCAAGGATCCTCTCTTCAAAAAGCTTACTATGGGGTCCATCCAGCTCGGCCCCACATGGATGCTGCATACACCTGATAACGGTACCCTCATGAAACTTAAGGTGTCCATTTCTTTTACAATAACAACCAGAGGAAGACTTGACTCAAGCGAAGTGGCTAACATGGCAAGAGAATCTGTATGCGAGTTCTGCAATCTCGGGATTTGTTTCAAGATAAAACTCTTGAAATGAGCTCGGGCATTATGTACTTTGGCAAGGTACCCCTGCATCCTTTCATCCCGAACCTCAAAATCACCATTGACTTGACCCACAACTAGCCTAGAATCCAAGTACAATTCTGCCGTTTCTCTTCCCAGCAGCTTGACCATGTTTATCCCTGCTAGCAAGGCTTCGTATTCGGCCTCATTGTTGGTGGCCGAGAATCCTAATCGTAACGACTTCTCTATTATCAATTTCTCGGGGGTGATCAATACAACCCCCACACCTGCTCCCTTTCAGTTGGAAGATCCATCCATGTAGACTTGCCATGATGAGGTGGCAGTGACCGATGAGACTAGTGTACCCATGGCTATATTTTCCTCTTCGGGGACACTTTCAGCAAATTCTGCCAGTATAGGCCTGCCCTTTTATAGCAGTCTGGGGCATGTACTTGACATCATAGGCCCCCAACTTAGTCCCCCAATTAACAATCCTGCCAGTATAATCAGATTTCCTCATTAGGGCTTGCAAGGGCAGTTGAGTAAGCACCACCACGGTATGGGCTTGGAAGTAATGAGGGAGTTTCCTGGTGGCGTGCACAATGGCTAGTATTGCTTTTTTTCAAGGGAAGATAGCGCATCTCAACCTCTTGCAAGGACTTTCTAACATAATAGACGGGTCTCTGAACTTCGTCCTCGTTCCTGACTAGGACGAAGCTGACAGCATATTTGGTGACTGCTAAGTATGCATACAATACTTCCTCCTTATCGGGTCGAGAAAGTATAAGCGGATTGGATAAGTATTGTTTGAGGTCCTCGAATGCCGTTACGCACTCCTCAGTCCACTAAAAATCCTTCCACTTGTGCAACAGTTGGAAGAAAGGACGACACATGTCCGTGGACCAAGAGATGAACCTATTTAGAGCTGCCGTTATCCTAGTCAGCCTCTGCACTTCCTTGGGATTTCGAGGAGGGTGCAAGCCATTAATAGCCCTGATTTGTTCTGGATTGACTTCGATTCTGTGGTGGGTTATTAGGTACCCAAGGAATTTGCCCAAACTGACCCCAATAGAGCACTCAGACGCGTTGAGGCGTAATTTATGTTTCCTCACCGTTGAGAAAGTTTCTCCCAAATCGGCTAGGTGATTTTCTATCCTCTTGCTCTTAACTACCATATCATCGATGTATGCTTCCATGTTCCTTCCTATCTGCCATTCAAACATACGCGTTACCATTCTCTGATAGGTGGATCCTGCATTTTTGAGTCCGAAGGGCATCACCCAATAATGATAGTTTCCATTGGGGGTGCGAAATGTCGTTTTCTCCTGGTCGGGCAATGGTAGAGGTATCTGGTGGTAACCTTGAAAGGCGTCCAGAAAGCTCATCCGAGGATGTCCCATCGTGGCGTCCACTAGCTGGTTAATTCTAGGAATGGAAAAGGGGTCTTTTAGGCATGCCTTATTTAGGTCAGTGAAATCCACACATACTTGCCACTTCCTATTTTTCTTCTTAACCACTACTGTGTTAGCCAGCCACTCGGGGTAGAAGATTTCCTTAATAGCTCTAGTCTGCTTTAACTTGTTCACCTCTGTCCTGACTGCCTCGGCGTGATCCTCGGATGACCGTTAAGGAGGTTGTCTACGAGGCAAGGCCTCGGGATTTACGTTCAACCGGTGGTAGGCCAATTCAAGATCAATTCCTGGTACGTCATAAGCATTCCAAGCAAAAAGGTCAAGGCTTGCCCTTAGGAACTCTATCAATTTTGCCTTTTCTATAGGCGGTAACTGTGAGCCTACTTGAAAATATTTCTCTGCGTCAAGCCCTATCATTACCCTTTCCAATTCCTCAGATGATTCTCCTGGTGCCTCAATCTGCTGCCCACTTGCAGCTCTCTTTAGTTGCTATTGGGCTAGGTCCTTGGTCTCTACGGCAGGGCTTAAAGATTGTTGCGTGATTGCTGATACCAGGCATTACCTGGCCATGGCTTGATCGCCCACTAGCTCTCCCATTCTCCCCTGAGTAAGGTACTTGATCTTCAAATGTAACGTCGAGGGCACCGTGCCCACGGTGTGAAGCCAAGGCCTGCCTAGGATAGCCGTGTATGGGGAGAATGCCTCTACCACTATGAAGTTGACCTGGACCTCCAAATCGCCAACCTGCATGGGAAGTCTGACCATTCCACGGGGGACCACTATCTTGTTGTCGAAATCCATTAGAGGAGAGTCGTATGTGTCCAAGTCCTCGGGCCTCAATTTCAGCCCCCGGTACAGATCCGGGTACATTATTTCTGCTCTGCTTCCTTAGTCGACCAATACCCTTCCCACATCGTAACCCCAATCCTAACGGTAACCACTAAGGTGTCATAATGAGGTTGGAGGGTTCCCAGCTTATCTTCCTCGAAAAAACTCAGGCTAGGGGGGGAGGGGGGAACTGCCACACTTGCTCTTTTGGGACTCTGATTTCTGGCCCTCAGATCAGAGCCCCCTACTACAAACATGACCCCGAGACCTGCCCCAACATCAACCCCTAGCCTGGCTAGGATCGTATTAATAGTGCCCAATGCTAGCCAGGAAGTAGTGTTTCCATGCATCCCATTTCCCAATTGTCCGACCTATTCCACAGGCTGATGCAGGAAATAATTGAGTTTACCCACTTTTGCCAACTGACCGAGGTGATCGTGTAAGGTCCTGCAGTCCTCAGTGGTGTGTCCTCTATCCCGATGGTAATGGCAGTAAAGGCTTAGGTTTCTTTTGGATGGATCCCCACCCATCCTATTGGACCACTTGAAGAATGGCTTGTTTTTTTTATCTTCTCTAGAATCTTTTACACTGGCTCCTTAAATAATGAATTGATCGGGGAACTCTCTTCGGGGTCGATCATTGTGGTATCCTCCTCTCTGAGGATCCCTCCTCTCCAGGAACACCTTTGCTTTTCCCTTTCCCTGGTTTAGGTATTCTTCTAATCTTTTGTACTTGTCTATGCGATCCATAAGCTAGCGCATGTTCGAGGCAGACTTCATTGTCAATAATTTTCTCAGGTCATGCTTGGTCAGGAGGCTGACCTTAAAGGTCTTTACTGCAGCATCTTCGAAGTCTCCATCCACTTCATTGTACATCTCCCAATACCGGTCCGAGTAGGTTTTGAAGGTCTCCCCCTCCCTTATGGCCATAGATAACAGAGTATCCAATGGCCTGAGGACCCTACTGCAGGTTATGAATCTAGCGCTGAATGCCCTAGTCAGCTCTTCAAAGGACCTTATTAATCCTTCATCCAACGCATCAAACCAACGCATGGTGACAGGCCCGAGATAGGAAGGAAACACCTTGCACATAAGGGCCTCATTGCTGGCATGGATGGCCATCTTCTGATTGAAGTGGCTGATATGCTCCACGGGATCAGTCCTTCCGTTTTATATGGTAAACGCTGGCTGGGAAAAAGGGTGAGGGAGCTTAGCCTTGTTAATCCTCCTGACGAAAGGGGATTTAGAAATCTGCTGTAGGGCTTTACTCATAGCATCATTTCTCCTGTTGTGATAAGAGGGCCCCTTTTCACAATTATTGTTGCTTTTCTCTAGCTTGTCCCAACATCAGGAGGCTGAGTAGGTTTCGCTAGGTGGAGTTCTAGGCCTGCGCCGGTATGATCGATCACGGCTTTCTCTTGAGCCCTCACTTGATAGGGAAGATGGGCTCCTCCTATCACGCTTCCTGTGCCTCAACTTCCTGCGCAAACGATCAACTTCCCGCTGCAATGCTAGCGTCTCTTGTTCAGGTGAGGCTTGACCCCTGGACTTAGGATGATTCCGCTCAATACGTTTAATGTGATGAGACCCTACCACAACACTTGGGGTATGTTGCCTGTCTCTCCTATACTCCAAGTTAACGAAAGGGTTCTCCTTGTGGGAACCAACTGACTCCTCCTCACCTTGGCCTTCGTTAGCCATCAGTATTCAGGGCAGATCCTCAAGCACTTGCTGTTCCCCACAGACGGCGCCAATTTTAAGGACCAAAAAAGAGAGTTAAGGTCCAAGTCCACTTAGAATAGTGAGATGTTCCCCTCAAACTTGGCCCAAATCAATGAAATTTGTAAGAGATGGGAAAGAAAACAACAATGAGCTTTGCCCGAGGACACTAATGTTCAAGGATCAGACTTACGTTCAAGAAATGAATAAGCATCAAGCTTTACACAAAGGCTCCCGAGGAAGCAGAGTTCGTATGGAAAATAACACTATTCCTTTTTTTTCTCCAATACCCCCTCTTTCTCCCCCTTTTCTGGCGCTCTTTCCTTTCCTTATACAGCCCCCTTCTATCGCATCTACACCATTCATTTCTACCTAATCCCCCTTCTTTTCCGACACTTGTTATCTTTCACATCTGAGAAGATGGTGGCAAGAACCTGTTTAGCTATGGCCTATACTGCTCAGGTCACCTCTTTATTAATGCGGCTGATAAAACTGTTGGCCCTAATTAATGTGGACGCGACAGGCTACTCCAGGCCTAAAGCTTTCCTATTGCCCATTGTCATCCACTCTCTTTAGATCCTAACTTCCCCTCCTCGGGCGGCTTCTTCCCTTGGGCTCGTGACTTACAGTACCTTCACGTCATTACTTCCTCCTCGGTTCTTAGGCCAATATTACGACTCTTTAGCTCCATCCTTGATCCTCGAGCCAATATTACAACCCTTCAGCTCCATCTTCAGTCCTCGGGTACCTACGGTACCTGCTAAAGTTTTTTTTTTTTTTTTTTCCATTTTTTGTTTTTTGTTTTTTTTTTTTGTTGAGAGAAGGAAATAATAATCAATCATTTCATGAAATCACCTACCCTAAAGGAATGTATATCACATCATTAAAAAATGGCAGTGACCTATCTTACAGGAGTAAGTTGAAGTCTCATATAGTTCAAATTTATAGGCTTAAGTTTTTTTTTTGGTTAAGTGATATTCTTATACGTTATCTTAAAGACTCAATTGGAAGTTTTAACTCGCTAACATTAACTTTTTTCTAATCCTTATTTTCTCCATTGTAATAACTTGACAAATTCTGACATGTTTTAGCGTGTTGGAACTCTCAATTCAACAATTCTATGTATGATGATTGGTGACTACTTGGACTGGGCTGCCTACAATTTTAGACCTCTTTGGTTGCTAAACCATTGATCATTGTAACAATTTTTTTTTTTTTTTTTTTTTTGCCTTAATGCTCTTGTGGTGCATTTCAACTTGAATCAAATTGTAGTCTATGGTATAAACATTCCATGTGCAAATAAGATTATTGTGACAATAATTAAAGATTAGTAGCACAATAGTGCATGAATTATTTCTAAATTTTGCCAGGCACTGTGTCATTTTATTCTTCATACTCCATTTTATCATTAGTTAGCTTGGATTAATATTGTTGCAGATTGGATGGCTAAGATATGGAAGACAATTAAATTTCACGTAACATGCTAAAAATCTGTTATTATCTCATAACCAGCCATGACCAGCTTGCTGGCTTGCCTGGCTATATATATGATGGTCAAAGTAGCATCATATACAGACATGGTTACGTGTTAATATCTGTTCGTACAGTGATAAAGCTGTAATCAAACACATAATCCGATACAGTTTTGTGAAGAAGACAACTGTAATTTCTAATAAGATTAATCGTACCATTCTTTGATGCTCCCACATGGGGCAGTTTTTGTTAAATTCAAGTCCTCCATGCTATATATATATATATATATATATATATACTCACACACACACACACACATATACACACATTCTGGCCGGGCATTATTTCGAGTGATTAAAAGGACATGTTAATACGTTAAGAGGAAAGTGTGATGGAAGCACAGCATGTGGGAACGTACGTAGTTCCTTGGGTAAGAGCCAACATCAAATTATGGTCTATGATGGACTGAGTGACTAATAACCAAAACTATGTAATTCAAAGCTTAGAGATGAGTTAATAAATAATATATATTGAGTTTGAGTGTATCAAAATTCAAAGGCAATGTCATTGTAAATCACGAGACCTTCACGTGCAACTCTGACCTCCTTGTTCAGTACAATCAGTCCATTTTTTATTCTAAAAACAGTACCATAAATCTAGCATGATGAGACACTCAAAACTAAACCTAGAGAGGATCACCTTGATTAAACCGCATTTCTTGGATTAATTTTATCATCATTGTCTCTAACCTAGCTAGTGGAGTTCCCCAAGCTTTGGGGTGTCTCACACTCAATATATTATACACTAATATTGTACGCACTTCCATCAAAAATGTTTTTATACATATTGTAGCAAAGTATGCTACCACCATATATAGTTGTGTACTGTAACAATGTAGGTAAAAAATTTACCAATACCACCATCATTGTAACACCCTTTTTGTATATGGTAGATGCTAAAAATAGCTCTTTAGCACAACCATTGTAGATGCTCTTAATAACATGTATGATTTGTCAAAAGTTTTGTAGTTCAACTAGTTAGTACCTTTTAGCGTGTCATTGAATATACTTTTAAATTTATAATACGCGTTTAGAACCGTAACATAAATATATTTCAATTATAGAGTATCTTCCACCTAAGTGTGTTGTCTTATCATGTAATCAACTTAATCATAAATTAAACATCCAAATCCTAATGGAATTCTAAACCATCATCATCTAATAAGGTGCTGATTCAAAAGATCAATATAATGAGAAAGCAGTTTTTTCTATCCAAATCTAGAATACAACTAAGATCATATGTATGTGTAAGTAAACAAACGCTACATATAGCATCTTAATTATATCCTGTCTACGCTTTAAAAAAATAAAAAAATAAAAAAATAAACAACAACAACAACTGTTGGAGCACCTAATTCGATTTGACAGCTTTAAAATTGATCGAAGAGAGAGTATAGAAAACGGGAAAATTGTTTATTAGAATGAGGATTAATGGAAGAAGTTGTCCTGAGTGAAACGGGTGGAACACGAGACGAATCAAGTGGGTGTTTGCTTTGCTTTTGGTTTACTATAATTTATCTAACCATATATAATTTAATCAATCACTTAGTGGAGTTTTGAGCTTTTTATATTATACTTTGTGAAGCTTGGAATTTTAATGTGGTTATTATTACTTTTTTAGTCATATTGTAATAAAGTATATATATTGTTATTTAAGGAATCTTGGTCATAGCCTTGAAATTTTACTTGCTTGGCTTTTAATTATTTTTACTCAAAATTTGGAACAGGAGTTGAAGATCTTACTTTCTTGGAGCATCTAAAACAAGCTCTTTAAAAGAATTTTTTTTCCAAATTTTAGATAGTAAAATTATAAAAATTCATCTCCACTTCAGGGTAAAATATTGTTTGACAGCTTATAGTAGTATTAGTTGTTGCTGCTGTTGTTGTTGTTGTTGTTGGTTTTTTTTTTTTTTTTTTTAAAGAGAGTTTCAACTTATGACGTCCACTCCTGATGATAGCTTTTTATTATCAGACCAAGACACCAATCGGTTTTTTGTGTAGGTAGTGATTGAACCCCAGATCTCTTATTCAACCATTAAAGACTTTACCAGCTGAGCTAACTGGAATCCACATATATATTGTTGTTTGTTGTTATGTGTTGTTTTTTCTGTATCAAATTCTCTTTGAAAAATATAAAGGTAAGAGGTTTTACTAATATTGTACGGCACTAGCACACAAGGCCTATTTGGGCCTTGGGTTGCCGTAATGTCCAGGCCCATTTGGGCCTTATGCTCCAACCCAACATTTGGTCCATTTCACCCCTTGGCCCAAGCCTTGGACCATGCTAAAGCCCGCCGAGCGGACGATTTTCACCAGCACATGCTACACCACGTCACCTGGACTGAACTCGGCGAACCACTCCCCGAGCAATGAGACAACTGCCCGAGGGTGTCATCTCCTGGCCACCTAGTAATGTCTAAGGGCGTACCATTGCCAAGCAATTCTACTGAAGTAGGAACCAGTTCCAAAGCCACTCACACCACACCCCACCCCCACCTAAACACCCACTTAGGGTTGATAACATTGAACCTCTTCTACCACCAGCCAGAAGAGCAATCATGATTCTCCCACTAAGCTTGAGGTATAAATATGAAGAACTGAGGTACAGAAAAGGGTTGTTAAAGGGGAGAGAAGGCTACTGAGAATTGAAAGGAATAGAGTCATAAGGAGTGAGAGAGAGGAATTATCGAGGCTTGGCAATTGTTGCTGGGTCTTTAGGTAGGAACTACCCAGAATAGGAAATCCAAAACCCACATTACAAATAGATTGTGAGCCCAAGGGAGAGCGAGTTAGTCAAACCCATTTTGGGTGCACACAAGTATTATTACAAAGTTTATTGTGACTATTTTTGTATGCCAGTGGGCATATTAATAGTAGAACCATAAACCTTGACCGTTTTCTCAATTTTAACATTTTCAGTGTACAAACTAATTCATCATTACTAGTGTGGGAGGGTCGAGGACAGGGGTACCCAGTCAGAAGATAAACCTGCCAACCCAAGAAAATAAATGCAATCAGACCTCGAGAATTACACTTACCCGAGGAGGACTAAAAGACCAAATGGCAGCTGGCACCTCAAAAAGCCAAGGATAAGGGAGTAGATGATAAACGAAGAGTACAAGAAATGTAGGGGTGGAGGAAGGAAGTTTCCTAAAGGATACTCCTCCCACCTTCGCATTCAATGCTTAGGACCAACTTAGCTAGCTACATTAATGAGGAAATGACACCTGAACAATGACTTCACAACTCACGGCCCTTTCTACCACCTCCAGAAGGGTCCTATTGTTCCCCTGAGACGTACAAATGGAGAGCAGAGATGCAATGGAATGAGCTATATAAGAAAAGGAACCCCCAGAAAGAGGGGACAAACATTTTTTAAGAAAAATGCATAATTGCAAGAGCAAAGGATCACCCTGTAGAAAGCATATCAACCTTGTTTATTAATGAGAAATCTATCCTTAGACCCACCAGAGGAAGAGTTTATACTAAATTGTCGTTCTTTTCACGCATATTAGCTACTTTGGTTCTATCAGTCTTTAGCTTGTAATTTTCTTTGCATTGCAATTGATTTGGAAGCCCACTTTCTCAAAAATTCATTGTATTGGGATTGGTTAGAAGGATTGGGAACTACTATTCTAAGTGGGCTTGAGCTTTTCTTTTTGAGTCCTTACAACTAGTTAAGTTCTAAATATTTTATCATATTGTTGAGGGTCATTTTTTGTAAAAAAAAAGAGAGAGCCCCAACTCAGCAACGCAGGTAGCAAATAGAAGTGGCAAGCATAAAATAAAACCATTAAACCCAAGCGGCATGAATAATGGGTCATAGGTCCATAAAATAAGTAGATGGGCCTTGAGGAAGCAAGTGGGCTCGAAAGGCCCGGAAAGAGAGAATAACAAACTCATGGGCAGTATATGATGTGTAAAAGTAAGAATGGGCCACGGCAGGCTCAAAGTAATGTAAGCAAAGAGAGCAGGGGATTGTTGGCAGGCCCACAAATCCCAAGGATGAGTATGAAGTAATTGGGCCAAGGAAGCCCAATGAAGTAAGTAAAAGCCCATGAGAACACAAAGTTAGGAAAATGGTCGAGGAAGCCCAAAACAAGTAAATGGGCCGAGGATGCCCAAGGGGACACAAGAACCCCTAAGTAAAAAAGCCTATGGGTACACCATGCTTGACCTTCATATCTTCTTCTTTTTGTCTTTCCATATATCGCCCCACTGCCGAGGAACTTTCCGCCCCCATGGGTACACCTATGGAGGGCTTTCATGGTGGGGTTGAGTTTGCAACACCTGCCCCTTCTGCAGCTACACATGGAGTTCCTACTGAGGATACTACCTCTCCCACTAGACTGGAACCCATAGATAAGGGTACTCATACTGGGAAGGTTAGTGAGGTTACCCCTACTCCTGCCGTGACACCTTTTGTTCAAAGGGGAGCCACCCCTCCTGTTGCTACTCAAATCGAGGCTACTCCTGTCACACCTCTCGTCATTTCCACCGGTGACCCCTTCGCTGCTCTTTCTCAAGCTATGAAGGATGGTGCTTCTCTGGTAGTTACTCCTTCATCCATTCCCGTTTCTGCCACTCGCGGGCCTGATGCTAATTTGTCCTCAGAGGAGTCTGAGGAAATTCTTGAGGATCCTGATGATGAGCCCGTCCTAGGGAGGAGGATTTCTGAATCCGAGGAAGAGGAGAGTGTTCCACCCGAGACAATGGGTATGTGCTTTTTTTTTTCTTTCTTTCTCTCCTTTCTTTGTTAAGTTCATTCTTCTCCTCTTTTTGCTAAGTTCACTTTCCCCTTTATTTGCATATCTATCTCTCTGTTTGCAGAAACCTTTAAGGGGCTAGGAATTGCAGTAGACGTAGGAGTGTCTGCAGCAACTCCTCCTGCCACGCCCACAGTATCCATTCCTGCTGCATTTGCCGTACCAGTTTTTGCCATATTTACAGCATCTGTTTCTGTCGTTCCTTCTGTTCTTGCCTCTGTTTTCCCCACAGCCCCCATTACCGCTAGCTTTAGTAAATTTTCTACTTCCTTCTTTCTTCCTTCACTTCTTCCCCGTGGGTCTATCTTCCTTTTTTTTTACCAAGGTTTCTCATTTTAAACCTTGTGCCCTTTTGACAGGTCCACCTCCTACAGTGCCTTCTCAGTTTGAAGTGGGCAGTAGTTCCGCCACCATTCTAGATCCTGCGAGTGAGGCTGCAGCCTTTTTTGCACGCTTTGATCAACCTGAAGTTAATGATCTTGGACCTGTAGATTTCTGGGGCTTCAGACCTCCTTATATAGATTACCATGGCTTTAGAATCCCTGAGGACTGCGCTTCTCAATTGGTGACGGTCTTCAGCAACCGTGGGGACTTCATGCAGGGATTCCGACTTGGTCGCTCCACTAGAGAGCATTTCTTGAGGATGTTGGGGAGTGTGCTAAATGATATTGAGCACAATTTTGTTGACACTGTCTCCACCGAGAGGATCTTGCAGTGGAAGGTTGCGGTGCAGGAGCTTGTTAGTGTTGGTTTTGCCATGGAGTTTATCTTGGACCACCTTCGAGAGATTGCCTGAGACATTTTTATGAGGAGAGTCCAGCCTACTGTCAATGCTATTGACTCACGCCTTGAGATTCTAAGGAAGGAAGTGGTAGACTTGGAGAGCTGTCGTGAGCACCTTCTTTCTAATATAGCCGGGTCCACTCGTTTTGGAGATCAGCCACTCATTTTTGGACTTCATTGATGATGATGCAGTTTCTTTTGTTGTTTCCTTCACCTTATTACTCTACTTAGTACATTATGTTTCCTATATTACTTATTTGGGCTAGTTTGCCACAGTTTGGGTTTGTAACTTATGATGCTACACTTTGCTATTGTTTTTGCTTTTGCTTTGACATATGATGATATTACTTCGTGCTTTTCATTGCATCCTCATGAAAGCAAGTTACAAAATTTTGTCTTGTGACATAGTCGCTTGAAAGACGAAAAAAAAAAAAAAAAAAACAAAGTAAAAGGAAACATAAGAGCTTTTTCAACAAAACAAAAGAAAGGGATAATCACATGACTTTTCTTCTTAGGCATAGTAGCATTTCAACCATTTCCCATTGATGGGATCCATTAAGTCCCTGCCATCCATCTGAGTCAAGCGGTAATATCCACTTAGATGTGCCTCTCTTATCACAAGGGGTCCTTCCCACTTTGGTGCAAACTTTGATGGTCCTACCAGGCCTCTCCTAACATAATCTGCCACTTTTAGAACTAGTTGTCCTTCCGCAAACACTCTCTCTTTAGTCATCCTGCCGTAGGCCTCAGTCATCTATATCTGCGGCTGCGTTCTTGGGCTTTTTCTCTTCTTTCATCAAGTCCTACTAGGTTTTCGCACCTTTCTACCGCAAAGACTTCTTCATCTTTCTCCTTTTCTTGCATCTGCATGACTCTTAGGGATGGGGTCATTTTCTCTGCTGGACTCACCACCTTAGTTCTGTAGACCAAGGAAAAAGGTGAAAAACCTATGGCTGACTTTGGTGAACTTTTATAAGCCCAAAGAACGTCTAGCAGGTGCATTGCCCATCCTCTTGTATACTCTTGGCTCATTTTACTGATAATCTTTATGAGAGTCTTGTTTGTTGCCTCCGCTTGCCCATTTCCTTGAGGGTAATAAGGCGATGACTGGTGATGCTTGACTTGATAGAACTCTAGCATTTTCCTCACATCACTGTTGACAAAAGGTGTGTCGTTGTCACTAATGATCTTGTGGGGAACTCCAAATCTTACAATTATGTTTTCCTTAATAAAGTTTGCCACTGCCCCTCCTGTGGCTTTACGAAGTGGTACTGCCTCTGCCTACTTAGTAAAATATTCCGTAGCCACTAGTATCCATATGTATCCTCTCGACAGCGGATTCACCGGTCCAACCAAGTCGAGCCCTCAAGTGTGGAAGGGTTATGGTGTGACCATGCTATGCAAATTCTGCGGATGAGTGTGAATCAAATTGGCTTGTACTTGGCAACTGTGGCACCTTTTCACAAATTCTACCGTATCCTTTTTCATGGTAGGCCAGTAGTAGCCTATTTGCAGCAGGCATCTGTAAAGCCTTTTCTTTCCCTAGTGTTCCTCACACTCTCCTGAGTGCACTTCCTTCACCATTTCTCTCACTTCTTCAGGGCCCAGACACCTTAAGGGGTCCCCATTATACCCTTTTTTGAAAAGGACCATATTATGCAAAAAATAACGCGTTGCTAACCTCTTGAGCTTATATTTTTCACTGTGCTTTTGCAGAAGGATGCCTAATGTCAGGTACTGTATAAATGGGCTTCTCTAGTATTCGCTGATGAGCACAGCGTAACTTTCCTCTCTGTCTGCCACAAGTTGGCAGTTCCCACACTGGGTTTGGACTTGGTTTGCATCTTTACCCATGTTTGGCCAATAAAAGTCTACCCTTTAAAGTCTGCGGTAAAGGTTGACCTCCCCGTAGGATCCGCAAGTCTTGTCATGTACTTCTTTCAACTTTCTCTAGGCCTCCTCCTGCCCCACACATCTAGACAAGACTCCACCCGGCATCTTGCAGTACAATTCTCCTCTCACCAGGGAGTAGTCTTTAAGTATTTTTAGCTCCACGACTTCTTCTTCCCCCATTAAAGCTTCCTTTATGGGGATCCACCAATCCCCTTCACAGTGTTCTTCCTGGAACCTTTCTTTCAACATCTTAATTATGGATTCTTCTCTCTTGCTGACCTCTACTCTGGTGCTCCCCCCTTCGAACATTATTTGTGAACCTAGTGCAGCCAACGCATCGGCAAACCAATTCTCGTTCCTTAGGGCATGTTCTATTTCAAAAGTTAAAAACTTTTCTTCCATCTTTTGGGTCATTGCTCTGTACGGGGCTAGGCTGGGTTCTTTTAGGGAGAAGCTCCCTTTGGTCTGGCAAACCACCAAGTTCGAATCACCCAGTACTCTCAAATGCTTAACTCCCATTTCAAGAGCTGTGGCCAGCCCAGTTAAGTAGGCTTCATATTCTGCCGTGTTGTTTGAATAGGGGAATTTCAACTTGACTGATAGTGCTACTGCTTTATCTTCTTCATGGTACAAAACTACTCCCACTCCTCCAGACTGGACAGTAGAAGACCCATCAAACTTCATTACCCATTATTCTCTGACCTCCTCTGCCATGGCTACTTCCCCTGGAACTTCATCACCCAGCAAGAATTCTTCTTCGCCTGGAAACTGTGCCAATAAGTCTGCTATAGCCTGGCTTTTCACCACCCTTGGCATCCCCATTCTCAAGTCATACTGTGACAATTGTAACAACCACTGGGATATCTTGCCAGAAAGGATTGGTTGTTGTAACAAAGCTTTGATAGCATGGAACTTGGTCATCAGCCATACTTCGTAGGCTAAGAAATAATGGCGTAACCTCTGTGAGGCATAGACAATAGCTAGGCATGCCCTTCCTGCCCTTGGGTAACGGGTTTCTGCATCTTTTAAGGCGCAGCTGATGTAGTACACTGGTTGTTCAACGCCGCCTCCATCTTCTTGGGCAATTAATGCACCAATGGCATATGAATTGGTGGCCATGTAAAGTAGCAGTGGCTTTTTGTGGATTGGGGCTTGCACTGTAGGGAGGTTCATCATAATCTGCTGCAACCTTTTGAAGGCCGCCTGCTGTGCTTCTCCCCATACAAAACTTTTCCCTTTCCTCAGTAACTTGGTAAAAGTCAAAGTGATTGATGCAAACCCAGGGATGAATCTTCGGATATACGAGACTTTCCCTAAGAAGCTTTTTAGTTCCCTTACTGTGGCTAAAGGTCTCATGGTTGCAATGGTTGTGGCTTTGGCTGAGTCTACATCTATTCCCCTACTATGAACCAAGAAACCCAAGAATTTTCCTGAGGATACTCCAAATGCGCACTTGAGGGGATTCATTCTTAAATTAAAGGCTCTGCATCTTTCGAATACTCTTCTCAGCACACGGAAATGCTTTTCTCTCCTCTTTGACTTAACTACTATGTCGTCCACATAGTCTTCTAACTCCTGATGCATCATATCGTCAAATATGGCCATCATTGCTCGTTGATCAGTCGCACTTGCATTTTTCAATTCAAAGGGCATCACGGTGTAGTAGAAGTTTCCCATGGGCGTTCTGAAAGCGGTTTTCTCCGCATCTTTTGGTGCCATCCTGATCTAGTTGTACCCATTGAAACCATCCATGAATGAGAACATGGCGCTTCCTACCGCAAAATCTATCAATAAATCCATATTTGGCAATGGGAATTCATCTTTCGAACATGCCTTGTTAAGATTTCTAAAATCTACACCGCATCTTATCTGGCCATTCTTCTTCCTTACTGGTACTATGTTGGATAGCTAGCGGGGGTGTTGAATAGGCTTATTGAATCCTGCGGCCAACAACTTTTGCACTTCCTTGACTATCTGCCCTTCTATTTCTGTGTGAAATATCCTGGCAGGCTGAGCCACTGGCTTGGCCTGCGGATCCACATTTAACGTATGTGCAACTAACCTAAGGTCTAGCCCTGGCATTTCACTGTAGTCCCATGCGAATACGTCTTTGAATTCTTTCAACAACCGTACTAGCTCTGTTTTTCCCTTTTTTGTCAAACTTGCACTAATTGAGAGGGGCCCCGGCCCTTGCGAAGCAGACCCCAGGTCAACTTCCTCCATTTCTTCTTCTGCCGTGTAGGGGCCTTTTGAATCTACCGCAGAAGTCAGTAATCACCTGCGGACAGGATTGGTACTTCTCTTTAGCAAATCTGACAGGCCTACACTTCGCCAAGTATTGGGCACAACGCTCGAACAATAACTGTTGCAGGATGGTGCTGTGTACAGAGGAAGTGACTATGTGGCAGGAGCCAGCCTGACTCTCGTCAATTCGCAGGATATCCAGTTGAACATACAGATGCCTCAAGAACATAGAGGCCAGTGGCAGACTCACTCCGGTAGATATTTTTATGGCCAAACGAAAATACAAAGGCTTTATGGCATAATGGGGATGGGATCCAAAGACAAACTTGCAAAGCCAAAAAGCAATGAAAGCCGCACGGCGGGCAATAACATAAAATTTGGAAGAAGAACTAACCCAGTAAGATAACTTAGCATTTCCAGCCATCCTTTTCTTCAACTACACTTCTATGGCCGCTTCTTCTAGGGAAATCTCTATGGTGGCAGGATTGACATCGCCGAGAATTGGCAAAAGTAACTGATTAGCCACGTCCTCAAGGGTGACGGTGAGTTCGCCACAGGAAAATAAGAACGTGTGGGTAGTGGCACACCACCGGCGAACCAAATGGCGAAGGTTGTGGAGGTCTCGAAAATTGGACAGACTTCGGGATAAGGCGACGGCTTTCAGAACACCGGCCCTCTGAAGCAAACCTATGAAGCCCGTATCAGATAACTCACTATCAACCCACTCCTTCCAACCCAAGGCAGTACCCGACCCAAATTCGAAATGGACAGGCACAGGAAGCGCAACGCCTTGACGAATGACCAGATTGGAGATGGAGGAAGACACCGAAGCCCAAGAAAAATCAGGGTTTCGCCGACAAAGAGCGAGCCACACACGGCCTAACGACGGCGACACATAATCACTAGAAGTCTTGGGGAAGTGAGGGCTGAGATTATACCAAGGATCGATCAGAGGGCTGCACTCACTGTCTGGGTCGTGCCGTGCCTCTTCCTAATCAGAGTGGTCCGAATCGGAGTGCACGACCTTTTCTTCTATTTCTTGTCCGACCAGAGGATCGAAAACGACCCCTTTCCCTTTGCGGCAGGAAGAGGCTTGAGTTTTCACTGGAGCCATGGCGAGAAGGTTTGATCAGAGTAAGATGGGAATGGGTGTTCAAAAAGAAGAAAACGGCAAAGGAAGGAAAACAGGTAGGATATTTTGGAAAAGAAGGAGTTTATGTCTGCATTGAAAAGGGACTCTCTTCGTAAATACCTAAGTTATTAATGCCGACATGAAGGGAGGCGACTGGTCAGCCATTGAGAAAAGAATGAAATTAATGAGGCAGCGGTTATGTTTTAAAGCGACTACCATTTTGGGAAATTCAAAGAGTCACTACTGTTCACGGCAGGAAAAGAAATATATATGCAGGAAGGAGTCCATAGTTTAAAAAAGCCCGCGAAGGAAAAGAAAGAAGAAGAGTGAGATAAAAAGACAAGAAGGTCCTTTATTCACATATGAACCGCAAGAACGCTCCATATGTTCAGGGGGCTAAAGGTTGAGGGTTATTTTTTGTAAAAACAAGAGAGAGGCCCAACTTAGCAACGTAGGTAGCAAATAAAAGTGGCAAGCATAGAATAAAACCATTAAGCCCAAACGACAGGAATAATGGGTCATAGGTCCATAAAATAAGTAGATGGGTCTTGAGGAAGCAAGTGGGCTCGAAAGGCCCGGAAAGAGAGAATAACAAACCCATGGGCAGTATATGATGTGTAAAAATAAGAATGAGCCGCGGCAGACTCAAAGTAATGTAAGCAAAGAGAGTAGGGGATTGTTGGCAGGCCCACAAATCCCAAAGATGAGTATGAAGTAATTGGGCCGAGGAAGCCTAATGAAGTAAGTAAAAGCTCATGGGAACACAAAGTTAGGAAAAGAACTGAAAAAACCCAAAACAAGTAAATGGGCCGAGGATGCCCAACGGGCACATGAGCCCCTAAGTAAAAAAGCCCATGGTCATGCAAAGCTATTTGGGGAAGAGAGTAAACGGCAGGTCTAATAGAGGACCAGTAGGACCAAGTCATTACAGTAGGAATGATAGAATAGTATGGTAGGAAATGATGACAATCAAGAAATGGGCTAAGATAAATGTAAAACCCAGTATCAAATGAAACCCAGCCCCTAAAGGGAACAATGAATCATACAACAGCCCATATAAAAGAACAAAGAGGTGCGGCAGACTGCAAACAAAGCTCCAGTCTGCGGTAAATACATGAGCAGCAGGCAGATTTTGGACATACATGACAAGGAAGCACGCGCAAGGCCCAGGCACCACCAGCCTATACCCAGCCAATATGGGACGTGGTGGGGTCATGGGTCAGAGGTAAGAGGTAAGGGGGTGTGGTTTGGTGGTGGGGAGAGGGAAAAAGACCTATTTTGCTACTCCTGCCCAAGCCCTTTTGGGAGGTACGTCTTGCTGGGATGACAGACCACCCAAAAGAGGCAAGGTTAAGGGAGGAATTGCTAGGTGCATGCCTTAAGGGAAAGAGAGAGAAAGCATTTACGCCATGGCAGGAAAGGATGCCACAGCAAACTAACAAACAACACAAACCTGCCTTTGTCTGGCGAGGGTAAGTGGTACATAGACGAACTCTTTGGTGGTCGGCGAGTACACCCAGACAAGACAAAGGCGGTTAAAGGGAAAAGAGGTAAAATCTGGTCATGGCAGGCCTTATAAGAAGACCCTTGCCGTGCCCTGTACAGAGGATCAAAAGACAGAGGTATTACGAAGTAAAAAAGAAAACAAAAGAAAAAGAAAGGAAAGAAGAAAAGATAAAAGAGAAAACAGAAAGTAAAAGAAAGATAATATAATGGGCATGCACTAGTAGGTTGGTTCCCTTCTCTCCCCCTCGAAATCCCACTCTCTTTGGGGCAAAGTAAACAATATAGATCCCTTTGGGCACTAATCACTTAGGTCCGGTTCTCTCAAAGTCATTAATCCCCATGGCAGGATCTTTTCCTGGGAGATTAGTTTCATTGAGAGGAGGCATTCTTCCTCTTTGGTCTTTGCCTCTATGAACCCAAACTTGACTTGATATTATTTCTTTGATTAATTCATATTGTCACTTAATCCTTCACTTCTTTTGCAAAAGCAATTGTTATTACTGTGATTGTCATAGATAGGAATTACTTTGTCATTTTTCATTAAGAAAAAGTCACTATATTTTTGTTCTTCTGCTATTATTGTATCTGTCTGCCATAAATCATTTGAAATAGCTCTGCCTGTCGTAAGTACACTCCTGGCAGACGAGGCCTAGTTTGCACACAAACCGGCCCAAAGTGAGTTACAGTTGGACCGGTCTCAACTCTCCTACTCAGAATACTGGAGCCCATCACCGCAGGAGGCAGCCCATTCAAACCCACAACACAAAAAAAGGCCTCTACACATATCATATACTATATAATAAAATTTTGATTTTTAAAAAATATAGTTATACCAAATGACTCAGGGTATATGCGCCTTTGTATTAAAACCAAAATTTATGTCCTTTTTATGTGTGTGTGTGTGTTTTTCAAACAAAAATAATAATTTGAGATATACGTTACACATTATATAATTGGCTATTGCCTTATGGCTCATTAATTATTAAGATATTTTATTTTAGTTGAAACTTTATTACTTAAATACCAAGTAACTTATTAGTTCATCTAAAAAAAATTATTAATTGAAATATGATTCGTCTTCTTTTCTTTTTCTTTTTTCACTTTTAGAAGCAAAATTTTCATCTAGTGGCATGGTTAGAGGAAAAACTTAAGACAATTAATTTGCTCTATATAAGACTTCATTACTTAAATTTCATGAAAATTTAAATGCTATTATAACAAAAATTCTATTACCAAAAGTTTCTATAAATTTAAAATAAAATTCATTATTTATTTTAATTATCTATCATAGTTTTTGTTTTACACTAAAGGTTATACCATACATATGTGCTACACGTGATAAATTAATGTACTTTTGCCATGTGGCTCATTAGTTATTAAAGTAGTTAAATTATATAAGGTGAAACTCAATTAAAAGCATGGCTCACTAACTATTAGTGATATAAATTTTGATTATATTAGTAAAAACAATTTCTTTAATTCACATATTATTTTTAATTAAACTTTTCATGAAATGAACATATTACTAATTGATGGATCATACTACTACTACAAGGATGATAATTTTTCACTACTCTGCCCACACAGATTTTCCTACACCTCAAAGGTGGTAGAGTGAGGAAGGGGGGGAGAATTTTGCCTTGCACCCTGAACAAGAAAAGATGGATTTGGGAGGAAAGAAATGCATTAAATAATTGTAGGGGCCTTTTTTGTGTTTTGGGCTGGGTTGCCTCCTGCGGTGATGGGCCTGGGTATTCTGAGTAGGAGAGTTGAGACCGGCCCAACTGCAACTCACTTTGGGTCGGCTTGTGCACAAACTTGGCCTCGTCTGCTAGGAGAGTACTAACGGCAGGCAGAGCTGTTTTTTAGTAAGTCACGGCAGACAGATATAATAACAAAAGAAAACAGGATATAGTGCTCTTTCCTTGATAGAAAATAACCAAGTAATCTCTATTTTTATCACAGTAATGATAATAGCTTTACAAAAGAAGTGAAAGATTAAATGACAATATGAATTAATCAAATGAATAATATCAAGTTAAGTTTGGGTCCGTAGTGGCAAAGACCAAAGAGGAAAAACGCTTCCTTTCAATGAAACTAATCTCCCAGGAAAATATCCTTCCATGGGGATTAATGACTTTGAGGGAATCAGACCTAAATGATTAGTGCCCAAAGGAATCACTATTGTTTAATCGACTTCCAGAGAGTGGGATTTTGAGGGGGAGAGAAGGGAACCGACCTACTAGTGTATGCCCATTATACTTTTTCTCTTTGTTTTCTATTTTCTCTCTTATCTTTTCTTCTTTCCTTTCTTTTTCTTTTGTTTTCCTTTTGCTTCGTGTTACCTCTGTTTTTCAACCCCTTCTATAGGGCACGGCAAGGGTCCTTTTATAGGGCCTGCCGTAACCGAATTTTACCATTTTACCCCTTTAACCGCCTTTATCTGGTCTGGGTGTACTTGCCGACCACTTAGAGGCTTGTCTGTGTACCACTTACCCTCGCCAGACAAAGGCAGGTTTGTGTTGTTTGTTAGTCCGCTGTGGCACCCTCTCCTGCCACGGCATAAATACTTTTTCTCTCTCTCCATGGCATGCACCCAACGGTTCCCCCCTCAATGTTGCCTCTTTTGGGCGGTCTGTCATCCCAACAGGACGTACCTCCCAAAAGGGCTTGGGCAAGAACCGCAAAATAGATCTTTTCTCCTCTCCCCACCACCAAACCACACCCCCTTACCTCTTACCTCTGACCCATGGCCCCACCACGTCCCATATTGGCTGGGTACAGGCTGGTGGTGCCTGGGCCTTGTGCGTACCTTCCTATTATGTATGTTCAAAATTTGCTTACTGCTCATGCATTTGCTGCGATCTGGAGCTTTGTTTGCACAGTCTGCCGCACTTCTTTGTTCTTTTACGTGGGCCGTTTGCATAATTCACTGCTCCCTCTAGGGGCTGGGTTTTACTTGGTACTGGGCTTCTTATTTCTTTCAGCCCATTTCTTAATTACCCTGGCTTCCTACCACATTACTTGGCATTTCCTGCCGTGGCGATTTGCTCTTGTTGGGCCTCTTTTCAGGTCTGCCGTTCCATTCCTTCCCCTAGTGGCTTAATATGGACACTGGTGTTCTTACTTATGGGCTCCAGTGTCCCTTTCTTTTTCCCTTAGGCCTGCGGCCTATTTACTTCCTTTGGACTTCCTCGGCCCATTCACTATCTCTGCATTCCCATGGGTTTTTACTAACTTGATTGGGCTTCCCCGGCCCAATTTCTTTATTCTCATCCTTGGGGTTCATGGGCTTGCCATCAACCCCTACTTTCTTTGTTTACATTGCCTTGGGCCTGCCGTGGCCTATTCTCACTTTTCCATACCATATACTGCCCATGGGTGCCATTTCTCTCTTTCCGGGCCCTTTGGGCCCATTTGCTTCCTCAAGACCCATTTGTTCATGTTATGGGCCTGTGATTCATTATTCCTACCGCTTGGGCTTCATAGTTTTATTCTATACTTGCCACTTCTATTTGCTACCTGCTTTGCTGAGTTGGACCTGTTTTACAAAAATGACTATCAACAATAAGAAAATTATTTAGGTTAATCTGTTATACCAAATTAACTATAGGAAATTTTTTAAGTATAGGTAGTGTAGAAATTTTTTTTTTTTAAATCTTTTATAGACGTACATGTAGAATTCTATCTAGTTGATTAATATTTTATCTTACCCTTCTGACCAAAATGGGCATTTGCCCCTTTCGCCCAAAACAAGTAGCAAAATGCCTATATTCTGAAACTATCTAGCAAAATGCCCATATTCTAAAACTATTTAGGAAAATGCCCCTATTTTGAAACTTGATTTAATAAAAATCGAGTTACTTGCAAAATGTTACATGGAACTCGAGTTTCATGTAAATTTTTTTTTTTTTTAAAGTTTTTTTCCTATAACTCTATTTTCTAAAAATCAAGTATAAAACAGGAGCATTTTGCTACTTGTTCCTATTTTGGGCGAAAGGGGCAAGTGCCCATTTTGACCCTTATCTTTTTCATAAACATACAAATAAAGCCAAAACATGTTTATTGTTAGTAAAAGGTCAGTCTCACCATAATTATATGTCCCATGTCATCACCTAGCTAGAACATGCTATCATATCTACAGAATGGTATTCGGATAAATGTTAAATTAAACAAATTTAAACACTAAAGCAACATTTTGTTATTGAAAACACGTCCCCATATTAATGGTTTCCTATTATAGTTAAAAGCCTAACTTGATGACCTCATATCAGTTTTTAAACTTGCTAGAGATGGTTAATATGCATTCTTATGTTGGATCCAACTGACACTCTATTGCAATTTTAGGTGGATCCAACAAAAAATTTAAAGAGAATCAACAAAGAAAAGCACCGATAAAGAGAAGACCCAAGGCCCCGGCAGTTCCAGGCCAAGAGATTCATTGGGCTCGGTGGTGCTGCCTCGCAGCATCCGCCACACCGCCAACCCTTTAAGTCTCATTCTCAAGCTCGACATTTTTCTGCACTTCCGTTCTCCTTCTTTTCCCATCTAGTGTGTTCTGATCTAGCTCTATGAGTGGGTTTTGAGCATTTCTTTTTTTTCTTTACTGGGCTTAAAGCCTTATTTTTGCCTTTGGCCTGCCCCTCACGGGCTTTTCTCTTCCAATGCCCGCTAGTTGGGCCCAATAACTCCGCAACCCATCCTGCCTCCATATCATAAGTCATGGCCATTGGGCCTTCACCATCTTTTGTTAATTCCAAGCCCACGTGATCTCCTTCTTCCTGAGCCTTTGGCGCAGGCTCAAATTTAAACTTTGGGATCCCTGTTTAATGTGTCTCCATCACTCTCTGTCCACTCCCCTCAGTCCCGTTGTTTGTTAGCTTCTTATCCATGTCTTCTTTCACCAAAATAGCAATGCTTTCTCTTGGTATCTCTTCGATAGTGTTGACCAGCCCCTTTTCATGATAAACTTCCTTGCTCCTTTCTCTGTTCTCCGAGGTCTGTGTTGTGCTTTCCAACGTCTTATCCCCGAGGGTCTGCACATCAGGCTTTCTTTTGTCAATCCCCACCGTTTCATACCTCGACGTCTGAGCCTTTAAAGACCAGTTATCGTCATCCGGTATCCCCCCACGCTCGCCTAAACCTTCATTCTTTTTTGCGCAATTTGGTTCCCATCCCGATCTCCTCACCGATTCACCCCTTATCCATGCACCATACTGAAGCTCTACCCTATCGCTATTTTTGTTTAACTCTTCTTTCTACATGCATTCCTTTAAGTCATGCTCCAGTAGTCCGCATCTGTAATGCGCTCATATTTGAAGAGCACCCACCGAGCCTCCCCTTCATCGACGTTTATCTTTTTTCCTCGTATAAGCTTGCGTGAAACGTCTATCTTGACACGAACTCTGAGGCACTTTCCCCACTGAACTCCCGTATTAGCCACATCCACCTCCAAAACTTCTCCAAGACTAGCCCCAATGGCCATCCCTGTTTCTCTGGTTTTTCTTTATATATCTAGAGTGTTCTTGTTAGAAACACCAAAAAATTACCGATATTTTAACATCTTACTCGCATAATATTTGAGATAACAACCCATGAATAGTGTGAAAAACTCTCCATACTGTTAAATTTCTAGATCAAGAATAATAATCTCATACATAAAAATCCAAAGGTAGGTTTTTTTTAATACTAAATGAAAAAAAAAAAAGGTTCTTAAGTGTGATTCCTGCTCTTAGTCCACTTAACCCTACTCATAAATGGTGTGAGATCACTCAAGTAACAGTAGAATTTGACACTAGTCAAATTCACAATTTCGGACTTGCAAGGCAATGAGTCATGAAGACTTTTTACCACTAAGACACCTCTATGTGCAGTAAAACAAGATAGTGCATAGTCTATAAACATTCGGTACCTAATGGCCGACCTAGTATGTTGGTGGGTAATAGCTACACCAAGTTAGGGTATAGAGCTTATCAAAAAAACAAAAGGGTTAGGGTATGGAGCAATGAGTGAGAGGAGAGGAGAGGAATTGGCTTTTGTATTTGTTTTATAAATTTTTCCTTGGTGTTGGGGTAATGGATTCCTCCCCGGCCAAGTGGGGGGTGGTGGGGCCCATTTGGGGCATTGTCTGGTGGTTTGGGGGCACTGCACGCCCTTTCATGCCCCATCGTTGGCTCTTTACTAGACCAACGTGAGCCAGGACCACACCCCCTTACCCTTAGACCCTATATAATAAGAACCCATTCCTCCTCATCAGTCCAACACAACACAGCGCAACAACATAGTTTAAGCTCTCACTCATCAAACAAAAACACCAAAATAAAAGCCTTCTTTATTAGAGATCGATGAAGAGGGGTAGTGCTAGTGCCACCAAGAGATCATCATCAAGGCTATCAACAAGAGGACTTGGAGGGGTCCTTAGAGAGCAGAGGGCTAAGCTTTACATCATTAGAAGATGTGTGGTCATGCTCCTTTGTTGGCATGATTGAATATGAACGCTAGTTTGCAGGGCTACAAGGATGAGATCATGATGAAGAACTTTCTTCTTCTTTTTCTTCTTCTTTTAAAAAAAAAAAAAAATTATATGGTGGAGTGTATATAGCAGCGGCTGATATTATCACCAATTTTTTTGTATCAGTTTGGCCTCAAAAGTGATCTAGATGTACATCGGATAGCATTATCTTAGTTATTTTATAGTCTCTTTGTTGATGTTCTCTATTCTTTTTAGTTTTAACTCTTTTCCTCAATCAAGTTTATAGCTTTAGTCCTCCTCAAAAACAAAAACAAAAAAAAAAAAAAAAAAAAAACAAAAACAAAAACAAAAACAAAAAAAAAAGTTTATAGCTTTAGTAGTTTACTAGTTTACATTCATCTTTTCCAAGATCAACATGAGCATTGAGCATGGCCTTAAATTTTAGAGTTGATTGCCACTTAAATGCTGCCAACCTGTATGTATGTAACATTTGAAGATTGAACCATCATATATAAGATCTCTAAAGCCTACCTCAAACTCAAAGCAACTAAATTCTCCTTGGCTATCTACTTTTCTCTTTATTCCACACTTGATTTCACAATACTCATTTGACTCTTCTAATTAAAAAAGTTTTCGGATCATAAAAAAAGGGGGTCCAATTAGAACTGTCAGAGACAGGATTAAGAGAGGCTTCCCAGTAAGGTTTGTATACTTATTTGGAAGGAAGAATAGTAGAATAAATTCCCAATTGAAAGTTGTTTATTTTTATTTTCTATCTAGAGGTTTGCTTTGTCGTGAACTGGCGCTACCTGAGCTGTTGACTCTAGTGTCATGAATTGCTCAAGTATATATGTACTCTACTAGCACTATTGCAAATTACTTAAACTAGGAATTTTGATTGTATGGAGATAAGTTGGACCTCTAGGATTACAGAGCTACGAAATCTGCTACCAGATTGCCTCCTCAAAAATCCTTTACAAATGCCAAAAGATTTCTGAATTTTCTCTCCAAAAAAAATAAATAAATAAAAAACTTTAAAAAGTGTTTCTCAAGCCCCCAAAAATTTTTTTTTTTTTTTTTTTTTAAATTAGAGAGAAAGATATCTTTTTAAAAGGGTCATCACATAATCCATAATTTGGACAATCATGTAGATGTAGGCCCATTAATCATTTGAAGTGAGGATTAGATGTGATAATTGTGCAATTCAAACTGCTCCATCTATCATTACTACTATTTGTTTGCTTTTTTTAGGTTTTTGGAGGATACTATTTCCAAAATCTTAGACCAAAAAAAATAAAAAAAGGCATCATAATTAGTGCAGTTTGACGGTGTCTTATAAGTACACTTGAAGACAAAATTCTATCTAAAAACATCACACACACACACACATATATATGTGTGTGTATGTGCGCGCGTGCGTGTGTGTGAGAGAGAGAGAAATGTAAAATGTGTGCAATGCCGTTTGTTTGAAGACAAGGAGATCAAAGATTAGCTTACGATGATGACTGCTCAACGGTTTGTGTTCTTATTTGGACAAGTTCCGTGTTTCTCACAACTTCCTATTGATAATTTTTTTAGATTTATAATTAAGATTAAAAAGATGATGGATGTATATATATATATATATATATATAACTCTTTAGGAATTGTGTCTCCTCAATTAATGCATTTTTAAATAAAATTAAAAAAAAATGTTTAACGTTAGTAGTCTGACTCAAAACTCACCAAAGAAAAAGTTTTTTTTTGACGAAAGAAGGAAGACCAAAAAGTCTCTGATGGTTGTATAAGAGATCTGGAGTTCAATCTCTGCCTATACTAAAAATTGATTGGTGTTTTGGTCTGATGATAAAAAGTAATCACCAAGAGCGAACACCATAAGTTGAAACTCTGTCAAAAAAAAAAAAAAAAAAAAACTCTCTTATGAGGGTTTTTTTTTTTTTTTTTTTTTTTGAATTATTGGCTGCCAACCCAACCCACATTCACGTGTCCACGTGTACGGTCTAGATGGACCTACACCCACAATAGTATTCTGTTTTGTTTGATGACCCTGGCCTTTTTTGGCATGCACCAAACAGAAAAGAGAAATCAAGAAAAGAAAAGAGGTCAATAAAGGAAATACAAAATAATAGCATTTTCATTTACTACTTTTGTTTTGTGGATGGAAAAAATAATAATAATAAGGATGAATATGTAGGGCCCGTTTGTTACCGTGGTTTAAACAAAAGTTTTCAGTATCTAAACAACATTATACGTATTTTTACACACTTTTTCACCTACACGTATTTCCAAAAAATACAAACAACGTTACTAGAACAATATTACCAAACATGCCCTAGATCTCTTAGAGGCTGCTCATAAGTCAAAGTTACCCTAGATGATCTCAATCAAGAGCGCACCTAATTTGAAACATAGAGCTTGCAATGCAGAATGTGATTGACAACTATTGTAAGAGTAGTGCTAAAGGCGACTATAATTTCACAACAAAATCTAGGTAACAAAGTTGCGGGCCCAAGAACATATGTTGGGCCTTGGTCCTTGTCCAAGGACGCTTTGCGGTCCGAGGACAGATAAACATTAATGAATATATAAGACTCAGGACTCCATGAGCAAGTTATGAATGAGAAGGCTAGGAAAGGTAAGCCGGGGAGGAGTATCTCCTCGGCTAAACGAAGCAAAGGTCAGAAAGTATGTTCTGTCATCTAGGGTGACATCCAAGGAAATTCTATTGATAAAGATATACATTATGAACGTACAGGACAAATGGAAGGTGGTAAATATCTAAGGGAAATCTGCTACCACCACATTGAATGCTCTGCAACTAACTCTCTAGCCACATTAATGAGGAAGTGATACCTGAACAATAGTTATTAACCTTACAGCTACTCTCCAAAGACTTCAGGAATGTGCTAATGTGACAGAGATCAACACCAACAATCTAATCTACACGTGGAGGGCAGAGATGAAAGGATAAAGATAGTATAAAATAGAAGGGAGACCTTAAAAGAAGGGGATCAAAATTTTAAGAGAAGAATACTGTAGCACTAAAGAACTGTACTTGTAATCAAATTCAAAAAATATATACGAGAACTGATCTTCTCGGATTGTACCAAGGACTATTTTCTTTAGTAAAAATCAGTATATCTCTACCTTATTGTCATTTGGATCCACTACAATTGCTACTCAACTCATTATAGCCTAGTTTTTCAACACACTCTCTACAAATTCATTGTATTGGGCTCTTTGGGCCTAGATCCTTTTAAATTTTGGGCCTAGGACTCAAATTGCGTCCTTACAATTGGCGCCGTCTGTGGGAATCTTTGGTCTTGTGGTGAGTTTAACGTTCAATTATGGTATGTTTAGGTTCGAATCGGGAGGAATCTATGGGGTCCCAATGTCAAGATCATTTTGTTAATCTTGAGCGAAGAAGGGATCAGGAGGTCAGTGTGCAT
This sequence comes from Quercus ilex subsp. ballota, assembly GCA_032727855.1. NCBI lineage: Eukaryota > Viridiplantae > Streptophyta > Magnoliopsida > Fagales > Fagaceae > Quercus > Quercus ilex. The sequence goes on from CM064908.1 coordinate 51,795,052, forward strand.
ACCACCCATAATAGTGGGAGCTAGTCTCAAGGCGGGAGCCACCTTTCTCATAAGGAGAATACCAGAGCCATACAGCTAGAGATTGATCACCTAAAAAGGAAGTTGCGCAAAGAACGGTGAAGGCGAACTTCCTCCAATTCTGATTTCTCTTCTGGTGATGAGGGAGGATGGTAGTTATAGGCCCAGGTGGAGGACCCCCTAGTGAATCTTTCTCGTGTGATAGGGACTACTGCCGGAGGCGTAGGAATAAGAGCCCGTCTTGCAAAAGCCTGGAAAATGACGCTATGAGCAAGGCATTAAATTAAATTTTCAAGTCACCTTTCACTCGCAGAATCAAGGGAGGGAGACTTCCTCGACAGTTCACTCAGCTAATGTTCACCATGTACAATGGTCGAACAGATCCTGTGGAGCACGTGAGCCACTTCAACTAAAGAATGGCTGTCCACTCCAGGAATGAGGCCTTGATGTGCAAGGTATTCCCATCCAATTTAGGGCCGGTGCCCATGAGGTGGTTTGATGGCTTGGGGGCAAGTTCTGTTGATTCTTTCAAAGAACTCACTCGGGCGTTTGGATCTCGCTTTATTACATGCAATAGAGTTTCTCGGCCTTTAGACTTCATGTTGTCTATGATCATGCGAGAAGGGGAGATCCTGAAGACGTATTCGGATAAATACTGGGAGATGTTCAATAAAATATATGGGGACTTTGATGATGTAACCATAACAACCTTCAAGGTCGGCCTACTTGCCAAGCATGGCTTAAGGAAATCTTTGATCAGGAAACCTGCTAACAATGTGCGTCAACTCATGGACTGAATTGATAAGTATAAGCGGGTCGAGGAGGACCAACAACAAGGGAAGGGGAAGGCTAAGGTTATCCCTCATGATAGGAAGGATTTCAGGTCAGACCGCTACAACAATAATCGGCCTCGGAGAGACTTTGCTAGGCAACCAAGGTTTACCACTACTCAAATGGTTAACAGTACACCAAGTTTTGGAAAAAATCAAGAATGAGCCATTGTTTAAATGGCCAAATAAGATGGGAAGTGACCCCATGAAGCACAATCAAAGCCTTCATTGCCAATACCACTAGGACCAAGGGCACACTATAGAAGACTGTAGAACTTTAAGGAGTCATCTGGAGCAACTGGTTAGAGAGGGGAGGCTGAAACAATTTCAACATCAGCCCAATGCACTAGAAGGTTAAGCAGGATCAAGATTTCGGGGGAACACTTTTTCCAGAGCCCTTTTGGGCACCATCAATGTCATCTTTGCAGCCCCAAGGAGAATTGGTTTTCACCCCTCCAAGGTGATGTCAGTAGCCCGGCCACTTGCCAAGGACTCTAGACCTAAACCGAAGAGGGCTAAAGTGGAGAACCGGTTAGTAATGAGTTTCTCTGAGGAAGACAAGGCTAGAACCATACAGCCATATGATGATGCCCTGGTGGTCACTCTCAGGATAGGGGGATATGATGTTAAGAGTGTGATGGTGGATCAAGGCAGTGGGGCAGAGATTATGTACCCTGATTTGTACAATGGACTGGGCTTGAAACATAAGGACTTGATAGCTTACGATTCACCTCTGGTAAGCTTTGATGGGAAAGTTTTTATTCCAAGGGTTAGATTCGACTACCCATGCAAGCCAAGTCAGAAGTGGTAAAGGTGAATTTCATTGTAGTGGATGCCTATTCTCCCTACATGGCCATAGTAGCAAGACCCTAGCTTCACGCCCTGGGATCCATTTCCTCCACCTTGCATTTGAATGTGAAATATCAGTCTAGGGACCGGATTGAGGAGCTGATTGGGAGCCAATCCATGGTTAGGCAATCTCTGATCACTGTAATAATGCATCAACCAAGAGTGGAGTCCTCAGCCTCTGCCGAGAGGAGCTTATAGCAGTCAAGGACTTCGGCGTTGTCTGTGGATACAGCATCAGAAGCAGCAACGTGCGAGGAGTTCGAGAGAATTACTATTGATGATAATGTGGAGAACTTCTTTCAGGTTGGAGCTCAGCTGCCTCCTCTAGAGAAGTAAGAACTTATAGTATTTCTCTAAAGTAAAATTGATGTGTTCACATGGAATACTTACGAAGCACCTAGATGGATCCAAACTTTATCTGCCATCATTTGAATGTCAGTCCGTCTGCCATCCACCAAAAGTAACCACATTGGCGCTCATCTAAGGACCACTCTAATGCTATCAAAGATGAGGTGACCAACCTTAAGTAGGCCGGGGCTATTAAAGAGGTGTTTTACCCTGAATGGCTAGCCAATACTGTAGTGGTAAAAAAGAAGAGTGGAAAGTGACGGGTGTGCATGAACTTCACAGATTTGAACAAGACATGTCCAAAAGACTTTTTCCCCATGCCTCGGATAAATCAGCTAGTGGATGCCACTATGGGCCATCCTCGGATGAGCTTTCTAGATGCCTTCCAAGGATAACACCAAATACCACTGGCTCTGGATGATTAAGAAGGTCTACTTTTGTCACTTCTACTGGAAATTATCACTATAAAGTGATGCCTTTTGGGTTGAAGAATGCGGGATCTACCTATCAGAGAATGATGACAAGGATGTTTGAGCCATAATTAGGCAAGAATATTAAGGTTTATATAGATGATATGGTGGTGAAGAGTAAGGTGATGTCCGAGCATGTGGGAGACCTCGGGGATATTTTTGAAATATTGAGGAAACACAAATTGCGCCTTAATGCTTCCAAGTGCTCCTTTAGCATAGGGTCAGGCAAATTTCTAGGCTATATGGTCACTCACCATGGAATTGAGGTCAACCCTAAGCAGGTCAAGGCAATTAATAGTTTACAGCCACCTCGAAATCCCAAGGAAGTCTAGAAATTAACAGGGATGACTGCTGCCTTAAACCGATTTAAATCTCGATCAGCGAATAGGCGCCGACCTTTCTTCTAGTTATTGAAAAAATGGAGGGGATTTGAATGGACCCAGAAGTGTGCCTTGGCACTGTTAGGCTTTTCAGACTACATGTCTTGGGTAAATTAACACTCTCTAGTATTTTTCTAAGTATTAAACAGGACCTTAGTCATGCCTGACTCCCCGAACCACAAGCTTTGGGTAAATTAATACTTCACAGTGTTTTTCCTGAGTGTTAAACAGAACATTGTCCATGCCTGGCTCCTCAGACCACATGTCTTGGGTAAATTAGCACTCTCTAACTTTTTATCTAAGTGTTAAATAGAACCTTAGCCATGCTTGGTTCCTCAGACCATATGCTTTGGGTAAATTGATACTTTGTGACATCTTTCTAAGTGTTAAACAGAACCTTAACCGTGCCTGACTCCTCAGATCATGTGCCTTGGGTAAATTAACACTCTCTAGTATTTTTCTAAGTGTCAAGCAGAACCCTGGATGTGGTTGGCTCCTCAGACCATATGTTATGGGTAAAGTAATACTCCTCACTATTTTTCTAAGTGTTATATTTCTCTTTAAAAAATTAGACCCCGCCTGTTAGTTGCACAATTTTCAGTACCAATACATAGCCTTTTCTTTTCAATGTTTATATGCATTTAAGTTATTTCAATTAGCAATAATTCATTACTGTTAGCCTTTGTTAGAATCTAGGTGTTCATCCTTAAAGGCATCATTGATCTCAAGTCTCATCAGAAGGTAAACTGATAACTACACCAATCTTAGATAAATATTGTAAAGAAATTAAAGATTCATGAAGCAAAAACTGGCATCTTTTCATTAAACAAAGGAAAATAAGTACATTATAAACGATGATCAACTGCCACAACAAAAAAGAAAAAGTAGAAAAAAAGGTAAAGGAAAAGATCCTAAATCTACGCCTTGGTCCGAGAAGGGTCATCCTTGGGATCAGCTGCCTTGGACTTAGACTTAGCATCCTTGGCTTTGGAGACAGTATCCTTGACCGTGAGAGCAGTCTCGGTACCTTTATCCTCTGGAAGGGACTTAACCTCCTTACCCTTACCCTTGTCTTCATGCCGAGGACCCTCTTGGCCAGCCTCCTTGCCCTTGGTCACCTCAGCCTCCTAGCCTAGGTCACCAGCCTTGCCAAACCCTTTAATGACTTCAGGAGGAGGTAGAGAGGCCTAAGTGGTAGAGGGTTACTCAGAAGGGGAAAGGGCGAGAGCAACGGGAGGAAGGAGCATCACTGGAACTTTTCGGATGTCCTTTAGGTAGAATATGTTCTCAGCATTCCTCCACTCGGAGGTAGCAAGGACTCTTGCTCAGTTGAGCGTCTCCACCCACACCTCTTTGCAGTAGTCTCTACACACCTCCGCCAGCTCCTCTGTCAGTCGAATTTCAGTTTCTTGCACCCCACGGTCGTAGGATGCCTACTCCGAAGCCTCAACAGCTTCCTTAGCCGTCCGAGCTACTTCCATGGCCTTCTGCAGGTCTGCCTTTAACTTTAAAACCAACTGTTTCAGGGTGGCTAGCTCTATCTCAATATGATAGAGCTTTTTCCGTTAGTTTTCAGTCTAGTCTTGGGCTCTTTGCAGACCTACCTTAGCACTCCTCCATGCCCTCTCCTCGACTATCAGCTGGGTAGTAAGCTCTTGATTTTTCTGCTTGGCAGCGCTTAAGGCCCTATCGGTCTCGGTGCAAAGGTTGGCCTCAACCCTAGCTTCATTTCGGGCATCCTTGACCATTTCCTCAACCACAGAGACCTCCTAGATAGCTTGCACATAAGCAACAAAGAAGTACGTTAAAAAAAATAAGAAAATAAAAAAATAAAAAGAGAAGAGAGAAGAAAGGGAACCACTCTTGGTAAAGTATGCTAAGGAGCTTACAAGGGCTAGGTCCCTCTTCAAGGACAGGAAAAACTCTGGTTGCCTCATATGCTTTAAAGCGTCCATATCCTTGGGAAGAAGGAGAGGACACTCCAAAGCCTAGGCCACGTGGTAGGAGTGGCCTCTCTGGAACTCCCTGATGGAGGAGTTCTTGGGCAACGCTGCATCGTCCAACTCTAACCTAGGATTCCAAGTTGGATGGTGCACGTCGGCCGAGTGCTCGGCCTCCTTACTTTCTATTGAGGAAGCCCGCCCTCTGTCTTTGGCTATTTTTTGCTGCTTGGGGTCCTTCGATGGAACCACCTCCCCCTCCTTGGTCTCCTTCTCTTTCCTCTTCTTCTTTAGGTTAGGGATAGAGAGCAAGCTGGTTGTAGGGGGAGGGGGAAAAACAGGGAGGGGTTGAGACCTTGGGGCATCCTTAGCTGCTGACCCCTTCTTCCTTCCCACGAGGAGATCCTTCAAGCCTTTTCTTTGGTTCAAAGCCATTTCTTCTTCCTCGTCCTCTGAACTATCGTCTATACGCGTGATTACAAGGCTAGAAGGGCATACACCAGAAACTCTGTCAAGCTCGTCTTCGAAGTCCGAGACTTGAACCACCTGTTCTCCTTGCTCCTCTCTCTCGTCCTCGAGATGAAATTATTCTATCTTAGCTTTAAGTGATAGGCAAAAGGAGGCTGTTTCTTCTCTCAGAACTGCCATCTCACGAGGAGAACGGTGGAAGGGTAGCTCAATTGGCGGGAGGTCTTTTTGGGCTAGAAGACCAGGCACGAAAACGTCAATCCGTGCTAGCCAAGGATCGCCTGCCCTTATTGCGTAGCCCACGTCCTGGAATTGATTTGACAGGGGCTCAAAGTCAAGTATAAGGTGGACGACTCTCAATTGCCTATCTTCACTCACGAACATTTCTGACCTTAGCACCTTGTTAAGGTCGGCGAAGTTGACGAGGTTGCGGTTAGGACCTATGTATCTTTTATCTACAAAAACATTCGAGAAGTGAAAACACAGTTAGGATAACAAAGCTGTCCATCAAAAGTAAACAAAATACTAAAAGAAAAAGGATAGTGGTGAAATTGCCAGACTAATGCCCATGTAAAGAGAAAAAAGGGAAACCTAAGTCTAAGGCACCCCACCTGGCTCTCCCTTCTGGATTGGGCAGTGAAGACCATCGTGCCATTCCCCTGAGGCTATCAGGAAGTCATCCTTCATACCCTTATTAAATTTAAGAAGGCACAAGATGAGCTAGACAACGGGGATCTAGACTTAAGATAATACCCTGCATCTCTGAACAGGTGGCACTCATACATCCAGACGACGTCGGGTGAGGTTCAACCCCATGTACTCATTCAAAACATCTACACTACACAAAATCCTAAAGAGGTTGAGGGCACACTGATGGGGGCATAACCTATGGGCGATTAGGTAGTCTTAATTTACCCTACTGACAACCGAGGATCTAGACTTAAGATAATACCCTGCATCTCCAAGCAGGTGGCACTCATACATCCAGACGACGCCGTGCCAAGTGAGGTTTAACCCCATGTACTCGTTCAAAGCATCTACACTACACAGAATCCTAAAGAGGTTGAGGGCACACTGATGGAGGCATAACCTATAGGCGATTAGGTAGTCTTAGGTTACCCTACCCATAGGAAGGGTCATCCCCCCCTTCTATAAAGGCGATCATGGGAATGACCACCTCCCCCTCCTCCTTATGGATAAACACTTGATCGAGAGCACAATACTGCAAGGAAACTCCCTAAGGAATGTGGTACCTAGCCCTAAAGCCATATCGGCGGGAGAATCTTCCAGGTGTTTTAACCTACCCATCTAAGCAAGCTAAGGGGAAGTGAGGGAAAAGTTTTTGAAAAGGGAGTGAAGGTTAGAAGATCGAGGATTCCGGCCGAGAAGAAAAGAACTTAGGAATGTGAAGACTTACGAAAATAAAAATAGGTGACACTTTAGGAGCTTCTTGAGAGTTGGGAGATTTGGGAAGTCTTGAAAGCCTGAGAGTTTGAGAAATCTTAAGAGTTTGCAGATTTGTAAAGTGGAAAAAATAAACCCATCAGGCGCCTTATATAGGAGGCGGAATTAAGTGGGATTTATCCCTTTCAAAATTCAAGGAGGAATGCCAGCCATAGGATCGACATCCCACCATAGGATGTAGGGAACAAAGCGCCACCTGGAGCAATTAATGAGACATCGCGGGTTGCAAAGCGTCAGGAACAGTTACGGGACATGCGAAGCGACATTCTTACATGTGAAAATTAGAAAAACATATGGAATTAATTATCAAAAGTCGAAACCCCATTTTTTCTCCTTGAACAGGAGGGAAAAAAAAAAACCGGAGTTTTGAGGGGCTATTGTAGGGATAAGGGGCCCAAGAACATATGTTGGGCCTTAGTCCTTGTCTGAGAACACTTTGCGGTTCGAGGACAGATAAACAATAATGAATATGTAAGACTCAGGACTCCATGAGAAAGCTATGAATGAGAAGGCCGGGAAAGGTAAGCTGAGGAGGAGTATCTCCTCGGTTAAACAAAGTAGAGGTCAGAAAGTGTGTTTTATCATTCAGGGTGACATCCCAAGAAATTCTATTGATAAAGATATACGTTATGAACGTACAGGACAAATGGAAGGTGGTAATATCTAAGAGAAAGCTGCTACTACTGCATTGAATGCTCTACAGCTAACTCTCTAGCTGCATTAATGAGGAAGTGATACCTGAACAGTTGTTATCAGCCTTACAGCCACTCTCCAGAAACTTCAGGAATGTGCTGATGTGACAAGGATCAATACTAACAATCTAATCTACACATGGAGGGTAGAGATGAAAGGAGAAAGATAGTATAAAATAGAAGGGAGACTCTAAGAGAAGGGGATCAAAAATTTAAGAAAAGAATACTGTAGCACTAAGGAACTGTACTTGTAATCAAATTCAAGAAATATATATAGGAACTGATCTCCTCGGATTGTAACGATAACTATTTTCTTTAGGTAAAATCAGTCTATCTCTACCTTATTGTCATTTGGATCCATTACAATTGCTACTCAACTCATTATAGCCTAGTTGGGAGTAGAAGTATGTTTATTAGAGTCCAGACCGAATCTTTTGACTAGATTTTTGGCATACTTCTCTTGAGAAATGAATATTCCATCTTTCTGTTGTTTCACTTGAAGCCCTAGGAAGTAGTTCAACTCTCCCACCATGCTCATTTCAAATTTCCTTTTCATTTCTTCCGAAAACTTATGAGCTAGTTGATCAATTGTAGATCCAAAAACAATATCATCCACGTACACTTGAGCGAAAATGAGAGATTTCTCATCCCTTTTAATAAACAATGTTCGATCTGCTTGACCTCTTTTGAACCCATGATCCAATAGGTAAGTGGTGAGACAATCATACCATGCTCTTGGTGCTTGCTTCAAACCATACAAAGCTTTCTTCAATCTTAGCACATGACCCGGGAAGTGAGGATCTTCAAACCCCTTTGGTTGCTCAACAAAGACTTCTTCATTTAGAAAACCATTCATTTGGTACAGCTTGAAATCCATGATGCATGCTATGGACAAGAGAATTCGAATGGACTCTAGTCTTGCTACTGAAGCAAACAATTCATCAAAATCTATGCCTTCTACTTGAGTATACCCTTGAGCCACCAATCTCAACTTATTTCAGACAACTTCACCATCTTCATCTGTTTTATTATTAAAGATCCACTTGGTGCTGATCACATGTGTGTCCTCAGGCCTTGGAACCAATTCTCATACATCATTTCTAACAAATTGATGTAGCTCTTGGTGCATAGACTCTACCCAATTCTCATCTTTCAGTGCTACTTCTACCTTTTTGGGTTCAAATTTAGCAAGATAATAGTTGTATGTCACATGGTTAGCACTATACCTTGGTCCTTTTCTCAAACGAAGTCCCTCATTTACATCCCCAATAATATTACTTGATGGGTGATTGAGAGTCACTCTTGATGAAGGTTTCTTGGAAGTTGAGAGTTCCTCATCACGAGAAATTGGGGTTTGAACTTCTGGAGGTGTGAGTGGACTTGAGACTTCTTGTGTTGATCTAGTCTCTCTTCTTGATATAGGAGGTGTGGACTCCTTTACGGGTGTTTCTTTCTCAGCATCATCACTTAGAGACATATCATCATCATCCTCATTCTTCTTGAGTTTGAGCCCCTTTCCATCATCCTCAATTTCCTTTTCTGATATGGTGTCGTCTATGACCACATTGATTGACTCCATCACCTTCTTAGTACGCTTGTTGTACACTCTATAAGCTCGGCTATTTGTGGAGTAACCCAGGAATATTCCTTCATCACTCTTAGCATCAAATTTTCCCAAATTTTCCCTGTCATTTAGAATCTAACACGTGCTTCCAAATATTCTGAAATGCTTCACCTTAGGTTTCTTTTCTCTCCGTATTTCATATGATGTCTTCTTTGTCCTTACTCTGAAATAGATTCTATTACAAATGTGACAAGAGTCTTAAACAGTGATTTATCTCCTGTCATATGGCGAGAACATCCACTGTCAAGATACTATAAGCACGAGTTAAAAACCTTCAATGAGGTGTGTACAAACATACAAGCATGAGACAAGCATTCTTGACCATCAAACATAAATTCATCTTTATTTTCCATGCTTCTACCAGATAGAATTTTCTTTTTCAGATTATCAACCTTTTCACACAATGTTCTATTTGATCTTTTGTATTTCTCAATCAAAGAGTTAGATTCACGTAAACTATTATGTAAGATGTGGTTCTTATTTTCAAAGTATTTTAGCATATGAACAAACATCCTAGCATGTTTCCTGGATTTAATTAACTCTAAGAGTTCATTTTTAGAATACCCTTCAAACATACTCATAGAGTCATTATCACAAACATTTAAACCACAATTCAGCATGACCCTTTTCACAGCTGCATCCATAGCCAAGAGATCTAGGATCGTACTCAGGTAATCAAACCACAAAGAGTGCACCTGCTCTGATACCAATTGAATGTTCAATTAGCGTTGAAAACACTATGAACGTTTAGACCCCCAATTACAAAATTACCAATTCAAGCTTTATATCAAACAATGTATGTGCGGAAAATGATAATAAGCTTATAACAGAAATGATAAACAATCTAAACCATAAATAATCACAATCACAGCAGTAATTAAATGGTAAAGATAAAGGGAAGAGAGATGCAAACACAAAGACAACACGCAATGTGTTATCGAAGAGGAAACCGAAGCCCTCGGCATAAAACCTCTCAGCCGCCCTCCAAGCGGTCAATAATCCACTAGAAAATGTAGTTGGGATACATGAACAGCAATAAACCCTCCAAGCCTAATCTACTCAAGTACCTAAGCCCTCCAAGCTTCCTGCTCTAACGAGGTTGCGCCGAACCTTTTTCTTTTCTAGCTTACCGGATTCCGCTACTAAACCATAGCATCAACCAATGAACATTGGTTCCTTCCAAACTGCTTCTCTTAGCACCAAATCACAGACGTGGGTGTAATGAGAAAAGGATTTAGTCAATGACTTCTCAAGGATGTGTCAATAGAGAGGAAGAGAGTAGAGGAATTTGAAGAGTCTCTTAGTGAAGATTGGGGATGAGGCAATCTTGTTTTACTATAGGGTTTCTCTCACAAAATTCTCTCTGAAAACTCTCTACATTTCATGGGAATGAGGGGTATTTATACTAGGATAAGAATGGAATGTGAAACGTCAGTTTTTCCCAAACAGGGCATTCTGGCGACTTGACCTCGCGACTGGGTTGAGTCGCGAGTTCAAGGCGCCAGCTAACGGTCTGGCCAGCCTGGGACTTTTGTCCTGTAGTGCAACAGCTGGCACGACTCTTCAGCTTCTGACATGCTTAGCACGTGTGCAACTTCTGGCGACTTGCAAGCTGCGAGTCACCTGCGAGATCCAGTCGCGAGTCTCTGTTTCTTTGCACAATCTTGAGCATTTCTTCACACTCTCTCACTCACTACCCTTACAAGTTTCCCACCTAAATACAGGGTTACTAAGTGCTAAATTACAAGCAAATTGGCACGGAATAAAGTCAACAAGATGGTTGATAAATTTCAACCTTACAATGAGTATTTATTGCCAATATGGATAGTTATGACCATTTTATTTTGTTAAGATTGTCTAACATTTTTATTTTTATACAGTTGTTATTATCTATTTGTCATTATTTTTATAAAAATATTTTAAACTAAATGACTAAACTCAATTCATTGGATTTGTATTAACTAGTCGCTAACCTGTGCTATGCAGGGGAACTTACCTATTTGTGAGGTAGACTAAAATAATTTTCTAAAAAATTTAAGAAACTACACCATTGCATGATTTGCTCTTGTATAATTTTAATTTGTGTTACAATTTGATGAAGAAGTCATTGTTTGAACATGCAATGGCTTATAAAAAATTTGTCAGACAGTTTCAGATATTGCAAAAAAATAACTCAAAAATTTAAATATTAAAACTTCTAAAAGACCAAAAAATATTAAAGAATTAAATGATTCACTGCTTAGAAATTATTGAATCAAAACAAAATATATATGACTAAACAATAGAGAAAGATGGGTTACATTCGAAAGAATAATTTCAATTATTACAAGTTTTTTTATCTTGTAAAAAATGGCTAAAGAGAGTTTAGTGGTTCATGTATGAAAATTACTTTTAAAAAATACATGAAAAACCATTAAAAAAAATTTTAACAAAGTTTTCAGAGAGTTTCACATACTGCAAAAAAAAAACTCAAAATTTTAGATATTAAAACGTCTAAAAGACCAAAAAATATTATAGAATTAAATTATTCATTGCTTAAAAATTATTGAAAAAAAACAAAATATATATGAATAAATAATAGAGAAATATAAGAGAAAGATATGTTACATTCGAAAGAATAATTTCAATTATTGCAAGCTTTTTAATCTTGTGAAAAACGGCTAAAGAGAGTTTGGTGGTTCATGTATGAAAATTATTTTTAAAAAAATACATGAAAAACCATAATATATATATATATATATATATATTAACAAAGTAGAGGAGAAGAAAATAACATAAGAAGAGCTCATATCTCTACTTGGCTTTAAAAATATATATATATATATATATATATTGGGGGTTTGCTTTACTTTTATAGTGTTCATGATTAACCTCACAAATTTGGAGACAAATTATTAATGTTTAAGTTTAAGTTAGACTTGTTAGAGAGATAGAGTTTCACTCCTTGTTAAGTTTGGATTAAACAAATATATATATATATATATATATATTTTAAATGATAATGATGAGTTTGAGTTTAAATTGGACTTGTTAGAGAGATAGAGTTTCATTACTTGTTAAGTTTGGACTAAACAAAAATAATTTTATTTAAATAAAATGATAAATAAATGATAATTTTATTTAAATATTATGCTGACGTGAAAAATTATGAGAATTTCAGAGGTTTCGGTTATATATATTGTGGGGCCAGCAAGTCAGACGGTCCGGCCCACTTCGTTCCAGGACCGAAGGCCCGAGCCGAGGAGGCGTTCATGGTCCGAGGACGAAAGCAAGAAGCCTAGGAGCCCAATAAGCCATGCTGAGGATCACTCCATCCTCGAACATCCTACACCATAATGTAAACAGGCAGCATGCCATGGAGGGAGCCTTCTTGGCTACCCGAGGAGCCGGGAGCACGTGCCACGCGCCAGCAATGAAGGCATGGTGGAGGAGCAAGTTCGGGACGAGCTGTCACCTCCACATTAAATGCCCTCAACTAACGTCTTGGCCGCATTAATGAGGAGGGGACTCCACAACAGTGCCACCTTGGTTGCCACAACCCACAGAGAGAATGGGAAGGTGGCTGATGGGACAGGCACTCGAGTAATGGCCTAATTCCCCAATAGATGTAGGGCTAGGATCGATTGGGAGAGGGGTATATAATGTAAGGAACCCCTTCTAAAGGAGGGGGGAGGAAAATAATCGAAGGAACACTGTAGCAACATGGACTCTCTGAGAAAACTTTGTAATCAGTCTTCAAAGAAATGATAAGAACTCCAAGCCTTGGAGAGCACGTCTGAGGAGCATTATTACTCATCCCAATTCACGTTCAGGTTATCTAATCCACATGCAACCATGCACGGTTGTTGCACTTCCCATTAACGCCTAGTTCTAGAGCCCATTCTCTATAAATTCATTGCAGGGAAACTCTGGGCTTAGGTCCACTCCCTCAAACCCGGTCCCTATAATTGGCACCGTCTGTGGGAAGAACTCGTGCATTAGTAAGGACAACAGCCAAGCATGGTAGGATCAGGCCCTCACCAAGGAAATCCTCATCAACCTGAACTGGCTAAATCCCAGCACCAGGGTAGCTATGGCGACCCCGGGGGCAGTCAAAATGAGGAGAACGGAAGATTTCGAGAGAGAAGCGTGCATACCTCAATAACCAGTGGAAGCCATACCCACCGGGACAGACACGTGCCCCAGACGCACGACAACGACCACGCCACGCGATCTGAAGAGGCCCATAGCCACGCATCCCAGAGACAGGATGATAAGGTGGCCATGCAGCGCGAGATAAATGATTTGAAGAGAAAGTTGCGCCGTGCACGGCGGAGACGATCCGAACCCAACCCTAACCTGCCCTCTAACGACGAAAGTGACGACGAATACAGACAAAGGTCTAGAACACCCCCAAGCGAGACTTTCTCTCACGAGGATGAGCGCTACCGGAGGCATAAACGTGACAGCCCAACTTCGGGGGGCCTGGGGAGCGATGCCATGAGCAAGGCACTAGATCGGCTCTCCAAGTCACCTTTCTCGCGTCGTATAGAGGAAGCAATGCTCCCTCGGCGGTTCCAACAGCCAATCTTCGCAGTTTACAACGGCAAAATGGACCCCGTGGAGCATGTGAGCCAGTTCAACCAGAGGATGGCAATCCATTCTAAGAACGAAGCGCTGATGTGCAAGGTCTTCCCATCCAGCTTGGGACCTGTGGCAATGAGGTGGTTCAACAGTCTAAGGACGAATTCCATAGACTCGTACAGACAACTGACCCAGGCTTTTGGTTCCAGTTTTGTCACGAATAGCAAGCCTCCTCGACCCATGAGCGCGTTACTGTCCCTATCCATGCACGATGGGGAGACTCTCAAGGCTTACTCGGACAAGTATTGGGAGGTTTACAACGAGCTGGATGGCAAGTACGACGATGTCGCCATCAATACGTTCAAGAACGGACTACCAATGGGACATGCCCTGAGGAAGTCCTTGACTGGCAAGCCCGCCACCAGCGTGTGGCAGTTGATGGATCGGATTGATAAATACAAGCGGGTGGAAGAAGATATGCTACAAGGCAAGGGGAAGGATAAGTTTATCCCTCAGGAGAGGAGGGATTTCAGGTCGGACCGGTATAACAACGCACGCCCGATGAGGGATTTCGGTGGAGAATCTGGAGCGACCAATGCCCAGACTGTCAGCGCCGTGTTCCGAGAACCCGTACAGAGGGTGTTGGAAAGGATAAAGGACGAACCGTACTTCAGGTGGCCGAATAAGATGGCCGGGGAACCTGAGAGGCGCAATCAGAATCACTACTGCCAATACCACCAGGACCACGGACATACCACGGAAGACTGTAGGAACCTCCGGAAATACCTGGACCAGCTTGTCCGGAAGGGAAAGCTAAAGCACCTACTGCACCATCCCGATGATCGTCAGGGCCAGACGTACCAGGAGCCCCGGAGGGATACCACCATGGGGCAGCCCGCTGGTACGATCAACGTAATCCTGGCGGCACCAGGGAGAACGGGCACGCGCCCTTCGCGAGTGTTGTCTGTGGCCCAACTGCCTGCAGAGGAGTCCCAGACAGAGCCGAAAAGGGCTAGGAGGAGTTCTCGTCCTCCTTTGAGCTTCTCAGAAGACGACAAGATTGGGACCACCTAGCCCCACGATGACGCTCTGGTGGTCACCCTTAGAATTGGGGGCTACGACGTGAGGAGAGTGATGGTGGATGGTGGCAGTGCGGCAGAGGTCATGTACCCAGACCTCTACAAGGGGCTTGGGTTAAGACCGGAGGACTTGACGCCGTATAGCTCCCCCCTAATGAGCTTCGATGGGAAGCTCGTCATCCCGAAGGGCATGATCAAGCTGCCCATACAGACCGGCCCAGAAGTGGTGGAGGTGAACTTCATAGTGGTGGACACATACTCCCCCTACACGGCCATCGTAGGGAGGCCCTAGCTCCACACTTTTGGGGGCGTTGCCTCCTCCTTGCACCAGAAGGTGAAATTCCCATCAGGGGATCAGGTTATAAAGATCCGCGGTTGCCAGCCCACAGCAAGGCAATGCACGGTGGCTGCCATATCATGTCGGCTTGACGCACAGCCCTCGGCCATTGCTGAGGAAGGTTTATAGCAATCAAAGACCACGGTAGCGCACCCTGACGTAGCTACAGAGGGGGCCAAGTGTGAGGACCCAGAGAAAGTGGTAATTGGTGACGATCCGGAGAAGTTCTTCCGGGTCGGGGCTCGGCTGCCTCCCACCGAACAGGAGGAGCTGATCGAGTTCCTCAGAAGCAATATCGATGTATTTGCATGGGACCCCTGCGACGCCCTAGGGATTGACCCATCCTTTATCTGTCACCAACTCAACGTTAGTCCATCCATAGTGCCCAAGAAACAGCCGCCGCGATGCCCATCGAGGGAGCACGCTAACGCCATCAGGGAAGAGGTAAATAGACTTAAGCGTGCTGGGGCTATCAAAGAGGTTTTTTATCCCGAGTGGTTAGCCAACACTGTGGTGGTCAAGAAGAAGAGCGGAAAGTGGAGGGTCTGTGTGGACTTCACCGACCTAAATAAGGCGTGTCCAAAAGACCCGTTCCCCATGCCTCGGATCGACCAGCTGGTAGATGCAACCACGGGCCATCCTCGGATGAGCTTCCTAGACGCCTTTCAAGGCTATCATCAGATACCACTAGCCCTGGAAGACTAGGAGAAGACAGCCTTTGTGACGCCCGTCGGAAACTACCATTACAAAGTAATGTCGTTTGGTCTGAAGAACGCTGGGTCCACCTACCAAAGGATGATGATGAGGATGTTTAAGCCAATGCTGGGCAAAAACATCGAGGTCTACGTTGATGATATGGTGGTAAAAAGTAAAGCGGTATCCGAACATCTAGAGGACCTTGGCCGCACATTTGACGTCCTAAGAAAGCACCAGCTGTGCCTAAATGCCTCAAAATGCTCGTTTGGGGTAGGCTCAGGCAAGTTTCTGGGGTACATGATCACCCACAGGGGAATCGAAGTTGACCCTGACCAAATCAAGGTTATTCACAATCTGAAGCCTCCGCAGAACCCCAAAGAGGTCCAAAAGCTTACTGGGATGATCGCGGCTTTGAACCGATTCATTTCCAAGTCGGCTGACAAGTGCAGGCCCTTCTATCTCCTGATCAACAAGTGGAAAGGATTTGAGTGGTCCGAGGACTATGTCGTAGCTTTCCAGCAACTCAAGGAGTACCTATCCCAGCCGCCTATCATGTCCAATCCTGACGCCGATGAGGTCTTGTACGCATACCTTGCTGTGGCGCCCCACGCAGTGAGCCTAGTACTGATACGGGATGACAATGGCTTTCAAAAGCCAGTTTATTATGTCAGCAAGTCGCTGCACAAAGCGGAGGTCAAATACCTGCCCTTGGAGAAGGCCATACTGGCTGTGGTCCACGCCACGTGAAAGCTCCCCCACTACTTCCAGGCTCACACAGTGGTCGTCCTAACCAAACTGCCCCTAAAGTCTATACTTCGGACCGCCGATTACACTGGGAGAATCGCAAAGTGAAACACAATCCTTGGGGCCTTTGACGTCAAGTATATGCCTCAGACTTCCATAAAAGGCCAGGTTCTGGCGGATTTGACGGCCGAGTTCGCTGAACCTACTGTGGAAGTAGCAGCCGAGGAGGAGAGCTCGGATGAGAAATCAGTTGGGGCAGTCTCCATCCCAGGGTCACCATACTGGAAGGTATATGTTAATGGCGCGGCAAACCAGAGGGCGTCCGGAGTGGGGCTAGTATTAGTATCCCCTGAGGATCATGTCATAGAGAAGTCCCTGAGGCTCGGATTCTCGGCCACAAACAACGAGGCCGAGTATGAGGCGTTGCTGCAAAGGATGGTCATGGTACGGAAGATGGGAGGAAGATTGATAGAGGTGTTCTCAGACTCGAGATTGGTGGTAGGACAGGTAAACGGAGAGATGGAAGCCAGAGATCCGAGAATACAAGAATACCTGAGCCAGGTCAAGCACTCGCAGTCGGGGTTCGACCTCTTTAGCTTGTCTCATATTCCCCGGAGTGGGAACAGCCATGCCGATTCATTAGCCACACTTGCAACTTCCTCGGCAGAGAGTCTACCCCGGATCATACTTATAGAGCATCTAGAGAAAGCGAACGAAATGGCAAAGGGATCGATCCCCGTCCATCAGGTTGAAGTGGGTCCCAGCTGGATGGACCCCATAGTGAAATTCCTCAAAGACGATGTCCTGCCCGAAGATAAGTCAGAAGCTGAGAAAGTACGGAGAAAAGCTCCTCGGTTCTGGCTGTCCGAGGATCACAGACTATACAGGCGCTCCTACTCTGGGCCATACCTGCTGTGCATCCACCCCGAGGCAGCGAAATTACTGCTCGAAGAACTGCACGAAGGAATCTGTGGAAGTCACACATGAGGGAGATCCCTGTCACACCGAGCCGTCACATAAGGATATTGGTGGTCAGGAATGCAGCAGGAGGCCCTGGAGTATGTCAAGAGATGTGACCAGTGCCAAAGATTCGCCCCGAACATTCACCAGCTAGGAGGGGTCCTCAATCCTTTGTCCAGTCCCTGGCCGTTCGCCCAATGGGGCTTGGACATTGTAGGTCCCTTCTCGAAAGTGCTAGGGAATAAGAGGTATCTGCCGGTGGCCACGGACTACTTCACCAAATGGGTCGAGGCCGAGCCCCTGGCCAATATTAGGGACGTGGACGCCAAGAAATTCCTTTGGAGGAATATTGTCACACGATTCGGGGTCCCTCATACCCTCATCTCGGATAATAGGCTCCAATTCGACAGTAAGGCCTTCAGGAGGTACTATTGTGAACTTGGGATCACAAACAGATATTCGACACCCGCCTACCCTCAGGGAAACGGACAAGCAGAGGCCGTCAACAAGGTTATCGTCAATGGGCTTAAGAAGAGACTGGACGACGCCAAGGGAAGATGGGTAGAGGAGCTGCCCCACGTTCTATGGACGTACCAGACTACTCCCCGGCGGTCAACAGGGGAAACACCTTTTGCCATGACTTATGGCGCCGAGGCGGTGATCCCCCTGGAAACGAACTTCCGGACGCTAAGGACAAGCTCTTTCACTCCAGGCAGCAATGATGAACTGCTGGGAAGGAGCCTGGACCTGGTGGACGAATAAAGGGAACGAGCAATGATCCAGCTGGCCTGTTACCAACAAAAGCTCAAGCAAGGATATGACACCAATGTGAAGCTTAGACCACTGGCACCGGGAGACCTGGTGCTGAGAAAAGTTGTCGGGGCTGCCAGGAACCCATCCTGGGGAAAGCTGGGACCCAACTGGGAGGGCCCCTACTGAATTACCTCAATAGCAGGAGTAGGTGCATATTATTTAGAAGATCTAGACGAAAAACCTGTACCTCACCCATGGAATGTAAATAACCTGAAAAGGTATTATTATTAATGAAGAAGTCTTTTTTGGATTCCGATCCTTAGCCTATCTCAATTATGAATCTCATGTTCGTACGGCCAGCCTAAGTGTTAGAGGGAACCAAGGCACTACATGGTCCTCGGACTCAGGCCTATGGGGAAACTAACTACTTGAAAAAAAAATTCTAAGTGTTAGACAGAACCAAGGCACTGCATGGTCCTCGGACTCAGGCATATGGGGAAACTAACTACTTGAAAAAATTCTAAGTGTTAGACAGAACCAAGGCACTGCATGGTCCTCGGACTCAGGCCTATGGGGAAACTAACTACTTCAAAAAAAATTCTAAGTGTTAGATAGAACCAAGGCACTGCATGGTCCTCGGACTCAGGCCTATGGGGAAACTAACTACTTCAAAAAAAATTCTAAGTGTTAGACAGAACCAAGGCACTGCATGGTCCTCGGACTCAGGCCTATAGGGAAACTAACTACTTCAAAAAAAATTATTCTAAGTGTTAGACAGAACCAAGGCACTGCATGGTTCTCGGACTCAGGCCTATAGGGAAACTAACTACTTCAAAAAAAATTATTCTAAGTGTTAGACAGAACCAAGGCACTGCATGGTCCTCGGACTCAGGCCTATGGGGAAACTAACTACTTGAAAAAATTCTAAGTGTTAGACAGAACCAAGGCACTGCATGGTCCTCGGACTCAAGCCTATGGGGAAACTAACTACTTGAAAAAAGCCTAAGTGTTAGACAGAACCAAGGCACTGCATGGTCCTCGGACTCAGGCCTATGGGGAAACTAACTACTTGAAAAAATTCTAAGTGTTCGACAGAACCAAGGCACTGCATGGTCCTCGGACTCAGGCCTATGGGGAAACTAACTACTTGAAAAAATTCTAAGTGTTAGACAGAACCAAGGCACTGTATGGTCCTCGAACTCAGGCCTATGGGGAAACTAACTACTTGAAAAAAGCCTAAGTGTTAGACAGAACCAAGGCACTGCATGGTCCTCGGACTCAAGCTTATAGGGAAACTAACTACTTGAAAAAATTCTAAGTGTTAGACAGAACCAAGGCATTGCATGGTCCTCAGACTCAAGCCTATGGGGAAGCTTACTACTCCGAAAATTCTAAACATTAGAATGTTGGTGAAGCAAGAGCCCTGCTTAGTCCTTGTGACATAAAAGGTCTGCCTATGCATACGTGCCTACACGTTATTGCAATCACTGCCATAACTTGCCGAGGTACGATTGGTGTTAAAATTATACAAATAAAAAAGAAGTGAGATGGGAGAAAACGGATAACGCGCAAGTGTGCAAACAGCCAGAACAAACAGAGAGAGAAATGAGAGCCACATTGCATTAAATTCATAGAAGTTACATGATAAGCGTCACATTACAATGTAAAAAAAAAAAAAAAAAAGTACAAAAAACGAAAGAAATGACGAAACAGAGCAGGCAAGGGCGCCAAGGGACCTGCCCCTTCCACTTAATCCTTCCCCCCAGTAAGCGGCTGGTCCATGGCAACCTCAGGCTCCTCTGAGCCTTGGCTAAAAGGAATGGCTGCCTCCTCAGCAGTAGAAACCTGGGCTTCAGAAGAGGACTTTGCATCCTCTAGGGGCGCTTCCTCGTTGGGGCCTCCACCTGATTCAGCTACCCCGGGAGGACCACTCCCTTGGACAGGCTCACCAGTGGGTCCAGCGACCAAGGCCCCCACACCCGGGGTAGCACCAACTTCCTCAATAGCCACCTCAGCCTCAGGGCCGTCTAGGGCAGCCTCACGAATGGCAGGGGGTAGTATACACTCTCCTCCTTCCACAAGTCGGACGAGGCCTCGATCCCAGCTTGTTTGAGAGCCTCCTTCCAAACCTCGGAGGAGTAGCGCCTGCACACCGCAGGGACTTGAGCCTTAAAGGCAGCTTCCGTCTCGGCCACCCCTGCATCATAAGCTGCGTCCTCGGCTTCCTCCTTAGAAGCTCAGGCCTCCTCCCTACCTTGTTCAGCCTCAAACTTGGCCCTCACGGCCTCGTTCTTGGCCCATTTAGCCACCTTTTTGGCTTCCTCGGTAGCAGCCACCTTTTTCGTCAGATCAGCGAGCAGCTCCTTTGCGACCTTCAGCTGCTCCTCTACCTCACCCACTCGCCTCGTCTGATTTTCGGCCTGCTTCTGGAAACCAGTGAGGCCTGACATGGCGTTGTCCCGGGCCCTGGTCATCGTCTTCAGCTCCTCCCGGGCCGTGGCAAGATCAGCCTCGAAATTCTTGAGGGTCCGAGTGGCCTCCAAGCGTTTCTCACGCTCTACATCCATGGCCTTTCCTTAATCGTGGGCCGCCTCCTCCAACCTATAAGTGGCCTGAACGGCCTGCTAAACAAAACGAGTACACAATCAGCCAAGCTCAGAAAAGGGGAAGAAAAAGCTGAAACTAGAAAAAATCACAAGTACTAGAGGTCTTACCATTCCCAGGTACCGCTTGAGGCTGAGGAAGACCTCCCTACTCCTCATAGTCCCCAGTTTTGCCATGTCCGCAGGGAGTAACAGGCACCTTTCCAGCGCGTCGGCCACATACGCGCCTTCGCCCCTTCTGAAATCCCTAAAGGAGGAGTCGTCCCTCAGAGGTTCCCCATGGAGCATTGGGGCAGGGAGCCAGGCCTGAGCCTCGGGCTGGGCATCGACCTGTTTAGCCTGGCCTTGGGAACCTATCTTCAGCTGCTTCAAGGGCCGCCGGGGGTCGCCTTCCTCCTGCGTGGATCCAGATTTGTCCTCAATTGGCCTTTTGCCCTTATCCTTCTTCTGCTTAGGATCGGTGGGCTCATGCTTAGAGGGCGGACTCGTCTGAGGTGCAGGGGGAGGAAGCCTGGACTGGGTTGAGGCCGACCTGCTCTGGGCAGGATGAGTCTTGGGAGGAGGAGGAGGAAGCTTTGGCTTAGACTTCCCCGGTTGGCCTTCGATCAAATCAAACAGGCTGGATTGGGGCTTCTTCTTGTAACCCATCTCAAGCCGAGGAGAGGACTCGGTCGTTAGGAAGTCCACTTCGGTCGGGCGAGGGTCACCCAAGTCTCCTAAGGGGTCCTCGGACTGGTGGACTTGTTCAAACACGTCAAACTCGTTCTCGGCAAGGCCAAAATCAGCGACTTCTTCTTCCCTCTCTAAGCACTCTTCCGCGGCCTCTGAGAATCTATGGGAGGAGGGACCCGCTAACGTTACGCCTTCTGATGTGGAGGGCTTCTCGGGGAACTGGAACCCGTCCTCGGTCACAGTTATTTTCTGCAGCCGAAGGTCTTTCGCTCTAATCACGTACTTCGGTGCCGCAAACGATTTTTGAATCGGGTCGTATCCCAAGATTCTGTGAGCAGCTCTAACTTGATTGTCGGTTTTGTTCACAAAAATCTCCGCCCTTAACGCTTTCTGCAAGTCCTCCCTGTTGATCAGGCTGAAGTGACGCGTGAAGGCGTGCAGATCTGCAGAAAGAAAACACATTCATGTTAATAACCAAATGGTGCAAAAAAAAAATGGATGAAATAAAGAATAAAACAAACTAAAATCCTAGAGCCCTCCTCCCTTATTCCCACTGCCCCACCTGGTGTCCCTTCCGTCGTTGGGCAGTGAAGGCCATCGTGCCACTCTCCGGACACAATGAGGAAGTCCTTATTCAGCCCCTTGCTAGACTCAGGGAGGCACTGGATAAGCCAAACTCTGTCATCCCTCGTCTTCATGTAGTACGACTTGCCCTTCAAGCACTGGAGGTTGTAACACCAGTTTACGTCGTGGTGGGTCAACCTTAGCCCCATCTTCTCGTTCAGGGCGTCCACACAACCCAGAATTCTAAAGACGTTGATAGCACACTAGGTAGGGGCTAGCCGGAAGTACGTCAGGTAGCCCCTCATCACCGGTCCCATGGGGATTCTCATGCCACCTTCAAGGAAGGCGACGATGGGAATCACCACCTCGCCCTCCTGCCTCCGAAGGTGCCACTCCCCCTCCTCACAATACCTCAGGCCCACGTTGCTGGGTATCTTGTAGTCAGCGATGAATTTCTCCATCGCCTCCTCAGTATAGACACACTTCTTAAACCTACCCATCCCAAGTGGTGCCTAGGGGAGCTAAGAAAGAGCAAATGAAAGAGAAGAAGGAATAGAAAAGAAGAGAGCTTAGAGAGAGATAGAGTGACTTACAGAAATGGGGAGAAACTCCTCTGACAGGCTTTTTATGCTGGGGATGTAGGTGGAAATTTGGCTGGACTCAGGTTGTACGCGCAAGATCACTTGGAGGCGAGTAAACAGAGGGAACGGCAGTTCGAATGGGTATTTATATCCCAAGTCAAAGGGCCGTGCAGGTTTTCCCGCCCATAAATGCTAGGTGAGCCCTCACCGTTGGATCACCATCCTCCCATTGGACGTGGGAAACACAGAACCGCCAAGATTTAATGGGAGACGCGTTGCATGCACCGAGGCATCAGTAATGCATCTTGGGCAGATGGAAAGATGCCAGCAATGACGCGTGACGGGACGTGATGGGACACGGTGCAGGCCCGAGGACATCAAAATCCTCCTATCCGCCCGAGGATGCGGACAGCAAGATTTTGAGGGGCTATTGTGGGGCCAGCAAGTCAGACGGCCCGGCCCACTTCGTTCCAGGACCGAAGGCCCGAGCCGAGGAGGCGTTTATGGTCCGAGGACGAAAGCAAGAAGCCCAAGAGCCCAATAAGCCATGCCGAGGATCACTCCATCCTCGGACATCCTACACCATAATGTAAACAGGCAGCACGCCATGGAGGGAGCCTTCTTGGCTACCCGAGGAGCCGGGAGCAGGTGCCACGCGCCAGCAATGAAGGCATGGTGGAGGAGCAAGTTCGAGACGAGCTGTCACCTCCACATTAAATGCCCTCAACTAACGTCCTGGCCGCATTAATGAGGAGGGGATTCCACAACAGTGCCACCTTGGTTGCCGCAACCCACAGAGAGAATGGGAAGGTGGCTGATGGGACAGGCACTCGAGTAATGGCCTAATTCTCCAACAGATGTAGGGCTAGGATCGATTGGGAGATGGGTATATAATGTAAGGAACCCCTCCTAAAGGAGGGGGGGAGGAAAATAATCGAAGGAACACTGTAGCAACCTGGACTCTCTGAGAAAACTTTGTAATCAGTCTTCAAAGAAATGATAAGAACTCCAAGCCTTGGAGAGCACGTCTAAGGAGCATTATTACTCATCCCAATTCACGTTCAGGTTATCTAATCCACATGCAACCATGCACGGTCGTTGCACTTCCCATTAACGCCTAGTTCTAGAGCCCACTCTCTATAAATTCATTGCGGGAAAACTCTGGGCTTGGGTCCACTCCCTCAAACCCGATCCCTACATATATATATATATATATATATATATATATAGAGAGAGAGAGAGAGAGAGATTATTGACGCACACAATCACACTCATTCATACAATTTAACCAATCAAATGCTTGAACAGCCATTAACTTTACAAATTTTTTTCTTGAATTTTTCTAACTTTATAACAAAAAGTTATTATAACATAATAACAATACACACACATAACAAACGCTCTTTATTTCCTAATTATTAAATTATATAAAGTTATATTATATTTATATTGTACACACAAACATCCACACACATCATTATTCACAAAAATAATATTATAACAAAAAGTAAAACACACAATCAATATTAGACACACGCACACATATAATATAAATTTATAATAAAGAGTGACACTTGCAATTCACAAACACTTACTTTTACTATTAGAGTTGGAAATACTTGTAATAAGAGTGTATAAGATTTAAGTCAGGACATGCAAAAATATTTTTAAGAATAAATTAAAGTATTAAACTTCAAAAAAAGATTATATATATATATATATATATGTAGGGCCTGTGGGCCTGGTGACCTCGGCCCGCTTTACATCCGGCCCAGGGCCCATACCGAGGAAGAAAGATCGTCCGAGGACGATGTATGAAGGCTTAAGTTTTAGAAATTCCCGTCGAGGATAACCCTGTCCTCGGTGGACCGAAACTAACTCCAGGTGGGGGAACAGGCCCAGGACAGGTTGTCACCTCCACACTAAATGCGCTCACCTAACCATCTAGCCGCACTAATGGAGATGTGACTCTTGAACAAGGCAACCCTGGTTATTGCAAATCACTTGAGTACTGATAATGCAGCTGATGGGACGGACGGTTAGAGAAAAAACGCATGAATGATCAACAGATGGAAGAAAGAGATGGGAGGAGGAGCACTATATAAGAGGAACCAACAGAACAGTTGAAATGGGGGGGAGAAAGAAAGAAAAAGAGAAAAAGGAGAAAAGAAAAGAAGAGAAGAGGGACAAATGTCAACCTCCTTGGATCAGTGCCGAGGAGCAACTTTAAAGCGGAACTTGGATGCACCGGCCTTCAATAGTGGTGAATCCATTATTGGGCTCCGTTCGTCTGTAATGGCCAATTTCTTCAACCCACTCTCTAAAAATGTATTGTTTAGGGCTTATTGGATCTTTTTCCTTCTGATTTTAGAGGGACTTTCCAAATTGAGTCCCTATAATATGTTTGTTTGTTTTTTTTTTTTTTTTTTTTTGAAGTTAGGGGTTCATTAGAACCCCTGAATAAAGTGTACCACCTCCCTTGAATGCTTGTCATAATTAACTATTTCATGACATACTAATTCCAAAATGTTGTGAAATACATAAATTTCATTGTTGTAAGCAACACACACACACAGAGCAAAAAAAAAAACTCTTATTATAGACTATCAAATTACATTATTAATAGAAGTGAACGGTATGATCAATATAAACATAGAATCAAACATCAAATTATAAATATGAAAGGTCATAATAAAATTTAACATAAATAACTAAAATGAAAATAATTCTAAAACTTTAAGGAGCAAAAATTCAATTACTAGTTATATACTTATATAAAAGTATATTTACTAACATGTATCTTTAGGGTATACTAAAAACCATTCTGCAACGATGGAGTTATAGGTAAAAATTTTACCTCTTTAGCTACAGTGTACAGTCATCTATAGTTATGCATTGTAGCTCCAAAACTAAAAAAAAAAAAAATATATATATATATATATATTATTTAACTTCTCTCTCTTCCCATTAAAATATTCTCTCTCTTTCTCTTCCTTCTCTATCTTGTCTCTCTTCTTTTCCTTTAACTCAAAGTGTCAGCCCTCTCTCTTCTTCTCCTCTGACTGGCAAGCGTTGTGAGACCGGCGTGGTGGATCGATGGGTTAAGATCAGCGATGGCGTGGTCAGTTTCACGGGTGTGGTCCGATTGGGTTGTGGCCTGTGGGTCAGTGGGTTTCATGGATGTGGGTCGGTGAGTTGTGGCCTGTGGGTTAATGGTGGTGGTTTGTTGATCCATGGGTTGCTGTGATGTGTTGGTGTGATTGTCGTCGGTGTGGTTGGTGGGTTACGGCGTGGGTGTGGTTGGTGGGTCGCGGCATGGGTTGTGGTGGTTGGGTTACTAGTTTGATGTTTTGTGGGTTTGCTTGCTCTGTATCAAAGAAGAGAAAGACAAAGAGGAAGAGCGAGAAAGAGATAGAGATGATGATGAATAAAAAATAATATTTAAATGAAGCTAAAAAAAATAGTTCTATTGATATTTGGTGTGTTGTAAAATGGTAAATTAAAATAGATAAAGTGACTTTTGTAGTACTAAGTATCTGTTTGAATCCATGTTTTGAGCTGCGTTTCATGTTTGTGTTTTCCCTTTTTTTTTTTCTGTTTTTTTTCATTTTTTTTGTTCACGCACAACAGCTTTTAGGAGATAGTGCATTGTTCATGCATTGTTTGTGCACTGTTCATTACTGTTTGTATACTGTTCATTAAAAAAAAATATTAAAAATGAGTCTCACAGTACTATTCACATATTTAAAAATTATTTTATTACAATATTTTTAATTTTTAATTTTTAATTTTCAGTAAAATAAATTGTATCTAAACGAACTTTAAAAAGCTAAAAATTTACCAATGCTCTTGTAATTACGCTGAGAGGGCAGCTTAAAATTATAATATTATGTGGGCCAGAATGTCAGGTACTTAATAGAGAAGTCTGGAAGTTTGAATATGTGATCTAAGTAATCTGTTGTCGGCCACATAAGAGAGTGCCACCTATCTCTCCACTCTATATAAAGCTGTAGAGAGTGACGACGAGACACAACGTGAATGGTCAAAATGGCAGCCTTATCGTGTCCACGTGCAACTCCTAATCCTCAACCCCACCGCATACCCTATGTCTGGTTCTTTTTCCAATCCAAACATAGGCCCCACATGCCTCATCTATTCTTCTATTAGTATTCCCATTCCCCTCCAAATAATGTACAACTTGAATGCATTAGCTTCTCAATACTTCAAATTTCACATCACGATGAATTGGGGAGATGAAGATTAAAAAATACTGAGATTAAAACTAAATCCACAATTTGTCCATGTAATGATTTATAAGTAGTGGAATAAAAACTAATGGGCCTCGTGTATCCACCACAACTCTATCAATTGTGAATTTAATTGTGATCTTGGTATTATTGTAAATAATATGTACTTATGCAATAAACTAAAAATTAAGTAGAATCATCATAGTTTTGGTTCTTTTATGTTTATGAAATAATAATATAATTTCACTTGTGACACCTGGCGGCAACATAAATATAACAAGTATCAACAATGACTAGTCCTAATCCTAACATTTTTTTCTTCAAACAATACTTGAATACCATGTGGTTGGTTTGGCAAGTAGTTATTTTAGAACGTGGGAGAGGGAGAGTAGTGTTAGGGTTAGATTTAATGTCGCTGTCCTTTTCATAGTGTTCCTCTCTTAGAACTCGTTTGAAGAGAGAAAGAAGAATTGGGGTACGAGTCTCGTGATGAATGGCGAAGTGGGTTATGAGGTAAGATTAATTAATAATTATAAATATAGATTAAGGCAGTTAATAGGATGCTTACAAGATTGATGACGTTTCAAACCCCCACCCCCAACCCCACCCCCACCTACACAACATTTGTTCTTACGAGACATGGACAATTGGTCCATTGGATATTTAAAATAGTTATATTTTAGGGTTAGCTAGGTAGTTATAATCATTGTCATTATGGTCAATCTTCTTATTATAGACCGATTATTTGGATTATAAGGCATAATTAAACTTTGCAAAATAGAAATAGGTCAAGACAATGTCAGAGTTTGCTAAAGATTATGTTGGCAGCCTTTTGTTATAAGGATTTTTCCAAGCTGAGCCATGAAAAGCTAGCTAGCTAGCTAGTTGATTATTGTATTAACCAATTTTGGAATGCTTAAATCATTGTCTCTGTGGAAATTAAATGACATTTTTGGAGATTATAGTACCAATTTTTAACTATACATCCATGCAAATATGATAGTTTAGTTGGAACAAAACCATACTCAATGTCAAAGAGTTGATTTAGTGACTTCTAAGGTCTCATAAGATCTATGAAATCTTGTGTTCAAAATTCTTAACTGTCCATCTTAAGACCACTTCAAGAAATTAATTTTGTAATTACTTTATATGTGAGATTAGAAACTACATCCACCATAGGAATAGTCAAATTCTCAAAAAACTCCAGACACCCACGTTTTGAAAAATTATTTAAATTAAAAAAAATAAAAAGAAGATGAATAAAAGAAGAGGAGAAGAACAAAACCACACTCAAATATAAGAGCATGCATCATAATTCATCCTAATGGAAATACGAAAAGTTGGTTAGATTAGAACCAAACTGGCCAGAGTTTTGAGGTCTCATCTCTCTGATCTTTAGCTGCATCCATGAAGTACAGTCAGACACTTTTAGAACTATAAATTTTATGGACACGATAATAAAATTTCACAACATTTTTCACAACTCACTTATTTTAATCTCAATTTAATATTTTACTATTTTATTTTGACCTATAAGAATATCTCCCCTGACAATTTATTATATTCTTAACATAACTCATTAAGAACACACCATGGCCCTTTGATGATGCCAATGCCATGGAACAAAAAACTTTGGGCTGGTCTGGCTTACACACGAAGAGGGTGCCCTATTCTCACCCAGCAAATTAAGGCACTCTCATGCAACATGCTGCCAGGCTGCCAACCGGGTCCAAGCTTCACTGGTTACCAAGGACAGGTCTTCTTC
Organism: Quercus ilex subsp. ballota; assembly: GCA_032727855.1. Classification (NCBI taxonomy): domain Eukaryota; kingdom Viridiplantae; phylum Streptophyta; class Magnoliopsida; order Fagales; family Fagaceae; genus Quercus; species Quercus ilex. Next base: position 51,823,699 of record CM064908.1, read on the forward strand.
ATCTTGGTTCCCCCCACAAGCAATTAATACATGCTGCTTATCAACAGATTTCTAGCCTCTGATTGGCCAAATTCAAGGCTAGGTACAATGTTCTTTTGGCCCATTTTCAAGCCGAATTGAATTGTGTGGTCTGCAAGGCCTCCTCGTATGTATGTATGTATGTTCATACTACTGTTCCAGTTATTCAACAAAAATAAAATAAAAATCTAAGCTGTGCTGCTCCCAATGACTCATGCAATCAATCTCTATTAATGTTTTCTTGACCATGAGCATCATATTCTTCCAATTACAAAGATGGTCCACACGGCATTGAGCTTTTTATTGTGGCCCATCTTGTCTTCATCCCCTCGAAACCTAAAATACTGTGTTTCACTTTCATTATTTAATCTATTAAGCAATAAGCACTAAAAAATAAAAAGAGGAAATAGCCAGCCCTTTTTCTTTTCTTTTTTTTTTTCTTTTTTTTTTATGATATAAGGACCAGATAAACTGGCCGCCCAAGCCCACTTAGAATAGTGGTTGAATCAGTCCAATCGTGGTCCAAAACAATGAATTTATAAGAGAGGAAAACAAACAACTAAAGGGGGGACTCCGTCCAAGGAGAAAAATAGGGAAGAAAATGCAAATCTTATTAAATGGATGAACCACTTTCTCCATACCAATTGGCCCAAGGAGGCCACATTTACATAAGAAATGTTACTATTCACTCTCTTTTCTCTCAGTGTTCTTCTTGTTTCTTCTCTATATCTTGGTACTTGTGTCTTATCCATTTTTTCTGTAAACCCCCTTTTTCTTATATACTTCTCCTTCTCTCATATCTCAACCATTCATCCTTACTAACATACTTCCTATCATGACATTTGTTTCTTTCTGCATCTAAAGAATGTAGTGGAAAGAATCTGCTTAGCTGTGACTTGCATTGTTCAGGTCACTTCCTCATCAATGCAGCTGATAAAGCTATTGCCCACCTTTTAATGCGAAGGTAACAGGCTACTCCAAATTAGAAACTTCTCCTATGATCACAAATTCTCTCTCTTCATATCCTTCTTTCAACCTAGAACGCCTCAGAGTCCTATGACTCATCCCTTCCTCTCCTCAGGTGACCTTCCTCCTCCGCCCCGTGGCCCGTGGCATCCCCACACCAATATTGCAACTCTTCAACTTCATCCTCGATTCTCAGGCACCCACAGATGACATAGGAGTTTTGTCTGCTTGGCAACCATTTTTTCTTTTTTACTTTTTTTAACTTTAAATTATTTATTTATGTACAACACAACATTTTTAATTCTCACTTTTATTAAGTACAATTATACTTTAATCAACTTTTTAACCAAAAAGCTACATTCAAATCCAAACACATTCTCTTTTGGTCCAAGTTAAAACTCTCTCGAGTCTTAATCCAAAAAAGGGTTCAAATTCTAGTGGACTGTACGCCTATACCTATGACCTAAATCTTTCCCCCAATTCCTTGGAGGAGAAGATTTATTTATATAAAAATAAATAAAAATAAAAACAACCATATAAAGGCTTCTACAAGAAGTATAGTTACCAACATTGCAAAAGATATGGTCTGAGACTTTTTTTTTTTGGCTGTGATCTACTACATTGAAACATTACATCTTATTACAACAAACCATTCGTTTGGCAAGCCCAAAAGATGCCAATTTTTTGAGCTTTTTAAGCTTATTTTGGCAAGCACCAATGCACCACACCCAAAACAAGAGTTTCCTCTTTTCTATGCTACTTTCAACAAATACACAATCTTTAAATGCATTATTAGAGCATTAGCATTGGGGGTGTAAACACCCCCCAGTTGCTATTTTGTAACCAAAAATTCTGTAGGGGCCTTTTTGTGTTTTGGGTTGGGCTGGGCTGGGCTGCCTCCTGCGGTGATGGGCCAGAGTATTTCTGAGTAGGAGAGTTGAGACCAGCCCAACTGCAACTCACTTTGGGCCGGGTTGTGCGCAAACTTGGCCTCGTTTACCAGGAGAGTACTTACGGCAGGCGGAGCTGCCACAAATAGTTTACGGTAGGCAAATATAATAACAACAAAGAAAAAAAAACAGAATACAATGACCTTTTCTTAATGTAAAAATGGAAAAAATGACCGAGTGATCTCTATTTCTATGACAATCACAGTAATAACAATGGTAATGATAATAACGGCTTTTACAAAAAGGAGTAATTGATTGAGCAATAATAGAAGTTAGTCGAAAATAAATATCAAGTCAAGTTTAGGTCCACAGTGGCAAAATCGAGGAGGAAGAACGCTTCCTCTCAATGCAACTAATCTCCTAGGAAAAAGATCCTACCGTGGAGATTAATGACTTTGAGGGAATCGGACCTGAGTGGTTGGTGCCCAAGGGAATCTCCTTTTTGTTTACTTTCTCAAAGAGAGTAGGATTTCGAAGGGGAGAGAAGGAAGATGACCTACTGGTGCATGCCCATTGTATCTGTTTCTCTCTGTTTTTCGTTTTTCTCTCTTATCTTTCCCTTTTCTTTGTTTTTCTTTTTGTTTTCTTTTCTTCTCCCTAATGCCTATGTTTTCTGATCCTTCTTACAGGGCACGGCGAGGTTCCTTTTATAGGGCCTACCGTGACTAGATTTTACCATCTTACCCCATAACCGCCTCTGTCTGGTCTGGGCGTACTTGCCGACCACCAAGGAGTTCGTCTGTGTACATACCCCTGCCAGGCGGAGGCAAGTTTGTTTTGTTCTGTTAGTGTGCTGTGACATTCCTTCCTGTCACGGTGTAAATGCTTTTCTCTCTCCTTCCCTCATGGCATGCACCTAACGGTTCCCCTCTTATCTTTGCCTCTTTTGGATGGTCAGTCATCCCAGCAGGACGTACCTCCCAAAAGGGCTTGGGTAGAAGCAGCATAATAGGTCCTTTTCCCTCTCCCCACCACCAAACCATACCCCCCTTTACCTCTTACCTCTGACCCATGGCCCCACCATGTCTCATATTGGCTAGGTACAGGCAGGTGGTGCCTTGGCCTAGCGCATGCTTTCCTTCCATGTACATCCAATATCTGCCTGCAGCTCATGCGTTTGTCGCACTTCTTTGTTCTTTTATGTGGGCCGTTTGTATAATTCACTATTTCCCTTTGGGGCTGAGCTTCTTTTAATACTAGGTTTTACATTTCTCTTGGCCCATTTCTTGGTTGCCCTCATGTCCTGCCACATTACTTAGCATTTCCTGCCGTGGCGATTTGCTCCTGCTGGATCTCTTTTCAGGCCTGCCGTTTCATTCCTTCCCCTAGTGGCTTAATATGGCCACTGGTGTTCTTACTCATGGGCTCCAGTGTCCCTTTCTTTTTCCCTTGGGCCTGTGGCCTATTTACTTTCTTTGGACTTCCTTGGCCTATTTACTAACTTTGCATTCCCATGGGCTTTTACTAACTTGATTGGGCTTCTCCAGCCCAATTTGCTTATTCTCATCCTTGGGATTCATGGGCTTGCCATTAACCCCTACTTTCTTTATTTACATTGCCTTGGGCCTGCCGCGGCCCATCCTCACTTTTCCATACCATATACTGCCCATGGGTGCCATTTCTCTCTTTCCAGGTCCTTTGGGCCCATTTGCTTCCTCAAGACCCATTTGTTCATGTTATGGGCTCGTGATCCATTATTCTTGTTGTTTGGACTTAATAGTTTTCTTCTATACTTGCCGCTTCTATTTGCTGCCTGTTTTGCTGAGTTGGGCCTGTTTTACGAAAATGACCCTCAACAACTTCAAAAAACAAGCTCCATCTGGGGATGGGTTTCCATAATTTTTTACAACTTGTAAACAGTTTGGTTCTTAAATATAGAACCAACTATTCACTTGAATGTAAACACGAATAATATATTATATTCATTTCTCTCTCTCTCTCTCTCTCTCTCTCTCTCTGTCTCTCTCTTTTCTTTTTCTTTTCTGCACTTCTCCCTTCTCTCTTCTACCTCAGTGCATTTCACTCTCCGAATCTCTCTTCTCTTTGCATCTGTGGTTTTATTTTGGGTCGAGCGTTTGGATGGTGTTGGGATGGTGATTGGGTCAGATCATGGGCATCTTCGAAGTTCGACAAAGCAACAACTATTTGTAGTTGTTTTGGTTTGGTTATCAACAAATCTCTCTTCTCTTCTCTTAGTACTTAATACTTTTCGTAGCTGTTCCAGTACGAGTATGTATTGTTTTGACTGATTTGGGTTTACAATGGGTTAATCCGATATGGGTATGCTCTTCATGGGTATGCTCTTTGTGGGTTGTCCTAGTATAGGTATGCTTTTCATGGGTTTGCAATGGGTCACAGTGGTAGTGGACTAGTGGTGGTAGTTTGACCAATTTAGGTTTGGGTTGGGTTGATCCGAAGTGGGGGTTGGGCTGATCTAGAGTGGGTTTCGGTAATGGTTGTTTTGGTGGGTTTTGGTGATCGTTGTTTTTGTGGTGGGTTTCAGTGGTGGCTAGGTTACGAATGGTTACTGGGTGATTAAGACTTTTTTTGTTGATGTGGGTGGTGGTGGTGGTAGGCTATGGGGATCTAGATTTGCTTCGTTGGTGGCTAGATGATCTGGGTTTGTGATCTAGATTTGCTTGTTGTTAGCTATAGCTTCAGTTGTGGGTGATGGCTTGGCAATGTATAGTGGTTCAACAAAGGCTGGTGGTTCAATGGTGAGGGTGGGTGGTTTGATGGTGTTTTTGGTTGCTGTGGACAGAGAGACAATTGGAGAGGGAAGAAAGAGAAAGAGTAGATTTTTTATATTATTTAATGTTGTAGCTTATATTATTTAGTAAGTCGTAGTTAAAAATAAAAATTGTGATGTTTAGTGAATTGTAAAATGAGATAGTAAAATAGATAAAATAAGTTTTTAGGATATAAAATAGAACTTTTTTGACATCCCGAATGCTAGTGCTTAGCAAACAAGAACTTTGCAGCTCTAGATTCTAATAAACTTCTAGATAAACTTATTGTTTTCAAATCAAACCTTGAAGCTAGTTTTGAGACTTTAAAAAGAAACTTTGCTAGAACATTTTAAAGAGAACAAATAGATCGTATCTTTGATCTTCTCAACAAAGGCATATAATTACAGCATGAGTTATATAAACAGTGACTTCACCGCCACAAATTACAATTCAAGTTTCCAGCAAAAGATTATACCTCGCCCGTATAAAATATACAGTTCAAACTGCCAAAAAAACAAACTGTATTTAATCCAAAGACATTCTAATAGGCGAAGTCTATACAAAAAGTGGGCACAAAATTACCACAGTTAATATACCCAAACCGGCCACATTCAGTCAATCACCTTGCCGCCACCCCAAGCTATATAACTGTCCTGCGATCCAAAATCCTACAATACCCATTTCCAGAAAATATTGTAATTAATCCCAAGCACAAAAAAGACAACAATCAAAGATGTTCAGAGGAAATATCAGAATTTGATTACTTTTGCATAATGCAAACAAAATGGTAGAGAAGACAACATACAAGCTGACTAAGTCGGAATTCTGTTGGTGTATCAAGTTCTATGTTTGCTGGATCACACGCAAGGTATTGGCACTCCTCTAGATCCTTCTTTAAATCCTCCGGTCCTAATTGAGCATAATCAGAAAGACGAAGTTTGCCATTCCCATTCTCATTTCCATCCCTATTGGGAGACTGGCTCTGAAAAATATCATCACATAGAGACAGCGCTTCCACAAGTTGTTGAGAATCCAAAAGATGTTGTGACTCACTCTCCCACCATTTTGGATCTTCCTCAAGATGAACATCATTATTATCCATCACTTCACCAGTATGATTTTCTACCTTGGGCTGATCATCAAAATCAGGCATTTTGTATTCAGGTTCAGCCTCTTTTTCTATACACTCATTTGCAGGATGCTTCAGTAGAAAAACAAAAAAAGGGTAATAAAATATCAGTATCACATAAGCACTTGTGTTAAAATGTAAAAGGTATATATTTTCAGCAATTTACTTTTATCTCAGAATTTTCTGTTATCAATCCAAGCATGCCACATCTCAGTTCTTCCAGACAAAAAGAGTCCAAAAGTACATCAGAAATGGTAGCCTCCGATTGGTAACTGAAACAATTGTGAAGCAAAGGCAGAAAATATGAAACAGCATGTTTTCAGAACAAAAGATGAAAGTATGTTCATGCTGCCGCCGGGGGGGAGAGAACTCTACCTGAGCCAAGGGAACTTCACTAGTAACAGTAATATCTTGCCCAAGGTCGTTCTTTGAACAACGCCTTTCAGTATGAGGAGGTGGGTCAGGAGTGACAGGACCGGCTTTTACAGTCACTGGATCAGTGGTTTCCGGGAAATCTTGATCAATCTTTTCAACCTGCTTGACTTGCTGTTGCTGCTGCTGGTAAAATATTTTAGAGATAACATACTCCCCATCCTGTTCCTCCTCTGCAGTTCCTAGGTGATACTGATGCATAACCCAGTTAGTTTTCTCAGCTTTGCCTCCTCTTTCCATGCTCATGTAGAGAACCATAATCTTCTTACACCCCCTTTGAACCCCATCAAAGATCACTGGCTTGGTCCTACCAGTTTTGTGCCAACGGACATCACCAAAATCATCACCATGTATCTTTCTACGCTTTCGAGTTCCGGTATTGTAAGCCTTGATTGCTCTATGAAAAAAGTGAGATACACTTCCATCCTGCTTGACACCTAAAATTATTTACATTTCAAAATTAAAATAATGATATACAAAAAAGAAAGAAGAAAAACATGCAAAACTCTTCCTGCCAACCTGGTAGATTTTGAGGATGGGCATAACAGATTCCATCATCTTTTTCAACAGTTTGGATAAACTCATCAATAAAAGGATGGGGTTTTAAATCCCCTTCTCCAACTTTCGCAAGTAAGTGCCAGACAATCTCATGATCAGATGGATCAAACTTCACACCTCTAGGTAATCCTGGCCACTCTTGAGCAACCTAAAAACAGACAGGATTCATATTATTCCGAATATTTATGAGTGGTACAGTTTATCTTACAAACAGAAAATTTCAACAACTTAAAAAAATTCTTTTGACAATAAGTGCTGGACAAGTTTATTTTCTTCTTCTTCTTCTTCTTCTTCATTTTTTTTTTTTTTTTTTTTTTTTGGGTGCACTTCAAGCCTACCCCTGAAATTTGGGCTGAGATCGTCAAGATCTCAAAATGCAGAACCATTTGCAATCCCAATTCACAAAATGTACCATGTACATTCTTAAGAAACTAGTCATAAGATGCAAAGAGATATGAGTCTATAATATTTCAAACAGGTTATGTAACAATTCAAAAACCTAATAAAATAAATTAACCATTTAAAACTACATTGAAAGGTGATCATGGTAATCCCATATGATGCTGATATCCCAGTTGGGACAAATGTAGTCCAAGTTTTGTATGATAGATATCAAACTCATTAGAGTGGGAAAGTGGTTCAATCCCAATCTCAACCCATGAATGTACAACAACCAGCAAAGAGATACACCAACATATAGGATGCAATCTTTCAATTTTTCCTGCCTGCATTGGCACAGATTGAGTGGCTAATTACATCGCAGGTTTTCTAATTGGTGCATGGATATTTATTTCAGAGATGCAATACGCACATGCAAAAGTGGTAATTCAAATTCAGGTTGAGAATATCCAAACCCTAACTCAGTAAAGTTCAGGTTGGGCCACTCAAGTTGCATTAAACCATTCTGACTACTCAAATTCAAAACAGCAGAATTTACCTAGTTCTATTCATCCATACAACAACCTGATTACATTATTTCTCATATGAAAGCAGGAGGCCATGGGCACCGTACAACTCAGTCAGACTTGTGGAAGAATAAAGGAAAAAATAACATATACTAACACAGAATAGGACCAATTTTGCAACTTCTATCAACTAGCTATAGGCAACATAGATGTTAACCCAAATATAGTAAGTTATGATCATAACACTATGGACTAAAAGCCCACTCAAACAATGTTCTGGTAGTATACATTATCATATATGCCATATAACATGAGGCATCATCTCTGTAATATGCCCTAAAAGGTATGAAAACTGAAAAAGCACATGTCGTCGCTAATAACGATTGATAAAAATTTGAAACCAATTACATGTTATCGGAGTACATGTGGGTTAAGGACATTTAAAACCATGAAAAATACAAGCATTTTTCTTTTCTCATGCAAATGCATTATGTGAGCTCTAAATCAGCACAAGCATGATAACTTGATAAAGCATGGGAGGTACCATGCATTGAGATTGTGGGGGACTAAATAGTGATTCACATAATTACACTTCTGCACTTGTAGAGCTGTTGTAGCCCTATTGGTCACCACTCACCATTTTGTATGTCAAACAAGTAGTTAATTGCCTCAATGCAGTCACTAAAGAATATCTCAGTAAAACTTTTGACCAACATAAATTACAAATTTAGGGCATGGAATGCAAAATTTTCTTACCCGAAATCATCTTCATATCTATGGTAACTATAATGATGACATACAATGTTGACAAGTCATACAACACATGTTACAGAAGTTTTCAGGTTGACATTCTTTAATCACAAGTTATAAGAAATTTTTCCTTGTTAACAGCAATTTGTAATTGTTAATGCTAGAATCTCAGTTGCAAGGAAACATTAGATGATTGCACTAAAAATCTTAAAAGCAAATGTCAGGGCGCGCCTATCTGAAATTTGTGATGGGATACTATAAAACTGATAATATGCAGTGAATTAGAAAAAAATGTATATGATCTTATTTAATTCCAATCGAAGGACAACAATTTTTCATCCTAAATGTTAAAGCATGGTAGAAAGATAAGGAAAAGTGAAGCATCAATGTTTCAAGACTAAGCACCTCAGCTTCATAGCAGTTCCCACATTCAAGCAGTTGCATAGAAGAACCTCCTCATCTCTATTAGTTATTGTGTCAAATTATCATCAATAGCAATCCAAGAAAAAGAAATTACAAGTGAAGTGTATGTCACATGTGACATTGGTTATACACATCAGTAACCATTTTGATGGAAATAACCAGTACCTTAGAAAACTACAGTAGTTCCCCTATTGGGTATTAGTTTCGACTTTCAACTTCATTTTCATAAAAGCTCAAATATAACGTCCTAGGCCATTTGATTGCTAAGCAGTACAAACCGAACTCATAAATAGTTATCAGCTGATTGTTCAATTTCCACAGTTTCATGTACAAAGAAAAAATGTTAAAAACCAAATCAACAAAGACAATTTCAAATTCATGTGTGACAACTACTAAATTCAGTCTTATCAAGAACCACCACATCTATATATATCTTTTGATAAGTAAAAGATAAGATAAATCAAGAGCGCCGTCTGCGGGAAACGATCTATATATATCTAAAAGCTGAAGCGTAGAGTTTAATGTTGTCGTGCTTCTGTTGAGCCACATCAGCGCCACACCAACACCACATCATCAATCTATTTTCAATATTTTCTCTCTTTTTTTTTTTTTCTCCTTATTAATTTGTTACTTTACAATTACACATTTTCCAACATTTACTTATTTTAACCTTTTTATCTCCCCACTACTCTACACCTTGACCTTACACTTTCTCCATCCCTTCATCTTCCTTTTATTTTAACTCTTCTTCTCCTCAGTTTTTTACTATAAAAATTTGTTATTTCTCTTCCATTCAATCCATATTTTGCTCATACAAAAAGGTGAATACTCTCTCTCTCTCTCTCTCTCTCTCTCTTTATTTTGGTGGATGTTTGATTCTTTAGATTGATAAATTTTTATGTTTTACTCTACTTTAGATTGATATGATTTGGTTATATTTTAATTTATTATCTTTTTAATTTTATTTTCTTTATTTGTTACATGTTATCCTCTGAAATTATAGAATGATTTACTATTATTCTATTACATAGCATGACTTAGATAATTAGGTGTTTAGAACTATACATTTTTCTTTTAAATATTTTTCTACTCATCTTATTTTATATAATTTTATTACTTGTCTCACATTCTCTTCCAAAAAAGGTGACTGTTCTCTCTCTCTCTCAATTATTAATTCTTTCTTGCAATTGTAAATTTAGGTTAATGAATTTTTTTGTGTCTACTTTTGGATGATACACTTTGGTGGTGTGTTTTTTGAGTAATTTATCACATATACTCTCTATCTTATAGTTTTGGTTTGAGTTAATTTTTAGATATTTAAAAAGTGAGATGATTATGTATTTGAATGTCTCTATAAATTATTTGAGTAATATCAATTGTAAATTTGCAATGAGGTTTGGTTATCAAGATAATCTTCTTAAGAGAATGAGAAATTCAAATAATTAATTTTGGAACCTAAAAATTTTAGTTGTAAAAAAAAAAAAAAAAAACCATAACACACTATACAAAAATTTGAATAAAAATAGATCACTTGAAAAAAAAAATAGTATATCTATCTTTCATCTCAAAAAATATAATAGACTAATATCAATCGAATGAACCCAAGGTAGTCAAAGGCGTTAGGCGACCTTGAGGCGCTAAGGCCTTGTATCGCCTAAGGCGACGAGGCGCCAAAAAGGCGCTAGCCCGAGTGAAGCAAGGCACTAAATATTAAATATAGTTTTTTTTAACATATATAGAGCTTAAATCATATATATTAATGCACTGAAAATTATAATCAAGCCTCCCTTACTTTGTTCCTAATGCATAGGAATTAGTCTATAAAACTAGTTTTTGTATTGAATCCAATAGAGCCCAAAAAGAGAAGAGAGAGTATAGGAATAAAAATAAAAAGAGGAGAGTTGCTATTAGAGACTAGAGGGGGGAAAAACTGACAGAGGGGAGCTAAGAGGAAAGAAAAGAACAGAGAGAGCTGCTCTAAGTAAGAAAAGTGTAGAAAAAAAGAAGAAAGACAAAAACAAAAAAGGAAAGAGAGAAAAGAGGTCCGGAGAAGGAGAAGCAATAGTAAAAAAGAGAGTTTTTTAAATTAAAATTACATGTAGGAAATAGGAATAAAATAATGTTATAAAATTTGAAAGTAGAAATAAAACATGAGGTAGGGTACTGTTGGGCAACTGCTGGAAAGTTCTTGTACTTATATATTATTTTAATATTTATTTGTAGTGGCTGGAAAGTTTATGTACTTATATATTATTTTATTATTTATTTGTGGTTCTCAAAAGCTGAAGTCTGAAACATTAGTGGTTGCCAACTCAAACCCACTAATGTTACTAAAAGACAAAATTGAGTTATAAATTAAAAAAAAAGCCAGTCATCTTTTTAACGTAACCAAGTCCTCCACACCTTGTTCCTCGAAAAAAAAAAAAGGTCCTCTGCACCAGAAAGAAAACAAAACCGACGGAAAGAAAAAAGAGGCGACAGAGGCTCTCGCCTAACGCCTGGAAAAATGGTTCAAGGCGAGCGACTAGTTGACAGAGGCGCTCACCTCAATGACCTTGAGGCGCTTTTACGCCGCCTCGCCTCGCCTGAGCGCTTAGGCGCTCGCCTGAAACGCCTTTGACTACACTGAATGAACCTAAGTTTTTAAATAATAAAAAAAACTCAAAATAATAGAATGATATATTTGTAGAGATGGAGAGATGAAAATAATTTTAGAAATAATATTTCCAGTACGTTTTATAGAATAAATCATATATTATAAAATGTTACAAAATAGTTGTATATTTTCACGCATCACGTGGGTCTGCGACTAGTACTCATATAAAAATAAAAATCTGGGTACAATCTTTTGTTTGAAGTTCAGGTAGTTGTGGACCATTCTTATCACTCAAGATGTTGAATTATTTTCATGATGGGCCAGGAAAAGAAAGTATTCTGTGTCATTTTCTAAATGTATATTTATATATAATTAATCTTGTTTTGACTTTTGATTATGTGTAACTTTTCACCAACTAGACCTTAAGAAACTTCAGGATCATCATACAATTCTTTTATCGCAAATACTTTCATAAAAGCTCAGATATAACGTCCTAGTCCCCCATTTGATTGCTAAGCAGTACAAACCTAACTCATAAATAGTTATCAGCTGATTGTTCAATTTCCATAGTTTAATGTACAAAGAAAAAATGTTAAAAACCAAATCAACAAAGGCAATTTCAAATTCATGTGTGACAACTGCTAAATTCAGTCTTATCAAGAAGCATCACATACTCATATATAAAAATAAAAACCTAGGTACAATCTTTTGTTTGAAGTTCAGGTAGTCGTGGACCATTCTTATCACTCAAGATGCTGAATTATTTTCATAATGGGCCAGGAAAAGAAAGTATTCTGAGTCATTTTCTAGATGTATATTTATATGTAATTAATCTTGTTTTGACTTTTGATTATGTGTAACTTTTCACCTACTAGACCTTAAGAAACTTCAAGATCATCATACAATACTTTTATCGCAAATTCTACCACAAAAAAAAAAAATAATAAATAAATAAATCTAAAGCAGGTAATAAAACTTTATGGTGCAAGTTTTCATACTAATCAGCCTTCATAACTAAAAATCAAACTAGTTTCTACCACCTGAGTAAATAAATTAAACAAAATAAGAAACAAGGGGAATGTATGGGGGTACACATGCAAAGAATTGAGAAGGGGAGGGAATTTCTTCAAGAAATATAGGAAAATTAAACAGAAACAATGTTAACAAGCCCTGGAAACAGCAGTAAGAAAAACATTCAAACAAATTTTTATCCTCTTAACAAAATCATATTTAAGCTTAAGAAAAGTTAGAGACTGTACATCACTGTTGTCAATCACAAACTGGCAATTAGGGCAAGCTCTGCTGGGGTTGCTTTTCCATGTAACTCTATCAGGATGACATGTTGCAGATGCACTCTTTATTTTCGTAGCAATTCTGTTACTATCCACCAACCATGATGGTCTGCATAAATTACACAAATTACTTATAATAAGAATCAAGGCATACTTTTAATAACACACAGAAATATTGTAATTACACAGGATTCTTTTTTTTTCTTTTTCTTTTTTTTCCTTTCTGATTGGTAAGTTACAAACGCACACAGTGGGTCTTGAACTCACAACCTCACCCTCCACCTAGCACTTACAAGAGAAAGAGGTACCAATTGAGCTAGAGCTCATTGAAACACAGGATTCTAAGTTGTTAGTACGACAAAGATAAAAAATAATAATAATAATAAATAAATAAATAAAAGAGGTGTTAGTTGAGCTAGAGCTCATTGGCACTCAGGATTCTAAGTTGTTAGTACAACAAAGATAAATGTAAAGAAATAATTGATGGCGAAAACGAGAATCACGAGATCAAGAAATAAATATTAGGAATCTCAAACAGGTTATAAAAGACAAACCCATTATATTATTAAATCTAAATTGAACTGTTTCAATTACCTACAGTCTCATTAAAATTTTCTTGGGTCTATGGCATGCTGCCTAAACTAGAGATAACAAGAGAAATGCGATGATCATGTGCTCCAGTCTAACACAATCTATACTGACTATTTGGATTTATAGAAAAGGGAATATTTTTAATTAATAAATAGATAAATAAGTGGTGCGGATTGGAGAAAACCAATCCTAACTTACCGCTATGCGGTTGTGGTAACCACGTGGAAGTATTTGATTCATCCATCAATAAACCTTTAAAGTTGACAGGACCCAGAAATTCTTTGACAGTTGAAGATTGATTCTTATCTTTTTATGTTTTATTTAGTTTTCTCCAATAATCAATTTCTTCAGCTTGACCCATATACATAATCAGACTCAATGACATGAAGCTTATTATGCTTCAGTAAAATAATAGCAACCAGGAACAACATCAGATGAGGGCCAATTACAGGTTTCCTTTCACATTATCATCACTATAATCAGTTGCAGGTCATTTAAAATGACAACAACATGTCTAAGTAAATTAATGAGACCTGTTACACTTTGTTATCACAATGTAAAGACAACCAACATTTGCCCAAAATGGAAAGGATCAATGGCTACAAGTTCCAAGTTCACCAATCGAGTGATCTCAACATCATGATATCAACAAGAAAACACATGATCATGATCCTTGTAAGAAGAAGTAAATGACACATAAGACTCAAAAGACAAACTTTATAGTTGTAAAATGTAATTCTGAACATAGGTGATGCAACAACAATAAACCAGTAATGCTTCCAAAATACATCAATGCGTCACATTAAGGTACTTCAGCAAGAATGGTGACAATATCAGCAAAAAGAAGTATTTTATTAGGCAGCTCTATCTGTGCCCAACCAAGGCATATCTTCTTTTTTTCCTTTTCTTTAAACCCTGAAACTAACCTTCAAAGATCACAGATACTCAACACATAAATACACAGGAAGCACAATAAGAAAGATATAAGAATATAAATGACATTGAGTACCAATATCTGAAATTGAACTTCCCAATAGTACCTAACATAACAAAAATTCTAACTTCTACTTCTTCATTTTCCCTTTTTGATTGGTAATTACAGACACGCCTAGTGGCACCCTCCACATTGCTCGTCCAAGTGGAGGAGATGCCATGTGAGCCAATGCTCATTTGGCATAACATTATTCCTATATTCTAATAATTCTATACCCAATATAACATACACGTAAATTGAGCATAGAAACACATAACAATAATTAACCACTTAAGTAGAAGCTCCTATCCTCCTTCCAACTATGATAATCCCAGGGGTCAAGTATGGAAAACAAAAATACACGAGAGGCATAAAATGCTTCTCTGGAGGATTGCTGCAGATTACCTCCCTACAAAGGAAAAAATTGGGAAATTCTCTGAGCTCCGTGATGATGTGTGTCGATTGTGCAATTCTGATTTCTGAGAAGGAATCAGCACTACACATTTTCACCAAATGTCCATTGACAAAAGCTCTATGGTTTTGTCATCAGTTGGGAATCAGACTTGATGATTTTAATTTCAACAACATTACAGATTTTGTTAAGTTTTGTTGAATCCACCATCAGATCCATATATGGGAATAAATGGAGATGATATTCTACAATTTGGTGCAATTATATGTGATCAAGTGTGGAAGCTAAGAAATGGAATATTGTCTGAAGGAATTGAACTGAGCCATGAAGACATTAGAGCTTTGCAGGGTTCAAAGGTGTTAGAACTAACACATCAACATCGTCTCCACCAAGAACTAATGCTTAGTGGATAGTGCCTTGTAGAGGGTCATTGAAAGATAATGTTGATGCAGCGGTTGGAAAGTCAAGATCCATCATTTCTGCAGTGGCTAGAGATTGTAGAGGGGAGTTGGTATTTGCCTGCACCAAATGGGCAAACACCAACCTCCCTCTGCAAGCAGAGGCTAAAGCTCTAAGGGGGGCAACCTTCCTTTCAATACAACCTCCATTTGAATCCATATGCATTGAAGGGGACTCCAAAGTGTGCATCCAAGCCATATCCAATCTGAACGTAAATACCCCATGGAGGATCCAAAATATAATCTCAGAAATCATCTCTCTTGCGAACCATGTAAATTAGCCTTCTTTTTGTTAGATTCCAAGAGTAGCCAATAGGGCTGCCCTAAATGGTCTATATGTAATAGGACAATTGGTTTTTTTGATGTTAGTAACTGCCCCCCCGTCTCAATGATGTTCTAAGGGTGGAGACACGTTCGTTGTCTATTGTGTAGTCTTTGTTGTACAGTCTTTTTCTCTTACTAAAAATTTGCAATTCATAAAAAAATAATAATAATAATTAACCCTTAAGTTCACAAATTGTTTCCCACTGTCGCCACACCATATTGTGTAGTCTTTGTTGTACAGTCTTTTTCTCTTAATAAAAATTTGCAATTCATAAAAAATTAATAATAATAATTAACCACTTAAGTTCACAAATTGTTTCCCACCGTCGCCACACCATTTTCAGGCATAGAGATTCCATTCCAGAGCTACAAAGTACAATCTCTTTACCTAGTACTTTTTTTTTTTTTTTTTTTTTGTTGATAGAGAACTTAAAACTTTCATTAAACAGAAGAAAACATTACATCGTGATGGAGAGCTTGTTCCAAGAAACAAGGATTCTCATCCATCCAAACCATAAAGTCAACAATACTAATAGCATATTTTGCTAAGAGACGAGCAGGTTTATTTCCTTGTCTACATACATGAGAAAGCAAAAATCATTAGTCAGCAATTAACCAAAAATCATAAAACCCAAATAGTAAATTTGATTCAAAAATCTTCTTTTTTTTTTTTTCCTAACACAAAAATAACTGCTCAGGTGGTCTCCATTCCATTCTGTAAAACACCAATGAATATCAAACGAAATCTCAGTTATAAATAATAACTAAAATAACCAAACAAAAATCACCCAGATATTAAAACCGTCATTCTGATATGAAACCTAAATAACCCATTAATTAGTTGGTCCGTCCGTACAAAAATAATGGGTCAAGTTGGGCAATACCTAACTAAACAAATATCATAACAACCAAAACCTTTTTTCTTCTATTATGATTTCTGAGGCAACCCAACAAAACAAAACAAAACAAAAAAGACTTTTTAACATTCAATTTATACTGAATCAATGTGATTTCTGCGATGAATAAAGAGAGAGAGAGAGAGAGAGAGTACCCAGCCATGTGAAAAGGTTAGTGATGAAGTTCAGAGATTCAAAACCAACGTCAGTTGTTTGTCTTTCACTGCTTCTACCTCAGCCTTCTTTCTTTGTTGGAAGTTCAGATTTTATTGAAAGTGAAAGTGGTAGTGTATTGTATAACAATAAAAAGTAGTACCTATTTTCTATTTTCCTTTTGCCCTTTTTTTAATTATTATTATTTTGAAATTTGAAACTGTATTACTGTTATTCAGTACGAATTGCTTGGGGAAAAGAGATATAATTTGTTTGTGCTTTGTTTTTGTTTTTTTTTTAAGAAGTAAAAAATGCCGCCACTTCTTCTTGACATGGCGAGTGGTAGGGTTTGGCGTGACACGGACGAATGTAGAGAGCTGGAGACTTAGGGATGACTTCTTTGATCATTTAAGGATGTTTGATACATGCACTTAAAAAATATATATTTCGGTGTTTGAAAACATATGTAGAAATATGTATGAGTAAAAAAATATGTAAAAATACATATAATATTATTTAAATTTTTTTTTTTAAATGGTTTACCAAACACCCCCTTAATTCTACAGATTTAGATACTTTAGATTTTCTAGGGTACTCTACTAAATAGATTTTCTTAAATCTTAACTACTCTTTTATTATTTAAAGGTTTAGATTATGCCATGTTAGTATTCCATTAACAATACTCTTAAGAATACTCTACCAAATAGATTTCCTTAAATCCTAATCACTCTTTTATGATTTTAAGGTCTAGATTCTGTCATATCAGCATTTCACTAACAATACTTTTAAAATAATAAAATAATGTTGCAAACAAAACAATTTAAGATTATTGATGATTCTAAGGAAATCAGTGGGCTAAAAATCTCCGGGTGTTGATCTTGAAGGCTGAGTCCTGGAAAATCAAACAAAATCAGAGGAGACCGGTGGAGGCCGGCCCAGAACCCTCCGATGGTTAAGTCAGTGAAGAGACAAAACCGAAAGAAAATATTTCTCAAGTTCTTATCTTTTGGAGAATGTTCTTCATACCTCACTTCTTCATTTGGGAATGCTTTATATAGTATTCGTGAAATGGTTACTCGCTTAACAACCGTTCCCACGAATTCGGAGATTCAAAGATAACTTCCATAACTGCCAAGGAAGTTACCTCATCGGGATTTGCGCTCTATAACGGTTAATGGAGGGTTTGGTTCATAACAACACAAACCATTCTTTACGTTTTGGCAGAACTTGAGTCATATAAACCCCCATGACTTAATGGTCTCGTCCGTCCATTAATAAGGACGGATGAGGACGAGCTTAGGAGGGACGAGCTTAAGAGGGACGAGCTCAGCTATGAAGTTCCCATTCTTTGCATTTTGTCATGGACGACCCATATGGACGAGATAAAAAAGGACGTATTTTCTTTACACTATCAATTGCCCCCTTGTCCATGGATCGTCCAGAGAAATATGGTTTAACATTATTCCTTGGATGAACGAGGTAAATCTTATAATCAGATGTGCCACATGTCATAGTTTCACCGATGGCTAGTCGCGTCGATTGATTTTTTCGAGACGTTTGCCATATGGCATCATCTGATTGGTTGTGTCGTTTCATGTGCCCAGGTCAGCGGCCTATAAATAGTGGGATTCCTCCATTACCCTTTACATTTCTCAATTTTCATTCCTGACACTCCTCGTCTAGAGCTTCGTCTAGAGGTTTCTCTGCATCCATAGTCATCTTTCGTCTAGAGCCAAGTATTCTTTTCCTTCTCGTATTTAGGCTTTCCTTTAAGTTTTCTTCAAAATGTCTGCAACCGTTATTTCTTCGTCTAGCAATAGTATAGAAAAGGCTATAGACGAGTATCAGGATTCCACTAGTTATAGTGGTTCTAGTAATAGTAGTTATAGTAGTAAAGGGAGTTCTACAGACGAGGGATATACCTCTGGTGTTTCTGGGTTTCCTATAGAAGCTCTTCAAGAGCAACTTAGGAAAGCTTCAGGTTCCCAAGCTGGCACCCCGTCTAATATTCCCTCGTCCAACCCTACGGACGAAGAGGAGATCGTCTATAGCTATGCAGTGGGTGTTCATTCCAAAACATTTGAGCAAAGGCTCGCCAATCTTAGGACGTGGTATCAGATTCCGGACGAATTCAACCCAAGGCTCCCCGTCCATGGAGAATGGTGCTGCAATCCTGGTTTTGGAATAGGCGTCTATGAGGCCTATTTCTTGGGGGATCTTAGGTTTCCTTTAAATTTATTTGCTAGAGAATTGTTAGTTAGGTTAGGCTTGGGTGTATGTCAGTTCAATCCAAATGCATGAAGATTAATTATCTCAATGCAAATTTTGTGGAAAGAAGTATTTGGAAGGGACCGTCCTCTTACTATGGACGAGTTTCTTTTTTTGTTATAAACCCTCTAAGATAAGCCAATCTCTTGGCTTTCACCAGTCTACAGCAAGGGGCAAGGATTGTAGATTGATCAAGTCCCTGGCTTCGTCTGACAGGAATTGGAAGACAGAATTTATTTTCGTCTCTGGTTTTTGGTCCGGAAATCCTGTAGATGTTGGAAGGGACCCTTTTGCTCCTTACTCTGGAGATTTAGGGAACCTTCATCCTGAGAGTACGTCCTTCCCCTCTCATTTTTCTCTCCCTCTTTTTGTATACATATATCTTATTTCAATGTTTCTAACTCGTGTAGAAAATGAACTAGTAGAAAATGTTGTGAGATTAGAAAGAATTTTAGATTTTCAACATCTTTGTTTGGTAATCAAATGTAGAATACATCATCTGCCACAACATGTCAAGTGTAGAGGTGGTAATTGGGTGGGTCATAAATAATTGGGTACTTAAACACCCACTTTGCTTTATAAATAAATAAAAACACACATTTATTTATTATGACTCCCATTAGTCCCATATCCAATCCAATTTGAACCAATTATTAAAAGTAGAATTCCAACACACCCATTTATCCATTATTGTATGAATATATATATATATATATATATAACAAAAATACCTTCTAAAACTTATAAAATAACCAAAATACTTTTGTGGGACCAAGAAATCCTACTGCCCAGCCCACTTCGTTCCTGGGCCGAAGGCCCGAGCCGAGGAGGCACCCAAAATCCGAGGAGGAAAAGAAGAAGCCCAGGCACACAGCTGGCCAAGCCGAGGACGACCCCATCATCGGACATCCGAGAACTTAAGGCAATCAGCAAGCCCTTCCAAGGAAGCCTTCATGACTATTCAAAGGGCCGAGGAGGAATACCATGCGCCTGCAATACAAATCTGATGGAGGGACAAGCTCATGACAAACAGTCACCTCCACATTAAATGCCCCTGACTACCGCCTTGGCCGCATTAATGAGGAAAGGACTCCGCACCAGTGCTACCTTGGTTGCCACGACTCCCAAAGAGACTGAGAAGGCGGCTGATGGGACAAGCACCTGAGTAATGTCATGATCGCTCAACAAGTGTAGGGCTAGAATTGGTTGGGTAAAGGGTATATAATGTAAGGGAATCCCTCCTGAAGGAGGGGGGGTTTTTTAACAGAAAAAGGGAAGAAAAGCCTCCTCGGCCATGTGCCAAGGAGCATCCCCAGTTGTAAATTGCTCTAAGTATTTCTTCAATAAAAGAGAAAGGAGTTCACGCCTCGTGAACGCCGGCCAACGCCTAGATCTTCGATCCACTCTCTACAAATTCATTGTTCTAGGTTCGTGGGGCCTTTGACCCATATCCTTTGGGCTTGGGCTACAAAAGCAGACCCTACAATTGGCGCCATCTGTGGGAAGGATTAGTGCGCCGGCCGGCGCAACAGGCGACTGTTCTAAATGACCATTCTACGGAAGATCGGTGGTGATGCAAAAAGAAAAAAAGAACTACCAAACAAACACTGCAGAAAGACCAAAGCTCAAGACAAAAGATTCAACAGCAAAGAAAGAAAGCTTAATATTATTTCATAAAAAGAAAAGTTACAAATTACAATCAGAGGCTTAGGCAGGCGTGTTTTAAAACTGTTCCTACCAGCTAGTCCTACAATCAGAGGCCCAGGTGGACCCGTCCTAAAACTAGCTAGAGGGAAGTGTCAACCCGTACCCTTACTGGCATCAAGAGAATGGGAGAGCTTGACAGTAAGCGGGCAGAAGGGGGCAGGGGCTGGCTTGTTTCAAGGCCACCAACAACTCCTTTCTCGGAGCAGCGAAGCTTGAACAAAGCGAGGAGCAGATACGGGGGCTCCGGGATGCCCTCCCCCGTGATGTTTCCTTGATTCTCTCCAACCCCCACGAGCGTTGGTCGTTGGTGACGGCAACACTCGAGCACCGCCCATGATGTGAGTTCGCATGTCTCCTCCGTCAGGGGTGCGCTCCGAGGAGAGACGTTAGGTACTTCAACGACATCAAGGTTACGCCTAGACTCTGCCACACCAGAAGCCCAGTGGGGGCTGCGGCCAAAACGGCTCTTGGCACGGATGTCCTCACACCCGCCCAAAGCCGCCCCATATCTACTAACTCCGGTCACAATTCCGGCGGGGTTATTAAGGGGGCTTGGGGAGCTGAAAGGGTGTGTTCTTTCTATTTGTGTTGGGAGGTTCATGGAGTATGGAGAAACCATCCCCCCGGAAAGCCTTATATGAGGATGAGGGTCAGTGAGAATTAATACACGCAGAATTCGAAAAGAGAGTTGCCAGCAGGGCTAATAATGAAGCTACCAAATTCCAAGGGGGCCGTAGACCGTTGGACTTATGTCAATTCACGAGGCCATTAATGAAGGCGCGTTTCGCGCACCGAAGCGTCAAGCGCGGAACACGAACGGCCAAGGGACACTTCGCAAATAAAAAAGAAGGAGGAATCGTCTCCAGTAAAGCGGTCCGAGGACAAACCCCTACATACAGAGAAATGAAAGTGTTAGACAGAACCAAGGCTCTGCATGGTCCTCGGACTCAGGCCTATGGGGAAACTAACTACTTTAGAAGGCCAAGTGTTAGACAGAACCAAGGCTCTGCATGGTCCTCGGACTCAGGCCTATGGGGAAACTAACTATTTCAGAAGGGCAAGTGTTAGACAGAACCAAGGCTCTGCATGGTCCTCGGACTCAGGCCTATGGGGAAACTAACTACTTCAGAAGGACAAGTGTTAGACAGAACCAAGGCTCTGCATGGTCCACGGACTCAGGCCTATGGGGAAACTAACCACTTCAAAGACCAAGTGTTAGACAGAACCAAGGTTCTGCATAGTCCACGAACTCAGGCCTATGGGGAAACTAACCACTTTAAAGGCCAAGTGTTAGACAGAACCAAGGCTCTGCATGGTCCTCGGACTCTGGCCTATGGGGAAACTAACCACTTCAAAGACCAAGTGTTAGACAGAACTAAGGCTCTGCATGGTCCTCGGACTCAGGCCTATGGGGAAACTAACCACTTCGAAGGACAAGTGTTAGACAGAACCAAGGCTTTGCATGGTCCTCGGACTCAGGTCTATGGGGAAACTAACCACTTCAAAGCCCAAATGTTAGACAGAACTAAGGCTCTGCATGGTCCACGGACTCAGGCCTATGGGGAAACTAACCACTTCAAATGCCAAGTGTTAGACAGAACCAAGGCTCTGCATGGTCCTCGGACTCAGGCCTATGGGGAAACTAACTACTTCAGAAGGACAAGTGTTAGACAGAACCAAGGCTCTGCATGGTCCTCGGACTCAGGCCTATGGGGAAACTAACCACTTTGAAGGACAAGTGTTAGACAGAACCAAGGCTCTGCATAGTCCTCAGACTTAGGCCTATGGGGAAACTAACTACTTCAGAAGGACAAGTGTTAGACAGAACCAAGGCACTGCATGGTCCTCGGACTCAGGCCTGTGGGGAAACTAACTGCTTCAAAGACCAAGTGTTAGACAGAACCAAGGCTCTGCATGGTCCTCGGACTCAGGCCTATGGGGAAACTAACTACTTCAGAAGGACAAGTGTTAGACAGAACCAAGGCACTGCATGGTCCTCGGACTCAGGCCTATGGGGAAACTAACTGCTTCAAAAACCAAGTGTTAGACAGAACCAAGGCTCTGCATGGTCCTCGGACTCAGGCCTATGGGGAAACTAACCACTTCAAAGACCAAGTGTTAGACAGAACCAAGGCTCTGCATAGTCCTCGGACTCAGGCCTATGGGGAAACTAACTACTTCAGAAGACCAAGTGTTAGACAGAACCAAGGCTCTGCATGGTCCTCGGACTCAGGCCTATGGGGAAACTAACCACTTCAGATGATCCTAAGCGTTAGATAGAACCAAGGCTTTGCACGGTCCTCGGACTCAGGCTCACGGGGAAACTAACCACCTCAGATGATCCTAAGTGTTAGACAGAATCAAGGCACTGCATGGTCCAAGACTCAGGCCTATGGGGAAACTAACTCTTTCAGAGGATTCTAAGTGGTAGACAGAACCAAAAGCACTGCATGGTCCCAGGACTCAGGCCTATGGGGAAACTAACTCCTTCAGAGGATTCTAAGTGTTAGACAGAACCAAAAGCACTGCATGGTCCCAAGACTCACGCCTACGGGGAAGCTAACCACTCCAGAAGACTCTAAGTGTTGGAACGCTAGGAAAGCAAGAGCCCCACCTGGTCCTGGAGACATAAAGGGCCTGCCTATGCGTACGTACCTTCCCGTTATTACAATCGCTGCCATAACTGGTCGAAGTATAATTGGCGATAAAATCATGCCAGTAAAGAAAAAGAGGAGACAACAAGGAAAAAAGAAAACGAATAACACGCAGATGTACAAACAGCCAGAACAATTGGAAGAAGAAATAGAAGTCACATTGCATTAAATCCATAAGGGTTACATGATGAACGTCACATTACAGTTTAAAAAAAAAAGATAATAAATAAAAAATATATATATAATATATGCAAAAGACAAGAGAGACAACGGCGTCGAGGGGCCTCCCCTGCCCACTTATTTTCCTCCCTCTGTAGGGGGCTGGACCATAGCAGCTTCAGGGCCTTCTGAGCTTTGGCCAGAAGGGACAGCCTGCGAAGGCGCGGCAGGAACAGCTGCCTCCTCAGCAGCAGGAACCTTAGCTTCAGAGGTTGACTTCGTAACCTCCTGAGGCGCCTCCTCAACGGGGCCCTCACCTGACTCAGCTACCTCGGGGGGGTCACTTCCTTGGACAAGCTCACCCGTAGGTTCAGCGATTGAGGTGTCCTCACCCGTGGCAGCACCGACTTCCGCCGCAGCCTCCCCGGCCTCAGCACCACCTGGAGTTGCCTCGCGGATGGCAGGAGGGTAGTACACACTTTCCTCCTTCCACAAGTCGGACGAGACCTCAACCCCAGCCTGCCTGAGGGCCTCCCTCCAAACCTCAGCAGAGTAGCGCCTGCACAGCCCGGGGACTTGAGCCCTAAAGGCTGCTTTTGTCTCGGCCATCCCCGCAGCATAAGCCTCCTCCTCGGCTTCCTGCTTAGAGGCCAGGGCGTCCTCCCTGCCATGGTCAGCCTCAAACTTGGCCCTCATGGCCTCGTCCCTGGCCCACTCGGCCACCCTCTTGGCTTCCTCGGCAGCAGCCACCTTCTTGGGTAGATCAGCAAGGAGCTCTTTTGCAGTCTTCAGCTGCTCCTCCGCCTCACCCAGGCGCTTTGACTGGTCTTCGGCCTGCTTCTGGAAGCCGGCGAGGCCTGACAGGGCGTTGTCCCGAGCACTGGTCATCGCCCTCAGCTCCTCCCGGGCCTTGGCAAGATCAGCCTCGGAGTTTTTAAGAGTCCGAGTGGCATCCAAGCGTTTCTCACGCTCCACATCCATGGCTTTCCCCTGATCACGGGCCACGTCCTCCAACCTATAAGTGGCCTGAACGGCCTGCCAAACAAAATGAGTGAATGATTAGCCGAGCTCAGAAAAGGGGAAGCGAAAGCTGAAGCTAGGAAAAAGTCGTAAGTACTGGGGGACTTACCATTCCCAAATACCGCTTGAGGCAGAGGAAGACCTCCCTACTCCTCATAGTTCCCAGCTCCGCCATGTCAGCTGGTAGTAGCAGGCACCTCTCGAGCGCGTCGGCCACATACGCGCCTTCGCCCTCTTTGAAATCCCTGAGGGAGGAGTCTTCCCTCAGAGGCTCCCCATGGAGCATTGGGGCAGGAAGCCAGGCCTCAGCCTCGGGCTGGGCGTCAACCTGTTTATCCTGGCCTCGGGAGCCTATCTTCAACTGTTTGGACGGCTGCCGAGTACCGCCCTCCTTCCGGGGGGACGCGGACTTTTCCTCAGCCGGCCTTTTGCCCTTATCCTTTTTCTGCTTCGGATCAGAGGGTTCGTGCCTAGAAGGCAGACTCGTCTGAGGCTGAGAATGAGGAGGTCTTGACTGTGTGGGAGCCGACCCACCCTGGGCAGGATGAACCTTGGGAGGAGGAGGAGGAAGTTTTGGCTCAGACTTCCCTGGTTGGCCTTCGATCAGATCCAGTAGGCTAGATTGGGGCCTCTTCTTGTAACCCATTTCGTGCCGGGGAGAGGACTTAGACGTTGGGAAGTCTGCTTCTGTCAGACGAGGATCGCCCAGGTCTCCTGAAGTGTCCTCGGACTGGTGAACTTGTTCAAAAACGTCAAACTGGTCCTCGGCAGGGCCAAAATCAACAACTTCCACTTCCCTCTTTATCCCTTCTTCGGCGGGCTCCTAGAGTCTAAGGGAGGAGGAGGGACCCGCAGGTGTTGCGCCTTCTAATGTGGAGGGCACCTCGGGGAACTGGAACCCATCCTCGGTCACGGTTATTTTCCGAAGCCGAGGATCCTTTGCTCTGATCACGTACTTCGGCGCCGCGAATGACTTTTGAGCCGGGTCGTATCCCAAGATCTGGTGAGCGGCCCTAACTTGATTATCGGCTTCGTTCACGAAAACCTCCGCCCTCAGCGCCTTCTGCAAGTCTTCCCGGTTGATCAGACTGAAGTGGCGCGTGAAGGCGTGCGAATCTGCAAAAGAAGACACATTCACATTAATAACCAAACGGTACAAAAGAAACAGGCGAATTAAAGAATAGAACTGATTAAGGTCCATTTTCCCACTGCCCCACCTGGGGTCCCCTCCGTCGTTGGGCAGTGAAGGCCATCGTGCCACTCTCCAGACACGATGAGAAAGTCCTTGTTCAGCCCCTTGCTGGACTCAGGGAGGCACTGAATGAGCCGAACCCTGTCATCCCTGGTCTTCAGGTAGTACGACTTGCCCTTCAAGCACTGGAGGTTATAACACCAGTTTACGTCGTGGTGGGTCAACCTCAACCCCATCTTCTCGTTCAGGGCATCCACACAGCCCAGAATCCTGAAGACGTTGGTGGCACACTGAGTGGGGGCTAGCCGAAAGTACGACAGGTAGCCCCTCATCACCGGCCCCATGGGTATTCTCATGCCACCTTCAACGAAGGCAACGATGGGAATCACCACCTCACCCTCCTGCCTCCGAAAACGCCACTCGCCCTCTTCACAATACCTCAAGCCCACGTTGCTGGGTATCTTATAATCGGCGATGAATTTCTCCATCGCCTCCTCGGTGTAAACGTATTTCTTAAATCTACCCATCCCAAATGATGCCTAAGTAAGCTAAGAAAGAGAAGGAAGAATAGAGAGGAAGAAAATTCGAAGAGAGATAGAGTGACTTACAGAAATGAGTAGAAGCTCCTCGGACAAGCTTTTAATGCTGGAGATGTAGACTCTTGGATGCGAGTAAACAAAGGGACTGGCCTTTCGAGTGGGTATTTATACCCCAAATCAAGGAGTCGCGTGGGTTTTCCTGCCCATAAATGTTAGGCGAATCCCCACCGTTGGATTATCATCCTCCCGTTGAACGTGGGGAGCACAGAGCCGTTTTGATTTAATGAAAGGCGCATCGCGCACTTCAAGACGCCAGTAACGCTTCTGGGGCAGTTGAAAAGACTGTAGCACTAACAGAGGACCAAACTCGGTGGGAAGCGTCGCAGGCCCGAGGACATCAAAATCCTCCTCTCCGCCCGAGGGTGCGGATAACAAGATTTTGAGGGGCTATTGTGGGGCCAAGAAATCCTACGGTCCAGCCCATTTCGTTCCTGGGCCGAAGGCCCGAGCCGAGGAGGCACCCAAAATCTGAGAAGGAAAAGAAGAAGCCCAGGCACACAACTGGCCAAGCCGAGGACGACCCCATCATCGGACATCCGAGAACTTAAGGCAACCAGCAAGCCCTTCCAAGGAAGCCTTCATGACTATTCAAAGGGCCGAGGAGGAATACCATGCGCCTGCAATACAAATCTGATGGAAGGACAAGCTCATGACAAACAGTCACCTCCACATTAAATGCCCCTGACTACCGCACTGGCCGCATTAATGAGGAAAGGACTCCGCACCAGTGCTACCTTGGTTGCCACGACTCCCAAAGAGTGAGAAGGCGGCTGATGGGACAAGCACCTGAGTAATGTCCGGATCGCTCAACAAGTGTAGGGGTAGGATTGGTTGGGTAAAGGGTATATAATGTAAGGGAATCCCTCCTGAGGGAGGGGAGGTTTTTAACAGAAAAAGGGAAGAAAAGCCTCCTCGGCCATGTGCCGAGGAGCATCCCCCAGTTATAAATTGCTCTAAGTATTTCTTCAATAAAAGAGAAAGGAGTTCACGCCTCGTGAACGCCGGCCAACGCCTAGATCTTCGATCCACTCTCTACAAATTCATTGTTCTGGGTTCGTGGGGCCTTTGACCCATATCCTTTGGGCTTGGACTACAAAAGCAGACCCTACAACTCTAAACCTTAAAAATTACCAAAATTCCTCTAAAATTTCAAAATATCTCCTAAGGCCTCTTAAATGACCAAAATACCATAAAACATCCAAAATGTTCAAAATTTCCCTAAACGTAACAAATTATCGAAATATCCCTAAACATAAAAAATAACCAAACCTAAAAGAACAAAATTTAATTTACTTTCTAAAGGGCTTAAATGAAATTTTTGAAATTTTTAGGGGCTCCCCCCCCCCCCCCCCCACTCCATAACCTAGCTCTACCCCTAACTGAATTTTTTTTTTAATAACTAAAATAAGGTTGAGCTTGATTTATTTTAAATCATAAATGTCAAAAATATGACCTCTCCAACATTATAAATAATAAGTGGTAGAATGTTAGACATTTTCACCCACTTGGCACTCAATGATGTGGAATTCATATATGTGTTGAATTACTTACTAGCTTTATCCTTGAGCATTGTGATGGCAACCCCCTCTTTTTTTTTAGTACATCTAAAAAGTTCCAAACTAGCCTTATAAAGTGCTATGATTTCAATAGAGATTAGGACTATATTGTAGCTGTATTCAAGGTCAGCTGGGCCTCCAAAAACTATATGGAAGAGAGGAACTGTAATAGGAAAAGAATTAACAAACAAGTACATTCTCATTGATTGATTCACATCTAGCTTACACACTCTCTTTTATACCATTCCCTCTCTATTGGTAACTAACTTGTATAGTTGTAACATCAACCACTAGTAACTAACTATTAACTAACTAACTCTCAATGATTCTATTGTTAATTGTGTACAACTAACCAACTAACTAACTTGACTGTTGACTTGGCTGCTATGATGATCCTAACAATACCCCTTCCTTTAAAGCACCTTACCCACAAGGTGAGAAAATTGCTGCTACAGTAGATACAAACTCTCCCAAGTTGCATTTTCCTTACTTTCACATTGCCACTGAACTAAGACTTGAGTAATAGTCCTAGCCCTCAATTGTTGTGACCTTGTTTGCAAAATAGCTACTGGTTCTAGAGTGAGAATTCCATCTGCATCAACAAGTGGTAATTAGGAAACAAAAGTTACATGGTTGCCCAATTTAGCCTTGAGACAAGAAACGTGGAAAGTAGGGTGGATTTTAGATTCTAGAGGAAGGTCCAACCTGTAAGATACCTTCCCAATTCTCTACAAAATTTGGAAAGGTCCATAGTATCTAGGTGATAACTTCTCACAGCTCTTAAGCTTCAATGACGTCTATCTATCGGGATGTAACCTGAGAAAAACCCAATCCCTAACTGCAAATTCCCTCTAAGATCTATGCTTATTAGTATATAGTTTTATTCTCTCCTAAGTTGCTAAAATATTCTATTTCAGAAAGGTGGTCAGCTATTGTCTAAACTTTAAGTGAACATTCACACTATCAACCTTAGTTGTACTTGGAACATAATCCAGTAATCTAGGAGGTGGATAACCATACAAAGCCTCAAAAAGGGCCAGCTTGGTAGAAGTATGAAAGTTGGTATTAAACCAAAAATCAGCAAGAGGTAACCATTCCACCACCCAAGCAGTTGGTCTATCAGCAACAAAGGTTTTTAGTTAACCACTTCAGTTTGTCTATCAGTTTAAGGTTGGTGAGTTGAAGACATGGCTAATTAGATTCATTGTAATTGCATCAATTCTTGCCAAAAGTGTGAAGTGAAATCAGGGTCTCTGTCACTCATAATTCTAAAAGGCATGCTCATGCAATTTAAGTACATTTTGCATATCAAGGCCAACCACCTTAGAAGCAATATAAGGATGAGACAGTGGTGCAAAGTAAACAAACTTAGTAAGCCTATCATTTTGTTGAGTTGAAAATTAAGATTTTCTTGAGTTTGAAAGTTAGGTTATGATTCATATGCAAATTTATATACTTAGGAAGAATTGTCAGTAATAAGTTTTAGTCCTTCATTTAGGTGATGAGAACTTGGACACCTAAGCTCCTCTTATTCAAATCTCTCACGTCTTTTGCTTTCAAGTAAGAAATATGTGATATGAGCGTTTGATAAGCATAAAGTTTTTTTAGAAAAATTATTATGCATTAAAAACTTTTAATTAGAGATTTGCATATAATCATGATTTAAGTAAAGATATATGTTCGTAAATTTTGAATCTTATATATAATTTTTAGCATATTGATGCTATACTCATACCGTGAACATAATATTTAAGAATGAAATAGACATGCTACTATTATGAAATATTTATGCAAAAGCATAATTGTTAGAAAGATATAATTTTCAGGCTATATCCATTGTTATAATCTGAACTCGGCCAGTTGGGGTTAAAGTACTGGCATTTCCTTGGAAATATTGATTGATTGGTCATTAAAAATTGAGAAGACTTTGTTGTATCCTTGTTGGAAAATACCAGCTTGTGGAGAATGCCAACCAACCCCCATGGTCAATGATTTGACCACATTGAAAGGGGTGTGATATTTTCTGATATGATATTGGGATTTTCTAGTATTGTGGAGAATACTGGATGTCTAGTATAGTGTGTTGGAAGCCCTCCAAAAGTTGTGCCAGCCTTACAATTGAACTGACTAATATATTATTTATGAGATATTAAATTATTCACAATTATAAGAAAAGTATGCTAAATGTATTATAAATCTGATGGGAAGTTAATGATAAAATGTTTTATAGTCTATTTAAAGATAATGTTACTAAATTATGTTAAAGTGACAAAAGGATTCTTATTATGTCCTTTTATTATTACATGAAAGGAAAAATGATGTATTTTCGTATGAAAGTTCATAACTATTGGGGTTTATGCCCTAAAATCCAATTCATTGGCATATCATAAATAATTAAATTGTTTAATTATATGAGACTATTTATAAATAAACTAATGGAACATTATCTTAGTCCATAAGATGTATAGTATGTGATTTATGTGATTTAGTTACAGAAGATATAAATCACAAGTTATTTGTAAACTCGAAATTTTAGTTCGTAGTCGATGATGAAATTGAGCATTTCATCTACAAAAACTATAACGTATCAACTAAGATGATTTGTCTTCATCATGAAAGTGGAGACTTCTAGTTGATATGTTGATATGTTTTAAGAGTTAAGACATATGAATTAGACCGATGTGAGACTTATTATTCTCCTAACGACTGTCAAATGAATAATAAATTTCACGATTTCTATTTACATCAACTCTAAATCCTGAAAGAATAATGAAACTGATCATGAGGTGTAGGTTGTTTTGATATATCAGGAGTGAGATCTAAAGTCACGATTAAAACCTTAGTATGTTGGGTAGCTACATATAATGTTGATGAAACTTATATTCTCAATATGGAATTCATAATCTCTTAACGAACATATAAAATATTCACTTGAGATAAGTTTAATGGATTTGATTATTCAGAGTGTTGGGCCCAACCACTTTAGTAAGGAGTTACTAAAATATATATTTATGAATTGGATTTCATAAGTATATGATGAATAACTTAAAGGATTATACCGGGTACTCAAGGATTAAGATCTAATAATCTTCAAAGTGTCACTCAACATTCATGACTTTGTATTACTACGAATATTTTAATGAAGGGGTTGCATATATAATATAGTCTTAGGATATAATTTATTAATAAGGCCTAGAGTGCAATTATATTCATATAGTGATATTGAATATAATTAGTGGTAACTTTGAACTTGTCAAGAGTTGACAGAAAAATCCAAAGCCCATTGGAGTTAGAGTTTTATTTGTTCCCTTTTGGTCCCACTCCAAACCACATAGTAAAGCCCAATTGGAATGGTCCAAAAGGCTAGCCCAATTAGATAATCAGTTATATATAAAAAGAGAAAAATACAGAATTTCATAAGGGTTTTCATAAAGATCATATAAGAGAATAAAATGGTTTGTATGTGAGTGTAGGATACTCTCTTATTCTCCCCTTGGAAACTGATTGAGAGACTACACTTCTTGGGCATTAAGTGGAATTGAAGTAAAGATTAAAAGTGCTTCCAAGTATTTCTAATATTTTTTTTTTGAATTTCACTGCACCAAGGTACGCTTTCTTGTTCTTAAATTCTGAAACTTACATAGTACATGTTATCAATTGCAAATAAAGTAGATCTGTTAATTTTCCGCTGCGTATGTTTTGTATGCGATACAAAAATGTATTTTTCTAACAATAAGTTATTTTAAGAATAGTAAGAAGACTATTTATCAAAGTTGGCATATCCATAAGATATTTGATTTACATGTATTCTTCTTAAATGCTTATGGAACTTGAAACTTTACTAGGTTTTGCAGCTCACCCTATTATTTTTCAGTGCACAAGTTCTTTCCTAGAAGCAGCGAGAGTATTAGAGGTGGCAAGAGATCTATGGTTCACGTTTGTTAAAATGTATAGTTCTTTTGTTGTATCGAAGATATAGTTTTTGTTGTATAGAAGGAATCAAGATGTACTTGACCCTTTTGAACAAAGATATATTTTTGGAATCTTAGTTTGTTTTGAACCCTAGATGTATGTCTTTGGAGTTAGGTTTGTAAATAATAGTTTCTACTAAATCTTTAGTTATATGTAATATTTACATAAATACCTTAAGTTTCAGCCAAGTTGTCACTCTTGCAAAGTTTGAAAGTAATGAAGTTTTAGAGTTTTACTAATTTTGTATATTATGGTTTTTATGCAAGGAAATGAAAAGGATGACAAGAAATAAAATTTTGATAAACACCTTCAGTTTTAGTTGGTTCGTGTTAGTATTGAGTTAATCTTGATATTAACATGCCGGTCATGCTCTAAAATCTGAAGTATAGGTTTGGGTCATGACAATTGTGGTATCAGAGTATAGGTTACGATTCTATAAACTTTTAGATAGACGTGAGTGTTCTTAGAAGTCAGAAAAGGCAGCTTGGGTAGATTAGTAAATGCATATCTCTTTGGAAACATTTAAATTTTTGTTATGTGAATTCTTTTATGTTTTATGTTTGTATAATTGCAAGCCTAATTTATCACACATACATGTTAAGTTTATTATAATGTTCATAATCATGACTATGTCAAAAAGAAAATGGTATCTTAGTATGTATGATATCATTTCTTAATAGGATGCAAGCAGCAAAGTTAGGTGATGTGTGCAACCGAGTGTTGGAGAAAATTGCCCAGCCAATGTTCATCCTTCAGTTGAAGCAAGTTAAGGTTCTACACAAGAGGCTTTCCTAAAGTAAAGGCCTCATTCTTTTAGTGGTAGATTCACTAGAAGTGGAGAGCTGGGTTTAAAATGGAGAAGATTTTTAAATTCCTTGAATGCACAGATTCCCAAAAAATGAACTATGCTACGTATATGTTTGAAGGTCCTGTTGAATTTTGGTGGAAGTCAAAAGAAAGACTTTTATTGGAAGGGACAGGTGGTAATGCCCAGATTAGTTGGGTAGAATGTTTGAAGAAGTTTTATGACTAGTATTTTACTAAATGCTTTTGGGATAAACAAGCCACAACTTTTGATGGGCTTATTCAAGGAAGTATGGGTGTTTGTCAGTATGAAGCAAAGTTCATAAAACTGTCTCGTTTTGCTCCCTAGAAGCTCTAAAAGGTCAACAAGTTTTGTAAATGGCTAAATTTCAAAATCAGAGAACGTTTAACTACTTCTCGAGTTCAAGACTACAAGAATTTAGTTGCACTTGTTGAAGTTGTCTTGGGTATATCCTACACCCTCATTCTGATTTAGTGGTAAACAAATCTTAAATCCAGTTTAGAAAAACACAAGCTTCACTCAACTAATCCATCAATTCATTAATGAAAAGAACTGGAAATTTAGCTTTAACAATACTATTGTTAAGTGCTCTATAATCAAGACACATTCTCTAAGAGCTATTTGTTTTCCTAACCAATAACACAGGAGAAGCAAAAGGACTGCATCTATTTCTTATAGATCCCACTGACAATAGTTCTTTAACTATCTTCTCAATCTCATTTTTTAGATAAAAATGGTACCTGTAAGGTCTTTGACATATAGGATGAGCTCCTTCCTTGAGAATAATCTAATTTTCATGATCCCTAGAAGGTGATAAGCCCACTTAAGTGTTAAACACATGGCTAAATTCCTGGAGTAGAGCATCAATTTCTGTAGGATATTGGTGTTGTGAGTCCACTGTAGACAAAGTTGAGATCTACACTAACAATGCCTTCTTAACTGGAGCTTTGAAGAATTTGTCACTGTCTTGAAAATGAGACCCTAATGACTACAAACCTTGCAACAAGATCTGGTGACCTCCATAATAGAAACTCATAGTTAACAACTGAAGTCCCATTATATAATGCCAAGAGTATTCAACCATTGAGTGCCTAGTACCACATCACACCCTCCTAATAATAAACAATTGAACTGAATGTGGAAGCACTCTCCTTGTATAGTCACCAGTACATCACTACAAAAACCTTCAGTTTTAATTATAACCATATTAGCCATCTTCACCTCCAACAATTGAGTTTTATCAGCCTGCAATTGCAGACTAGATACTAAGGCTACATGACTACATCAATGAAATTGTGGGTACTACCAGTATCCACCAAGATTACTAATCTTCCTTAATTTTTCCTTTAACTCTCATAGTTAGGAGTAGGTGCACCTAATAGAGCATACAATGTTATTTCTACTTTCTCCTCAGTACCATTATCAGTCACCTTATTAATAGTACCCTTAATTTCTTCTTACAACTCAATAATCTACACTCCATATTGATTATGAACAATTTCTATGCCTTCAAGAAGGAATATCTTAGCACTCTTACACTTATGCCTAGGCCCCAGTTTTTCATCTCAATTGTAACATAATCCTTTCTTCTTTCTTTCTTCCATTTGAGCAAGAAAGATTCTTTTAATAGGAATTTTAGTTTTAGCTTCTACGAAGTTACTAACTTTAGGTAACCCCAGGATTGAAGGCTTACTTGATTCTTGTTGAAACTTGGAATTCTTCTTGCAACTTAGCATGTACTCCTCCTGAATTTGGCCAAACCAAAAGTTGCATTCAATGACTAAGGGTTGAGCATTCAAATAGGAAGTCTGATTTCATCTCTCAAACCACTCAAGAAGCAATTGAGCTTATGTATGAGAGATGAGCCTCTAATTCTGTTGGACAGTGCTACAAATTTTGCTTAGTACATAGACAGAGTTGTAGTTTGCCTCAACCTAGTGAAAGCCTCCATAGGATCATCATAAGTTGTGGACCCAAATCTCACATGCAATTCTTGTATCTTGCTATCCTAATCAGAGTATACACTAGTCTCTTCTGCTTCCTGAAACTAGACTGGAGCTTTTTGTTCTATATGGAAGGAGGCAATCATCAATTTCTCCGCAATTGGGATTTGGTAATATCCAAAATATTGGTTGGCTTTGTACACCCTACTAGTAGGATCTTTACCTAAAAAGCGTGGAAAATCAAGCTTAACAGGTTTCACAAGTAACAATGCCGAAGAATTTTGAATTAAAGATGAGGTTTCTTGAGATGATTGTGGCCTGGGTTCATTAGAACTCAACTTCTACATAATAGCTATGAGGTGTTGATTCATCTTGTTCAAGTTTTTGATATGAATTTCTTATGGATTTCTTGGATGTCTTTACTATGATTATATGAAGTAGCTTGAAGGAAAGCAATAGCTTCATTGGTCATGGCCATGGCAATGGATTGTGTCTCGGCCATTATCACTGCTTTAATACCAATTGCTATGATTTCAATAGAGATCGGGAATATATTGTAGTTGTATTCGAGGTTAGCTGGGCCTCTAGAAACTAAGGAAGAGAGGAAGGGTAATAGGAAAAGAATTAAAAAAAACAAGTACATTCTCATTGATTGATTCACATAAAGTGAATCAATATAGCTTACACATTCTCTTTTATACCACTCCCTCTCTATCTGTAACTAACTTGTACAGTTGTAACATCAAAAACTAGTAACTAACTATTAACTAACTCTAGATGATTTTGTTGTTAACTGTGCACAACTAACTAACTAACTGACTTGACTGCTGACTTGGCTCCTGTGATGATCCTAACATAAAGTTCTACGTGGCCAATCCTCCCGCTTTACCTCTTGTTCAGAATCAATGTTAAGGGCATTGGATAAATTGGAATATCAAGAAGGTTTGAGTGTCCTCATTAGAGAGTAAGAGCATAAAAGCCCTTTTAATAATACTTTTGGAAGCTGAAGTTATTATAACAAGTAGCTTCCTAAATCATAAACTTTGTATCTTCTCTATTCCCTTTTCAAGTACTAACACATAGCTTATAGATGCTTGTACCATACAATGGAACCGAGCTCTGTTGCAATCTACATTCAACCCATCTACAAGAGAGGATATCTTTCGCATCAAGGTGAGACCATAACTCAAGGGACAAACTCTGTCTGAAGGAGAATAAGGCTTGTTCTTTTTTCATTGAAGACGGCGAACCATGTTGCTTTTTAGACTGAATCGGCCAACCAATGGGGAGCACTCCCTCGTGGGTACGGACGAAAAGGTATGGAGGCAGATCTGGTCCCTGAATATTTCCCCTAAGGTACACAATTTTGTTTGGTTAGCATACTTTGACATCCTCCCCACCAGAATCAACCTTAGTAACCGTAAGGTACAGCTGGATCCCAAGTACATTATTTGTGGCCAACTTGACGAAACCACTCATATCTTATAGGAGTGCCCTCATGCACGTAATATGTGGGCACTAGCTTGGGGAAGATTGCAGAAGAGTAATTCAGTGGTAGACAACTTCTTTGAACTTGCAAGACAGATGAAGGATAGGCTCTCCGAGAAGGACCTTGAGTTATGGGCGATGACCACTTAGTCTCTTTGGAATGCACGAAACCATGTCCATTTCGACAATGTACAGTCCTACCCCTCTGCAATTTTTCAGGCTGCCACTTCGTTGCTGGAAGAGTAACAGAGGCTATCTCAAAGCCTCCATCACTGATAATGCACCTGGTCTTGTCCTAATTCTAGTTTTTTCCTGTTTTGAGTTTGTCTTTTGGTGTTTTGTTGACCTCTGTGTTTTGGCCATGGTTTTAAAAACCGGTATGGTAAAAGAACCGGAAAAGGAGCTAAATATCGGTTTTATGGTCGAACCGATGACGTCATAAATAATTTAATTATTATTTATTTAAATTATATAAATAATTAATAATTTTTTAATATACTAAAAGTCTAAAACTAACAAACCTATAATAACAAATATGTTTCCTTTAAAAAAATACAAGAATATAAGTATATAATATAACATCTTTTTATATAATTTGACTTAATAACTTTTGATTACTGATTTTTGCATCAAATTGCAAAGAAACACCTTTTTTTTTTTTTTTTTGCAGTAATAATTTATTGACAAAAGCCAATGGATTGGTCACAACATAGCACTCAACAATAGAGGGTCCAGAACTTGCTTTAGAAACATCACCTGTAATAAAATATTTCCTTACTTATTAAAGCAAAAAAACCTAAGCAATCTCAAGAGGGCTCAAATCAATAAGTAATAACATTACAAAATAATCATCCCGAAATTCTAATAAACTTTCAACAAAACCAAATAAATAAGTTCATTAGTTATTACATTTACATCCAAATGAAAATAACAAATAAGTCCATTACAACCAACAACTAAGTTTTAAAGTTTCAAACAAACAACAACTAAGTTTCAAAGTTTCAAACAAACAACTAAGTTTTAAAACCCAAGCCTCATTTGTTATGAAGACAATCGAAATCAATATCATCATGTGAACCAAATGCTCCACCACTAGCATCATAATCATCATCCTCATCCTCATCTTCTTCATCTTCAACATGAATAAGATGATTTTTATCTCTAAATCCGGGAGGAGCATCATCTTCATCACCAAATGATTCCAAATTGATGTCATCATCATCCTCAATCACTTCATTGTCCATATCTATACAAATTCCAAAACCAAAGAACAATAAATGAAATAACAATTCTCATAATCATTTCTCATAAATCATAAATAGTCTAATTAAAATATGCAACTAGGCAAAGAATTGTTATAAGCTAACCTCTTTGTACATGGCTAGAAGACCCTTCTTCAATTGGATAGGCTCCCTCTTCATATAATGCATTCTCTATCTCCTCATGATCCAGAAATGGAGGTTCCTCATCTTCCACTACCCAAAATTCAGTTTTATCGATACTTGCATAATCAATAGGATCAAAATTGAACTTCTTCCTTTTGACTCTATCATAAGATGAACATAATGAATAATTTAATTAGTAACCAAATCACTTATATTTCACAATCACAAAGAACCCACTTGACCAAATCAGTGAATTACTCATATTTTCCCACAAAAACATTGAAACAAAGAGATTATATAATATATACCTTTCTTTCAATCGGTAGTTATAATGAACAAACACAAGATCATTAAGTCATTGATGCTCCAATCTATTTCTTCTTTTGGTATGTATTTGTTCAAAAGCACTCCAATTCCGCTCACATCCTGAAGAGGCAGCTGTTTGGCTAAGGATCCAAATTGCAAACTTTTGTAAGGTTGGAGCACAAGATCCAAACAACTTCCACCACTCATCTAAGTTCCATATACAACACAAAATAAAGATACAATGAATCAATAAACACAACTATACTTATCCCAAAAATATAAAAAAGAGCTATGATCTTTAAAACATATTTACATTTTAGTATTAGCTAAAGTAAACAATATCTTACCCGGCTGAGATGTCTTGGCTGATTCTTGAGCAAGTTGGGTTCCAAAAGTTTGTTCACGCTCTCGAAATAGCCTTAATTCCTCCACCAACTTCAATCGACCAACTGAAACTTTTGATTCAATAACATCTGTCACAGCAGATTGTGTCTCTAGCCTCTTATTAAGAGTGGATGAGTCATATTGGAATGCAGGATTCAACCAGTAAGCAGCAGCATGAATATCTCTATAGAATTGATTATCCCAACGATCCTTGATAATATTAACATAAGGCTCCCATAGTCTCTTCTTGTCCTTGAAATTTTTTTTGATTCCATCAATTACTCTATACATGCCATCATATACATAACCCATAGCTGGTTTTTCATTAGAATCAACAATGCGTAATAAACGAATCAATGGTGACATAATATGCACAATTACATGACAATCATTCCAAAATTGATTGTCAAGAATGATTTTCACCACTGCCTTTGCTTTCTTATCTTTTGCATATCTTGATTCAACATAAAATTTGCTAGTCACCAATGCTTGTAAGTCATGCTTATGTTCCTTAAGACTCCCTAAGGCAATGAAAGTCATGCTTTTGGCCTTTTCTTCTCTTAAACTCTTAGACCATTTATATCTTGTAATTTTTTTGCTCTTATTAATTTTACAACTACTAACACATAAAGTAAAAACTTTGTGACTCCGTACTAAAACTTTAAGTTAGCGTTGTGTTTTGCAGTGATTTTATTCATAAAAAAAAAAATGTTTAAAAACAGACAAAGCCAGATGTGCTAGTTTCCCTAATGGAAACACAAAAGCGTCTCTATAAGCATAAGATCAATGGGGATAGGGAAGCAAGAATAAATGCTTGTTTTGACTCAACGAAAGCCATTTCCCCTACCCATATCAATGCCACACATTCTTTGGCTAATCCTGACCCAAGTTATTTTATTTTGAATACTATTAGATTGTCACTTTGTCAAACAAAAAAAAAAACAAAAAAAATTCACCAATGATGAATCTAATTTTGTTGGTCAAAAACAAGTTAACCAACCATCAGCATTGGACAAGTTTGAGAAAATCATCAATACTTCAATGGGAAATCAAATAGTATTGTTTTTGGACTATAGTGGTACATTTTCACCAATAGTGGATGACTTGGATCGAGCTTTCATGTTACAACATGTTAATTCTTGTTTGTTTGGCTTTATACATGTGGACACAAGGGGTTTTAGAGTCGCCACCTAGTTTTTGCAATGGTCTAGAAACCATATGTATAGCGTCCTTTCGAGGTAGGATCTTTCGATCTTACTACCAGAGATATGACTTTGGAGTTTAGGTATGCTCTTGGGAAGGTGTTAGGCACTCAAGATCGCCCAACCCTAAGGTTGGCCTCCCATCGTTGTGTCTTACATCTTAACCTCATTAAAAACATGTTCAACACTTGTATCTATACTTACACACACACTAGCACACATCTACACATACAATCATGGCATCATTCATCCCAAAACACATACATATCTACCCTAAACAAAAGAGAGCCAAAACCATAGGCACGTGAAAAACTCTAGCATGTGAAACCCTATCATACCATTCATCTCAGACAAAGGTAGCAATAAATCAAGGCAACAACTCAATCATGGCAATCATAAGATCATATAAACATCCATACTCATAATCAAACATCATACAAACATATTCATCACAAAAGATGCATGTTCATATCAATGTATGACCTACCTTTACTAACCTTGCAGCAACTCATCACCTATGACATCATGTACGGATATGTGAATGCATGTTTATGGCATTAAAATGAAAGAAAACCCTAATCTAACATATGAGAGATAAACAACAAATAAAGCATGTGAAACAGAGACTCAGATTACATATGAAAAGGTGTTTAAACAAAGGCAATACATATGAAATCAACAAACGAAACAAAGCAAAAACCTAAGTTAAGGTTTCTGGGCAACGGCTTGCGTACTCATACAAAGGCCTGCGTACGCAGGCCAAATCCCATGCATGCAGGATTT
Organism: Quercus ilex subsp. ballota; assembly: GCA_032727855.1. Classification (NCBI taxonomy): domain Eukaryota; kingdom Viridiplantae; phylum Streptophyta; class Magnoliopsida; order Fagales; family Fagaceae; genus Quercus; species Quercus ilex. Next base: position 51,863,698 of record CM064908.1, read on the forward strand.
GATCTGCGTACACATGCTTATGACATATGTGCGCAGGGTTGTTCCAAACCCCAACCTAGAAACAAACTAGCAGAGAAACAGAGCATAAACGAAAACCCTAATTCTAACAACCAAACATGCCCAAAACATAAAGAGAACTATAAACTAACCTAAACAAACATGCATAAACATAAACTAAGCAAAAAACAGGCTAAAACAAAGATTAAAGGCAAAAGAGAAAAAGAAAGGGTTTAAGGGATACCTTAAACAAAAAGCTCTTCAAGCTTGATTTTTGACCATTCCCCTCAGTCAAAATCTATCACAATTCAATAAAATAGTGATTAAAACTTTAAACTCAAAAGATTGAGGCCAGAAAAGGTCTCAATCAGAGAAAAATGACTTGCAGGTGTTTTGTGAAAAACTCCCTTTTGATTCACTATTTTCTAGTGAATCTTAGGTTTTCCTTTTGGATTTTTTGCGTGTCTTGAAAATGTACCTGTTAAGACATATGTGATTCACTTGTTAGGAACATGTCACAATTTTATGTAATTGGCTAATCTTTTGACAAAACGCATTTTACTTGTATTTGGGTAGATCTAGGATGTGTTTAATACTTCAAGAAACTATGTTTCAAGATCAAGTGTTGAAGCCATGCAAGTCTGTCCAAGTTTCAAGCTAAAAAGTGCCTGTTATTAAAACTCGATAGCTAGCCATCTATTGAGCTTTAAGAGCTATTCCAGCCCCGTGGCTCGACGACAGCTCGACAGATAGGCATCTGTTGAGGTTTATAAAAAATAGATTTTCAGTTCTGTTTTGACTCTAATCCGTGATTATGTGTTTGAGCTTTCTTTTCTCACAACCCTAGACATATAAAAAGATTATTTTAAGAGCCCTCAAAGAGGACACAAGTTGCATAAGTGTTGAGCAAAGTTTGTTCAAGCAAATTGTGACTGGAGACAGAGTTTCGCCCTGGTTCATCATTCTTATAGAAGTTGCTGTATTTGTGCACCGTAGGCTTTTATAACCAAGCATCTTCTTGATTTTCATTGTGGATGAATTGAAGAACTTTGCAGCCAACAACCTTTTCTAGTTGGTGATTGAAGTCGCGTACTGGGATCTGCGCAATTGGTTAGTCACGTACTGGAAGCTATGCATCAAAAGGAGAAATTGTCACTACAGAACAAGTCCAATTGGGTATTGTGGTAAGGGTTTAACTATAGGTTGGTATAAGGTACTAGAATTCTTTTACTTATAACCGCTTGTTGTGATAATAGTGAAATTTCAGGAGTGGTAATCTTAAAATCACCCGGTGGGGTTTTTGCCGTGTTGGTTTTCCCCATTCGTAAACAAATTACCGTGTCAATTTATTTTTCGCTGCAAACTTAGTTTAATTGGTGATTTGTTTGTGCTACCATGCATTTGTATGTTAATTTGATTAATTAATTAAACTTGACTAATTAATCAATTAATTCATCACAAGGGGTCAATTCGATTTTGGCCTATTAAATAGTATCAGAGTAGGCACACTCTGATTAGGGTTAATCTTTGTTGTGTTGATCCATTGATCCCTGTTTGTCATGGAAAGAGGACAGTCTTTAATTATACCTCATTTATTTGATGGCACTAACTATACATACTGGAAAGTACGCATGAAAGCTATCTTGCAATCTTTAGATGAGAAGGTGTGGCAAGCTGTTGAGATAGGTTGGACCAAGCCGAAGGAAGCGCCAGCCAATTAGGATGATGCCAAGATCAAGGCGGCAAACTTCAACAGCAGGGTATTGAATGCTTTATTCAGTGCAGTCACTAATGAGGAGTTCAAGAAGATATCCTCTTTTGAAACTACTAAGGAGGTATAGACCATTCTCCAAACAACTTATGAGGGAACCAAGGCTGTTAAAGAGTCAAAATTTCAGAGGCTCACTACAAGCTTTGAAGAAATGAAGATGGAGGAGGATGAGTCGTTTGATGAGTTCTATGCCAAACTCAAGGACATAGTGAACTCAGCCTTCAATCTTGAGAAAACCATTAATTCCTAAACCTAAGATTGTGAGGAAAGTGCTAATATCTCTACCTAAGAGATTCCATGCCAAGATTATGGCAATCGAGGAATTAAAGGATATTGACAAAATTCCTTTGACAGAGCTGGTTGGTAATTTGCAGACCTACGAGTTAGGGTTATCAAGAATTGGCAAGTCGGGTAAGGGCAAGAGCATGGCATTGAAGGCCAAGAGCAGTGACATTGATGAGTCTTCAGATAATGAGGATTCTAAGATGAATTCATATATCACCAGACAATTTAAGAAGTTCATGAAGAATGCTAATGGGAAGGGCTTCGACAAGGACCGTAGGCAATCCAGTTCTTTACAGTTCAAGAGCCAAGACAAAGGGAAGAAAGATGCTAGGGATGGCGATCAGTACACTGTTCCCGCAGGACCTAAGTGCTTTAGGTGTCAAGACTTTGGTCACATGAAACAAAAGTGTCCTACATATCTTAAGTGCATTAGGAAGAGTAAGGCACTTGCTGCTACCTTGAGCAACATCGAGCCTGAGGACGATTCCAACAATGAGGATGACAGAATCTTGAATGCCTTCACTGCCACTGTCAATCCTACTGAGGGGATTGTTGAAGATGTGGATAAAGAAGAGGACTTGGTGGAGTCTAAGTTTGAGAAGATGAATGATCAAGATGATATCTATACAGCCTATGAGAAATTGTACAAAGTGTCTGAGAAGTATGAGAAACTTTATAGGTTTGCCACCAAGAAGCTTAGTGATGTGGAACTTGATCGTGAAGAGCTTTCCACAAAATTTGATAAAGCCAATCAGACTATTGGAGCACTGAGGTTTGAAAACAATTTCTTGGCTGAGAAGACTAAGAAGTTTGAAGCGGAACTGTTTCAAGTTAGAGCTCAATTGGAGAGGACTTCCAGTGCAAAGCTTGATGAGATGCTCAGTCTTCAGAAATCTGCTTTTGATCGAACAGGTTTAGGGTATGGTCTATCTTCTTCTAATATTGCTTCTACTAGTACTACTGTTTTTGTTCCTACTAGTAATAATGTTGAAATTGAGAACAATGATGTTAAAATTGATTTAGATAATAAGAACATAGACAAGGGTAAATCTATCTTAGGAGCATCCCCTAAGCAAGATAAGAAGGAAGCTAAAAACACTAGGGCTAAGAAGGCTAACTCTCAAAAGCCTAAGCAGGCAGAAGAAGCAGCATCTCTGTCATCATTATAGAGTTGCCGGTCATACTCGACCAAATTACTATAAGTGGTTAGCCACTTAATAGAGCAACGGCATGATAGCATCTGGAAGCCAGAATTAGCTTCAATCCTCTCTTGCTCCTTTTGGAAATCTTCTCAAAGCCCTCATGTTCCTTTCGAACTTGAACGGTTTGAATTCTTCTCCCTCATCACCGGTTCAAGGATTTGCTAGACGGAAAGGTTCTTCCAAAGTGTGGAAGGAAAAGGGCTCCAAGTGATTTTATCACTTTCTTATCTCTCTTTGTGTTTTTGCATAACTTGTGTGTTTTGCTTTTATTTTGAGTTAATCTAGTTTTATGCTTTACTTTGTTTAACATATTTTTGTTTGTTTGTTTTCAGTTTTTTATTATTATTTTGTTTTTGATATAAAAATAAAAATAAAAATTGAAAAATCAGAAAAATACAAAAACAATGTGTGTTTTGTGTACATTGGTACTTGTGTACCTTGGATGGCCATTGAAACAAAATTTTCTAAATTTTGTAATTTTTGTAGTTTAGATGAGCATCTCCATGCACAACTAAGCAAGTGAGTTTGTGGCTCTTGTTTGTGATGAGTAAGATTAAGTTATCTCTTATACTTAACACTTGTATTACTCTTTTTGACCGGAACGACTAGAAAATCCTAAGAGAAAGGCGTAAATAATCATCTCACCACTATTAGCCGCCAATCATGAATGACATCTGTATGCTTTGGCTTAGCAAAAATGCAATGTTAATGACATTTGTATGCTTCGGCATAGCAAAATTGGAATGTCAAATGCTTAACATAATTGGGTATTTAATTTCTATCTCTTATATGTCCATGCATGGTTTGCTTAAAAAGAAAAATAAAAAACGAAAAATAAAAAACGAAAAGAATAAAAATGCTTTATATATGATTGTAAGTGTGTATTCTAGGAGATGTGGGAGTTATAAAATGTACCTCGAAGGTGATAGTCCCCATCAAATAGTTATGATTATGTGTGAGTTAAAATGATTTTCTCATATCTCAAATCGTTATAACATGTATACACTTATGCAATCTTGCGATGTTTTTCACACACAACACGCAATATTCTTTGCTACTCTTGATACATATACAGGTACAATGTGATTTGGCGATCACAAGGTTTACATGTGTTAATGTATGCTCACTAAACTGTCTTGACTTATTTTTGAAATATAAAATTGGTTAGACTTGTTTTTTGTGTGTGTGTGTGTGTGTGTTTTTTTTTTGGGATCTTTGTGCTTAAAATTGTTGTTAAGAGATGATTTTGAGAGCTTAAAATGTTGTTGGATCTTTGGTTGAGTTGCATGCTTGATTGCATTTCATATATGTGTTTTTCCCTTCTTGAAAACCTGTTTTTAAGCAATCTCGACACCTCCTCGGCACCTAGATATCTGTCGAGCTCTTAAGCTGTTTCTTATCGCAATCTTGACACATTCTTAACAGCTGGTGGATCGATCGAGAAAGCTCCTATCTCCTCGATAGCTTCTCAATAGTTAGTGGATCGATCGAGCTTCTTGTTAGCTTTTTGTTGATTTGTCCCTTGACAGATCCTCGACAGCTGCATCTGTCGATGTTTTGTTTTCTCGACACCTTCCTTGACAGATGTCTCGACACCTCTATCTGTCAAGATTTACTAAACCACTATATATAGGTTCTATGCGATCCGGTTCTCATTTTCTCTCGATCTTTCTCTCAATAGCTTTGTCTCCTCACTCTCTCTCACTCTAAACCTCAATTCCAAGTGATTTTCAAGTGTTTTCAAGATTTTTCTTTCACTTGGTAAGTTTCTTTTCTCTCACTTACATGCATTTCATGTTTTGAAACCTAGGTTTTGGGGTTTTTGAAAAATTTTGGGGTTTTTCAAAATTGATGAGTTATTGTTGCAATTTTGGGATGGGTTTTTACTTAAATGAGTTTAAAATCTCATGCATTGCATCACATTAGCATTATAACAGTATTATCATGCATTTAGATGTGTGCAAATTGTTTGTGTACTGGTAGGATTGGATTAGGCTGAGCTCATGATGAATTTTATATTGCATGTCACATTTTCATGCATTTCTCATGCATACGTACTCTCTTTTCAATATATTTTGATATATTTGAACTACTTGGGACTTTTCTGATTGTCTTTCTCTCTCCCTCTCTTTTATGTTTACATTAGTCGTGTCTATGGCATCTAAACATAAGTCAGCTCCGTCTCGAAACCCTCTTTGTTTCGGGGCATCGTCTTCGTCTGATCCTATTCCTTTCATATTTGTTTCCGTGATGAGGATGCCCGAAAAGACTTCTCAGAGAACATTTTTCAACGAGGTGTTCATTCGGAATGCCTTAGACAAGTTGCTAGCAACTTCAACACACACTTTGGTGACCCGACTCTAAAGGCATTGGCCTTGAAAGCTGGATATGCGATTCATGAAGCTAAATTTGAGTCCATAATGCAAACTATTAAGGAGGTCGAGATTAATTTACTGAGGGGTGTAGACCCTACTGATCGCCATGTTGCACGCTATATGCCATACACATATCTAATGAGTAAGGATCTGGACAAATAGACCCAGTTACATGATGGTGGAAGACGTTACGGGGCAATGACAACCAATATCTTTGAGTGCTTTTAATGGGATACTTAAAGGTGCCCGCGGTTTGCCCATTGCTGCAATGGTTAAGTTCACTTGGTGCAAACTTGTTGCATATTTCCACGATCGACATAAACAAATTACTTCTGATCTCTCTCGAGGTAAGGTGTGGAGTGATTATGCAATGGAGATCTATAACAAAAATGCGCAGAAAATCACAAGACACACTCTGAGGAATTTTAATCATGAAACTGGTGTATATCAAATGGTTACCCCATACAACGACCATAGAGGTGGAAGGGGAAACCACAGTCATGAAGTGCATGTATTTGCTAGAACATGTGGTTGCGAAAAGTGACAAAACTTAAAGATCCCTTGTTCACATGCAATTAAAGTTCTTCAAGGTCTGCATCTCGATGTGACCAGCTATATTGACTTATGTTACAGTTTGAACAACACCATTCACACATATTCACATCATTTTGTGGTGCCAAAGTCAGAGTCATTGTGGAGGGACGTTCGCAGACCACGGTGGGTGCCTGACCCACAGCTGTTGCGGGCTAAAAGTCGTCCTGTGAAGTCAAGAATAAGGAGTGAAATGGATGAGGTACGGTGAGAACGGGGAAGCCGGAGGGAAGATTCAAACTTGAGGGAGATTCAACCGAGGCAGCGATGTGGAGTGTGTCATCAAAAGGGGCATAACCACAGAAGCTGTCCCAATTCCTGTGGGGCTTCGACAAGTGGTAGTGCTACAAACTAGGCAAATGCCCTCACTGTTTTTATATAATATGCTCAGAATTTCATTTGGTTTTTGTTCTTCGCATTTGGAAACTAACGACCGTATTTTAATGTTTGTTAGGCGAGCGGAGTCTTGATTTTGGAATGGCATTGTACGTGGGACATGTGGTTATCTTCTGTATGGACAAGTGCTAGGCAACTTTGTAGACTATGTTGTATCAGTATGGACAAGTGCTAGGCGACTCTGTAGTTATTATTTTGTTTATTGGTGAATGTTGTTGTAATTGAATTATTCGCTATTTATTGTACTCATTACATTAGTTGCGTTGTGCAGCTTTTGCCTATAATGCCAGCAATGATATTACTTTGGCATTAGTAGCTACTACTTTGGCAAGTTCAACCACAAGGGCCTTGTTTGAAGCGATAATAGCTAGTATTGAATGTTTTTGTGTGCTAAGAGGGCAACTATATGCCCATGAATAGTAACTGTTTTAATCCGGTTGTTTGCATCTGATGTACTCTCCCTTTGACTGGTATCATATGCTTGTATCTTTTGTTTACCATCTAGTTTACTATTGCAGGGGAAAGGAAAACTAATTCTAGTTTACTGCTGCAAGAGTAGCTACAAAAAAAAAAAAAAAAAAAATCCCAGTGGAAATCGAGTCTTTGAAACTCGATTTCAATTTGGGTGGCATATTCGTAAATAAATTGCCAGACCAATTTACAAAAAAGCCACTGAAAAGGAAATTGAGTTTTAGAGACTCAATTTCCACTGGGAATTTTTCCAGTGGCATTGGCCGTAAATAGTTTTGAAGTCTTGGCCTGGCATACTCACTGTTGGTGAACTCGAGTACTGAATGGAAATTGAGTTTCAAAGACACGATTTACACTAAAACTCGAGTATATAATACTCAAGTTTCATTGGAATATATATATATATATATATATATATTTTTCCAATTTGAGAACTAATTTCAGAACTCTATAAATAACAAAACTATGAAATTAACCTATCTTAAAACTTCAATGTTTAATTTGAAACTTCTGGAATTAAATAATTTAGTTTAAAAATTTTTAAATTGTAAGATTTATTCCATCTCGTTACCACCTTAAATCATAGGCCTGCCCTCTTACTGGCCTTATACAGGGCTTATTATCATAAAATTGGATTTTTGTATAAATAAAATCATGCATATATTAATATTAGGTGGCCTAAGTTAAGTACTTGAGTTGGATTGAAGGTTGATGTAACTCAGGAAGTTACAACATAAAAAATAAATATCTCAAAATTGTATCCATCACTTCTTTGTCACACTTTTGCTGCTTGTTCCTTTAGCCATAATTTGGCAAATGACCATTAATATAATTCCAGACTTTACAGTTGCAAATAGAAAACCTATACATACAATTTTCCATTGGAGACTCTTGCACCAATACAATGGTTTTTTTTTTTTTTCTTTTTTGATAGGTACACCAATACATTTGATGATAGCAAAAAAAAAAAAGAGACCATAACTTTTTCAAGATGCCTCAAGACAGCTAACCACAAAATCAACTCCATATATTGAAAGTGGTTCAAGTCTCCAGCGACCATATGTCGATAAACTCACATCATAACCCACACCGCCAGATAAAATCAATCATTGGCTAGAAAAGTTACTGATTTGGTCATCTTTTGGAGGTTCATATGGCGGCAGGTTTTCAAGTTTTGCTTCAGAAGCAGCGAGATTCTCGTTAGCTTTAATAATTCTTTGTTGACAACATTCTTCTTGCTTCCTCAGGTCTTCCATTTCTTTATATTTTTTCCTCGTACTTGCACCCCCTATAGAAAATGTAAATGAATGTTGAAGACAACAGAAGAAATACAATCGTGTGACAAAATTTACAGCTACGAGGCACCACAAAGAATGCATAACAAAATTTACAGCTGACTCTTCTAAAGTTATAAGATAGAACACTTACTTTAGCATACATTTTCCTCAATTTGGCAAGTGAAGGTAAAATCAGGCCAACACAAGCATGGAACAGGCAAAATAGTGCGACTAAAACTCCAATTTCGTGCAGATTAGAAATGAACAGTGTAAATGCCACAACAGAAAAATATATTTCTCATAATTCCATAAATATAAGATGTGTACCTGATAATCATAAGCTACTATAGACAACACAAGTCCCATTATAATAAAGGAATATACTAGGAAAATCCTCAGTGCGAAGTACTGATGGTCCACTAATAAGCCATGGGAATACTGTGCTTCCTAGCATTCTCGCACCCAGCAAACAAGGATATATCAACCCTAGATGCAGTTCTCGTCCAAAAGCCACTAAATTTACACAAGTTTCAAAGAGTTTCACAATTTAGTAGACAATTCGCTAGTCAGTATTCATGATCTAGTCAATGTTGAGAGATTAGAAAGTATAGAATCATTGAATTGAAAATAACCTAAAGAAGGTTAAAAAGAAAAATAAAATAAAAGACCCATCCTGCAAAATAGTGTTTCAGATGTGATGATTTTGCATCAAAAATTTTTATACCATACCACTAATGTTGGGGCCCATAGAATCCAAAACACTGCAACGGAGGAGTGAAGACAAGCTTGTGCCCATGCCAAAAGCCAAATTCTTTCTTCTGCCAATAATAAAGAGTTCGTCAAGTAAAAAAGGAGAGCAAAAGGAGGAAGACAATGATGACAAGTAAAAAACTGGATCAAGTCCAAACCAAATAAAAATAGACCATGACAATTATCATTTGAAGGCAGCAAAGAATCTGTCAACAATACGATAGCCGCATGAAACATTTTTAAAAAATTTATAAAAGAATTTGAACAATTAGTTCGGTTATTTTTCTAACTTGAGTGATTTCGAGGAGTCATGATACCTGTATCATTCCAGTCCCAATTGCTCTTAGTTAATAATTGATTTGACTGTCATTTTAAAATTGCCCAGAAATAATTTGCTTAAGTAAAAGAAAAGGCAAGATAGATTTTATTAAAAAGATGGGACTGTTACCACCAAAAATATATGCATTGAAAGACATTCTATACTCCGTAAATGCAGTTGTTTGTATAGTTCCACTCAATCCTCTAGTAAAACAAATAATGCTTATCATTGCCAAGGCGACATTCGGCCGGAGCTGTGCTCGTGCTTGGGCCCTCAGTATTGCTTGGGTCCGCAGGAGTAGCTGCCTCCTCATTCGGGGCCTCAGGGATAGGAGGTTGTACACGTTCAATCGCATGCACTGCCGTCAGCACCTTAGTAATGTCCTTGTGGTCCTCCGTGCCCACTGGGTGACGCCTCAACAAACGGACATATCCTTCAATCTACACATGGAAAAACCACACATACTAGTAATGCAATACAAAATCAACAATGCCAATCGATAATAAAATAAATGTTGGTTCTGAATTGATTCTGCTAGTAATAATTGCAAATTATAAGGAGACCAAGTGCTTAGTAGAAAATGTAGTAACATATATCATGTTCTATAAACAGTGGTTTCATGCTAAGAAGTACGGTAAGATGTAGAAGACATTGAGAAGTTACCAGTTGAGTCACTATAGCACCGGGCCTATTGATGAACCTCCGAGTTACCCTTTTAAACCAGTCGTGGTACTCGTGCTGTGGAAGCATATCACCAAGCATTGCTTCACAACGCCATTGAAGGCGATTACCCCAGTATGTTTCTGCATCCAATCAACACCAACCTTCCCCCTCAAATCAATGCCATGAAGCACTGTGTCAGTGTTAACACTGCAAGGAATTTGTTGGATCACCCTAAATTGACGAACGACGTGATCCGGTGTATGTTTTTCTACTAGGTGGAAACATACAAGCGGCACTGTTACCGTCCACACGGCCTTCCCTGCAACGTACCACGGCAGAAGGTCCTCTAACTTAGCTTCATATGGCTGCCACACCACCTACAACAGCCAAAAAACAAGTACACAACACATTAGACAACAATGTTTATATTTCAAAGTTCACCAAACCTATATCTTGTTCCTAAACATGTAAAACAATGCATTTTCATACCTGGCCTGGCAACATTGAAGCTATTTGCTCACAATACCTGTCCCTGAAGATGTGGGCGGGCCTATTTTTCTTGTTTGGGACCCACAACCACCTACAATCAAGAACTAGGGATCAATATCTAGAACTTTTCTACTAAGATAATTCCAATGTTAAAACTATAATGTAATCACATATAACTACTGAGATAATCTTATAGATATTTACTTAATTAATAATATCACTAGAATAAGAAACAGTCCTTATAAAAAACAAAGCACATACAAGCCACAAGATAGTCACAAAATTAGAGTATATTAATGTAATCATATATATTGAACCTCTATTTAAAATTTTTTTATGTTGACATAAAAATTGCTAGAAGCCTTTAAAATAAATAAATAAAATTAAGTTACATGATTGTCGGCTTAGGTAATGATCACATAATGTATATGACGTGTATGAGATAGAGACTTACTTCAAGGACAGTGGACCACGCACTGGAGGACCATAAGCACCCACTGGCGGGCCATGCTCAACTGCCGGGTACAAATAGGGGAACCTGGCCCATGCCCAATACTGGACCAACAGTAAGCACCCACCAATTTGATTGGTGTCCTCGCTTGCCCTGCATAGCTCTCGGTACAACCATACAAGGCAAGCACTTCCCCAATTGTACCTTCGTGGGTTGCAAAGGTCTTCCAACTACTGCACCCACATTAGATGCACCCTATCGACGGATTTGTCCATGAATATTGTGTCCCCTAGTAGCGCTAGGATGTAGCATCATGCGTACTTATGCAATTGATCCTCTTCAGCATTAGGCAGCAATGGATTAGCAACTTGCTCCAAAAGCCGGTTGATGAGAATCCTCTAGCCAGTAAGTTGCTTATGGTTGTCTTGATTTATAGGTTGAAAGCCAAGGAAGTCTCGGCACACATCTACCCAAGTTTTCTGCGTGCTCCCTGTTATAGCGTCACCATCAACAGGAAGCCTGAGAAGAACCTCCACATCCTGCAATGTGATGGTGACCTCACCATGTGGCATGTGAAAGGTGTGAGTCTCGGGCCGCCATCACTCCACTAAGGCCGTTATCAGACCATGGTCAATCTCTCTACCCGAGACCCAGAGGAGTCCCTCCAAACCAATTGTCTTGATGATGTTCCTGACTTGGTCGTCCACCATTGGCTCTTGATTGGAGAACTTTAAACTATGGCTATGGCAGGTAATGGACCCTGGATCCTGCACAGAACAGAACCATGGATTAATATATGACAACAAATGCGTGTACATTGTATGAATTAAATGCATGTACATTGGTTAAATCTTTAATGTTGTGTTTTACCTGCCCATTCCAAATAGCTTCAGACCGATGCTTGAGCTGCTATGACAACATCGACCTGTCAATGGGTCTAGGCTATGTATAGTCAATCCGCCCAGCATTTGCAGTAGCCATACTGCACAAGAATGATAAGCAGTTAGTTTGAGAAATGAACACGCAATATGCTTATGGAACTAGGTATGAGTTAGAGCAACTAAAGCCAATTTGTACAATGAGAATTCAGTAAAAGATGGAAGATTGAACCAAAAGAGGCCAATATGAACATAGAGCTTTTTAGACTTAGGATTTTATTTTTAAGGTAAAGTTTTGAAGCAAGAAAAAGAGTATTAGTAGCAATAAATTGCAGCAGAACCAAATTAGAATTAATAAACTGATATGCAAGCAGATTAATAAACTGTAAAGTGCACGTTTTCTAAATTTTTATATGGATGTAATGCTTTCTATGAATATAATGCTTTCTATGGGTATTAGTCATCTCTTTATATGGATGTAATGCTTTCTATTCTATAGCGAAGAAGAACAAGTTTTCTAAATTTTTATAAGTTATGAAACTTTGTTTGACGTGTGATGCCAAGGAAATCCTAAGTGCGATGCCTAGAATTTTACTGTTTTCCTTTTTTGTTTCTTAAATTCCCAGCTACTTAAAACCTTACAAACACACATTGGTTTGTCACCTTTCAAACCTTAAATCCCAAAACTTCAAAACCCTAAATCACTCACCATCAAACAACCCCAAAATGCCCCATAAAGAACCAAACACAGTTAATGGATTACTGCTTACAACCCTAGAACAGCAACCCAACGCTCAAAATTTTCCCTTCATTTCATCCCCAAGTCCTTCTATTTCTCTTTACCATTAGAAGCCCTATCTTCCTTACTATTTTCTAGCCTTTTTCCCACCAAAACCAAAGTTAAAATTCCAAGCAGTCTAGAATTGCCAGACCTAATTTGGCTATATTACTCTTTTTTCCTATGTCGTCATCTCTATTTGCCATGACATATTTTTGCAAATAGATAAGACTTAAATTAGCCACATCAATCATAAGGTTAGGTATTACCCAAAAAAAAAAAAAAAACCGTTGTTTTATCCAAGATATAAAATTCACAGAGAGAGACTACAGAAAATGCAAATTGTTGATCAATGCTGTCAAAGACTAAAAGGCCATGCCAAAGAAGAGGAATGTATCATTTACGGATGTGGACATAGACAGTAACTACAAAGACAAGGAGATGCACTAGACCCACAAATTGCCAAGGGCTAGTGCATTCCACCAAAGACAATATTTTTAATTCTAGAAAGATTGGGATGACACCAAAGGGAGTGGACTGGTATCAAGTAAAAAATGATATCTAACACAAAACTGCTTTTATTGATTGTTCCTCTTTTTCCTTTTTTTGTAAGAATTAAACAAAATGTTGTGCTTATAAAAATTGATGGTGTAAATAAAACGCGCTTAATTTCGTCGTCCATAGGGGCCGTCCATGACAAAGTGTAAAGGAGGAGACGAGCGGCTCTTACACTTGTCCCTCTTTTACCCGTCCACCCTATGCTGATCCCAGAAGTAAGTCTCGTCCGTCCTTAGTAGTGGACGGACGAGGTTTACAAACCTTAGGTTCTGATGACTTACTCTTCCAAAAGTTAAGAGTTGCATCATTACCTTCCACCAACCGTTAAGCACCGGTCCAAATAAGGTAACCTCCACGGAAGTTAGAGAAGTTCTCTGAATTCTCTAGACTCCTCAACAATAGAAGTGGTTATCACGACAAATAACCGCTCCATGTACCCTATATAAGCACTCCTCTACGTAAAAGGTAAGGGATGGAGACATATTTTTCTAGAACAAAGAGTAAAGTCTTAGAAGTATTTTCCTTTCGACTTCAACCCACTGACTTTACCATCGGAGGATTTAAGACCGGCCACCACTGGTCTTCTCTGATCTTTTTTTGATTTCTCAGGACTTAGCCTTCAAGATCATCTACGCCCGGAGACTTTCAGCCCACTGATTTCCAAGGACTTATTAGTTGGCGCCGTCTGTGGGAAAAGAATTATTTGTCACGTTTGAACTTCATTTGTTGAGTTCCGTGATTTCTTTCTCCGACAAAGGGCTGAAATGGTACGGACCAAATCAAGGGCTATCAGTCCAGGCCCTCAAGAGAGTAGAGACACTTCCAGCAACCCTCATCGTGCCCAACAATCTACACCAGCCATGCAACCCCCTCCTGGCCAACACGTGCAAGCGATGGCTACCGCTATGGCAGAGTTGACTCGCCAAAATCAAGAATTGAGAAGGGAGATTACCCTTAGAAGGCAACGGCATGAGGCCTATGGAGAAGACCTCGGACAGAGTCAAGGGGATGGGAGACATGCAGAGCTGGAGAGCCAATCAAGGGATACCATTCCTAGAAGGGTACCACATTTGGAAAAAGAAATGGATCAGATGAGGAAAGTTATGGATGAGATGAGGGAGAACATGAGGAGAACTAACCCTATAGAAGACCTAGTCCACCGAACAGACTCTCCCTTCACAGCCTCTATCAATGGCCATCCCTTGTCTCCGAAATTCAAGATGCCTTCTTTGGATTCGTATGATGGAACACGGGACCCTTTCGACCATATTGCCACTTTCAAGACGACCATGCACTTTCAAGGGGTTCTTGATGAGATAATGTGTAGAGCTTTCCCCACCACCCTCAAAGGGCTCGCACGAGTGTGGTTTAGCAAAATACCTCCTAACACAGTGACGTCCTTCGAGGAGTTAAGCAAGTTGTTCGTTAATAATTTTATCGGAGGGCAGAGGCACAAACGTTTGTCGTCTAGCTTTCTGACTATAGAGCAAGGAGAGAATGAAAGTTTGCGATCATTCATCACGAGGTTCAACAGGGACCCTTTGGCAGTGGACGAGGTGGATGATAAGCTACTTCTGGCAGCGTTCCATAATGGGGTTCATTCTGATTTGTTTATCCACAAGTTATATGAATAGGTGCCTTAGACCATGGCTGAACTAGTTCATTCAGCCCAGAACTTTATGAATGCGGAGGACGCTATCATAGCCAAGAAGAGGAAAAGAGTTGAGAGAGCGGAAGCCAACCCAATGCGCCAGTCGGAACAAGGTCCTTGTCCTAAGAAGGGATGAACAGAAGATAGGAAAGACTGAGAGAAGAAGGCAGACCCTTTAGCGCGGAATCAACAGTACACCCCTTTGAATGTGCCACTCGAGCAAGTCCTCATGCAAATCAAGGACGAGCCTTCCTTGAAGTGGCCGGAGAAGATGAAGGGAGATCCCAACAAGCGCAATAGGAATAAGTATTATTTCTTCCATAGAGATCATGGGCATGATACGGATGAGTGCTTTGATTTGAAGCAGCAGATTGAGAATCTTATCAAACAAGGGAAGCTGAGAAATTTCCTTAGACGAGACCATAAGGATGAGAAGTTGAAAGGGAAGGTAGAGGAATCATCATGACCACCGCTCGAAGAAATAAGAGTCATTATAGGGGGAAGTTCAGCTGGACAATCGTCCAAAACAAAGAAAGCATACCTGAAGGAAGTGCAGAGCGTCCAACTTTCTGGACGATCACCAAGGGCAAAGTCCATGGACGAGCAGGCGATTACCTTCACGGACGAGGAAGCTGAGAGAATCCACCATCCTCACGATGATGCTATTGTTATCGCCTTGCTTATTGCTGATTACACAACCAGAAGAGTGCTAGTAGACAACGGAAGCTCAACGGACATTCTGTATTATCCTGACTTTCAGCAGATGAGGGTCGGGCGAAACCAGCTTCGTCCAGTACACTCGCCTTTAGTAGGTTTCGGAGGAATTAAGGTATAGCCTGTAGGTACGGTTACATTGCTAATGGTGGTAGGAGCATACCCACAACAATTGACTACCAATGTGAATTTCCTAGTAGTAGATTGCTCGTCCTCTTACAATGCCATAATTGGAAGGCCGACCCTAAATAGGTGGAAGGCAGTCACGTCTACCTATCACTTGTCAGTCAAGTTCCCGACGGTGCATAGAGTTGGGCAAGTACAAGGAGACCAATTAGCAGCAAGAGAGTGTTATCTGGCCATGCTGGCTACAGACGAGCAAATTCAAGCAATGAATATTGAAGAAAAGATAGTTGTGGCAGAACCCGTTGAAATGTTGGAAGATATTCCCCTAGACGAAAATAACCCTAAAAGGTGTACCAGGGTTGGAGCTAACCTGGAAGAGAAGGTTAAGAAGGACCTCATTTGTTTTTTAAAGAAAAACAGAGACGTGTTTGCTTGGAATCATGAAGACATGCCGGGTATAGATCCTGGCGTCATTACCCACCGTCTAAGTATATGCCCTTCCTCAAAGCTAGTGCGACAAAAGAAGAGGGTGTTCGCTCCTGAGAGAGATAATGCCATTAAAGAGGAAGTTCAAAAGTTAATTGTGGCGAAATTTATTCGAGAAGTACACTATCCTGACTGGTTAGCTAATGTGGTAATGGTCAAGAAGGCAAACGGCAAATGGAGAATGTGTGTTGATTTCACTGATCTAAACAAGGTTTGCCCCAATGATAGTTACCCGTTACCACACATTGACCAGTTGGTAGATTCTACTGCGGGCCACAAGTTGCTCAGCTTCTTGGATGCTTTCTCTAGATATAATCAGATTAACATCGATGAAGCAGACCAAGAGAAGACGTCCTTTATCACCAGTCAAGGGTTATTCTGTTATGAAGTGATGCCTTTCGGTTTGAAAAATGCTGGCGCAACATACCAATGACTAGTCAATCACATGTTTCGTCCACAGATCGGGCAGAATATGGAAGTTTACATAGATGGCATGTTGGTGAAAACTCAGGACGAGGGGAGGCATCTGGACGACTTGCAGGAGACGTTTGACATACTGAGACGGTACCACATGAAGTTGAACCCCAGCAAATGTGCTTTTGGAGTATCATCGGGGAAGTTCCTTGGATTTATGATATCCTACAGGGGAATCGAAGCAAACCCTAATAAAATTGCCTCTGAGCAATGTTAAGGAAGTTCAGTCACTCACCGAACGAGTTGCTGCCTTCAATAGGTTTGTTTCTAAAACTACTGACAAATGTTTGCCATTTTTTAAGATTCTTAAAAAAGCATTTGAATGGACTAATGAGTGTCAGAAAGCTTTCGAAGATTTGAAGACATATCTCACCATGGCTCCTTTATTAAGTCTGTTCGTCCAAGGAGAAGAGTTGTATTTATATTTGGCAGTCACCCCACATGCAATGAGTTCAGCACTAGTGAGAGAAGAAGGCAAGGCGCAAATACCTGTATACTATACAGGCAAAGCACTAAGGGGAGCAGAAAGACGATATCCGTTAATGGAGAAGTTGGCTTTTGCATTGATAATAGCCTCCAGGAAACTAAGGCATTATTTCCAGGCTCATGTCATCAACGTCATGAAGGATCACCCGCTCAAGAAGGCAATGAACAAGTTAGAGGTTACAGGACGTTTGATTCAGTGGGCTGTCAAGCTCAGTAAATTTGACATAAAGTACCAACCAAGGCATGCCATAAAAGCTCAAGCTCTAGCAGACTTCATTGCAAAGTTCACACTAGATTCTGACGATGTAGATGAGATGGGAGACGGCAAGAAGTGGATCGTCCATGTGGATGGTTCGTCCACGCAGTACGCAGGAGGAATAGGTGTGGTTTTGCAATCTCCAGAGGGGGACAAACTGAGACACAGAGTTCGTTTGCAGTACCAAACAACTAATAATGAAGTTGAGTACGAAGCTCTTCTCAAAGGGCTGGAATTGGCTAGGTCTGTAGAAGCGAAGTCACTCCTCATCCTGGGAGATTCTCAATTAATCATGGGTCAAATGAATGGAATGTATGAAGTTAAGGAAGAACGAATGAGGAAGTATCTTAACAGGGTGACGCACCTTATAAAAAAGTTTGAAGAAGTTAACTTCGTTCACATCCCAAGGGAGGAGAACATGGAAGTTGACACCTTAGCAAAAGAAGCCTCAGCGAATGAAGCCGTGGATGAGTCCGATGAGATTCAATACATACCGAGTATAGACATCCCGGAAGTACAGCAGGTGGAAAGTAGAGAAAATAGGATGGCTCCAATCGTGTCATACTTAAGAGACGGACGACTTTCAGAAGGAAAAGATGAGGCGAGGAAGTTGAGGGTACGAGCAGCCAGATACGTTCTTTTGGACGAGGTTCTCTATAAAAGAGGTTTTTCCCAGCCTTATCTCAGGTGTTTGGCTCCAGACGAAGCCAACTATATATTAAGAGAAATTCATGAAAGAGCATGTGGAAACCACTCAGGAGCCAGGTCACTCATCCACAAAGTCATCCGTGCAGGATATTACTGGCCAAACATACAAGCTGATGCTAAGGCCTACGTCAAGGTCTGTGATCAATGCCAAAGGTTTAGCAACGTCCCCAGGCAACCATCAGAGTACTTAACTCCAATGACGGCCCTATGGCCTTTTGCATAGTGGGGGTTGGACATCCTGGGTCCTTTTCCACTAGGTACAAGACAGATGAAGTTTCTCGTGGTTGGAATTGATTATTTTAGTAAGTGAGAAGAAGCAGAACCCTTAGCTAACATCACACAACAAAATGTCAAAAACTTCGTCTGGAAGAACATTGTGTGCAGATTTGGGGTGCCTAGGGTGCTGATATCTGACAACGGACGACAATTTTACAATGCACTCTTCAAAGATTTTTGCGTACACTTTGGGATTCAAAATCACTACTCCTCGTCAGCACATCCACAAGCTAATGGCCAAGCTGAAGTTGCAAACCGATCCTTGTTGAAGATCATCAAGACTTGGTTTGAGGGGGCAAAGGGAGTATGGCCTGATGAGTTACCAGGTGTTTTGTGGGCGTATAGGACGACAGCGAGAACTCCTACAGGAGAGACTCCTTTTAAGCTAGCCTATGGAACTGAAGCAGTCATACCTGCGGAAGTGCATATGGCCAATCACAGGGTGGCAACCTATCAGGATGAAACTAATGAGGAGCAACTCCGTGTGAACCTCGATTTAATAGACGAGGTAAGGACGGACGCTGAGCAAAGGATGGCGAGGTATAAAAACCTAAAGGCTAGGCAATATGACGCAATGGTAAAGCCAAGGCGATTCAACATAGGGGACCTCGTCCTAAGAAGGGTTTCCTTAGCAACAAAGAACCCAGCTCATGGGAAGTTGGGACCTAATTGGGAAGGCCCCTACAGAGTTATAAACTGCAAAAGACAGGGACCCTATTTCTTGGAAGCCCTTGATGGGAGAAAACTGGAGCATCCTTGGAATGTGGAGCACTTAAGGAGGTACTATTAGTAAATTGCCAGCCTAGAGGAGCATGACTCTGGACAAGCCCAGAGATTACATAAAAACTTGTTTATTTATATGTTTTTAGTGTGGCTCTGTTATTATGTTAAACGTATGGACGAAATTATGGTTTGGTTTGTATCTGTTCTAATAAAGGTATTAGCTTCTAAGTGCATGCCTCTTCTATGAACAATATCTATGTTATGAACAATGTTTGTGGAATGTACATAATGTTGTGTGAATCCATGATTTCCATACCGCTTTTGTTCATATTGACTTCTGCTCATATTGACTCTTGAAAAAAGCTAAAAAGCTCAAGACGGGAAAATTCTCTGGATGCAAATATGTAATCTCAAGCTTTCCTAGAAAGTGAAATCAAGGCATGCTCGTCCAAAGAAAAGGACGAGGTAAAGCCCATGCCTAAGAGCAAATTACAAATAAGTCCAAGGCGTGCTCGTCCATAGGATGGGCAAGGTAAAACATAATACCTAATCATACCATGGACGAGGAAAAGCCTAGATGTTTTGAACTTGTTAGTCACCTACTAAAAAGCTGTCCATGAACGAGCAAAATGCAAGGATGAGTATAAGGACGAGTAATGCTCATTACCATTTCACATGGACAAATCACACAGTGAAAATTCCAATAAAAGTGGTTAAAGTATATATATATATATATATATATATATGAAATGTAGACGAGCTAAACAAGAATTCTTGTATATGAAAACAAAAATTCTCGTCCATGAAAATACAAAAGAAACAGTACTCATTCAGTTGTCTCAAGGGTGGACGAGGAACGTCCAAACACCCAAAATTAAAATTGTTTTATGAAAACTCATCCTTAAACATGGACGAGTCTAATGTGCTGGAATTACATATAAAAAAAAGGGAATAAAAGCACAAAACATTTGAAGTATTTTCTAAACTGAGGCATCAACGTTGGGGTCGTCTTAAGGTTGGGTCGTGGCATCGTCCTCTATATTAGTGTCCTCAGAGCCGAGGTGAAGGAGAGAGCTAGTGGTGGCAGCATTCAAATTGAGAACAATAGAGCTGAAGTCTACATTAGGAAACTTTTCAGTAGCATCCATTCTAAAATCTTCAAACCCTGTTGCATAGTTGGTATCCAGAACATCAGTGTATTGTTTAGATGCTTTGAACTCAGCCACTGCGTCTTCCTTTGCCTTGGAGAGAAGAATGCTATGCTCATTGCTCTTTTTCTGCAAGTCTTCAAGACGAGCATCTTTTTCTGCAGCACTAGCCTTCAAACCCTCCACCTTAGTTTTTAACTCCCTCACCTCGTTCGTGGTCTTGGCAGCCACTTTAGCCCATTGTTTAGCCTCGTCCTTCAACTCCTGTATCCTCGTCTCTAATAGGATCCTTGTCTTGTCCAACCCAGTGGCCTGTTTAGACGCTGCTATAAACTTAGACATGCCCTATAAAAAACAACAACAAATAAAAGTTAAATAAAAAAGGGGAAAGAAGGAGACTAAAAATTTAGTCAGGACGAAGGTAAATGTTACCTTGAAAAGGTCATGGACACCAGAGTGTTCAAAATCTTTGAGGGACATGTCATAGCAAACGTTTATGTCCTTGTCAGAAACAGTATTCTTGAAACGTTCTCAAGCCAGGTCTTCGTTTTCAATAATATTTGAAGGGACCTTGTGGGAAGGTTGAGACGAGGTTGACACAGTTTTAGATGGTGGAGTCTTGGATGGGGTGGACTCAACAGGAGTAGACGAGTCAACATCAAACATTTTGATGGGCTGTTGGGACGACGGAATAGGCTTGACTACTTGGGACAAGTCATGCTTGGTCTTCTTGCCACGTCTACTTGGAAGATTCTCCAAATTCAAGTTTTTGGATATAGTCTTTCTCTTATCTCCAGCCAGTGGACGAGTTTGAAGCTCAGGCTCAAGACGAGTCCCTTCAGCACTTACCTCCTTTCCCTTGTTACCTCTCATGGTTGCCATTCCTATAAAAATAGAAAGAAAGAAGAAAAAGAGAGGAAAAGAGTTTACTTTGACACAAAGAAAAGTAAAAATAAAAGATCCAGGGAATGTTTGGAATTTGAAACTTACTTTTTCTTATAGTAATTTCGTGTGCAAGTGCTATGTCAGATGGTTTTGGGCCTAACCCCCACTTGGCAAGCCGTCTAAGATTGACCAAGGAATGAAAATCCCTGTCTGTGTATAGACGAGCCCTGTGGACGCGGTCTTGATGCAGCTTGCTCAAAGAAGGTCGTCCAATGGCTGTACTGAGAAAAGCAGAAGTTAAACAATGATAATAGTTATAAGCAAAAACAAGAAGAATAGGGAAAAGTTAAGGGACTTACCCTCAGGACGAAGGTTCCCTAGGTCCCTAGTAAAATGACCAAATGTATCCAGGCCAACGTCTACAGGGTTTCCAGCCCAGAAGCCAGAGACGAAGAAAAACTCCGTCTTCCACTTTCTATCAGACGAGGCCAAGGATTTCACCAGTCTACAATCTTTACCCTTGGCCGTAAACTGATGAAAGCCAGGGGATTGATGAGTTTCTGAAAGTTTGTAACAGTAGAGGAACTCGTCCACAGTAATAGGACGGTCCCCTCCAAACAATTCCCTCCACAAAATTTGCATAGAGATAGTTAATCTCCATGCATTTGGGTTAAATTGACATACTCCTAAACCTAGTCTAAATAAAAATTCTCTAGTAAAGGCATTCAAAGGAAACCTAAGACCCCCTAGAAGGTAAGCTTCATATACACCTATCCCAAAATGGGGATTACAACACCACTCTCCACGGACGGGTAATCTAGGATTAAACTCGTCCGGAATTTGATACCATTCCCTAAGGTTGTTTAGTCTATCCTCGTCCGTCTTGGAAGGAATATCTACAGCGCAACTATACACAGTTATCTCCGTCTCGTCCAAAGGACTAGACGGAGGGATGAAAGATGAGGTGCCTGCTTGGGACCCTGAAGTTTTTCTAAGTTGTTCTTGCACTACTTCTATGGGAAATCCAGGGACCCCTGAGATATATTCCTCGTCCGTGGTGTTTCCCTCACTACTATTACTGGTGTCACTAGAGCTACTACTATCATCATAATACTCGTCTATAGCTTTCCCAGTGCTATTGCTGGACGAGGAGACAGCTATTTCTGACATTTTTTGAAAAGAAAATTTTGGAAACCTAAAAGACGAGAAAAGAGGGAATACCTGGCTCTAGGACGAACGAAAATTATGGACGCGAGGAAACTCCTAGACGAGGCTCTAGACGATGAATGTCAAAGAAGGAAAATCTCAGAAGTGAGGAGGGTAGTAGAGGCATTCCACTATTTATAGATAGCTGACCTGGTCATACGAAGCGACACAACCAATCAGATGGTGACACGTGGTCCTTGTCTCGAAAAACTAAATCGACGAGATAGGCCACCATTTAGGTTACAACACGTGGCACATTTAATTCTTGAAAGGAGCTCGTCCGTCCAGAGAACATTATCACTATATTTCCTTGGACGACCCATGGACAAGGGGGCAACTGATGGTGTAAATAAAACGCGCTTAATTTCGTCGTCCATAGGGGCCGTCCATGACAAAGTGTAAAGGAGGAGACGAGCGACTCTTACACTAGTCCCTCTTTTACCCGTCCACCCTATGCTGATCCCAGAAGTAAGTCTCGTCCGTCCTTAATAATGGACAGAAGTCTCGTCCGTCCTTAGTAGTGGACGAACGAGGTTTACAAACCTTAGGTTCCGATGACTTACTCTTCCAAAAGTTAAGAGTTGCATCATTACCTTCCACCAACCGTTAAGCACCGGTCCAAATAAGGTAACCTCCACGGAAGTTAGAGAAGTTCTCTGAATTCTCTGGACTCCTCAACAATAGGAGCGGTTATCACGACAAATAACCGCTCCATGTACCCTATATAAGCACTCCTCTACGTAAAAGGTAAGGGATGGAGACATATTTTTCTAGAACAAAGAGTAAAGTCTTAGAAGTATTTTCCTTTCGACTTCAACCCACTGACTTTACCATCGGAGGATTCAAGACCGGCCACCACCGGTCTTCTCTGATCTTTCTTTGATTTCTCAGGACTTAGCCTTCAAGATCATCTATGCCCGGAGACTTTCAGCCCACTGATTTCCAAGGACTTATCAAAAATAAAAATTACAAAATTACAAAATAAAACTAAAAACAAACAAACAAACAAACAAAGAAAATAGAACTAAACAAAATGTTGTATCAGAAATGATGCCTAACGGTCAGTCCCAAAAGGTAACGGCAGCAATGTTGCTCCACAAGACTATAATATAATCAATGTTTTTAATGAATTTTAAGCCACACACCATACTGATCCACATAAATGGAAATTCAAAGTCTCTCTCTATCTTTACTTCACTACATCAAATGGAAATTTAAATGCTGCTCCGATCTTTTTAACTGGACTTAGTCTATTTCAATCCAAATGGAGAGGATCTCAATCCTTGCACTTGACCTTGCTAAGGTAGACTATCTTTACTTCACTACATGAATAAGTTCCATTCAACCAAAGTATGACACATGGATGCAGATCTGCTAGATGGAACTTCAGCCTGGTCTGTATAGTAAATGCTTCCACTCTAATATCAATTTTCAGTACAATACCCCTTCTATGAGCAACATGAGGGCATATAACCTCCAAGCCAAGAAAGTACGGCCAGTCTTTATCATTGACCTCAAACTCCCTTACCCAACCAATTTCATAACTTGATGATCTAATCTAATATCATGCCTCATCATCACATAGCAAGAGCCATAATTTGACATTCTCTGTCAAATAATTGACATACACTCTACTGCAAGTCTAAATTGCAGCCTTAGAGTTCACAATTGCTTTTTACTAAAGTTTGGAGAACTTTATATAAACTGATAAATTCTAAGAGATCAGTGGGCTGAAAAGTCTTCAAATGCTTCTGATCTTGAAGGCCAAGTCCTGAAAAGAGCAAATTCGATCAGAGAAAGACCGGTGGAGGCCGGTCTAGGGTCCTCCGATGGTAAAGTCAGTGATTTGGAGTAAAAAGAGGAGACTTCAAATGACTGCCACAATTTTTATCTAGAATTCTAAAAAGAGAGAAAAAGTCCCCCGTACCTCTGCGTAGAATGGTCTTTATATAGTGTTAGGAATCAGTTATTTCTCTAATCGTCGCAGAGCTTGGAGGATTCAGAGGATAACTTCCATAACTGCCATGGGAGTCACCTCATCGGGACCTGTGTTGAGGTCCAAACAGTATAACTCTTCAACATGATTCTTGGTTGGAAGTGTTGAACCTTGCTCGTCCCTCTTCCATGACGGACGAGGTTCACCGCTTTTCTCGTCCTCCCATGGACGAGCGAATGGAGGATGAAGGTAGAGGGTTAAGGACGAGTGTACAAACACCCGTTCTCCGTTTTGTTCATGCTATGGACGGCACTATGGAGACTGATAATTTACTTGGTGTTTTTCTTGCACCATCAGTTGCCCCCTTGTCCATGTGTCGTCCAAGGGAATACAGTAATTTTCTTCTCTAGATGGACGAGATTTTCTAAAGATTTAAGATGCCACGTGTCGGTGTCTCATTGGCGACAAGTCTCGTCGATTCAATTTCCCGAGGTAGGTGCTACGTGTCAGCCTCTGATTGGTTCTGTCGCTTCAGATGTTGAAGTTTATTCCCTATAAATAGTGGAATACCTCCGTTACCCTCCCTCATTTACGAAATTTCTTTCCTTGTCCTTCCTCGTCCTAGATCTTCGTCTAGAAGCTTCTCGTGTCCATAGCTTTCATTCGTCCTAGATCCAGGTATCCTTCTTCCTTTCGTTCTTAGTTTTTCTGTTAAGATGGCTGAAGTTGTACTTTCCTCGTCTAGTGATAGTGTAGATAAGGCCATAGACGAGTACAATGACGAGAGTAGCTACAGTTCTAGTAGTAGTGATAGTAGTGGGGGGAACACCACGGACGAGGAGTATGTTTCTGGCGTCCCTGGGCTTCCTATAGAGGTTGTACAAGAGCAGCTTAGGAAGGCCTCAGGGTCTCGAGCTGGTACCTCGTCCACTGCCCCTCCTTCTGGTCCTTTGGACGAGGAGGAGGTGACTGTTTATAGTTGTGCATTAGATATCCCTTCTAGGACGGACGAGCAAAGACTCAAAAATCTCAGGGAGTGGTACCAAATTCCAGACGAGTTTAACCCTAGGTTGCCCGTCCGAGGAGAATGGTGTTGCAACCCTCACTTTGGGATAGGCGTCTATGAGGCTTATCTTTTAGGGGGTTTAAGGTTTCCTTTAAACGCCTTCACTAGAGAGTTGTTGATTAGGTTAGGTTTAGGAATATGTCAATTCAACCCAAATTCATGGAGATTAATCATCTCGATGCAAATCTTGTGGGGTGAAGTGTTTGGAAGGGACCGTCCTCTCACTGTGGACGAGTTCCTCTATTGTTACAAGCCTTCAGAGATACACCAATCCCCTGGCTTTCATCAATTCACAGCCAGGGGTAGAGATTGTAGATTGATTAAGTCCCTGGCCTCGTCTGACAGAAGATGGAAGACGGAATTCTTCTTCGTCTCCGGCTTCTGGGCTGGAAACCCTGTAGACGTTGGCCGGGACACGTTTGGTCGTTATACTGGGGACCTAGGAAACCTTCGTCCTGAGGGTAAGTTGCTCCCCTTTTTCTTTTGATTTTCCTTTCTTTTTTAGCATTAATGATTAATTAACTAAAAATTTGTTAACTTGTCTCGCTTCAGCTGTTAAACGACCGTCCTTGAGCAAATTTCACCGTGACCGCGTCCACAGGGCTCGTCTACACGCGGATAGGGACTTCCACTCTTTGGTTTCGCTTAGACGACTTGCTAAGTGGAGTTTGGGCCCTAACCCATCTGACGTAGCAATTGCACACGAAGTCACAGTAAGAAGAAGTAAGTCCTAAGTTCTAAACGTCCATGCACATTGTTTACTTTATTCCAACTCAAAGTATTCTTACTTAGTTTTTTTTTTTTTTTTTTTAGGAATGGCAACAATGAAAGGAAACAAGGGAAAGGACGTGGCTGCCGAGGGGGATCGTCCTGAGATTGAAACTCAGGCTCGTCCTGTTACTGGGGAAAAAAGGAAGACGCTGTCAAAAGGCTTGGACTTGGGAAATCTTCCCAGTCGAAGAGGCAAAAAATCCAAGTCCAGCTCGTCCCACGTAGTTAAGCCCTCCCTACCTTCGTCCCAGCAGCCTGTACCTGTATTTGATGTGGACTCGTCTGTTCCAATTGAGAGCACTCCGTCCCAGACCACTCCGTCTAAGTCTACCCCGTCCAAGATTGTGTCAACCTCGTCTCAGCCTTCTAGAATGGTCCCTTCAAACATCATTGAAAACGAGGACCTGGCTTGGGAACGTTTCAAGAAGGCTGTGACCGACGAAGATATAAACGTATGCTATGACATGTCCCTTAAGGAATTTGAACACTCTGGTGTTCACGACCTTTTCAAGGTAACACTCATACCTCGTCTTGAACAAATATTTTCACTTCTCTTCTTCGTATCTCTTTTTTAACTTTCATTTGTGATTTTGATTTTTTTTTTTTTTGTAGGGCATGTCAAAGTTTATAGCGGCGTCTAGGCAGGCCACAGGGCTGGACAAGACGAGGATCCAGTTGGAGACGAGGAATCAAGAGTTGAAGGCCGAAGCGAAGCAATGGGCGGAAGTGGCTGTCAAAACCACGGACGAGGTGAAGGAGTTAAAGGCTTTGGTTGAGGAGTTGAAGACCAGTGCTGCGGAGAAGGACGCTCGTCTTGAGGACCTGAAGAAAAAGAATGGTGAATATGGGACTCTCCTCTCCAAAGCGAAGGAAGATGCAGTGGTTGAGTTTAAAGCATCTAAGCAATACACAGATGCTTTGGACACCAACTATGCGGCAGGGTTTGAAGACTTTAGGATAGACGCTGCTGAGAAATTTCCCAATGTGGACTTCAGCTCCATCGTGCTCAATTTAAACCTTGCCACCACTAGCTCTCTCCTTGGTCTTGACTCTGAGGACGCCAATATAGAGGACGATGCCACGACCCAGCCTCAGGACGCCCCCAATGTTGCTCCTCCTACTTAAAGTTTTTTTTTGTTGTTAGGTCCGTTTTGAGACCTTTTTATGTAAATCGAGTACATTTATTCCGTCCAAGGTTTTAGGACGACGTTTTAAACAATCATTTTAGTTTAATTACCAAGGGTTTTTGGATGTAGGATATCCAACCTTGGCTTAATGAATGTCACTTTAGATTTGTACATGTATGGACGAGTTTTATCTTTTTCTCCCTCCTTTTGATTTCGTCCACACTTTACATATATTTGTTTACCATTTTTATTGGAACTTGAGTGTAATTCGTTTGTGAAATGGTAACAATCAATATTACTCGTCCAAGGACCTGTTGAGAAATGGTTAAGTATTTCTCGTCCATGGACTTGATTTTTATGCTTATGAAGTCAAGGCCTTATATTTTACTCGTCCATGGACTGGATTGTTTTAATAAAGGCCTTAACAAGATTGAAATATAGCTATACTTTTCTTCGTCCATGGCTTAACATGCACTCGTCTATGCACTTTCTCATCCATGGTACAATTAAGTATCATGTCTTACCATGCTCATCCTATGGACGAGAATGCCTTAGACTTTCACAACTTGCTATTTATAAGCATTAGCCTTACCTCGTCCTTTGATTTGGACGACTATGGCTTCGCTTTCTAGGAAAGCTTGAGATCACATCTCCGCGTCCAGAGAATTTTCTCGTCTTGAGCTTTTAAGCTCTTTTTTTCAGGAGTCAATATGAACAAAAATCGATGGAAAACATAAATTTACACAACATTATGTACATTCCACAAACATAGTTCATAACAAAGATATTGTTCATAGACGAGGCATGCACTTTAGAGGCTAATGCCTTTATTAGAGCAAATACAAACCAAACCATAATTTCGTCCATACGCTTAACATAACAAAACCACACTGAAAACATATAAATAAACAAGTTTTTATGTAATCCCTGGACTCGTTCAGAGTCATGCTCCCCTAGGCTGACAATTTAAATTTACTGATAATATCTCCTCAAGTGCTCCACATTCCAGGGATGCTCCAGCTTTCTTCCATCAAGGGCTTCCAAGTAATAGGATCCCTGTCTTTTGAAGTTTATGACTCTGTAGGGGCCCTCCCAGTTAGGTCCCAACTTCCCATGAGCTGGGTTCTTTGTTGCTAAGGAAACCCTTTTCAGGACGAGGTCCCCTATGTTGAATCGCCTTGGCTTTACCATTGCGTCATATTGCCTAGCCATGAGGTTTTTATACCTCGCCATTCTTTGTTCAGCGTCCGTCCTAACCTCATCTATTAAGTCGAGGTTTACACGGAGTTGCTCCTCATTAGCTTCATCTTGGTAGGTTGCCACCCTGTGACTGGTCATGTGCACTTCCGCAGGTATGACTGCTTCAGTTCCGTAGGCTAGTTTAAAAGGAGTCTCCCCTGTGGGGGTTCTGGCTGTGGTCCTATATGCCCATAAAACACCTGGTAGCTCATCTGGCCATACTCCCTTTGCCCCCTCAAGCCGAGTCTTGATTATCTTTAACAAGGATCGGTTTGCAACTTCAGCCTGTCCATTAGCTTGTGGGTGGGCTGGCGAGGAGTAATGATTTTGAATTCCAAAGTGTAGGCAAAAATCTTTGAACAATGCATTGTCAAATTGTCGTCCATTGTCAGATATCAGCACCCTGGGCACCCCAAACCTGCACACAATGTTCTTCCATACGAAGTTTTTGACATTTTGTTGTGTGATGTTAGCCAAGGGTTCTGCTTCTACCCACTTAGTAAAATAATCAATTCCAACGACGAGAAACTTCATTTGCCGTACACCTATTGGAAAAGGACCCAGAATGTCTAGCCCCCACTGTGCAAAAGGCCAGGGTGCCGTCATTGGAGTTAAGTACTCTGATGGCTGCCTGGGGACATTGCTAAATCTTTGGCATTGGTCGCAGACCTTGACGTAGGCCTTAGCGTCAGCTTGCATGCTTGGCCAATAATATCCTGCACGGACGATTTTGTGGACGAGCGACCTGGCTCCTGAGTGATTGCCACATGCTCCCTCATGAATTTCCCTTATTATGTAATTTGCTTCGTCCGGGGCCAAACACCTGAGATAAGGCTGGGAAAAACCTCTTTTATAAAGAATCCCGTTCATAAGAACGTACCTGGCTGCCCTTACCCTTAGCTTTCTTGCTTCGTCCTTCACTTCTGGGAGTCGTCCGTCTTTTAGGTACGACGCAATTGGAGTCATCCAATTTGCTCTATCCTCCACCTGTTGCACCTCTGGGATGTCTATACTTGGCATATACTGAATTTCATCTAGTTCATCTACGGCTTCACTCGTTGAGGCTTCTTTTGCCAAGGCATCAGCTTCCATGTTCTCCTCCCTTGGGATTTGAACGAAGTTAACTTCCTCAAACTTTTTTATAAGGCGCATCACCCTGGTTAGATACTTCCTCATTCGCTCTTCCTTGGCTTCAAACATGCCGTTCACTTGGCCTATGATTAACTGAGAATCTCCCAGGACGAGGAGCGACTCCGCTTCTACGGACTTGGCCAATTCCATGCCTTTGAGGAGAGCTTCATACTCAGCTTCATTATTAGTTGTCTGGTACTGCAAACGAACTTTGTGTTTTAGCTTATCCCCCTCTGGAGATTGTAAAACTACACCTACTCCTCCTGCGTACTGT
This sequence comes from Quercus ilex subsp. ballota, assembly GCA_032727855.1. NCBI lineage: Eukaryota > Viridiplantae > Streptophyta > Magnoliopsida > Fagales > Fagaceae > Quercus > Quercus ilex. Next base: position 51,893,632 of record CM064908.1, read on the forward strand.
GTAAATGAACCATCCACGTAGACGACCCATTTAGCATTTTCCTTCTCATCCAACTTGTCACAATCTAAGGTAAACTCTGCAATGAAATCTGCTAGAGCTTGAGCTTTTATGGCATGCCTTGGTTGATACTTTATGTCAAACTCACTGAGCTCGACAGCCCATTGGACCAAACGTCCTGCAGCCTCTAGTTTGTTCATTGCCTTTTTGAGTGGGTGGTCTGTCATGACGTTAATGATGTGAGCCTGAAAATAGTGTCTTAGTTTCCTGGAGGCTGTTACCAATGCAAAAGCCAATTTCTCCATTAACGGGTATCGTCCCTCTGCTCCCCTTAATGCTTTGCTGGTATAGTACACAGGTCTTTGTACCTTTGCCTCTTCCCTCACTAGTGCTGAACTCACTGCGTGTGGGGTGACTGCCAAATATAAGTACAACTCTTCTCCTTGCACGGACGGACTCAATAATGGGGCTTTGGTAAGATATATCTTCAAATCTTCGAAAGCTTTCTGACACTCGTCGGTCCATTCAAATGCTTTTTCAAGAACCTTAAAAAATGGCAAACATTTGTCAGTAGCCTTAGAAACAAACCTGTTGAGGGCGGCCACTCGTCCGGTGAGGGACTGGACTTCCTTAACACTGCTTGGAGGCTTCATATCCAATATTGCTTGAATTTTATTAGGGTTTGCTTCGATTCCTCTGTAGGAGACCATAAACCCAAGGAATTTCCCTGATGATACCCCAAAAGCACATTTGTTAGGGTTCAGTTTCATATGATACTGCCTTAGTGTGTCAAATGTTTCTTGCAGGTCGTCCAAATGCCTTTCCTCGTCTTGAGTCTTCACCAACATATCATCTATGTAGACTTCCATATTCCGCCCGATTTGTGGACGAAACATATGGTTGACTAGTCGTTGGTATGTTGCTCCAGCATTTTTCAAACCGAAAGGCATCACTTCATAACAAAATAGCCCCTGACTGGTGATAAATGACGTCTTCTCTTGGTCAGCCTCATCCATCCTAATTTGATTATAACCGAAGAAGGCATCCAGAAAACTGAGCAACTTGTGACCGGCGGTAGAATCTACCAACTGATCAATGCGCGGCAACGGGTAACTGTCCTTGGGGCAAGCCTTGTTTAAATCAGTGAAATCAACGCACATCCTCCATTTGCCATTTGCCTTCTTGACCATTACGACATTGGCTAACCAGTCAGGATAGTATACCTCTCGAATGAACTTCGCCACAATTAACTTCTGAACTTCCTCCTTAACAGCATTATCCCTCTCGGGGGCGAACACCCTCTTCTTTTGTCGCACTGGTTTGGAGGAAGGGCATACATTCAGACGGTGGGTAATGACGCTAGGATCTATACCCGGCATGTCTTCGTGACTCCAAGCAAACACATCTTTGTTTCTTTTTTAAAAAACAAGTAAGGTTCTTCTTAATCTTTGCTTCCAGATCTGCTCCAACCCTGGTACACCTCTCAGGGTTATTTTCATCTAAGGAAATATCTTCCAATGCTTCTACGGGCTCTGCCACAGCTCTCCCTTCTTCGATACTCATTGCTTGAACTTGTTCGTCTGTAGCCAACATGGCTAGATAACACTCTCTTGCTGCCAATTGATCTCCCTGTACTTCCCCCACTCCTTGTTCTGTCGGGAACTTGATTGACAAGTGGTAGGTAGACATAACCGCCTTCCACCTATTCAGGGTCGGTCTTCCAATTATGGCATTATAAGAGGACGAGCAGTCTACTACTAGGAAATTTACATCGGTAGTCAACTGTCGTGGATATGCTCCTACCACCACTGGCAGTGTTACTATACCTACAGGCTGTACCTTCATTCCTCCAAAACCTACCAAAGGCGAGTGTACTGGACGAAGTTGGTTCCGTCCAACCCTCATTTGCTGAAAGGCAGGGTAGTAGAGGATGTCCGCTGAACTTCCGTTGTCTACCAACACTCTTCTGGTTGTGTAATCAGCAATAAGCAGGGCGATAACAATGGCGTCATCGTGAGGGTGGTGGATTCTCTCGGCTTCCTCGTCCGTGAAGGTAATTGCCTGCTCGTCCGTAGACCTTGCCCTTGGTGGTCGTCCAGAAAGTTGGACGCTCTGCACTTCCTTCAAGTACGCTTTCTTCATTTTGGACGATTGTCCAGCTAAACTCCCCCCTATAATGACTCTTATTTCTCCGAGCGGTGGTCGTGACGATTCCTCGACCTTCCCTTTCAATTTTTCGTCTTTATGGTCGCGTCCAAGGAAATTTTTCAGCCTCCCTTGCCTAATAAGATTCTCGATTTGCTGTTTCAAGTCAAAACACTCGTCCGTGTCATGCCCGTGGTCTCTATGGAAGCGACAATACTTACTTCGGTTGCGTTTGTTGGGATCTCCCCTCATCTTCTCCGGCCACTTCAAGGAAGGCTCGTCCTTGATTTGCATAAGGACTTGCTCGAATGGCACATTCAACGGGGTGTACTGTTGATTCCGCGTCGAAGAGCCCGCCTTCTTGTCTCGGTCCTTCCTATCTTCTGTTCGACCCTTCTTAGGACGAGGACCTTGTTCTGACTGACGCGTTGGGTTGGCTTCCACTCTCTCAAGTCTTTTCCTCTTCTTGGCTATGATAGCGTTTTCCGCATTCATAAAATTCTGGGCTGAATGGACTAGTTCAGCCATAGTTTGAGGCGCCTGTTCGTACAACTTGTGGATAAACAAATCGGAGTGAACCCCATTATGGAATGCTGCGAGGAGGAGCTTATCATCCACCTCGTCCACTGCCAAGGCGTCCCTGTTGAAACGCGTGATGAATGACCGCAAACTTTCATTCTCTCCTTGCTCTATGGTCAGCAGGCTAGACGAAGAACGTTTGTGCCTCTGCCCTCCGATAAAATTATTAACGAACAACTTGCTCAGCTCCTCGAAGGACGTCACCGTGCTAGGGGGTATCTTGCTAAACCACACCCGCGCGGGCCCTTTGAGGGTAGTGGGGAAGGCTCTGCACATTATCTCATCAGGAACCCCCTGAAGATGCATGGTAGTTTTGAAAGTGGCGATATGGTCAAAAGGGTCTCGCGTTCCGTCATACGAATCCAAAGAAGGCATCTTGAATTTCGGAGGCAAGGGATGACCGTTGATAGAGGCTGTGAAGGGTGAGTCAGTTCGGTGAACCAGGTCTTCTACAGGATTGGTTCTCCTCATGTTCTCCCTCATCTCATCCATGACTCTCCTCATTTGATCCATCTCCTTTTCCAAATGGTGGTACCCTTGTAGGAATGGTACCCCTTGATTGGCTCTCCGGATCTGTACGTCTTCCATCCCCTTGACTCTGTCCGAGGTCTTCTCCATAGGCCTCATGTTGCCTCTTAAAGGTAATCTCTCTCCTCAATTCTTGGTTCTGGCGAGTCAACTCAGCCATAGCGGCGGCCATTGCTTGGACGTGTTGGCTAGAAGGGGGTTGCATGGCTGGTGCAGATTGCTGAGGGCGATGAGGATTGCTTGAAGCGTCTCTACTTTCTTGAAGGCCCGGACTGGTAGCCCTTGATCTGGTCCGAACCATTTCAGCCCTTTGTCGGAGAAAGAAAACACAGAATTCAACAAGTGAAGTCCAAGCGTGAAACAATTCTTCCCCACAGACGGCGCCAACTGATAAATTCTAAGAGATCAGTGGGCTGAAAAGTCTTCAAATGCTTCTGATCTTGAAGGCCAAGTCCTGAAAAGAGCAAATTCGATCAGAGAAAGACCGGTGGAGGCCGGTCTAGGGTCCTCCGATGGTAAAGTCAGTGATTTGGAGTAAAAAGAGGAGACTTCAAATGACTGCCACAATTTTTATCTAGAATTCTAAAAAGAGAGAAAAAGTCCCCCGTACCTCTGCGTAGAATGGTCTTTATATAGTGTTAGGAATCAGTTATTTCTCTAATCGTCGCAGAGCTTGGAGGATTCAGAGGATAACTTCCATAACTGCCATGGGAGTCACCTCATCGGGACCTGTGTTGAGGTCCAAACAGTATAACTCTTCAACATGATTCTTGGTTGGAAGTGTTGAACCTTGCTCGTCCCTCTTCCATGACGGACGAGGTTCACCGCTTTTCTCGTCCTCCCATGGACGAGCGAATGGAGGATGAAGGTAGAGGGTTAAGGACGAGTGTACAAACACCCGTTCTCCGTTTTGTTCATGCTATGGACGGCACTATGGAGACTGATAATTTACTTGGTGTTTTTCTTGCACCATCATAAACAAAAACTTAAGTAGAGCAGGCAATCAGCAAAAACAGCCAAAAGTAATGGAAAGGGTAACCTATTCAGCTAATTAATTAGGGGAGGACTGGTATGATATAGATGACAGAAGTAAACGAAACAATAATTCAATATCGAATAAAATATCCCAACACAGTAAATGCAGGCAAGGCAAGAACTTAGCAAATAAAATCGAATAAAATAACACTACAACAATTTATATTAATAAACACAATATCATTTCTAACATTATCAAATTTAGCAAGAAGAAAGTCATCAAACTTTCAGTAACATGGATCCAATTAAACACTAAATCATCAACTTTAACAAACCCTAACATCATCATTGCAGAACAATGCATAGTTCAAGATAGAATTTTGAAATTTGCCTGATATCAACCCACGAACAGAACAAAGCCCAAAACAAAATCAAAAAATAAAAAAATCAAACCCACAAACCAATTCAATCTCAAAAAACAATAAAGTTTCAATCTTTTTTAACAATTCTATTAGAAATTCAATATAGAAACCAAAATAGAAAAAAACTTGGTGAAACCAAAGTTTCTTTGATTTTTCCCATTGTTTCTCGACAACCAAACAGTTAACTTTCTACAAAGCGACTCACCTTTTTTTTTTTAGTTTTGAGAGATCGCGTAGACTGAAGGAACTCAAAGCTCTGTACAACTTGCTGTGGCTTTATCAAATCTTTTGGCGAAGGCGATGAATGTGAAATAGTGGAGACTGAGTGAAAGAACAGTGAGTGAGAGAAGAGGGTGAGTGAGAGCGTAAGAGTGTCTGCTTTGTGTTAGAGAGAGGGTGAGTGAGAGTGGAGAGTGTCTGATCTGTGTGAGAGGCGTTAATTTTGAAAAAACCCCAACTTGAAATTGAGTCTTAGAGACTCGGTTTCCCGTTTTTCCACGTGGACCAACGACGTCACACCTAAATGGCCACTTCACATAAATCGAGTCTTAGAGACTCGATTTCCAGGTGGACGCCACGTGGGAAAAATACTACATCAAACTGGGAAAACCGAGTTTCAAAGACTCAATTTATAAGGGCAAAATCGAATCTTTGAGACTCGAAATATTACTAAATAATATAGTTTGAGAACCCGGCTTACTAACTATATAATTAGAAAATTATAATTAATTTTTCATTTTTGCCCAAAACTCTAGTTTCAAGGTTTTTAAAAAAAAAAAAAAAATTCCAGGTTAGACTTATACTATCGGATCCCGAGTTTCGAAATTCGAGTTCCAAAACACATGCTGTCCTACGATCAAAACCAGGCTACTCACCTAAAATTTGTCTAAAAAGTTACTATTCAGCTAATTTTGCCATCTGTATCATCAATCCTTCTTTTCTGTGAATTTAAAAAAAAAAAAAAAAAATTCCGACACTCTCTCCGTTCCGTTCCGTTCTGGTCACTCTACAGTCTATATGCAGATATACTGTCTGTCTGTATGTATATAATAGAATATACATTCTGGCAAATCAGGGGTTTTTAGGGATTATCTATCTCCGGTCTTAAATTTAGGGTTTTGACTCCATTCCAGCTACAGGTGAACAATTTTGTGATTTTCTCTCTCCTAGGGTTTTGCTCTTATACTCAGTTCGGACTTCGAATTCAAGAACTATTAACTCAAAATTTTTTTTCAGTGAATCTTCTTCACCACCATGAGCAGCAGTAACAGAGCCAAGAACTTCCGCCGCCGCGGAAACGATAATGACGACAACCAAAACGACGACGCCAATCTCTCCTCCTCCTTCATCACCACCACCACAACGACTGCCCGTTCCGCCAAACCTAAACCAAAAAAACTCCTCAGCTTCGCAGATGACGAAGACGCCTCCGCCGCTGAAACACCCTCCTCCACCTCCAAGAAAACCACTAGTAACTCCTCTTCTCGCCCAACAACCAAACATAAAATCACTTCTCTCAGAGACCGCCAATCGGCGACCGCCACAACCACCTCCTCCAATGTTCAACCCCAAGCCGGCACTTACACCAAAAAAGCCCTCTTAGAACTCCAGAAAAACACTCGAACACTTGCGCCTTCTCGTCCGGCCTTGGCGGCCTCTGAGCCCATCGTAGTCCTCAAAGGCCTCGTCAAACCCTCCTCTGAACAAGAATTGGACGACGAAGAAGAAGATAGGCGTAATGCTGAGGATACTGAGGCGAAATTGGCTTCGTTAGGGATTGGAAAACCTACGAGGGACTTGTCGTTGTTTCCTGATCAAGCTACTATCAATGCTATTCGTGCCAAGAGGGAGCGGTTACGGCAATCCCGTGCTGCTGCGCCTGATTATATCTCATTGGATGGAGGCAGCAATCATGGTGAGGCTGAAGGGTTGAGCGATGAGGAGCCAGAGTTTCGTGGCCGAATTGCAATGTTTGGGGAGAAGACTGAGACGGTTACAATGAAGAAGGGCGTGTTTGAAGATGTGGATGAGAGGGGAATCGATGTGAATTTTGGGAAGAAGGATAGCGGTGAGGATGAGGGAGTGGATGAGGATGAGGAAGAGAAGATATGGGAGGAAGAGCAGTTTCGGAAGGGTTTAGGGAAGAGAATGGATGATGGGACGGGTAGAGTGGCTGCTGTGACTGCTACTAGTGTTGTTCCTGTTGTTCACAGTGCGCAGCAGCAGCAGCAGCAGCAGAAGTTTGTTTATCCTGCGGTGACGAGTGTGTCAGGAGTGCCAAGTATAGGTGGGGCAGTTGGAGCCTCACAAGGTTTGGATGCCATGATGTCGATACCGAAGCAAGCTGAGATTGCTAAAAAAGCTTTGCAGGAGAATATGAAGAGGCTCAAGGTATGGAATACTTGTCTCATTGCCAAATTGAACCTGAGAATTGTTTAAATATGTAGCGATATATTATGTTCTTATAGTAAGTTTGTGCTGTATGCTAAAACATCAGAGCTAGTAAGTTTGATAATAATTGGTCATGAGTGGCTTATTGTTGTTGTCTGATAAAATCGGTTTCTTATTTATGAGTTTTTCACATATGAGTGCCTTTGAGAAGAAAAAAATTGTAGAATATATAAGTTTAAGAGTATAACCTTAACAAGAAAGAACTGGTTAGATGCAAAATACATATTTCCGTTTGAAAAAGAAGGAGCAAATTAACATAGTAGAATTTCTTTAACATTTAAGAAGTATTCTTTTCATCTCAGCCTGTTGATAAGTGATTATATTGAAGTGACAGCAATAACTCCATAAATCTAATTCTTTACAATCAACGCCTAATAATTTTCAGAAATTTCTGTGATCATCATGCATATACATTAGTTATGCATTGTTGAATTAGTTGCCATTTTGAAGTTTCTGGCAGTTAGAAACAGCAACAAGGTGCTGTGGCAGTTTTATAACCTATTATAGGTTGAAGAGAGGCATCGGAAGCTCTAGCTGTGTAGGTGAATGGAAAATGGAAATGCTACTGGAAATAAAAATCTTCATCTCATTAGACAAAAAAGTTTGTTTGTTTGTTTTTATTTTATTTTTAATAATTCGATTGTGGGGGGTGGGGGGTTGAGCCCTAGATGTTTCATTGAAATACCTGAAGGTGCCAATCAATTGAGCTACAAGGCTCTTGGTGCCAACCGTTAGACGAAAAGTGAATGAACTTTGAGGTAACTAAGAATGGGGTGGAGAGTATGGTCGTGGGTTTAAGACCCATTAGATGCATGTGTAACTTACGAAACCAAATTGTAGCCGTTCATTTGTGGCTGTCATTAGGTCATAAATAGCTAGGCAACTGCTGTACTAATCTCTATTATGTTTAGAGATGGCTGGAGAGATTTTGTTGGTGGTTGGTGCCATGGGTTAGGTTATATTGATGCATGCAAATAGCACCCACTATATAATGAGACTTTGAAAGAAAAAAGAAAACCAAGTATTTGAACAGACTTGTCTTTATCTAGGTTCACTTAGATAGAGGTGAAGACCTCAATAGTTGGGAGATGGTGGGTTTGAACATTGGATGCGTTTGTTGGATACATCAGGAGGTGTCAATTGAGCTACAAAGCTCTTGTCTTGGCCTTCAAATATTGCTTGAATGGTGTCTTCATTTTTATTTGAAGTAACTTGTTTGTTGCATAATGGAAGATGGTTAACCTTGGACCATACATATGTACATTTTTCCTTTTTTTGTTTTTTGCAAAATTGTCCATGGGTATGAAACGAAGTGTTGAAATGACATATATATTAACAATGTTCTATGCTTTTAGTCTATGCATATCTCCATACTTTAAACTTACTTTCTTTTTGTTTGTTTCTTTAATAAGGAATCTCATGGCAGAACCATGTCTTCATTGACGAAGACTGATGAAGATTTGTCTGCCTCATACGCGAATATTACTGCTTTTGGAAAGTCCCTGTCTATTGCCAATGATAAGTTCATTTTTATGCAAAAGCTTCGCCAATTTGTTTCAGTTATATGTGACTTTTTGCAGGTATGAATTTATCAAATTCTGTCCAGAATACTTGTGTGCTCAACTTCTCTTCTTTGCCTTGTACAGGATAACAAATTTTTTATTTTTATTTTTTAAATATAATTAGTAAACATTTTTTTGATAAGTAATAAGAACAGTATTAATGAAGGAGAAAAAATGAATAAAGCAAATGCAAGGCGTTCATGATGGTGAACACAAGCAAAAGCAACAAACAACAACAAAGATAGAAAAAGCAACTTATGGGACAATTCTAAGAGAAGAAAGAAACTCAATGATGGAAGAACAATTCGAAGAACCCCAGCATCTAGACCAATTAAAAAGAGTTCTTTGGCATATAACAACAAAGATAGAAAAGGCAACTTATGGGACAATTCTTAGAGAAGAAAGAAACTCAATGATGGAAGAACAATTCGAAGAACCCCAGCATCTAGACCAATCAAAAAGAGTTTTCTGGCACAGAGCTTGTAACTGAACAAGCGATTTCTCTTTAGCCTCAAAAGAGCGCTGATTTTTTTCCATCCAAACAATCCACATTAAATAGCCAGAAACTATATTCCATATGTCCGAATTAAATTTCCCCAGCCAATAACTCCAACAAAACACCAAAATTTCCACAAAAATTGGCATGACCCATTGGATCCCGAATACCTGAAGCATATGCACCCATAATGAGTGAACTACAGGACAATGGAGGAGAAGATGATCTACAGATTTCTCGTTATAGCAACACATACAACACCAATTCTCTAAAGAGGGACCCCGGAGTGTCAAATTATTCAAGGTAAGGATTTGTTACAAACTTATGTGTAGAACTCACCCTTGAAAACCGGCTTGCAAGGGGAGGGTGTTCAAGAGCTTATAAACACATAATTAAACTTATACTTAATTCACGAGTGACACTAGGATCATAATAGACCACCACGCTTTGCAGCCGACGTCCACGACGACTTACTTTAGTGACACTGACTCGATGGTAGCCCATTCTCTTTTGGTGGCTTCACTCACCTATCAATTATTTTAATCTAACCTCTAGGTCACCCCTTTCGAGATCCGACCACAAAGCCGCAACTTATTTTATCTTATACTCAATGAGTTTCACCCGATTAATCAAGGCGGTGGTTGGCTCTGATACCAAATGTTACAAAACCGGCTTGTAAGGAAAGGGTGCCCAAGAGCTTATAAACACATGGTTAAGCTTATACTTAATCCGTGTGGGACGCTAAGATCATAATATGATCCAACCATGAACTGCTGTCCACATGAAGAAAGCTACTCTTTTAGGAACCTTTAACTTTCCAAATATCCTTCCAAGGGAAGCTAGGGATAGAAGCACCCCGGATCTTATTGTAATTGGACCAAATATCAAACTTACCATTCTTGTTAAGACACCAATGGGAACTATCACACCCAACACTCCTAGGAATCCAAGATTGAATGAAATCAAGGAAAGAGAAGGCAACTTCTAATTCCTTATCATGAAAGGCCTTATAAAAATCTCAAATTCCAAATTCTATTATTTCCACCCTCCTGATAATACAGAACATTAGAAATGCAAGTTTCCTTGTCATTTGAACACGCATATAACTGAGGATAGAGCATTTTAAGTGAGATATCCCCAACCCACCTATCATGCCGAAAAAGAATGCGAGAGCCATCACCCACCACTAGGGCCAAATGTTTGGAGAATCTCTCCCAGCCTTCGTTAATATTACGCCATAGACCACATCCGTGGGCCCTTTTGCATACTTAAGTATTCCACCCCCCTTGACCCTTTCCATATTTAGTGGCAACAATCCTCTGCCAGAGATAGGTTCCTTATTATGCAAACCTCCATAACCATTTTCGTAATAGGGCTTGATTGAAATGCACTAGCTTACTAATCCCCAAACCAACCCATCTCTAAAGGTGAACACATCTTCTCCCAAGCCACCAAAGAATATTTGAAACACGTTCCAACCTATTAGCCATAGCTACAGGGATGGTAAATAAGAATAGGTAGTACGTAGGAAGACTAGAAAGGGAACTCTACCACCCTTAGACAAATAAAGACGATTCCAGTGTGAAAGTTTCTTGTCTATCTTCTCCAAAATAGGATTCCAAATGGATGCTATCTTAAATGGAGCACCCAACGGCATTTCCAAATATTTCATAGGTAGGCTACCCACCCTGCACCGGAGTGTATTAGCCAAAGCATCTATATTACCAACCTCCCCAACCGGGACAATCTCACTCTTCCCCACATTTACTTTCAAACTAGTAAAAGCTTGAAAACAAGACAAAGCTAGCCTAATGGACAACAACTGTTCTCTAGAAGCATCATAGAACAAAATGGTATCATTTGCAAACAACAAATGTGATATGCGTATCCCAGTGGGGTTAACTGGTCCCACATGAAAACCACGAAGATCACTCTCCTTAGTTTTCTTTAGAATCCGACTTAATACTTCCATAATCAAAAGGAAAAGAAGAGTGGGCAACGGATCACCCTGTCTAAAACCACGAGAACTTCCAAAAGAAAACCTGTCGGGGATCCATTCACAAAAACAGAGAAACGAATAGTAGTAATGCAAGCCTTAATCCACTCCTTTCACTTCACCCCAAAACCCATCATATTCAACAAATAGAATAAGGCATCCTAATTAACATGATCATAGGCTTTTTCTATGTCCAACTCAAGGTAGTCAAAGGCGCCCTTAAGGTGCCAAGACCTTGGATCGCCTGAGTTGACGAGGCACCAAAAAGGTGCTAGCCCGAGTGAAACGAAATGCCAAATTCTAAATATAGTTATTTTACATATAGGGTTCCAATCTAATGTATTTGATGTATAAGAATATTATATAAACAAATTTGACTTTATTCCTAATGGATAGGAGCTGGTCTATAAAACCAATTTTTGGGTTTGAATCCCAACTAAAAAATTAGTCTCCATACAAATATCCACTAAGTCTAAATAATAATCAAATATCAACTAAGTCTGAATATTAAACCATAAATCATCATTAAAAAATTAGTCACCATCCAAATATCAACTAAATCTGAATATTAAACCTAAATATTGTTCATAACTTCATATTAGAAAGAAGAAAACTCCTAAACAAAACATTGAACTTCATGACTATCCATGACAAAACAAAAGCATTTGAAGATTGAACATTCTAATAGGCTAATAGCTTGAATGTGGTTGTTAGTTTTAATCTAAAGTTCATCATCAGACTCTTCACTCAAGTTTCCATTACTTTCAAAGCCACTTGAACCAGATTTGTAACTATCAACATTCTCTTCCTCGGTCTCATCAGAATCAACATCTTCCTCTTCAATATTTGGTTGTGATGTCGAGGCCTTTGGGCTTGCCCTTGATTTTGTTTGGAATCTAGTATTCTTCCTTGGTTCTCCAACACCAGTAGCCCTTGCCACTACACCCCATGTCAAACCATCATCATCATTATCAAAAACCAACTCATCTTCAATATTCATAGATGGTTCAGACCCATTTCCCCTAACAACAGTTCATTACTTTCATCTATATCATCTAAGGAGATGGGATCAATAACATCACGCTTATCATATCATGCCTTGATCTTTTGATTATACTTCACAAAGACTAGATCATTTAGTCGTTTTTGTGCAAGTCTATTCCTTCTTTTTGTGTGAATCTGCAAGCATTTATGAAAACTAAGTATTAGACTATTAGTGAATAATTAAGCCTTTGGAACTTTCTATGAAATAAAGTAGTTCATCAAAGGATAAAATCTACTTATTATACTTAAAACTCCCTTGCTCAAACACACTCCAACCACATGCACAAAAAGTCAAGCTCAAGATTTTTATAGCTAACTGTTGCAAATTTGGAGTTGAGTTGCCATACAAACTCCACCATTTAGCTATGTTACAAAAATAAGCATGAGTAATGATATATGATATATCATAGAAGTCAGATTTTTTGTTTTTAAAAAGTGCCATTGTTCTAGTCATTTTAAGTTAGATATAAATGCTTTCTTACCTGGAGCCCTTGTCTTTCTTGATCTTTCTGCCAATGGAATGCCAAAGAGTCCTTCAGCTTTCTTATACATGGATAGCTCAAGCATGATCTTGTCCTGAATTTCAGTTCTAGGAACTAGTTTCTCTATACAAGCATAGAATCTTGCTATAATTTCTTCATTTTTCTCTATCTCAAGATCGAAATAGAAATACTCCGGATTCAGGAAATGACCCGCTACATGCAAAGGCAAATGTAGTTGACATTCCCATCTCTCATCAATTATTTTAAAAATAATTGAATACCTTTCTTCATTCTCATTAAAAGCTTTTATAATAGCTTCTTTGGCCCTATCCATTGCCTCATATATGTAACCCATAGCCGGTTTCCTTTCATTCAACAAGGCGAAGAACTTGAACAAGAGGGCCCATAATTTTAAGAATGTAAACTATAGTATTCCAAAAAGAAGGCATCAAAATTGTTTCTGCTACTTGTTTAGCCTTTGCTTTTTTTTGCCCATTTTCTATGAGCCCACTCCTTAGAAGTAAACATGGCTCTTAAGTTATGCTTTTGCTTATAAATGGATTTTAATGTAAGATATGAAGTACAAAACCTAGTTTTCCCAGCCCTAACCAGCTCTCTTTGGTTTGTGTATTCTTTCATCATATTTAACACACCCCCATCGTTGTAGATATATCCAGTCAATTGAATGGCTCTTTCCAAAGTTTTTGCAATTCTAGGAATTTTCTCAATGTCCTCCAATATAAGGTCAATGCAATGTGTAGCACATGGAGTCCAATACAAATTTGGCCTTTTTGCTTCCAACAACTTCTTAGCCAACACATAATTAGATCCATTATCTGATACTACTTGGGCTACATTAGCCTCCTTAATTTGATCTACAAATGCATCAAGTAATTCGAAAGTTTTTTCCCCAGTTTTCATAAAATATGATGCATCAATTGACTTCATAAACATGGTTCTAGATGGGCAATTCATCAAAAAGTTCATCAAGGTCCTATTGGTTCTTTTAGTCCACCGATTAGACATGATAGAACAACCATATTTCCTCCAAGATTCCTTGTGATCACACAATAACTCATTTGTGTAAGCCACCTCCTTTTTGAGAATTAGAACTCTTAACTCATGGTAACTAGGAGGCTTCATATTTGGACCTTACTGGCCAATAGCTTCAATTGCCCATTTAAAGGCATCTAAGTGAGCAACATTGAATGGTATACCGACTAAATAAAATAGCTGGCCAATGTACTGGTAAGCTTGTGCTCTTTTCTCAAATTTATCATTGATATTAGTTTGCTTCATCTTACCATGTTTCCTAAGCTCAACCACTTTTCTGGCTTTAATGTCACAAAAAAATCGATGGGACCTTTCAATTTTTAAGACTTTGACATTAATTTCACAGGTTTTACTTGGGTGCTACTGCCAACCCCTCTCTTACTAGAGCATGATTTTTTTCCTTTTTTGATAACTTCTACTTCCTCTACCTCATCATCATCTACATCCTCAATTTCAATCATATTATCTATATCATCAAAATCAGTCATCTTATCATAGTTCTCCTTCTCTGCCATATAACGCGCAAGCTCTTCTCTAATGTGATCAGGACATTTTAAACACTTTGTAGTGCTTTTAAAATTCCCCACTTGATGCTACTTTGCTTTATGTATCCCTCCCTTTGTGACTTTATTACAAAAGAGGCAAGTAACTGAATTTTTGTCTTCACTATTTGCTAAATAATTATATTTCCATCCTAGATCTTTTCTCTTCCCATTATCTGAAGCCATTCTACATATAAAAAAATGAAACCCAATACAATACATTTAATAGGATTCTATTAAAGAATAGCTAGCGATGTATCATTCACTATGGTTTAAGCTCTAAAAATTGAGTGAAGTAATGAGTTTGAGAAAAGGGAAAAATACTGGAAAAGAAAATAGAGAAAAAGATAGTGGAGAGTTGTTGAGGAAGATTTGTTGGAGATAGTCAAAGTCCAAGAGAGAAGGGTGAAGCAGAGAAAAAACAGAGAGAAGAGTTGCTGGAGACAGTTAGAGTCCAAGAGAGAAGGGTAAAGGGGGGGGGGGAACAGAGAAAAAATAGAGAGGAGAGAGCTGCTAGAGACAGAGTCCAAGAGAGAAGAGTAAAGGGAAAAAAAAAAAGTAGAGAAGAAATAGAGAGAAAAGAGTTGCTGGAGGCACCGAGGCTCTGAAAGGAGAACTCAGGAAAAAAGAAGTGTAAAAAAAAAAAAAAACTAAAAGAATAGGAAAAAATTACCTGATGTTAGTTGACTGTTGGTAGCCACTGGCCCACTCTTAGTGGTACCTCTCTTCCAAACCCTAAAAGAAGAAGAAGAAAGACCAATGCTTTGCTCTGAAAGTTGTTGAAGAAGAGTTGTTCTGGAAAATTCTTTTTGGATCTTTTGTTTTATGCTTTTTTTTTTAATTTATTTTTTATATTAATTTATTTGAACTAGTGGGTGACAGCTCATCCCCATTAAGGATAACAAGTTTAAAAACCAAGCTTGCACCTCTTTAAATTTACAAAATATGCCATTAGTGGCTTTAAAATGCCAAAATTTACTGAGGCTCTCGCCTCTTGCCTAACAAAATACATCTGGGTGAGCGGCTCACTAAAGGCGCCTCACCTCAGTGCCTTTGAGGCGCTTTTCTAGCGCCTCGCCTCGCTTGGGCGCCTAGGTGAGCGCCCAGAACACCTTTAACTACACTGGTCCAACTTACAAACCACATCCGGCGAATGACACTTCAACTTACCATCTAGGCACTCATTTGCAATAAGCACTGAGTCTAAAATTTGTCTCCTACCAACAAAGGAATTTTGAGACTTAGAGATCAAACTGTCTAACGCCACCCTCAATCTATTTGCCAACACCTTTGACATCAGCTTGTACACAGTACACACTACCCACCAAACTGATAGGCCGAAAATCCTTAATATTTATAGCATTATTTTTCTTGGGAATTAAAGAGAGAAAAGAGGCATTTAGAGACCATTCAAACATAGAGTACTCGTGAAAGTACTTAAATACAACCATAACATCAACCTCCATAACACTTCAACATTTGTGAAAAAAAGCCATGGTGAATCCATCCGAACCAAGGGCTTTATCCCCCTATCTCTGTCAAACCTGAGTAACTTCTTCTTTCGAGAACTCCTTCTCAAGGGACAACCTTTCATCCTCCTTAATACAAGAAAAATCCAATCCATCCACAGTTGGATGCCACACATCTATCTCTGTATAGAGATCCTGATAGAACTGAACCACTTGAGAACGTACAATAGATTCATCCTCATATAAAACACCATCTACCTCTATGCTCCTAAAGTGACTAGCTCTTCTATTAGAATTCGCTAATCTATGAAAGAAGCGTGTGTTGTTATCTCCCTCCTTTACATACAAAGCACGGGACTTTTGTCTCCAGAAAGTCTCTTCCATAGTAGCTAAAACTTCAATATCACCTTTAACTTGTGTTCAGCGATTGTTCCTCATGCGAAAGGCCTAGTAGTTCATCCTTAGCATCTAGACCCAATAATTCGGACATCAAACTCTTCTTCCTAAAAGCCAAATCTCCAAATTCCTCCTTATTCCACTTTTTTAGGTCTTCTTTAAGAGCCTTTAATTTATGAGCCAAAACAAAACTTGTGGAGCCCATAAAACAATACCCATTCCACCATTGTTGAACTCTCTCAACAAACCCTTTAACTTTTAGCCACATATTCTCAAACTAAAAAGCATAGTGCCCCCTACCAACACCACCAGCTTCCACCAAAAGCGGACAATGATTAGAAATAACACGAGGAAGCACCCTTTGAGACACATTTCCAACATGATCCACCCAATCCACAGATACTAAAGTCCTGTCAATACGGGACATAGATTGCGGCTCAGAATCCGTAAACTAGGTGAAAGAAGCCCCATCTAATGGTAAATTCACTAGGTAATTATTCTTTATAAAATCCGAAAAAGCAAACATGGCTGGGCTGAAAGACTCACAACCAAGCCTCTCACATGGATTTCTAATGATGTTGTAATCTCCAAATAATAACCAAGCCGTGGTCCACTGAACACGCACCCTGGATAACTCCTCCCACAAAACAGCCCTATGTTGGTCTGCATTGGGACCATATATACTGGTGCAAACCCATTCAGAACCATCCAATACTCTCCTAAGTACACTAACAGAAATCTGACCAACAAAAACATCAATTTTCTCAACCACCTGCTTATCCCAAAGCTGCAGAACCCTCTTGGATGTTTGAACCTCATCTAGGACAGCCCAATCAATGAAGGGACTACCCCATAAGCTTTGCACAACAACAAAATTTAAAGAAGGAAGTTTAGTTTCCTGGAGACATACTATATCACATTGCCTTTCCTTAAGGAGATTCTTACAAACCTCCATCTTCCGAGGGTTATTCAATCCCCTCAGGAGGGATTTTGGTTATGTGGGATAGTGGGGTAGTGGAAAAGTTAGAAGAAGCTGTGGGGCACTACTCAGTTTCTTGCAAATTCAAGAATGTGGGTGATAATTTTGAATGGGCATTCATGGGTGTTTATGGTCCTAGTGTGGATAGGGAGCGTAGATTGTTGTGGGAGGAATTGTCAGGTCTTCATAGTTGGTGGAACTTGCCTTGGTGTGTATCAAGGGATTTCAATGTTGTTCGTTTCCCAACGTAGCGATTAGGGGCTGTTAATTTTACTCAAGCAATGCATGACTTCTCAGATTTCATTTCTGTGCATGGTTTGTTGGATATCCCTATGGCAGGTGGTAGGTATACATGGTCCAATTCCATCTCTGGATCCTAGATAGATCGATTCCTTTTTTCTCTTGATTGGGAAGAGCATTATCCCAATATGTCACAGAGGAGGTTGGCTAGAGTCTTATTTGATCACTTTCCAATTATCCTTGAGGGTGGTGCAATTCAGAAGGGATGAAGACCTTTTTGTTATGAGAATATGTGGCTCCAGGTGGAAGGTTTTGTGGGGAAGGTGAAAGATTGGTGGGATTCTTATCAATTCCAAGGTACACCTAGCTACAAAATGGCCATGAAATTAAAAGCCCTAAAGGCAGACTTGAAGAAGTGGAACGAATTGGAGGTTAGAAATGTGGCTGTAATAAAAATACAACTGTGGAGTGATTTGAATGCTTTGGATGCAAAAGAGGAAGTGGTAGTTCTATCAGAAGAGGAGAAGTTAGATAAGGCAAGGCTTCAAACAGAATTTAAAAAAATAAGCCTTTTGGAAGAGATTAGTTGGAGGCAAAAATCAAGAATGCTCTACTTGAAGGAAGGGGATAGCAACACAAAGTTCTTTCATTAAATGGCTAACTTACATAGAAGAAACAATGCAATTACTAATCTCAAGGTTGATGGGGTCCTGACTTCTGATCAAAAAAGTATAGAGGATTGCATTATTCAGTTTTATAAAAATTTATTTACGGAACATAAAGTCTATCGCCCACATCCGGATGTGCTGAATTTTCCTAAAATCTCTGATGACAAGGCTAGCTGGTTGGTGAGGCCTTTTGAAGATATAGAAGTTTTTGGGGTAGTTAAAGACTTTGAGGGGGATAAAGCTCCTGGCCCAGATGGTTTCCTTATGGCTTTTTTTCCAAGCTTGCTGGGATGTTATCAAATCAGATCTCATGGAGATTTTTCAAGTTTTTTTTGAGAGAGGTCAGTTTGAGAAAAGTTTAAATGCAACCTTTATCTCCTTGATTCCCAAAAAGTTAGATGCAATAGAGGTGAAAGATTTTTGGCCTATTAGTCTAATAAGGGGGTTTACAAAATTATTGCTAAAGTATTGGCTAAGAGGTTGAAAGAGGTGATTAGGAATGTTATTTTGGAGTCTTAAAATGCTTTCGTTAAGGATAGGCAGATTCTAGACTCATATCTCATTGCAAATGACTGTTTGGACAGTAGGCTGAGATCAGGAATTCCAGGGGTGTTGTGCAAGTTGGATGTGGAGAAGGCTTATGATCATGTGAACTGGGGTTTCATAATTTACATGCTTGAGCGGCTTGGGTTCCTAGAAAAATGGAGAAAATGGATTTTTTACTGTATATCCATGGTCAAATTCTCAGTTTTGATTAATGGAGCTCCATGTGGTTTCCTTGAGAATTATAGAGGCCTACGACAAGGTGATCATTTGTCTTCATTATTATTTGTTGTTGTTACGGAGGCAGTTAGCAAAATGATGGATAAGGCGGTGACGGAAGGTCGATTGTCTGGATTTAGTGTGGGAACCTCCATAGGTGATAACTTACAGGTATCTCATCTTCTCTTTCCAAATGATATGTTGGTTATGTGCGATGCTAATATCGACCAAATTCTGTTTTTGCGCTTGATTTTGTTATGGTTTGAGATTGTATCGGGATTGAAAATTAATTTGGATAAGTTTGAACTAGTTCCTGTGGGAGTGGTTCCAAATTTTGAGATGTTATTGGATGCATTGGGTTGTAAGCAGGGCTCACTTCGTATGAAGTATTTAGGCCTTCCATTGGGTGCAAAATGGAAAGATAGAGCAGTTTGGAATCCCATCATTGAGAAGGTGGAAAGGAGGTTAGCAGGATGGAAAAGATTGTTTCTATCCAAAGGAGGGAGACTTGCTTTCATAAAAGGTACTTTATCCAATTTACCTACTTATCTCCTTTTCCTTTTTCCAATTCTAGTAGATATAGCATATCGTATAGAACAACTTTAACGAAATTTTCTTTGGGGTGGTCTAGGAGATGATTCTAAACGTCACTTGGTGAATTGGTCCAAGGTATGCTCTCCTATCTAGTCTGGGGGTCTAGCAATTTGAAACTTGAGATACTTTAATGAAGCACTATTGGGAAAATGGTTGTGGAGATTTGGGTATGAGAGAGAAGTGCCATGGAGAAGGGTTATAAGGGCTAAATACAGAGCCGAGGAGGGAGATTGGTGCTCTAATTCTGTTCTAGGCTCCTATGGGGTGGGTTTATGGAAAACTATCAGTAGTGGTAGGTTTACTTTTTCTAGATTGGAGATGGGACTAGAGTGAAATTTTGGCATGATATCTGGTGTGGAGAGAAACCTTTGAGTATGTGTTTTCTAGATTTATTTAGAATTAGTAATGATAAGGAGGCTCATGTGGCTAATCTCATGCAATTTCCTAATGGGATTCTTTTTTGGGACTTAGATTTCTTGCGAGAAATTCATGATAGTGAATAAGATTCTGTCTGTTTTTTGGAATGATATATATGGAGTCTCATTGAGAGGTATCGGTGAGGATAAGATGTGTTGGACGCCTGCTAAGAGTTGGACGCCTGCTAAGAGCAAGGGTTTTGAGGTAAGCAGTTACTATTAGGCTTTGTTGGGTGTATGTACTCAATCCTTCCCTTGGAGAAGTATTTGGAAGCAAAAGGTTCCTTCCAGAGTTGCATTTTTTGTTTGGATTGTAGCTTTAGGAACAATCTTGACTATTGATAATTTACGTAAGAAGGTGTTGATCCTAGATTGGTGTTATATGTGTGAAAGTAATGGAGAATTTGTAGACCATCTTTTACTACATTGCCCTATTGTTTATGAGTTGTGGTCTATGGTGTTCACCTTGTTTGGTATCCATTGGGCGATGCCAAAGACTATAGTTGGGTTCCTTGCTTGTTGGCAAGGAAATTTCGGTCATCATCGTAATGGTTATTTGGATTTCTGTCCCTCATTGTTTGTTGTGGTGCATTTGGTGGGAGAGAAACAACCATTGTTTTGAAGATTCTGAAGGGACTATAGCTGATTTAAAACTCTTCTTCTTTAAAACTCTAACGGACTGGGTGTCTATCATAGGAAGTCATTCTATTTCTTCGGTCTATGTTTTGATGGATGCTTGTAATTTATGTGTGTGATTATATTGGTCCCTGGCTGTATACTTCCTGTATACTCGGGCGACTCATTATTAAGTTCTTGAATAAAATTTCCTTTACTTATCCAAAAAAAAAAAAAAAAAAAAAAATTTCAGTGGCACGTCTCCACCCCATTGATCATGCCAAAATCAAACCATCTTCTACGACATATTGCATAAATTTTGAGAATAAATCCCATCCACTTCTAATAAATCTTTTCCAAGATCTTCTTTTAATTTATATTCAACTGTGTATGTTTTGGGCCTTTTGGCTCTTGACAGCCCAGCATCCTGTACCATGTTCATATTAAATTTTAATTTCCCCAATTCCTTTACAAGTTTGCCTACATTGTTTTGGTCTTAATATGAGTGGATAATCCAGGGACTAGGTCCTCTGAATCTGTCATGAATTGCCTTACAGGTTTCGTCATAGCAGCCCTTTCAGGTTAGTCCCTTTCCACTTTCCCCTACAAAGAAACACAACACCGAGGAATATTACACTTGCAAGCAAACCATATTTAGCTTCTCCAAAAGGTCAAAAGAATTCTCATTCTTCACATATTAAAAAAGAAAAGAAAAGAAGTATCATTCCTGACCACTTAGGTAGGGTAAAAAGCTCTGGGATATGTCCTCCAGGTTGTCTGAGAACCAGGTAGGAGATTAAACCCATATAAAGTAGAGACTGTTTTACATGATAGTTCTTATTCTAAGTGTTGCCTCCATGATTTCGTGTGCTTGGTTTGGTATATATATACCCCTGGGAAGTCCTTGTGTTGCACCCTTTTTCTTTCTCAATAAAAAAATTTATTACCTATCAATAAACACTTTGGTTAAAGGCTTCATGCATGCTCACTGTCTTTGCATTTTATCTTTCTAACCAGTGTGCTTCAGAGGTATTAGTAGAACTATGATATGGGTTCTCTTGTTATATCATCATCATTCTCTCTCACCCTCATCCTCTCCATCTCTTTTTTACTTTTAAAATTTTCAAAGTCTATGAGCAAGGTCCTGCCTTTTTATCTGTGTTTATGAGTGTGCTGTTACGCTTTACTTTCAGTATAAAGCTCCCTACATTGAGGAACTTGAAGAGCAGATGCAGAAAATTCATGAAGAACGTGCTTCAGCTAATTTGGAAAGGCGGGCTGCTGAAAATGATGATGAAATGGAGGTAGAAGTAGCTGTGAATGCAGCAATATCTGTTTTCAGTAAAAAAGGTAGTAGTGCTGAAATGGTTGCGCCAGCCACTAGTGCAGCACAGACAGCATCTGCTGCTGTAAGAGAGCAAACAAATCAATCGGTGAAGTTAGATGAGTTTGGTAGAGATATGAACCGGAAGAAGCATATGGACATGACGAAGAGGGCTGACCGCCGGAAAGCTAGGTTTGATTCTAAGAGAATTTCATCGATGGAATTGGACAGTTCAAATCAAAGAATCGAAGGCGAGTTAAGCTCTGATGAGAGTGACAGCGAACTTCAATTATTCGAGCATCGCCAAAAGTCATTGATCCAGATTGCTGACGAAATTTTCAGTGATGCTGCTGAGGAATATTCTCAACTTTCAGTGGTTAAAGAAAAATTTGAAAAGTGGAAGAGAGATTATTCAGCAAGCTACCATGATGCTTACATGGCATTAAGTGTTCCTGAAATCTTTTCTCCATACGTGAGACTGGAGCTGTTGAAGTGGGACCCACTCCATGAGGATGTAGATTTTTTTGATATGAAATGGTATTTGACTAACAGCTCCAGTGCTAGTTTAAAAGTACCTCTTTTTTTTTTGTCCTCTTCAGAAGGATTCGCCTTTCTGGCTGGGTTAAACTTGCTTGAGGCTTAAGCCACTTGTAGCTTTTCCCGTTCAATTAACACCACACACAGATTTGTATTATATGAGTACTTGTTTTCTTCAGTCTGTTGTTTATATTCAGTGTTTCTTTGCTTCTTCAGGCATTCATTGTTATTCAATTATGGTGTGCCAAATGATGGAAGTGATTTTGGATCCGATGATGCTGATGCTAACCTTGTCCCTGAACTGGTGGAGAAGGTAGCACTCCCAATTTTGCATCACGAAATTGCCCACTGCTGGGACATGCTCAGTACACAAGAGACGAAGAATGCAGTTAATGCCACAAACTTGGTTACAAATTATGTTCCAGCTTCCAGTGAGGCTCTTTCAGATTTATTAGTAGCTGTTCACACTCGTCTAGCTGATGCTGTTGCTAATCTAATGGTATAATTTATCAACTATCAAACTGTTTATTAATATGGTTTTTTCTTTTCTAATTTGGATTGTAAATTCAAGAAACCATGATATGTTCACTTCTAATGCTCTTGATATTGAATCTACCATCACTTCCAATTCTTAGGTCCCAACATGGAGCCCACTTGTATTGAAGGCTGTGCCAAATGCTGCACGAGTAGCAGCATATCGATTTGGAAGGTCTGTTCGTTTGATGAGAAATATCTGCTTGTGGAAGGAAATTCTTGCTTTGCCTGTTCTGGAGAAGCTTGTTCTTGATGAGCTTTTGTTTGGAAAAGTTCTACCTCATGTACGAAGCATTACAACAAATGTTCATGATGCAATCACAAGAACTGAAAGGATCATTGCATCTCTATCTAATGTATGGGCAGGTCCAAATGTCTCAGGTGAACGCAGGTACATACAATTATTCTCATCTTGCCTTTAAATTACCCTTGGGAGTGATCTCCGCATATTACTCTTTATGCAAGGAGCACAAAGAAATTGTTTTGTTGATTTAATTTTATTTAATTTTGAAGTCAATTATATTTTTATGACTGGTCAATTGGATTTTATTTATGGTCTTATTAGTTTATATGGTTATGAGTATTTATTTTTATAATTTGCCTAGAGCCTTGTAGCTCAACTGGTACTTTATGGTGTTTCAAACACAACGTTCAGGGTCCATACTGTGTCATTAGCAAAGTCCAGCTGCTAGTGTTACATAACTCAAACAACCTAAATCCTTCCACTGCCAACACCTAAACAAAATTTAAAAAAAAAAAAAAATCAATGACCCTGTGTTGTGGTCTCTGCCCCATCGTGTAGTTGCTGCTGCCCAGAGATTGCTGAGACCTCAGCCCATACAATTTGATCCATCAAGTAGCAAGATTGCCCTATAGCATATGAGCTGTGGTCTTTGGTGTTTTGCTTGTTTGGAATTCATTGGGTTATGCCGCATAGGGTTATCGAGTTGTTCGAGTCTTGGCAGGGTAAGTTCAGTCGACATTGCAATAGTAGCTATTTGGATGCTTGATGTGGTGTATTTGGCGAGAATGGAATGCTAGAAGTTTCAAGGGATGTGAACGGTCTATGCTTGACATTAAGTCTTATTTCTTTCAAATTCCCCTTCAATTGAGTTTGGTTCTGCCATCTGTTTTTTGTTTTTCCCTTCCTGTTTTACATGATCTTTGTAATTTGGTTCTTGATTTTTACCCCTATAGTACATTCCTAGTGTACTTGGGTTGGCTCTACTTTTTAATAAAATTTTACGTTACATATCAAAAAAAAAGTAGCAAGGTCTTCGACCTCCAACGACTCCAATAGACAATCTCGGGCCTTCCGGCCTGATTTGTGGTTCAATTACTTTTCAGTTGTCTTTTGATAATGTCATCTTAGTTGAGTAACAAAGTATTAAGTAACAAAATAAAAGGCTTGTTGCATGATCTGCCTGTCAAGCCTACAAACCATGATTGGATCAGCCTTGGTTTTCTTGGGTGTCCAATCAATTATGCCTTTCATTCCTATCCTCTATTGAGGTAGCCTCTTGCAGTTAGGAGTGTCAATTCGGGTTAGCGTGTCGTGTCGAGATAGGAGTATTCGGCTAAATGGCTTAACCCAGACCTAACCTATTTAATAATCGTGTCATAACTCTTTAATCCTAGCATGACCTGTTAATGAAGCGGGTTTACACGACCCACTTCACACGCTTAATAAACGGGTCATATTGGGTTGACATAAATGTGACACGACTCATTTCAACCTGCTTAATATTAAATAGGTTGGGTCGACACAAATTCAATCCATTTAACCCGCTTCGAGAAAGCACCGGATTAATATTGTTATAAATTTAATAAACAAGAAATTTACTACAAATTCATAACATCAAAACGGCTTCTCCAGCAATCAGTAATGCAATGAGGGAGACACGGGTAGAATTAAACTGTTGGCTGGACAGAGAATCGGATATGTGGTTTCAACGGTCTCGTGTGAACTGGTTTCAAGCGGGTGATCAGAATACTCGGTACTTCCATGCACGGGCTTCTTCACGTCATAAGAAGAATTCAATTATTGGGTTGATGGATTCGAATGACATATGGCAGGAGGATGAACAAAAAATAGAAGACATTGTGACTAGCCATTATAGTGCACTTTTGCTCTTCTGGACCAACGGACTTTACTGAGTTATTGGCTGCCATTCACCCACGTGTATCCACTTCTATGAATCAAATGCTCAACAGGACTTTTCAAGACAGTGAAGTATCTTTTGCCCTTAAACAAATGTATCCTCTCAAATCACCAGGACCAGATGGCATGCCTCCTTTGTTTTTCCAACACTTCTGGCCTTCCATTGGACACTTTGTTACGAAGACGGTACTTGATTTCTTAAACTTCGGCTCAAAAAAGTCCTCCCCTCTATCATCAGTGATACACAAAGTGCCTTTGTGCATGGTAGGTTGATTACAGATAATGTTCTTGTGGCGTTTGAGGCTATGCACCACATTAGTCAGAAAAAGGCCGGGAGGAAGGGTGAGATGGCATTGAAACTTGATATGAGCAAGGTATATGACCGTGTTGAATGGGGGCGCTTGGAGAAGATTATGGAGAAATTGGGGTTTGATTTTAGATGGAGGAGTTTGATTATGAGATGTGTGACTACAGTTTCATATTCTTTCCGAATTAATGGGAAGATTAGCAATTCCATTCAGCCTTCGAGGGGACTGCGCCAAGGTGATCCTTTATCACCTTATCTTTTTCTCATTGTGGCTGAATGCCTGTCTGCTTTGATCAAGAAGTCAGTGGAGGTAGGGGTTCTAGAGGGTATTTCTGTATGCAAGAGGGGTCCTACACTTTCGCACTTGTTCTTTGCTGATGATAGCCTTATTTTTTGTAAGGCTACCCTATCCGATTGTGATTCTTTACAACGGATTTTCCAAGTGTATGAAAAGGCATCGGGTCAACAACTCAATTGTGCTAAGACGTCTCTGTTTTTTAGCACCAACACCTCAAGAGAGATTCAGGAGGAAATCAAGAATAGGTTTGGAGCACAAGTTATTAAGCAACATGAAAAATACTTGGGATTGCCATCCCTAGTGGGGAGAAACAAAAGAGCCAGTTTTAATGATATAAAAGATAAACTTTCCAAGAAGTTGGCCGGTTGGAAAGGTAAACTCCTTTCAAAGGCGGGTAAGGAGGTCTTGATAAAAGCGGTGGCCCAAGCCATCCCAACGTACACCATGAGTTGTTTCAAGATCCCGGATTCTCTTTGTGATGAGCTTACTAGTATGATTAGGCAATTTTGGTGGGGGCAACGAGGAGAGAAAAAGAAGATGGCTTGGTTGAGTTGGGATAAGTTGTGTGAACCAAAGGAGTGTGGTGGGATGGGTTTTAAAGATTTAAAGTTTTTCAACTTGGCCTTGCTAGCTAAACAAGGCTGGCGGCTTCAAAATGGCCACAATTCTCTTCTATTCCGGGTCCTTAAGGCTAAATATTTTCCTAATGGTGACTTTTTGAATGCTACTCTTGGCAGCAACCCCTCTTATACTTGGCGTAGTATTTTTTCGGCTCAATACATTGTCAAGCAAGGTGTTCGTTGGAGGGTTGGAAATGGCAAGGATATCCGTATTTGGGGGGATAAATGGCTGCCTCGGGGATCAAGTTATGAAGTTATTTCTCCCAGAATTTTCCTTCACCAGGATACCAGGGTAAGTGAGCTTATCCATTCAGAGAGGAAAACATGGAACGAAGATGTTATTCGCCAAATCTTTTTACCGGTTGATGTCGATACTATTTTGGGTATTCCGCTGAGTATCAGATTGCCTGGGGATCGTATTATTTGGGCGGAAACTAATAATGGCTGCTTTACAGTTCGTAGTGCCTATTGGGTGGCTATGAAGAGTCATCGTAGTGCCCAGAATGCTACAGTCTCATCGGATAGTTCGCATCGGAGTTTTTGGAGAAAAATATGGCGTCTTCCCATCCCTCACAAGGTTCGCCACTTCGCGTGGAGGGCCTGCCGTAATATTCTTCCTACCAAAGACATGTTGTTTCAACGTAAAGTGCTCACGGATAACCGTTGTGACGAATGTGGCTCTGTTACCGAATCTACTGGTCACCTGTTTTGGTCTTGTCCTAGAGCACAGTTGGTCTGGAGTTGCTCGAAGCTTCCTAGTTCACTCAGGTCGGGCCAGTTTCATTCTTTTTTTGATCTGTTGTGGTTTTTGTTGATGATAGAAGCGTTTGAGGAAGAGAAGGTGGGTTTGGCGGTCACGATCGCCTGGTCGTTGTGGAGTAACTGTAACTCGGTTTGACATGGGGGTCCTAGGAAAACTCCTGAAGCTATTGTTCAATGGGCTTCTCATTATTTGCAAGATTATGCAGCAGTGACAGATTCCATACCAGTCATACATGAGTCCGTTTTGGTCACTTGGTCCCCACCTCCACCGTCCGTGCTTAAGATTAACGTGGATGGCGCCTTATCCAAGTCCAGATGCTCCGTGGGAATTGGAGTTGTGATACGGGATGATGCTGGGCGTATAGTGGCAGCTACGGGCAAACATTTTCATGTTCCCTTGGGCCCACTAGAAGTTGAGGCAAAAGCTTTTGAAGCTGGCCTTCAACTAGCGTGGGATTTGGGTCTTCAAAATGTGATTTTGGAAGGAGACTCTTTGGTGATGGTACGTGCTCTTTGTGGCCAGTCTGTCCCCCCCTCATCTGTTGATTCTTTGTGCCTTGGGATGCAGATGATCAGCTCGGAGTTTCACTCGGTTAATGTTTCTCATGTTCGGAGGCAAGGGAATCAACCTGCCTATCTTTTAGCTAAGTTTGCACTTAACTTAGATGACTCGTGTGTTTGGATTGGGGAGCCTCCTTTTTGTATTGTACAAGCCCTCATCCAGGATTTTGGCATTGTTTCTTTTGTTTAATTAAAGTGCTGTCTTCTTATAAAAAAAAAAAAAAATTTGGAAGTTAATGTTAACACAAATGCATAAAACACATTGTCCAAAAGTTCCAAATAACATCAAAGTACTTAATAAATATTGAGTCCATAATGTAGTATCATCCATCTCGACCCAAATTCAAAATAACATAGTTCCAAAAAAATATAACATCCATCTAGAAATAAGTACTTTACATTCCAAAATAAGTGTATACACTTAACCCAAATTCAAAATAACATACTTCAACAATAATATAATATCCAAAGAACTCGCCAAATGATAAGTATAAAAAATATAACATAGTTTATGTCTCTCTTATTTTCTTTTTAAGTTTAAAATATAAGTTGGATATAAAAGGTATTTGACAAATCTAAAATAAAATGAATATTTATTTGTTATGAGTTAAATGGGTTGTGTTAAACGGATTATTTCGGATTGAAACAAATAAATTGACGAGTCAAATGTGCCACTTGTGGGTTGATCTACTTATGACACATTTCTTATCATATCATTTTCGGGTTGACCTGTTTATGACCTGAAAAAGGTCCAACCTTAACCCGTGTTGTGTTCGTGTCGTGTTCACAGGTCGTGTCAAACATTGACACCCCCACTTGCAGTTACGTCCTGGGAGAGTGCTACTGAAAGCAAAAATGGTTATTATGTGAATTAACAAGATATCTTATAAAAAACACAAAGTGAACCTTTCTGACCATAAGATCTAGAACAGATGTGTATAATTAATTATACATTGGCTGTTATTTGTTTTCTTAATATCGTCTATAAAAAAGAAAGTTTGAATTTTTTTGATAGGTAATATATTACTGTTCAATATCATTGAAGGCTATGCTAAGGTTCCTAACCTTTTTTTTTTTCTTTTTCTTCTTTTTATTAATTTAAATATCCAGCCACAAGTTGCAAGCACTGGTTGATTATTTGCTGCTACTTGGAAAGACCCTGGAGAAAAGGCATGTGATTGGTATTACTGAGAGTGAGACGAGTGGGCTTGCCCGGCGATTGAAGAAGATGCTGGTTGAGCTCAATGAGTATGACAATGCTAGGGACATAGCCAGGACCTTTAATCTGAAGGAGGCATTGTAATATTTGAGAAGCTTCTCTTGTGTTACACAAATGGACTACGAGGATTTCTCATAAGATGAAATTGCAGGATAAGCTCAAGAAAAACATTGAAGGCTAGGGCCGTGTGTCAGACTTAACATTCGGATGAGGCACTTGAGCAAGCACCATGCCCTTAAATAATAACGAGGCACTCTGTACCCTCATTTTTCCAAGGTACTTTGATCAAAGGCCTGTGTCTGTCTTGACCTTCAATTCTCATAGAGGTTTTTGAGGAACCCTCTCCCTCATTGTGCCATGGTACTTCATTTGAACTGTTGGCTGCCCGATGGTTCCTAGAATTTGTAACTTGAGGCATTCATGGATGTGTCTATTATTTCCTCTAATCTTATTTCTATTCTGGCAGTAGAGGTAAATGTTGCAAAATTTTTGAGAGGCAATATTGTGATTCTTTTGTACTTATCAAAATATCAAAAATAAATAATAATAAGAAAATTACAAATTAGGCAAGATAGCTAGGCAGCCATGTTATTAATAACATGGACTTGACTATACCAGATAGGTGGACGGTTGCCCATGCTAGGCCTAGACCCATAATTATATGAAAATGGCGAGTGAGTCACCAGGTCCAACTAAAAGTATGTTGTATTCATGATGGAATTATCTCATTTTTCTAGCCTTGAGCCTTTGAGTAATAAAATGGGAACAAAGTTTCTCTTCAAACTAACCCTTCAAACTTATCATATATTTTTATATTGACTGTGAAATTTGAATATTTAACCGTTGGATTACATGTTTTTATTATATTCTTTATGTTTGCAAAATTTCAAGAAGATCAAAGATAAATTGTTATGTCATCAAACAAATGTTAAAATTTTGAGTTTTTGTAATCTAAAATTGTGTATAAAAATAAGTTTATTGATCGAATAGTAAATAACATCCAAATTGAACGAAATTTGACATACATATTAAGAACATAAGGAACATGAAATTCAATGGTTAGATTTTCAAAATTTGCACTTGATAAAGAGATATATGATAAGTTTGGGGAGAAACTCTTTGTTCATAAAATGAAAAGGCTTATTATCATTTTTGTGGGCTAGGATTTAAGGAAATCTTGTTCTACATAGTATTATGTAAAGATCCCACAAACATCGAGACTAAAGTAGAGGAAAAAGAGTTTCTCAAAAGAAAAAAAGAAGAAAAAAAAAGAAGAAAAAAGTAGAGGAAAAAGAGAATGATAGTGCATCAGATACGGTTAATACCATCAACATTTGTTGTGATGAGAATATTCATTGAAAAATTTTATCAGTGTTGACTGAGATTGTTATACACCTCAATCAACGGAAATACACAGGAAATACGACAACAACATATTCACTATTTGCTTGACATTATTCATTATTATTATTTTGTTGAATAGACATTATTCATTATTTTTTTGATGAACAAAGACCTTATTCATTATCGAGCAAAAACAAAGGGTTCTTGTACATTATCACCCTTGATGAAGCACAAAGTCACCTCGTTAGTATGTTCATCGTCAATGTTGATGGACGAAGCCAATTTCCTGTTAAGAGCAAAGAGAGTAAAGCTGAAGGACACCGGGTTGGTGCCAGCTAAGAGCCCTCTGATACTTAAGTTAGATAATCTCTTATTAGGAATTTATAGCATAGTGTAATAGGATGTGTGAGTGACGTTGCACCTGAATGAATTGCGGCATTAATGGCAATGAAGTCTCCTCTTAATTCGTAACATCTGAGTGGCAACTCATCAAGGCTTCTGTAATAGTCCTCTTGCCATTACTCATTGCTAATTGGATTGGTAGAGTTATTTCTGACTTCAAAGTTTACAATAGTCCATTGGAACGGATGACCATTTAATCACTACTCGTCAGTTGCCCCCTTTGTTCCTTTGTCGTCCAGATCTCGAACGAGTATAGGAATATGATCAACTGTGACAGTTCGTATTTTTCCATTTCTCGATACTCTTCTTTTTGCCATAAATGCGAAATGACTTATTCGTCAAATGACGGACACGTGTCTTCCTTCTACTCGTGGTATGTGAGAAATCTCCTAGATTTTGGGGCGCCTTAACTTCGGTTTTCCTTTTTTTAGGAAAAACCGTTTCCCTTCTTCTGCCTTATTCTCTCTGCGCTTAAAGCTCAGAAGAATTTCAAACTTCAAATCTTCTTTCTCCCTGGTAAGGTCTCTTTACTTTATGCTCTCTTGATGGTTGATTTTGATTTCATTAGACAAGAGTGTCCTTCTATCTCCTTCTTCTTTGCTAGATTAGGTGTCTACCTTGAATACTCTTCTGGTTGGCGTCCACAAGCAGGTCTATTCATGTCTCGTTTTACTACTTTCAAACTTGTTTTGCTTACCCTTTATCCTTTGATTCGTCGCTCTCTAATCAAACACCATTTAGAGATGACCACTGTAGAGTATAGGGAGGGTGATGTTAGGTCGAGTGAGTTGGAGATAGGGCTATCATCAAATGCTGAATCCCTAGGTAAAGAGGTCGACATGGTTGTGTCAAAGCTACCCTCATCCTCTTCTTCAACCCCTTGACACGCCCTCTCCGAATCTTGCCCTTAAAAAGGAAAGCACTTGAAAGGTTTTAGGAAAATGTTTCAATTTTCCAAAGGTACCGTCACTCGCTTGCCTCGTTCTAGCGAAAAGGCTTGCATTTTTGCCCACGGTGAAGTGTGCTTCTATGAAGCTACCTTTCTGTGTGGCCTTCATTTTCCTGTCCATCCATTCATAATGAAACTTCTTTATTATTTCCACATTTCCCTAGGTCAACTCGTCCCTAACACTTGAAGGGCGATTGTGAGTTGCATGTTGATTTGGATGTCTGCTTGTGAAGGGGACATGATAACGTTGAATGAATTTTTATATTTGTATCTTTTGAAGCCCTCCACCTATTATGGGTATTTTGAGCTTTTACCCTGGGATAGAAAATCTAGGGTTGTCTCTAAGTTTCCCTCCTCCTTTCATGACTGGAAATCACGATATTTCTTTATCTCTGGAACTAGCTAGGAAACCATGTCTGATGACCTATGGGGCGAAGTCTCGAGGTTATTGCAGAAATAGGAAGTTCCACCACTTGGTGTGTACTTTTTTTTTTAAATATTATTTTTTATATATATTTTTTTATCATTTTCCTTGATTTCTTCATTTAACATTTACTTGTATAACATTGTTTCTCTTTTGGTTTTGCAGCTTCTGATCTTCCTGAGTTGGAGAATCAATACCGCAACTGAGTTTGGATTGCCCTTGCTTTTGCTTGAGAGATCGAGGATTTTGACCACCTGGTCGACCCTCGTCATTTGTTTGACTGTTGCCTTGGACCTGAACCCACTGAGTATGTGTTAGAGAAGATTTACCGAGAAGACAAAAGTAAGTTTGTCTTTATAAGGCTTCTCGTCTTTTCCTCCCTCTTTTCTCTAATTTCTCATCCTTCCTCTTTTATTAGCAGAGATGGCCACTAGGTTCAGTAAAGAGAAGTATGCCAGTATTAAAGGGATGAAAAACGAGCCCTTGTCCCAGCTTGCCACGGATCCGAAGAGGCGAAAACTACATGACAAGAAAGGTGACATGGTGGTCTCTTCATCCGTTCAAATTATTCCGTCATCCCCAACCTCATCTCTTGAAGTCATGGCTTCTACTCCACCTATTACTCGCTCGAAGGGAAAGAGCAAACTTGGGAAAAGCGTTTGGGATGATCCAACTACGGCCCTTGGATGAGCTCACAATGTGATTACAAATGACAAGCTCAAAGGCCTGACGTGCATTCCTTCCCATGAGCTAGTTAGCCGTCATATCCACAAGCTGGTGCAGGTATAACATTTTGACTTTATTCTTCAAGATCAGCTTCACTATAGTCTCTATTTTAACTTTGGAATCCTTCCTCCAGGTTCTCGTAGAATCCTTATGCTTGACCACAAATTACCTCAGCAGTGAAGAGAAAGTCATGGTGGCCAACTCTAAACTTGAATCTGTTGAAGTAGAAAGATCAAAGCTAAGAAAGGACCTGATTGAAGCTATGGACAAGACTAACAAGGCGAAGGAGAAGATCAAAGAGCTTAATGAGGCCTTGAGAGTAGAGAAAATTCTTGTCGTCCAGAAAGACGAGGAGATCTAGGCTGCTCTTTTAAGGACCAGTGCTAAACGAGAGAAGGTCGTTGAACAATTCATGAAGTCTGAACATTTTTCTGACCTTCAGTTCATTCAATACTACAAGGGCTTCGAGCTTTTTTGTAGGTAGATGATGAAGCATCACAGCAAAGCTGTAGACTTCTCCAATCTCGACTTCGAAGCTATTGATACTGAGGTTCTTGCTGACGAAGCTAAGAAGCAAGAAGAAACAACAACTGCTGCTGCTACTGGAGGGGAGGATGCTACTGATGCTGGGGGAGTAGATCCTGGTCAAGGGGACAAGGCTATTGCTCCTTCTATTTAGTAACATTTATTTATTTATTTATTTTTTTGAACAATGGTTGCCTCCTTGTTTTAAGGCTTTTATTGTTATTGTTATTATTATTATTATTAATAATATTATTTTGTTTAAGAATGCTGGTTGCCTCTCTATTTTGAGGCTTTTACTTGCCTACTCTTGACTGCGTATTTCGTCTAGAAATTGATGATTTCTTTTGAGTATTTTATATCAGCTGAGCTTTTTTTTTTTATTAATAGAATTTCCTTGGAATTTCTCACATGATTTAAATATGCTCGTTGAATTTACACCTTTGATTCTTCATGACTTACTCAAGGTTTAGCCTTTGAGATTTAAGCTCATCTACAGAGTTTGTATCTTCAAGAATAACTTGGGCTCACCATTATTGGAGGCCTAAGCTTGCAATGATTTAGACGCGTTGGCAGAGTTTTCATGAGTTACTTTGAACTTGCTTATAAGGATTTTGGACTTGCTGCTTGTCAGCGAAGTCCTTACCACTAATACTTATGATTTTAACTCGTCACTTGCAAGTGGAGTTTTTATCATAATGACTTGACCTCATTCTTGAGTGAAGTTTTTACTGCCGACAGTCATGATTTAACCCGTCATTCATGAGTGGAGTTTTCACCACTAATAATTATGATTTGAACTTGTCACTTATGAGTAGATTTTTTACCATTGATAATTATGATTTAAACTCATCACTTGTGAGCAGAGTTTTTACCATTGATAATTATGATTTAAAGTCGTCACTTGTGAGTAGAGTTCTTACCATTGAACATCATGATTTAAACTCGTCATTTTTGAGTTTTTACCATCGATGATTTAAACTCGTCATTTGAGAGTTTTTATCATTGAACATTATGATTTAAACTCGTCATTTTTGAGTTCTTACCATTGTTGAAATCTTTCAGAGACTCCGTCAATATGCTTATTATGCATAGCTTGCACTTAGTTATTAGGTACGGATTGTAAGACTTAGTCTCTGGAAAGAAATGGCTTAGAGACTCCTTATTTGCTTTATTCACCTTTGCTTGCGAAGGTATTACAAGGGTATAACTTTAACAAAGTAAAAAATGTGGAAAATAGAAAATACTTGCATGAAAAAGTAAGGTCTCGCTTATCTGTTAGTGAGTTAGACGAGGTATTCCAGGTGTTTGGAATTTATTGGCGTCAGTACTTTTACTAGTAGTACTTCTTGAGGTGTTCTACATTCTAAGGACAAGGTAAAGGACTCCCGTTAAGGTCTTCCAAGTAGTAACTTCCTCTTCTTGAGTAACAGATGGCCTTGTACGGACCTTCCCAATTAGGTCCTAGCTTTCTCTAGGTTGGGTCTTTGGTGGCCTGTGAAACTTTTCATAAAACCATATCTCTGGGATTAAACCTTCTAAGCTTCACCCTTTGATCATGGTACTTTGACATTTTTTGTTGGTATAGAGCCATCCTTTGAGTCACATCATCTTTGACTTCAGACAAACAATCCAGAGCCAATTTCAACTCCTCATTGTTGTTGTAATCGTCATAATAAGCTTGTTTGAGGCTCGACATCCCCACTTCAACGGGAATCACCGCTTCAGTACTAGATACTAATTTAAACGGTGTTTCTCCCATTAGTGTTCTTGCAGTTGTTCAGTAAGCCTATAGGACACTTGGTAGCTCCTTAGGCCATGCTCCCTTTGCCCCCATCAAGTTGAGCTTTGATGATTTTGAGTAGAGTTCAATTTGTGACTTTTGTCTGACCATTGGCTTGTGGGTGCCCTGGTGAAGAATAATGATTCTTTATTCCTAAATCCTTGCAAAATTCCCTGAATTTGTGGCTATCAAATTCTCGTCCATTGTCAGAGATAATCACCCTGGGGATTCCAAACCTGCAGACGATGTTCTTCCAAATGGAATTATGTATCTTGGACTCTGTTATTACTGCCAAAGTTTCTACCTTGACCCATTTTATGAAATAGTCAATAACAACAAGAAAAAATTTGACTTGCTTCTTACCTTGTGGCAGTGGACCAACAATGTCGATTCCCCATGTTGAGAATGGCAAGGGGGATGAGATACTCATCAAGTGCTCTGCTGGAACATGTTGCACATTCCCATACCCTTGGCACTTGTCACACTTCTAGAAGACCTCAACTGCATCCTACTGCATGGTCGACCAAAAATATCCTGCTCGTACCACCTTCCTTACTAGTGACCATGGACCTTAGTGGTTTCCACATATGCCTTCATGTATCTCTCATAACACATACATTGCGTCTTTTGAGTTTAGGCACTTTAGGTAAGGTAGTGAGAATCACCTTTTGTATAGCTCGTCATTCAAGACAATGAATCTGGACGACCTAACTTTGACCTTCCTGGCCTCTAACGGATCTAATGGGAGTTTTCCGTCTCTGATATAGGTCAAGATTGGGTCCATCCAGCTATTTCCAAATTGAATATGAGAGGCATGCAACCTTTCTATACTTGGATCCGTCTGCTCTTCCATGTATAATCCAGGCCTTTCTATATTACCGTTGGACGAGGATAACTTAGCCACTCTGTCGGCTTCTAAATTCTCCTCCTTTGGTACTTGGTCAATACTAACATCATCAAAGTGAGAATTTAATTGATTAGTCAGTTTTAGGTACCTTTTCATTCTTTCTCCTTCGCTTCATACTCGCTGTTTATGTGCCTTACAACCAACTTTGAGTTTGTATTCAGCTTCAAGTTTCTTGCTCCCAAAGCTCTCGCTATTTTCAAGCTGGTGAGAATTGTCTCATACTCTGCTTCATTGTTCGTAGCCGGGAACTGGAGCTGGACCCCATATCTAAGAACATCATTCTCAGGAGAAAAGATGATCACGCCTACACCCCCATAACCTACAGCAAACGACCCATTTGCATATATCGTCCAATACTTTGCCTTCGAGTTTGGATTCGTCATGGTGAACTCAACAACGAAGTCTACTAATGCCTAAGCTTTGATAGCAGTTCGTGGCTTGTACTCAATATTGAACTGGCTTAGCTCAATGGCCCATTGAACCATTCTCCTTGCCGCATCGAGCCTGCTTATGGCTTTTCGGATGGGTTGGCCTGTCATGACCAAGATGGTATGAGCCTAAAAATATGGACGAAGCTTCCTTGATGTGACAATTAAAGAGAAAGCCATCTTTTCTATCCGTGGATACTTTGCCTTAGCACCTTGAAAGGCTTGGCTTGTGTAATAAACTGGTCGCTGAACTTTGAGCTCTTCACAGATCAATGCTGAGCTGACAGCTATTTGGGACATAACTAAATAAAGGAACAAGTGGTGGTTTGGACAAATACTCCTTGAGGCTTTGGAAAGCTGCTTCATACTCTTTTGTTCACTGGAAGGCTTGCTTTAATGTTTTGAAGAAGGGGAGGCACTTATCTATTACTTTGGAAACAAATCTATATAGGGCTGCTACCCGTCTAGTCAATCTCTGCACCTCCTTCACATTTCTTGGCAAAGTCATATTAAGTATGGCTTTAACCTCCTCTGGGTTGGCTTTAATTCCTCATTGAGATCCCATAAACCCAAGAAACTTGCTTGATGAAACTCCAAATACACACTTTGCTGGATTTAGCCTTATTTGATATTTCCTTAGAGTATTAAAGGTTTCCCTGAGGTCGTCTAGATGGGAGCATGCCTTCTTGCTCTTGATGAGCATGTCATCCACATATACTTCCATATTTCGTCCTATTTGCTTGCTAAACATCTGATTTACCAGCCTTTGGTAGGTAGCCCTACATTTTTGAGTCCAAACGGCATTACCTTGTAGTAGTACAACCCCTGGCTAGTGACAAATGCTATTTTTTCCTAGCCTTCCTTGTTCATGAGAATCTGGTTATAACCCGAAAATACATCCATGAAAGTTAGCCACTCATGTCCAGCTGTGGAATCTACAAGCTGATCAATCCTGGGGAAAGGAATACTGTATTTTGGGTAGGCGTTGTTAAGGTCCGTGAAATCCACACATATCCGCCACTTCCCGTTGGACTTCTTGACCATGGCAACATTGGCGAGCCACTCAGGATAAAAGACTTCTTAGATGAAATTTGCAGTTAAGAGCTTTTCTACCTCTTCCATGACAGCTTTGTTCCTTTCTAGAACGCAGACCCGATGTTTTTACTAGTCAAGCTTTTTTGTCGTGTCGACATTCAAACCATGTTCTATCACCATCTCGTCTATACCTGACATATCCGTGTGGGTCCAAGCAAAGATGTCTAGATTCTTCTTCAAAAATTCCACTATCTCTCCTTTCATCGACGGGTTGAGTTCCCCACCTACCTTGGTGACTTTTGAAGGATCCCCTTCCACCAATTCTACATCCTCCAGGTCATTGGTTGGTTTCATAGGTTCTTCCTCTACCATCCAGGCATGATTTTCTTTGGAAGCTAGCACTACTTAGTAACATTCTTGTGATAATAGCTAGTCTCCACATATCTCCCAAATCCCATGAGGGGTTAGGAATTTTACTTTGAGGCAGTAAGTTGAGGTTGCAGCTTTGAGTCGGTTTGGCATGGGTCATCCAAGGATCACATTATATGATGAGGGGCAATTGTCGACCAAGAAGTCCACCTTTTTCGTTATCTACGCAGGATATGTCCCTACTGTGACTGAAAGTGAAATGATGCCTTTTGGGTAAATACGGTCTTCATTGAAATTGGCCAAGGGTGAGTCGAAGGGTCAAAGTCGCTTATGGTCTATCCTTAGCTGCTGATATGCCGTCATGTACATGATATCTGCCGAGCTTCCATTATCAACTAACACCCTCCTTGTGGATTGTCATGTGGCTGCTTGATCCCATTGGCATCACGCTCAGAGAAAATAATGTCGTCATCACCTGAATAATGATACTTCATTGAAGGATGTTTGATGTGGACGCTATTGATCTATCTTTGGTATGCCATTCTCAAGGACTTGTATGACCCTCCAATGACCGGCCCTCTGGTGATCATCTTTATTTCCCCCATTGCTTGTTTCGGATGATCTCGTTCATCATCTTTATGGTTGTCATGGGATTTGCCTTCTGCCCTTGACCGAGACTGATGGTCTCTTTTGACAAACTTCTGAAGTTTGCCTCTTTGGATTAACTCTTCGATCTACTCCTTCAAATCACGACATTCATTAGTATAATGACCATGATCTTTATGGAATCGAAAATACTTCTTCAGGTCTCATTTCTTAGAAGACGAGCTTTATGACTTTGGCCATCTCAGGCTAAATTCGTCCTTGATCTGCATTAGGATCTTATCTGCAGGCATCACTAGAGGAGTGAAGTTCAACTTCTTCTTTAGGGCCTTTGGGTTACTCTTACTGGACTTGATCTCCAAATAGTGATCCTTTCGTTCATTTTTTTTATTTATTTTATTCCGGGAGTCATTGGCTTCTTCCTTCTTCCGTTTGCCAGTTAAACCCCTTGCAGTCAGAGTATCTTCCCCATTTATATACTTCTGAGCCTTGAACAACAAGTCTGTCATGGAGGTTGGTGGTGTCTTTCCCAACGAAAAGATGAGATCAGGATTGTTTAGCCTAGCTTGGAAGGTCGTCATGATAACCTGATCATCAGCCTCGTCAATCTCGAGAATAGCCTTATTGAAATGCTTCACGTACTCCCTTAAGCTTTCCCCCTTCTGCTACTTTACAATTAGCAAGTAAGAAGTGGGCCTTTTAAGATGTTGACCCCCAATAAAGTGTCGGACAAACAACTCGCTTAACTGCTCAAAGTTTGCGATTGGCGATGCTGTCAGTTTGCTAAACCATACCCTTGCGGCTCCTCTAAGGGTGGCGGGGAAAGATCTGCATATTACCTCATTTGGAGTTTGCTGGAGATTCAGTATCGTCTTGAAAGCCCCAATATGGTTAATGGAGTCTTTACTGTCGTCGTATAATTCCAGTTGTGGGAGGCGAAACTTAGGAGGTAAGGGGCATTCCAGAACATTGGTGGTGAAAGGCGAGTCCGTTATCTTGAGCATGCCATTGAGGTTCATAGCTGTCTTTCCCTTTCTAGCATTCCTTACCTCATCCAGTTCCCTCCTCAAGCTTTTCATCATCTAATCATTATTGTGCATCGACTGCTCTATGTGCTCGGAAATGTATCTTCCTTTGCTATTCTAAGGGCTATTAGCTTCATCGTTGTTACGGCTGTAGTTACGTCGCTAAAGGGAAGTATTTCTACCCTCAAGACGTGTCCATTGCCTCAAGTCTTCATTTTGTTTCATTAGCTCTTGTTCATTAGCGGTTAACACTTGGATTTGTTAGGCCATTACCATTGGATCTAGTGGTGCTGTCGTAGTTGAATCCATCTGTCTCAAGGAACTTTGTCAATAGAGATACGATGACTTGCTGTATTGCGTTGCAATTTGTTGTCCCCACAGATGGCTTCAAACTAATGAAGCACAAAGTCACCCCGTTAGTACGTTCCTCGTCAATGTCGAGGGACAAAGCCAATTTCTTGTTAAGAGCAAAGAGAGTAAAGGTGGGTGGTGCTAGCCAAGGGCCCTCCGATGCTTAAGTTAGATAATCTCTCTTTAGGAATCTATAGCATATGCTGCAGTATGATGTGTGAGTGAGTTCACTTACTTGAGT
Source organism: Quercus ilex subsp. ballota (assembly GCA_032727855.1). Lineage (NCBI taxonomy): Eukaryota > Viridiplantae > Streptophyta > Magnoliopsida > Fagales > Fagaceae > Quercus > Quercus ilex. The sequence goes on from CM064908.1 coordinate 51,933,475, forward strand.
TAGTTGGCTTTATATAACCAGTACTCGAGTTAATGTGTTTGTCCATTGATCTCCCCTGGACGTTGCACCTGAATGAATTGCAGCATTAATGGCAATGAAGTCTCCTCTTAATTCATAACGTCTGAGCGGCAATTCATCAAGGCTTCTGTAACAGCCCTCTTGCCATTACTCATTGCTAGCTGGATTGGTGGAGTTTTCCGACTTTAATGTGCTTATGGTCGTCCATTGAAATGGACGACCATTTAATCATTGCTCGTTAGATAGAGTTATTTCTGACTTTAATGTGCTTACGGTCATTCATTGGAACGGATTACCATTTAATCACTACTTGTCAACCCTTATAATTATAAAATAATTTCTAATCATCGAAATAAACTGGTAGCTCATTCATCATAGGGCTATCAGCTGCTATGTAAGCAAGACCGTTAGTTAAGTAGAATTAATCAATATCCATAATCTTTGGACAGGCTAACCATGACTATTCATTTCTGACTTGAAAAATTTAGGTTGAGACGTAGAAAGGATGAACTTCTATCATTTACTCTTCCGAATTTAGTCATTAAATTATTACGACTTGGAATTTTTCTTTTGATATGACTTACGAGTTTTCCATCAATGGAAGTGAATCAAGTGGTTAATTTATTTTTTAACGGATTTACCTAGAGTAGAAATATTATTAATTTTAGTTTACATCTAGTGTCTGTGTGTTTATGAGAGAGAGAGAGAGACAGAGAGAGAGAGAGATTGATCCAGGCCTGTTGTAAGTTGTGACTACTGACTACGGAAGAAATAAAAAAAAAATAAAAAAAAAGGCTTGAGGAAAGATGACATGGCTTGATCCTATCAGCTTTTAAAGTGACAACAACTCTAGCCACTCGTTGATGAGTAATTCTTAGGTATTCCCGGAACACGGAGAATGGTGCTCCCTCTTCTTACATTCATGGTGGGGTCTGCTTATTAAATTTATAGTGGGGTCCATCATGAATGTGAGAGGAGGGAGCACCATTTCACTATACTCTAGGACTACCTATGAATTTTCCCTCATTAATAGCTAATTTGGCTAATTTATTTCTCATTTTTGCCGCCACATGAGATCCATACGTACATAAATTAATTAAATCAACATTTTTCATGTGATTGACAGGAAGCTTGGAGGAAAAGAATGGCGGTGGGGGAAAATGAAGCAAAATAAATTTGCACTGTTTTTGGAAAGAAGGGAAGGGAAAATAAGTAAAAAGCTAATAAGAGAGAAGGAGAAAAGAAGAATAATACCGGACCCTTATTTAAAATCCCAATTTGGATAAAAATGAAGAGAAATTCCAATAATATATATATATATATATATATATAGCCGCATATTTTGATTTTTGGCTTAGAAAATTACATTTTTCTCCATCAATTTACATTCCTCTTCTTATTTCATCAAAGATAAAAAATAAAAAAATAAAAAGTAAAAGAAAAATAAGTAATTATATATATATATAGACGCATATTTTGATTTTTAATGGGACAAAATGGGCTTTGGCTCTTTTCGGGCAAATTAAATAGCCTTATGCCCTCCCCTTTCCAAACTAATTAGGGAAATGTCCCTCTTTTAAAATTCAATTGATGATAAATTGAGTTAGAAAATTTTTTTTTGAAGCCCTATAGTGGCGTTTTAAGGAGCCTATAGTGACGTTTTAAGGACCTATAGTAACGTTTTAAGGACCTATAGTGACGTTTTTTAACTCGACTTCAATGAAATCGAGTTATAGGCAATTTTTTTTTACCTATAACTCAATTTCATGGAAGTCGAGCTAAAAACGCCACTATAGGTCCTTAAAAACGTCACTATAGAGCTTAACTTGATTTTGAGTAAGTCGAGTTTCAAAAGAGGGGCATTTTCTTAATTAGTTTGGAAAAGGGGGCATAAGGCTATTTAATTTGCCCGAAAAGGGCAAAGGCCAATTTTGTCCTTTTTAATGCTTACATTTTTCTCCATCAATTTACATTCCTTTCTTATTTCATCAAAGATAAAAAAATAAAAAAATAAAAAGTAAAAGAAAAATAAGTAATTTTCTTTCCACTTGTCTTCCCTTTGCAAGCCAAACAAAGGAAAGAGAAGTAACTCTTCTCTTTTCTTTTTTTCATCCCTCCCTATTTCGAAACATATGCAAGAGAATTTTTTTTTCCCCCTTAATCATTTCTTTTCCTTTCTCTTCCCTCAACTCCAAGTTTCCAGCCAAACAAAGTGTTATAAAGTACCTTAAAAAACTAGTCACAAAATACTTTCTCTAAATTTAATGTGATTTAGAAAATTAACTTGTTTAAATGAGCTATTATTTTATTATTATTTGGCTTGCATGTAAAATCATTAGGGTTCAATTTGTTTCAATTTACATTTAATACCCTATTACGTTTCGGCCTATATCCGAAGTTCTTGATCACAATAACAAGGAATCCAAATCACTTCCAAAATGATTAGCATCACCTGTGAAGCCCAACAACCCCAAAACACAAGTTTTGGCCCAAATTTCATTTTTAAGACCATTTTCTAAAAGGTTTCCCAAGGTTATGTATGCTTCAATTCCTAATGTTGATGTAACTTTAGAAGAAAACCCTAAAATTGCTCAATTTCCTAATCTTTCACTCACTTTTTACAACTGTCAATCATATTTCTTCATCCAACCCATTAGTTTTAGGGTTTCAAACCAAAATACCACATCCAATCCAAATAGTTGTTTCAAGTCATTGATCCAAACACAAACATCAATGTGATAATCAATTTTAACCAAGGGGACCATTATTAACTTCACATTAGTTAAAGTTTCCAAGGGGTAAGGTATGAATCTTCTCCATGATCCATATTCTTGATTTTAGTTATTTTTATATCCATTTATATTTCTACCCTTAACATGGTGATTGATGATTAATAATATGATTTGCTCACAATTTTGCTTTCTCTCTCAAAAGTCACAAAAACGTGGCTTAGGGTTTCCTTTATATAGTGAGAGAAGTAGATTTGAAACCCTAATCCTTAATGGGCTTAAGCTGCTGTTTGGGCCGACTTAAAATTCTGCAGATATGATTTTCGATTGATCGAGCCTGTTCTTCGATCGATCGAACCAGGCTGAATATGAAGTCTTCTTCCTGCAGCTTGCATGTTCTTGAATCTTGACTTGAATCACTTTGAGCATTGTCTAATAAAACCTATAGACTCTAAGATCTATATCTAGACATTTTGTGAATTTGAACTTAAATTGAACTTATTCTCACTGCATTAGAGCATGCATCATGACATTTAACTGTTCATGCATCATATAGATTGATATTTCTATATTTTTTTTTTTGTGCTATCTTGTAGTCTGCTCTTGGTTTTTCTTTTTGTTCTTTTTGTCTCTGTTTGTGTCTTTGTCCTTACCCTAGCACCATGCCTAGGAAGACTAGAGCCCATTGGACACCCTCCACTTCTTTTGAGTCTCCCTCTAGGAGTGAGTTGTTTCGAAGACAAAAGCAGAGAGGCCTATGAGACGCTAAATAGTAAGAGAAAGATTTGGGCTGAGCGAAATGTTGTGTTAGATGAGTTAGATCCTGCCATTAGGGCAAATTTTGAAAGTAGGGGCTAGTTGTCTTTGTTGGAGATAGATCATCCACCCCCGACTGTGTTTTCTGCAATTTTTAAATAATCTAAAAATATTCCTAGAATTGCGTACTCCTAAAATAATAGGTGTACGCATCTCCTTGAGTGATGTACGCCATTTTGGGCAAAGACATGTCCTTGTTTGTTCTTGATTTGGTTTGTTATTCATGTTTTGGACAAAGTTTAGCTACAAAATTGGTTGTAACCTAAGACTACAAACTTACTTAATATCTTTTTATTGAAGGTGAATTTTAACAATTCTTTTTATATTCTTTATGCTTGCAAAATTTAGAGAAAATTAAAGATCAATAGCTATGTCATAAATAAATTGTTTAAATTGCAAGTTATTGTAGTTTAAAATTCTGCACAAAATATAAGCTTGTAGATCATATAATAAATAGTATCTGATTAACACAAAATTTGACGTGTATTAAGAGTGTAGAGAATATACAATTCAATAGTTAGATTTTCAAAAAATGTAATCATGTTTATTTTATTGAGTAAGGTTGTAGTTTAAGATTACAACTAATTTTATAACTAAACTTTATCCTTCTAGAAATTTGGTTGAAACCTAGATGCATATGCCATCATTCAGGTGCATAGCACTTACTAACGTGTATGCATTTTTGGGCAGAAATCAGTTTCCATATTATTTTCCTTTTTAAATTTGCAATAAATGTTGCATAGTTTTCTTTCCTCAATTAATTAGCTTCCTTTTCATCACTACTTGTTTTAGTTCATTCCAATTATTAAAATCGAAATACCAAAAATATTTAAGATTTTTTTAAAATTTTTTGCATTCATTTACTTTGCTTTTAAATTAGGACTTTATTAACTCTAGGCTTAGTCAATAAGGGTAATTAAATCAGACAGTCAATTAAGGAAGTTAATCAAAAGATATTTCCTACAAAATTAAAATCATAAAGATTTGAAATTTAAACTAAAATTTGGAATTCAGATTAAATGCTATAAATAAGGAAAGTCTTAATGAATAAAATCATTTCAAGGATAAAAGTCAATGAATAAAATCATTTCAAGGATAAAAGTCAATGAATAAAATCATTTCAAGGATAAAAGTCGATGAAGTATTGTGAAATAATTTGAAGAGTATAATCTTTCCATTAATTTAAATCAATCAAGACTTAATGATGGGAATTAATATGGAATTTTTCTAAGACAATCAATTTAGTTTAAAAATCTTTCAAAGACTACTGCGCATCATTGGCGCGATAGTCACTTTTAAGTATAAGTGCTTGTGGAGTGTTGGGAGGGGGGATAAGGGCTAGGGTTCAAGTCTTTAGGAGGGAGCTTCACACATATATACACATAGATTATGCTAGAGTAGAATTTCATCTTGTATCCAAAAAAAAAAAAAAAAAATCTTTCTAAGATTATAATTAAACTTAGATGGTTAAGTCAAATGAAATAATTCCCATAATTGAACTTAATTGATTTTTAATGATTAATTCAAATCATATTTGAATTTAAATTGAAGAGTCAACTAATAAAAAAATGTTTGAGGATAATTAAAGATCACGTCATTTCCTAAAAGACTTTAATGTTTGAAGTTAAATAAGGTTAAATCAAAGGAACATTAATGATTAATTAAGCATTCAATACCATTTCTTAACAAGGCAAGACCACTTAAGTTAATTAATTAAGTATAATAAAGAATGGTATTCAAGATTTAAAGAAGACTTCATTTCAATGCCTTCCTTTCATAAGACTTAAGCCTTTACTTAAAGCGAGTATAAAATTGTTCAATGCTCACATTCTTGTATGAATGTTTACATTTTCACATACTTCACACTTGGATGTTTACATGTTCACATGTTTGGATGCATAATGAAGCCTATATACATTTGGACGATCCTTGGTGCATAATCTCTTTCCATGATCATACCTTAACTTCAAAGTTAGTCTGATTGTGTAACAAAGAAGCAAATAGAGCTAAGATTTCTTGTTATTTCAAACAAGTATATGAACAAAAAATTTCATTTACGAAAGTAGACCTCAAATGGGAAAGAGAGAGAAAAAAAAAAAAAAAAAAAAAAACTTCAAATTTGAAGTTTACACTTAAAATTAAGTGAGAGCAATTTATCAGAGAAAAAAAAAAAAGTCAATGCCAATCAATAGAGGTTAACAATTGACCTGTGGAGAAGGGAAAAAGAGAAGTTACATTCGGGACAAAAAGGAGTAAAGTTTATATATATTTTTTTGAGCAGAATGGAGTTTGTTTGTGGTGACCTAGTATCTAACATTTGGAAACTTGTTTTCGTTCTATTTACTAGGAAATTTTTTTTTCTTTGACTTGTGTTTACCTAAAACAAATATAGCGTTTAAGTGAAATCATATCGTTACATTAATATACCACAAATACACTCTTTTATGTTGTTTTACGAAGCGGTTAGACACCTCTTTTTTATTTTTTATTTTTTATTTTTTTTGTATGTGTTCATGATGTGTAGACATTTTTAGAGATAATTTTAAAAATATTGGCCAGGACATTTTAGCATTTACAATTACAAATTAAGCAAACTCTGTATATCATATTTACAACCACGAAAGTTAAAACTTTGTCAATGCCTTTCATCTTAAATGGCTATGATTTGCATCAATATAAGATGCCCCCTAATTGAGGAAAATACTTTAGGTGATCTCGTAGAAGTAATTTGGGATCTCACATAGAGGGTGGGCCCCATACGTGGGTTCCACTCTGAGGTCCACACCCTTATGCAAGAGACACAACTTTTGGCACAACTTTATGCCAACTCGCCACATGGCGAGTTGTGATTGGTAAGTGTGTGTCCCCACATAGTCCATTGACATATTCTTACCAATCACAAATGGGATGTCCGACCCGGGTACCTTGAACAGGGTAGAAATCCGGTTTTTTAAGTGGAAGTTACGATTTAATCATTTTAAATATAAAATGATTGAACCGTAAATTATTGACAAAATGAATTCCCCAATTTACCATTTTTAAATTAACAAAATTACAAACCAATTATATAAATAATCTTTGTTTGTTTCTTGAGAAAATTTAAGGTGATTGAGCCTGTCGAAGTGAGCCAGTCCGATTTGGCGGCGATATTGTACTCGTTGGGGACTACCGGAAGAGTCAAAGGAGTGATGCTAACTCGCTGGAACCTGATAGCAAGTGTTGCCTGTCCCTACGCTTATCAGACTGAGAGGGAATCACCTACGGTGTTCCTCTATAAGATGTTGTACTTTCACGTGTTCGGGTTTTTCTATAGCTTGAAGTCGGTGGCTATGAGCGAGGTGGTGGTGCTAATGGAGAGGTTTGATTTGAGGAAGATGTTGAAGGTGGTGGAGTTTAGAGTGACCCATGTGGCGATGGCCTCGCTGGTGGTGGTGGCCATGGCGAAGACTGATGTAACAATAGGCTACAACTTGAGCTCGTTGGAAGGAGTTGTGTGCGGTGCAACTCCAATTGAAAATGATGTCATCTCCTTTGCAATAACTTGGACCTAATCACATCGGAAATTGGAGGAGGTTTTTGATTTTTTATTATAATTTTTTTGAGGTAATAAAAATTATTTTATAATAGTTAATAGTGGTTTTATACTTTTATTAGTGGTATTTGCTGGGATGAGAATGTTGATTAAATAATTTTTTAATCTAACAAATTAATCATAGACCAATGTTGCAAGTCTATTTTCAAATAGAGGTAAATTTGTCTATTTAAATTATTTCCTCTCATTTCTATCCTAATTTTTAAAACATCCAAACAAAAAAAGGGGCTAATTACTCCCTTCCCCATCACTAACAGTGAAATTTAACAAATAGCAAACAGAAGACTGAATTGAGTATAATTGGAATTTAGAGGACTAAAATAACAAAAGTCAAAGTTAAAGGACTGCAATGACAAAATGTGAAACTTAAAGGTTGAGTTTTGCATTTTAGCCTAAATAATTTTTTATTAGATGTTTTGAAAAGCAAATATGTAAAATAAAAAATAAAAAATTTATATTAAAATTGGCAAAATATTTTGCATTAATGGATGCGAATGGTGTAATTGATGTCTGTTTTTATCTCCAGCAGCAGTAATCACGGTGGTTTTTAATCTTTTCTTCTCATAAATCAAGCGCAGTATATTTGCAGTCAACATATTGATGTCCTATTCATGTCACGAGTAATAATGGCTTCACCTTCATGTGACTATTTGTGCTACGGGGGTCCAACTCCAGGTCATGATTGTACTTCAGTCCGTTAATCTTGCTTAGGCTTAAAGCTTCCAACTCCAAAGATAAGCGAGTCACTAATTTCAATAACTTAGGCGCCTTTGGTACTACTTCTTTTGTCCCATTTTTTTTGTCCTTTATTTCATTTTGAGATATCCCAAAATATTGTTCTGTTTCTAAAAATAAAAGTCATTAATTTACTAATATTTCTATTATACCCCTATTAATTTACTAATTCAATTTTTTGATAAATTTTTTTAAGAGTAGTTTTGGAAACTTATACATTTTTAAAAGGTAGATAAGACAATAAATGATGTTCGCTTAAAAAATTTGACTTTTCAAACAGGATAAAAAAAAAGGGACGGAGGGAGTATTATTTAAACAATAGTTTTCAGTGTTTAAATCCACAACATTTTTTAATTCATACGTGTTTTCATAATACTCAAACAACATTACTAGAAATTTCTTACCAAACGGGCCCTCAATGAGAGCTTTAATTGAATTTTTTTAAATAAATAAAAAAACAAAAGGAAAGAAAAAGAGGTGCTCGAATAGATTAGTTTTAGTTACCTTGCCAATGATGCACTTTCAAATGTCCTCTTTCTACGGGAAAAATTCTTTATTCATAATTTGATATACCATTATTAAGCTCCTAAGCCTTGAATACTTCGTAGTCAAAAATAACTAGTCCCTAACTCTTGCGATGCACGGAATAGTTAAATAAAAATTAAAAGTATTTATTTTGCTTAAAGGTCTATGACTTGACTTAAAAAAATTTATAACTTGAAAATAAATGAAAATAAGTAATTTTTTGTTCAATATGATGGTTTAGAAAAATTATTTTTCTTTCATATCATTGATTCCACATAACACATTTCGACGTGATTATTCTATGGTGATGACTTCACACAATACTAAAGTGCAATTAAATCTACTATCCACTGCCAATCTAATCTATGTTATCTTGATAGTAGATTTACAAATTGCATTCTTATATCCTCTATTATTTAGAAGATAACTGAAGTAATGATTGTATGTAATATATAAATTTTATTTTTTTACAATATAAAATTATCAAAATAATTAAAATAAAATCTAATGTTCTGGAAATTTTTTGAAATAGAGTTTTAAATTTCTTAAAACTTAGTTAATAGAGTTTCTATTTTACCTAAAAGTCAACTATCACAATTAATGAGAATAGCATTAAAATCTCCAAAACATAACCATGGACCCTCTGCATAAGTCTTCAAATGTTCCAATAGCTTCCAAGACTTAAATTTTTGTTGTATCTCCGGCCAACCATAAAAACTTGTCATGAACCACACAAAGCCATCTTCTTCTGTTACCCTAGCTAAGACATGATTTGCAGTATAATTAACTACCTCTAGCTTTATATCATCCCTCCATAAAAAAGCTAACCCTCCACCAGCATCCGGATGTTTCACAATGATTTTATTCTGAAAAGGTAAATTATCATACAGATTATTAAAACCATCCATATCTAAACATGTCTCCATAAGAAAACACACAGTGGGAGCTTGTTCCCTCACTAATTTGCGAAGGTTACAACTTGTCCAAGGGTTCCCAAGCCCTTGGCAGTTCCAACTTAGGATCCTCATTGCTCTCGGCAAGGGTGGCTTTTCACCCCCGCCGATATAATATTGTCAAGATCATCCCTACTTCCTACTCTTCCACGTTTAGCTTCCCTACTTTCAATAACCTCACGCTACCCTTCCTCCAAATCTGAATCATTGCTCCTTTTCCCACGATTTGGTAACATCAAAGCCTTTGACAGCCTTCCAAGCTCAAAATTCATTCAGTTAATCCTGGTCCAAGTGGATTTGGGCTTTGGATTGTTAGCCACAACCTGACCCTCTTCTTGATTCTATCTGCTACAATCAGACCTGATCATTACATCAGTAGGCTTACCCGTTGCCACCTCATTTGATTCCAATCCAGGTGGCTGCTCTGCATCATCATCCTAAAAGGTCGAAACTGGTGCCATTCTAAAAGAGTTTTCGTCCTGTACATAATCCCTTCTTTCCCTATCCACGTTATTAACTTCCTGAAAAATAGGCACATCTCCTAAAATATCGGAATTAATCTCACTTGGCTTGCTAGGGTTTGTGTTCTCTAACCCCAGTACCGGTGATGCCTCCACCACCAGACTGTTGCTTGTAGACTCCCCTAACACTTGCTCCCTTGCAGCACCAGCACTGTCACTTACGTTCTTGGTGAGAAAGATCGTGGACGCCCTCTAATAGCACATAAAGAGTCCCCATATTGATAATCAACCTCACGTAAAGTTGTAATTTACAACTATGTGTTTTGTTGGCTTTAATTCTGTGCCAAATTTGATTGTAATTTTATTCAATCTTTTGTACCCTGTATTTATTATGGGATTTGATTGTAAAGGTTGTGTGATAGAGAGAGAGAGAGTGTGTGTGTGAAGACTCAAGCAATTGAAGACAGAAGATTTTTCACGGTTAGCTCGCTACTAAGCATCCCGTGAAGTGATGCATATGCCCTACACATGACTGGAATGCAAAGAGTCAGTACAGATGGAGACAGTTGTGTTTCGCGAGTAGCTCGTGGGTAAGGCCTTCTCGCAAGACACTCGCGAAACATTCTGTTTTGCCAGGCTATGCTATCTGATACACACTTTCTGTATCCACACTATATATACCCACATTACCCACAAATGTTGAGGAGTGCTTCTGAGAGAAAACTCTCGCCACAAAACTTGAGAGTTAGAGATTATTATACCCTCATTTCTTTACACAATTGCTTGTTGATTTTGCTCAAATCCTACCTCTTCATTTCCATACCATTGAGAGGTTGATAACCCAAACACTTACCACACACTTTTAGAGTGTCAAGTGAGGTTTTGGTGCTGCTGGGAAGCATTGGAAGAAGCCAAGGATGGCAGATGCAATATGGAGCTTGTTGCGGGATCCGAAGAGCTCGACAAGACACGGTTCCAAGAAGCCTTGTTGAAGGGTCTCTTGCTCATCCATGTATCCCAACTGATTGTCTAGTGGATCGATTACCGTTTTGAGGGCAGCAGAGAGGTTTTTCGCCGAGTTCTTTGGTTTCCTCTTCGATAACACATCAGCATGTTATCTTGTGTTTGCATCTCTCTTTCTTACTCTTTTATATTACATTTTACTGCTGTGTTGTCAAGTTTATGGATTAGAGTAGCTTATTACTTATTCGCTCGCATTTACACTATTCCACACTTAGTATTAAGTTAGTGTAAAATCAATTGAGCCGTAATTTTAATTTGGGGGGTTCTAAACAGCTCTTGTGTTTTCAACACATTTTCGAGTTTTCAATTGGTATCAGAGTAGGTGCACTAGCTGTGGTTTAATTACCTTAATGCGATCCTTGACCCTGTTTGAGATGGATCGGTCTCAATCTTTAAATGTTCCACCATATTTTGATGGTAGTAACTATGCCTTTTGGAAAGTCCGAATGAGGGCATTCTTGTATTCAATTGATGATACTGTTTGGGATGCGGTAGAAGTAAGATGGACTAGGCTGGAGGCCGCTAAATCCACTTGGGATAAGGTATCATTTGTAGCAGTGAACGCTAACAGTAAAGCTTTGAATGCAATTTTTTGTGGTGTTTCTCCAGATGAATTTCACAGGATTTCTCACATAACAGTTGCCAAGGAAGCTTGGGAGATATTGGAGACCACTTCTGAAGGCACGAAGAAGGTGAAGGATACTAAGTTGTAGACGCTATCCACTCGATTTGAAGAGCTAAAAATGAGTGAAGACGAGTCATTCGACTTATTCTATACAAGCTGAATGAGGTGGTTATTGGCAAGTTCAACTTGGATAAGAAGACGGAGGACTCAAAGATAGTGAGGAAAATCCTTTGATCATTGCCAGAGAGCTTCCGAGCAAAAGTCACAGTTATAGAGGAAAGTAAAGATTTGGATGAGATCAAAATCCAAGAGCTCATTGGATCTTTTCAAACATATGAGCTAGGATTGCATTCTCATAAGTTGAGCAAATATCTTGCTCTTAAAACCATCACGAGAGAATGGATGATTCCTCCGAAGGAGATGATGTGGAGAAGGAGGTAGCATTCCTGGCAAAGAACTTCCAAAAATTTCTGAAGATGAAGAACAGTGGAAAACCGTTCAACAGAGGGAAGTTTTCATCCTCCAAAGGTGATAGGAAGGAGTTTAAGAAGAAAGATGGGAAGGATACTTAATCTTCTCAAGGCATTGTGTGTTATGAATGCAATGGCCTTGGACATGTCAAGAAGGAGTGTCCCAACTAACTAAGAGAGAAGGGCAAGGCGTATGCCACAACACTTAGTGATTCGGATTCTTCCAATTCAGATTCTGTAGAGAATTGTGATGGAGAAGGGAATTACTCCGCTTTTATGACTATTGCTCATGTTGAGTCCTTGGAGGACTTGAGTTTGTTAGTGGAAGAGCTCGGGGAACATAATGAAGTGGAGTCAATGGGAGTAGTAGAAGAATCTGATGCTGAAGAAGATGAAAGTGAAGTGGGGCTTCAAGAAAACTACAAGGGTGACCAAGGCAGCCGTTAAAAAGATGAAGAAGGCAGAGGAGGACTATAGAAGTCTCCTAGTGCAATACAAGGAGGCCAAATGTGAAATAGAGATGTTGAATGGAGAGCTGACCGAAGCCTACTCAAAGATAAAATTCCTTAAGCTTGAGGTGGATCAAGCCAACGCTAAAGTAGAGCGAGTCTCCTCTAAGAAGCTTGATGAAGTCCTTTCTCATCAAAAACCTTTCTCTGACAAAACCGGATTGGGATAGGCTTTTGTGATAAATTTTTTTTTTTCGTGAATCTCCTTACATTGCTTTCATAGATGTTCTATTGAGATGTTCTATTGATTTCATAGAGATGACACAAAGCATAGTATCAACTTACATTACCAAAATCTGTGGGCATTTGGAATTCTCCTCCATCAGTGTCAACTAGGATATAGTCCTCTATGAGTTAGTGCAAACTTTCCTTTGGAGCCGAGCAATGGCGTATCCTTCTTCTCAAATTGCCTTGGGTGAACCTTTTTGTTGAAGGCTCGAGCTATTTTGTAATGACGATCATGTGCTCTTCCTCCACCATGTTTGGCTGTTCAAAATGGGTGTGGACCCACTCAACTTCTTCTAGGTCCGTCAAGTCCTGAATTTGGGTGAAGGGTACGTTGACATCTACTGATAGCAACACCTCCATCCCATACACTCGTAATAGGTACGGTGCCGTCTAATATTTTGACTGAGGTGCGAATGGTGAAAGGTTATGCCAATCTTTATATGAATTGGTCCTCTTCTCAACACTTTCTAGAGTTGTGATCGAGCTTTGACATCCTTCTACTTCGCAGATATCATGGACAAACGACATGTCTTTTTGAGAATTCAGGGCTGCCCTAGGAACAAATGCATGCAATAGTAATGAAATAACAAGTGCATGGGTTAGGCAAGTAATATGTACAGGATATAACTAAAATACCTCAACTATTATAAATATGGAATGTAAAGATAGTTTGCACAGTGCTCAAAGTAGGGAATCCTTAATTACAAACTGATACTGAAATAAAAATGCATGATAAAGTAGAAATGATCTTTATTTAAGCAAAGGAAAATCGAAACACTTCACGGAAACACCCCTTACTTAGCTTGAAAACCAAGCGTGGTCTTCAAAGGCCAGGTGGTCCAACAACCGGCAACTTTCCACGAGTATTATGAGGATTTCTTTCCACTATTGAGCCATCTTCAATTTTGCGCTTTGCACCAAACGGACAGCTTTGGCTTCCTGCTTGAAAGGATTCTCTAATTGGCCAACTGACTCGATTCTTTATTAACTCATGGTTGCGAAGAGTAAGTCTGGACTTGGCTTCCTCCAATAAATTCTGGAGATAAGGCACTGTTAGGATTAGTGTTCTTAAATCTTATTGTATGATACTATGTATGACATTATGTATGACTTAATGTTGTAATTAATAAAGTTGTTTTATTATTATCTAAAATAATAGTAACATAAATATTTGGACATTATCATATAGTCCATGGGATGCATAGTATGTGATTTATGTGATTTAGTTACAGAATATATAAGTCACAAGTTCTTTGTAAACTCAGAATTTCAGTCCGTAGTCGGTGATGAAATTGGGCATTTCATCTGCGAAAACTATAACATATCAACTAAGATGATTTGTCTTGATTACAGAAGTTGAGACTTTTAATTGATATGTTTTAAGAGTTAAGACATATTGAATTGGACTACTGTGAGATTTATTATTTTTCTAACCACTGTTAAATGAGTAATAAATTTCATGACTTCTATCTACATCAACTCTTAATCCTGAGAGAATAATGGACCTGATCATGAAGTGTATGTTGCTTTGATATATTAAGAGTGAGATCTAAAGTCACGATTAAAAACTCAGTATGTTGAGCAGCCACATTTAATGTTGATAGAACATATATTCTCAAGATGGAATTCATAATCTCTTAACAGAGATATAAAATATTCTCTTGAGATAAGTTTAATGGGTTTGGTTATTTAGAATGTTAGGTCTAACTACTTTAGTAAGAAGTTACCAAAGTATATATTTACGAAATTAGATTTCATAAATATATGATGAATAACTTAAAGGATTAAACCACGTACTCAAGGATTAAAATGTAGTAATCTTCAAAGTTATAGTCAACCTACATGAATTTGTATTACTATGAATATTTTATGAAGGAGTTGCATGTATAATAAAGTCTTGAGATATAATTTATTAATAAGGCCTAGAGTGCAATTATATTTATATAGTGATATTAAATATAATTAATGGTAACTTTGGACTTGTCAAGAGTTGACAAAAAAGCTCAATACCCATTGGAGCTAGAGTCTTATTTATTCCTTTTTGGTCCCACTCCAAGCCACATACTAAAACCTAATTGGAATGGCTTAAAAGGCTAGCCCAATTAGATAATCAATTATAAGGAGAGAAACATACAGAATTTTGTAAGAGATTGAAATGGTTTGTATGTGACTGTTGGACACTCTTTTATTCTCCCTTGAACACATACATCAAAACTGATTGAGAGATCGCACTTCTTGGACACAGGTGGAATTGGAGTGAAGATTAAGAGTATTCCCAAGTACTTCTAATCTTTTATTTTGAATTTCTCTGCACCAAGGTACACTTTCTTGTTCTTATGTTCTGAAATTTACATAGTACATATTATCAATTGCGAATGAAGTAGATCCATTAATTTTTCATTGTGTATGTTTTGTATGCGATATAAACATGTGTTTTTCCAACAGGCACACCTTATGGATATGGAGAAACAAGAAAACCTTCAACGGATGGTGATGTATCAATGGCATTGAACGAGAACTTATTATTGTCAATAAGGTCTTGGATCTTGTTCTTGAGTATCTGGCTCATCAAATGGTGCATATCATCGAACTTCTTTTCTAGATGCTTTGTTCTTGCCTCTAACTTATATGACTCTTTAGAAGTCATGCAACACTCGGCTACCCAGGGGCGTAGCCAGGAATAAATACATGGGGGGGCCGGGTTGTAACATAAATATACTAAATGCCAAAAGAAAAACAATCACACGCACAAGACAGTATTTACGTGGTTCGGCAATATGGACCTTCTATGAGATAAGCTCAACGGATTTCATCTTGTTTGTTGATAGGAAATTCACATATTTGTTTACGTGATCCTGGATCACGATCTATCTCTTCAAATTGAAGTTTTGGACATTTGGAGGGGTGTTCATCAGGCATTGAAGTATTAACATTTGTTTCTACAGCCACAGGTGTCCTATGAGATAAGCTCATCGGATTTCATCTTGTTTGTTGATAGGAAATTCACATATTTGTTTACGTGATCCTGGATCACGATCTATCTCTTCAAATTGAAGTTTTGGACATTTGGAGGGGTGTTCATCAGGCATTGAAGTATTAACATTTGTTTCTACAGCCACAGGTGTCCTAATTTCTGAATTGCTAACATCTTTTTTCTTAAAGAATGCATCAATTGTTTTTCGTTTGCTCATAATTCTTTTAGCTTTAGGAATATGACTCAAAAATTAACCTGAAAAGAATTTAAAAAAAAAAAATTAATTAGAAATTTTTATTTAGTTATATGAACGTTATTCATACTCAAGAAAAAACCAAAATTTTCACTATAATTTAAACAGTCAGCCAATTTTTAATACAACTTTAATTAATAATAACCCCTTAAAAAAAATAAAAATAATTTAATTAATTTGTCTTTTATAATGTATTGGTTAATTTAATTATATAGCTTTAATTATTATTGTTTAATTTAACAATAAACTATATTGCTTTAATTTATTTGTCATTAATTATACTGCTTTAATTTGTTATATTGTTTAACCCCTCGTACATATTACATTAAAAGAGCCGAACATTATACATTCCATGTGCAGCACAATAATTAAAGCAATGTAATGTGCTACACATTACATTGCTTTAATTATTATGCTGCACCCGGCCTCATGTGCCCATAGCCCATCTACCCCCTCCCTACCCCACTTAATAGCCAACAGACAAGCACAAAATGCGCCCCAATCACAATAGCTAGCTACAATCAGAAAATTTCGCAATGCCAATCACAAATCATAACACACATTACACTAAATGACAATTAATATTTCACCAAACACCTACACTGAGTCACTGACCAACAACAAAAAGGGATAAGATAAAGCCAAAAAAAAAAAAAAAAGACAAAAACACTAAAAGTCTAAAACAGAAAAAAGCAACACTGAGTCACTGACCAACAACAAAAATGGATAAGATAAAGCTAAATTAAAAAAAAAAAAAAAGAAAAGACAAAAACACTAAAACATAAAAAAGCAAATTCAGCCAATCAGACTCAGAGAGTCACAATTCAAGAGAGAGAGAGACACTTACCGAGATGTGTGAATGTGTGATCAGAATTTAAAGATAAAAGAATAAAGAGTTAAGAGACTCTTCACTCTTCATAAATATTCTTTCATTTTTTTCCTTCAGTGAGATAAAGAGAGAGAGACTGAGAGAGAGTTAGAGAGAAAAAGTGAAAAACCTTGTCCTTGAGAGGGAGGGTCAGACTGTCGGAGCGGAGGGAGGCAGGGAGCAATTGCCAACATCAATGAGCACTGCTGCACAGCCTGCACCGGAGCAGAGGCAGCACCGCAGCATGATCTGCGATTTCAATTTTTCAGTGAGTTCAAATAAAGAGAGAGACTGAGAGAGTCAGAGAGAAAAAGTGAGAAATACCTTGAGGGAGGGCCGGAGGGAGCACCGTCGCATCGAGGCTGAGCACCGGAGCAGAGGCAGAAAACTCTGCGATCTCCGATCTGCGATGAGCGGCGACCGAGCTGCGGCGATGACGACGGTGACGTCAACGTGACCGTGGGTTTGATGGAGTTGACGAGCTTTAGATTGCTGGAGTTTGATGAGCTTTAGATTTGGGGTTTGATGGAGTTAACCGTGGGTTTGCTGGGTTTGAGCTTTGATAAACACCTCTGTTTTAGTTTGCTGGAGTTTGATGAGCTTTAGATTTGGGGGTTTGATGAGCTTTAGTATTGGGGATTTGGGGTTTGATTTCTCTGCCACTGCCAGCGATGTGATGGGTTTCTGCTCTCTGCCAGCGACGACGCGACGTGATGCTCTGTAATGGTTTTTTTTTTTTTTTGGTTGAGAATCCGTGGGCTGGCCGTGAGCGAGCTTGTGCTCGCCGTGGGCTTGGCTTGCCATGGGCTGAGGCTCTGTTACAATTTTTTTTTTTTTTTTTCAGATTTTAGTTCAAATTTGTTTTGGGCTTTTTTTTTTTTTTTTTTTTTTTGCTTGAAAGTAGAACAGATATATATATATATATATATATATATTTTTTTTTTTTAATTTGAGGTGTTCCTAATTTTTGATTGGGGGCTGGGAAAATGGGTGAGAAATGGGTAGGGGGGCCGGCTGTGTAATGTTGGGGGGGCTTAATTATTTTTTCTTCCTAGTCTAATGGGAAATTTTTTTTTTTTGCAGGGGTCTTGGCCCCCTCAAGCCACTATGTGGCTCCGCCCCTGCGGCCACCTTAGACTTCCCATGGTCCACGAGCTTCTTGCTCTTAATACCATCTTCAATATGACTTCCTATGGGTATGAGGATGGTGAAAAGCCGAGCTGGGGTCCCAGTCATTCTCTCAAAGAATGAAGGTTCGAGAGTATCAATAAAGGTCTTGATCATCTCTCATTTTGTCATTGGAGGTAGGACTTGGGCAGCTTTCTCCCTCCAATGCTGTGCATATTCTTTGAAAGATTCATCACTCTTTTTCCACATTCGTTGCAAATCGGTTTGATCGGGTGCGCAACTCATGGTTATGGATGATTGCTGTATAAAGGCTTGTGATAGATCCTTCCATATGTGACCTTCTTGAGCTTCAAAAACCACATAGCTGTAGGGCCTGTCAAGCTATCTAGAAACAATGAAACGAGCAGGGGCTCGTTGCTCATATGGTCAGCCATCTTATAGGAATACATGTTGAGGTGTAACTCGCGGTCGCCCGTCTGGTTGTATTTCTGGAGATCAGGGACTTCGAACTTATGTGGGATTTCCATCTGGGGAAACCAAGATCGGGTGCCAAAGTCAATGTCACCATAGGTGTTGTAGCGTTGTAGTTCCTTGATCTTTTCCTCCAAGCCTTCTATCTTGGTCTCTACTTGGTGGATTCTGGCAGCAGGGTCTCCCTTAGGCTTGTCATCAGTATTATGGATGACTTCAAGCTTCTTTTCATTATCTCCAACTTGGTCTTCTAAGCCCTTTGGAGGTTGCTCATCAACTTTGGAATGAAGGAGGGTTTGTATCATTTTCATCAATTTCCCCATTTGCCCTTTGAGGATGACAATCTAAGCAGCATTTTCCATTTCTAGATTGATGTTAATAGTGGCCATTTTGTGTGACCTTGTCCAGATTGGGCTTCGGGCTACTTGGGTTATCTTGCACCTTTTGACAGCAATCTTTCTCTACCTAAAGAGAATGAGATCGGAAGGAGAAAGGGATGAAAAGGAAAGGGGGAAAACACAAAAACAAAGTGTGTGAGATCATGTAAGAAAAGGAGAAATATGTTCCAAACATTTTTCAATTAACTGGGAAAAAGCTCCAACAATTGGGCTATTTATTTTAAGTGAGTTTTTAAGAATGATGCATGATGCATTAATGCAGGAGTGACAAAGAATCTGTGTTTTATACAACAACCCTAAAAAATATGAGAGTAAGATTTTACTAAAACTGGACCAAAGGTTGAACTTATTATTTAGTAAAACCTTAGAGTATGTTTGGTAACTGTTTTTCCTCCTTATTTTCTTTTTTAAAAAATAATTTTCTATTTTTGAGACTAAAAAACTTGTTTGGCAACTTAAAATGGACAGAAAACGAAAATTGTTCTCAAAACTCAACTTGTGAAGAAAACTGAAAACATGCAAAAGACTGTTTTCATTTTTTAATTTTCAAAAGTCGATGAAAACACGCATTTAATTTAATGAATCTATCTCATCTAATGAGTTAGCATTAAATTTCAAATCCTACTATCAACATATTTTAGTATTTTCTATTTTTTTTCTTTAAAAAACTTTTTTTTTTTTTAAATTTCGACTAATCAAACATGTTTTTGATTTCAAAAATACAAGAAAATTATTTTTTCTTTATATTCCCAAAAACAAGTTTTTGAAAATAGAAAACAAGAACTGTTATCAAACATAACCTTAGTTTTTTTTTTTTTTTTTTTTTTTTGAAAACACGATTTTTGGAAAGAAGAACATGACACGCATGAGCTTTTGAAATTTTTTTTGAAAAGGAAATTACATCATCATCATATATTATTATTATTATTATTATTATTATTATTATTATTTATTTATTTATTTATTTTAAAAAAAGAAATGCATGATGGAAAAGGATTTTTGAAAAACAATGCATATGCATGTTTTTGAAAAAGAATTTTAAAATGATTTGTTTTTTTCTTTGAAAAAGGATTTTTCTTTTGACAAAAATTCCACATATATTGAAAAGAACGATTTAAAAAATATGATTTTTTTAAAGAAAGGTATGTATGCTTTTAAAAAGAAGAGGGCTGAAAAATGGTCATGCCATGAATTTTTTTTTTTTTTTTAAGGAAAGAAAAATGCATGATTTTTGAAAAATGTATCACCCCTTTTAGGAAAAAGATTTTCTTATTTCGAAAAAGTTACAAGGTAGATTTTGAAAAAAGGTGAGGACTGAAAACGTTTTTTTTCAGAAGTTATTTATTTTATTTTATTTTTTTGAAAATAGGTAATCTGAAAAGACATTTTGAGAGATGAGTACATTTTTTTGAAAAAGACTTCTTTTCTTTTTTCTTTTAAAAAAAACAAGGGTACATTTTTTGAAAATGACAACACTCTTTTGAAAAGGATTTTTTTTAAAAAGGGTCTTTTTTTTTGGCCATCGTGGCTATATTCTTTGAAAAATGGTGGAGTTTTTAAAAAGAAAATCATGATGGTGATTGTAGGGACTCAATTTGTAAGGACCCTCTAAAATTATGAGAGAAATAATCCTATAGGCCCAAACAATACATTTCTAGAGAGTGGGTTGAAGAAATTGGCCCTTGCAGACAAACGGAACCCCACCATTGACTCATCACCATTGAAGGCCGAGCACCCAAATTCCCTTTTAGAGTTACCCTCGGCATTTATCCAAGGAGCTTAACCCTCCTCCTTTCTTTTCTCTCTCCCCCTTTGTTGTTCTGTTGGTCCCTCTTATAGAGTTCTCTTCCTCCCATCTCTCTCTTCCACCTGTTGATCATCCATGCGCTTTCCCTCTGACTGTCCATCCCATCAGCAGCACTATCAGTACTCAAGTAATTCACAATAATCAAGGTTACCCTGTCCAAGAGTCACATCTTCATTAGTGCGGTCAGAGGGCTAGGTGAGCGCATTTAGTGCGGAGGTGACAACCTGTCCTGGGCCCGTTTCCCCATCTGAAGCTAATCTCGGTCCGTCGAGGACTGGGTTATCCTCGGCGAGGTTTCTAATGTTTAGGCTCCCACGCATCATCCTCGGACGAACCTCCTTCCTCGGCATGGGCCCTGGGCCAGGTGTAAAGTGGGCCGGGGTCACCAGGCCCTCGGGCCCCACAATAGCCCCTCAAAATTCTGCTGTTCGTGTCCCCAAATGGGGAGGAGGATTTTGATGTTTCCGGGTCCTCCACATGATTCGCCATACCTCGGCCCACGTCAGCGTTGGAGTCTTTTTATCTGCCACATGTAACTTTTTGGTGCTTCGAGACTCAGTGTGCGTTTGCATTAAATTTTGGCAGCTCCATGGAGAACCTTCGAGGGATGACGCTACTATACGAGACTTCCGAGGAGGTGAGGGGGCTCGGGTAGCCGATGCCCCGGAAAAGTCCCTTGTAGTTAATCAAAGTCTTTCGTTGGACCACCCCGTTGTGACAACACGGGGCATTCTTACTTGTTTTCTTTTTCATTTTATTTTACTTTTTGCCTTGGCGACGTTGTAACGAAGCCACATGCCCTCTATTTGAAGGATATATTCAGTGGTTTGCCTTTTGCTCATTAATTGATGCTTCCTTACACTTGTTATACTTTAGTGTCTTGCTTACTACCTTGATTCTATTCTGGACTTGATCTCATGAGATAATCGGCTGTCTTTTGAATTTGCATCCGAGGACCGTTCCACAACTCGGTTCCGTCTAACGCTTTTATTCTTCCGCAAATATATGATTTTCCATAAGTTTAAGTCCGAGGATCACGTCGTACCTTGGGACTGTCTAACGCTTCTGTTCTTCTGTAAGTAGCTAGTTTCCCCATAGGTTTGAGTTCGAGGACCATGCAAGACCTTGGTTCTGTCTAGTACCCAGGTATATCTAAGTGGTTAGTTTCCCTATAGGTTTTAGTCCGAAGACCATGCAAGACCTTGGTTCTGTCTAGTACCCAAGTATATTTAAGTGGTTAGTTTCCCTATAGGTTTGAGTTCGAGTACCATGCAAGACCTTGGTTCTGTCTAACACTTTTGTTCTTCTGTAAGTAGCTAGTTTCCCCATAGGTTTGAGTCCGAGGACCATACAAGACCTTGGTTCTGTCTAGTACCTAGGTATATTTAAGTGGTTAGTTTCTCCATAGGTTTGAGTCCGAGGACCATGCAAGACCTTGGTCCTGTCTAACGCTTTTGTTCTTCTGTAAGTAGTTAGTTTCCCCATAGGTTTGAGTCCGAGGACCATGCAAGACCTTAGTTCTGTCTAGTACCCAGGTATATTTAAGTGGTTAGTTTCCTCATAGGTTTGAGTCCGAGGACCATGCAAGACCTTGTTCTGTCTAACGCTTCTATTCTTCTGTAAGTAGCTAGTATCCCCAAAGGTTTGAGTCCGAGGACCATGCAAGACCTTGGTTCTGTCTAGTACCCAGGTATATTTAAATGGTTAGCTTCCCCATAGGTTTGAGTCCGAGGACCATGCAAGACCTTGGTTCTGTCTAACGCTTCTGTTTTTCTGTAAGTAACTAGTTTCCCCATAGGTTTGAGTCCAATGACCATGCAAGACCTTGGTTTTGTCTAGTACCCAGGTATATTTAAGTGGTTAGTTTCCTCATAGGTTTGAGTCCGAGGACCATGCAAGACCTTGGTTCTGTCTAGTACCCAGGTATATTTAAGTGGTTAGTTTCCCCATAGGTTTGAGTCCAAGGACCATGCAAGACCTTGGTTTTGTCTAGTACCCAGGTATATTTAAGTGGTTAGTTTCCTCATAGGTTTGAGTCCGAGGACCATGCAAGACCTTGGTTCTGTCTAAAGCTTCTGTTCTTCGGTAAGTAGTTAGTTTCCCCATAGGTTTGAGTCCGAGGACCATGCAAGACCTTGGTTTTGTCTAGTACCCAGGTATATTTAGGTGGTTAGTTTCCCTATAGGTTTGAGTCCGAGGACCATGCAAGACCTTGGTTCTGTCTAACGCTTCTGTTCTTCTGTAAGTAGCTAGTTTCCTCATATGTTTGAGTCCGAGGACCATGCAAGACCTTGGTTTTGTCTAGTACCCAGGTATATTTAAGTGGTTAGTTTCCCCACAGGTTTAAGTTCGAGGACCATGCAAGACCTTGGTTCTGTCTAACGCTTCTGTTCTTCTGTAAGTAGCTAGTATCCCCAAAGGTTTGAGTCCGAGGACCATGCAAGACCTTGGTTCTGTCTAACGCTTATGTTCTTCTGTAAGTAACTAGTTTCCCCATAGGTTTGAGTCCAAGGACCACGCAAGACCTTGGTTTTGTCTAGTACCCAGGTATATTTAAGTGGTTAGTTTCCTCATAGGTTTGAGTCCGAGGACCATGCAAGACCTTGGTTCTGTCTAGTACCCAGGTATATTTAAGTGGTTAGTTTCCCCATAGGTTTGAGTCCGAGGACCATGCAAGACCTTGGTTCTGTCTAACACTTCTGTTTTTCTGTAAGTAACTAGTTTCCCCATAGGTTTGAGTCCAAGGACCCTGCAGGACATTGGTTTTGTCTAGTACCCAGGTATATTTAAGTGGTTAGTTTCCCCATAGGTTTGAGTCCGAGGACCATGCAAGACCTTGGTTCTGTCTAACGCTTCTGTTCTTCTGTAAGTAACTAGTTTCCCCATAGGTTTGAGTCCGAGGACCATGCAAGACCTTGGTTCTGTTTAGTACCCAGGTATATTTAAGTGGTTAGTTTCCCCATAGGTTTAAGTTCGAGGACCATGCAAGACCTTGGTTCTGTCTAACGCTTCTGTTCTTCTGTAAGTAGCTAGTATCCCCAAAGGTTTGAGTCCGAGGACCATGCAAGACCTTGGTTCTGTCTAGTACCCAGGTATATTTAAGTGGTTAGTTTCCCCATAGGTTTGAGTCCGAGGACCATGTAAGACCTTGGTTCTGTCTAACGCTTCTGTTCTTCTGTAAGTAGCTAGTTTCCCCGTAGGTTTGAGTCCGAGGATCATGCAAGACCTTGGTTCTGTCTAGTACCCAGGTATATTTAAGTGGTTAGTTTCCTCATAGGTTTGAGTCCGAGGACCTTGCAAGACCTTGTTCTGTCTAATGCTTCTGTTCTTTTGTAAGTAGCTAGTATCCCCAAAGGTTTGAGTCCGAGGACCATGCAAGACCTTGGTTTTGTCTAGTACCCAGGTATATTTAAGTGGTTAGTTTCCCCATAGGTTTGAGTCCGAGGACCATGCACGACCTTGGTTCTGTCTAACGCTTCTGTTCTTCTGTAAGTAGCTAGTTTCCCCATAGGTTTGAGTCCGAGGACCATGCAAGACCTTGGTTCTGTCTAGTACCCAGGTATATTTAAGTGGTTAGTTTCCCCATAGGTTTTAGTCCGAGAACCATGCAAGACCTTGGTTCTGTCTAACGCTTCTGTTCTTCTGTAAGTAGCTAGTTTCCCCATAGGTTTGAGTCCGAGGACCATGCAAGACCTTGGTTCTGTCTAGTACCCAGGTATATTTAAGTGGTTAGTTTCCTCATAGGTTTGAGTCCGAGGACCTAGCAAGACCTTGTTCTGTCTAACGCTTCTGTTCTTTTGTAAGTAGCTAGTATCCCCAAAGGTTTGAGTCCGAGGACCATGCAAGACCTTGGTTTTGTCTAGTACCCAGGTATATTTAAGTGGTTAGTTTCCCCATAGGTTTGAGTCCGAGGACCATGCAAGACCTTGGTTCTGTCTAACGCTTCTGTTCTTCTGTAAGTAGCTAGTTTCCCCATAGGTTTGAGTCCGAGGACCATGCAAGACCTTGGTTCTGTCTAGTACCTAGGTATATTTTGGTGGTTAGTTTCCCCATAGACTTGAGTCCGAGGACCATGCGAGACCTTGGTTCTGTCTAACGCTTCTGTTCTTCTGTAAGTAACTAGTTTCCCCATAGGTTTGAGTCCGAGGACCATGCAAGACCTTGGTTCTGTCTAGTACCCGGGTATTGGGTGAAGGAGATTATCCTCATCATTGGCCATACTAGTTTTGGCGTGATGATGGCCTCGACCCTACCTCGTCAGAAGTGGGGCATCGTGTGGACCAGACCATTGACCCCGTAGTGCCCCGAGCAAGGCTGGTTTGGGACTCTAACCTCACACGTGGCGGCAACGCCGTCTTCAATTCAAGTTTCTGCCCTCATCAGTTACGAGGCGCCTCCTAACTGTTCGCGTTCCGCGCTTGACGCTTCAACACACGAGGCGCGCTCTCATTAACATTCTCTTGGATTGATGCAGATCGAACTGTTGATAGGCGCCTTAGAATTTGGTCAGGATTAATGTCACCGATAATCCATTCTTCGAATTCTGCGTAGGTCCACTCCTATCAATCTTCGTCCCCTATTTAAGGCCATATAGGGGAATTGACTTTCTATGCTTCACGAACCCTCTAATATACCAGGAAACATGTCCTCCCAACTTTCAGAGCCCTGTCAATGACTCTGCCAAAATTGCGATAAGAGTTTGGAGAAATGGAACGGCCTTGGATGGGAGTGAGGGTGCATAGGCCCAAAATCCTCCCTCCCCGACGGAGAGCTGCCGTAGCTATAGCTCGCGTCAGATCTCCGGTGCGGCCGAATTTGTGCGTCATCCTCATGGTGCCATGCACAGCGGCCAAAAGGGAGGTCCCTGAAGTACATAACGCTCTTCTTCGGGGCACCTCCATGCCGATGGAAGCGTGCAAGAATACGTCATGTCTGGTGCCCGAGTGTTGCCGTCTCCAACGGCCAACCACCGTGGGGCTGGAAGAGAATCAAGGGAACATCATGGGGAAGGGCCGCCCGGCGCCTTTGCATCTGCTCCTCTCTTCGCGCCAGCGCCACCGCACCGGCTTGGGCGTTGTGGGTAGCCTTGAAACAAGCCTGCCTCAGCCCCCTTTCCTTTAGTTAGCTTTAAAACAGGCCCGTCTGGGCCTTTGTTTGTTGAGTTGGCTTTAAAACAAGCCTGTTTGAGCCTTTGTTTGTATGTTGTAGCCCCTTTTCATCTAATAAAATACTTCTATTTTTCTTCTCTTTTCCTTTGAATCTTCTACTTTTCTGCAATGGTGTTGTTTTTTTTTTAAACGCATTCTTGTGAACTTTCCGTCAACTGACTTCCTAGGGACAATTGTCCGTTGCGCCTGCTAGTGCACAGATTCTCCCCATAGACGGCGCCAATTGTAGGGACTTAATTTGTAAGGACCCTCTAAAATTAGGAGGGAAATAATCCTATAGGCCCCAAACAATACATTTCTAGAGAGTGGGTTGAAGAAATTGGCCCTTGCAGACAAACGGAACCCTACCATGGACTCATCACCATTGAAGGCCGAGCATCCAAATTCCCTTTTAGAGTTATCCTCGGCATTTATCCGAGGAGCTTAACCCTCCTCCTTTCTTTTCTCTCTCCCCCTTTGTTGTTCTGTTGGTTCCTCTTATATAGTCCTCTTCCTCCCATCTCTCTCTTCCACTTGTTAATCATCAATGCGCTTTCCCTTTGACTGTCCATCCCATTAGCAGCACTATCAGTACTCAAGTAATTCACAATAATCAAGGTTGCCCTGTCCAAGAGTCACATCTTCATTAGTGCGGTCAGAGGGCTAGGTGAGCGCATTTAGTGCGGAGGTGACAACCTGTCCTGGGCCCGTTTCCCAATCTGAAGCTAATCTTGGTTCGCCGAGCACTGGGTTGTCCTCGGCGAGGTTTCTAATGTTTAGGCTCCCACGCATTGTCCTCGGACGAACCTCCTTCCTCGGCATGGGCCCTGGGCCAGGTGTAAAGTGGGCCGGGGTCATCAGGCCCTTGGGCCCCACAGTGATCTTTTGAAAAAAAAATTGAACATAGGTTTTTTTGAAAAGTGGATTTTTGAAAAACCGCAAGAGTATTTTTTTTTTTTTGGAAAAATGGTTTTTTTTTTCTTGAAAAAAAAAGGACATTATAATGGTGTTTTTCTAAAAAAATGATTCTTTTTTTTTTGAAAAAGGTATATGGCTTTTTTATATAGAAAAATAGAGGTATTTTTGGAAAACGTTTTTGTTTTGATTTTTGAAAAAGGTTAAGGACTTTTTGAAAAGGGTTTTTTTTTTTTTTTTTGAAAAACAGGTGGTGTAACGACGTATTTTTGAAAACAACATATATTTTTGAAAACAGAGGGCGTTTTTGAGAAGATTTTTATTTTTTATTTTTGAAAAATGGGTATATCCTTTGAAAAAGAGGTGATACATGAGTAAGAAAATGCATTTTTCTAAAGCGTGGATGCATGAATGCACGAACGTATATGCGTAGGTACATTGACATGTACGTATGTATATACTCGCATACATGTTTTTGAAAGCTATGCGACGTATTTTTTAAAAAATTGGGTCATGACCTTTTTGGAAAACATATGATGTTTAGAAATGCTTTTTTTTTTTTTTTTTTAAATGCTTTAAGATTGAATGCATGTATTTTTTTTGGAAAAGGGTTTTTGATTAAAAAAAAATCCATCTTTATTTTTATGAAAACAAGCATACATACACGCGTATATATATCTGTATATCAATATACATGCATGTATATGGATATATGTATATACATTTTGAAATAGGTTTATGTTTTTGGTGAAAAGAATGAGTTTAGCTTTTATGAAAACAAGTGTACATACATGCACATATACATCCATATATTAATACAAATATATGTATACAGATATATGAGTGTATATATAGGTGTATATACATTTTTTGAAAAAGATTTATTTTTATTTACCATTTTTTTAGGGTATGACACATGGATGTAAGCGTAAGCGCCCGCGACGTGGGTTTCATCCTCCTTCGTGGGAAGTACGCCTTGGCCTAGAGTAGACCATGGTAGACGGTGTAAATAGAGTCACCACCTAGTTTAGCTCTAAGAACCATAAATATAGCGCCTTTCGTGGAAGGACTGATCTTTACTAGAGCACGTGTCCGGAGTTTAGCTATGGGTACGGGAAGGTGTTAGGCATCCAACCCCACCTGACCCGTGGGTTGGTTTCCACTCACTTTGTTCCAAGTCTTAATCTCGTTAAAGGCATATTTAACACATTATTCTAACTCATACATACACCAGCATGCATCTAAGAGCAAACAATCATGGCATAGTCATCTCAAACCTAACATACATATATCATGGCATATAAGCATATATTAACAAAGGAAAGACATTACCAAACTGATCTAGATAAGCTTGTTATTGCATCTGAAAAAAAGAAAACCTAATATGCATAGAAGAGTTAAAACAAACGAACAGAACAAAATAGAGTAAATAGATGTATATAGGTGTGAAAATTAGGTTAAACAGAGGCTAAACATGTAAATAAAACAAAAGAAAACAAACAGAAAACAAATTTAGGGTTTCCCAATTGTATGCGTGTGCATCCCAACTGTATGCATACGCATACTACGAGTATGTGTACGTATGCAAACTACATGTGCACGCATACACACGTAAAACCCTAAACCCAAAAAACCAGAACGGAGAGCACAAAAAACATAACAGAAAGAAGAAATCTAACAACCTACATGCTTCAAACACAAACGTGAAATAAACCTATGCTAAACAAACATATTAAAGCAATTAAAAATTATATATAAACACAAGAACAAAGGAAGAGTAAAGAAAAGCGAAGAGCCAAAGTTAGAAACTTTACCTCAACACTAGAACCCTCTAGAGCCTAATTTTTTCCGATCCCCTCATTCAATCTATTCACAATCAAAGCAAAGATAGATTAGCGAACTTAGAACTCAAAGATCAAGACCAAAAAAGGTCCTAATCAAACAAAATAGACTTGAGGATGTTTTGTGAAAAATTCCCTCTTTGGTTCACTATTTTCAAGTGAATCTTATGCGTTTTACCATTGAAATTCATCCTATTCTAAAAAGTACCTTTTATGGCTCTATATAGTCAGAAAATAAGGGTTTGGGGCAACTCCCAAATGATGTGGGATTCATTCCAAACCGTGTTTAAATGCAAAAAACTTGCCTTTCATAGTTTCTAGAACTCTAGCATGCCTGCACATGCACGTGTATGCATACGTATGCATGAAACATGCATACGCAGAGCTTGAGCATGCGTACGCATACACGTGTATGTGTACACACGCTTGTAGACACTGCATTTTGTACCCCTTACGACTCGAGCCCTCATTCCCCAATGATGCTCAAACTCTAAGGCCTAAGGCCAGTTTAGAGCCCAATCAAATATCAAATTGACTTGCGAAATGTTAAAATGGAAAATATAACTTTTAAATGAGCAAAAATCTATTTTTGAAAATAAATGACCAAACTGGCCCTCGGCCCACGAACGTGGGCAGTGGTCTGCATACGTAGGCCAAAGCATGCCTACGCAGGCACATTCCTGTGTACAGAGCTCGAGTTTCAAAAGTATGGAAAATACAAGTTTTCTACAATAATGGTTGAGGTTTGAAATGAATCCCACATTGTCAAGGAGCCATTCCAAACCCCATTTTTTCCACTATAAAAAAGCCTTACATAGTACATTTTCAAAACATACAAAAATCCCACGGGAAAAACCTAAGATTTACTAGAAAGTAGTGATTCAAAAGGGAGTTTTTTACAAAACACCCTCAAGTCAATTTTATTTGATTGGAACCTTTTTTGGCGTTGCTAATAACTTGTTTAATGACTTGCGATAGATTTGACTGAGGGGAGCGATCAAAATCAAAGCTTGGGAACTCCTTTTTGAGGTATCAAGCTTCAACCTTTCTTTCTCTTTTTAGTCTTTCTTTTGCTGTTTAATTTGTTTTTCTTGCTTTGCTTATGTTATAACATGTTTTCTTAGTTTAGACTTATGCTTGTTTGATGTTTTTAAGCATGTTTAGCTGCTAGAACTAGGGTTTTCTTTTTTGCTCTATTCTTTTGCTTGTCTATTTCTGGGTTAGGGTTCAGGCGTGTCTACGTATACATACTTTTGAATGCGCACGCAGGCTTGAAGTATGCATATGCATACAACTGGCCAGCGTGTGCAGGCCTATGTATGCACACGTGTACTTGTGCCCTAAAACCTTATTTTGATTTTCTTGAACTGCTTTTTTCTTTGTTACATGTTTGTTTGTTATTGTATGCTAGATTAGGGTTTGTCTTCTTGTTTCTTAATCTTAATGTCATGGACATGTATTCATATGCCTATTCATGATGCCATAGGTGTTGAGATGCTGCAAGGTAAGTAAGGTAAGTTATGCATTCACATGAACATGCATGTTGATTATTTAATCCTCCCTTGATATATGTGTATGAAGTTGATGCCGTTTTTTGATTTATGATATGATTTACTTTGCTGCCATGTTTGGGTTGCTGCTTTGTCTTGTGATGTATGATAGGGTTTCACATGCTAGGGTTTCTCATATGTGTTTGGCTCTTTATTACTTTATGGATAGATATGTGTTTTGGGATGAATGATGCCATGTTGTATGTTAGATGCATGTTAGTGTGTGTGTGAGTTAGGATACAAAGTGTTGAACATGTTTTTAATAAGGTTAAGACTAAGACACAATGATGGGAGACCAACCTTAGGGTTGGGCGATCTTGGATGCCTATCACCTTTCCAAGAATGTACCTAAACTTTGAACCCATACTCTGGTAGTAAGATCAAAGGTCCTTCCTCGAAAAGAATGCTATATATATGGTTACTAAATCATTGCAAAAACTTGGTGGCGACTCCAAAAATATTTTCTGTGGCCTATCTTTTCCAAAAATGGTTTATTTTCTCCAAAAATAAGTTATATTTTTCGTAAAAACTTTTCTCAAGTCAATTTTCATTTTATTGGGCCCTAAACAAACCTTGGGCTTTAGAATTCTAACATCATTGGGGAACATAGGCTTGAGTCATAAGGGTACAAAATGCGGTATCTACAGATGCCCTTCTTTTGATTCGTGAGCTCTGCTAATGGAATCAAAAAGAATAAGAGACAAAACATTTTGTTTTGACATACAGCTCTGGCCCAACCCACGCATATGACAAACAACACGCATACATGGGGCGGGGTGCAACTTTGCAGAGTTGCATGAGATTCGTATGTCCAAAATCCCACAGATGTTACTTGGGAAACGAGTAATGATAGGTTCACTATCCAAAAACCTAGTTTTCCAATTGCAAGCAAAAGATGAGTGACTCATTATCCTAGAATCACTAAAAAATAAAAAATAAAAACAAACATGGCCAACGACCTCAACCATCAACCAAGCAAACAAGGTGCTTTATAAGCTAAAAGGATACATATCTGTGGTGTCCATCTTGGGCTCTTGCCTAAAACTTCTCTGGATGGCTGTTACCTCCGGGTAGTTTCTGTCTCCATATTAATCTCTTCTATTTTGAATGGCTCTTACCTCTGGGTAGTTTCTGTCTCCATCTCAATCTCTTCTTTTTGAGTGGCTCTTGCCTCTGTCTTAATCTTTTCTATTCTGGGTGGCTTGCGCCTCAATTTTGGTGTACATGTTCAATTCCAAGATAGATATGTACTCAAGTTCAGTATTCTTCTTTTCTCCTCTTGTCTTGGGGATTGGTGCCTGCATATTCAATTCCCGAAGGATTTGTGCACAAGTATGGTGACGATCTTGGACAGAAAGCTCACTTGAGGGCTTCCCAACATGCATGGGGTTTTCTTGGTGATTCTGAGTCATAAGGGGACCTTTCATTGGTAACTGTCAACTTATGAGGAAGTCCTAGGTGATGTATGATCCATAGGGAAAATGACTCGCTGAGGAGTTGGTGTTGGTGGTTTTAACTCACGAGGGAGCTTTATGGGTAATCCTCGACTTACTGAGGAGATTTATGGGGAAAATATTTCTATCCATGATTCACGAGGGAGTCGTCTTGACATTTTGGACCTATAGGGAAGTCCTTGATGATTCGAATTCACTTGGGGAAAATTCTTCTTTTGGTGACTCATTAGGTAGTTGGTTGATGGTTTTAACCTACAAGGGAGTTTCCTTGGTGACTTCTAATCCACTGGGGAGTGTTTTAGGCATTCTGACCTTTTGACCTTCTGGGGAACATTTTTAACATTTTCATGTCTTTCAACCTCCTAAAGGGTATTTCCGTCATTTTAGTGTATCTTTGTAACTTCTTATGTTTCATGATCTACTGGGGATGTTTTTAATTTTTCCATGCATTTCCTACCTTCCAGAAGTCTATTGGGGATATTATATATATATACACACTAAACCACATGTAGTTTAGTGGAAGTATAAACTACATGTAGTTTAGCCTCTGGGCGTTTTTCCCGCTTCTTCATTTTTTCCATCGTTATCAACCATTTCCTTTTCTTCTTATTCTCTTCATCTTCTTCATCTCTTCATTTTCCCTACATCCTGTCAACTCCCTCTCTTTCTCTTCATCTTCTTCTCTCAAACTCTCTAATCTTCTCCAAAGGCATCCAAAACCAAAAATACCTCCTACATGATCTCTGGTGAAGTCTTCAATCTCACCCATTGGGATGGAGCCATAACACTACTGGAGTACCCTACACTGATCTTCAAGCCACAAAACCATCTTTTGGAGGGTGCACAAGCCGGATTGGTAAGTTTTTCAAACTTTTCTCATTTTCAAGTTTTGCTCTGATCTTCTGTTTAAATTTGTTTGCTTGGGTTTCGTTGTGGGATGGCTTTAGATGAAAACCTGATGTTTTAGGAAGGGTAGGAACCTGTTTAGGACAAGTTTTGATTCATGGCATGCTAAAACTGTCGAAGAATATGTTCAATCTCCGTTCATGCATACGCATGTGTCATGCATGCTTAGTAGCTAGTATTCATGCGTACGCACCCACTCTTGATGTGTACGTGTCCGCGTTCATTAGTTCATACGAATGCATGGCCTAGTAAATGTACGCATACAGGAACCCTACGTACGCATACACAGGCCTTGCATATGCATGTTGGCATTCATAAACTTCATTTTTCACCCAGTTTGTTTGTTTGTTTATTTGTTTGTTTTTTTTTTTTTCACTTATTTTGCTTATCCAATGATGATTCTTATGCTCTTTTTCTTGTCTTTCTCAAGCTTTGCCTCATTTTTCTGGTAGGAGCAGTGTTAGTCTCATTTTTGTGTGGTATCAGGCCTTGTCAAAGGATACTAAGGCCTTGGTGAGTGCGGCCGTATTCAAGCCCATCACATGCTTGCTTCTAGAGAGTTTTGCCAATGGCATCCTAGTGTAAGTGCTTACCGAGAGGTGGTGGGATACTATCCACACCTTTCACATTGCTGGGAGGGAGTTGACAGTGACTCCTCATGACTTCCACCAGATGACCAGTCTGAGAGCTGATGCATCCATCAATAACTTGGAAGGTGAATTGAGCATTTAGCTAGGAGTAGACCTACTGTGATGTAGGTATTTGAGCAAGCATATCCGCTACTTTGACTTGGAGAGGGACTACAAGCTTCTTTCTCAGGCTACGCCTGATGATTGTGCTCGGATGGTCAGGGCATTCTTGTTGTACCTACTGGGCATATCTGTTTGCCAATGGAGGGCAGATGGTGTCTTTGTTAGGGTTTGTGCCCTAAAATCCAATTTATTGGCATGTCATGAATAATTAAGTTGCTTAATTATTTGAGACTATTTATGAACTAATGAGACATTATCTTAGTCCATGAGATGCATAGTATGTGATTTATGTGAAAAGTCACAGAAAGATATAAATCACAAGTTCTTTGTAAACTTAGAATTTTAGTTCGTAGTCGGTGATGAAATTGGGCGTTTCATCTGCCAAGACTATAACATATCAACTAAGATGATTTGTCTTGATCATGGAAGTGGAGACTTCTAGTTGATATGTTGATATGTTTTAAGAGTTAAGACATATTGAACTGGACCGCTGTGAGATTTATTATTCTCCTAATGACTGTCAAATGAATAATAAAGCTCACGACTTCTATTTACATCAACTCTAAATCCTGAGAGAATAATGGACCTGATCATGAGATGTAGGTTGCTTTGATATATCAGGAGTGAGATCTATAAGTTATGGTCAAAACCTCAGTATGTTGGGCAGCCGCATTTAGTGTTGATGGAACATATATTCTCAAGATGGAATTCATAGTCTCTTAACGGAGATATAAAATATTCCCTTGAGATAAGTTTAATGGGTTTGGTTATTCAGAGTGTTGGGCCCAACCACTTTAGTAAAGAGTTACTAAAGTATATATATTTGTGAAATTGGATTTCATAAATATATATTGAATAACATAAAGGATTAAACTGGGTACTCAAAGATTAAGATGTAGTAATCTATAAAGTGGCAGTCAACATTTCATGACTTTGTATTACTACGAATATTTTGATGAAGGGGTTGAATGTACAATAAAGTCTTGGGAAATAATTTATTGATAAGGCCTAGAGTGCAACTATATTTATATAGTGGTATTAAATATAGTTAATAGTAACTTTGGACTTGTCAAGAGTTGACAGAAAAGCCCAAGGCCCATTGGAGCTAGTGTCTTATTGGTCCCTTTTGGTCCCACTCCAAGCCACAAACTTAAGCCCAATTGGAAAGGCCCAAAAGGCCAGCCCAATTAGATAATTGGTTAGATACAAAAAGGGAAAAACGTTCAGAATATTGTAAGTGAAAAACATCATTGTGAAATGGTGTGGATGTGGTTTTTTGTCACTCTCTAATCACCCTTTTTGTTACCGATTGAGAGACCACACATCTTGGGTATCAAGTGGAATTGGAGTGAAGATTAAAAGTCTTCCCATGAACGTTTGATCTTCGATTTTGAAATTCACCGCTTCAAGGTACGATCTCTTGTTCTCGAATTCTGAAATTTACTTAGTATGTGTTATCAATATCGAATGAAGTAGATCCGTTTAAAACTTATTTTCCGCTGCATTTATCTTTATTTCCATCAAATGGTATCAGAGCGGTCTTCAATTTCGTATTGTTTAACATGTTTTGTGAGTTTTAGAATTAGAGATGATAGTTTCATGTTGTTAGAAGATTATGTTTCTTAATTTTCTGCATGTTATTGAAACTATGATTTGATGAAAACTGAAATTGATGTTATGATGTTGTTTAAATTTGAATTTAAGTATGTTAAATTGAATCTTAAGGCATTAGCATCAATGAATTTCAGTTTTGACATCAATCTCTGACTGTAATGTTCATATGTTGAATGTTTGTTCATGAAAAACGAAGAAAATTGCCTTAGGAAAAATTCTGGAAATTTGAAATTCGCGATTTTCGATCGATCGAAAATCACTTTCGATCGATCGAATGAGACAGTGATCAGACTTTTTAGATCAATTGATTTTCGATTGCTAGTCAATCGATCGAATTTGTTTTTCGATCGATCGAGAGGCAATCGAGTATCAATCGAAAGAGTCAGACGATCAAGTTCGAATTTCTTAATTTTTTTTTTCGATCGATCGAGGGGTACTTTCGATCGATCGAAAGAAAGAAAATTAGAATTTTTTTTCCAAGTGTTTTCAAAGGTATTACACATAGTTCTAACCAAAAGACCTAATGAGATCAAAGGTATTAGTTAAATAGAACTCTTAGTCCTAAATAGTTTAGGACTTGTCTTTTAAGAAAC
This sequence comes from Quercus ilex subsp. ballota, assembly GCA_032727855.1. NCBI lineage: Eukaryota > Viridiplantae > Streptophyta > Magnoliopsida > Fagales > Fagaceae > Quercus > Quercus ilex. The sequence continues at coordinate 51,968,830 of CM064908.1, forward strand.
ATTCTAATGAGATTAGAATTGTTGTATGATTAAAAGTCTTTAACTTAATTTATTTTAATTAGAAGTTTTAATGAGATTAAAGCTTAATTAAAAAGTTATATAGTTTCTAATGGGATTAGAATACTTTATCTAGTAAATTAAGTAAATTAAGGATAGAGTTCTATATAACTAATTTTTGATTCGTTAGTGTTTAAGGAATCCTAAATAGTTTAGGACTTCCATTTTAGTTAGTGATTCTAATAAGATTAGAGTCTTTATCAAGTGCAAGGTTATTAGTTGTGATGGGATCACAATTATTTAAGAAAAACCCAAATAACGAGTGGGAGTGATGAAATAACCCTTTTGTTAAGTTTATTGTAATGTGAATAGATACCTTGTCTTGACTTTGAGTCTTGCATTCCATGCGGAGGGTATTTACTTCATGGATTACAAGGTTAAACTTCTTTGTGATTGCGCGAATGTTCGTTACGCTATTGTGACGTGACTTAGTAATATCACATTGAATTTAAACAATTAAACACACTTGATGTGTAGGGTTAAAATTGTGATTAGATCACAATGATTTCAAGACAATCCACTTGTTTTAAAATTTCTAGTGGGAGAGAGATACAAGGGTTGGATCTCATGGCCTCCATTGTTGGTTCATAGTGGTGTGGGGTAAACATCTCGTCTTGGCCTCGAGCCTTGCGTTCCATGCGGAGGATGTTTATTTCATGGTATTACAAGATTGAATTTCTTGGTTTATAGTGGTTTGATCAAATATCTTGTCTTAGCCTCGAGCTTTGCATTCCATGCGGAGGGTGTTTTTATCATGGTACTACAAAATAAGCCTGTTAAAGGGATGAAATGTGGCTACACATGATTCTAGACAATGGTGTACACTAGACTAAGTTTGATAGCATCCTCTATGCTGAGTTCTTGCTATTATTACTTAGAGGCCAAAGGAAGAGCGGCAAATTATTTTTGTTTGGTAAGAGTTACCATGATAGCATTAATAATGAGAATAATTCTCGCCTGATCAAAGTGATTGGTATGACCTCGCTTCCGAGGAATATTAATTGCGGGATTAGGTTGTCGTTGCACCTAGTATAGTATGGTTTTCGGGTTCCATATTATATGGTTATGGATGCAAAATGATAATGTCCTGGTATTTAAGTTCATGGTCTCAAAATAAAGTTGTCATAAATTTTGTCCTCTAGCTACTATTTTAGTTGAATCACATTAACTAAGAAATAATTTTGGACATGGTGCTTAAAGGAGCTGAAGTAAATATTCATGTTTTGATTCAGCATTGTCATAATTTCCTATACATGATACATTTATGGAAGATAGCTTATGATATGATCATAGTCTCCATTGAAATGCTAATATGTTATATTGGCTTCTATCTCAATTGTGCTACTGCATGAGATGCAAGAGTTAGTACTAAACTTAGACTTTATATTAAGTCTAAATGAGATGTTTGGTATGAATCATATTGAGTGCTAAGAAAAGCTTAAGAAGTTCCAATTCTATATCATTTTATGAAAATATTTTTTTAAAAATGAATTGGAATTCTTGGATGTTGAGATTAAATGTTAATCTCATGTGGATATGATCCACAAGTCCTTGTTAGATTCATTTGATCAATTTAGATTGTTTTGAAAATAAATTCTTTTTATATTATCTGAATTGATGAGTGAGTCCTACGCAACGGAAGACATCCTAAAAGCTAAGGCTAGGATCAATATGATTTAATTCAAATTCTTAGCCTAAACCGAAAGGTAAGCGTGATAAGAAGAAGAATTATAATACCAAAAGGTTTGGCAAGCAAGTTGCCCTAGTAGTTGCCAAAAGGAAATTAGACTTAAAAGTATGACCAAAAGAAAGTGTTTCTGGTTTGGTTAAACTAAGCTTTGTCCATGATTGTTTTCTAGATGGAAATTTACATGTTTTATTTTTTAAAGAGAAAGTTTTCATCCTTTGGTGTTGTATGCTTTGGCACTTAAGTCTAGATCTTATTAATCTAAATTGTATTCAAGATTGGTGAAAGATGGGTTTTTAAAACCATTATTTCGTAATATTCCCAATTTATGAATTTTATTTAGAGGATAATATGATCTAGGACTCCTTTATTGTAAAGGAATATAGTATTAATGACTTCTTTAAGTCAGTGCATACATAAAGGGTGAATAAGACTCTTTTAGAAATACTAAAGTACATGATAAGTATTTCCATTTGCTTGTTTCTTTTGGAGATATACTCTAGTAATTACTATACATTTTCTAAAATTGATTTCAAAAGTTTGTTCCTATGACATCAATTGTGGATTGGGTGAGAACCTAGTATATGATACTTCCACTTTTAGAGATGTACGGCACTTGTGCTAGAAAGGAAGTCTGACAAATTAAAATCAAAAGTTAGAAAAATGTGTGATTATAATAAGTATCCAAAAGGATTTGCAGAAGATTGTTTTGGTAGTCATAAAGATGACAAGATGTTTGTAAAGTGCAAATACAAAGTTCTTATAAGATGTTTGTAATGTACAAATACAAAGTTCTTCATAATGACTATGTGAATAATCTTAAAGAATCGTTCTAGAAGAGAAGTCAGAATTGTTGTAAGACAACTATAAAATACATTTAGAAATGAGGTGGTTGTATTAGATATACCACAAGGCATTATTCTAAATATATAGCTAGTACACGGGTACAATATCGTAGTGGGAAGATTGTAAATTCATACTTTTGGGATAAACTTTTGAAGTCATTCCACAAGGATATGAATTTGATCCTCGATCCTACGTAAAGGTAATAGATGATATGAATATGAATTATTGGATCAAGGTTATGTGAATAGAATTAGATTCTATTTAAAGTCTAGAACTTGTAGAGGCGCCTATTGGCATTGAGCCTATTGTTCTCAAATAGGTCTACAAGAAATTGAGATTGATAGAATTGAAGGTGCAAACCTTCAAAGTCAAGACTAGTGGCGAAAAGATTTATTCAGAAAGAAATGGTTCGATTATGAAAAGATTTTTTCACCTATAGTCAAGTTTGATTCTATCTAGATTCTTTTATCCATTATATTTTATTTGGATGAAATATGGCAATGGATATCAAGAAAGCTTCTTTTAGTAGCAATCTTGAGGAAGACATCTATATGATGTTCCTAGACTTGTACATAGCAAAGAACCAATATTGTTTAGTATGCAAGTTGCTTAAATTCCATTTATGGACTAAAGCAAGCATATGAATCATAAAATATCATCTTTGATCAAGAAATCAAATTGTTTGATTTTGATCAAGTATTAAAAGACCTTATGTGTGTAAAGCTATATAGAATAATAAATCTCATAATGTATATTGATGACATTCTAATCATTAAGGATGATGTAGAGTTATTGTCATCAATAGAGTTTTGGTTGTCTAGTCCAGTTTGATATAAAGTACTTGGGAAAGACTAGTCACATCCTAAGAATTATAACTTTATTATAATTCAGAAATTAGGATGTTGGGTCTATCTTAAACTGTTTAAATAAATTAGATTCTAGCCAAGTATAGCATGTAATACTTCAAGAAAGGATTCTTTCCTTTTAAGTTTGAAGTTCCTTTATATAGGACTATAGTCCTAAGACATATAAAAGGAAAGAGCATATAAGACGGTTCCTTATATCAAATCGATAAGAAGTCTTTATGCTATGCTAAATACTAGGCTAAATGTCTATTTTGCGGTGGGCATAGTAAGCAAATATCAAGTGAATCAAAGATCACTTATTTTAGTGGGAGTAAAGCATATACTCAAATATTTTAGGAGAATGAGGGATTATATGCTTGTCCACTAAAGTGAAGTTTTGATAAATACTGGATGTACAAATACTGACTTGTAGTTTGATTGTGATTCATAAAGTTGGACTTCGAGATATGTGTTCATCCTAGGTGGTGAAGATACACATCAAGCGTAAGTATCATCTCATTAGAGAAGATATGAGTACGTGATAAGTAGTAGTAGAAAAGATAATTTATGCAATAAATCTGGCTGAAACTTGTTTCCAAGCCTTGCCTTAGAGTGACTGTGAATTACTCTATAGGGAGATAAGTGTCGGATATGTAGTAAATTGTCTTTGAGGGCAAGTGGGAGATTGTTAGGGTTTGTGCCCTAAAATCCAATTTATTGGCATGTCATGAATAATTAAGTTGCTTAATTATTTGAGACTATTTATGAACTAATGGGACATTATCTTAGTCCATGAGATGCATAGTATGTGATTTATGTGAAAAGTCACAGAAAGATATAAATCACAAGTTCTTTGTAAACTTAGAATTTTAGTTCGTAGTCGATGATGAAATTGGGCGTTTCATCTGCCAAGACTATAACATATCAACTAAGATGATTTGTCTTGATCATGGAAGTGGAGACTTCTAGTTGATATGTTGATATGTTTTAAGAGTTAAGACATATTGAACTGGACCACTGTGAGATTTATTATTCTCCTAATGACTGTCAAATGAATAATAAAGCTCACGACTTCTATTTACATCAACTCTAAATCCTGAGAGAATAATGGACCTGATCATGAGATGTAGGTTGCTTTGATATATCAGGAGTGAGATCTATAAGTTATGGTCAAAACCTCAGTATGTTGGGCAGCCGCATTTAGTGTTGATGGAACATATATTCTCAAGATGGAATTCATAGTCTCTTAACGGAGATATAAAATATTCCCTTGAGATAAGTTTAATGGGTTTGGTTATTCAGAGTGTTGGGCCCAACCACTTTAGTAAAGAGTTACTAAAGTATATATATTTGTGAAATTGGATTTCATAAATATATATTGAATAACATAAAGGATTAAACTGGGTACTCAAGGATTAAGATGTAGTAATCTATAAAGTGGCAGTCAACATTTCATGACTTTGTATTACTACGAATATTTTGATGAAGGGGTTGAATGTACAATAAAGTCTTGGGAAATAATTTATTGATAAGGTCTAGAGTGCAACTATATTTATATAGTGGTATTAAATATAGTTAATGGTAACTTTGGACTTGTCAAGAGTTGACAGAAAAGGCCAAGGCCCATTGGAGCTAGTGTCTTATTGGTCCCTTTTGGTCCCACTCCAAGCCACAAACTTAAGCCCAATTGGAAAGGCCCAAAAGGCCAGCCCAATTAGATAATTGGTTAGATACAAAAAGGGAAAAACGTTTAGAATATTGTAAGTGAAAAACATCATTGTGAAATGGTGTGGATGTGGTTTTTTGTCACTCTCTAATCACCCTTTTTGTTACCGATTGAGAGACCACACATCTTGGGTATCAAGTGGAATTGGAGTGAAGATTAAAAGTCTTCCCATGAACGTTTGATCTTCGATTTTGAAATTCACCGCTTCAAGGTACGATCTCTTGTTCTCGAATTCTGAAATTTACTTAGTATGTGTTATCAATATCGAATGAAGTAGATCCGTTTAAAACTTATTTTCCGCTGCATTTATCTTTATTTCCATCAGTCTTTGAGGTGACTCACCCTCTTCCACGACTATGAGCATGTGCGGGAGGTGAATTGGGGCTAGGCTTGTCTTGCCTACCTTTACTTGGCCATGGACACACTTAGCCAAGGGACTCTGTGCCAGTTAGTGGGGCCTTGGAACCTCCTTGAGGTTTGATCTCTTTCCCTTTCTCATGTAGTTTCCCAAATTGTACTTCATACTTTTGCAACTGTACTTATTCATATGTCATCTAGGTTACTCTTGCAAACTAGGTGACTCACCCTCATCTAGCTTGCAAACTATCATCTTGCAAACTGTACTGTGCTTTCTTTCTTGCAAATTGACAACTCTTTTCTTACAAACTGTCATCTTGCAAACAGTATATGTATCTTGCAAACTGTCATCTTGCAAACTGTATTTGTATTCTTTGCGATCCTTGCAACGTTGGGCTTTGAACTATGATCTCGTCGCTTATGGTGAGGATGTGGACCTGAAGGACTTCCTTTCAGTTTGAGCTTATCTTAACAACCTCTCTTCTGAGGAAGTGATTAAAATTTTTCTTTCCTAACTATCATTACATGCTTCAAAGTTTTTCTTTCTAACCATGAGTGGTTTTGTAGATTACATGGGGGCCTTGGGTGAGTATCCCTCCTATGGCTGACTCAAGTCTGGAGGCGGCTACCATCATCTCTTCTGGAACCACTCAGCCCTTGGAGGGTGCTTGCTTGATGGTTTTATTTTATACCTACCTGAGAGAGCTTCTTATCAGCTGGTGGGTGAGGATATACCTCAAGTTCCGATGGATCCTCCTCCATTCATGCTTGCCCTGCTTTCTATGACCGATGTGATGTATGAGCTTTAGAGGAATGACATCCCTTATGCCCAATGGCCCTTAAGCAATTTTGACTATGATGAGTTCAATGAGGCTCACATCATGTTGCCTTTTCACATCAGGGTATGTACTTTCTCTCTTCTATCTCTCTTTTATTTTTATCTTGTATATCCTATATGTGATGATACTCAACGTGGTGATCATTTCAAGGAGCGGCTGGCCTAAATGTTGGCGGTCCTATTAACCCTACTCATTTGCCTTGGTCAATTTAGATCTATGGTCCTGATGGGGCATAACCTGAATGTCATGCCTATCCCTTTCCTCAGGGCACACGAGTAGTGAGTTCTCTTTATCCTTATCCTTTGCACTTTCTTCTTTGCATTTCTTAGGCTTATCTTGACATCGTCTTCTTTTCAAATTCAGCCACTGTAGCGAAGCATACAGAGTTTGTCTGACTTGCTAGGAACCTCAAGTTGGAGGTGATCGAGTATTCCAAGTAGATCTATGGACCTAAAGGGTATGCCCAAGTCGATAATGATGATGACTCGAAGGTGACTCAGAATTCTGGTCGAGGAAGAGGCGCTATTAGTGATGATCCTACAGACATGACAAACACACAGACAGATAGACAGATTTTTTCCAATTCACTTTTCTTTTTTCTCTTTTGTAGCATTATCTTCTACACTTAGATTTTATTTGAGATATTGGGTTGTATTTAAGAACATCTTTATATTTCTGCTTCTTCTTTTTTAAGACATGTACTTATTTACAACTTATGGGATACATGTGCATTTTTATTGCTTTTCCTTCTCCTTTGATGAATGAAAATCTTAGTTTGAATCTGTCTTGAGTAATCCTTTAGGCTATAGGAATCATAGGAGAAGCCTTGGTATGGAAAACCCTAATGAACCTACTTAGGCATACGCGCGTGTGTGTACACAAGTGTACGTATCCATGACCATTCGCACACATGTTGCTAGGAAGAAAAGATCCTAGCTTACTTTTTTCACTATAAAATATCCGTGAGAGGCTTCCAAACCTTCATAAAACCTATTTTAAGCCTAGGAATCATTTTGTAAGGCCCTTAATGACATAATTCACTTCTTTGGAGGTCTCCATGTGGATTAACAAGCTTAATCTTAAATTCAAGGATGCTTACATCCCTCTTCGTCTCTCTTTTAATTCTTTCTTTCATCAAATCAAAGTGGATGAGCCTCTTTTACATGCTACCACTGAATTTTGGATCCCTACTCGACATGTTTTTCAATTCAAAGGTGTAGAATTATGCTCCACTCTTTAGGAATTTGGTGCAATCATGGTTGAGCATGACTTTGGTGCCATCATTCTTCCTACTCTTGAGGAAGATCTTTCTGACTTAGCCTATCAACTTTTGGGAGTACCTCTAACTATGGCTAAGAGATGGTGCAAGTCCAATAAGTTGAATGTCTTCATGGTTTTCAAGTACTTTTCTAAGAAATATGTACCATTGGCTGGAGTGAAGCATTCTCATGATCTCAATGCTTTTTGCCTTTGCATTCTTGCAAGGTTCTTCTTGGTGCATGAAACACCTTGTGTGGATCATGTAATTTGTCATGTGGTCAAACATCTAGGGAGTAGGAGCCCACTAGCCATTATCTTGGCCAAAGCCCTCAATGGTTTAGATGCTGTTCATAGGGAGGAAGCAACATTCTTTGTGGCGATCCCCCTTCTTTGTCAGGTATGATCCCTAATTTTTGCCTAGGTTTCCTTCACCTAGCGGGATTTCTCTAATTTTTGCATGGATTGCCTTTCGGTTTTCAATTCATCGAGACTCCTTTTATATCTTTGAATATTTCTCTCTCTTTTTCTATTTTCATTTCTCCTTTTTCCACTCAACACTCATACTCTCTTTTTCTCTTCCTCAGATATGGTTGTATGAGAAGCTCAGATTGCTCCATCCTCCCCTTGTTCCTTACAATTGGTATCAACCAAAACACTATCGTGATCACAAGCTCAAAGACAAAGAGATGGACCCTATGAAACTTATTGAGCTCTTGAAGCATCTAATTTATGTGGACATCCAATGGGTGGTAGAATGGTGGTGCATCAAGGCCATGTCTATCTGTGGCTTCAAGGAAAACTGTGTACCTTTGGTTGGGCTTTGTTGTTGCTCTTATTATTCTTCATGTCGCATTGCTCAACAATTTGGCGACCATCAAGGGGTACCTTGTGGCAATGGTTCTTACCATGCCTTAGCATTCACTAAGAGAATGATCACAAGAAGGCAAACAAAAGATTGGTTATCTACTGATATGAGAGCAATCTATAGGGAAGAGAATGATCACAAGAAGTCCAACAAAAGGAAAAGGACTGAGTGACTACCCTAATATGCCCCAAATTTTACTTTTCTGCACTTTATGATTCCATATCTTTTCATTTGAGTTAAGAAAGGATTGGAATGTTCCAAATACCCCTATAAAAACAATTTATCATCTTTTAATTTGAGCAAAGAGAGAATCAACCATTTTATTATCTTAGGTTATTGTCTTTATTTTCCTTTTCTTTCTTTCTTTCTTTTTTTCTTTTTTCTGTGCCATAAAATTTTTGCCCATGACATCCTTCTAGGAATTTTCGCCATGCCCATGTTCCTTTCCCCTATCTTTTTCCTAAATCGCCCTTTTGGGTTTTCAACCTAGCGGGGTTCCTTTGCTCTAACTTTTTCCTAGGCCGCCCTTTCAGGTTTTCAACCTAGTGGGCTTTTTTTCTTTTTAAAGGTTATATTTTCGAAGCTGGTCAATGTTGATTGGGTGGAGCATCTCTTCTCCATCCAAATCTATAATTCTTGTAGTGCCTCCTAGCATGATCTTCTTGATAATAAAAGGCCCAGACCATCTTGGCTTCCTTCTTCCTCTTGGATCAAAAGTTTCATCTCTAGATCTCCTTCCTTAAGGTTTCTCGGTTTCACCTTCATGTTAAATGCTCTAGCAATTTTCTTTTGATAACCTTGTGCATGGTATTAGGCTTTATTCCTCTTTTCATCTATCAAGGCCAATTGTTCATATCTTTCTCTCATCCTAATCTTCTTCTAGGACCTCGGTCTCCACCAATACTCTCAAAGATTGTATATCTTCAGTAGGAAGCATCGCCTTGCTTCCATAAACCAAAAAGTAGGGAGTTTCTCTAGTTGATGCACAAATAGAAGTCCTATAACCCCCATAAGGCAAATGGAAGCTTCTCAACCCAATCCTTGTATGTCACTACCATCTTGGTTAGGATGTTCTTTGTATTCTTGCTGGCTGCTTTTACAGCCCCATTAGTTTGTGTTCGATATGTCGAAGACTTGTGATGCTTAATGTTGTACAACTCCATGATCCCTCAGACTTCTCCCTCAAAGTGGGAACCATTGTCAAAGTTGATCTCTTGTGGTACTCCAAACAAGAAAATGATATTGTTCTCTATGAATTAGGCCACATGCTTGGCCTTCAAAATGGAATAGGAAGCTGCTTCTACCCATTTTGTGAAGTAGTTAATTGCGACTAGGATGTACTCGTGCCCATTCGAAGCCTTGGGAGCTATCCTTCTAATCACATTTATGCCCCACACTGAGAAAGGACAAGGAGATGTCATGCTATATAGCTCACTAGGTAGCACATGGTTCAAGTTGACATGGGTTTGGCAGTCATGGCAACTTTTCACAAAGTCTATGCAATCGGTTTCCATCGTATTCCAGTAGCAACCCATCCTCAGAGTTTTCTTTGCAAACATCCTCCCATTCATGTGAGGACCACAAATCCCTTGGTAGACTTCTTCCATGATTCTTTCAGCTTCTTCTTTCTTCAAACAACGAAGATGGACCCCATCATAAGACCTCATATAGAGCTGACCTCCACATAGGATGTATTGCATTTCCATCATCCTAACTAAATGATTTTCCATCTTTCCGGCACCATCAAGGTATATTCCTAATTGTAGAAACTTTATGATGTCATAAAACCAAGGGACACCTTCCCTTATATGGCTAAGACGGCCAAATCTTCCTTCTCTTTGTGTACCAGTTGATATTTCTATTCGATCTCCAAGGGTTGTGTCCATACTCCTTCGACTATTCCAACCATAGAAGTTAAAGTAGCCAAAGCATCTGTAAACTAATTTTGAGCTCTAAGGATCTATGTATTCAATCCTATCATAGGTCTTTGTCAATTCCTCTAAGTATTGTTGGTAAGGCTTTAGGTGTTCTTCCTTCACCTTCCACAAATTTTGTGCTTGGGCTATGACCAATGTCGAATCCCCAAAGACTTTGGCTTCCTTTTCCCCTAGCTCTCTAGGGCTTCCATTCCAGCAATACAAGCCATTCTAGCATATTATTGGTTGCTTCAAAATTCAACTTAATGGCCAAAGGTACATGAGATCCATCGGGAGTGATTAAAAGTACCCCTATCCCATTTCCATATTGGTTCACGGCTCTATCGAAATACATTATTCATGATCTTAGTTGTATATCCAAAATGTTCTCATCTGGGAAATACCACCTTCTCCCTCTATAGGGTTCTCAACACAAAAATCTGACATGACACTTCTTTTGATGGTTTTTTCTAGCCACATACTTCAAATCAAATTCTGCCAATAGGATTAACCATCTTGACAACCTTCCATTCAAGGCAAGCTTCTCAAATAGGTACTTCAACGGATTCTAGCAACTATCCATACTAGGAATGTAGGATGATATGTCTCAATTTCTATACAGCCTAACCCAAACAAGAGCAAAGCATGATTTCTCTATGGGTGTGTATCTAGTCTCATAGTCATGGAAACTCTTGCTCAAGTAATACAAAAATCTTTCATTCTTATCATCATCTTCTTGTGTTAACATGCTCCTTACTGCATCCTCTATGATTGAGAGATAGAGGAGTAAAGGTTTCTCAGGTTCTGGAGGTACCAAGATAGGCAGGTGGAGAGAATACTCCTTCATAAGTTCAAAGGCTTTCTGACACTCGTCATTCCATGTATGAGGTTCATTCTTCCTTAGAAGTTTGAAGATGAATTCATAAGTGGAGGTGAGTTTGGCAATGAATCAGCTAATATATTGTAACCAGCATAAGAATCCTCTTATCCCCTTTTCACTCTTAGGCCGAGGCATATGCAATATGGCCTTGATCTTTGATGGGTCAATTTCTAAACTCCTATCATTTACTAGGAAGCCTAACAATTTTCCACCAGTTACTCCAAAAGTGCATTTCTGTAGGTTCTATCTTAGTCTATACTCTTTGATCCTCTCGAAGAATTTTCTCAAATTGGTTATGTGACCTCCTCTATCCTTGGAGATGACAATTATGTTATTAACATATTGTAGACACCGCATTTTGTACCCCTTACTACTCGGGCCCACGTTCCCCAATTATGTTGGAATTCTAAAGCCCAAGGTTGGTTTAGGGCCTAATCGGATAGAAATTGACTTAAAGAAGTGTTTTTGGTAAAATATAACTTTTTTTGCACTAAATAAGATTTTTTTTTTTGGAAAATAAAAACCATGGAAACCCTAGGGCATGCATATGCATGCTAGGGTTCTAGAAATCAAAAAGGAAAGTTTTTTTGCATTAAAATTTGGTTTAGAACAAATCTCACATCATCTGGGAGTCGCCCCAAACCTCTATTTTAGACTATATAAGCCTTAAATGGTAGATTTATAAAGGGGAGGACGATTTTTGAGGAAAACATACAAGATTCACTAGAAAATAGTGAATCAAAGAGGATGTTTTTCGCACACCTTCAAGTCAATATTTTTCTGATTGAGACTTTTTCTGGTCTTGATATTTAAGTTTCAAAGGTTTACTAATTGATTTTTTTTTGGTTGTGACTAGATTAACTGAGGGGAATGGTCAAAATCAAGCCAAGGAGCCTTTGTTTGGAGGTAAAGGTTCTAAGCTTTGTCTTTGATTTCCTTTTGTTTTAATTCTTGTTTTATATGTTTTTTTTGCTTTATATGTGCTTTGACATGCCTATTTAGTTTAGGTTTATCTCGCTTTTCTGTGTTAAGCATGTTAAGTTGTTAGATTTTAGCTTCTGCTTGTTTAGTGTTTCTATTTTCTGGGTTAGGGTTTAGGGCGTGTATGTGTGCGCATGCTTACTGCATGCGTACGCATACTCGAAGTATGTGTACGCATACAACTGGGACACAGGCCCTATGTATGCGCACGCATACTCGTGCCCAGAAACCCTAATCAGTTCCTTTTTGCTTCTGTTTCCTCACTTTATTTATGCAACATGCCTCTGTTTGAGTTGTTTTTCTTATGTTTTAAGCCTTTGCTTCTCTGTTTTGCTTTTTTTTTTTGCTTGTTTTATCTCATTTATGTCAATTAGGGTTTTGATTTATTGATAACCAAGAACATGCATATAATATGAACACACAATGATGCATAGGTGCTGTGGTACAGTAAGGTAAGTGAGGTAACTCATGCATTCACATGGACATGCATCACTTTTGAGTATGATCTTGCCTTGGTGATGAACATGAACATGTTTGTTTGAATACCATCTCTTTGATGTTTATATGAAGTAACATGCTTGTTTGATTCTACCATGCTGTGTTTCTACTGTTGGAAATTAGTGTTTAAATGCCATGATAGATGAATGCTAGGTTTTGGGATGAATATGCCATCTTTGCTTGCTTTAGATGCATGCTAGGATGTGTTTCAATTAGGATAAAAATATTGAGTGTGCCTTTATTGGGATTAAGACGTGGAACACAATGAGCAGAAGCTAACCCACGGGTCGGGTGGGATTGGGTGCCTAACACCTTCCCATCCCCACACATAAACTTCAAACACGTGCTCTAGTAGTAGATCAGTCTTTCCAAGAAGGGCGTTAATATATGGTTCCTAGACCTAATCTAGGTGGCAACTCCATTTTTCTCCACTATGGTCCACCTTAGGCCAAGGCATACTCACCTGTTGCTAGGATGACACCACACCATCGCGGGCGCTTGTGCCCACAGTGGCGACTCCATTGGGAATAAATAGTTTGATTCCAATGTGTTCCATTTCTTAATCCTAATAAAGGCTCATTCAATATTTGTTTTCACACACTTCACTTGTTTCTTTTGTCTCTTTGCCATTGTTGGTGATGAGTGGGAAGGTGGAGGTTCCATTCAGGCCAAAATCTTCCGAAGTTCATCCCACCAACTAACAATCCGTGCTATCACCTATAATGGACTTTGAGTACATTAACGGTTTGCCACCATCTATTACGGTCCATTTAGGCCTAAGGTTGGAATCATGGCCCACCTAGTTCTTAGTGACCTATTGATCTATCTCTTTAGCTTTAAGGAGCTTGCCCACACTTAGAGAGATCCTAGATCCTATCAAAAGAGGGTGCCTTTTATATCTCTTATTTGCTTAACTATATACCTTGTGTTCACCTAATTCTAAAGGACAAATAAAAGATATAAAAATTGAAAGGATGACCCAAGTGTTATGGCATACCCTAAGACATTGGGAAGCAAAAAAAGAAGTTCTCACATATAAGAGGCTTGTCCCAAAGTCCAAAGGTATGTTTAACTTGGAAGGTTCATAGGACCATAGCCTAGTTGCTATCGTAAGCCTAAATCAAAAGGCCTCTTGAAAAGGAGAACCTTGGACCTAAGGTAACAAATCTGCAATGAACCTAGCATCCAACATCCTGCAAAGTTAACATGAAACTCCCTAGTATTAGGCCTCCTTGTTGTATGCCAATGCCAAAAATGATGAGAGATTCATAAGCTTTGAGAGGAAGGCCACAACATATTCTAGCTAGAGGGCTACTTCAAAAAGATAAGAAAAAAAAGTTGATAATGAATGAAGAGAGAAGAGCCCAAAGGAGATGAATACAGTGTTGGCCCATATTTAAGAAAATCCATAAGCACATTTTAATCAAAGCCCACGAGAGTAAAATGAGAGCTTTATTGTAAATGGACTAAGCCCAATGAAACAAGGGGCAAGGTTCACGAGAGAAAAGAGAGTGATTCTTGTAATTGGCCTTCATTAAAATAGAATTAAAGATTTTCTAAGAACATCTAAATAAGAAAACCATTTAATTAGGACATGGGCTTAATAAAATATGGGAATTATTTTCAGGCACCATTGCACCACCAAGATCAAACAAGCACGTCCCCACTCTGATTTGGATTAGAGAGAAGAACGGAAGATGTTTGATTAAGGTTAAGGTCACAATCAAGATGAGATATTTCAAGAAGAAGTATCTCGAGAAGAAATGGCTGCTCCAATTGATGACGCAATTGCACAAAAGATATACAAAGTAAGGTGAGGCTCTCAAGGAGATAGGGGGTTGTTTCCCCAGCTAGAGGAGAGCAAGCTCAAGAAACTTGTGCACATAGAGATACAAGAAGAAGAAGAAAGAGAGGAATGGGATGAAAGAGACAAGGACAATTATGAGAGAAACAAGCAATTTGAGAAACTTCTCGCAGATATCGTGGCTATGAAAGAAAATATGGAGAAGATGCAACTAGCCTTTCGCAAGGCTAAAGGGATGGATGATTGTCTCCACAACATGAGTGGATTGAGTTCCAAGACCCTTGTCACTTTGCCTCCCAAGTTTAAGATTTTCGATGCAGAAATGTTTAACAGGACTGAGGATCCTAAGCAACAAGTTAAGAGATATATCAGCATTGCCGAAATGAAAGGGTTGGATGAGAAGCAAACTATACATGCATTCCATCTATCACTCATGGGAGGTGCATCGAGATGGTACTATAGCTTGGATCTGAGCAAGACCAAAGATTGGAACGAGCTAGTGGAACTATTTGTGGATTAATTCATATTCAATACCATGATTGAAGTAAATTTGAGAGATTTGGAGACCATTAAGCAAGGAGTTGAGGAGACTTTCTCTGAATACATGACGAGGTGGAAAGGGAAAGCAACCAAAATGGTTAATAGGCCAAATGAGAAGGACCAAACCAACATGATTATCAAGAACTCGCTTCCGACATACAATAGTAGGCTTTTGTCATCGCCTATTAGTTCTTTGGAGAGTTGTGTGATTGTGGGACTAGAATCAAAGATGCAATCAATAATGGACAATTGGAGAAAGGGGAGAGCAAGCCTCCAATCAAGAAGACATTTGGGGATGAGCAACCACCTCTAAAGCACCCAATCCCATAAATGTAGCAAACATCACCAGGAGTGGAAAACATTACAAGCCATCCTTTTTGGAGAAGGGTCATCCCAGTAGGAACATAAAGGAAGGAACAAAACCCGCTGAACCTAATGGGAAATAAGAGAAAGAATAGGAGAATAGGGACTTGACCCAATTAAAGAAAACTCAAGCTCATGTATCTGTATGGGGCTTGCTAATGGCCTCTCACAAACATCATAGTGCTCTTTTGGATGCTTTGAATGGGAGAAAAGTTCCTATAGAAACTACACCTCAAGAGGTTTTCTTTCTCATGGGAGTTGAGTCTCTATCTCATTGTTTTCTCACCTTTTCTGATGAAGAGCTTCCTCTCGAAGGAGCCACTCATACTAGGCCTTTGCAAATCATCATTGAGTGCATGGGTGCTAAGGTTCCAATGGTGCTTATTGATAATGGATCTGCATTGAATGTGTGCCCATCCAGGACCGCTTTCAAGATAGGTTTAGATGTGGAGATAATCATCCCTTCCCCTTTAACTGTAAGGGCATATGACAACATTTTAAGGAAGGTTATGGGGACTTTTAAAGCTCCTTACAAAATTGGTCCATTGGAAACAATTATGGAATCTCATGTGATGGACATCACTCCTAACTACAACCTTCTCTTAGGGACGGCATGGCTTCATCCCATTGGAGCTATTTCTTCTACTTTGCACCAAAAGATGAAAATCCCATGGAAAGGAGGGATTGCTGTAGTGCTTGGCGATGGTGAGATCCTAGTGCCTATTTGTGGACTTGAAGAGGGAGGGAATAAGCTTCACATGAACGACTTTGAATTTGTGTACATGATTGAATATGGATTAAAGGATGAAGGGTATAGTACAGATTACTCTTGTATTGTAGTTATGAGGTGATCGTAATGATGAGGAAGATGGGGGTACATACCTGGTCTAGGTCTTGTAAAGGAAGAAAGAAAGGTGGCTGAATTCCCTGACTTCAAGACCCAACTGACCAAGAAAGGTTTAGGATTTTGTGAGGGCTGTGATAGAATCAAGAAGAACCTTGGTACTCTTAATGCGAAATTTGTGAAGGAAGGAGGAGACTTCCTTTTTGTGGCTTTCCCGAACTCTGGGTAGATAAGAATGGAAAAGTGAATCTCGACTGGGAGATATTCTTTGAAGAAAAGCTCACTTTCAAGGAGAATCCTATTGTGGTAATCAAGGACGTTCAAGAAGAGGTCGACTGGATGGACTACATGAAAACTGAAGCAATGGGAGCTATGTTGAAAATGGAGCGGGACATGCTCGCCATCACCGCCAAGGAGCCAAGTGATCTGTTTGCATTCATCATGCCTACTGATGGGAAACTTAGCAATTGGACTTGGGTTAGGTTTTCCAATAGCATGGGAAAGATATCTTGTAATGCAAGTTCCAATATACTTTTCAACATTTTTAATAAGATGAATTCTAATTTGGCTTATTTTGATGTGTCCCATAATCTAGAAATTCTGCTCTTAAATGATTCCAGTGAATTTGAAAATGAAATTAATAAAAAATTGGAAAAGGAAATTGAACCTATGGAACCAATTCTTGAAACTATTAATTTGGGCAATGAATAGAATCCACACTTAATTGAAATTGGCTCAACCTTAAATGAACAAGAAAGAAAAGATCTTAAAAAGCTTCTCACAAAGTTTCAAGAATTGTTTGCATGGTCTTATGAAGATATGCCCGGCATTGATCCCAAAATAGCCCAACATTACATTGATACTCATCCTTACATAGTACCTATCAAGCAAAATTTGAGACGCACGAGAACCGAATGGCTTCTTAAGATCAAGGAAGAGGTCACCAAGCAATTGAAAGTGGGGTTCATCAAACCCGTACACCAAGCCGAATGGATAGCCAATGTAGTGCCTGTACCCAAGAAGGATGGGAAAGTTAGGATGTGTGTGGACTTAAGAGATTTAAACAAGGCTTGTCCTAAGGATGACTTCACTTTGCCTCACATAGACATCTTAGTGGATAACAACACCGGAACTACTTTGATGTCTTTCATGGACGATTTTTCAGGATATAACCAAATCAAATGGATCCTAAGGATATGCCTAAGACTACTTTCACCACTGAATGGGGGATTTATTGTTACACAGTAATGCCATTTGGGCTCAAGAATGTAGGAGCAATCTACCAAAGAATGGCTATGGCCTTGCTACATGATATGATACACAGCAAAGTAGAGGTATACTTTAGCTATCAAGTTGAACTTCAAAGCAACCAATAACATGGTAGAATATGAGGCTCATATCGCCGGAATGGAAGCTCTCTGAGAGCTAGGAGTAAAAGAGGCCGAAGTCTATGTAGATTTGACCTTGGTCATAGCCTAAACACAAAAGTTGTGGAAGGTGAAAGAAGATCACCTAAAGCCTTACCAACAATACTTAGAGGAGTTAACAAAGACCTTTGACAAAATTGAATACAATATCATCCCTAGGGCTTAAAATCAGTTTACAGATGCTTTGGCTACTTTAGCCTCCATGGTTAAAATACCCGAAGGAGTATGGACCTAGCCTTTGGAAATCAAGCAAAGTTATCAGTTGGTACACGAAGAGAAAGAAGAGTTGTCAACCTTGGCTGTAGAAGAAGGAGTTCCTTGGTCTTATGATATCATGAAGTTTCTAGAATTAGGAATTTATCTTGATAGTGTTTATAAGAAAGGACACCATTCGGTTAGGATGATGGTGATGCAATACATCCTATATGAAGGTTAGCTCTATAGGAGATTCTATAATGGTATACACCTTCGTTGTCTAAAGTAAGAAGAAGCCGAAAGAGTCATGGAAGAAGTTCATCAAGGGATCTGTGGTCCTCACATGAATGGGAGAATTTTAGCAAAGAAAATCCTAAGGATGGGATACTATTGGAATACAATAGACACCGATTGTGTGGCCTTTGTAAAAAGTTGCCATGATTGCCAAACACATGTGAACTTGAACCATGTACCACTAAGCAAGCTATATAGTATGACCTCTCCTTAGCCTTTCTTAGTCTGGGTATAGATGTAATCAGAAGAATAGCTTCTAAGACCTCAAATGGGCATGGATACATCCTAATGGCAATTGACTACTTCACCAAGTGGGTAGAAGCAGCCTCCTACTCTGTGCTAAAAGGCAAGCATGTGGCCCGATTCATAGAGAACAACATCATTTGCCGGTTTGGAGTACCGCAAGAGATCATTTCTGACAATGGTTCCCACTTCGAGGGAGAGGTCTGAAGGATCATGGAACTGTACAGCATTGAGAATCATAAATATTCACCATACCGACCACAAACTAATTGAGCTTTAGAAGTAGCCAACAAGAACATCAAGAATATCCTAGCCAAGATGGTAGTGACATGCAAGGACTGGGCCGAGAAGCTTCCATTTGCCTTATGGGGCTTCTATCTATGTATTGACTAGGGTAACCCCCTACTCTTTGGTTTATGGGAATGAAGTGGTGCTTCCCATTGAGGTTGAGATAATATCTTTAAGAGTGCTGGTAGAAAGCAAGGTCCCAGAAGAGGATTGGATGAGAGAAAGAAATGAACAATTGGCCTTGATAGATGAGAAGAGGATGAAAGCTCAATATCACGCACAAGGTTACCAAAAAAGGGTTGCTAGAGCGTTTAACAAAAAGGTGAAACCAAGAAACCTTTATAGGAAAAACTAGTTTTGCATCCCATACAAAACCCACAGCGGAAGCAACACAAGGATATATTTCATTCATAAGAGATAACATGTAACCTTGAATTCTAGAACAAAGAAAAGAAAGCGTACCTTGATGCAATGAGATTCAAAAACAAAACTTGAGAATACCTTCAATGTTCATCCCAATTCCATATAGTGCCCAAGATGAGTGGTCTCTCAATTAGTTCTTGTGTACGTTGATTTTCCTTTGGAAAGGTGTATTTCCTAGATTCTATAGAGAAAAACTATTGTCTCTTCTTTTTAATCATATGTATACATTAACTGCCTTTTACAGTTACTTTATTTAATAACTTCTATTAAATAAAGAATGATTATATAATTGGGTTAGCCTTTTGGGCCAGTCCAATTGGGCTTAAGTGTGTGGCTTGGGATGGGACCAAAGGGACTAATAGGGTTCTAGCTCCAATGGGCCTCAGACTTATCTGTCAACTCTTGACAAGCCCAAAGTTACAATTAATTATATAACAAGTACCACTATAGAAATATAATTGTACTCTAGGCCTTATTAATAAATTATATCCCAAGACTCTAATATGATATCATTTGACCCCTCCATGAAATATCCATAGTGAACAAAGTCATAATGAACTTTCACTTTGTAAACAACTATTTTATTCCTTCAGTACCCAGTTTAATCTTTTAGTTATTCATATTTATGAAATCTAATTTTATAAAATATAAACTTTAGTAACTCTTACTAAAATGGCTGGCCCTGAATAACCAGTTCCCATTTAACTTATCTCAAGGGGATATTTCGTGTCTCTATAGAAAGAGATTATGGATTCCATCTTGAGAATATGTGTTCCCTCAACACTACGTGTGGTTACCCAACATACTGAGATTTTGACCATTAAACTAGATCTCATTCCTGATATATCAAAGTAACCTACATTTCATGATTGGGTTCACTATCCTTTCAGGATTCAGAGTTTATGAAATTAGAAGTCGTGAGATTAATTATTCATGTGATACTGTTAATTGAATAATTAATCTCACAGCAATCCAGTTCAATATGTCTTACACACTTAAGACATATCAACACATCAATTAGAACTCAATCCAGTTCAATATGTCTTACACACTTAAGACATATCAACACATCAATTAGAACTCTTCACTTCCATGATCAAGACAAACCATCTTAGTTGGTGTGTTATAGTCTTTGCAAATGAAACATCCAATTTCATTACCGACTATGAACTATATTTTGAGTTTATACTGAACTTGTGATTTATATCTTCTGTAAGTAAATCACATAAATCACATACAATGCATATCAAGGACTATGATAATGTCTCATTAATTCATTTATAAATAGTCTCATATAATTAAACAATTTAATTATTTATAACATGCCAATAAATTGGATTTTAGGGCACAAACCCTAACAATCTCCCACTTGCCCTCAAAGACAATTTTGCATATATCTAACACTTATTTCCCTTTAAAGTAACTCATAGTCACTCTAAGGCAAGGTTTGGAAAAAAAGTTTTAGCCAAATTTATTGCATAAATTATATTTTCTACTACATCCCACGCTTTATTATCTCTCTAATGAGATGATACTTAAGCTTAATGTGCACCTTCACCACCTAGGGTGAACACATATCTTGAAGTCAAACTTCATGAATCATAATCAAACTACAAGTCAATATTTGTACAACTAGTAACTATCAAATCCTCATTTTGGTGGATAAGCATATAATCCCTCATTCTCCTAAGATATTTAAGTATATGCTTTACTCCCACTAATTAAGTGATCTTGGATTTAATTGATATTTGCTTACCAAGCCCACTACAAAATAGATACTTGGCCTAGCATATAGCATAGCATAATTGAGACTTCCTTTTAACATAGTATAAGGAATTGTCTTCATATGCTCTTTCTTTTATAAGTCTTAGGACTATTGTCCTTTACAAAAGAACTTTAAACTTAAAAGGAAGGAATCCTCTCTTGAAGTATCACATGCTATACTTGGCTAGAATTTAATCTATTTAAGCAATTTGAGATAGACCCAACATCCTAATTTCTGAATCTTACCAAAGTTTAACTCTTAGGATGTGACCAGTCTCACCCAAGTACTTAATACCAAACTGGTCTTGACAATAAAAATTCTATTGATGAGAATATCTATACATCATTCAAAATGATTAGAATGTCATCAACATACATTAAGAGATTTATTGTTCTATATAGCTTTTAAGGCTTATCACTACTTGATCAAATCAAACAATTTGATTGCTTGATCAAAGATGATATTGTATGATCTAGATGTTTGCTTTAGTCCATAGATGAATTTTAAGCAACTTGCATACTAAATACAACTGGTTCTTTGCTATGAACTGGTCTAGCTACATCATATAGATGTCTTCATCAAGATTGCTACTAAGAGAAGCTTTCTTGATATCCATTACCATATTTCATCCAAATGAAATATAATAGATAAGAGTATCTAGATAGAGTCAAACATGACTATTGATGAAAAGATCTTTTCATAATTGATCTATTTCTTTCTGAATAAATCTTTTCGCCACCAGTCTTGACTTTGAAAGTTTACACCTTATATTCTATCAATCTCATTTTATTGTAGACCTATTTGAAAACAATAGGTTTAATGCCATTAAGCGCCTTTACAAGTTCTAGACTTTAAATAGAATCTAATTCTATTTACATAACTTTGATCCAGTAATGCATATTCATATCATCTATTGCCTCTTCATAGGACCGATGATCAAATTTATATTATTATGGGATGACTTCACAAGTCTATCCCAAAAGTATGAATTTATCAAGTAAACCCACTATGATATTGTAGCAGTGTACTAGCTAAATATAGAATAATGTCGTGTGATGTATCTAATATAACCATCTCATTTGTAAATGTATTTTATAGTTGTTCTATAACAAATTCTGACATTTTTCTTCTAGAACAATTCTACATGTAGCTTTAAAATTATTCACATAGTCGTTATCTAGAAACTTTGTATTTGTACTTTACAAACACCTTGTTATCTTTATGACAACTAAAATAATCTTCCACAATTCCTTTTGTATACCCGACATAAACACACATTTTTCTACTTTTTGATTTCAATTTGTCAAATTTCCTTTTTAGCACAAGTGCTAGACATCTCCAAAAGTGGAAGTATTATATACTAGGTTTTCACTCAATCCACAATTTGACAAATGTCCTAGGAACAAACTTTTGGAATCAATTTTAGAAAATGTATAGTAATTATTAGAGTATATCTCCAAAAGAAATAAGTAAATGGAAATACTTATCGTGTACTTTACCATATCTATAAGAGTCATATTCCTCCTTCATGTATGCATTGACTTAAAGAAGCCATTGGGACTATATTCCTTTACAATAAACGAGCTCTAGGTCATATTATCCTCTAAATATAATTCGTAGATTCGGAATATAACAAAAAAAATAATGGTTCTAAAAACCCATTTTTCACCAGTCTAGAATATCATTTAGATTAATAAAATCTAGACTTAAGTGCCAAAACATACAATATTAAAGGATGGAAATTTTCTCTTTAAAAGTAAAACATGTAAATTTCTATCTAGATTACAATTATGGACAATGCTTAGCTTCACCATAATGGAAACACTTTCCTTTAGGTCATGCTTTTGTGTCTAATTTCCTTTTGGCAACTCCTAGGACAACTAGATTGCCTAACTGTTTGGTATTATTATTCTTCTTCTTTACCTTACGTTTTGGTTAAGGCTTAGAATTTGAATTAAGTCATATTGATCCTAGCCTTAGCTTTTAGGATGTTTTCCTTGTGTAGAACTCACTCATCAACTCAAATAATATAAAAAGAATTTATTTATTTTCAAAACAATCTTAATTGATCAAATGATTCTAACAAGGACTTGTGGATCATATCCATATGAGATTAACAAGTAATCTCTACATCCAAGAATTCCAATTTATTTAAAGATGAAAATATTTTCATATAATGATATAGAATTGGAACTCCTTAAGCCTTTCTTAGTACTAAATATGCTTCATACCAAACATCTCATCTAGACTTAATATAAAGTCTAAACTTAGTGCTAACTCTTGCATCTTATGCTGTAGCATAGTTGAGATAGAAGCCAATGTAACATGTTAGCATCTCAATGAGACTATGATCACATCATAAGCTATTTTCCAAAAATGCATCATGTATAAGAAATTATGACTATGCTGAATCGAAAATTTATGTACTTCAGCTCCTTTAAGCACAATGTCCAAAATTGTTTCTTAGTAAATGTGATTCAATTAAAATAGTAGCTAGAGAACAAAAATTTATGACAACTTTAATATATTTTGTAAGTAAATCACATAAATCACATACAATGCATCTCAAGAACTATGATAATGTCCCTGTTAGAACATATGTGATTCACTTGTTAGGAACATATGTCACTATTTTATGTAATTGGCTAATCCTTTGATAAAACGTACTTTACTTGTATTTGGGTAGATCGAGGATGTGTTTAATACTTCAATAAACTTTGTTTCAAGATCAAGTGTTGAAGTCATGCAAGTTTGTCCAAGATTCAAGTCTAAAAAGTGTCTGGCATCAAAGCTCGATAGCTAGCTCGATAGCTAGCCATCTATCTAGCTATCGAGCTTGAAGAGCTGTTCTAGCCCCGTAGCTCAACAGTAGCTCAACTGATAAAGCATCTGTCGAGGTTTATGAAAAACAGAGTTTTAGTTCTATTTTTCATTCAATCCATGATTGTATGTTTGGGCTTTCTTTTCTCATAACCCTAGACATATAAAAGGATTATTTTAGGGGCCGTCAAAGGTGGAACAAGTTGCACAAGTGTTGAGCAAAGTTTGTTCAAGCAAATTGTGACCGGAGACAGAGTTTGCCCTAGTTCATCTTTCTTGTGAAGAAGTTGCTGTGTTTGTACACCGTAGGGTTTTGTGACCAAGCATCTTCTCAATCTTCATCATGTGATGAACTGAAGAACTTTGCAGCCAACAACTTTCTCTAATTGGTGATTGAAGTCGCGTACTGGGATCCGTGCAATTGGTTAGTCACGTACTGGGAGCCGTGCATTGAAAAAGAGATATTATCACTACAAGCCAAGTCCAATTGGGTATTGGGGTAAGGATTCAATTGTAGATTGGTATAAGGTACTGGGATTCCTTTACTTGTAATCGCTTGTTGTGATAATAGTGGGTTCTCGGGAGTGATGACCTTAAAATCACCTGGTGGGGTTTTTGGCTTGTAGGTTTTCCCTATTCGTAAACAAATCACCGTGTCAATTTATTTTCCACTGTATACTTAGTTTAATTGGTGATTTGCTTGTTCTACCATGCGTTTTGCATATAAATTGAATTAATTAATTAAATTGGCTAGTTAATTGGTTAATTTATCACAAGAGGTCAATACATTGTTGGCCTATCAAATGGTATCAGAGCAGGCACACTCTGATTAGGGTTAATCTTTGTTGTGTGATCCATTGACCCCTGTTTGTCATGGATAGAGGACAGTCTCTTATTATACCTTCTTTATTTGATGGCACTAACTATGCATATTAGAAAGTATGCATAAGAGTTTTCTTGTAATCTCTAGATGAAAAGGTGTGGCAAGCTATAGAGATTAGCTGGACCAAGCCAAAGGAAGCGCAGGCCAATTGGGATGATGCTAAGATCAATGCAGAAAATTTCAACAACAGAGCATTGAATGCCTTATTCAGTGCAGTCACCAATGAAGAGTTTAAGAAGATATCCTCCATTGAAACTGCGAAGGAAGCATGGACCATTCTCTAGACAACCTATAAGGGAACCAAGGCTGTTAAGGATTCAAAGCTTCAGAGGCTCACTACAAGCTTTGAAGAGATCAAGATGGAGGAAGATGATTCATTTGATAAGTTCTATACCAAGATCAAAGACATAGTGAACTCAGCTTTCAATCTAGGAGAAACCATTCCTGAACCCAAGATTATGAGAAAAGTGCTTAGATCTCTACCCGAGAGATTCCATGCCAAGATCACCGTGATCGAGGAATCAAAGGACATCGACAAGATTCCTCTGACAGAGCTGGTTGGTAATCTGCAAACCTTTAAGTTAGGTTTAACAAGAATTGGCAAGTCGGGTAAGGGAAAGAGCATGGCATTGAAGGCCAAGAGCAGTGACATTAATGAGTCTTCAGACGATGAAGATTCTAAGATGAAGTCCTACATTACGAGGAAATTTAAGAAGTTCATGAAGAATGCCAATGGGAAGGGCTTTGACAAGGATCGTAGGTAATCCAGTTCTTCTCAGTTCAAGAGCCAAGACAAAGGGAAGAAGGATGCTAGGGATGATGGTCAGTACACTGTTCCTTCAGGAACAAATTGCTTTGGGTGTCAAGGTTTCGGTCATATGAAACAAGAGTGCCCTACATATCTCAAGACCATTGGGAAGAGCAAGGCACTTGCTACTACTTTGAGTGACACCGAGCCTGAGGATGATTCCAACAATGAGGATGACGGAATCTTAAATGCCTTCACTACCACTATCAATCCTACTAAGGGGATTGTTGAAGATGTGGATGAAGAAGAGGAATTGGTGAAGTCCAAGTTTGAGAAGATGGATGAATAAGATAACATCCACACAGCCTATGCAAAGTTGTACAAGGTCTCAGAAAAGCATGAGAAGTTGTATAGGTTGACCACCAAGAAGCTTAGTGATGTGGAGCTTGAGCATGAAGAGCTTTCCACATATTTTGATGAATCCAATCAGACTATTGGAGCACTAATGTTTGAGAACAACTTCTTGGCTGAGAAAATCAAAAAGCTTGAGGTAGAACTGTTCCAAGTCAAAGCTCAACTAGAAAGGACTTCAAGTGCTAAGCTTGATGAAATGCTTAGTCTTTAGAAATCTGTTTCCAATTGAACCGATTTAGGGTATGATTTCTCTTCTCCTAGTATTGCTTCTACTAGCACTACTATTTTTGTTCCTCCTGCTAATAATGTTCAAATTGAGAACACTAATGTCAAAACTGATTTAGCTAGTGAGAACATAGACAAGGGTAAATCTATCTTAGGAGGACCCCCTAAGTAGGATAAGAAAGAAGTTAAAAATCCTAGGGCTAAGAAGGCTAACTCTCAAAAGCCTAAACAGAAAAAGTAACGTCTTTGTTATCACTGTGGAGTAGCCGGTCATACTCGACCTAATTGCTATAAGTGGCAAGCCACTCAACAGAGCAACGGCATGATCGCATCGGGAAACCAAAATTAGTTTCCATCTTCTTTTGCTCCTCTTAGAGATCTTCTCAAAGTCCTTATGTTCCTTTCGAACTTGAACAATTTCATTCCTTCTCCCTCACCGCCGGATCAAGGTTTTGCTAAACGGAAAGGTTCTTCCTTACTTGGGTCATGTTCCCTAGGTATGGCAATGTCTATTTTACATTTCCTATACCTTGCTGGGCCATACCCTTGGGACATTGGCAATATTTGTTTACTTTCACACTTTGTGTGATAGCATTGTGCATGATGTATGTATATCTATGTATGCTTGTATATGGGTGATTGTGCACTTTGTATGATGGACCTTCACAGCTACGTGAGCAACCCTCTCTAGCCATGAGTGCTCTTGACTTGTAGTGTGGGTATGTGCCCAAGGAAATTGTTGTAGGTGCATATTCATGCTATATTGTGTGCGCAATCTTCATGGTATGACTGTCCCGATCCATGTCACCATGTGACATTGGCTTCCTTGTGTATGCGACATGCATCAATACGCTTGATGCTTTGAGGGGCTTCGGCCCATCCTAGCATGAGCATCTTGGCACACACCGAATACACAAGCATGAAACCCTGCTGGTGTACCATATCACACTAAACGCAAAACTCTGCCAGATTTTTGCCATGAAAATGGGGCATCCCCATTGCCGTATTCTCACAACGAAAGCTTAATGAGGATAACATTTTGTGTGCTATGACAGACCTGAGGCAAAGCACTGCCAGATTTTCACCATGAAAATAAAGCAAAATGCTGTCAGATTTTCGCCATGGAAATTTGGCACCGATTCCAAAAACACTAGGGAAGCATAGATCGAGACCACACCCTTTCTGAAACCAAACCTCAAAGCCCAATTCATTTAAAGTATCGAAAGCTAATGCCAATAGCTTGTTTTCAATTGCCATTTGTAACTAGACTTCCAAACTCAAGAATCAAGATTTTTTATCCATCCATATTAGATTAGGAAAAATGCTATTTTACTTAACCTAGTATTGGTAATAAAATCAAATAGAGTCAGGTGACCAATCACACCTTAGAAAAAAATCCAATGATTGGTTGTGACCAATCCGACGCGAGCGTCGCCGTAATAAGTGGTCGAAACACCATGAGGCAAATAGAACAAAATAAAGTAAACAAATGTATACATATGTGAAAATTTGGTTAAAAAGAGGCTAAACATGTAAATAAAACAAAAGGAAAAAAAAAAGAAAATAAATTTAGGATTTCTGAGCAAGAGTATGTGTGCACATACATAAGGCATTCGTGCAAATCCCAACTATATGCATACGAATACTACGAGTGAATCTTAAGTGTTTTACCACTGGAATTCAAAGATCAAGACCAGAAAAGGTCCCAATCAAACAAAATTGACTTAAGGGGTCGTCCTCTTCTAAAATGTACCTTTTATGAAAAACTCCCTCTTTGATTCACTAATTTCTAGTGAATCTTATGCGTTTTACCACTGGAATTCGTCCTCTTCTAAAATGTACCTTTTATGGCTTTATATGGTCGAAAAATAGGGGTCTAGGGCGGCTCCCAGACATTGTGGGATTCGTTCCAAATTGAGTTTAAATGTAGAAAACTTGCCTTTTGTAGTTTCTGGAGCCCTAGCATGCATATGCATACACACGTCTTAGGATTTTTTGGCCTTTCTTTTCCAAAAATAGTTTATTTCCTCAAAAAATAAATTATATTTTCCATAAAACTTTCCTCAAGTTAATTTTCATCTGAGTGGACCCTAAGCCAACCTTGGGCTTTAGAATTCTAAAATCATTGGAGAATGAGGGCCCGAGTCTGAAGGGGCACAATATGCGGTGTCTAAAATGGATTTTGCAAAACTTACTCCCTTTTGGGGTTTTTGAAAGCATGGGTTAAAGACTGTACATTTTTAGACCCCTTAAAACAGAATTGGATTAACCTAGTTAACAAGCCAAGTTATTACTTAATCTAAATTCCAGATCTAGGTTAACATAATCATATATCATATCAATGTAAAGTGCAGAATATAAAGAACACAAAGATATGACGACCTAGGAAAACCAAACCGGTAAAAAACCTGGGGAAGATTTAACCTAGCTATCCTCAAGGTAAAACTGAATCCACTATGAAAGAATCGAAGTTTTATAATAACGACTTAGACCACTAACATCCTATTGCTACCTCATGTAGAAAACTTACTAACACGACCATGTGCAAGCTCCGAGACCACGGACTCCTTCTTTCTTGGATTCTCTAGCAAGTACAAGCACTACCGCTTGTGTATCTTTAAGCTCTTTAGTGCAACAACTGAATGATCATCAAGCTCTCAATGAAATCTCCTTCTTGATAGTCCTAAGCATGTGTGAAGGCAACCACCTCTCAGATCTCACAAGAGATTCACACACACAGCAAATAGAGCAACATCTAAAACATGGCTAGGGTTTCCCTTTTATACCCAGGGCAAAACATAAAACCCTACACGTCATATGGGCTTAGGGCTGAGTTGAAAATTATGCAGAAAAAACATTCTGCCTGACTTTTGATCGATCGAGTCTAATTCTCGATCGATCGAGCCAGTCAGAATTGCACACTCAATTCTGCAGTTAACTCGATTCCAACTTTACATAAAAGACATATTTTAAGCAAGTCTAAAACAAGACTAACAACCTGTTTTGATCATGGTTTGCCAATAATACAAATTAGAGTTCTAATACATTAGTTCCTAAGTATTTAGAACCTAACAAACTCCCCATTTGGCAATCCGTGACAAAACACAAACACAATGCTCAAAGTTACAAGTAAAAGCCCTTTACAAAAAAAAATACCCATTACACAATAATCCAACCTAACTACTATCCATTAGTTGCAAGTGTAGACAGTCGCACGACTGAATCAACTTGTATATTTCTTGAAATACTCAACAAACACATAAACGCATGTGTGGAAAATACAAGTAAAACAAAAATAAATTCTTGACTTCACAAAACACAAAATAAAGACATATATCATGAATAACACATAAATATAAATCAATGAGCAGTGAAACAAGAAACATATATAACAAAAACAATTTATCTCCCTCTATCAAAAATACATCAAGAGCCAAGAAATGTAAATACACAATGAAGCACCTAGATACAATCTAAATAACTCCACAAGATCCAAACAACAAAAATCTCCTACTAACTACAAAAAACTCTACAAGTAACCAAAACTGCTCCAAAAGTACTCCCCCTTTTTGTGACGGAACGCCAAAGGGCAATCAGAGTCCATCATCAAAAAGAGGTGGCAAGGGCGAACGTCGAAGATGCGCCAAATCTGCTCGCAAAGCACAGAGCTCATCAAGCATGTCCATCAAAATCTAACCCTGAGTCGCCTGAACAGTCAAGACAGTCTCCAAAGTACGACGAATGTCAAAGTCACCCAAAGTAGATGGTGGAGGAGCAGCAGCAGCACCAACAGGATCAGCAGACGCCTCACTAGAAGCAGTACCTGTAGAAAAAGGAGGGGGTGCGGTACCAATAGGCTCAACATGAGGGCATTTAGAGCTTTCTCTCATATGAGCAGCCCTTTGCCTAAGAAAGGAGGCGCCTATGGGAGCAACTATGTGTACGGGCTTAGAAGCGGGGAAGTCATCTAAACCTAAAACAACAAAATCCTATGAATGAAAACAGGATAAAAAGAGCATGAGTGGCAGAAGAACTCCTATAAACTTCGTTCAAAGAACGAAGAAACAGATGAGGAAAACTAATAGGAGCATCTGTAACAAGAGCATACAAAAATGCACATCACTCCAAAGGAATGGTGTGCAGATGCGTGATAGGCCACAAGGAATGACACGTTATCCTAAAGAAAAGGTAGTGTAACTCGGTGAGCTCAGCAGTGGTGATCTGAGGATCAGAACGCCACTGGATAGAAAACCCCGTGATGTAGAACATTATGTCGTCCAAGGGAGGGGACTCATCATAGGGATAGAAAGGGTGCTGGACCAATGGTACCCCAAGAGTATCAGCCACGACTCTAGGAGTAATGGTGAACTCTACACCTCGTATCCAACTCTTTACTAAAGTGTTGGAATCATAGACGTAGATAGAGATGTTCGAGTAGAACTCTCTAATCAGGGTAGCTAGTGGTGGAGGACCAATATCCAATAATGGTAGCCAGCCCCTACGCTCAAAATTAGCCCTAATGGCTGGATCAAGCTCATCTAACAACACTTTCCGCTCAGACCAAATCTTCCTCTTACTGTTTAACAACTCATAAAGCACTCAGTTTTTCTCACTAAAAAACAAATTGCTCAAAGGAGAAGGAGCAGAAGAAGAGGAGGAAGTCCTATGGGCTCTAGTCTTCCTAGACATGGTGCTAGGGTAAGGACAAGACACAAGGACAAAACCCAAAAAGATCAACAAGAAAAACCAATGGCAGACTGCAAGTTAGCACAAAAAAAATAGAAATAACAATCTATATGATGCATGAACAAATAAATGTCATGATGCATGCTTTAATGCAGTGATAACAAGTTCAATTTAAATTTAGAATCACAAAATTGGCTTGAGCATAGAGTTTATAACAAAACCCCAAAATTTTGAAAAACCACTTGTTCAATTTGTACTAAATTGACCAATTGATCATCACACAAGATAGAAAACAGTTTAGCATGATCAAATTTATCAATCCAACGAGCCAATTTCATCAATTAAATTCAATTTGAACAAAAACCCTAATTTGGATAAATTCAAGCCCTAGAATTTCCAATTTCTCACAATACATCAAATTGATCAAATTAAACACCATAGATCATGTTTATAACATCCCCCCAACAAAAACCCATTAATCAATTTCAAGAAATATGGTTTGAATCATCAAAAATCCCAAATATGCATAGGTTCGAAATTTGGAATAAAAATGCATGAAAAATGCATGAAACTTGAAAATAAAAGCAAAAGGAGGGGCAATATGGTCTTATTAGCCTTTGGAGAGAAAAACCTTGCAAAAAGAACGGAGGAAAACGACAAAAAATTTGATTTGAGTTTTGACCGAGTTGTATGGAGAGAGAGTGTTTGAAAAACTCTTTGAAAAATAAATTGAACACGTCAAAATCATCTTTTTTAAAAACTCTCTATATGATTTTCGATTGATCGAAATTTAGGTTCGATCGATCAAAAATGCTTCGATTGATCCATTATCAATCGAGCATCGATCGAAACAAAGAGAGGCTGACCAAATAATTTAATCGCAATTTTGATTGATCGAGGAACAGATTCGATTGATCGAAATTCTGGAAAAAACAAATTTTTTGAAAAACAAAATATTTTTGTGCAGAAATTCCTCAAAGTATTGAATTTTAAAAATAAAATGCATGAGTATGAGATGAAATGTCTTTCAAAAAACACAAGTTTTGAACCCAGTTTCCCAAAATTAAGATTTTCAATCCATTCTCTTAAATTCTCAAGCATCAAATATGTTTTGCATAAAACTCAAGGAATTTTCAAACTTGGTTGGTCAAATCAAAGACACACACAATAACATGTACAAAGTTTAGCAAAGAGTAACTTGTGTAGTGTGTGCGACTAGCAAAAGTTTGAGATACATGTGAGGTGATATGTGAATAGAAATCAAACACAAAGTCTACAAAATTCATCACATAGAATTTGAAAGAGACTATCACCTAAAGAGTTACATCATATAACTCCTACATCTCCTAGATCATAAGCTTACAATGATGTAAGTTTCTTGATTTGCCTCATATTGTACACACCAATTTTAATTGATCAGAAACTTATTAAAATAGCCGGGATAATGTACACACTAATTTTAGTTGTTTGATTTAACTTTAAGTCCAATAATGTATACACCAATTTTAAGCATTTAAACCGAGGCTACACCGTATGTTGTTTTTGTGCATGTGCTACACTTTCTCGAGCACAAAATCTTATGATATGCACTAAGGTGTTCATGATTGACTAGTGAACAGTGGTAAGATGGTTATTTATGCATTTTTCAAAAAGTTCAAGTTCAACAGTCAAAGACATGTGACTTCAAGATCAAGACAAAGTGATCAAAAAACATAAACATCTTTCCCACACAACATGCACTACAAAGCTTCAACTAGTAAAGTGCAATAAATAAGCTCATCCAAGCTAAACAAGGTACAAAGACATGTTATGTGAAAATAAATTGACCAACCTTGTTTTCAAAACCAAGAAAAAAAATACAAAGCACAAATTGCTTCCCTTTTTTTTTTCTTTTTTTTTTTTTTTAAATTTTGAAAAGAAGAAACAAAAACAGTCCTAGAATGAAATGCATGAATGTTATACAATGCAAGTCCTAGAAACAAAAAGAAAACAAAAACCAAAGAACAATGATCACAAAGAGTGGAGCAATGAAGCACAAGGACCATGTCAGAAAGACTCAATTAGATCGAGCCTTTTGTATCCAAAACTTTTTAGATGCACCTTAAGCATTGGAGTTCTTATTCAGATTAGAGTGATTTCCAACTCCAGGATTGGAATAAAGGTTAAGAGCCTTTACCAATTCACCAATAAGTACCATAGGATCTTATGCTTGAGGCACAGACACTTTTGGCTTATTTGCTCACTTAACAGCTTGCAACTTGAAACAGTTTAGACGAATGTGCCCAGACTTTTCACAAAAATGACAAACCCAAGCAGGCTTACCAGGCACCTTGTCCTTAGAAAGGGTAGACTCCTTAGGTTTAGACTCTTTCAGATCAACCCTAATCTTTCTAGGAGGTGTGACCTCTACAGGTTTAATAGTCTCACTTACAGGGTGTTCAGAGGAAGAAGAAGTAACAAAGTTTGTGGAATGGGGTGTAGACACAGAGATGCTTTCTACAAAACCAAAGCCAGCTTTGTCAGAGGGAGACTTTTGAACACTTAGCAGGTGGTCAAGTTTGGAGCTTGCAGGCTTAATAGATTGTTCTCTAGCAACAGATAGTTCAAGTTCCAAATTCTTAATTTTATCAAGAAAAAGCATATTCTCAGTTTTCACATTGTTCAAAAGTTCATTAGCATCAAACAGTTTCACAAGCAAATTTTTCTTATCAAGCTCAAGATATGCAATTTTCTTCAAGCCAAGATCAACATTCATAGCATCCTTTGCAGCAACTTTGCAAAGTTTATTATAAACTTCTTGAAGATTTGCATCCTCAGAGAGTTCCCCATCAGAAGGGTTCTTTTCAACAGACACGCTTTCATTGACTACAATAGTAGCAGTGAAAGCAATAAAGTTTCCATCCATGTCAGAACCAGACTCATAATCGGAAACTTCATTATCACTAAGGGTTATAACCATAGCCTTTCCTTTAGACCTCAAGTATGTAGGACATTCAGATTTCATGTGACCATACCCTTGACATCCAAAACATTGAGGACCCATAGAATTATTAGAAGATTGATCAACTTTTTCTCTAGGTTTTTCAGTGTTGTTAACCTTAGTGGGATCATTCTTCCTAAAATTTCTAGGTTCAGCAGTGTTCTTACCTCTTGCCCTTCTGTTGTTGTTTCTAAGGAAATTCCTAAAGTTCTTGGCAAGGTAAGCAATCTCTGTAACAGAGAGCTCATCATCAAATCCACCAACATCAACATCATCAACTGACTTAAGAGCCATTGATTTGGATTTGCTAGTTTTGGGTAGATCCAACTCATAGGACTGAAGAGATCCTACAAGTTCATCAACAGGGATTAAGTCCACATCCTTGCTCTCGGTGATGGCAGTCACTTTGGGTCTAAAGTCTTTAGTTAAAGATCTAAGAATCTTTCTAACAATTTTAGGTTGATCATAGATTTCACCCAAGTTGTATGCAGAATTAACAATGTTATTAAGTTTAGCATAAAATTTATCAAATGATTCATCATCAGACATCCTAATGCTTTTAAATCTAGAAGTTAATTGCTGCAACTTATTAATTTTAACTGCCTTAGTGCCTTCATGCACAGTCTAGAGGATATTCCAAGCAATGTGAGCAACCTCAACATTTAAGATTCTCTTAAATTCCTCCATAGAAACAACATTGAAAATAGCATTCATAGCTTTGCTATTGAAAGCGGCTGCTTCTTTCTGAGAAGTTTGCCACTCACTCACAGGAGTAGTGGGCTTCTCCCATCCATACTCAACGGAGTTCCAGACTCTCTCATTAATAGATTTCAGGAATGCCTTCATCCTTACTCTCCAATACGCATAATTATTCCCATCAAAGTGAGGTGGAATAACAAGAGAGTGTCCGTGTTCCATGACAGCAGGGGTCAAGAATCAGCTCAGAGATCAAAAGATCTACAACAAAAGAGCTACCCACTCTGATACCACTTGTACTTTTTTAGACCCTTTAAAACATAATTGGATTAACCTAGTTAACAAGCCATGTTATCACTTAGTCCAAATTCTAGATCTAGGTTAACACAATCATATATCATATCAATGTAAAGTGTGGAATATAAAGAACACAAAGATATGATGACCCAAGAAAACCAAACCGGTTAAAAACCTGGGGAGGATTTAACCTAGCTATCCTCAAGGTAAAACTGAATCCACTATGAACGAATTGAAATTTTACAATAGCGACTTAGACCACTAACATTCTATTGCTACCTCATGTAGAAAACTTACTGACACAACCACGTGCAAGCTCTGAGATCATGAACTCATTCTTTCTTGGATTCTCTAGCAAGTACAAGCACTCTCGCTTGTGTATCTTTAAGCTCTTTAGTGCAGCAACTGAATGATCATCAAGCTCTCAATGAAATCTCCTTCTTGATAATCCTAAGCATGTGTGAAGGCAACCATCTCTCAGATCTCACAAGAGATTCACACACACAGCAAATAGAGCAACATCTAAAACGTGGCTAGGGTTTCCCTTTTATACCTAGGGCAAAACATAAAACCTTACACGTCATATGGGCTTAGGGCTGAGTTGGAAATTCTGTAGAAAAAATATTCTACCCGACTTTCGATCGATCGAGTCTAATTCTCGATCGATCGAGCCAGTTAGAATTGCACACTCAATTCTGCAGTTAACTCAATTCCAACTTTACATAAAAGACATACTTTGAGCAAGTCTAAAACAAGACTAACAACCTGTTTTGATCATGGTTTGATAACAATACAAATTAGAGTTCTAATATATTAGTTCCTAAGTACTTAGAACCTAACAAAGACAAACTCTTTGTATAAAAACAAAGTTCTTTGTCACTTTTTATTATCTTTTTTTTCAAATATGATTACGGATGAATGCGTGAAGACCCTTGCAGGGTTGTAAACCCTTAAAGGTGAGGGTAGGCATCCTATTATGTGAATGAACCTTGATTCATTCTCTAAGGTTTGATGGTATGAAACAAGTAAAGAAATTTTAAGGGAAAACCTGTTAAAAATGAATGCACCTGCAAAAAAGGAAACAAACAAACTTTCCCCCTGGCACATTTTTAAAAGCAATCCTACAAGGTGATCCTATCCTAGGTTTGGATGTTCACTCAGTAGAATCCTCACAGGTTAAGCTAACTAGGTTCACTATATGCAAGGTTGGTTAAGGGTAGAACCTAGAATCCTAGAGAATGGGGACCTTGATCATCGTATTCCACCTCATAGAGGTTGTGGAGATAGAGCGGATCAAGGGGCAATCGTTTCAAATCACCTCAAGGCTACACAGATAGCTACATGAGGTTACCTACTTTGATCGTCAAAACTATCAAAGGTTAGAGGCTAACTTATCCAGTGTCACCTTGGGCCGGTTCGCCCCATATGCAAAGGGACATGTCATGAATTAAGTCTCTATCCTATGCATTTCACACAATATTGAAAGATTATAACAAACATCAAACAACATGTGAGCATGGTATATGTACATGAAAAAGAAAGCCATTACATATACAAAAAAACAGGTTTCAAAAGCCAAGTATAACATTCATTTACGATAAGAAAGACGTTGGAATTAAATTAGAACTCCTAGGCCTAAACTCTCTAACCATCCCCAGTGGAGTCACCAAGCTGTGGTTTTGTCTAGAGTGGGGATTGTGTGTGTGTGTGGCCCTTTTTCTTATTAAAATTTTTGGGTTTTGTCGCACATTGGGTTTTTGCCGACGTGACTCACGTGTGCTTGGTTCTCTAGAGTGGGGTGTGTGTGTGTGTGTGTGAGGCCCTTTTTCTTATTGAAATTTTCAAGTTTTGTCACACATTGGGTCCTTGGCAATGTGACTCATGTGTGCTTGTGTCTCTAGAGTGGGGTGTGTGTGTGTGTGTGTGTGTGTGTGAGGGCTTTTTTCTTATTTTTATTTTAGGAGTCGCCACGAACCATAGGTTTTGTGTTAGGTGTGATTAGTCACCTAGATATCTAATTTATTTTAATTTACCTGATTAACTAAACCAAATTTTAGTGGTTCATTAATTAAGTTAAACCAAAAGTTTTTAAACCAAAGATCTTGGACTCCGAAGTTTGGTTATGTGTGGGGAAGGTGTTAGGCACCCCACAATGCCTATCCGAAGATAGTACCTCATTTTAATTTATTCACAACATAAACCTTTTACAAAGAAATAAAATGCTTGGCATTTTGATTTTTTTTTTTTTTTTTTTGAAAAAAGGTTTTTACAAACAATATATGTATATACACGTGAGTAAGTATTTACATATAACTATCATGTGAATAGTAACTCCAACAAAATATACAATCAAAGCATGTTAGATATATACATAAGTAATATGTGAAAAGCATATGCGTATACTATGCAATAACATGTGAATATTTATTTATTATATAGTTAGCATGTGAATACTAACAACTATACAAAAACAAACACAAAGAAATGAAAAGAGATGGTTGGAAGAATAGCATCTTGTTGTCATCCACCATTTTCTCATTTTTACATTCATGCAAAAGATTACAAAGAGAGATTTATTAGTGCCAAATATGTTAGAGATAAATGTAAGCTTATGGGATGTTCAAAGACTCAAGGAAATGAGCTTTGAACACATTCCCACAACCACACCTATCCTAAGAAGAAACTTCGAAAAGAAAGTTACAACGTTAACTTTTTCTTTTATTTATTTATTTATTTTGTTTGGAGAAAAAAAAAAATTTTGGAAAAGAAACATTTTTCTGTATGGTAAAAGGATTTCAAGAAAGTATATTTTTTTTAGGAAAAAAAAAAAACCTTATTTTTGAAAGCATTTTATTTATTTGAAAAGCCTTGTTTTTTTAGATTCTTGGAAAAGAGAATGACAAAGCATTCTTGCAAACATTTTTTTTTTTTACGTGGTAGAAACCTTTTTTTTTTTTTTTCCTTCTTTTTATTTTGGAAAACATGATTTTCAAATATTTTTTTTTAATAAAAAGAAAAGAACACATTTTAAGAAAAACCCAACATGGTAAAAACATTTTTTTTTTCAATGCGGTAAAAATATTATTTTGAAGAACTTCTTTTTTTTTTTTACTTGCCCTTTTTGGATTTTGAAAAAAAAAAGGAAAAATTCATTTTATTTTGAAAGCCCGCTTTTTTTTTTGTAAAAAGAATCATCATTGTTTGAAAAAGATAGTTTTTTTTTTTTTTTTTGGAAACAAACCTTGACGTATTTCCTTTTTGAATTAGAAAAGGAAAAGGGCATTTTGAAAATACATCTTCTTCTTTTTACTTGAAAAGATGAGGAAAAACTTAAAAAGGAAGTATTTTCTTATAATAGGGGAGTAGGGGAGATGTGTACCCAAGCACTTTTTCTTTATGGCACATCGTCAACAAGAAAAAAAAAAGAGATAACAACATGAAATATGTGCAAAAAAAAAAAAAAAAAAAAAAAAAGAGCTTTAAATGTAAAGACTTGAAATATAAAGATTTGAAATGTAAAGGCTTGAAATTTAAAGACTTAAAATATAAAGACATAAAAGTAAAAAGCTTTCAGTATTGTAAAGTTGATTAAAATGTTTTTTTTTTCCTCCTTAAATAGAGTCTAATCTCCTTCAAGCATTATGGATCGTTCAACATAAAGAAGTAGGAGTTCTTAAACCATCACCACTCTTATGAGACATACCCATATTGTGCTCTAATGGGGGTTTAACCACCATTTAAAGATGACAATAGAAAATATTTTTTTTTAGTCTCTAGATATTATACACACACACACACACACACACACACACATATATAAGAGCAATGAAAGTAAAAGGGGAGGGGGATGTTGCAAGAAAATAAATGACAAGAAATTAAAAAAAATTAAGTAAAATCCTAGATGCCTAGGTGGGATGGGATTTCTTCCCCCTAAGGGTACTTCCCATTCATGGCCTAGGAGATGGTCCAATACCCATCTAGGATAAAAAACACAAATGTAATATACAACAACAACAATAAAAGTATTAAAAAGAAGGGTTAGATACGAACACAAGATATACAAGAACAACATATAAGAACAACTATTTACAACAAAACAAAAGAGAGATTTTTTCTATATATATGCAAGATGGTTACAATGGTAAAAGGGAGGGATGGGTTTAGTTATCAAGAAACTAAACCCACCCAAAATCCTTACCCTCAAGAGATTACAATAATGGAGAAAGGGTGGAGCTTTCAATGTGGGGTTTCCTAGAGAGAAAGAGAGATTTTTTTTTCTAGAGTTTTTCTTTTCGATTTTCTCTTCTTCTTTTTTTCTGACTTCTCACTATTTTTTCCTCACTTTTTCTCCCTACTTTTATCTATTTTTTCCTACTATTTCCTTACACTTTTTCTTCATGATTTTTCCAAAAACAATGGGGGCTATTTATAGGAAAAATGACAGAATAGGAGGCTAGGATTAGTGTATCGTGGTACACTAGTGCTAGCCACCCCTTCCAAGGGGTGTCTAGCTTTAGTGTACCCTGGTACACCAATGCTAGCTCCATCCTTGTCCACCACGTCATCCGCCTCTTCAGCATTTTTTGTCTTTCTCTGATTTCTGGTCTGATTTTCGTGCAGTATTTTGGAGGCCTTTCTGAGCTCCATTTTCTTTGAAATTTATATGCATGGAAAGATCTAGATGTCTAGTTTTCAATGATTCTAGTCTTGTTTGATTTGGAGCTACGGTTATCGAGATATTGCGCTTGGAAGGAAGGTGAGGCAAAGCTGAAAAATTCTGAACATCTTCCCTTTAAAAATTCATATCTTTCAATCTGGAGCTGATATTGTCGAGCCCTTTTGGTGAAAATTAGATAATACCTCATTCTTCAATATGGTCTAACCTGTTTGTTCTAGTTCTCACCCAATCGGTACAGTTTAATGCGCGAAGCCAAGTAAAAACAGTCAGTTTTCCTGAAAAATACAATGAAGACTTTATTAGGGTTTCGATATTTTTGTGATATCTTATCTATTTTAACTTTGATTTTGGCCTGTAAACTATTGTTTCAAAGGGAAAAATATGCACAACGAGATTGTCAAAAAATTCAACACGATCCAACGGTTGGATCAAAAGGTCAACTTTTTGATCATACCCGGTTAGGGTTTTGGCTAGATTTTCTGTAAAATGGGTTTTCCAAATGTTATGACTTTTTGATTCACCATTCAAACATGTTGTACTTATTTTTACCCTTTTTGGCTTTGAAATTCATGATTATGCACCTTTTTAATTTTTTTTTAAAATTTTTTTGTTTTTTTTTTTAACGTGTGAGTTGGGGATGAACAAAATACAGTATTGATAGAATTGACCAACCAAACGAGGAGTTAAGGCGGTGCATCTCCCAAGAGAACAGCAAGATGCCCCATCCTCGCCAGCGTAATTGAAACAATGATGATGACGAGGCTTATAGCCCCTCGACCAATAATAGAGAAGAAAGTTCCAGGCAAACAGAGTGGTCCAATTCTAAATGAACAAGGCAGTCCAGTTCCACGAAAACAGAACAACCCAATCGTAACAATGATGAGCTCTTGTAAAACATGAGGAATGAAATGGACAGGATGAAAAACGCTCTGAAAGGAAAGTCAACCAAAAACTTAGATAGGATGATCAAGGGAACAAATTCACCAGTGAAGTCCTAGAATGCCCACTCCCATAAAAGTTTCAACTCCCTCAATTGGAATCTTTTGATTGGCATACAAACCCGTTAGATCACATAGAGTCTTTCAAGATATTACTGAAACTTCAGAGGACACCTAATGAAGTGATGTGTAGATCCTTCCCAACAACTCTTAAAGGAGCTGCTCGAGTTTAGTTCAGTACGCAAGAATAATCCTTAATAGCAAACTTCGAACAGTTGAGTGATTCTTTTGTTCGAAATTTCATCGAGGCTCAAAGGCACAAAAGGCCAACTTCTCATTTGTTGGAGGTGAAACAGCAAGAATGAGAGACTCTAAGGGCTTACGTGAAGCATTTCGACCGAGCAACCCTAGAAGAAGACGAAGTGGATGATCAAGTCCAATTGAGAGCCTTCTAGGCTAGTTTGATGACTAAAGATTTTATCTTCTCCTTGGCCAAGACTCCACCAACAACAATGATGGATCTCCTATTCAAAGCTCAAAAATATATGAATGGAGAAGATGCGTCAACAGCAAAGGGGATGGATGGCAAGTGAAAGATAGACGACATTGACGAGCCTTGACACAAGAAGAAAGAGAAGAAGGATCACTCCCCTAATCAGAAGAATGAAAAGGCAAGTTTGAACCTCTTAAAGAAAATGATAAATTTCACCCCTTTGAATATGTCTATGGAGAAAGTTTTGCTGTAGATCAAGGTCGATCCAAACTTGAAGTGGCCGAAGCCTTTGACTTCACTGCATCATAGATGATATCAAAAGAAGTATTGCCTGTTGCACAAAGATCACAACCACAATACGAAAGAGTGCAGAGATATAAAGGGGCAAATTGAGGATTTGATACAGAATGGGAAATTATAGAAATTTGTGAAGAAGGATCATCATCATCACTGAACAAAAGAAAAGCCCAAGCAAGCTAACATAAGATAAGATGACGAGCAGGAAAATTCTAGGGCTACTATTGGTGACATAAGAATGATTACTGGAGGACCGATTCTCGACACAACTGTAGACACCTAATTTTAAAACTTGCATTTAACCAATATTAAGGGAAAAACAGTAATGTTGCACCAAGGGCATGATCATAACTTCAACAGTTAGATCATTAGATTTGTGATACAAAACAAATCTTGATGCTCTAACGATCAGTAGTATTGCATTTAACCAATATTAAGGACAATACAGTAATGTTGCAGAAAGCATTACTGCACAACAGAAGGTTTTACTGCACAGCAGAAAGCTTTACTACATAACAGAAAGTTTTACTACAGAGTAGAAGGTTTTATTGCACAACAGAAAGTTTTATTGCACAGTAGAAAAGTTAGTCCTGTGGCAGAAATTGGAGAAAAATTCCTTCAGCGGTAGAAACAGAGGATAAGCCCACTTTACACGTCTTCCCTTGGACTTTGAACTCAATGTTTGCGCACAAACTAACAGTGACAGAATGGTACTTTGAAACCCATTTTGCAAAGTGCCAAGCCCAAATTCTTTCTTAGAAAAAGCCTAGACTAAGCGTTGTCCAATAACATCAAGA
The DNA here is from genome assembly GCA_032727855.1 of Quercus ilex subsp. ballota. Lineage (NCBI taxonomy): Eukaryota > Viridiplantae > Streptophyta > Magnoliopsida > Fagales > Fagaceae > Quercus > Quercus ilex. Next base: position 52,010,725 of record CM064908.1, read on the forward strand.
TGCATGCCTAAGGTACAAGAAACGTAAAATGAACGCTTGACATTTTTGGCGACTCCACTGAGGAGTTGGGATCAAGATTGGGAGAATGAGATCTTTCTCCTCTGCAAACATGTTTCCAAGTCCTTACCAAACTGAGACGCGGATGTTCTTAAACCTTCCAAGCTATACCCTCAAGGAAGTTTCTAACCTCTTGATATATTTTGAAAGACATGGCTAGATTTGATATTTGGCTCTAATTGGCATATCCCAATGATTCATGATATCATGATTTACTAAAATTATTATGCTTCAAGAAATATCACCTAAATCTAATATGACCATTTTACGGAGCTGCCCACCCTTGGTTGAATAAGGAAGAGCCTGAACAATAATTATTTTGTGTCAATAATTATTTAGAAAATCTCACCAGTTATTGGAGTTTAGTTTGCTACTTACACATATTGAGTTTAATGTAGGAAACAAAACAAGATGAAACAAAATTTTGTTGAAAAAGAAATGTTATCATATATCAAGACTAGATGAATTAATTATTTGGTTTAATTTGTGCTAAAACACAGGAAAGCATCCGAAACATCACAACAGTACCATAACAGAATTCTATGGCAGAATATCATGGCAACATTACAACAAAACAATGTTGCAGAATTCTATGGCAGAATATTTCAGCAACGTTATAACACGACAGTACCGTAACAGAATTCTATGGCAGAATGCAGCGACATTACAGCAGGACAATACCATAGCAGAATTCTGTGGCAAAACTCAGCAACGTTAAAATAAAATAGTATTGTGAGCAAGATGCTATGGTAGAATATTATAGCAGAATGTTGTGGTAGAATACCACAATACCATAGTAGAGTTCAATGGCATTGCATCAAAACGCGGTAGCAAAATATCACTACAACATCATAGAGTTCTACAACAGAATTATCCCGAGAACTCTACAGTTGAAGGCCCTTACAATAGTTGTAATATTTCCTATACAAAAAAACTAATAAGGCCAAGACACTTAGTCCTATCTTTTAAATGACACTTGTTCTCCTTGCCATGCATGTGAGATATGTGGCAAGCCACTTATTCAAACATGCAAAACCAAAACTTCCACCACTTTTTGCTCTCATTTCTTTTAAGGAAACACTAGAAGCTTTCTAAACTCACTCCATCTCCACCTTCAAGTCCAGCATTTAGAAGAGAAAAATCCCTTTATCCCCTCACAAGGTTTCAATCGTTTTTTTTTTCATGCTAGTGATTCTAGCTCTACTTCCCCTTAAGAACCAAAAGCTAGAAATAAAAAAAATGAAGCTATAGAAGCCAAAAGAAATCTTTCATCATTACTATACTGTTGCGAATCACTATTTCCTATGCGAAGTATCCCTTAGTAGACTTTTTCAGAAGTGCAAAATGACCCATTGCAGAAATTTCGTAGTAGAAAGTGCAGATCCTTCAGCAGACTGTTCACAACAGAATCTGCTGAATTTCAGAGGTGCAGAAGTTTCATCTACAAAATATTTTATACTGGAAAATTTCAAAAGCCAGAATGAAGATTATTTACAGTAGAATCTACTGAATTCTAGAATGTTCATCGGTAGAATATTTCGCAGTAGAATCCCAGAAATGCAAAATGATTATCAGCAGAATATTTCATAGTAGAATCACAGAAATGCAGAATGTTCATCGACATAATATTTCATAGTAGAAGGTTTTTGTAGACACTCGATTTTGCACCTATAATTTAATCTGGGAAGATGACTAAAATGACCAATCGTATACCCAAAAAATCATAGTTGTATTACATGCATTAAATCATTCGTTGCATATCATAAAATGATCTTGAGATCTAACGGTGGTGATGGTATGCCTGATTCCCAAATCAGACTGTCGGATTGAAATATATCACATGATCAAATTTTCACGGTCTACATGCATTTTGTTTGGGTGGAATCGATCACGTGTGATTAATTTAAATTAATTCTGTTTGGTTAAAAAATAAAAATTAATTAAATAATTTTGTGATTATGTGTTGGTTTTTGTCAAAAGTAAGCCTACTTGCATAGGAATAAAATGGATAATCAGTTAATAAGGAAATTGTTGATAATTAAATATTTTTAGAATATTTATCTATCAAATAATTATTACTTTAAAGACCAGATTATGAAGACAAAATGGATTAATTTTACAATACGAGTTAAAAACGTGTCTAGGTGCAATCCCCAACTAAAAAATCCTCAAAAAGAGAGTCCAAATCGAACCAAAATCGGAAGAGGGGCTCGGTATCCAAGAGGGCCAGTCGGCACTCTTGGAGTGCCGATCGGCACTTCCCAAGTGCCAATTGGCACAAATTTGAGGCCTGGCCTGAAACCTTCTAATTAGGATAAAACCTATCATTTTCAAATTTTTGGGGATAACGACGCATTCCAATTCATATCTGATCTTATTCAGCTTATTTTTCAAGCATCTAACCTCTATAAATAGAGGGAAAATATCAGAAATCAGGGCCCTTCTTTTTCTGACTTCTTTGCTCCCTTTACGTTAAAGACATTCTGGAAGCCTTGGCTTTAAGAATTTCTTTTTTGTAAGTAAAATATTTTAGATCTCAAAGGAATGAAAATTTCTTTGATTTCTAAAGTATTCTTCCATTGAAGTGTACATTCATGCAAGTAGGTATTTAATTTTGTTCTTGTGTGTTCTTTTCTCTTAACTAATGTATTTGTGTTGTTCATGGCATGTTTTTTTTATGAATAAGTGTCTAATGTTATTCTTTTTTTTGAAAGTGGGATGTGCATTCAATTAAAGTAGTGAAAGATCACAATACAAGGCTTCAACTGATGGTGGGGGAGAGTCCTCCATCCAGTAAACATCCTCATCTAAAAAATTTCTAGCATATTGGGCCAAAACATGTGCCACTTGATTCCCACCCCTTCTAATACAGCAGACACTAACCCATTGCAAACTCCGTAGCAAGTGACGAATGTCATCCACAACATTGCCAAAAGGAGAAATGTTTTCCACAAAAGAAGAAATAGCCTGAATAACATTGGTATTGTCTCCTTCAACAATCATCCTCAAAAATCCAGCATCTACTGCAAATTCTATGGCTCTTCGGCATGCAAGAAATTCTGCTTCATCACTTGTGCGCACCATCGGACCACTAGCACTCATAGCAGCCATTACCTCACCTTTTTCATTTCGGATAATTACACCATAGCCTGTTTTGCCTAAATCCGAAAACATAGCTGCATCAAAATTCATTTTGAACTCTTCTGGTGGCGGTGGCTGCCATGTATCTCTAGCTGGTTGCTGTGCTCGCTGTACTCCCAGTCGAGATTGCGCTTCTCTGAACTCTGAAATATACTCCTCAGCCCGCTTATTCAAACTACTTGGCACCTTCAGTTGTCCTCGATGCAGCAGGCAATTACGTTGGTTCCAAACAATCCATGCTTGGGTCTAAAATAATTCAAGTTCATCTTGAGAAAGTCGCACCAACCACTCCTCCATTAGGTGCACCATATTAGTCTAGCCATGTCTAGCTTTCTGCAGCTTTCGTGAACTTCCAGCCCATATATCTTGGACTACTGCACAATCCTAAAGGGCATGAATAGTAGTCTCCGTTTCCTTTGTACACACCAAACATCTGTCATCATTAAGCACCTTTCTTCTGGTCAAATTCGCCGTAGTTGGGAGGATCTCGTGGCATGCTCTCCAGGCAAACACTTGTATTTTGTTTGGAAGCCGAAGCTTCCATATTTCCCTCCAAGTATTGTTTACAGCACCCTCCATTGATGTTCCACCCCGGTTAGCATCAATTAAAATCCTCCTCGCCACGTGATATGCTGACTTAACACTGAACAACCCCCTTGAATTATGCAGCCAAAAAACAGAGTCAGGGACATTTCTTCGGCTCAAGGGAATTTGGCAAATGGCTTTAGCTTCATCTGCATGAAATATGGCCCTTATATCCTCATATTTCCATAAGTTCATCTCCGGATTAATCAAATCTGCCACCATTAACTCTCCCATATTTCCCTGAACCAAATTAAGGACTTTGTTTGTTGGGAAATTAGGCAGCCACCTATCCTTCACAGCATTGATTGAAAGTCCATTCCCAACCCTCCAACAGTAACCGACTTGAATGATTGGTTGTGCTGCCATCAAGCTCCTCCACACATATGAGCAATTAGGAGATTCTTTAGCCTCTAGGAATGATGATCTTGGAAAGTACCTTGCCTTAAAGCATTGATAAAGCAGCGAATCATTTCTGTTCACCATCCTCCACCCTTGCTTGGCCAACATAGCCAAATTAAAGGCTCTCAAATCTCTAAATCCCATTCCACCCTCTTTCTTTGAAACCGTTAGCTTATCCCAACTCCTTCAATGAATTTTTCGTTCATTGCCAACTTGACCCCACCAAAATCTTGAACACAACGCTTCAAGTTTAGAGCACAATTTTAGAGGGATTTGGAATACACTCATAGTGTATGTGTGTATGGATTGAGCCACAGCCTTAATAAGAATTTCCTTACCAGCCCTAGACAACATCATGCCCTTCCATCCTTGTAGCTTCTTCCAAACTCTGTCCTTCAAATAAGAGAAGGTGTTGTACTTAGCCTGACCAACCAAAGTTGGTAGTCCCAAATAATTTACAAATCGATCCACCTCCTGTACTCCCAGAATTTCCAAAATCTGGCCCCTCTGCCTTTCCGAAGTATTATTACTGAAATAAGCTGAAGACTTTTCCAAATTGATACTTTGCCCAGAAGCTCTCGCATAGGTTTGGAGGATTTATGCTATGGTTTCTCCTTCAGCCCGAATTGCCTGGCAAAATAGTAATGAATCATCTGCAAACATAAGGTTAGTAATCTTTGGTGCTCCTCTACAAATTGAAACTCCCTTAATCCTCCCTTCTGATTCCACTTTTTTTTAACAAAGCAGTAAGGCCTTCAGCACACAATAGGAATAAGTATGGTGATATTGGATCTCCTTGACAGATACGCCTAGATGGCTAAATCATACCGTAAGGTTTCCCATTCACCAAAATAGAAAAGGATGGTGTTGTTACACAGCTCATCACCCTCTCAATCCAACCAGCTGGGAACCCCATCTTCTCCATAATACTTTGCAGGAAGTGCCACTCTACCCGGTCATAGGCTTTGCTAATATCAAACTTCAATGCCACAGAGCCCTTTTTTCCTTTTTTTCTGGCATGCGTTGTATGAAGTGTCTCATAGGCCACCAATACATTATCAGTGATCAGTCGTCCCGGTACAAAAGCACTTTGTGTGGGTGATATGATTTGAGGTAGTACCTGTTTCAATCTGTTTGCCAAGACCTTGGAAATAATTTTGTAAATAACATTACATAAACTTATAGGCCTAAACTCAGACATTCTCTCTGGATATTTTACTTTAGGAATAAGCACAATATTTGTATGATTAATATCTGGGAGCATGTTACCATTATTTAAAAAATCCAAAGTAGCTAAAACAACAGAGTCACCCATAATATGCCAGAATTTTTGATAAAAAATGGCGTTCATACCATCAGGTCTTGGAGCTTTTGTTGGTCCCATTTGAAAGAGGGCCACCTGCACTTCTTCAGCAGTAAATGGAGTTGATAGAAATTCCCGCATGTCATCTGTTACCCTGCTCTCCACTTCATTCAAACACTCATCCATTTGATCTCTTGCACCTGCCTAAAAAAGGTTATCAAAGTAATCTGAGGCTACCTGACCCACCTCTTCCAAATTCTCCACCCACTGTCCCTGTGAATTTCGGATGCCTCTTATATAATTTTTCCTTCTTCTTTGTGATGCTTTGGCATGAAAAAATTTAGTATTTCTATCACCATGTTTCAGCCAATTTATTCTAGACCATTGAGCCCAGTAGATTTCTTGCTTTTGCAGAAGTTCATCCATCTTTTTGCTCAAACTCAGAAATTCAGCTTTGGAAGGCTTCAGTAAGTTCAGCCTCATTCAACCTGTCTAGCTGCTTCTGAGTTTCCTTGATGGCCACCGTATCTGGGTCAGTTATTGATGAACCCCAGGCCATAAGGTCCGCCCCACAAGCCTTTATTTTTTCCTATACTGCAGCCAATCCACCTCTATCCACACGTGCATTCCCCCATGCCTCCTGAATAACATCTGTACATTTAGCCCGAAGCAACCATGACTCCTCAAACCTGAAACTTCTCCCACTGCGCTACCTTGGTTGTGAGAAGGACTGGATATGCAATAAAAGTGGAAGGTGATCTGATGCATGAGATGACAAGTGCACAACTCTACTCAGCTGAAATCTGTTAGTCCATTCTTTATTAGCTACCCCCCTATCAAGCCGAATCTTAATATTAGCTTCCCTAGGCCTCTTATTACTCCAAGTGTAGGGATAACCCTTATATCCAAGGTCATGCAATTGACAATAGCTCAGAGCCTCCCTAAAAGCTTCAATCTGTGAAAATTGTGGCTGTCTTACACTCTTCTTCTCAGATGCATGTAAAAAGGCATTAAAGTCTCCAATCACCATCCATGGACCCACAAAAAATGTTTGTAAATATTTTAACAGTCTCCATGAATTTTCCTTCTGCTGTGCTTCCGGCCACCCATAAAACCCAGTCAGGTACCAGACAAAGCCATCATCTTCGGTTACTTTAGCTAATACATGGTTAGCAGTGAAATTGACAACCTCCAACCTCACATCATTCTTCCACAAAAATGCCAAACCTCCCTCAGAATCCGGGTGTTTAACAATAATCTTATTTTGAAACGGTAAATCTCCGTACAACTTTTCAAAACCTTCCTTGTTAAATCTAGTCTCTATCAAGAAACATACTGTGGGAACTTGCTCCCTCACAATCTTGCGAAGGCTTCGACTTGTCCAAGAATTCCCAAGCCCTTGGCAGTTCTAGTTTAACATCCTCATTGCTCCCGGCAAGGGTGGCTCTCCACCCCCGTCGATCCATGTTCATTGCTTTCCTCATCACTGATCAATTTTCCTTTCTTACAGGTCTGCTCATCAACCTGCCCTTCATATGCTTCACGTGACTCTCTCTTTCCCAAACTAGGTAGTATAATAGCTTTACTAAAACCTCCCAAACCAAAATCCATTCTATTTATACGGGTCCAAGAACCTTTGGGCTTGACAATATGAGGCCCACTCTTATCCGAACTTAAAGTAGACATATCCAGCCCCGGCCCTTGAGTTTTATCATCCCATCCACCAAATCATCCTCAGTGGATTTAGAATTGGCTCCCACGTTCCCATTATCTCCAATTAAATCCTTGCTGAGCTGTCCATACTCCTTATTTTCCTTACCCGTTCCTTCATTAACTGAGTTTGCTCCCTTCACGTTTGCATGGGAGTAAATACACTCATTATTATTGAGCGTGATTTCAACAGTCGTTCCAGGAAGCACAACCTCAGAGTTAATCACGTTGCTAGGGTTTCCAACATCTCTAGGGTTTCCAACGTTACCCATGCTTGCTGCCGTCACCGTTGCACTCATCGAACCACCCTGCACTCCTTGTTTCGATCTCTTCTCTGCTGCATTACCCGCTACCTCTTTCGAACCTGCCATCTGACCTGAGACTTTAGGCAATGAAGCTCTTGGACGACCACCCCCAGCCCTGAGAAAATCACCATACTGATACTCAATTCGGTCACCCTTTTTCTCCATTGCATAATGTGCTACACAGTGCCTCAAATCATGGCCTAAGATTCCACAGTAGTGACAATGGGCAATCTCTCATACTTAAAAGACACCCATGTTTTAACACCATCTGACCCAACAATAAACCCTCCCCGTCGAATAGGTTTTGAAATTGGTAAGGCTACCCGGACTCTCATGAACATACTTATATCATCTTTCCGCTTCTTCCATTCCACCTCCTCAACCTCACCCAAGTGACTTCCCACTTCCTTTGCAACTTGAGGGGAAACCATATCGAATGGTGCATCCCATATTTGAACCCAAAGGGATGCTGATTCTAATCGAATGTTTCCCACGGTCATACACTTCTTCCATCTCTGAAGTAATAGTAGCTGATTATCAAAGGACCAAGGGCCTCCTCTCAAGATCCTATCCAAGTCAAACTCTGATTGAAATTTGAATTGGAAGAGATTCGGCCCTACTTCAAGAATCTGCATTAATTCATTCAATCCCCATACTCGCCTAATCGTATTCTTCGCTGCTGCTTTATTAAATGATTTACATGTGAGGAATTTTCCAATCAAACTCAGAGTACAACTTTCAATAACATCCAATCTTCCATCATCCGAGATGGTTATAGTTTCCTCCTCTTCAGTAGTTAACTTCATATTGTCAAGTCTATCACACACAGCATCCTCCATTCTGCCTAGAATACCATTGGACAAATACCCTTTGCACACAACCAAGGGAGGGAGTACTCGCACAAGAACGAGAGAGAGAGCTCCACGAGAGGGAGAGTTCAAACAGGTTTTTTTGTCTAATGTTATTCTCAGTATCATCTTGTTCACAATTTATATATGCCATGTTTGTATGTTTAGTTGGAATATTCTTTAGTTGATTAACATGCTTATGATTTAATTCTTCTTTAATTTCAAAATCTGCAATTAATCACTACAACATTATTTCCTAAACTAACACAAAGTTGTATTTCCATTAAATACAGATCTGAAAATTTTTCTGAATCAAAAACAAATCTGTATTTCTGTATTTACATTAAATACAGACCTGAATCAAAAGCAGATCTGTATTATCATAAGATATAGATCTTAAAAAAATTTTGAATAAAAAAACAGATCTGTATTTTCATTAAATATAGATCTGAAATTTTTTTCAAATAAAAAAAGGATCTATATTTTCATTAAATACAAATTTGAAAAAATTTTCTGAATCAAAAACTGATCTGTATTTTCATTAAATACAGATCTGAAAAATTTTTCCAAATCAAAAATTTATCTGTATTTTCATTAAATACAGATCTGAAAATTTTTCCAAACCAAAAACTGGTCTGTATTTTCATTAAATACAGATTTGAATTTTTCAAGCATACAAAACTAATATGTATTTTCATTAAATACAGATTTGAACTTTTTTATAATAAAAGGTGGTTTTCTTCTTAAATAAAAATTGCAGATTTTGAATTTTTAAAGAGTGAATTAATATTGAATTTAGGGATTTTAATATGTCATTGTAGTGTCATGCATCTTTTGAAAGGGTATATAATGGTCATGTAGAGTCTAGAAGACCAGACTTTTATGTGCAAAATGGGTGCATAACACCTTCCCATTCCGTAACCTAGCCCCCAAACTTAGGTTTTTGGATAGTAGACTGGTGTTTTATCTTTTGTTTTGGTAGATTGTAACTAGGATCAAAGCTTTGTAATTTTTACATAGATTGTATTTAGGACCAAAGCCTTGTAATATTACTCTACCAAAATTGTATTTACATAATTAATGAAATTTGATGTATTTGATGTAAACTTTATATTTATGTTTTTCTTATTTTTTGTAACAAAAAATAAGTGGCGACTCCACAAAATTACCCGAAAGAGAGGTGCCTTAAGCACCCAAATCTCTCTTGAGAGCACCTTTAGGATGTTCTCCGGTCTCTCACTGTGGTGACTCCGCTAGGGATGTCGAGGGCTAAATTTCGTGTTAGACTTTAAATGACCAATTATATACCCTTGCTTTTTGTATGATGTTTTTTTTTTGTTTGTTTGGTTGCTTATGTCTTGATATGTTTGTATGATATTTTGTTTGAATTTTCCATGTTGATTGTTAAAAGTTTTCCTAACTGTCATAGTGTGTGCCATCAAAACAACAAATATGTATGTACCCATCTCAACATATGGTGGTAATAACCATGGATCACCGCTCTTCATTAGATTTGGGTACCCAATGGTGAACTCACCAACTCATAGCCCAAAGTCACTGGATCATTTCTTGTTGACCACAAAGGATATACCATGCCATTTGAACCAACGTAATGTTCAACACATTACAAGTTGGGAGGTGTAACATCCTAGCTATAGGAAACAATGAAACAACAAACCCACCCTAAAATGTAATGACTTAGAACCTGTCCTTAGGTTGGTCCATGTTAAAATTGCATTACATATTGTGTGTGTTTGGACCATTGTTTGAGCCATGGTGAGGCCAAGTTCAACACTTGGGCCCATCATGATTGTTTGAATGTTGTGTGCTTTATAAACCTGATTTTGTTTTCCTAGAAAGAAATGTATGTCGTGTGTATATGTAGTTTGAGCCCAAGCTTGCTAAGCCCAAAGTCCATCAAGCTCATCAACACTCAAGCCCATCAAGTTCATAAGTTCATCAAACTCATGCTCATCAATCTCAATGAGGATTCAAGCCCAACTCCATCAAGATCAAGTTATCGTCCTCGAGGTTTAGGCCTACCAAGGTCCAATTTTCAGAATTTCAGACATCCACAATGAACCAAGAAGAAACAAGCAGCTTGACTTTGCCCCATTTCACAAGCGGTCAAGCCATATTTGGGTTTTCAAGATCATTGTTCATCTTATAGTTTTTTTGTTTACTACATGTTTCAATTAGAAAAATATGTGTTGAAGTTTAATGTATTTTTGTTGATTATCACATTTCATGCATTTTTTTTAATAAAAAAATCCAAAAAAAAAATCAAAAAAATCTAAATGAAAAAAAAAATAAAAAAGAAAGAGATTTCAAAAAATAAAAAATTTCAAAAAAAAAAAAAAAAAAAAGTGAAAAAATTTTTCCAAAAAAAAAAAATCAAAATTTTCAAAAACTTTTAGAAAACAATTTTCAAAAAAAATATTTCAAATATTTTGAATAGGGGCACTAGGCCTTCAAGTCATTTCAATTTATTTTCAAAAATAAATAAATAAATAAATAAAATCTTTGGACTAGGGGCATTGGGTCTTCTTAGTAACCTTTTTTGTTCTTTTAAAGACTCCAAGAGTTTTCCAAAACCTTCCTTTCAAAGACTCCAAAATTTTTTCAAAAGCCTTCTTTTCAAGAGAATACAAAGATGATCCATTCAACAAAGTTTCTTCCAAATCATGATGATTAATTGCTCTACCAATCAATTTGTGCCAATGAGGGATTTAACTTCATTTAATACATGTAAGGACTTTTGCTAAACATTCAAAATATGATAAGAAAATGCCCTAAAAGGCAATCAAAGAAATTCATCCATTCATCCAAATTCCTCAAACCACATACACTTAATCACAATCTCTATAGAATTTTTCACATTGTTGGAGCATTTATACTCCTATTCCAAGAATAATTTATTAAAAAATTTTAAGTCACTGTGCTTACAAGAAAGCATCACTAGGGATAGGAGGCTGCCTTTGGTAACCCACTTTATTTCTTGACACCTATTACAACAATTATCCGTTGCTAGCCAACTTGAGCCTTTAAATAGTTAGCCTATTTTTCAATGAACCCACTAAAAACTTAAACCTTGGGTGGGAAAATTAAGTATGCATGCTTAAATCTCAAGATGAGTAAGTGTTGTCCTTATGGATTCAGCACCACTTGGTAAGGTCCTCAATGTAGACAATGAGACCGGTTCAGAAGAAGGAAAAAATGAAGAGTTCATCAAGTTTAGGAAAGAGAGTTCATCAAAGAAAAGTAAAAGTCCAATTCATTAAGATAGGAAAAAAAAATTTATCAAGGAAAGATAAGATTTTGAGAAAGCATCAAACTATGAGAAAAAAGGGAAGACCATCAAGCTAGAAAAGACTTCAACAACAACAACAACAACAACAAAAGGAGAGAAAAGTGAATGCAAGAATTTTCATCAAGTTGTGAGAGAATACTGATTCATCAAAAGACTCAAGGGACATGAGATTCCATGAAAGATAATTCAAGTTGAGAAGGATGAGAAAAAATGAAGATTCATCAAAAGCAAAATTCAATCAAATTGAGGAAGATGAGGAAAAGAAAAAGTAAGATACATTTCATCAAAAAAGTGTGTTCAATCAAGTCAAGAAAAATGAAAGTGCATTAGAAAGGATAAGAGGGTATCAAGGAGAAATGCGAATTCATCCAAGAAAGATGAAAGTCTGTCAAATTGAAAGAAACAAAAAATGCAGTTGAGTAAAAGCCAATAAAATTCCAAAAAGAGAGAGAGAGAGAGAGAGAGAGAGAGAGAGAGAGAGAAATTCTGCTAGGCTAAAAACCCAAAAGGGTGGTCTAGGCAAAAATTAGGGCCAAAAAAAAAAAAAAAAAAAAGCCCGCTAGGCTGAAAACCTGAAAGGGCGGTCTATGCAAAAACAAAACAAAACAAAAAATTTAAAGTAAAAATCTTTCAAAAAAATGAGAAAAACAAAAATAAGAGTGAGTAATTTGACCACAAGATAGGATGCTAAGAAGACCAAAAAGAGGAAGTTGGAATCAATGAAGACCAATGAGAAGATGATGAATATGATAAGAATTTTAGCACAAAAGTTAATGATGAAAGATTTCGAAAACACCTCAATGCTTGAATTTAAAGTATTGCATACTTGGGGAAATATCATACGGGTTTTGAGCTTTTTATATCCTTCCTTTCAATAACTTGAACCCGGCCTACATTACAACCATTCAATAAAGACCTCATTGAAGTCCTGCTGATTGAAGGCACACATTTAGGTCTTGTAATATTTTTCTCTTGGATTAAGAAGGAAAACTACTCAAGATTATCAAGCCCCACTGGCTGATATCTTCCAAAGAAAAAATTTCACAAACTCTCAAGTGACTTTTAAAAAATTTCTAAGCTCCAAACACTCCCTTTGTTTGCTTCCAAAAAAAATAACTCTCATGAGCACAAAATTTCCAAATTCTCAAATCTTCAAACTTGGGATTTTTCCCTTTCTTGCTTGTTCCCAACATATATGATTCCCAAGAACTTCATTTCTTTGATTGTCTTTGAAGACTTAATCTAAAAATTTTCAAAATGAAGAAGCAAATTTAATTACATGTTTTTAATGATTTCAAATACTTCCTAACGAATGAGATCGAGTTAACAATTGAGCGTTATGATTGGTCAAAGCGGTTGTCCAAAGGATCACCTTTTGTTCATTTGAAAAAGATAAAATTTCAAAAAAAATCTCATTCTAATTAAATTGCTTTCCCCCCACCCCCCAAAAAAAAAAAGATAAAGACTCATTTTAAAAAATAAAAATAAAAATTTTCAAAAATTTTATTTCAAACTACATTTAGACCTAATCCTCTATGAAAGAGGTACGTAGGCAGCCTTTCCAAAGGCTTAGTCACAATCACTCAAAAAAAAAAATTTCAAAGGCTCAAAATCAAGACATTTCTTTGTGTGAATTTAGGCTAGGAGCATCTGTTTTGCATTAAACATATCATCAATTTTCTGTGCAAGCATGTCTAAACTAGGGGCATTGGCCCAAAACATTTTTATAATAACTGATTACTAACTAGCTTATGGAAAGAAACTTTTGTAGGAGGTGGACATGGATCTTTCATCTACTCAACACTCACCATCAATCTTTAGTTTAGATGCTACCATATGTCCTAGAAAAAAAAAAGGCTGAAAACACGACAACTGGACAAGGCTCAAGATGTGCCAATCGGCACTCCAACAGTGTCGATTGGCCCATCATTCCAGCAGTCCTTGTTTTACCCAGTTTTGTGATTTTGATCTTGTCTTACTCAAATTTAGCTTTATTGAAGGTCCCAACACAATAAGATTTTTCAAAATTCACATTGATTGTTGAACTGTGGGCATTCGGCCATGCCTCATTCATTTATAAAAAAAAATAAATAAATAAAATAAAATAAAATAAAAAGATCATCATCATTATCTTTTCCAAAAAAAAAAAAAAAAAAATTAAGATTTCCAAAAATCATGCAATCATTTCTAAACTAGTGCCATTCGACCATGCCTCATTCATTTTTAAAAAAAAAAAAAAATCATTTTTCCTCAAATATCAAGGTTTCAAAAGCCATGCATCAATTCCCAAACTAGGGGCATTTGGCCATGCCTCATTCATTTTCAAAAAAAAAAATAAATAAATAAAAAGATCATCGTCATCAGCTTTTGAAAAAAAAAAAATCAAGATTTCCAAAAATCATGCATCCATTTCCAAACTAGGAGCATTTGGCCATGCCTCATCCATTTTGGGGAAAAAAAAATCATCGTTTCCTCAAAAGGCAAGGCTTTCAAAATCATGCTTTAATTTGAAGACTAGGGGCATTCGGCTATGCCTCATTCAAGTGAGATCACCCATGTGAAGACCTTCCAAGTAAGTTCAAAGTTTTGAGTAACAAGGTCGCATAAGGTAAACTCTAAACTTTTTTGAATCAAGTACAGTTTTCTTTCAAATAAGTTCATACATGCTATACACAGTAGGATCCACAATAGCTCTCCTACCTTCAAAGGATCGACCTTAGTTCTCCAAAAACCCATAGGATCAACAATAGTTCTCCTATACACTGTAGGATCAACAATAGCTCACCTACCTTCAAGAGATCGACCTTAGTTCTCCTATACACTAGGATCAACAGTAGCTCCCCTACGTTCAAGGGATCGACCTTAGTTCTCCTGAAACTTATAGGATCTACAATAGCTCTCCAATCTTCAAAGGATTGACCTTAGCTCTCCTAAAACTTGTTAAGGACATATTTTATGTAGTTGGCTAATCTTTTGACAAAACACACTTTACTTGTATTTGGGTAGATCTAAGATGTGTTTAATACTTCAAGAAACATGTTGTTCAAGTCTAGTATTAAAGCCATGAAGATTGGACCAAGAAACAAGTGAAGAAAAGGTATTCAATAAAGCTGGACAGATAGCTCGATAGCTACTCGACACCTCTCGACAGCTGGCTATCTATCGAGCTCTTCAGTTGATTGTTATCACAATCTCGACACCTTCTCGACAGCTGGTGGATTGATCAAGAAAGCTTTTGTCCCCTCGACACCTTCTCAACACCTCCTCAATAGCTGTATCTATCGAGCCTCATTAAACCTCGACACCTGCTCGACACTTGCTATCTGTCGAGGTTACGGAAATTCAGATTTCTAATTTTTGGGCCAGGCTTATGTATCTGTGTAGGGTTTCTTTTCTCACAATCCTAGACCTATATAAGGCTTATTTTAGAGGCCGTCACATAAGAGAATACAAGGAGAACATATGCAAAAGGTGACCGATGCCTTATTCTCTTTGAAAGACGCTAGAACATATGCAAAAGGTGACTGATGCCTTATTCTCTCTGAAAGAAGCTACTGCGTCTTTGTGCCTTAGGGTTTTGTAACCAAGTGCTTCTTGATCTTCATTGTTGATGAAGTGAAGAACTTTGCAGCCAGCATTTTCTTCTAGTTGGTGATTGAAGTCGTGTACTGGGATCAGCGCAATTGGTTAGTCACATATTGGGATTTGTGCATCATCAAAGGGTGGCATTCATATATTAAAGAGTTCAGAGGTTTTGAAGCGGTAGAAGGTTTCTGCTGTGAGTTCATCTACGGGGATTGTAGAGTCTAGGGACAAAGGTTTTGTACTAGATCTGAAACTTCTCTTTACTATAGTGAATTGCTTTTTGGGAAGGTTTCCCCCCAGGTTTTTTACTGTGAAACTAGTTTGTTTCATTGGTTTTCCTGGGTCATCATATCTTGTCTTCTTTATTTTTCCGCTGCATGATTTTGACATGATATTGATGTTTGTTTGTTTTAACAAGTTTTATTCATAATAAATCTAATTAACAACTTGGGTTTAAAACTTGTTAATTCTATCAACCGGGGTCTAAATTTCCCAACAAAACTCATTGGATTGACAATAATTCTCATATATATTGTAGGACCGACAATAGCTTTCTTACCTTTAAAGGATCGACCTTAATTCTCCTAAAAATCATAGGATCAACAATAACTCTCCTACCTTCAAGGGATCGACCTTAGTTCTCCTAAAACTCATAGGATCAACAATAGCTTTCCTACCTTCAAAGGATCGACCTTAGTTCTCCTAAAACTTATAGGATTGACAATAGTTCTCTTATATACCACAGGATCGACAATAACTTTCCTACCTTCAAGGGATCGACCTTAGTTCTCCAAAAACCCATAGGATCGACAATAGTTCTCCTATACACTGTAGGATTGAGAATAACTCTCCTACGTTCAAGGGACCGACCTTAGTTCTCCTAAAACTCATAGGATCTACAATAGCTCTCCTATCTTCAAAGGATTGACCTTAGTTCTCCTAAAAATCATAGGATCAACAATAACTCTGCTACCTTCAAAGGATGACCTTAGTTCTCCTAAAACTCATAGGATCAACAATAGCTCTCCTACCTTCAAATGATCGACTTTAGTTCTCCTAAAACTTATAGGATCGACAATAGTTCTCCTATATACCATAGGATCGACAATAACTCTCCTGCCATAAGTATATATACATTTACATTGTATCTCATGTTCTACAAAATATATTTTATATATGTATATGTGAATACGTATAAGAATATATATGAATATATGTATGTATATATTTGAGAATATGCTAACCCATGTAAACTAACATTTACTTTATGAGTATTTTCTTTGGGTTTTAGATTTGTTTATGTACAGAAAATAGAAAAGTATTTCAGTAATAAAAAATGAAGAGTAGTCATTCACATTGCAGAAAAGTAAAGAAAGCTTTACTGCATAGCAGAAGGTTTTACTGCATAGCAGAAAGCTTTACTGCGCAGCAGAAAGCTTTACTATGCAGCAAAAAGTTTTACTACACAACAGAAGGTTTTACTGCATAGCAAAAAGCTTTACTACACAACAGAATGTTTTACTACACAGCAAAAGGTTTTACTGCATAGCAAAAAAGTTAGTCCTGTGGCAGAAACTGGAGAAAAGTTCCTTATGCGGTAAAAACAAAGGATGAGCCTGTTTTGTACCCTTGGACTTTGTGATAGGCCACAAACTGAATGACCCCTTGTGATTAAACCAATTAATTAATTAGACAAGTTATTAATTAATCAATTTAACATGCAAATACGTGGAAGCACAAACAAATCACCAATACTAAATATGCAGCGGAAATTAAATGACTCGGTGATTTGTTTACAAATGGGAAAAACCCTTACGAAAAAAACCCCACCGGGTGATTTTCAAGTCACCACTCCCGAAACTCCACTATTATCAAATCAAGCTGTTACAAGTAAAGGAATCCCAAGTACCTTATTAACCTACAGTTGAACCCTTACCCCAATACCCAATTGGACTTGATCTGTAGTGACAGTTCCCCCTTTTGATGCACGGCTCCCAAGTACGTGACTAACCAATGCGCGGATCCTAGTACGCGACTTCAACACCAACTTAGAAGGAGAAGTTGGCTGCAAAGTTCTTCAGTTCATCCTACACGATGAAGATCAGGAAGATGCTTGGTCACAAAACCCTTTGGTGTAAATACACAGCAACTTCTTTAGAAGAGATGAACTAGGTCAAGAACTTCGTCTTTGATCACAAATTGTTTGAACAGAGTTTGCTCAATGCTTTTGCAACTTGTGTACAATTTGACGACTCTTAAAATAATCCTTTTATATGTCTAGAGTTAGGAGAAAAGAAGGCCCAAAGACACATTCATGGATCCTAAGAAATCAGATCAGAAAATCTGATTTTATAAATCTCGACAAATAGCAAGGTGTCGAGGAGCTATCGAGCAGGTGTCAAGCTTTAATGAATTTGCACTTCAGCTTGTTTTTCTTGGACAGACTTGATGAGTTCAACACTTGATCTTGAAACCTTGTTTCTTGAAGTATTAAAAACACCTAGAATTACCCAATTACAAGTAGAGTGTGTTTTGTTAAAGGATTAGCTAATTTACATAAATAAATGACATATGTTCTTAACAAGTGAAAACACATATGTCCTAACACTTTGGACTCAACATTTGCGCACAAACTGGCAAGGGCAGAATGGTACTTTGGAGCCTATTTTGCAGGGCGCCAGGTCCTACTTCCTTTTAGAAAAATCCTAGACTAAACGATGTCCAATAACATCAAGACGCATATCTAAGGTACAAGAAACGTAAAATGAACCCTCGACAATAGTAGACGACCTCCTATCTTTCTTGAAAGAGAATCTGGATGTGTTTGCCTAGACTCATGAAGACATGCCAGGCATAGACGGAAGCGTCATAGAGCACCGTCTAAATGTTGATCCAAAAAAGAAGCACGTCTAGCAAAAACGACGAGTATTCGCCCCTAAGCGAAACAAAGTCATTATGGAAGAAGTAGGCAAGCTCCTAGTAGCAGGTTTTATTTGAAAAGTCTATTACCTAGAGTGGTTGGCTAATGTCGTCATGGTGAAGAAGTCTAACCGGAAATGGAAGATGTGTGTTGACTTCATTGACCTCAACCAAGCATGCCGAAAAGATAGCTTCCCCATTCCAAGGATCGACCAATTAGTTGATTCCTGACGTTTATGGATGCCTTTTCAGCGTTCGTCACAAGCCAAGGGCTCTACTGTTACAAAGTGATGCCTTTTTGACTAAAGAATGCTGGGGCCACATATCAAAGGCTGGTGAACCAAATGTTTAGCAAGAAAATTAGGCGAAATGTAGAAGTCTATGTCGATGACATGCTTGTCAAGAGTAAGATGAACGTAGGACATTTGGACGATCTAAGGGAAACTTTTGAAACACTCCAAAAATACAAGATGAATCTCAATCCAGCAAAATGTGTCTTTGGAGTGTCATCAGGAAAGTTCCTCGGTTTCATGGTGTCCCAAAGAGGAGTAAAAGCCAATCCTGAGAAAGTGAAGACCATCCTGGAAATGACGTCGCCTAAAATTGTGAAAGAAGATTAAAGATTGACGGGATGAGACACAGCTTTGAACAGGTTTATGTTGAAAGGTACAGACAAGTGCTTGCCCTTTTTCAAGACACTCAAGCAAGCTTTCGAGTGGACTGAAGAATGTGAAATAGCTTTCAAGAATCTGAAGGAATACTTAATGAGGCCACCACTCTTGAGCTCGTCAATAAAATGAGAAGACCTTTTTTTCTGTATCTTGAAATCTCTCAGACAACAGTGTGTTTTTTATAAAAAAAGAAAACAGGGTGCAAAGGCTAGTGTATTACACAAGCCAAGCCTTCTAAGGCGCAAAAGCAAAATACCCTCGTCTAGAAAAGGTATCATTTGCATTGATTGTAGCATCAAAGAAGCTTTGTCCATACTTCCAGGCACATCCTATCTTTGTTATGACAGACCAACCCATCAAGAAGACCATGAATAAACCAAATGCAGCTAGATGCCTGGTGCAATGGGCCATCGAGCTCAGTTAATTCGACATCAAGTACAGACCTTGGTCAACAATTAAAGCCCAGGTATTAGCAGATTTTATTGCTGAAATTACTTTTTCAAGTGATAGCCAAACACAGTTTTGGACGGTTCATGCCAATGGATCATCCGTCAAAGAACTGGAAGGCGAAGGAGTCGTCATGATATCTCCTGACAATGACATCCTCAAGTATGGAGTACAGCTTCAATTCCCAGCCACAAATAATGAAGCAAAATATGAGGCAATACTCACTAGCTTAAGACTAGCTGAAGCCATGGGCATTAAAAGTTTAGTGATTAAAAGTGACTCCAAGCTCATCATTGGACAAGTGAACCATAAGTATGAAGCAAAAGAGGAACGAATGTGGAAATGCCAAAAGTTAGCCATTCAAATGGCCAATCATTTTGATGAAATTAAGTTTGTCCAAGTGCCAAGGGAAGAGAATTTTGAAGCAGAGGAGGTTGCTCGGATAGCCTCGTCAAAACAACAAACTTTGGATAAAGTATTGATGATTGAAGTATTGACAAAGCCCAGTATCAAAGAAATCCAAGCACTCCAGGTAGAGTCCAAAGGCACTTGGATGACTCCAACCCTTTCATACATTCAGGAAGGAAAGTTACCAAAAGATCCTATTGAAGCTAGAAGAACCAAGGTCCGTTCAGCGAGATTTGCTATTCTCAATGGGCAATTATACAAACAAAGGTATGCACTACCATACCTCAAGTGCTTAAACCCACAAGAAGCGGACTATGCACTCAGAGAAATCCACGAAGGAATCTATGGAAACCACTCAGGTCCAAGGTCATTGGTAAATAAGGTCGTTAGAGCCGAATATTTCTGGCCAACAATACAGAAAGATGCATACTCCCTAGTCCAGAAATGAGACAAATGCCAATGCTTTGGAAATATTCATGGAATTCCTACAGAGAATATAATGAGCATTGCCTCGTCATGGCCATTCACAACATGGGGAATAGACATCGTCGGACCACTCCCACAAGGTAAAAAACAAACTCGATTCTTACTTGTTGCAATTGATTACTTTACCAAATGGGCTAAGGAAAAACCCCTTGCTAGGATCACGGAGGCAAAAATCCAGGGCTTCGTCTGGAAAAACGTCATTTGCAGGTTCAGAATTCCGAGGATCGTGATCTCAGATAATGGATGACATTTGATAACTCCAAATTTAAAGATTCTGCCACGAGTTAGGAATCAAGAACCACTTCTCCTCCTCTAGATACCCCCAGGCCAATGGACAGACAAAGGTAACAAATCGGACCTTACTAAAGATCATCAAAGTCTGACTTGAAGGGGCAAAAAGGGCATGGCCAGAAGAACTCCCTAGTGTGTTGTGGGCATACTGGATGATAGTAAGAACTCCTACAAGAGAAACCCCATTCAAACTAGCCTTTGGCACAGAAGCAGTCATCCCAATGGAAGTTAGTCTGGTCAGCCTCGAAAGAGAACATTTTGACGAGAAGACCAATGACATGAGTCGCAAGTTAGACCTTGACTATCTGGACGAGGTCAAAAAAGATGCCCTATGGAAAATGACAAAATACAAGCAAAAGATGATGAAGTATCATGACCAAAGGGTTAAGCCCAGAAGGTTCAATCTTAGAGACTTAGTGCTGCGCAAAGTAAAGAAAGCCACATAAGACCCAACACAAGGAAAACTAAACCCAATTTGGGAAGGCTAGTACAAGAGTGTCGAGTACTCTAGAAGAGGAACTTATTACCTCGAATCACTTGATGGTAAACAATTACCTCGCCCATGGAATGTAGAACACCTCAAGAGGTATTATTGTTAGTTAAGGAATGTTTTCAATTTTCCTATGCCAAACTATATTGTAAGCAGGAAAGAATAAAGGGATAAGCTCCCTTAAAAGAATAAATGTATTTTCTTGGAAGATCCACAAAAACGTTGTGTTAACTTCACCAAGGACAAGTTTCTAAACAAGAGATTCATCGAAATCCAAATGAGTAAAACCATGTAGATGATAAAAATCCTTAATAAAGGACAAAAGTTGTCACATAAGGTTAAATTCAAATGAGTACAATCACAATGACAACCAAATTCTCAAAGCGAGAGTAAGTCATTTGATTAAATTCATAAGGTTAAAAACCGACGAGTACAGTCATAATGACTGTCAAATTCTCAAAGTGAGAGTAAGTCATGTGGTCAAATTCAGAAGGTTAAAAACCAATGAGTACAATCATAATGATGATCAAATTCTCAACGCAAGAGTAAGTTATATGATTAAGCTCACAAGGTTAAAAACCGACGAGTATAGTCATAATGACAATCAAATTCACAAAACAAGAATATGTCAAATGATTAAAATTCACAATGTTAAAAACCAATGGATAAATCATAATGACAGTCAAATTCTCATCACGAGAGTAAAGTCATGTGATTAGATCCACAAGGTTAAAATCAATGAGTAAGATCATATTGACAATGAAAAATCCTCAAAGCAAGAATATGTCATATGATCAAACTCACAAGATTAAAACCAAGGAGTAAAAATCATGTTGACGACCTAATCCTCAAAGCAAGGGTGAGACACATGATTAAACTCACAAGTATAAAAACTGATGATCATAACAACTTCGACAAGATTCTCAAAGTCATAAAAAGTAGACAATATCAACAAATCATCCTAATTATCAGGATTAGCAAGAAGCATGTGAAGATCAAATGCTCCAAATCATTTAAAAAAGAAAGATTGTCTTCAACAAACTCATCTAAACATAGGCAAGAACCAGACCAAAAACAAGGGCAAACCAAAATAAACAAATTAAAAATAAAGCTTAAACAATAGGATCAATGGCGAGATCAACAGGAGGATCAACTGGTGCATCCATAAGGCCTTCTCCTTCATTTCCTCCTTCTGCTCCATCTTGCTCGTTGGCCCTAGCTCTTTCATCAGCCATCATCTCCTTGTCAATGGCCTTGAAATCTAGGTCAGAGTAGTCAATGGCTGTGGAGTGGTGCTTCATCAAAGCCTTTGAAGAACTCATCAAAGGTGATGATACCAAAGGTCTTCGATGCTTAGAAGTCCACCACAACCTTTTCACGCTCATTACTAATCTTCAGCACTGCCGACTAGATTTCCTCTTCTTTCTGAATTTTGAGAATTTTTTTTGTCCTTAGCTGTTCCAAAACTTCCTTCATCTTGGCTTTGGCTTCATTCGCTTGGTCCATCGCTTCAATCAGGTCCTTCATCAATCTAGAACTCTCGACCTTAGCTACTTCAGCCCTTGAATTAGCCATCACGACCTTCTCCCTTTGCAAGATAGTCAATGGTCAGACACAATGATTCCCCAAGGACCTAAAGAAAGCAAATATATGTAAGTACAAACAAATACATATGTACAAGAAGAAACTATTTAAGAAAAACTCACGTGCACAAGCTTGTGGACATGATGACTAACAAGCTCATGAGAAGGAACCGAGGATAAAGCTTTGAGCTTGTCATCAGAGATGACATTATGAGCCTGTCCAAGGGCTGTAGCAAGATCCATCCAAATGCTCTCACCCTTCTTCTCCTTTTCTTTTCTAGAAGGAAAAGGCAACTCTTCAATTGACACTGTTAGAGAGGACTATAAAGGGGTACGAATAGGGCTAGATATGACAATTCCTCCACTACCCCCGACCCTTTGCTTCTTTGAAGGAGGTGAGGAAATTTTAGACAAAGGCTGATTCTTCTTCTCCTTGGCACGAGCATACCTATCTTGGCTGAAGCAAGTGGCCATGTCTGCAAAACAGAATAGGTAAGTTATAAGAGAATGACGAAGGAAAGACAATGAAGAGGTAAAGTTATGATGTCCAAAACTTACTCTTCTCTGCCCTAAGAAGCAACTGCTGGATGAAGGCCAAAGGTTTAGGTCCAAGCAATGGTCATATAAAGACCGTGGATCCACAAGCTCGTCAAAATCCTCAATGCCAAAAGAGAAGTCCGAAGCAGCTTAAACCCGTTCCTCATATCGTCTCTTCAAGCTTAGATGGGCTTTTGCTGCAAAAAGAAGAGGATTAGGATGAGCAAAATACACATACTTAAAAGATGAAAAGAATCAAAGGAAGGGAAAAATGCCCCAAGTGTGGGAACCTCCCACGTACGCGACAATTTGGGCACCTCACCCTAAACTTCATCAGAAGCTGTTTCCCATTCCTTTCCATAGACAAAGAAGTGCCTAGACTTCTAGTCATGAAAAGAAGAAAGGAAACCACGAACAACCCTAGACTTCCTATCCCAGGGATGAAATTTATAATACCCATGATGGGTCAAGGGTTTTAAGCAATAAAGATATAGAAAGTCGTTCAAACTAACCATACTCTCCTCATAGACAAACATCCAGATCGACATACTGCTCATGATCTGCCAGGCATTTAGGATGAGCTGACCGAGAGAAATTTTAAAGTAATTAAGCAGCTCTGAATAAAAGGATGGATGGGAAAACGAAGACCACAAAGAAAATCAGCCTCATAAAAACACACATGTTCATGGGCAAAGGCACAAGCCTTTTCGCCTAGACAAGGGAGGACATATCTTCATCTCAGTAGAAAATTGGAAATTTTTTCTAAAACTCTTCATATGTTTCCCCTCCAAGACACACTCCTTGATTAAAGCCTGAAAGGGTTTTAACGAAAACAATGTAGATGGTTTAGACATCAATGTGTCTACCTCCATACCCATAAGGTTGTCGCTAAATGACAACCATGTATCAAGCTCGCTCAACCTTACCTTGGTACCCATAACCCCCTCCTCGGCCATGTCACTTACCAAGTGATGTTGAATTAGAGAATGTCAAATCAAGGGGTAAAGCTTAAGCAAGACACGCCTAAAGGCACACTCTCAAGACACAAATAAACCCATTTGGGGGTGGCAACCACCAAAAAACTCGAGGAAGACACCTAGCCTAGCAAAGGAAAACGAAACGAAAGGGGACCCTAACCTAACAGCAGTATGATCAACCATGAATCAAGAATATATAGAAAGAGAACTCACCAGAGAAATGCAAGAGAGAAGAATGAACTTAGAAGCTTGAAGAAAGTGAAGAAAAATAAAGGGAAAATGAACAGTTTCTTAAGGAAAAATGTGAAATCAGTGCAGGAAAACTGAGACTCGGCCTCCGCATGTCCAACCTATCAGAAAATGACACATGGCCACGACCAGATGTACAAAATAAGGCGCATTTAATGCGACATGAATGGCTTCAAAAGAGGAAAATCCTCGTCAAGACAGGTGTAAACCGTCAATATTCCTACAGTCATCCAAAAGGTCAACGAAGGAATAAATGGGCAACTGATGAGTGCTAAATTATAGGCTCGTCCATGCAACAGACGAGTATTACATCTACAGGTTCGTCTAGACATAGGACGAGCATACAATCCATAGGGCCGTCCATGAGAGGATGACCATACAACATTAATGGTGCAATCATTAATTGTTTCGTAACCGACGAGCTCCAATGGTCAAAAAGGCCAATTATAAGCCTGCTAACCTTCCATTGAAGCTCAGGCAGATGTTACTCAAAATAGCCAAGAGAGCCATGAAGAGGCTGCTAGCAATTATGCTCATAATGAGGCTCCCAACAGCTATACTAAGGCTATAAATAAGCCATAAAGCACTAGGAGAAAGGTACACAAATTCAAACATACATAATTATATTCTGAGTCCCTAAGAGATATTGAGAACTCTACTAACTTAATCATCAGAGAACTATTGGCCAACGCCACTCCGATGTCTTTCTCTCTCATCTTTGAAGGGAATGATACCTCATCATATGCTCCAAAGAGGTTATCAATTGATGACCATTTTTAGGTTCATCAGATATCATAATTCTAATGCTTAAGAGTCATGAATGTCCGATTCTTTCCGAAACTAGAAATAAAGGGAATCCATATCCTAATCTTACCTTCTTTTACACACCAAAAAATTAAAAATAAGAGTTCCCACATCTTATACATTGTGAAATCGAAGCTACATTCACATAGCCTTATCTTTTCATTACAGGTCAAATTGTCAATTAAGCCTACTTTTCTTTGTCCAAATTTAATTAGTTGGAATAGACAGTGATATAAAGTCTTTTATTCATCAAAATAATAATCATATGATTGTATCAGGACATGAATTGTATCCAACAAGTGATCATAGTCATACATCATAAACTCGTTGCCATAATCACTGCTCAGACAGTCTCTGGTAACTCTTGTGTGGGTTTTTAAACCAACTAGTCGCTAACCCGTGCATCCTAACCCGTGCGATGCACGGGAAAATTTAGAAAAATGTTCAAGAAATTCATTTTTTTTTAATTCATCTTCCTCTAGATTGATGAAAGCTATAAGATTAATTCCTAATATTCATGTACTTAAATAGCAAATTTAAATGGTTAAATGTTGCAAGTTTGATGAATCCATAATTATAACCTTTAAAAATACCTCATTTCAAACTTACAAAAGTAAATTTATGAATTTTTACTCCTTCAGCAAGCACAATTATTTTCCAATTAAATCTTCTTTCAAATAGTATTTCTTAGTATTGGAACATTTTGTAGTTGGAAAAGAGATACGCAAGTCTAATGTTTAGTTCATATTGCAAAGTTACATGCTACTTATAATTTGTTTCTAAATATTTGAAGATTGATATATTTAATGAGGCATGTTATATAAACTAAAAAAAAAAAAAAATTCAAATGTTTTTTGATATTCACTTGGTTGAAAACACAATCGGTGGTATCTAACAAATTTCCACTTTGAATTCATTAAATTTTATTAAAATGCAAAACCCCATTTAAGAATAACAGGTATTTGCTAAACTATCTAGCCATGCAACTATATAAGTTGATAGTGTATATATTGTGTGCGGGAATGTGGATATGCGTACACAAAACACACAAAATTAAAATACAAATTTTTTGTTCCTACTTCTCTATAAAATCTAAAAGGGAATAAAAACCATCATCAAGTTGAATAAAAATTGTATCTGAAAGCATAATGTAAAAGACATTTCTTATTAACTTATATCCCAAAATTTTAAGGAACATCTCAAGTAGTTTAGTAGCTAAACATAGCTTTTAGTAACTATAGCATTCAGCAAGAACTTTCAATATCTAGCCTAATTTACAATTTTTTTTTTTCAATAAGTAACCTAATTTACATACATGACAGCTTAGCAACTGAGAGAAGACTTCCACTGAAACTTCTAGGACAGCATCAAACCCCAAACTTGTCAACATGTGCTAATCCAAAATGATTCCTCTTTACTTTTGATTCAATTTTTCCACCATGTTCTATAATAAGTTACACACAATCATCACAGAACTCCTAATCATAACTTGAGGCAAGTTTTCAAGAACTCCATAGAACTCCAGTTTATGGTTTTCTTCCACTCTATGTGTGAGAGTGCACCATTAGGTACACAATTCAATGTAAGCATTCAACTCTAGTCTAGAAAAAGAAAAAAAAAAGGTAAATAATCATCAGTTGAATTATTTCCATTTAAAATAGATTTTGGATGCATGTTTGATTCAATAACTCAGTAAAAAAATAATTAATAGGAGTTTCTTTGAATATATTATGTTGAACCTATGACTTTAAATAGAATCTATATAAGATTTCAAAGAAACTATTACGCATTTACAGCTTAATATAAAGGAAAAACAAAAACCTTGAGATAGAAGACAGGTAGCTCGTTATCTTTGTCTAAGTCCCCCCACATCACCATTCACATCCAGCAAATCAATACGAACTACAAAACACAAACATAGAAAACTCATAAAATTTTCCCCACAAGTAAAACTATAGTACAAATACAAAATAAGTTTGTCACTAAATCCTTAACATTGAAACAGTAAGCAACAGAAATTAATAAATCAGAGAGAGCTTTAAAAAAAAGCATCAAGAACTCTCATTTCCACCTTCATGTTTGTGTATTGAATTGATGTTAGTTGCATTGAAAACTATACATAAAATAAAAACCCATAAACAATTTCATCTAGAATAAGAAAATTGTGTTATTTCAATTTCAACTAACAAATCAAACGACAAAGCTATATTAGGGGAGGGAAAAGAATTGAAACAAAAACATGCCTATTGACTACTTGGATGTTCATGGCCTTCATGTTGGACTTAAGTTGTTCATGGCTTTCTTGTTAGACTCAAGTTGGATTCCTAGGCAATAAAAGTTTATAAATTTTCACACTATTACATTCCCCAAAATTCACCAAATTTGAAACAATATTCTGAAAAATTTATGAACTAAAACCCCAATAACTTGCTCAAAATTTAAAAATTAACAAAATCAAAATTCTTTCACTTAAAAAAAAAAAAAAAAAACTTTTGGGTAAACTCTATAAAATAAGCAAATTTAAGAGGAAGAGAGAGAGACTTATTGTGCACAAAATCCCTAAGAAACTCGAGCCCTGAGGAACTTATAGCTAAAAATTATAAAAATTGAAACCCAAAAAAAAAAAAAAAAAGAATTAAAAATCTCATTTAAGCAAGCATAACATAAAATTTAACTTCTCCAACTAACATACTACATATATAGTAGTACATTCTTTTGAAGCAAACAAAAAAAAAACATAAGAAAGAATGAAGGAGGAAAAAAACTTCAAATGCAATAATTAAATTATGCTTACTACCAAAAAAAAAAAAGGAAAAAAAAAAAAAAACAATGAATAAAGAATCATATGTAACCCTTGCTTAATGATGTATAGCTACAAACATGAAAAAGAAATGTGAGCATCTGCAATGAAAGAAGAAGTTATTAAGGTGTTCATCTCTTGTTTGAATAACTCTTGGCCTTTTCTGTTAGTTTATCTACTCTATTATCAATTTATCATAGCTGAATGTGGCAATACCTAATTACGTAACAATTAAATCAATTAGACATTTAAATACATCCAATCAATGCAAAATCATCTATAAAATAGGGAATTAGTATTATTGATTAAGGTACGAATAAAGGCTTCGGTACAATCCATAATGACCCTCCCACACAACACAGCAAGTAGCAAAACTACCAAATTGACACAAAAGATAGACGTACATATAACAAAGTCACATGTATTATGGCTACAATCTAAGGTTCAGATCATAAACTATCCACTATAGCGTGGCAAGAATAATGTAAACCACATATGGAGATTGACCCGCAACCTGCAGCTATTCAAAAACAGTGAATCTTGATATGTTCCTTCTTCACAATGCCAACCTGCACAAGGAAGGTGGAAACATTCTTCCTCTGATCCCCCTAAAGTTGTATAGCCTCAACTTGATATAAGCCTAATAAAAATAATCACAAATTGGGGTAATTTTCCTTACCCTAATTTTTGAGCTTTTCTCTACAGCCAACGGCAACAACTAAAAGTACAACAAATTGCAGACCATAAACTCAATACCCAAACAGGAAAACATAGAAGAATTAACCCTAAAAATTTTAAATATACATAGAAAATAAAATTTAAGTATACCTTGACGGCTCGTATAGAGGAGGCAGCTAACAACTCCTTGCCATTAAGGTTGACGGTGGCCTTGAACCTGGGCCTATGGTCAGATCAATTTGCCTCTCGCAAAAGGATATGGATAGGAAACGAAGTGTTGATTGAATTACTGAAAAACAAAAGAGAGAGCAATGAGTCCAATAATTGAAATTAGCAAAACCCACTACAGGGCTCCAAACCCATCAATCTAAGCAAATCATTCAGAAGAAACAATCCCAAACGAAACATGAACAAAGGTGAAATACCTGAAGTGAATACCTGAAGTGAATCATCCATTCTGAGCTCTTCTTTAAATATGTTGTTTTTTTATTCAATTAAATGAGGAGTTTTGAAACCGTGAAAGATAGGAAGAACAAAAGGACAAGAGATAGTGATGAGGTATGAAGGAGTGATTCCCTTAAATAAGGAGAGGAAGAGACGAAAAAGGGAAGAGAGAGGTTGGAGTTAGAAAGCCGAAGGTCTGAAGTATTGAATCTGTTTTTGGAAGAGAGAGAGGTTGGCGTTAGTCATGCTAAAGGTCTGAAGAACAAGGAGAAAGGGTTGGCGTTTAAAAGAATAAAGGGCTGGATTTGGGCTTAATGGTGGACAACAACGTAACATTCATTTTTGGGCTCTAAGGTTAACATAATTAAAGCTATTAAAATTGGGTTTTATGGTGGAGATATGGCTAGAAATCATTTTCTTCTTAATAGTATTTTAAAATTAGGGAAAATTTTAGTAAAAGTATTTTAAAGTTATAGGAAAAATTCAGGAAAAATAAATTAGAAATGAATGGCGGCTGATGTGGCTCAACAGGAGCGTAGCAACATTAAATGCTACGCTTTAGCTTTTAGTAATATATAGATATAGATTAAGCCCAAATCCAGTGACATTAATGGATGATAAATAATAAAATAAATAAAAAAAGGCATTAGGTTTCCCAGCTAGATCACAAATTGGTTGGGTCAGGTAGTTTCCTATACAGGTTAGAAACTTGTGTGATCAAAATCAATTTAAGGCGGAATAGTTAGAGATTTATATTATCATTGTTTAAATATTGTGGAAATACATATGAGTTAAAAAGTATTATAAAAATATGTGTTTCAGTATTTAAACAACAAAAAATATTGTTTAAACACATGTACCAAACATCCCCGTACTATTCCTACTATCCTTATTTGATCTTTTATAGCTTGAGGGCTTCTAGTCAACTTAGTATTTTTGGTACTTTTTTTTTCACTTAAAAAAAAAAAAAAAAATCCTTTAACATACTTCCAAATATTTTTATATTTATTTATAGACATGAGACACTATAGAAGATATTATTACCATTAATTATTACTTAATCCTAATTTTTCATATTTCTTTTGTTAGGATCTTTAGTGAGTTGAAAAACTCCATGACAAGTTTTGGGTATATTATTTGAAGTACAATTTTTACAATGTATCCCTATACTGTTGCGAGTTTAAATTTTTAATGGATCGGTGAGGTCAAGTGCAGAAAATTGAAATTGGAATCTACCGAATGCCAGTCCTACAAAACTCAAGGTGTCAGGCGAAAAGAGAGACGAAATCAAAAGTTAGAAATTTTTTAGTTGGATAGCAACTTCGCCACTCACTCGCAGGACCAGCCCTTTCCACTAGACATAGGCAATGATCTAAGACCTTCAAGTGGAAAAAGGTCCTCCACCTATAAAATTTTTAATTCAGCCCCAAATATTAGCTGATAAACAAAATAAAAAAATTCATGACTCTTTGTTGGTTTGACTAACAGTTGGTTTCCCCTGTCACTACTTGCATATGAATTCTAGAGTATACAACTCATTATCTTCCACACAAGAAATTGAAAAATCACTCTCTCTCGCTCTGAACAGTCAACAAAATATTTAAGATCCATGAGGCAAAAAAAAAAAAAAAAAAAAATCTCAAACCTCAGTTTTCTTGTGCTCACTACTAGAAACTTTGTCTTCCTCTATTTAAAAAAAAAAAAAGTAATTTTTTTAAGCTTCTGTCGGTAGCTTCATCTATATATCGTCTTCTTTTTTTTTCTGTATACCAATAGAAAAGGTCAGAAACAGATTACAAAAGAGCTGGGTGGCTGTGCGGCCAGGGGTTTTTTGATACCAATAGATGGGTGATTGGAGATTTTTTCGACTTTAGAGTATAATTCTTTTGTTGGCTGTGGAAGCCAGGGTGAACTCAAGGAATAGTAAGCCTAGACCCATAGAGGGCCCATACGAATGCTAGTAAAACGGGTCGGGGCCCAAACCAAGTGATCTGAGGAAGGTAAAAATTTGATGTTTGAGCTGAGGAGAAGGAAAAGCTTGGAAGCTTAGGCAGATGACTGAAGATTGTCAGGCCACGCCTAGGATACTATTTAGCATAAGGAACAGTGATTTTCCCAAATGAAAGTTGGAGGAAATTTCCTAACGAAGCCATTGTCTTATCTGCATTAAATGTATTACACCAATCAGTAATGCTATATTTATGACTGAATCACCCTTTTGAATAGTGTCTCAATAGCCTATTACCTACTCAACTCAACCTCAAAAGGAGAGAAAGGGGAAGATATGACAAATATCTCACCAAGAGAATCATCCACCCTATAATGGACGGCTAAGATAGGAGAAACTACACCCTGTTTCGAGTGTATGTTTCCTCCCACTCACAGCTGGTGGGACCCACAGCTGATGGGTCTCACCAACTTGTGAGAGAAGAGAAACATACACCCGAAACAGAGTGTAGTTTCCCCTACGATAGGAACAATGAAACTATAAATAGTAAAAGATCCCACATGTTAAGAGGATTTAAAAAAAAAAAATTAACCTAAGAAATAGAGATTATTATAAACACTTGAGCATTAGTATTGCTATCACATCAATGTAATAGTGTTCCTCAGCATACCCAAGGAGAGTTAATAAATAATAAAACATTGTTTATCTATCTTTTATCTTAATCTTTAAGTCTTTCCTTTTTGAGTCTCTTTCCAGTACCTAACTGTTAGCTTTAAAGTTCATCTCTACAAATTAATTGTTCATCTATCTTTTATTTAATTTGTTTTAATTATTCTAATCAATTAATATATATATATATATATATATATTAAGAAAAATATATTATTTCAATTAATATTTGAATAAAAAAATGCCTCATTTTATTTGTCACCTTAGGCCTAAAAATTTATGGGGTTAGCCCAACTCATTTGCTTCTTTCTCGATTGTATGAAACTAACAGAACTTGAAAGAATTTTGTTATGAACTTCTTTGTTGTTCTAGCCTTTAGGCTTGTTATATATTTCTCACTTCCCATGAAATTCAGACTTAATTCCCACACTAAAGAGCAAGAGAGATCCATACCTTCTTATTCTCTCTACCTTCTCCCTCTTCAATTGTCAATTACTATGAAATGAGATTAAATCCATCATATACAAAGTAACCATCAGAGTTCTTGAGTGTTTGTTAGTGCTGAGAATAATTGGAAAACAATCTCAAATCTCCAAGAGGCCTTGGAGTGATCAAGAAGTTGATCATATGATTAACAACTCAACTTGTGGATTCGGTGATAATCAAAGAGAAAGGATTTGAGGAATTGGTTGCGAGCAGGAGTTAGAGACTCAAGTACATAGTCATTACTTATCTTGGAGGTCTTGCAAAATGATATGTACAGCAACTATTTTAAATTAGTGGACCATTTGGTGCTATAAGCCCCAAAGAGGTTTTGAAGTCCAATTCTCGGATTTTTTTTTCTATATAAACGCATCGGTGTTCATGTAGGTGCTTGATCGTTGATTGAGATTGTGTTTTTGTTTATTTATCCATATGTCAATTGATTAATTAAATTAACAATTAAGGTTAATTCTTGTCTTCCTATATGTGAATGTTGAGGTTAAATTAAAATGAGGTACTATCCATTAGATAGGCAGTGTGGGGTGCCTAACACCTCCCCTCCCCGTAACTGAAATTCCGAGTCCAAGAATCTTTGGTTTGAGATTTTGGTTTATCTTAATTAATTTAAAGACCCTTGAATTGGTTTTTAGCCAATTAGGTAAAATGAATTAGACAAATAGGAGACTAATCACACCTAGAACAAAACTCAATGGTTGGTGGCAACTCCTTAAAAATAAAAATAAGAAAAGACACACACACACACACCTCACCCTAGAAACACATACGCACTTAAACACGTTGCCAAAGAACCCTATGTGGAAATACTTATGGGAACGGGCAACTTGGAAAAAAAGAGTCCCAAGTTGATCAATTATGTTAATGATGCAAAAGTCCAATTTAATTCATGATGGGCACAACCAATCACAAAAAAATCTACATGTTGTGGAACATAAATTTGATATAGTAATATGATTACGATGGGGAAAATCTTAACAAAAAAAACCCCTAGTGGTTTAAACCTTGTGAGGGTCCTTTTTTTGACAGTACCCAGGCCCAAGTAGAAACAAGGATCCCGGGCCCTTTACTTGTTGTTTTGGTGGACTGGGCTTGGTTTACCGTAACTAAATGGAGCTGATTACAAACCAAGTTGTGCGCAAGTCACATAAAGCTCCTCAAGATGAAAAATGTGATTCCTCCTAAGCAATAAAATACCATTATAAGTGTTTTAGTATCATAAAATGACCTTTTACTCTTACAAAACAAGTAAAATAATTATTCATAATATTCACAATGAGAAAGAGATTGAAATAGAGTATTTAATGCTTATCTTTTATTGTGTAAACATTTAAAAGAGTTCCTTCACTTGGTACCCCGGGCGTACTGTCGTGGTTCTCAGGGGTACTAGGCCTATAAGAACCCAGAATGCTGATTCTCTGAACTATACAACCTTTCTCTATGCTTATTTTGCAATAGAATTTTGGTCATTTTTTCCCTTTATCTCTATAGGTCCTGCATAAGAACACACTATACAATACACATATCTTCAAATAATTGTTAGTTTCTTAGATTAGGATATACATTTTAATACATATACATATATGCAAATAAATTTCATGAGAATGATTTAGCCATGAGGATCCTGGCCCCAATTCTCACAAACTTAGTGCTTTTGTACAAGACTTTTGGGATTTGGAACTTAAATCTAAGTGGTTTTTGCTTGGGCAGGCTTTTGCTTGGGCATTGTCTTCCAAGATAGTTAGGTGAGGAGGATTTTTGTGGGAGAGAGTGATATCTAATGTGTGAATGTTTTGACATATGTTTTTTTGGAGGCTAAGTGATATTTTGAATGATCTCAAGGATATAGGACAAATTCCTCCACCTTGGCTCTTGTATTTTGTTTCTTTCTTTCTCTTCCTTGCTGGGCTATTAAAGGTCTAAGAATATATCTTTTGAACCTCTGAACTATCTCTCTGAATCCCCATTTTTCTCCCCCCGAAATCCCCCTTCCTGCTCTGCCTTAATGTTCTTTTTATAGCAGACCTGGTCTGGTACCTCGGGCGAGGACGCCCCAGGTCTGCTAGGTAAAACCATGTCCTCTGGAACCTGAAAAGGTGCATTGGGCAGAAGTTTAGTTTATTTAGGCAATTATAACTCAAAATGGGCATTTGGCTTTAGCTATAAATGAAAAATTCCTTCTTGGAAAGTCAAAACAGTGGGTGGGCTACTCGATGTACTATGACAGCTTTGTTGAAAATGACAATTGAGAAGAAATTGTGGGATGGTGTCATGCACATGGGGGAACTGAGTTTTCCATTGGTTCATGCATTCCAAGCAAATATATGAACCAAGGGAAACCCTTCGGGATCCTCCTTTCACCAGAAATCACTCCCCTACCAACCAAACAATCCCTTACTATCCACTCGGGATCCCACGGGCTTAGGTCATGGGTTACAAAGATAATACCTGGTTTTTGCTGGATTTTTAATGGCCTTTGTGTGGGTCTGAACATACATAGGGCCTTGATGTTGATTCTTCTTGCTGCTTATCCTCTAGCCTGACCGAGATCCTTGCTGCATATCCTCTGGTCTGATCGAGATCCTTACTGCATGTCCTCTGACTTGACCGAGATCCTCTTCTTTTTTCTTTTTTCTTTTTCTTTTTTTTTTTTGGAATTTTGAGCCTTCATGGTCCTTCTTAGCTTCATGAATTGGGTCTTCTTTGTTAAAACCCATGGTCTTTCCTTACTTTTCATGGAATGGGCTTTCTTGTGAAATTTTGGTCCTCAACAAACCTTACCACCAACTTGAAGAATCTATTATAGTAGAATGGAATTTTACAATACAAAATATCCCAAATCCTAGTATTGCTACCTATGGTAGAACTTACTTGTGTGAGCATACGCAATTCCAACACAGTTGGACTCTTCTAACTAGTGGATCTTTTTTTACATGAGGTCATCCTTGTCAAATTAGTTTGAACTTTTTGTTAGGTTATGATTTATAGGATTTACAATTAGTGAGAGGGGTGTTCCATGCCACTACTACAAAAGATGACTCTCGCTAGAGAGGTACATGGTGTAGTTTAGTGCAGTTTTGGGCCATATTTATCACTGCACCACTAGGCGCGGTTTGCCCAAAACCCTCATCACACCTCACCTTAAATTGATTAGTCACTATGTAGTTTTGTGTTGTTCAGTCAATGTTAGGTTAGGCGTTTTATTCCTATTTTGGGTTGGTTTGACCCAACCCAGATGTCTTTTTCTTTTTCTTTTTCTTTTTTTCTTTGTTTTAAGTTGATTAAGAGGTAGCCCAAAAAGTTTTTTATTGTGAAAATGTCTATAGTTGTGAAAATTTTAGTAATTTTTAATATAAATTTTAGTTATATATTTAATATAAATTAAATATATATATATATATATAATATGAGGAACAGTTTGGTTCGATTTTTAGAAAACAGAATCGCATTTGCCCTAATTCTCGCCTAAGTAGAGTCAACCTTTTGTTTCTAAAACTACATAGTATGCCATATGTGGGGATAAAAGAACTGAGTAGAAGTATGAGGCCGTGGGCCATGCCCGAGGATGCCAAGGAACCCGAGGATAATCAAACAATAAGATAAGCATGTGGGTTAATGGGTCGAGAATGAGGATGAGGACAAGCAGCAATGAATAGGTGGTGTCTCCCGAAGATCTGAACCTCCTCAGTATCCGTTGTGGAGGGGTGGAGTATAGAGAATACCGTGCAAAAGGTAACCATGTTTTTTAGGATAAACTTCAGAGAAAGGAGTCAACAGTGAACTAAGAAATATCTAAGAAGAAGGCTGCTACCACCACATTAAATGTTCTGCACCTAATCCTCTGGCTGCATTTATGTGGAAATGACGCCAAAACAGTGACATTTAGTCTTACATATACATCCAAAGCTTCTAGGAGGGTTCTAATGAGACAAGCATCCAAGAGATCATCTACATGATCAACAAATGAAAGGCTAGGATGAAGGTAGAGAGGAAGACTATATAAGGGGAGGGCCTCCATAAAATAGGGGACATTTGGTCTGCAAAAAAGAAAGAAAGAACTCTCTGTACCTAGAAAAAGTTGGAATAAAGATAAGAACTTATCTTCCTCGGATTTGACCGAGGAGTGTTTTTCTCTTCAAATTATACTTCTTAATCATTCTAACACTAAACCAATCTACTTTGGCTCACACTTGATTCATTAAGTCTTCATATGTAAACTCCACTCTCTAACAAATTTATTGTTATGGGTTTGCTGGGCCATCACTCACTTCTCTTGGGCTGAGGGTCAATTTTAGTCCTTACAACATAAATTTCTCGACTGAATCAACCATTTTTTTTTAATGAAAAACTTGTAACTTTTTTAAGAAGAAGATAAATTCATTACATCATGAGAAATAACGAACTCAATCAACAATGGATCTTGCTTTATTTAAGTTACATAATTATCAACCATTTTAAATATATTATAGACTCCTCTAAGAAATATTGGTATGCGTGTAGCTGAGGTGCTCTACCAACTAATTTAGAACCTCCTGTTCTTGTTATACATATATTTTATGATGTTGATACTTTGTTGGGATTAATGATCCCTAATCAACAATGGAATATACATATATATATATATATATATATATAAATTTTTTTTTAAGAAAGGACTTGTATTATCCCTAACGAATCAACCGAATTAAAGAGATGAACTCGCACGAGGATCTTAGCTATCAGTCAAAGGCATCAAAAATTGGTTTTAGCTAAACTTCAACTAGTGGATTTTTACCACAGCACAAACAAGAAGGCTATGGTGAATATTGTCCTGTTTTTGTGGAAGAGTAGCTGAAAACATAGTACCCTTAGCATCCCGATAATATTTATTATCAGCTTTCTCTCATATGTTTTTATCTAAGGTGCTCAGCCCCACTAAACTTCCGATTATATATAGGTAGACTTGAATACGTGCACTTCATTGTACATAGCAGCCGTGCCAACCTTGGCTCTCCCAAACCTGTGTCTCTGTAGAAACCTCGGCCTTTGTAAAACAAAACTAAGGATCAAAACTAAAACTTGGCCTTTGTGTAAAAGAAACCAAAGGACAAACTCATCACTGCCAAGCATGACTGTCACACCTTCTGTTTCCTCAGCCAAGGGCCGTGTCCTTATAGTCGGAGCAACAGGTTTCATCGGTCAGTTTGTCACGGAATCCAGCCTAGACACCGGCCGATCCACCTATGTTCTTGTACGGCCTAGTGCCTGTGGCCCTTCTAAGGCCAAAATCATCAAGGCTTTCCAAGACAAAGGCGCCATCATCTTACATGTAAGCTCTCTGTTTCTTATGTAATATACATAAAACCGTTTGTAACTCAATGAAATGGTTGAATTAACAAAAACCTTGCCCCATTTGTTGTAAACGAGGAAACAAAATAAAAAACAAACCGACAAACATTTGCACACGCACATCTGTAAGAACAAAACCCAAAGTATAGTGCCCAGAATTTTGTTAACCCTTAACAGAGTCGTGAACGTTGACCACATGAAACACACACACACATATATATATTAATTGGTTTTTATTTATTATTTATTATTATTGTTAGTATTGGTTGAACGTACTAATTGGTATTTTTGTCATGTTCTCAGGGACTGGTTAATGATAAGGAATTCATGGAGAAAATACTGAGAGAGCATGAGATTGATATAGTAATATCAGCTGTGGGAGGTGAAAACATACTAGACCAGCTCACCTTAATCGAAGCCATTAAAACTATTGGTACCATAAAGGTAAAGCTACCAAAACCTGCCAAAAAATAATTTAAAACAGTATTGTTTGTATTTGATATAATTATAGTGCTACATATTGTCGCGTGTGTGTGTTCCTAATTGGGAATATGTTCTAAATATGTGGCAGAGATTCCTACCATCCGAGTTTGGGCATGACGTGGACAGGGCTGACCCGGTGGAACCTGGTCTCAGCATGTATGAAGCAAAGCGCAGGGTTCGGCGTTTGGTTGAGGAGTCCGGTGTACCTTATACTTACATTTGTTGTAATTCCATTGCTTCTTGGCCATACCACGACAACACACACCCTTCCGAGGTTCTCCCGCCGTTGGATCAGTTCCAAATCTACGGTGATGGTAGTGTCAAAGGTACGAGAGTAATTCCTCCAACCTTGTCTGTCACGTATGTTTTTTTCTTTCACTGGCGACGTAATTGTCCAAAACTCTTTAAAACACCTTACTAATTTTGCGGGTGCCACACAACTGGTAGTTAAAAGAGAATCACTCTATTGTTAAAAATTTATTGGTCAAGCAGCTTTTAGAGAGCTTGAATAACCTTTTTTTCTTTTTTTTTTTTAGAAAGAGAGAGCTTGAATAACGTGCGTGTGGTCTCTAACCCATATACATTAGATAATTAAAAAAAAAAAAAAAAAAAAAAACCAGAAGTCTTCCCATGAATGTTGACTAAAAGATTTAATCCAAAATTTAAAGTTTAACTTTTTTACATTATCTTCGTCCTTTTTAAAAAGCAGCTTTTAGGAACACCCTTTCCAAATAACAATAAATATCAAAAAATTTAGTTAGTTGTCACGTTTTAAAAGAATGTTAAAAAGTAGTATCTCGAGTGTCTAAAACTCGAGTTTTAAGATAAAACTCGAATTTTTAAGTCTCGATTTGTAAGCGGATGGGTCTGATGTGGAAAAAAAATCTACGTGGAACTCGAGTTTTAAAGACTCGAGTTCCATAAATTGCAGGAAAACGCCGCTATAGAGTTTTAAAACGTCACTATAGGGCTTAAAAACGCCACTCTAGGGCTCCCTGAACCTAGTATGGAGTGATCACACTTACAAAAAAAATTTGCAGGAAAACGCCGCTATATGGCTTTAAAACGTCACTATAGGGCTTAAAAAAGCTACTATAGGGCTCCCTGAAATTTTGCGTGGAACTCGAGTCTTAAAAACTCAATATCTATGTGGCATTTTCAGTCCAAGTCATCCAGCCAACACTCGCCAAGCGAGTCTTTGGGACTTAAGTTTTAATATGGATCTCGAGTTTCTAAAACTTGAGATACTATTTTTCTTAAAACTTTGAAACATTGCCTAACTTACTACATAGAACCCCCTCATCAGTCTACTCTGCAAATTCCCTCCAGCTTTTAGAGAGCTTGAATAATGTGTGGTCTCTAACCCATACATTAGATACTTAAAATTAAATTAAATTAAGAGATTTTAACCCAAAAATTAAATCCAAACAAACAACCTAAAAAGTCTTCCTATGAGTGTTGACTGAGAGATTTTAACCCAAAAGCTTCATCAATTATAGGAGATTCAAAAATCACTAATCCCTTGAAATTAAGAGGTGAAACCATCTTATAGTATTATTTTTTTAATAGAAAATTAAAACAGACATCTCATAAGCACGTGAATTTCACACTTTCACTGGCTTATGAGAGATATACTCTATGAAATGGTTGTAAGTGATGCATTTTTTCACATAATTTTTTCTTTCTTAGCCCGCTTGGGTTGCTATTTCAAGCGATAATATTTTTATTCTTTAAATTAATAGTTTTAACTTTGTTATATTATCTTCATCCTTTTTAAAATTTTAATAAAAATATTTTAACATTTTAAAAGAGTCAGTGGAAAAGTGAACAATGAAAGTAGCATATAAATTCCAAAGATTCCCCAAATAAAAAATGCATGCCACAGAGCCATTTGTCCATCTTTCACTAACACGATCGAAGGAATCAAAACTTAAATAATAGACCACTTAAAAATTGAACGGTGTACAATGGCTATTGCCTATTGGATTGACAAGTTTAATTCAATGTAGTCGTTGTTAATCTCAGAAAGTTGATGTACCATCGAGTTGTTTGCACTGTTCAGATTTCAACATTTATCGATACAGCCCCGTCGGCTCGGTAAGTGGTCTATGACTCTACGCCACACCTACACTTATGAGATCGTATATCGCGTTTCCGCTGTATGTAATGGGTCTCTTACAACATGTGAACCTTATGAGTGTGTATGACCCATTTCTTAACTCCTTCGTATTATTTCGTTTGATTTTTAGTTTTTTATTTTTTTTTTCTAATTAGTTTATCAATTCTTTATGTATTTTTTGGTCTTTTTTTTATAGATAAAATTATATTTTTATTATCTTTTAGTAAATAAGATTTTTTATTCTTGTTTATGTAAAACTGATCTAAATGCATATTTATAAAGTGAACACCACATCTAAATGCGCAAGATTGAGTTAAACGCACATCAATGTTTAATGGGTGAGAATTTGTGGGTTGAAAAATCTTTTTTATCATTTGGACAAATGGGAGAAAAGTTAAATATTTAAAAATTTTCTCTTTCTTTAACACAAGATGAGATGAAGAATCCTTTCTTTTTTTTTCTTTTTTTCTTTTCATCATATTTGGACAAGTTGGGAAAAGTTCAATATTTGAAAGTTTTCTTGTTCTTGAACACAAGTTGAGATACCAAATGAGTAATGTTATAGACACTTAGATTTCTATAATATTTGTCCTAACCATTCATTTGGCAAGCTTTTATTGGTTTTTAACGAGATTCATCACTGACATTACTTTTTTTATCTACCATTAACAACTTGTCATATAAACAATTATATATAATTTTTTGTGAATCTTTATATTTATAAAAAATAAATTGTATAGGTAATTTCTAGTTAGAATAAAAGTTAAATCTGAAGGGGGACCGGGACCATCTGTTGAAAAAGACTTTTGGAGTTGCAATTGAGTTGAAAGAAAGAAGGAAACAAATAGCATAAGGCCATAGATCTTATAGTTGCGTTTCTTTTGTCTTACACACTTATATTGTTCTGTCACCAATCAATATAATTTTAGGATTTTCATCTCTATTTTTCCAAATTTTGAATACATTTCAATCTTAATGATTTTATCATCTCTCTCACTTTTAGTTTTTGTTATATTTAAATAGTTTATCCAATTTTATTGTATAGCAACAAACTTCGCTATTTTTGTGTTAATAAAAATTCAATTATGTTGATTGGACATGACTCGGATCCTATACTCTAGTACATTGAATATGATAAGATGCTATGAGCTATCACGTGTCCAATACTTATCATGTGTCAGCATTATATCTGGCTCAATGCACAATAAC
Source organism: Quercus ilex subsp. ballota (assembly GCA_032727855.1). NCBI lineage: Eukaryota > Viridiplantae > Streptophyta > Magnoliopsida > Fagales > Fagaceae > Quercus > Quercus ilex. The sequence continues at coordinate 52,052,006 of CM064908.1, forward strand.
ATTATACCCAACCATTTTTTTTTACTTTGACCCAATCTTTGCCTTGTGTTGATGGAGGAAACCGGAAACTTTGAGACATCTTTGCCAGACTTTCCTCTTTCATTATATTTAAGTCTATTTGCATGACAACTATTCTTGTATTTGTTTCATTTTATTTCGTAAGTGTTTTAATTGTTGAGATATTTTTATTGGTTTTGTGGAAAGAAACAAAAAAGAAAATACAGCATTATTTTTTCTTCAAATTCATAATTCAACATTTGGCTCATTTGAACCTGTCTAAAATTTTCAGCGGGTGAACTCTATGGAGTAGTAGATTTATTCTTTGAGCTATTTTGATTAAACACAAATTTTAAGAAAATAATATTAAATAATATATTTACTTTATCATATGTTTATTTTCAATACCGTTTAATTTAAATTGATGTGATAATATATATATATATATTAGAAGAGTGATAAAAAAGATATAGTAGAAAATGATCTAATTTTATATTTTGATTTTTATATGTAAACAAATGAACTTTTGGAATTGACAACATGAGTTAATCAATATCGACATATGAAAATCAAAATTATGTTATTTCAGTCTTCCAAATTTGCTTCCTTTAACTGATGGGAATTAAATAAAATATGACGAATAAATTTGTGTCCCACTTCCACCATGTTTAGAAATCGTGAATTTTTCATTTTTCTAAATAAAATAAAATAAGAATCCTAATTCATAAAAAATTTGAATAAAATGGAAGGGATAAAATATAAAGGAACGAAAAATTCCTTTTCTAATGGTTTAAAAATTTTATAAAGAAAAAGAAGAAATTAAATTAACATATATAATTTTACCATTATATCAATTATGTTTACTTAAGTTTTATTTTATTTTTTTTAACTATAACTAAGTAGAAGAAGAAGAAGAAGAAGAGATAGTTTGTAGAATGCATATGAGAAATGAATTGTAATGGAGTAGATAAGTAAATAGTAGGAGATGAAAAATGAGATTCAAACTATAAATATGAAAAAAAAATAAATAAATAAAGAAAGACAAAGTTTAACTATAAAATTGGTTGTAGCATTAGGTTACAACTTTACTCAATATCTTTTTATTGAATTTGAAATTTAACAAATCCACCATTTGATTACGTCTTCTTCTTATATACTCCATACATGCAAAGTTTCTAAAAAATTAAAGATTAATAGCTATATCATCAATAAATTGTTTAAATTACAAGTTTTTGTAATTCAAAATTATGTATAAAATCTAATCTTATAGATCATAGAGTAAATAATATCTGGTTGATACAAAATTTGACATGTGTATTAAGAGCGTAAAGAACATATAATTCAACAATTAAATTTTTAAAATATGTAGTAATATTTATTTTATTAAATAAGATTATAACCTTATATTATAACTAATTTTATAATTAAATTTTATCCACAAAAAAAATATCATCAACGTTACGTTGTTACTTGAACCCTTAACAAAATTAAACAAAAAGAAAGAATTTCCTTGCATTCACTCTATCATCAATAAGTCCATTAATGAGGAACCAATTTTGGGTCCCATTTTCAACTTGTCAATTGTAATCCGATTAACACCTACTTTTCAATTCCCTTGGGGCCCAAAAAATTAAGCAAAATGTTCTCATCTTTTTGTTCTCTCCGTTGATTTTTTTTCTATTTAATTTCCTTATTAATTTTTCTTGTATCAAAAATCATAACACCAAGAATTTTGTAGTTCAACCATATAGCACTTCTTTGCGTTTTTGACAAAGATACATAAAATTTAAAAAAAAAAGATCAAGACATTTTTTTAAAAATCATAATAAATCGCTTGTAGTCACTTTCTCCACCTACATCATAGGGATTCAGAATTACAAATGAACCAAGTTTATGGTCAACCAACTACCTATACACATTAATTTTGAAATATATATTTTCTCTATAATAATCTTGACTGAAATGGAGATGACATGGTGAATATTTTGGCAGGTGGTATGTCATAAGCTGATAAATATTGTAACAAAATTAAATGATAGCAACTTTTGTGGGGGATTTCATATCAGTATAAAAGTCGTTTGCTGGGCTTTTGGGGAGACTTTGCACATAATACAAACGAGTAGCAAACAAACAAAATCTAACCGCGTCTCTTCTTCAACAAACGAGACGTGTTTGGTGATCCAAGGCTTGCCCTGACTAATAAATACGTGACATTTTCGGGTCACAACAACAATCGCGGGGTCCAATTTTAATGATATCTTCTTCACTAGCATGATTTGTCTGGATACTTTGAATAAAGTTTAAAATTATCTAGTACCAGAACTCAGTAACTTTGGCTTATACAATTATCTCTCTCTCTCTCTCTCTCTCTCTCTCCTTCCTTTATAAAGGATAATAGGGTATGTCACTGATTTTAAAAAACTTTTGACTATTCTTGTAAGAACTTGTGCCGATTCTTAACCTATTACTTAATCATTTTTTATTCTATAATCAAATAGGAGTAACAGACAACATAGAGAGGATGGCAAGTTGGCCCTCTTGAAAAACTCTTCTACAGTGAGATTTGTAGTTCAATTGACATCTAGTATTTTCAACGGAAACGTCTAGGGTTCAAGTTCTATTCTCCTATCGTAACTATCTAATTATAAAAAATAAAAAATAAAAATGGTGCAAATTTTTTTTCTTTATTTGGTAGTGTTATCGTTCATTAATTCATGTTGGATGTTGTATTATGCAGCTTACTTTGTTGCTGGCACTGATATTGGAAAATTTACAATGAAAACTGTGGATGACATTCGAACTGTCAACAAAAGTGTACATTTTCGACCAACTTCCAATCTGTGTAACATCAATGAGCTTGCTTCTTTATGGGAGAAAAAGATTGGAAGAACCCTCCCTCGAGTGATCGTCACTGAAAATGACCTACTAGCTGCCGCTGCAGGTCCAATTCATCTAATAATTTCATTTTTTATACATGGTCTCAATTATTTGTTTATAACCAATGCAACCTTGCTATTTATAATGTTTTCATTATGTTCAATTATTTTATAGTTCCATTTTTTTAAATAAATTTTTTTTTTCCTGATCACACAGGGTTATCAATCATTTCAATATTTTATAACCAACACCAACTTTGTTACTTTCATTATTTTATATATGCAGCGAATTGCATACCTCAAAGTATTGTTGCATCATTCACTCATGATATATTCATAAAGGGTTGTCAAACTAATTTCACAATCGATGGCCCTCAAGATATTGAAGTGAGCACTCTTTACCCAGATGAAACTTTCCAAACCTTGGATGATTGCTTCAATGACTTTCTTGCCAAATTAGGTGACAAACCTGAACACTAATAAAATTACTACCACAAATCCCGTAGTCGAATCTATGGCAATCACCGCATGATGCGCTTTATCATATCACAAGGGCAAAGTATTATTCTCATTTTTTTTTTTTTTTTTTTTTAAATTTTGTGAAGAAACTGTTCAATAAATTGGGAGTCCATTTGTTGTTCTATGATTTATCTAGATTTCCTAGTGATTTCACATGTAAGTCTCATCTATATGATTGTTTATAAGTGTATCTGCCTCAAGTGATGTAAGTGGAATATTTTTTATACATCCTTTGACTTAGGCATTCGAGAGTTTTCTGTTGGCAAGATTTTTGACGTTCTTGTTCTTTTCATAGGTGTTTGTGTATTCAAGTCACCCTTGCAATCACTTGCAGCATAAACATGTACACATGTTATACAATGAAACATGAACTAAAGTCAAATCATCTATAAAAATTAAATAACTATGAATTTGAATTTTGATTTATTGCTATAAGCTTATTTGCTGAAAATTGGAAAAAGATTGTTGTATTTTAAAATTTGAGGATTTAAAAAGTTGCACATAAGTAAATATATAAGATAAAAAGTTATAAAGACTATATATATAAGGCCTAACCCTAAACCCACAATAAATATATAGACCTTTAAGAATAAATTTAACAAGTTAGGTGAAAGAAAAAATGTATATAATTAAAAAGAAAATATATAATGGCCTTACAAAAATTTACCAAATGTGAGTTATAGTAGATACGGCACTAAAGTTGCATTTGATATTGACTAAAAAGACTTTTTTTTTTTTTTTTACTATTTATCTTATTTTTGCTAATTTTTAGCTTATTTTTGCTATTATTCATAGTCCCATTACATTTTTTGGTACTATAATTGAGTTCTACTGTATTATTTCAGCTAATTTTTAGTTTTATCTACAGTACTTTTAGCAAAAAGTTTTTAATTTCAACTAAATAAATTGTTCCCAAACAGACTCTAAAAATAATTATATTTGAGAATTACATGTCAAGCGACTAATAATGTCTGATATTTTCATCTCTAATATAAAATATCTAATATAACTTTAGTGTTCAAACATTATTAAAAAAAAAAATGTAGACAATAAAAAAGCCAAATTCTATATTTTATTTTATTTTATTGAAATGGTTAGAAACCTCTACTCTATTACCTGAAACCCTCCCCTTTCCCTCAAACCCCAGGTACTAAATACCTAAGGAGGTGCCATAAAACCAGTTGGGTCATTGGCTTCTAAATTTTATAATAGTGGCTGGTGAACATGTTATGGTCCAAGTTCTACCATGACCAACTCATGTCAAGATCAAGTACGAGTCAAAAACTAGTAGCAATAAAACAAGTAGTTCCCATCAAAAATAAAAAATAAAACAAGTAGCTATACCTATTACAAACACCCTTTTTTTTTTTTTTGCTTGCAACGGCTGAGGCTGGTAAATTAATGAGTTTAAGTCCAATTTGTCAGGTCCAGTTTCTAGTTTTTTACTAATTTTATAAAATGTGTATTCTGGATTTTTTTTTTTTTTTTTCCTTCTTACATTTAATATCTCCCGGCACACAATACTTAGTCATTGCGGTTGTTTCAGTTAGGTCGTTTACCTGGAAGAAACAGAACGCCAAAAATAAACTACCGACACTGTTTGACAATCTTGTCAGTTGAAGATATTCTCTGTTTGACACTGTTTGACAATCTAGCCCAAAATTGTGTTATTTATTTATTCTCTTTTAATATGAACAAACCCATGATATAGCATGATTAGTATCCATTTCTGTTTTATGGATCTTGTTTTTCCGTCCAAAAAAAAAAAAAAAAAAAAAAGCAAAGAAAATAGCGTAGTTTTGTAACAAAATAATATTGTCAAGACTTCCACAACAGCAGTGCATTCATGTATTGTGCACTACAAACCAGTATATATATATATATATATATATATATATATAGTTCTTGACATTATATATCACAGTCGCAAGAAATGACAAAAATAATCACATTTGCCAGCTTCTCAGTGCTTGCTTAATTAAAAATCACAAGCAACAAAATTTAAGGGTTTTGGAGGAAGCCCTACTCCTGGCCTTGTTTTTTTCTGAGTTGAAACTTGAAACTACACATCATATACAGGCAATCGCTCTTGTATTGGGACACGGCAGATAGGGCACTTTTTACACTTCTCACAGCAAGTACTGAAATGCAACAACGAAAAACGAAAACAAAAATCATGCTTATTTATTTGACATGGAAATATAAAGAACCAATGTGATACCAGCGGGTGGGGGGTTTTCATTTATATACAACTCTTACTAAGTTCTGAAAGTTGTACATAATAAATTTCATTAACTACGAGATATTAAAGTATATTGAAGATTCTCTACCGTCTACCTCCTAACTCTTGGTTTTGTCCCTTATTCCTTTTGAAAGAATATGCCCACAAAAGGAGAGAGGGATTAACATATGCAGCATAAATAATTCGATTAGATTCATTGTCTGAATAATGTACGTGGACAAAAATGGCCATTGAACCCTAGCTTAAATGGCTCTTCCTCTCACTAGTGTGCATGTGCAGGGAACCGATAAATTATATAAAAATGGATCTTGGCAGTGTAAGGGTGGGCTGAATTTACCTGCAAAGGATGTGATGCCTGCATGGGAGAAGGACTACATCAATCTGTTCTTCAAAGCATACTCTACATAGGATCTTTTCCTGGTAAAATCATCAAATTAGTATGTAAGAAAGAGAGTACTAGGAAAAGATTTGACAAAAACATGAAAGAGCAAAAGCTTGTGGTTGAATATTTAAATCCATGTTATCACAATATAGAATAACATCAAACTCCATGAATATCAATTTGATTGCATCAGTAACATGAGTACATCTGTTGTAGTGACAGAGACTCATTTCCTTTTATTTTCTGGGGTCACTATGCCCGCAGTTGGTGTCCTTGGATATCCACAAAAACCAAGAGGAAACTGTTATAACACTACCTAATCAATGCCTTTAGGAAATGAAATTGAATGAGATCTATGAGCTCTATTTGTAAGAAAATGCAAGTTTAAATGTTTTTTACTAATAGTCGATTCATGAGATCATTGCAATATTGAAAACCATTTCATTTCCTTTTTTGGTATGTTATTATTGTCTAATATAACTAAATGGAAATAACTGATACAGGACATTTCCTATAAGAATAAATGTCAAAAGAGCTACTTATCAAAAAGAAATATCAAAAGAGATTTGTTATGATTGCTTTCATAAGTCCTGAGAGTTTAATAATGCATTCCTTACCTTCTGGACTTTTGAGCCTTAGATTGTGGAGCACAACCAGCAGTTAAATCTGAGCACCGTTACTTTATTTCTAGGATCTCAATATATATTTACCAACAAGGGAGCTAGAAATCAATATCTTTTCATTGGATACATTAGCATTGAACTCTTTCAGGTTCTGGAGACACTTATTTTATAGCTTGGTTTTACTTCTTCATCCAATCATTATTTCCATTTGCTTATAAGAGATCTCCCCTGACTGCAACTTCAGTGCTGTGTTCTCAACACACAACAATGGTGTTTCCCGCAGTCCTGTCTTTTGAATTTCTTGGGATTTGACTTTTCAAGGCCCTAGAGACTGAGTTGAAACTCCAACAAGAGCAAACCAGAGTCATTGAGAGCGAGTTAGAAGAGTGAATTTCTTTTTTCTTTCAAAAAGGTAATTGGATAGATGTGTGAGGCCCATCTGTGCCAGGCCCCTCCTACTGAGATCTGTCATAATCCCACAAAGCTCATGAGACAGCAGACCAGTTGCTTGCATATGGGCCAGCATGTGAGGCAGGTCCATACTGAATCTGCATCCCACCAGCTTGATTTCATTTTCTCACTAGGGCTGTTCAAGGTCATTGCACCACCGATCATGCTGTCCCAACCAAACTGTATTGGCCACATTTGACAGTCTTCAGTGGCGTCAGCAGTGGGTTTTGTTTTTTACAAAACCGACCTCTGCAACATGGTTGACAACGGGGGATTTGCAAAGCCAACAAAACCACACCACCCACGGCCTGAATACATTATTCCCTTTTGCTCCCCTCCCCCGCCCTTCCAATCTACACAGATCAGCCACCCAAGCCTAACACCGCTGCATGTCACCGCAAGTCTGCCACCCAAACTCCCACCACCACAAATCCAAAAATTCACAAAGAAGCCCAAATTGAGAACCCCACACCTAAAACTCATGTAAATTGTTTTTTTTTTTTTTTTTTTTTTAAATTATTATTTTATTTCCACCGATGTCAACAACTCAACACATTAGAGGAAAACCACCGCCACCAACTGCTTCCATTCTCTACAATGCTGCGGCGGTTCTTATTTTGTAGAGACCAGTCTAATTGATGCAGTGAAAAAATGCCTCCAAAAACCTATAGACTGCCCCAATGAAAACCCCTAACTCTCACTCTTACGCCCAGGTTAAAAATAGCCTTGCTAGGTTCTTATTACAATTCTTTGTTTAAACTTAATATTCCAGTACACGATGAGGCACCTACATTTGATGGACATTGATACCCATGGATCTTCACTGATTGGTTATATGAGATGGACCAATTCTTTGAACAAATATGTTCATCAGATGATAGGAAAATAAAGGTTTGCCAAGATGAGACTATAGGTAAAGCCAAAGAAGACTGGTAGAGTATCGAGAACCTCAACGTTAGACGGAGTTAAGTTTAACATAAATGATTTGGTTTAAATGAAATAAAAACTCAAAGAGAAATATCTACCCAAAGAATCAGGGTTACTTTTTATATCGAAGAAACAGTTTGAGATGGGGGAGCAGACAATATGACTGTTAGGTGTAGTTTCTTGTTCTGTATCCTAGTCAATCCAAGACCTGTCTGAAGGATTAAGTCAATGGATCATTCCCCTCAAAGGATGACTGATAGAAATGAAATTAAAGCTTCCCACATGGTAGACAATCACATTAACAAGATTTTAGTGATGAAGAAACATCAAGAACCACCAAAAGCTACTGCTGAAAGAAAAGTACAAGTGCCAACAGATGTTGCTACAGCGCTAAACCAATGAGAACACACAACTTATCAAAAAAAAAAAAAGAACACACTGAAAAGTCTAGTGATGAGCTGGAATACTGTAAACATGCGTAGTAAACTTAATACAGTCTGTTGGAGAGGCAAGTATATTGCTTATCACTGAGAAGGAAGATTTCCCACTTCTTGATTATGAGAGAATTTACAAAAGAGGAAAGAATTAGAGGGAGCACATCATGTGAAAAATGAGTTTGACGCATCTGCTACTAATGAAACCACTTCAGGGTGCATAAAGTGGAAAACTTGATACGATGGTGCTTTCTTTGGATCAAAACAAGGCTACACCGCATTGATTTTATCATTAACTAATGATACAGTAGTGCATAAGGATTCTTTATTCTTAGTGTTGCCAAAAGTGCTTCAAAAGTAGTTCTTATCATTAAGACTACAAAATTTGAGACTAAGTTTTCTTCAGCCAAAAGAGAATGGTATCAAGAGTGTGAAGAAAATTTTATTTTAATTTAGTTGCATTTAGTTTTAGAATTCAATTTTTTTACTATTGGTGTTGGTCCACTGAATTTTATTTCAGATTTTATTAGCTATCTAGGAATTAGTATTTTATTTAATTTCTTATGTCAAGTACATGTTGATCAAAGCCATGCGCAGTTAAAAAACATATGCCTCATAGAGCCTAAATGCAAGGCACAAAATGTAAGCGTGCTTCTTATCGAAGTAAAATGCACATTGTCCAAATATAACGTATAATAACCTCTAACAAAATTTTCATAACCTGTAAGGACAAGATAATAAACTCAAAATTGTATTATATTTTTCCTATGAGCTCAAATAGATAGCACAACAATCAAACAAAGTTTATGGGTTCAAGTTTTCTATAAGTTATTTTAATTTTTAAAGGTTTTATATAGTAAATTTCAAAATAATTATCAATGCACAATATGATAATAATCTCGTTATATAAGGTTTAAACATGACATTTTATATAATTTTATTGTGCCGTACAAAAATAAACAACTGTCATAGCCATGATCAAAATGAAATATATAGTCCAATCTAAATATTTCCAAAGGCAAAGACGAAAAGCACAAGAACCATAAATTATCCTGTTAGCAAAATTTAATATGTAAACAAAAAATTGTTGATATATTGCAACACCTTAAGAATAGAGTTTTATAATAAATCATGATCCACTTCATTTCCTTCAAGTTGAGTGGTTGATATTAATGATTCATATATTTTTTAGAAAACAAGCTTACTTCAACAAAGCAAAGCACTTAGACCTTGGGGCTTTTTGAGCTTTAGGCACAATTTCATCAACATTGGTCGAGATTATTTTTGTAATGCATTTATTGGGATTTGGCCTAGTAGTCATATACTCCAATGGAGACAATTTTTTATGGTAGACGAATAAATTTATGTTAGAATTTTTTCAATGGCTTCATGTTGACTCTAGGCAACCTAGGTGTTGATTTCTAGGTCTTCTATCGTGTTTTGCTGGTTCAAAGCAACACTAGGTGCCAATTCCTAGATTTATACATTTTTCTGTTTGTTTTCCCACAAATTACTTTAGAGAATTTTGGAAATGCTTATATTTTGGAAGGGTTTAAAATCTAAACCTTAAATACAATTGACTAGAAAAATGGGAGTATGGTAATTCTTGATAATTAATTCAACAGCTTGAAAAGGAGTGGATGTTATTGTAGTAGTTGTAGATGATTTTCAAAAAGCAGTACTAAGAAAAATTTACACGGAGATATTCAGTCAAGATTCAAAATATTACATTTTGAAGCCTTTCATACTCCTGCTGGCTGAACTTTGTAATCTCTGTTTGCTCACTAAGTGCAGCTTGTAATCTCCAGATCTGAGATGAAAAGAATTGAAAATATAATATGGAAAAGGTCAATTGGAAACATAGATTTAAAATTCACTGCAATTTTAACCAGACCAAGTAACAGATATGCTGTTCTGTGGACAAAATGATGCAAAAAAGAGGCACAATTGAATAATAGGGAAAAAAAAATATTGCATTTACCTCCTCAACAAGATCTGATTTAGGCATTTTCTTCACAATATCAGGTGCAAAAGTGTTATACCTGAATGATATGGATTAAGGAGAGATCAGGAACAATAATTATTATTTTTATTCATGAACTACTCTAGCAGACTACAAAGATACCATGCAATAGATTTAGAAAAAAAAGACAATGAGATGTAACAAGAGTTACTAGAAAGCATTATGAAAATAGACAAATCCCACAAAAAGAATACATGCCCTGACAGGGTATCGTTTAGTTTGTTGCAAAAATCAATACTTTAATACAAATATATAATCTTTCACGACTGACCAATGGAGCTATGCACTCAAAATACAAGGGGTTGTGCAGATCAATGGGCGTCGTGGACAGGATAGTTTTTACTAGAAAAGAACACCACCACAATTTTTCACATAAACAGACACTTGACTAGCTAGTGACAAACAGATTTAATAAAGTGATCATCTGCTCTTGTGGTTGTGTCCATTAATCAATGGAAATAATGGGAAATGGAAATTTTTTTACATTCTTCACAAATTCCAAGATGGAAGAACCACAATGTCTGCCATTTTAGAAAACTTTGTAGCAATTCTTTTAGTGACAGAAGGTAGAGATTTTGTTCCTGAAGAATGAAGATCAAAATTTTAATACAACACCGGCATATTCAATCATATTGTTTATTGGAAAGTGGCTAGTCTAAAAGCCATATTACGCATGGCATTTATGTTAAGAAATAATATCCACCATGTGCAAGCATTATCTACAATGAAATATTAACACAACCAACTTAAATCCTTAGAACCTCAACATAGAAAAACCAAGGCTCTCAAAGTTGCTCTGACAAGTTAGAAGCCAAGCACAAAAAGAAGATTGCATAAATAAAGATATCCCATAAATAAGGTACTGATCTTTAGAATAAAAAATACTCACCCAGAATCCCCAGCACTATAAAGTCTAGCCTGTTCCTCTCGACTTCCTTCATCAATTGACCACCAACCTAGCAACCTATTAACAGGAATGAACCATAAGTAACAAAATTGCTTGACAGTAGCAGCTTTTACATTTTGTCTGTGCTTTGTATTTGTTAAGCTTAAAAGAATCCAAAAAAGGCCTTTCAAATATTAAAAATAATAATAACATTAAACCATTACCTTGATCCACGATGCAAAAACCCAAAAAAATCAAAAGCTTTTGATGCTAGAGCAATATATGTCCCAGAGCTAACTTCACTATGCAGTAGAAGAACAATTTTCTCCACCAATCTATATGCAGCAAATAAGACCCCAGCTCCTTGCAACAAAAAAAGAGGAGCAAAAAGGACTGGAAACGACATATGCCTAGCACCAGATGGTGTTCCCTGGGGAAAAAAAAATAAAAGAAAAAAGGGTATATAAATTAATGAATACAACTTGAAGAACTTCCAAATATATTCACAATTCAAAGTTTTCAACATTCATACCTCTAAGCGCATAAAAAGTAGGATCTGGAAACCAATAAAAGGAACTTTCATTACATGTCCACCAATGTCCTGCAGGTTGCACATCCCACTTTGGTGCTGGTCTTCATCTGAAGAAACCACTACGCCTCTATTCCAGTCAACATATCTAAAAGTCATTGAAGATGAACAAGATTCTCTAATCTGAGACTGCCTATGAATAGCTGGATTATACCACTTTGTGCAAACAAGAAAGGCAAAGCACTCTGCTATACTGCAAATGGATGAACAAGAATTATCTCAAGAAGCAGAGACCAAATATACCATCATCAAACATTACTGCCAAAAAAAAAAAAAAAAAGAAGAGTCATACCCAAAGTTTATAAATAAGTCCCACCAGCCTAGAGCAGCTACGTCACCTGAATGTAGTTGTAAAGAAAGTCAGAAACAATATTTTGTTATGTGAAGACTAAGAATATGAATCTAAATTTTACATGCAAACACAACACAGCCACTGTGCATACCACGAGTTGATTGCATGTTTAGTGCTGTTAAAAGTATAGTTAAGTGATTAAATTCACTATTTTCTAACTGCTTAAGTTTTAGAATTGCTAATTATACATGGTATCAAAGTAAGAGATCCTAAATTCGATCCCTAACTTTACTCTACCTCCCATTTAAAATGTTAAAAATCCCACGTGTTGGGCCACAATTATTAAGAAGAGTCTAGGCCCACACGCGAGGGGGGAGTGTTAGAATTATATTTAAGTGATTAAATTCACAATTTCCTAGCTGCTTAAGCTTTAAAATTGGTAATTATACATGGTATCAAAGTAGGAGATCCTAAATTTAATCCCTAATTTTACTCTACCTCCTATTTAAAATGTTAAAAATCTCACGTGTTGGGCCACAATTATTAAGAAGAGTCTAGGCCCACACGCGAGGGGGGAGTGTTAGAATTATAGTTAAGTGATTAAATTCACAATTTCCTAACTGCTTAAGCTTTTGGGAGGATTGGTAATTATACAAGAGCCACGTGTTTCAAAGTGCCATCATTGATATTCTAATAATTATTAGATCTCTGAATTGGAAACTACTAACATAGACCATGGGAGCTGGAATTCAACATCCATGCCCTAAGATTTTTTGGAATATGAGCAAAAACAGCATGAGACTAGGTTAGCCTGTTAGGAACATAAAATAAATCTTATTCCCATTGATAAAGCTATTTAAAGTTCATATTGATTTCCTGCCTATTCCTCTTTCAACTTTTCATTAATTGAAAGGATATACTACACTTTCATAGCGATGCATCAAAATGCTGCAGTTTTGCATAATACAAGTCAAAATTGATATATCTGTTGACATGTTGGAGGCTTCAAGGCACGAGGGGGCCGTTCTGGTGGATTCTCTTGTCCATGTGCGAACCACACTACTTCCACTGAGGACATACCTCTAGCACCAACTTCAGCTCCTACTCATGAGAGGGCACTTAACACCGAGGAGTTGGCACAGCTGCGTCAGTTTATGGCTCGATTGGAAACACCTACTGATACATCCTCATCCTTTGCCCATTCAGGAAATTTAGCTACAGCCCTTAATGCCTGATGATCCTTGGGTAATTGACTCGGGAACTACAAATCATATGACTGGTAAATCCTCATCTTTTTCCTCCTATAACCTTTGTTCCAGCAAGGACAAAATTAGAGTAGCCAATGGTTCTTTATCACCTATCTCTGGTAAATGTTCAATTTTTGTGACTCCATCCATGGCTTTATCTTCTGTGCTTGTGCAAATTTATTATCTATTGCTCGTATAACCCTTGAGTTAAATTGCCGAGCCCTTTTTTACTCATCCAACTGTTTTTTCCAGGACCAAACCACGGGGCATATGATTGGCAGTGGTAGCCTTAAGGATGGTCTCTACTATCTGGACACAATCCAAAGCACAAGGATGGCTCAAACAGGCTTATCATACAGTGCAATCAAATGACTTAGCAGCTCAGATTTGGTTATGGCATCGAAGGCTAGGACATCCATCTTTTACATTGTTACAAAAAAATTTCCTTCTTTATTTCAGCATAATAATGTTTCCAAATTTCTTTTTTTGATAAGAATAATGTTTCCAAATTTCAATGTGAGACATGTGAACTAGCCAAACCAAACACCATCGAGTGTCTTTTCCTCTTAGTAGTAATAAAAGTTCTGCACCTTTTTCACTTATTCATACTGGTGTTTAAGGGCCCTCTAGGGTTGTTTCTCTAAATGGGTGTCGTTGGTTTATTTCCTTTATTGATGATTTTTCACTAACTACTAGCGTATATTTGTTAAAAGACAAAAGTGATGTGTTTACTGTTTTTCAAATGTTTCACAAAATGGTTCAAACGCAATTCAACACCTCAATAAAAACGAGTTGTTCAGACAATGGGGTTGAATATATGTCTGGTACTCTTCAAAAATATTTTCATGCACATGGTATTATTCACAAACCACTTGTTCTTATACCGCTCAACAAAATGGGGTTGCTAAAAGAAAAAATCGACATCTCCTAGAAGTCACACGAGCTCTTCTCCTTACTACCAATGTTCCAAAGTCCTACTTGGGAGATGCCTTGCTCAGTGCAACTTATCTCATCAATAGAACGCCACCTCGCAACCTTGACTTCAAGAGGCCACTTGAGGTACTTTTTTCATCTATACCATCCTCTAATTTTATCATCCCTCCTCGTGTCTTTGGGTGTATCTGCTTTGTCCATCTTCATGGTCAATCTAGGAGTAAATTAGACCCTTGTGCCCTTAAATGTGTCTTTATAGGTTACTCTCCTACTCAAAAGGGATATAAATGTGGTGCAGCCACAAGGTACAAGCCTCCAATTATACACATGTATGGAAGAAAGAGCAAAAAGAATACGGCCCAACCTGTGGCCTTATGGATGGAGCCTGCTAGTAATTGAGCTTGAAGATTAAGCAAGCCCAAGCATTTAATAATTAGGGTTTTTTTTTATGCATCTTGTTGTTTGCTATTTAAGCACTTTTTTCTGATTATTGTAAGACAGCTTTGAGAATTATAATAAACGTGTGTTTCTTTTGTACTTGTGTTGACTCCAATTTTGCTTGGTGTTGGCTCCTAAGGTTTATCCTTTGTTTTGTTGTTGATTAATTGTTCCATTGAAATAGTGTGGTTGTCTTGCGTCAGTTTTGGTATCAAAGCAAACTTGCGGTCCATACAACACAACCGTAGGCAAACACTTGAAGAAGCACAACCATCAGAGAACAAAGCAGCCAAAAATGACGTTAACTTTCAAGTTCTTACCTCATGAGATCTTGAACAAGCCCAAGCCAGTCCCAGTCTATATATACCCTCTTTATCCACGAGTTTTTCATCCAAGAAGCCAGCAACCCCTTCCAAGCCTGTGACCATCATTCGTGCCCGCCTTTGATCACAGAACCCAGAAACCACATAACAAAAAAAAAAAAAAAAGTGACCCACGCAAGACCCATCAGCCCACCAGCCGCCGAGACCCATCATCAACCTCGACCCACCACTGTTGAGAATGTCGAACCACTGCCGCTGCCAAGACCCAAGGCAAGCAACCACCGGTCTTCCATGTTTCGCGCCGCCATTGTCTTCCCCGCCTTCGGGCCTCCACCAGCCGTCAACTCCCCAGCGCCAATCAAAGACCTTCATTGCAAAGAGTTTTCATTTTGAGTTTCATTGGTTATTTTGAGGTCTTCTTGTTTCGTTTAAGTCTCTTTAATATTTGAGTAGTGTATCTTATTATTTGGCATAAAAAGAAAAAAAAATTCAAACCAAGCAGTAGAAGAGCCCAGGTCCGTGACAGACTAGCCCAAGCCCAAGAACAAGTCATTTAATTGGGCTTCCGTTACAAGGATCAGGTTTTCTTTCTTTGTTTCTTTGGTAGACTCAATTTTTCATTTTTAAATACATCTCTAGTTTCTTAAAGTGCATACCCCAGCTTATTTACTTTACTTTTGCTTTATAGCTAGTTGCTGTGTTGGCCATTTGTTTCTTTCAATACCCATTAAAAAAATAAAAAATAAAAATTATCTGTTTCCTTCGATTAGCCAAAGACAAAAAAAATAAAATAAAATAAAATAATCCTTTTTAAGTATCTGATTCTCTTTATTAACTGTTAAGTTTTTTATTTTGTGGAAGTTGCAATTCATTTGGGCTATCTTTCAATATTGTGAACACTGTCACTACTTGACTACAATTTATTCCTTCGATTCATTGATCTAGTCTCCACATGCACTCTTGTTTGACCTTGATTTTACATTGAGAATTGATTACTCAAACTTTTGGGAATCTCAACTGCATTCATAATTATAGTGGTGCATGCATCTACATAGAGGTCGCAACATGTCAATCCTTGAACTTCAATCCACTTCTAAGCCTAAATCTTCCTTAGAGCAAACCATGGAGAGCCTAGCAAAAACCGTCCATGCTTTACTGGAGAGGGTAGAGCAAGTTGAAGCATCTCAAAAAGAGACTAATAACCATAAAGGAAATAACATGCTTAGACAAAATCATCACGGTCACTTCAATAGGCTCCAAATTTCAAACATGATCACTTTAATCACAATAGCCCTAGGGATTATGATGATAGAATGTCCGAGGAAAAGATAGAAGCACCCACCTTTGATGGTTGCCTAGACCCATAGGTTTTCACTGATTGGTTACGTCAGATGGAGAAATTTTTTAACTATTACCATTAGGCTGAGGATAAGAAAGTGAGGTATGCCAGGATAAAGTTAATTGGAAGAGCCGACCTTTTCTGGGAGGACCTTGAGGATACCCTTAGGCGACGATGTGAACCCCCCATTACTGATTGGCTTGAGATGAAGGATGCACTCTCAAGGAATTATCTTCCTCCAACTTATAGGAGCTCCCTCCTTGAGGAATGGGATCGCCTAAAGCAAGGCATTACTCTTGTGGCTAAATATATAGAGAAATTCAAGGAATTCAAGAGGCGAATTCAAATAGTTGAGGAAGAGGTTGTCATGCTCAATAGGTTCAAGAAAGATTTAAATGCTAACTTACTAGGCGAGATTATCAACCGAGGAGCCACTACCTTAGACCAAGCATATGACCTTGCTAGGAATTGTGAATTAGCATCCAAATCTATCTTTTGTCGACGTTCTGAGCTCCAGAATACCCCTACCAACCCCCAACCTTTTGGTAACAAACCCCATCCGATGGTCAACCCTAATAGCACCCCACCAAGAAAAGATGATTAGGGAAAGGGCATGGTCAACGAGCCTCCAAGATTAGGTTCTCGCCTCCAATGTTTCAAATGCAATGGGGTTGGACATATTGCAACTAAATGTCCCTCTAGAACCCTTGTCATTCAAGAGGATGAAAAGGTCGAAGATGTTGAGGAGCTTGTGTATGACCCAAATGTCGAAGAAATCCAAGATGTTGAAGCAGAATGGGAAGATGATCCTAGCTACCTCACATGCGTTAGAGCCATATCTCCCCCAGTTGATGATTTCAAGGACATCTTTGGTGTCCACTAAGTGAATGTGGTAAGGTGTGCATTGGCACAACAAAGAGACACTGATAATTGGCGAAGGAGTGCTATCTTCCAAACTTACACCAAGTGTGGGGAAAAAACTTGCAAGGTTATAATAGATAGCAAGAGTCGTATTAATGCGGTGTCCTCTAACGTTGTTTCCCGCCTAGACTTGAAATTGATCACACATCCTAACCCATATAAAGTGTCTTGGGTAGACACCTCCTCCATAGCCATAAAAAAAAGATGTGTTGTCCCACTTCAGTTCCTCACCTATAGGGCTGAAATATGGTGTGATGTGATTCCCATGGACGTAGGGCAAATTATCTTAGGTAGACCTTGGTTTTATGATTTGGATGTCACCCTTCACGTGCGATCCAACTCTTGTTCATTTGTGTTTGAAGGTAAGAAAATTGTGCTCAATCCTTTGAAACACAAGCCAATCGACATGAGCAAGAAGAAAGAAGTACC
Source organism: Quercus ilex subsp. ballota (assembly GCA_032727855.1). NCBI lineage: Eukaryota > Viridiplantae > Streptophyta > Magnoliopsida > Fagales > Fagaceae > Quercus > Quercus ilex. Next base: position 52,069,876 of record CM064908.1, read on the forward strand.
AACGGCGAAGGGTTTGAACATCATAAGCTCAAAGGCATTTGAAATGGTGGCAGTTCAAGAATCAGTTGTGTTTGCCTTAGTTGCTAGGGAACTCAATGGGGAGGCTCGTGAGGAGCAACCTGAAGAAGTGAAGTCAGTGCTCCAAGAATTTAAAAATGTTTTCCCTAAGGAACTCCCCGATCATTTACCACCCATGCGTGACATACAACACGCCATAGATTTTGTGCCTGGAGCAACCCTCCCAAACTTGCCTCATTATAGGATGAACCCTTCAGAACATGCCGAGTTGCAAAGGCAAGTAGAAGAACTACTTCGAGAGGGATTTATTCGTGAAAGTATGAGTCTGAGTGCAGTCCTTGCACTCTTGACTCCAAAGAAAGATGGAACTTGGAGGATATGTGTTGATAGTCGTGCCATCTACAAGATCACTGTGAAATATCGTTTCCCTATCCCTCGATTGGATGATATGTTGGATATGATGGCTGGAGCAACAATCTTCTCAAAGATAGACTTGAAAAGTGGATATCATCAAATTAGAGTTTGTCCTGGCGAGGAGTGGAAAACTGCTTTCAAGACGAAAGACAGTTTATATGAGTGGATGGTTATGCCTTTTAAATTGTCCAATGCTCCTAGTACCTTTATGAGAGTGATGACACAAGTGCTCAAGCCTTTTATGGGCAAATTCTTCGTTGTGTATTTTGATGACATCCTCATTTATAACAAATCTAGGGAGTAACACTTAAACCACCCAACTCAAGTTTGTACTACCCTTAAGAAGGAGAGTTTATATGGCAACCTCAAAAAGTGCTCTTTCTTTACCGATAAAGTCATTTTCCTGGGTTTCACAGTATCCTCAGAGGGAGTTTCTGCCGACCCCCAAAAGGTTCAAGCGATTGTGGATTGGCCTAAGCACAAAAATATCCTTGAAATTCGAAGCTTTCATGGGCTTGCTTCCTTTTATCACCGATTCATCAAAGGGTTTAGTACCATTATGTCCCCATCACTGACTGCATGAAACAAGGGGAGTCTTAATTGGACAAAAGTTGCTGCTAAGGCTTTCAATGAAGTAAAACAAAAGATGACCAAGGACCTGTCATGCGTCTCCCTGATTTTACCAAGCCTTTTGAAGTAGAATGTGATGCCTCAGGTCTTGGCACAGGTGGAGTACTTAGTCAAGAGCGCCACCCAATTGCTTATTTTAGTGAGAAGTTGAATGATGCTAAGCAAAAGTACTTCACATATGACAAAGAATTTTATGCCATTATTCGAGCTCTTTGGCATTGGCACCATTACCTGTTGTCTCTAGAATTTGTTATCTACTCTGATCATGAAGCCTTGCGCTATCTCCATTCCCAGAAGAAGCTGAATTTTAGGCATGGCAGTTGGGTTGAATTTCTACAACGCTACTCCTTTGTGGTGAAACATAGGGCAGGAGTTGAGAATAAGGCTGCTAATGCTCTAAGTCGAAGGGTATCTTTGTTAATAGTCATGAGTGTTTAGGTTACTGGGTTTGAACGAATCAAGGATGACTATGAGTCACGCCCAGATTTTGGAGAGCTCTACACTAGCCTAAGTAATGCCTCACAGCCAATCCTGAATAATTATACTCTTCAAGATGGCTACTTGTTCAAAGCCAACAAGTTAAGTATCCCTCAGTCTTCAGTGAGAGATTTCCTAGTCTGGGAGATGCGCGCAAGAGGCCTTGTAGGTCATTTTGGCCGAGACAAAACAATTGAGGAAGTGGAACGTCAATTCTATTGGCCTGGTCTTAAGAGGGGCATTGCCAAGATAGTTGGTCAATGTCGTACATGTCAACTAGCCAAACATTGCAAGCAAAACACTAGTTTGTATACACCTCTACTTGTGCCAAATCGCCCATAGCAAAGATGTGAGTATGGACTTTGTGTTAAGATTGTCCCGCACCTTTAGGAAGCATGATTCTATTCTAATAGTTGTTGATCGCTTCTCTAAGATGGCTCATTTTCTACCATGTTCTAAGACCTCTGATGGTTCTAAGATTGCAAAGCTCTACTTTGATGAGATTGTCAAACTTTATGGTCTTCCCAAAACCATAGTGTCTGATAGTGATGTTTGCTACATGAGTTATTTTTGGAAGACTTTGTGGCATTTAGTAGGCACCATATTAAAATTTTCCACTGCATTTCATCCTCAAACTGATGGTCAAACTAAGGTGGTTAAGCGCAGTCTAGGCAACCTCCTTCGGTGTCTAGTGGATGAAGCCAATCGGAATTAGGATTCAATTCTTCCTACGGCCCAACTTGCATACAATAACTTTGTCAATAGGTCTATAGGGGCTAGTCCTTTTGAGGTTGTGCATGGTTATACACCTAGGAAACCCCTAGATCTTTTGCCCATGTCCCCACATGTTAGAGTTTCTAAGTCTGCTGAGGCATTTGCATGACATATTCATGATTTGCAAAATGAAATTCGCAAAAAAATTCAGGTAAGTAATTCTCAATATAAAATTCATGTTGACACTCATCGACGTCATGCAGAGTTTCAAGTAGGAGATTATGTCATGATTCAGATTCGACTTGAACGATTTCCCTCTGGGACTGTTAAGAAATTGCAAGCTTGTAGTGCCAGACCATTCAAGGTATTGAAACGGATTGACCCAAATGCATATGTCATTGACTTTCCCCATGATTATGGTATTAGCTTCTCCTATAATATAGAGGATCTATTTGCTTATAAAGGCCCCACAGTTATTCCTAATACCTCTTTTGATGAGCCTTTGCTTGATCCTATTGATGCCCCTATCCTTACTCCTTTACCCTTAAATCTGCCCTATGCACATAAAGAATCTATTGATGCTATTTTAGATGAACAGATTGTTTCTACCAGGGATGGAGGAGTTCGCCATTTCCTAATTCGTTGGCCAGGGCGACCAGATTTTGATTGTACATGGATTACTCGAGATGAGCTACATCGACTAGATACTAACTTGCTTGAGTACTATCAAAGCTCTTCAAATTTCCACTCAACGGGGTCGAGTTCTTCTCACCCGAGGGGAGTTGGTGCCGACACAAGGTACAAGCCTCCAATTATACGCATGTATGGGAGGAAGAGCAAAAAGAAGACGGCACAACCTGTGGCCTTATGGATGGAGCTTGCTAGTAATTGGGCTTGAAGATTAAGCAAGCCCGAGCATTTAATAATTAGGGGTTTGTTTATGCATCTTCTTGTTTGCTATTTAAGCACTTTTTTCTTATTATTGTAAGACAGCTTTGAGAATTATAATAAACATGTGTTTCTTTTACACAGGTGCCGACTCCAGTTTTGCTTGGTGCTAACTAGGTGCTGACTCCTAGGGTTTATCCTTTGTTTTGTTGTTGTTTAATTGTTCCATTGAAATAGTGTGGTTGTCTTGCATCAGAATGTTATCATCCTCCTTCTCAAAAACACTTGGTGTCAATGGATGTAACCTTCTTTGAGACACAATTTTACTTCTCCTCACATCAAACTCCTCCTCAGTGGGAGTATAATGGTGATGAGGAGTTTTATGTGCCCTTACTTGTTCCTAGTACCTCCACTAATGTTGACTTGAAAACCGATTCGATGTTGAAGTGCAAGAGGCTAATAATGAGTTGTCATCCATTGATGATAAGCCAAATAAGACACCTGTGAAAGAACTAAGGGTCTATTCAAGGCACTAGAAAAGTAAGACTACTCCTAAAGTTCTCGAGCAATCATCTAAACCTGACTCAAGTAATTCTACTCCTGTTCTCTCTATACCCACTAGAAATGATATTGATCTTCCTATTGCACAACTCAAAGGAGTTAGATCATGCACTCATCATCCCATATCAAATTTCCTTTCATATTAACATATCTCACTCGTATTTCATTCTTTCCTATCCAAGTTATCTTCTATGTCTATCCCCCAAACCTTTCAGGAAGCATTAGGAGACCCAAAATGGAAAGAAGCTATGCAAGAAGAGATGAGAGCTCTTAAGAAAAATGATAAATGGGATTTGGTTGACTTGCCAAATGGAAAAAGGGCGGTTGGATGCAAGTGGGTGTTTATAATTAAGCATAAAGCAAATGAGTCAGTGGAAAGATACAAAGCTAGATTGGTTGTAAATGGTTTCACACAAACCTATGGGATTGATAATGAGGAGACATTTGCACCAATAGCAAAGATGAACTCTATACAAGATCTTATCTCATTGGCATCAAATCAAGATTGGCCTCTACACCAATTTGATGTAAAGAATGCTTTCCTCCATGGAGATCTTGAAGAAGTATACATGGAACTCCCCCCAGCCTTAAGCTACCAGCTTCTAATGGGAAAGTGTGCAAACTAAAGAAAGTCTTGTATGGACTGAAACAATCTCCTAAAGCATGGTTTAAAAGGTTTTCACGAGCTATGCAGAAATTTGGCTACAATCAAAGTCAAGTTCATCATACATTATTTATTAAGCATTCACTACAAGGAAAAGTAACAGCTCTTATTGTCTATGTGGATGATATGGTGCTAACTAGAAATGATGAGGAAGAGATACAGAGACTAAATCAATCCTTGGCACAAGAATTTGATATAAAGGACTTGGGAAATCTAAAGTACTTTCTAGGTATTGAAGTGGCAAGATTAAGGCATGGAATATTTCTTTCTCAATGGAAATACATACTCGATCTTCTCAAAGAAACAAGAATGTTAGGGTAATCCAATAGAGCAGAATGTTAGGATAGCTATTGATAATCCAATAGAGCAGAATGCCCAATTGGGAGAAGACCACAACAGCCCCCTAGTGGAAAAAGGGAGATACCAGCGACTAGTTGGCAAACTAATCTACTTATCACACACTAGACCAGATATCGCTCATGCGGTAAGTGTGGTAAGTCAATTTATGCATTTGCCACGAGAAACACACATGAAAGTTGTTCATAGAATTCTCCATTACTTGAAATCCTCACTGGGTAAAGGAGTACTATTTGCTCGTCATGATCACTTGAAGATAGAAGCCTATACAAATGCTGATTGGGTAGGTTCAATCATAGACCTACGCGCTCCACCTCTAGATATTGTCTATTTGTTGGAGGTAACTTGGTTACTGGGCAGAGTAAGAAACAACCAGTGGTTGCAAGATCCAGTGCAGAGGCTGAGTTTAGAGCAATGGCCCATGGAATATGTGAGATACTATGGATGAAGATATTATTGAGGGAGCTTGGATATGACAGTAAGGATCCCATCAAACTGTTTTGTGACAATAAAGCAGCAATTAATATTGCTCATAACCCATTTCTACACAATCGGACGAAACATATTGAAATTGATAGCCACTTTATCAAGGAGAAACTGCGTAAAGGCATCATTTGTACTCCATATGTAAGAACTAGAGATCAACTCGCAGAAATCTTGACCAAGGGGGTAGCAACTAATCACTTCCACAAAATTCTGGACAAGCTAGGCATGAGAGATATCTACGCCTCAACTTGAGGGGGAGTGTTGACAGATTCTATGTATGGTATATGTGTGAAAAGCTATATATGGTATAATCTTGGGCATGAAGGTGAAGGAAATAATCAGAGAAGGAAATTGAGTAAGTTGTAGGGTTTCTCTATTTCTGCTATTGTATTCCTATAATAAGTTTTAGGGTTTCTCTATTTAATCAAAGTTGTACATAGTGGAATAAGCAAGCAATAATACAATTATTTTATTCCTCTCTTCTCTTATTACTAGTTTCTTTTGTTTCTTCAATATTGTCACAACTTATGATTGGTGACATTTGAATGTTTGATTTTACAATAAATCTATATATATTTATTCTACAGGATCAATTCAGATCGTTTCAACACTTCAATATTTCTCTTCATTTACACATATAGAACAAGGGCATTAAACCAATTTTGATGTCATACATTTTCTGTGCATTATGTTGGATAAAAAATTATTTATATCTTATATGATTTACTGATTTGTATTGGTCAACAGTGTAAAACACCTCATATTTATGTCCAAGACTGACACCCATGTTAATTTTTTAAATGCTTTTCATGATTGCTATTATCTTCTAGTCCTCAAGATAACCTTTTTTCTTGATTATCCAAGTAGCCCATGCCACAATTTTTTTGGCACATTACTTACTGAATGTAAACATTTAACTCAATTAGATTTCCATTAAAATGGGAGTGGAAAGTCTCTTGGACCAAATAATGTGGGCAACAACTTTCTTTAGAGCTGATTTCTTGAATCTGTTTACTTAATCTCAAAATGGCATTTGGAAATAATTGAGTAAATCACACCAACCTCCATCAAGGTTTGGTGTGACTACACATGCTATATGCCTATACCCAATTTTCAATAAACAACAATACCCTTCTTAGTTTCAGAAATAATTAACACTCTAGCCCCCTGACCCCCTATGTCAGTCAACAAGTATTAACAATGGTCACACAATATTCCCTTTCAAAGGAATATGCCCAAAAAAAGAATATATTTTTTAGCCAAACTGGCGCTGCCACCTCTCTCTTACCACCGCCAGCCCATCCCCCTTTCTTTTCTATTTCAACCCTCATCTTCTCCACCTCCCACAGTTGTTGGTTTTGCAAGGTGCCAGCAAGTCAAACAAAAATCACAAACCCACCAAACATCCTATACCTAAAAAAACCAAAGCCCAAGCCACAACCATACAACCCCAACACTGAAAAATCTGTTAACCCTACATCAATGACTTCATGCCAGCACTCCACAGTGGTGCTCGAGTTGAGTTGTGAAACCCTTAATTTGAGACCTCTCTTTTGGTCTTGGGATTGTATTGATACAGAATTAAAGATGATTGATTGATTAGGTGAGTTCTAAGTCTGATATTTCACAGTTTTGCTATGCTTAAATGTTAAAGTATTGTTTTGTGAATGATTTGACTTTTTTTTAGGGTTTTTTTGGTTTGAATTAAATCATTTTCTAGGTGAGTTATTATTTTTATACTTCATAGTTTCACCTTTGGGATGTGTTCCTCTCTCACAGCAACGGATTGAGCACCCATTTAAGATTTCTCTCTCTCTCTCTAGGACTATTACTTTGAGTCGACTTCTAGCTTTGTTCAACCAGGAAGGGGTCGGAAGGGCGGAGTATTAATTATTTTCAAAATTAGGAAGGATGTGTCATTTGCCGAAAATCATGTATATAACAAACGTAATTACACCAAACCTTGGGGTGGTTCATGTAATTTACCCTGATTATTAACCATTGCAAAGAAGAAAGAAGACGAACATGGAAAAAAACACCAAAATAAAATTTGCAAAGAAGATGGTTTCTTTAGAACTTTAGAACTTTAAAACAGGGTCAGTTTGTCATAACACCAAGCCGAATGCCTATATAGGTAAACCACAATACAAAAGAACAAAAAGATTCAAGTAGAGAGATTAGTAGCATAATCAAGATTCAGAAAATATACAATTTATAATCATTGCAATTAAGAAATTGACAAACTTACCACATATCTTTAGAAGAGTGAATGTTGTTGCAGCGATAAAGAAGACCATAGAAATTGCAACCCAGAAGTGCTAGAAACCAAAGATTGATAATATAGTATCAAAACTACTAGGAATAAGAACACAAAATTTCCAAAATTATAACTTTCACATTATCAAAATAAGCAAAACAATTCTCATCATTATTGTCACTTGCAGTTGCATGATAATACCTTGTCCAAATATCACACAATATTGAAAGTTACTAGGAAAAGATGGCTTTAAAATTTAAAAAATTGTGTTTTCCCTCTTTTGTAATATAAATTTTTTTTCTTATCACAAAACATCTCCTTTTCCCATTTGTCCAGATCATAACAATTAAGAAATTGTTGCAATTGACAGATACTTCAAGTAGTCCCAACAAGAAATCCAGAAAACATATACTTGTATGTTTTACATGTGTATCAAGGGCATTGTTTGGCACATGGGGAAAAACAATGGAAAAGTGACATAGGACATATTGGGGAAATCTGTCTACAAGAAATTATTTAGTCATACAAGAAAGGTTTAGGGCTCTAATTTAACTACAGCTTGATAAGATAGGGAAGGATTTTTTTTTCAAAATAACATTAAAACTCAAACAATTTCGTTAGTTAGCATGTTTTCAAAACTATTTAGCAAACTAACATCTCGAGTACGAGAGACTCGATTTTGTTGTGCTAAATCGAGTGTAATAAACTCGTTTTCCATGGAACTCGTGTCTTTAAGACTCGATTTCCAACAAACCCAGAGAGGAAAACATCATCAAACCAAAGACTCAAACAAGAAAAACAGCGAAACATCATCAAACCCAAAGACCCAAATAAGAAAATGAAGGAATTCGGAAAACCTTCGCTTTAAGCTTCACCGTCACTGCCTACGGTTTGGGTTAGGGAGATCTAGGTTCGTGAGCGCCTTCTTCGTGATTTCTGTTTGGGTTTGATCTCTCCAGTTTGTTCCTTCTTTATGGTTTGTTGTTTCTTCGTGTTTCTGTTTGGGTTTCTTCTTCGTATTTTCTGGTTTGGGTTTCTTCTTCGTATTTTCTGGTTTGGGTTTCTTCTTCGTCTTCTGGCTTCTTCTTCTTCTTCGTGTTTCTGTCTAGGTTTCCTGGAAGTCGAGTCTTTGAAGCTCGAGTTCCATGGAACTCGAGTTCTTTATACTCGATTTAGCACAAAAAAATCGAGTCCCATACACTTGAGATGTTATTTTGCTAAATAGTTTTGAAAACGTGCTAACTAACGAAACTGTTTGAGTTTTAGTGTTATTTTGGGGAAAAAAAATCCAGATAGGGAAAGAGGGCAAGAATTTGAAGCAAACATTTCTAGAAAATTTTGGATAGTGATTTAGGAATTAAAGGGTGTTCATAGGCTGTATGAATAGTATTTGTGAACAATACCCAAGAAAGAGATAAAGAAACAAGAGCATAAAGAGATAAGGATGAGAAAGATCACACTATGGCACTCATGCCTTTCACAACCAAATACTCAACTCTATCTATTATTTGAGTACATTGAGCACAAATATTTAAGGACTTTTTCTTGTCCCAGTATTATTAGGATTCCTAATTTAACTAGTAAACAAACCTCTAATTGAATTGGACCAAAAGAGACACATAAAAGCTTATAAAATAAATAAAACTTATCTATTAATAAAATAAAACTCAAAGACCCAGGACCAACAGTTACAAAATTACATAAATACCCTTGAATCTAGAAAAACAAAAAAAAAAAATTTAATAACTTTATTAACCACCCCCTTCTTGAGCTTTGCCTTAATTTTATGCTTCCAAAGAGGGTATTTTTTCCGCTAGCCATGCAATGGTTGCACCATCAATAGTATAAAGACAATCCAATTTGGTTTCCAATACTATGCATCAGACAGGACAGAATGTTTGATGTGGATTATAATCCTGCTATAACAGGATTATCTAATCCCCAAGTGGAGGGGTTGATGGTGGAATAAGTATCCCATAATGTGGAATAAAATTACCAACCTTCAGAGAGAGAGAGAGAGAGAGAAGTAGATGCAAGTTAGACTTATGAGGCACCAGCAGGGAACGTATGCACACCTCTAACTAGATCTATGTCATCTTATCACTCCATCCCTTACAATTTTATTTTGAAACTTGCAAAAATTGAAGCACAAGCACATCCATTGCAAATGCCTACAAGGATCTATTAATTAATAAAGTACATAAGAGAGACGTGTGCAAGATTGTTCCAATTTATGAGGGCTATCATGGTCCTCTAGCAAACTTTTTCTATCATTTTAACTGCGCAATTACAAGATTGAAAGGCAAAGGGCTAAGTCAATAGTTTGCAAGCTTGGTTAGACAGCTACTATATATGTTATCTATGGCTTAATCAAAATGCAGAATTTATAAAGGGAGAATCAGAAATGAGGGAATTCTGCAGGCCTAAGCATTGTCACCTACGTAAGTGATCATCCAGGTAAATTACAGTAAAAAATATCATCAAAAAAATTCTTTAATTGAGAAAATAATTACAGAACGTACAGGAAGGGTCTCCCATATTGCTTCGTCACTCATGCTTTCTTCATCTCCAGGCATTAAAGCCCTACACATCCTATATTAAAAGACAAACCAATTACTCAGGGTTATTTTACTTATCAACAATTTACAAAATGAATTAAAAATTGAATAAACGTATTAACATAACCTTTTAAATTTAAATTAAGCAATAAAATTCTTACACTAGAGTTTAAGACCAATGGACTCTAGCTCAAATGGGACTTCCTCCCCTTGTAAGAGCAAAGGGGAGGGTAAGGTCATGGTTTGAAGACGTACTGTGTGAAAGTGTAATCACCAAAAAAAAAAAAGGACCAGGATTAAGGCTTGATAACAGAAAGGGAAGACATGGAAAATGTACTTTGGTGAGTAGTTGGACCATAAGGAAGGGCAAGAGTTGCATGAATTCCTCAATGGAAGTGTTGGGTAATCACTTCTTCCTGTTAATATATCATTTACCCTGTGGCGGTAGCTATGGTTGTGTCTGCAGAGTTAATCAGGATTCTGTTCCAGAATTTCTTGTAGAGTGAATTGCACCATTATTACAGAAAATGAACATTGAGGCATCGGCTTAACATCTTTAAAAAATGCTAATTACCTGATATTATCAATCAGAATTGCTATTTCAAATGTCAACAGGGGCAGAAAGACAATCTTCAAGTTTACAACTGCAACATATTCAAGTTTGCCAAGAACATTAATTGATAAGGTCTGAACAATTGAGAAATGATGATAACAAGAACCCTAAACTGTTTACGTTCATGTAGACAATTAGGGAAGTGCATCAACATGTTACTTAATTAACATTTAAAAGCCAAACAGATGAGTGTCATAATCAATTCAAGTATTTAATTTTTTTTCTATCTATCAAAGTTAACTCACATATTTAATTACCATTAGAACATAAAATTGCTAGCCCCAACAGCATTTATAGATGATTATGTCATGACGGATCTTGCTTACCATAACTGCTGCTCTCAAGATGTATACAAAGGAGAAGTTCAAAAGCAACAAGCAATGGTGTTGCCATGATGGCATGACAAGGTGCCCACTGTCCATGAGAAAGAAGTGTTTAATTTTCTGTCACTGAAATTAATTATACTACCAAATTTCAGACTTGCACAAGATTATTATAGTAAATTGATCTCAATAAAAATGATATATCCAAAACAAAAAAAAAACAGTTGTAGATAGTATCTCATACACGGCGATCATGAGGCAGTGAAGGAGCAGGCAAGGAAAACCTGCCTCGTGCTACAACAGCATGAAAGAGCCACAGAGGGGCAAATACAGTCCTGCAGAATAAGAACAAAAGCAAAAACCACTTAATAACATATAAACAATTAATAAAAATACTATTTCTTATTGCCAGCCCACATGCAGGATATTGCAAGAACATCCACCAAACCTAACCAAGAAATTTTTTTTTTTTTTTTTTTTTAAAGGCTGCTCATGCTTAAACATAGACCCTCAATATGATTATAAGTAATGATACATTTAGTAATTTGCAGCTGTCATGCATGGAATGAGACCAAATTTTCCCCTCTAGAAAGCAGGAAATGGACAGATAGTACACTTATTTGAATTGTTTGACATGAACATACACGTGCTCAACACAAATTTATATTTAATAGCACATTGCTTAGTTTGTAATTACCTATTGAAATTGCTAGATAATTTAGCCAAAGAATAGCAAGGGAATACCATCAGAAAAATCCCTTACTATGAATATGAATAATCTCTCCTTGGCTAGTATTCAAAGCAACTTGCAGGGATTCACACCTGCATTCAAAACTCAAAATTCCAGTTTTAAATTACGTCTTTCATGGTTTTGCACTACTCCTGTCAAAACTTTGTTAAGCAGCACTTCCAGATCAACGTGCACTAATTGGTGAGATCTTTGAACTTGGAAGAATCAGAGCTCTATATGAGTCCACATCATGGTTCTCAAATGTGAAGTAATTCACTCTTCCATATATGTGTGAATTGTACAGAAAAAGGCCTTTTTTTTTTTTTTAACAAAAACAAATAATAATAAAATAAGTAGCAAGAAAATGATAACATTCTCATTATACCCTTTTTAAGTCTTATTTTTCTTTCTTTACTTTTCCACCCTTCTGTAAGTTTTGTCATAATATATTTCCTTAACTGCAAGTACATTAAACTTCATTGACTGCCAATTTTGATCGCATTTCCCACAATTTTTAAGCAAATAATGATTCCAGTTAAATCGAAATACTGCCTAGATAGAAGAATTTGAATTAAAACCACAAGGATAAGAAAATCCAACCATACAAAACTAAATAAAACAAATTTCAGAGAAATCAGAAATCAGAATCTATTAAGTCAGTGCATGCAACTAATACAATAAAAAAAAAAAAAAACAAACAGACTTACATTTTCACACACAACCACAGGTGTTTCAATCAATTGAACCAACCCATGAAGGCAAAAAAAAAAAAAAAAAAAAAAATCAATCTTTGAGAACCCAAATGGATTCTAATAAAATTTTTCTTATCCCACTTTGTCAGCACCCAGATTGAAAGCAATACCAATCGTAACATGTTTTTGCTAACATAGAAAAAGCAAAGAAGAAGGGAAAAAAATACGAACCACCAAGAATAAGGCAGGGCACGCTGAAGCTTAAGAGAAAGCAAGAGAGTGAAAGAGAAAAGCAAAGCATGTGCCACTAATGCTTGAACAGACTTCCCTACTCTCCTCCAGCTCATCACCCTTCTTCTTCTCGAGATCAACATTAATTTTAATTTTAATCTAATAATTAATTATTTCCCAGAAACTCAAAGCTCAAGTAGTTTTACAAATTTCTCAACCAAAAATTAAAATAAAAATAAAAAGGTTTTTACAAGTTTGAAGAGAAAGAAAAGAAAGACACACTCCTACCCACTTTTGAAGTACAACACTCTATTAACAACGTCTTCCTGGTTGACTTCGTTCTCACGCTAAAGAAACCTCTTTGCTCTTTGTGTAAATTCCAATTCTTTTGTACTTGGACGGAAATGACCGTGGTGTTTGGATGTGATGACTATAATAAAAAGTGAAGAGTTTTGGGTCATTTTTGGGAATTTGCCTAAACTTTTTTTATAGAGCTGTTGAATGTTGATACACTGCCCTTAACTTTATGCTCATGGCGGGGCCAAATTGGCCAAATACTACAATTTTTTGAAATTTTTAGCAAAAAATCACTGTTTCGGAAATAAATAGCAATTTATCACTTTTTCTAGTACTCGAATTTGGTGAACTCAAGTACCCTATTTTATAGTTCCATCGTGGCTGCTGAGCTGGAAATTGGCGATTAAAAAAAAATAAAGTGGTACTCGAGCTTGGTAAACTCGAGTACCATGCAACACAATACTTGAGTATACCAGGCTCGAGTACCTTTTATAAAAAAAAATACATAAAATTTTTTTTCTACCGTACTCGAGTTTACCAAACTCGAGTACTATGTAATTTTTTTTTTTTTTCTTGAGGATAATTGACAAATAAACATAAAGATAAAAATAAGTAGCTTTTCTATATTTTTATTTTTTTAAATAGAACCATTGTAAGATATAGAGATTTTAATTTCAAAATATGAATTTAATTTCTAAATTGATTAAAATTGTTCATTGTTTTCTCATAAAAATTGTTCACTATTTTCTGTATAAACTATTTCTACAATTTTACATAAAATTATTTTCTGTTCAGCATTATTTAAGAAATTGTTCGCTCTCTTTTTTGCATAAATTATTTTCTGTTCACTATTTAAAAAATTGTTCACTATTTTCTCATAAAACACCTAGTGAAATCGTGTTTTCTAAATTTAAACGTCAAATTTGAATGCTTTTTCATGTTTGAATTTCACAATAATCGAATATATTTTTCTGCATTGATAAAATCTGTTTCTACATTTATGAAATTTTCTCTCTGCACATCATATTTACTATATATTCAAATCTGCTTACTGCATTCATAAAATCTATTTTTTGCATTAATTAAAACTGTTCACTGTTTTGTCATAAAAATTGTTCACTGCTTTTTGCATTAACTATTTCTAGCATTGGCGCAGTTATTGCACTTAAATGGTTTTTGTATTTTTCTAAATTTGTAACCATATGAATAATGGACAAACTCTATGAGAGAAAAATGAATGATTCGTATAAATCACCTAATGGTAAATGCCTCGAAAAATTCGAATTAGTTGAATGTAGAAATTCGAGAAAAATCAATGGAAAATCAATGAACGTAGCAAATCGTGAATGTGTACATAAGATGTACAGATAGTCTAGACTTGTTGAGAAATTTGATTTCGTTGAAAGTACAAAATAATGAAAATTCAAAGGAAAAGTATGTACGTTAGATGTATAGATCGTATGAATTTGTTTAAAAATTTGAATTCATTGAATGTACAAAACTGTGAAAACTCAAGGAAAAATTGTGTACATTAGATGTACAGATAGTACGAATTTGTTGAAAAATTCGAATTTGTTGAGTGTGTAAAATCGTGAAAATTCAAATGAAAATTGAAGAACATACCAAATTAAGTAAACTTAATGGAAAATTAATTAGATTAGATGTACAGATCATCCAAATTTGTTTCCAAATTTGAAGTCGTCAAATGTACAAAATAGTGAAAATTCAATTTAAAACTATGTACTAATGTACTAATCATCCTGATTTGATGAAAATTTCAAAATTGTCGAACGTACAAAATCGTGAAATCTTAATGGAAAATCAAAATTGTTGAATGTACCAAATCGTGAAAATTCAATGGAAAGTTGTGTACATTAGATGTGCAAATATTCTAGACTTGTTGAGAAATTTGATTTCGTTAGAAGTACAAAATCGTGAAAATTCAAGAGAAAATTGTGTACATTAGATGTACAGATCGTTCAAATTTGTAAAAAAAACAAAATTTAGATGTACAGATCATTCGAATTTGTTGATTGTATAAATTCTTGAAATTACAAAATAAAATTATGTAAATTAGATGTACAGATAGTCTGAATTTGTTGAAAAGTTTGAATTCGTTAAATGTACAAAATCGTGAAAATTAAATGGAAAACTATGTACTAATGTATTGATCATCCGAATTTGTTGAAAAATTCGAAATCGTTGAATGAACAAGATTGTGTAAACTCAACAGTTAATGAACAGTTAATCTTTAGATTTCCAAAAGTTGAATGTACATAATCATCAGTTGTCAGACATTAACAACAATATTTTGTATTGCACAGAACGTGTAGACATTAACAACAGCATCTAATGTTCGTAGGTAGAAATTTTTTGAAATCATCATTACTTGAATCTGAAAAGTCTGAAATATCTCTTTCATCATCTAATGCAGTAACTTCATTAATAGACTTGATGGCTCGCTCTTGCGCCTTCCCCTTTAGATGCTTCTTAGCCTTTTGGATTGCATGAAAACGGTCTAATGTACACATTCACGATTTGTTACGTTCATTGATTTTCCATTGATTTTTCTCGAATTTCTACATTCAACTAATTCGAATTTTTCGAGGCATTTACCATTAGGTGATTTATACGAATCATTCATTTTTCTTTCATGGAGTTTGTCCATTATTCATATGGTTATAAATTCAGAAAAACACAAAAACCATTTAAGTGCAATAACTGCGCCAATGCTAGAAATAGTTAATGCAAAAAGCAGTAAACAATTTTTATGACAAAACAGTGAACAGTTTTAATTAATGCAAAAAACAGATTTTATGAATGCAGTAAGCGGATTTGAATATACAGTAAATATGATGTGCAGAGAGAAAATTTCATAAATGTAGAAACAGATTTTATCAATGCAGAAAAATATATTCGATTATTGTGAAATTCAAACATGAAAAAGCATTCAGATTTGGCGTTTAAATTTAGAAAACACGATTTCACTAGGTGTTTGTGGGGACTGGGTTTTTGGCTGCCCAAGCCCAATGGACACGGGTCAAAAGCCCAACGAACCCCGCAATGAATTTATAGAGAGTGGGTTGAAGGTCTAGGCACCTGCCGGCGCTCGAATGGCGTGGACTCCGGCCTCTTTTATTTAAAGAAAAAAGGATTTAGAGCAAATTACATCTGGGATAGGCTCCTCGGCCCATGGCCGAGGAGGCTCTTACCCCTTTTCTCTCTCTTTCCTTCTCTCTTCTTCTTTTTTGTTGTTCTTCCTTTTCTAAAGAGTCCTCCCCCCTTTTCAGGAGGGATTTCTTTACATTATATATCCCCCTTACAATTGATCCTAGCCCTACATTTGCTGAGCGATTAGGCCCTTTGCTTAGGTGCTTGTCCCATCAGCCGCCTTCCCAGTCTCTTTGGGAGTCACGGCCTCCAAGGTGACACTGGTGGAGGTCTTTTCCTCATTAAGGTGGCCAGGGTGATTGTCAGGTATATTTAATGTTGAGGTGACCGTTTGGTTCGAGCCTATCCTTCAAACCCTCGGACGTCCGATGATGAGGTCGTCCCTGGATTTGGATTGTCTCCTCGGCTCGGGCCTTCGGCCCAGGAACGTAGTGGGCTGGGCCGCAGGATTATTTGGCCCCACAGTGTTTTATGAGAAAACAGTGAACAATTTTTTAAATAGTGAACAGAAAATAATTTATGCAAAAAAGAGAGCGAAAAATTTCTTAAATAATGCTGAACAAAATATAATTTTATGTAAAATCGTAGAAATAGTTTATACAGAAAATAGTGAACAATTTTTATGAGAAAATAATGAACAATTTTAATCAATGTAGAAATTAAATTCATATTTTGAAATTAAAATCTCTATATCTTACAATGGTTCTATTTAAAAAAATAAAAACATAGAAAAGCTACTTATTTTTATCTTTATGTTTATTTGTCAATTATCCTCAAGAAAAAAAAAACAAAAACAAAAACCAAAAAAAAAAAAAAAAAAAATTTACATAGTACTCGAGTTTGGTAAACTCGAGTACTGTAGAAAAAAAATTTCTGTATTTTTTTTTATAAAAGGTACTCGAGTCTGGTATACTCGAGTATTGTGTTGCATGGTACTCGAATTTATCAAGCTCGAGTACCACTTTATTTTTTTTAATCACCAATTTCCAGCTCAGCAGCCATGGTGGAACTATAAAATAGGGTACTCGAATTCACCAAACTCGAGTACTAGAAAAAGTGGTAGATTGCCATTTATTTCCGAAACAGTGGTTCTTTTGCTAAAAATTTCAAAAAATTGTGGTATTTGGCCATTTTGGCCCTCATGGCGGTATTGCTATACTGTTGTGTATTTGATTTGATGAGATGAGATGAGATGAGATAAGATATTTATTATTTTATTTTATATTATCTGTTTTGGGGTTTGGTGGATAAATCATTAGTTGTAGGGATAACTCTCAACTCATACTTCTGGAGGTAATTATAACCCAACAAGATTTAGGTATAGTATTTAAGTGTTGTTTTTTGGATTCTTTTTTAAAAATTTTGCCATTAAATTTTTTTTCATGGGAAGAAAGTATATTTTTTAGTTAAGTAGCCACATGGCTAAATCTTAAGATGAGAGCCTAAGGGAATGGAAATGAATAGAATGGAATGTATTTAAGTAAGGGAAATGAATGGAAAAGAATGGAATGGAATTAAGTAGTTTTGATTGGATGTTTTAAAATAAAGGAATGGAAATGAATGAAAATGAATGGAATGTAAATAGTCCTGTTTGGGAGCAACATATAAGGAATGGAATTGAATCATTTTATGACGATATTACTATTAGACTCCTATTTTAAAATAAAGGGTTGAATATATAGGGGTATTTTGGAAGTTTTAGTAAAAAAATCATTAAATCTAATTTCATTCCCTTCCATTCCTCCCAATTTCGGGGGGAATGAAAATTTGAGGTTTTAAGGGAGGAATGAGTGTTCATTCCTACCCATTTCATTCACTCCCACTTAAACTCCCAAACAAGGGAATAACATTTCCATTCTCTCCATTAAAACTCCCAAATAAGAGAAGGGAAGAATATTCTAAAATTATTCTTTTTATTCATTTCCATTCCATTCCATTCCCTCCTCCCAAATGGAGCCTAAAGAACAGCACATAAAGTATTGTACCTAAGTTTTGTCCATTATACAATATTCCCAAAGTACCGTAAATGAATACTCCTATCTCTCACATAATTGTAAATCCTACTAATTAAATTTATGGTAAGACTCACAATTCATATTAGAGAAGAAAGTACGCATATATAGTACCCGGGAATGTACAATAATTTTCCTACTTTTGGAGGTACACACAGCTGAAACAAAACTTCACATTATTATTTGAAAGTAACGTTGCATAAGAGTTATACAAAATAATAAATCCCATTGTTTCTCAAAAAAAAAATAATAATAATAATAATAATAAATCCCATCCACCACTTTTTACATCATTGGGCTTATTGTTGTCTTGTTTGGATTATTGTGTTTGATAGAATAGTAATTTGCAAACATATAAGAATTTAGTTTAGTATAATTTTTTTTTTTTTTTTAAGAATGTAACTATCTAGACCTCTTTAAAAATAAATGTTATATTTAAGTCAACTAACTAAAAATTAAATTTTTCTCAAAAAAAAATTAAAATTAAATAATGTCTTAATTTAATGATAAAGAACAATTATCAAAAGCAATTGTCATAGGTTAAAATTTTCTAAAATTAAAAAAAAAAAAAAAAATATATATATATATATATATATAATAAAAACTAATGAGCTTTCTAGTTTTTTTTTTTTTAGGGTGTAATGAGCTTTCTAGTTGATTCTCTATCTTAGCTTCCATTTTGAAAAAAGAAAATAATAATTTAGCTGTGATATATAGTAGTCTCATATATGTAAACTTCCTCTTTTTTTTTTTCTTTTTTTTTTTTTCTGTTTTTCTATTGACAAACTTCTCATATATGTAAACTAATACTATAACATTTACGACAAAATTTAAATTAAGTTGTTTGGGTCAAAGTTATACTAATGTTAAAGTGGAATATATTAAAGTTGTTTTGGGGTATATTAATGATAAAGTAGAATATTATGATCCAAGGGGGGAGTCTTTTTCTCACGCCAGGTGAGCCTTGCTTCTCACATACTGTGAGTTCTTCTTTCCATCTTTCTTTCCCATCACGAGGGAAGTCCAAGAGTGTGTCCATTAGAAGCTGTAACTGATCTAGACAGGAAGGAGGCAGACACTAGACTCTACTATGGAGTCTGAGGTGCTTGAACGTATACAGAACATGAAGCTCACTATGGAAGAAGACGAGGCTATGTCAATCTGAGCAGTGAAGAGAGACAAAATTTTAGAGGAATTCTCCCTAAGCCTCATTGGGAGATTTCTCACATCAAAGCAAATAAATTTACGGGCTACAAAAAACTTGCTACGGAGTATGTGGAAGTTGGGTGAGGATATGAAGATAATTGAAGTGGGTGAGGGGATTTTACAGTTCACATTCTCGATGGAAAGCCAACTGCTGTGGGTTTGGAATAATGGACCCTAGTGCTTTGATAACCATCTCTTGGCTTTGCGAAGATGGGAAAAAGGGATGTCAGTCAGCTCAGTCACTTTCCCGAAACTACCATTTTGGATTCAAGTTTGGGGTCTGCCTTTTGATCTAATTAATGAAGAGGCAGGACGGGATATAGGTAGGAGTATTGGTGACTTGGTGGAAGTCGACTGTAAAGCTTTCAACTCAGACCAAGCCAGGTTCCTGCGGATACGAGTGGAGGTCCCACTTGATAAACCACTCCGGCGGGGAGGCCCTGTGATTAGCCCGGAAGGAGAGACGTCAAAAGTGGCATTTAGGTATGAACGTTTGGTGGGTTGGTGCTTCAGTTGTGGTCGGATAGGCCATGATCATAAGGAATGTCCGTCACCTGTGGAAGCCAAGGAAGGTGGTTGACCCTACGGAGAATGGCTCAAGGCGGGGATAAGGGGGAGATCGGTGGAGGCAGAAAGAACTCAGTACCATGCAACCCAAACCAAACAAAACACACGAACCAAACCACAAAACACCTTCCATCCTTCGCCGGCTGAAACCGTTATGCCTAGCAAACCCGATACTAAAACGCCTGTGAAACACAACATCGATATTTCGCCGATGCACGATACAACAAAAGCCAAACCGATAACTGAAACAGCTAAGACCAACCCGGATTCTTCGCAACCTCAATCATGTCATTTAATGCCCCAATCACACCCCATGATGGCAACGCACGTTACTGAAACAAATAAAGCCAACCCGGATTCTTCGCAGCCTCAATCACGTCATTTAATGCCCCAATTACACCCCATGATGGCCATGCACGCTGCCACCACGTCACCACAGCTGGCCACAACTAATGCTTCAGTTACAAACCCATCGAAATCAAACACCATCAATACCCAACCCCATAAAGCCACATTAACAAACCCATACCTAGACAGCCTAAACATTCCAATTTCATACCAACCAAAATTAAAGCCTACATTAAACAACACCGAGAATCAAGCCAACAATTTATTCTCAGTCCCAATTACATACGGCGCTCAACATAATCAACCAAAAACCCTAGGCACACCACCCTTACATGACCAACTTAAAGTACCAAAAACAAAACACATGCAGAAAAAAACCACCCTTTCCACAGCCAAAACAAAACCTTCTCCAATCAAAACACAACCCGAGACCTCACAACCTAGTCTTTTAAAAGTGGGCACAAAGAGACAAAATGAAAACAGCAACCATGGGTATGACGATGCAAAACAATTTAAGGTGGATGAAAGGAAAATACAAACAGGAATATCAACGGTGGAGGCTGAGGTTCAGCCCCACCGATCGCAATGATCGTCCTAAGTTGGAACTGCCGGGGGCTTGGGAACCGCCGTGCAGTTGAAGTCCTCTCCGAACTGGTGAGGAAAGAAACTCCCACAATTTTGTTCCTCATGGAAACAAAATTGACTGACAGAAAGATGAAACCGATTAAGACAGAATTGGGTTTTAATTGTATGCTGGCTGTTTCATGTGACAGACGTAGGGGTGGATTTGCACTACTTTGGAGGGAAGGGTGACTGTGGACACACAAACATACTCACCAAACCATATTGATGTGACCGTACACATACAGAGCTCACCTACATGGAGACTAACAGGTATATACGGCCACTCGGAGGAAGAATGCAAAACTGACACTTGGAGACTCATGAGACACCTACATGCCTGAGGTTCTCTTCCTTGGGTATGTTTAGGTGATTTCAACGAATTGTTGGCCTTAGATGAAAAGAACGGTGGCAATATGAGACCGATGGCTTCGATGGTTGAGTTTCGCCACACTTTCCTTCATTGTGGCTTGGTTGATATGGGGTTCAGTGGATATCGTTTTACATGGAGGAATGGTCGGCATGGGGCATCGTTTGTTGAAGAAAGGTTAGATAGGGCAGTTGCAACATCTGAATGGTGTGAGATATTCCCTCGAGCAAAAGTGAGTCACCTTTCAGTATCCTATTCTAATCACGATCCTATTAAGCTGGACATGGCACCACCCACTCAACCTCGAAGAAGACGCCACAAAATCCAGCGTTTTAAAGAGAAATGGGTGGCTCACCCAGATTGTGAAAGGATCATCCAGGAGTCATGGAATCAGACACAACCTCAGGGTAGCCTTATGTATTGCCTATTTGAGAAAATAAGAAAATGCAGAATGGATCTCATAGCTTGGAGCCGTGCCACTTTTGGGAATACTAGAACTCGCCTCGAAGAAAAACAAGGTGAGCTTATCACATTGATGGAAGAAGGCTATGGGCAGAATGTGGAGAGGATACATGGGTTGAAGAAGGAGATAAATGAGCTCTTGCACCATGAGGAGGTATTCTGGAGACAAAGGTCAAGATCCATATGGCTACCAGCAGGGGATAAAAATACAAAATTCTTCCACCAAAGGGTGAGTCAGCGAAGAAGGAAGAACAACATTGTGGGTTTGTATGATGGGGAAGGAAAGTGGCACACTGATGATGATAAAATTGCCAGCATAGCAGAAGAGTTCTACAAACAGCTATTCACATCTTCCTCCTCACTAGCTATGGATGATGTTATAGATTCTGTGGATCAGGTGGTGACGGAAGGAATGGCACACTCATTGACCCGCCCTTATAGGGAGGAAGAGGTGAAAACTGCCCTTTTCCAAATGCACCCATCGAAATCACCAGAACCTGATGGTATGTCGCCTTTCTTTTTTCAAAAATTCTAGCATATTGTTGGACATGATGTTACTACTGCTGTATTATCTATTTTGCACTCTGGAAGATACCTAAGAAAAATGAATTACACACATATTATTCTTATCCCAAAAAAACATGAACCAGAATATATCACAGACTTCAGACCTATTAGCCTGGGAAATGTTGTATCACGAATTATCTCTAAGGTTCTTGCCAACCGGATAAAGCCCATTTTACCCAATATCATTTCTGACTCACAAAGTGCTTTTGTGCTTGGTAGAATTATAACAGATAATACTACAGTGGCTTTTGAGATGATCCATCGTATGAGAAACAGGAGAAATGGAAGAAAGGGACACATGGTGGTAAAACTTGACATCAGTAAAGCATATGACAGGGTGGAGTGGGAGTTCCTCCAAAGGATACTGCTAAAAATTGGCCTACCAGAGCAATGGGTCAATCTAGCCATGGAAACTGTGTGTACTACATCCTATTCAACTCTAATCAATGCAGAAGCTAGAGGTTTCATCACACCGTCCCGTGGCATCAAGCAAGGGGACCCTTTGTCTCCATACTTATTCCTATTTTGTGCCGAGGGTCTCTCCTCGCTCATCCGTAGAGCCATGGATAACCAACTTTTGAAAGGAGTGGTGTCTTGCAATGGCGGGGTCAAGTTCTCACACCTACTATTTGCAGATGACAACCTACTATTTTGTAAGGCAACAACTGCAGAATGCCGAAACTTGCTTGATATATTGGAGTTATATGAGAAAGTATCGGGCCAAGCCATCAATAGACAAAAAACCACTCTCTTCTTCAGCCCAAACACAAGGCCTCAAGTGAAGGAAGAAATTCGAGACATGCCAGGAGCACAGATCATGACCAATTGTGAGAGGTATCTTGGATTACCAATGGTGGGGGGTAAGTCCAAAGTGAGCACTTTTAGGGAGGTACAGGAGCGGGTCACAAAAAGAGTAATGGGATGGAAAGAAAAAAATATCTCAAAGGCGGGGAAAGAGGTACTAATTAAGACGGTGGCACAAGCAATCCCAACCTACTCCATGAGCATGTTCAAAATCCCCAAAAAAATTTGTGATGATATTAATTCGGTATTAGCAAAATATTGGTGGGGCCAAACACGAGAAGAGAAGAAAATCCATTGGATTAAATGTAGTAAACTGTGTAATCTAAAGGATAAAGGGGGAATGGGTTTTAGAGACATTTATGCTTTCAACCTTGCCATGCTAGCAAAACAAGCATGACGGCTGATCCATGGAAGCCACTCTCTATTTTTCAGAGTATATAAAGCGCGATATTTCCCTAATTGCACTTTCATGGAGGCTGAATTGGGGTACAACCCCTCATTTGTGTGGAGAAGTCTGCTTGAAGCTAGAGAACTGATACGGGCAGCCACGGTGTGGAAGGTGGGAGATGGGAAGAGCATCAAGGTTGATGACTACAGGTGGCTCCCACAACCCCCACAATTCAAGCCTGAGGCAGAGAAAAACATGAGGGTGTGTGATCTGTTTAACCCAGATACAAGGCAGTGGCATCAACAGTTACTTCTCCATACATTCATGCCTAACACGGTGGCAGAAATTCAACTATGCAATATGGGTACAACACCTGACCGAGATAAGCTAATATGGAAGGAAAATAATAAGGGCGTATTCTCGGTAAAATCGGCCTATCGAGTTGCGATTCGCATGAGGCAAGCTGATCAGGTGGAGCACTCCTCGGCACAGAGGGATAAATGGCTATGGAACCGTATTTGGCAGCTACAAGTACCTCCCAAAGTCAAAACGTTTGTCTGGCGAGCGTGCTCTGACATACTCCCAACCCGATTGAATCTATGGCGTAGGAAGACCCCACTGGACCTGGCATGTGCAATCTGTCAGCAACACGTCGAGACGGTAGCTCATGCTCTTTGGGGATGCCCCATGGCTAGAAATGTATGGGCAATGGTGGAAGGGAAGTTGCAGAAAAGAAGCTCATACGCAGAGGACTTCTACGGTCTGGTGAAAGAACCAGCGCCAGTGTTGACGAAGAACGAAATGGAAGTATGGGCTGTAGTCTCTTGGGCCATCTGGAACGCACGAAACAGGTACATATTTGACAGAAAACAAGCCTACCCCAACGACACTCTTAGAGGGGCAATGACTCTGCTACTAGACTACCAAAGGCTATGCCAATAAATAGAATCTGTACACCAGTGGTAGTGGTTGTTTCGTACACTAGGGGTAGTGGTTATTTCGTTGTATGCATAGCTCCGTAAGTTTGGTCAAAGGCCATCACATGCATACCCATGCCATGCCAATATGTTACTCTCTGTTACGTTGGCTGGTCTTACCTGTAATTTTACTTGATTCAATAAAATTCCCATCTTGGTTGTCAAAAAAAAAGAATATTATGATCCAAGTAAAACTTTAATCAAGGATTAAGGATTGCAAATAATTGTAAGTGTTGTAAGTAGAATATTCTCTACTTCTTGTAAGTGTTGGTTTGTAATTACTTATATTTGGATTATTGGGCTTAAAAAATAAAATGGGGTTAAATTATAGGTTTTTATTATTATTATTTATATATATGAGAAGGGTAACAGTCCAGTTATTAGGGACGGAAGGCCCGGGCCCCCTAGACCCAAGATATTTTTTTTTAATATATATATGTGGGGCCCGAGGGCCTGGTGACCTCGGCCCACTTTACACCTGGCCCAGGGCCCATGCCGAGGAAGGAGGTTCGTCCGAGGACGATGCGTGGGAGCCTAAACATTAGAAACCTCGCCGAGGATAACCCAGTCCTCGGCGGACCAAGATTAGCTTCAGATGGGGAAACGGGCCCAGGACATGTTGTCACCTCTGCACTAAATGCGCTCACCTAGCCCTCTGACCGCACTAATGAAGATGTGACTCTTGGACAGGGCAACCTTGATTATTGTGAATTACTTGAGTACTGATAGTGCTGCTGATGGGATGGATAGTCAGAGGGAAAGCGCATGGATGATCAACAGATGGAAGAGAGAGATGGGAGGAAGAGGACTATATAAGAGGAACCAACAGAACAACAAAGAAAAAAAAAGAGGAGGGTGAAGCTCCTCGGATAAATGCCGAGGAGAACTCTAAAAGGGAATTTGGGTGCACGGCCTTCAATGGTGATGAGTCCATGGTTGGGTTCCGTTTGTCTGCAAGGGCCAATTTCTTCAACCCGCTCTCTAGAAATGTATTGTTTGGGGCCTATAGGATTATTTCCCTCCTAATTTTAGAGGGACCTTACAAATTAAGTCCCTACAATTGGCGCCGTCTGTGGGGAGAATTTGTGCACTAGCAGGCACAACGGACAATCGTCCCTAGGTAGTCAGTTGACGGAAACTTCACAAGAACGCGTTTAAAAAAAAAAACAGCACCATTGCAGAAAAGTAGAAGATTCAAAGGAAAAGAGAAGAAAAATAGCAGTATTTTATTAGATGAAAAGGAACTACAACATACAAACAAAGGCTTAGACAGGCTAGTTTTAAAGCCAACTCTACAAACAAAGGCCCAGACGGGCCTGTTTTAAAGCTAACTAAAGGAAAGGGGGCTGAGGCAGGCCTGCTTCAAGGCTACCCACAACGCCCAAGCCGGTGCGGTGGCGCTGGCGCGAAGAGAGGAGCAGATGCAAGGGCACCTGGGGGCCCTTCCCCATGATGTTCCATTGATTCTCTTCCAGCCCCACGGTGGTTGGCTGTTGGAGACGGCAACACTCGGGGACCAGATATGACGTATTCTTGCACGCTTCCACCGGCGTGGAGGCGCCCCAAGGAGGAGCGTTATGTACTTCAGGGACCTCCCTCTTGGCCGCCGTGCATGGCACCATGAGGATGACGCACAAATTCGGCCGTATCGGAGATCTGACGCGAGCTATAGCTACAGCAGCTCTCCGTCGAGGAAGGAGGATTTTGGGCCTACTCACTCCAATCCAAGGCTGTTCCATTTCTCCAAACTCTTATCGCAATTTTGGCAGGGTCATTGACGGGGCTCTGAAAGTTGGAAGGACATGTTTCCTGGTATGTTAGAAGGTTCGTGAAGCGTAGAAGGTCATTTCCCCTATATAGCCTTAAATACGGGGTGAAGACAGATAGGAATGGACCAACGCAGAATTCGAAGAGTGGATTATCGGTGACATTATTCCTAACCAAATTTCAAGGCGCCTATCAACCGTTTGATCAGCATCAATCCAAGAGAATGTTAATAAGAGCGCGCCTCATGTGTTGAAATGTCAAGCGCAAACGCGAACAGTCAGGAGGCGCCTCGTAACTGATAAAGGCAGAAACTTGAACTGAAGGTGGCGTTGCCGCCACATGTGAGGTTAGAGCCCTAAACCAGCCTCGCTCGAGGCACTGCAGGGTCGCTTGGACCCAAACCTATGGGGAAACTAGCTACTTACAGAAGAACAGAAGCGTTAGACAGAACCAAGGTCTTGCATGGTCCTCAGACTCAAACTTATGGGGAAACTAACCACTTAAATATACCTGGGTACTAGACAGAACCAAGATCTTGCATGGTCCTCGGACTCAAACCTATAGGGAAACTAGCTACTTACAGAAGAACAGAAGCGTTAGACAGAACCAAGGCCTTGCATGGTCCTCGGACCCAAACCTATGGGGAAATTAGCTACTTACAGAAGAACAAAAGCGTTAGACAGAACCAAGGTCTTGCATGGTCCTCGGACTCAAACCTATAGGGAAACTAACCATTTAAATATACCTGGGTACTAGACAGAACCAAGGCCTTGCATGGTCCTCGGATTCAAACCTATGGGGAAACTAGCTATTTACAGAAGAACAGAAGCGTTAGACAGAACCAAGGTCTTGCATGGTCCTCGAACTCAAACCTATGGGGAAACTAGCTACTTATAAAAGAACAGAAGCGTTAGACAGAACCAAGATCATGCATGGTCCTCGGACTCAAACCTTTGGGGAAACTAACCACTTAAATATACCTAGGTACTAGACAGAACCAAGGTCTTGCATGGTCCTCGGACTCAAACCTATAGGAAAACTAACCACTTAACCATACCTAGGTACTAGACAGAACCAAGGTCTTGCATGCTCCTCGGACTCAAACTTATGGGGAAACTAGCTACTTACAGAAGAACAGAAGCGTTAGACAGAACCAAGGTCTTGCATGGTCCTCGGACTCAAATCTATGGGGAAACTAGCTGCTTACAAAAGAACAGAAGCGTTAGACAGAACCAAGGTCTTGCATGGTCCTCGGACTCAAACCTATGGGGAAATTAACCACTTAAATATACCTAGGTACTAGACAGAACTAAGGTCTTACATGGTCCTCGGACCCAAACCTATGGGGAAACTAGCTACTTACAAAAGAATAGAAGCGTTAGACAGAACCAAGGTCTTGCATGGTCCCCGGACTCAAACCTATGGGGAAACTAACCATTTAAATATACCTGGGTACTAGACAGATCTAAGGTCTGGCATGGTTCTTGGACCCAAACCAATGGGGAAAGTAGCTACTTACAGAAGAACAGAATCGTTAGACAGAACCAAGGTCTTGCATGGTCCTCAGACTCAAACCTATGGGGAAACTAACCACTTAAATATACCTGGGTACTAGACAGAACCAATATCTTGCATGGTCCTCGGACTCAAACCTATGGAGAAACTAGCTACTTACAGAAGAATAGAAGCGTTAGACAGAACCAAGGTCTTGCATGGTCCTCGGACCCAAACCTGTGGGGAAATTAGCTACTTACAGAAGAACAAAAGTGTTAGATAGAACCAAGGTCTTGCATGGTTCTCGAACTCAAACCTATAGGGAAACTAACCATTTAAATATACCTGGGTACTAAACAGAACCAAGGCCTTGCATGGTCCTGGAACTCAAACCTATGGGGAAACTAGCTATTTACAGAAGAACAGAAGCGTTAGAGAGAACCAAGGTCTTGCATGGTGCTCAGACTCAAACCTATGGGGAAACTAGCTACTTACAAAAGAACAGAAGCGTTAGACAGAACCAAGATCTTGCATGGTCGTCGGACTCAAACCTATGGGGAAACTAACCACTTAAATATACCTGGGTACTAGACAGAACCAAGGTCTTGCATGGTCCTCGGACTCAAACCTATGGGGAAACTAGCTACTTACAAAAGAACAGATGCGTTAGACAGAACCAAGTCTTGCATGGTCCTCGGACTCAAACCTATGGGGAAACTAACCACTTAAATATATCTGGGTACTAGACAGAACCAAGGTCTTACATGGTTCTCGGACCCAAACCTATGGGGAAACTAGCTACTTACAAAAGAACAGAAGCGTTAGACAGAACCAAGGTCTTGCATGGTCCTTGGACTCAAACCTATGGAGAAACTAACCACTTAAATATACTTGGGTTCTAGACAGAACTAAGGTCTTGCATGGTCCTCGGACCCAAACCTATGGGGAGACTAGCTACTTACAGAAGAACAGAAGCGTTAGACAGAACCAAGGTCTTGCATAGTCCTCAGACTCAAACCTATGGGGAAACTAACCACTCAAATATACCTGGGTACTAGACAGAACCAAGATCTTGCATGGTCCTCAGACTCAAACCTATGGGGAAACTAGCTACTTACAGAAGAACAGAAGCGTTAGACAGAACCAATGTCTTGCATGGTCCTCGGACCCAAACCTATGGGGAAACTAGCTACTTACAGAAGAACAGAAGCGTTAGACAGAACCAAGGTCTTGCATGGTCCTCAGACTCAAACCTATGGGGAAACTAACCACTTAAATATACGTGGGTACTAGACAGAACTAAGGTCTTGCATGGTCCTCGGACTCAAACCTATGGGGTAACTAGCTACTTACAGAAGAACAGAAGCGTTAGACAGAACCAAGGTCTTACATGGTCCTCAGACTCAAACCTCTGGGGAAACTAACCACTTAAATATACCTGGGTACTAGACAGAACCAAGGTCTTGCATGGTCCTCGGACTCAAACATCTGGGGAAACTAACCACTTAAATATACCTGGGTATTAGACAGAACTAAGGTCTTGCATGGTTCTTGGACTCAAACCTTTGGGGAAACTAGCTACTTACAGAAGAACAGAAGTGTTAGATAGTCCCAAGGTATTACGTGATCCTCGGACTCAAACTTATGGAAAATCAAATTTTTGCGGAAGAATAAAAGCGTTAGACGGAACCGAGTTGTGGAACTGTCCTCAGATGCAAATTCAAAAGGCAGCTGATTATCTCTTGAGATCAAGTCCAGAACAGAATCAAGGTAGTAAGCAAGACACTAAAGTATAACAAGTAAAAGAAAGCATCAATTAATGAGCAAGAGGCAAACCACTAAATATATCCTTCAAATAGAAGGCATGTGGCTTCGTTAGAACGTCGCCAAGGTGAAGAGCGAAATGAAATGAAAAAGAAAACAAATAAGAATGCCCCGGGCTGTCACAACGGGGTGGTCCAACGAAAGACTTTGATTAACTACAAGGGACTTTTTTGGGGCATCGGCTACCCGAGCCCCCTCACCTCCTCGGAAGTCTCGTATAGTAGCGTCATCCCTCGAAGGTTCTCCATGGAGCCGCCAAAATTTAATGCAAACGCACACTGAGTCTCGAAGCACTTAAAACTTACATGTGGCAGATAAAAAGACTCCAACGCTGACGTGGGCCGAGGTATGGCGAATCATGTGGAGGACCCGAGAAATCAAAATCCTCCTCCCCGTCAGGGGACACGGACAGCAGAATTTTGAGGGACTATTGTGGGGCCCCAGGGCCTAGTGACCTCGGCCCACTTTACAGCTGGCCTAGGGCCCATGCCGAGGAAGGAGGTTCGTCCGAGGACGATGTGTGGGAGCCTAAACATTAGAAACCTCGCCGAGGATAACCCAGTCCTCGGCGGACCGAGATTAGCTTCAGATGGGGAAATAGGCCCAGGACAGGTTGTCACCTCCGCACTAAATGCACTCACCTAGCCCTCTGACCACACTAATGAAGATGTGACTCTTGGACAGGGCATCCTTGATTATTGTGAATTACTTGAGTACTGATAGTGCTGCTGATGGGATGGACAGTCTGAGGGAAATCGCATGGATGATCAACAGATGGAAGAGAGAGATGGGAGGAAGAGGACTATATAAGAGGGACCAACAGAACAACGAAGAAAAAAAAAGAGGAGGGTGAAGCTCCTTGGATAAATGCCGAGGAGAACTCTAAAAGGGAATTTGGGTGCATGGCCTTCAATGGTGATGAGTCCATGGTTGGGTTCCATTTGTCTGCAAGGGCCAATTTATTCAACCCACTCTCTAGAAATGTTTTGTTTGGGGCCTATAGGATTATTTCCCTCCTAATTTTAGA
Source organism: Quercus ilex subsp. ballota (assembly GCA_032727855.1). Lineage (NCBI taxonomy): Eukaryota > Viridiplantae > Streptophyta > Magnoliopsida > Fagales > Fagaceae > Quercus > Quercus ilex. Next base: position 52,100,391 of record CM064908.1, read on the forward strand.
GGGTCCTTACAAATTGAGTCCCTACAATATATATATATATATATATATATAAAATAGAGAGAGAGGGGGGTATTTTCTTTACAATTTTATATTTGGCTCCTTTCTCTACAATTTTACATTAATTTCATTGTAATAGCATTTGCATTAGTTGTAAAATAGTGTAAGACTCCAAATTTATCCAATCAACCCTAAAATACACCTTCATAAATCTATGTATCATTGTGCAAAAATACATTTGTATTATATTAACTATGTAAATTTACATAATTCTGTAGCACAAATGTATTTTTACAAATTTACACAATTACTATAGCACATGTATTTTTGTAAAATAATACAAAGACTAACATGGGTGTATTTTAGGGTCGATTGGAAAATTTTACAGAATTACTGTAGCTATGCAAATGAATGTTTTAGAAATTATTTAAATTGAGGACAGTGGTTTTTGGTTGAGGAAGAGGGAGATAATTTGAGATAATAATAATAATAATAATAATAATAATAATAAAATTATAAGGAAATAATATTCTGATGAAGTGTAGTGTAAAATAAATAATCTGATGTAAGGTATTTTGAAAAGTAAGTATATAAAATAAAGGCGTAAATGCACTTTTAGTCTCTTTATTTTGACTTTTTTCCATTTTGGTCCCTACATTTTAATTTTACCACTTTTAGTCCCTAAGCCAATTAACGCGTGTTATTTTCATCCTTTCCGTCAGTCAACCGACGGAAATAGCTAAGGTGGCAGCCGGAGAAATTAAAATATTATAAAAAATGCCACATCACCCATGACACATCAACATATAAATTTAAAAAATTAATTTATTAATTTTAACTAAATAAAAAAATAAAAAAAGAATTAAAAACCAAAATTCACATGAATTAAGATCTAAAAGTTTCTTGAAAAAGAACACCAATCCAAAAATTTTAAAACCCAAAAAATTAACATAAGATCCAAACCTGAACACTATTCTCAAACCGGCCACACACTTTTATCTTAAACTCAAACTCTATTCTCTCATCTCAAACTCAAACCACACGGCCACCATTATTCTCTCATCTCAAACTCTCTCCTCTCATGGCTCATACTTGAGCTCTCTCTCCTCTTATGGCTGATCCATCTCATAGCTGAAGACCCATGGCCGAAGACCCACGGAGAAAAGCTTTAACACGGAGACCAGTTCAATGTAAACACACATAGATAAATACTGATACACACACAGATCTAATCTGAGTAAAGAAATGTAAAGTAGAATCAAATCGAAGAAAAAGAAGTCGAAAACGGAAGGGAGCGAGGGATCTAGAAGAATCATACCTGCATATTGCACTTGACGAGATTGAGAGGAGTGATGGTCATGTGAGTGAGACCACAGCTAAGAATACCGCCGGCGGTACAAGCAGCATAGAAGGCCGGCGAGTACATCTCTATCTTGCCGGGCTCGCTTGACACTGGAACCAACGGCAACCATATCTGCTTACCCAAAAAATCAAACCCAGAACAAATACCCAAACCCAGAAAATCAAATACCCAAAACCAAAAAATGAAACCAGAAGAAAAAAAAATCAAATCCGGATTACGGGGGCTTGTTATTCGTCTTCTTCTTCGTCGTTGTCTTCAACCTCCTCGTATTTGTCAAAGTTAGATTGTTCGGTGGTTTCGGATTTGGACAAGCCAAGCATTAAAGATAACAGCACCTCTCTCTCTCTTTGTCTCACAATGTTGAATCTGTTGGAGTTGTGGGATCTATAATAGTTAATTTGAGTTTAGATCTGTTATGGATTGGTTGGGCTTGCTGTTATTGTGAGCTGAATTGGCTGGGTTTTTTTTGGTTTGTGTGTTTGTTTGATTCAATGAGCCAAGTTGGCTAGGTTGGTTGATTTTTTTGTTGATTATTTGAAATAAACCAGGTTTTGTTTGAGTTTTTGGGTTTTTGAGTGTTTGAGATTTCTGGGTTTTCTTTGATTTTATGATTTTGGCTGTGAATCTTTGGGGAAGAACGAGAAAAACTGATGGGTTTTCAGCATGGGTCTTTCAGCATTGGTCTTTGTTCTCTTCTCAAATTTTATTGCATTATTGATTTGATTTTAAGTGGGAAAGGAAGTTGATTCAATGGGTTTAATTTTGAATTCGTGTTCTTGGGTTTGATTTTCTGGGTTTGTGTTCTTGTGTTCTTTGTGTTTTTAAATTTGAGTTTGTGTTTGGTTCTGGGTTTTTGCTTTTACGTTTTTGTGTTGATGTTTAAATTTGTGATTATGTTTTTGTGTGTTATTGTTCAAAATGAATTAGATCTAAATTGATGTATTTTATTATTTTTAATTCTATTTTTTCTTTTTTTTTTATTTAGTTAAAATTGACAAATTATTTATAAAAAAAAAATTAGATGCTGATGTGGCATTTTTTATAATATTTTAATTCCTTCGGTTGCCACCTCAGCTATTTCCGTTAGTTGACTGACGGAAAGAACGAAAATAACACGTGTTAATTGGTTTAGGGACAAAAGTGGTAAAATTAAAATGTAGGGATCAAAATGGAAAAAAGTCAAAATATAGGGACTAAAGTGCATTTACGCCTAAAATAAAATAAAAATGTTATTATGCTAAAATAAATAGAAATATATGCATGGGCTCAAACAGATGCTCTAATGTAGTAAGAAACAATGATGTTTTGTGTCTTTGTCTTTGTTAATTGATAATTGTATTATAATGTACTAGTGTGTAACTCTATGCATATGCATGAATACAATTAAAAACAATCACAATTACACGGTTCAAACTATACATTTTCTTGAGAAGATGTCTAAATTATATATGGTATTAGTTTACACCTTTTTTAAACCATACATTTCTAAAATATATAATGGTTTCTAATATTATATATATATATATATATATATATATATAAAATTTAGAATTTAAATGAATTCAGTCTCTTTTATTTTTGCACTCAATAATTCACTTGCCACAAAAATTAAAAAATTAGTTGGACGCGAAATTGAACTCCAATTGAAATCCAATTTAGAATCTAATTGGATTTGGGCTCTTCAATTTTTACACTCAATAATTCACTTGGTATAAAAATTAAAAATTAGATAGGACACATGGCGCAAAATTGAAAATCCAATTAAAATTTAATTAAGTTTTCCCTAAGTTTTGGCTTTTAATATATACTAGTATGTAACCCGTGCTACCACACGAGAATGGTTAATTATAGTGATCCTATTGGTCAATTTCTTTTTTGTCTTTTTGGGTTTATCACAAGAAGGATAGAATTAGATAAAACAATAAATAAATAAATATATATATATATATATATATTGCATTTTATTATTTAAGTGATGCTATTGGACCTTTTTAAAGCAAACTAAATGTAAAACTTAAAGCAATGGGAAACAAACTATTTTCCCTAAGTTAATTTTTTCAATCCTCATAAATATTTAGATTCATGATTTTTTTTAATTTGTACTTTCACCAAGCCACTAAACCGCATGATGAAAAAGAAACAAGAATAATAATGAAGTCTATACTGTCATCAATCAAATACAATTAGTTCATATTAATCTTCCCTAAAAATTGCTAAATCCATCAACTCTTTTGGCTTTGGAACTGAACAATGTAGTCAGTGAACCATCCAAAACCCCGTGAACCATGGCTACCCCTTCCCTTTTTCTTGCAAGCAAACTCAAAGCAGAGTCTCTAGCAAATGCAAAACTCAAATCTCTGGCTATATCTTATGCCCTTCCTGCTGGAACCCCATATACCGTCCGAAAATCAATGTTACCATCAGTAGGAGTACAAAGGGAGTCATCATAAGCATATTCAAAGGGATTTTGAAGTAAAACTTCAATTAAAATATCCTAAACTGATTATCATAATATATTAACATGATATAGAGATTCTATATTAATTTGAAGAAGGCAATAAGACTTATAGCAAAACAATAACTTTTGTATCAGTAAGACCCTTTCCCATCTTTATTGCAATAGTTGCTGCTACATTAAATGAAATCCCTACCTGAAACAAACATGCTCTCACATTCACCACATAATTTGAAAACCAAAAAGTCCAGCAAGTAGCAACTAAGAACTTTAGAAATTATGTGTTTAACCAATAAAATGAGTAAGGAATTTTTTTAGTTGAGGATTGGAAAAAGGGGCAACTATGGCTACCAAAACTTTTGGAATACAACCTGAACATAATTAAATCAATGAGTTTAGCATAAAACTCCTAAAAAGCAAAGAAAATAATACTATTGATAATTCGATTCTAACTCTTTATTTAATATCATGGTGTCACCAGATGTGGTTGGTGTATTGGAATCTATTAGAGTCATTGAAGTATTCACCTCCAACACACAGCAAGTTTTTACATAGTTGCATCATCAAATCTCGCCAAATTTTGTCATAAGTAGAAGAATTGTTAGTGTATTGTGCTGTAAGATCGATTGGTAAATAGCCTATTAGGAAGATTTTTGTGACAACTACTTGGGTATCACCATAACCAATGACCCTATGGAACAATAATGGAGAATTAGGAATCAATAATCATAACAATTCATTTTGCATGGAAAATAAAAAGGATTTTTTTTTTGTTTGCTAATAATACTTACTGTAACAACATCTATTTCATTCCCTCCAATCTCTCCAATCATGAATATGGCTAAATTAAGTTTCTCAGCACAATCTATCAAACACTAAAGAAACAATAAAGAAAAAAAGAAAAATGTAAATAATAAATTTAACTTTGTATTAAAAGCAAAATTCAAATGATAGGCTAACCATCAACATTGTGATAGATCCCATTGAAATATGTGAACATCCAATCCAGTTGAACATTGAGAGAGCTTCTAGTAGCTAGCTATGAAATATTCTTTTTTGCAAGAAATATGTCAGTTATATTTGTTGTTTATGCAATACAATTTATATTTTAGGCATATTCTAGGCATATTTGTTGATAGATCAATTAGGTATTTGTCAGTTATATTATAGGCATGTAGTTTATACAATACAATTAAATTTTAGTAATGGCATATTACAAACCTTAATGAAACTAACAACACCTTAAATCTGCCACGTTTAAAATGGTCTAAAGGAATGTATATGACACTGATAGAGTTACTGGTTAATAAGAGAAAGCATCACTAATAGCTCAAAAGAACTTTAATCTACTTATAAGTAGAGTATAAGATCTTTTATATACTTAGCAGTGATCAACAGTGAAAGTTCAAAATGGGTATGGAACACCCTTGAACATTTAGACCCCAAAAATAGAGTTACCAATTCAAGGTTTATATCAAACAACTAATGTGCGGAACATGATAGCAAGCTTATAACAGAATTGATAAACAATCTAAGCAAAATATAATCACATCCACAGTAGCAAATATAAGGCAAAGATAAAGGGAAAGAAGATGCAAACACACGGACAACACACGATGTGTTATCGAAGAGGAAACCGAAATCCTCTGCGTTAAACCTCTCCGCCGCCCTCTAAGAGGTGATAAAATCCACTAAAGAATATAGTTGGGATACATGAACAGCAGAAGACCCTCCAAGCCTAATCTACCCAAGTACCTAAGCCCTCCAAACTTCTTGCTCCAACGAGGTTGCGTCGAACCTATTTCTTCTTTAGCTTCCCGGATTCCGCTACTTGACCATAGCATCAACCAATGTATATTGGTTCCTTCCCAAACTGCTTCCCTAAGCACCAAATGGACCTTCTCACAGACGTGGGTGTAGTGAGATAAGGATTTGGTAAAAGACCTCTCAAGGGTATGACAATGGAGAGGAAGAGAGTAGAGGAATTTGAAGAGTCTCTAAGGTAAAGATTGGGGATGAGGCAATCTTGTTTTTCTCTAGGGTTTCTCTCACAAAATTCTCTCTGGAAGCTCTCTCAATTTAGAGGGTATAAGGGTGTATATATAGTAGGGTGAGAAGGGAATGCAAAACGTCAGTTTTGGCCAAACAGGGTTAACTCGCGGCTTGACCTCGCGGCTTGTCCAAGTCGCGAGTTCCAGTCGCGACGTAACGGCCTGGCCAGCCTGGAACTTTTGTCTTGTAGCGTGACAACTGACGCGACCCTTCAGCTTCCCAGTGTGCCTCTCACGTGCCTGCCTTTCGCGGCTTGCCAGTCGCGATCCACCCGCGAGCCCTAGCCGCGAGACTCTGTTTTTCTTACACACTCTTGAGCTTTTCTTCACATCTTCTCACACACTACCCTTACAATTTTTCCACCTAAATACAGGGTTACTAAGTGCTAAATTACAAGCAAATTGGTCACGGAATAAAGCCAATTAGATGGTTGATTAAATTCAACTTTACAATCTCCCCCTTTGGCTATTCCGTGACAAAACCCTACAACAGACTCTAGACTTAAACGTGAGTTGGGAACAGTTGGAAAACTCACTCACACCTAACTCTAGATTCAGTAAAGCTCTTGAACATATGAATAAGAAACTCCTGAAACACAATAACATAACAATATCATTGTATGCAGAAAACTTAATAAGCATATGGAGCAAAGTAAGCATGATCAAGCAAAAATGAACATAAGCACAAAAGCAATAATTCATGGCAAGATCAAAACCAGTAGTCACTAAGCAAAAGTGATTACTATGTTCATTCATACAAGGAATGAACATCCGGACATGCAAAAATGATAAACTCAATTGAAGAGTACCATTTGCAAGTCCAACACTCAACCGATGCATACAAACATATATGCATCTAGGAACAATCCTACAAGGGCACAAGAGTGTTGTACTTAAGATAATGCAAGGCATTAACAAGTACCAAAACACAAAGCATAAAGGCTGCATAAGCAAAGATTTGCAAATACATGGCACAAACCATAAAAGCCTACAAATATGCAAAAGTGCTAGAAACAACCCTCAAAGCTTACAAAAGCAACAATGGGTACAAATCAACAACTTAAAGAGCTGAAGCTGAAAAACATCAAACTATATATATGCTGAAATAAACAACTACTACCACAATATTTTGAGTTAACAAAGTTTTATATACAGAAAAAAATCTAAAAAAGGAATGATGAAGAAATCTCCCCCTCAAAACGATCACTCCCCCTCAAGAGCTGCCCCCCAAAAGTTCTCCCCCTTTTTGACCGGAATGGCCAAAGGGTCACAGTTGCAGCTTTGTGAAAATACCATCCACTTGAGCTGCTACCACATCAATCTGGTCCTGCATGGCAACCAATCTCTCCGACTGCTCTTTCTGGCCATTTTTGAGGGTCTTTTCCATTTTCGTAAGACGATTGTGGAGATTATCAAAGAGCATTTGCACCTTGTCCGGCTGAGGGGCAGATTGTGGTTGAGGAGTGCCTGGTTGCTCAGAAGTGGAGGAAGTAGTAGAAAATGGATGAGCACTCTTTGGAGCTTTGGATGAGTGACTCTTGCTGGCCTGTAGAGTGAACATGGAGATTGGTCGAGGACGAGCAATCACGTTCCCAATCGAGGGAGGAGTAACACCTTCACGTAAAACGAAGTTCATAATAAGACTACAGAATGGGAGGCACCCTCGTGCTACTAATCTGGTTGCTGTCTTTCTTATGATGTGATAGATATGGGCACATATGTCAATGGTGGTGCCAGTGATGAGATCACATAGGAATTGGGCCCTTCCAAGATTTATATACACCGTGTTGGTCAGCGGATAGAGATTTGAAAACATAATTAGCTTCAATGTAGTCAACTCAGGTGAAAACTTGGAGGTACTAATTAATGTCCCTGTGCTGGAAATGTCATGGTCAGGACCAAGAATTTGAAGAATGTCCTGAATCTCTGGAGTACGATCATCATACGGCGTAAGGTCAGCATCCGCAGGACGTGTGATGTTGAGGAGTTTAGCTATGGTGTCTGGATTAATGATGAACTCCGTTCCTCTTACCAGACAATGTAGTTCAGTCTCAAGATCAACTGAGTTGGCGAGACATTCCTTCATAAGTTCAATCATCGGATCAACAAAATTTCCGAATAGAGCTGCCCAATCTTTTGTCTCGAAGATCCGAGGGACAAAAGTTGTGTCCAAAGTGTCAAATTTGACCTCCCGTTCCACTATAGGAGTTCCTCGGTCAAAAATGTTGAAGTATGCATCTTGGTGCTGAGAAGATCTGAATAATTCATTATTGAGTTCAGTGGATGGCTGTGAGGAGGACCGTGTTCTTTTTGCAACAGGCACAATTTCTTCTTCTGTCATCACCTCTTTTCCTTTTGAGGATTGTCGAGACATCTGTAAGATAGCAAACACACAAAAAAGTACCAAATGCAATAACACAGGGAATCAACAACAGCTTGATTAGATTCAGTTAAGAATGTGAAAAAAATTTCACTTTAATCACAAACACAAGAGTCAAATCAACAACAAGATACCAGATGGTTGAAATGAAACACACTCCACACTTAAGCACAAAAACTATAAATACCACAGAACCATATACAAATGACCCACGGCCACATACAGAAATTACCACATAGATCTCAAACCGATATGTTTAAAGAGAATGAGAAACTCTATTGAATGAACAATGCTCAAACTAGAGACAAACATGCTGAAGAATAAACACAATATAAAATAAACTCAGCAACAAAGGAAAATAACCTCAAACAGACATAATCACCATTTAATGCAAACCCATATATGAACAAAATAACGCATAGCTCATGTGCAAGGTTCAACACAAGAGGGTAATGGAAAACATAGTAAGAATGAAATGAGGGAATGAAAACCCATACCTTAGACTTGGAGATTTATGCAGAAATGATGCAGAAATGAGAGAATTTTTTCAGTTAGAATCGAACTGTTTGAGAGAGAGATTGAAGAAGATAATGAACAGTCACTGAAAATCGAGGGAAAATTGAAAATCAATTTTAAAAACTGTCTTCAAAAGCTCAAAACACGCGTTTTTCGCGACTTGTCCAAGTCGCCAGTAAGTCGCCAGATCAAGCCGCGAAACACTGTGAAGGTAAGATTCTAGAAAAATCTTCTAAGTGTTTTTTGCGATTGGAAGGTCTATCCGCGAAGTAGTCGCGAGCTGAGCCGCGAAAATGTCTGAGTAACCTTCGCGATTGGACCTTCCACCCGCGAACAAGCCGCCAAAATGAGCCGCGAATAGAGCAAAAACTCAAATTTTGAAAAAATTTTCTAAGTCTTTTTCGTGACAAGAGTGCTAACTTGCCAGTAAGCCGCGAAAAATCTCTGAGTGAGCTCGCGACTGGGACAACTCGCGACTCAGTCGCCAAAACAGGGCAACACTGTTTCTGAAATTTTTGACATTTTGCGAAAACAAAGTACTTTCCAAAAACAAAAACAAAACACTCAAAAATCTTTTTGTGTTTGATCAACAAAGATTGAGCATGTGAAAGCACATTTAATCAAGTACAATCACACAAATGAATATGGCATTCATTGAACATAGACTTGTGTGTTGTGTGTGGATATCGAAGATGAGATAGTCCTTAGTCCAATGTGAAGCTTCAATGATCAATTCAATCAAGGCATACACAACTAGCACTAGATAATGTGACATATCTCAATTATAGAAACATGCATATATGACCTCCCACAAGTACTTGATAACAATTCTTCGAAGCTTTTCATTTGGCTCCATATTCAACATATCGTTTGCAACTTTTGAGCAAAGAAAATCTCATTGTGAGATAGATGCCTGAAATTTTTGATATTTCAATTGATGAGTTAGAGGCTGTTTGGATGGGCAAATCTCATGACTCAATTCTCAGTTTTCATAACTCAATTCTCAAAAATGGTGGGACCCATAGCAAAATACTTGTTTGCCTGCACCAATACTCTATTTCCATAACTCTGTTTCCAATACTCAATTCTCTAGTTTTTGAGTTATGAGTTATGGAAATTGAAAACAACTTTTGGCTGTTTTTAGTTTCCAATTCTCATAACTCAATGGCATTTTTGTAAATAACACTATATGAGGGACCCACTGTCATATTTTTAGCCACAACTTTTGACCATCTTTTTTTTTTCTTCTTCTTTCTTTACTGGGGTTCACCGTCTCCCCTTTTTTTTTTCTTCTTCACCTGGGTTCACGTCTCCTTCCTTTTCTTTCTTTTTTTTTTCCTTCTTCACCTGGGTTCACGACTCCCCTGTTCTTCCTTCTTCTTCTTTTTTCTTTTTTCTTTTTTTTTTTCACATGGATTCACGTCTCCTTCCTTTTCTTTCTTTTTTTTTTTCCTTCTTCACCTGGGTTCACGTCTCCCCTGTTCTTCCTTTTTTTTTTTTTTTTGGGTTCGGGTCTGTGGGTACTTTGAAAAAAAAAAAAAGCTGCAGTGGTGACAGAAATGGGGCCCACAAATAGTGTGAAAAATATTGAGTGATGAAAAATGAGTGATGTGCCAAACGGGTATTAATTTTAGAGTGATGGGTGATGAGTGATGAGTATTGAGTTATGAGTGATGAGTGATGAGTGACGGAAATTGAGTGACGAAAATTGAGTGATCAAAAAAAGGTGGCCAAACAGCCTCTTAGCCTTTGGCTTTTTGAGCATCACACATTTTATCTTGGTCGCTTTCCCTTTTTCCTAGTTAAATACTAGTATGTGCGACAGGCTTTTGCAGCTCTATATCTCTTTTCATTTGGAGATTTACATTTAGAGAGCTCTTTTAAAGCATAAAAATAAAAAGTGGGAAGATATATAGGCATGAGTCTATGCATGTCTCAAGATCAACAAAACCATTCACTAATCATTCATGACAAGGTTGAAGATCTATTTACAACAATCACATAGATTTCAGAATTTCTTCCACAAAGATATGAGTGCATGAGAGACAGCTAAGCTCGTTAAATGCACAAAACCATAAGTACAAAGGTACAGGGCAAAACATGCTTGGAGACAAAACTCAACAAAGTTATCAAACTTTTTGGATTTTCAACTTTTTATGTGTTTTTGGATTTTTGACACAAAAACAGTAGAAGAAAGATCAAAAACAAAAAGAATAAAAGCATTTTAAACACAATCAAACCACAAATTAAACAAATGCTCAAAAACATAAAGCAAATAACCAATCTTATTCACAAAGCATAGGAAGAATTGATGCATGGACACGTTATAATGCTTATGCATGAGAACCCTTTGTCACCCCCACGTCACGTGCGTTTGGGGTGATATCCTTGACGGATCGGGTACGAGAGTTAGGACTTTCAAACCTCCTGTTGAGGCTCTCCAAGCAAGTGGTGAAGGCGCCAATCATTTTCATCACGTCCGTCATTCCGGGATCACGGTTTTGGCTCCTTGATTGCTCACCACCCCAAAACCTCAAGTCATTTCTTCTTCCTCGTGACCGAGGTACACTCGCATTGTTGTCTGCTCTTAGCTTTTGACAGTTTGGTCTAGTGTGTCCTTGCAGTCCGCAATAGTGACAAATATAGTTTATTCTAGGACCCTGCTGCTGTCTTGGAAGAGATCTTCCTCTAGCTCCAAATCTGTCTTCAGATTGATTTCGGAACTTGTTAAACACCCGTTTGATTAGCCACATTCTGTTTCTTCTCGGCCTTAACTATCTCTGGAGTAGGCTTATCAACAGCCGTCTCTTTGGTTTTCACAAACTTTACTTCTTTGGTGACTTTGGCTGACGAGCTGCTCCCTCCGGTATATCCCAACCCAGACTTGTCTGAGGCATGTTTTTGGGATGAAATAACATCATCTAGCTTCCTGGAGGAGATCCTATCTACCTTGGCATGAGCTTGTACTACCTCTTGCTCAAGGAATCTCACTTTAGTGTAAGCTTCTGATAGCTCACCATTAAGTGTTTCAATTTCACATTTAGCCTCCTTATATCGTGCCAGGAGACTTTTGTAATCTTCCTCAGCTCTCTTCATCTTCTTGATGGCTGCATTAGCCACCTTAGAATATTCACCGGTCTTCTCAAGAAGTGAGTTGTAAGTCTCTTGCAATCCCACTGTTTCTCCAACTTCCTCATCTTCAGACTCCTCGACTATTCCCATAGATTCCAAATCAGAATGTTCCCCAAGCTCCTTCACAAGTGTGCCCAAATCGAGGTCTCCACGTGTGCAACGGTCATGAAGGCGGAGTAATTTCCTTCTCCGTCACAGCTATCTTCAGAGTCAGAATTTGATGAATCTGCATCACTCAAAGTTGTGGCATAGACCTTTCCTTTGTTCTTCAAATAATTTGGACATTCCTTTTTGAAGTGTCCATGTCCATTACACTCGAAACACACAATGTCCGAGGAAGATTGAGACTCCTTCCCTTCTTTCCTTGTAATCTCTTTCCTATCACCTCTTGAAGATGAAAATTTCCTATCGTTGAATGATTTCCCACTGTTTTTCATCTTCAGGAATTTTCGGAAGTTTTTCGCCAGATATGCTACTTCCTTCTCCACTCCATCTTCTTGCGAAAGGTCATGAGATGCTATTCTCTCATCAATTGTTTTAAGAGCAAGTGATTTGCTCTTCTTCTGAGATGGCAGGGACAACTCATATGTCTGTAGAGAACCAACCAGCTCTTGAACCTTGATTTCGTCAAGATCTTTGCTCTCTTCAATGGCTGTAACTTTGGGCCGGAAACTTTCTGATAGTGACCGGAGGATCTTCCTTACAATCTTCGAGTCCTCCGTCTTTTCCCCCAAGTTAAATTTACCAACAACCACTTCGTTCAGTTTGCTGTAAAATGAATCAAACGACTCTTCCTCACTCATTTTTAACTCCTCAAAGCGAGTGGTCAGTATTTGAAGTTTTGTATCCTTCACTTTCTTAGTTCCCTCATAGGTTGTCTCCAGAATTTCCCATGCTTCCTTAGCAATGGAGATGTGAGAAATCCGGTCTAATTCTTCTGGAGAGACACCGCAGAAAATAGCATTCAATGCCTTGCTATTTGCATTTGCCGTTGCAAGAGCAGCCTTATCCCAATTTGCCTTAGGAGCCTCCGGTTTAGTCCAACCTATCTCAACTGCATCCCACACAGTCTCATCCATAGAACACAAAAACGCCCTCATTCGGACTTTCCAAAATGCATAATTATTACCATAAAAAAATGGTGGAACATTGAGAGATTGAGACCTATCCATCTCAACAAGGGGTCAAGGATCACACTCCAGTATTAAAACCACAACAAGTGCACCTGCTCTGATACCAAATGAAAGTTCAAAATGGGTATGAAACACCCTTGAACGTTTAGACCCCAAAAATAGAGTTACTAATTCAAGTTTTATATCAAACAACTAATGTGCGGAACATGATAGCAAGCTTATAACAGAATTGATAAACAATCTAAGCCAAATATAATCACATCCACAGCAGCAAATATAAGGCAAAGATAAAGGGAAAGAAGATGCAAACACACGGATAACACACGATGTGTTATCGAAGAGGAAACCGAAGTCCTCGGCATAAAACCTCTCCGCCGCCCTCCAAGCGGTGATAAAATCCACTAAAGAATATAGTTGGGATACATGAACAGCAGAAGACCCTCCAAGCCTAATCTACCCAAGTACCTAAGCCCTCCAAGCTTCTTGCTCCAACGAGGTTGCGCCGAACCTATTTCTTCTTTAGCTTCCCGAATTCCGCTACTTGACCATAGCATCAACCAATGTATATTGGTTCCTTCCCAAACTGCTTCCCTAAGCACCAAATGGACCTTCTCACAGACGTGAGTGTAGTGAGATAAGGATTTGGTAAAAGACCTCTCAAGGGTATGACAATGAAGAGCAAGAGAGTAGAGGAATTTGAAGAGTCTCTAAGATAAAGATTGGGGATGAGGCAATCTTGTTTTTCTCTAGGGTTTCTCTCACAAAATTCTCTCTAGAAGCTCTCTCAATTTAGAGGGTATAAGGGTGTATATATAGTAGGGTGAGAAGGGAATGCAAAACGTCAGTTTTTGCCAAACAGGGTTAAATCGCGGCTTGTCCAAGTCAAGAGTTCCAGTCGCGACGTAACGGCCTGGCTAGCCTGGAACTTTTGTCCTGTAGCGTGACAACTAGCGCGACCCTTCAGCTTTCCAGTGTGCCTCTCACGTGCCTGCCTTTTGCGGTTTGCCAGTCGCGATCCACCCGCGAGCCCTAGCCGCGAGACTCTGTTTTTCTTGCACACTCTTGAGCTTTTCTTCACATCTTCTCACACACTACCCTTACAATTTTCCCACCTAAATACAGGGTTACTAAGTGCTAAATTATAAGCAAATTGGTCACGGAATAAAGCCAATTAGATGGTTGATTAAATTCAACCTTACAAACAGAATCACTTACACACCTGCTAGGGAAGCCCTCAATTGGATGTGGATGCCAAAAATTGATGTACTAATCTAAATAGATAAAAATTACATAGAATGTTGTTAAAAATTGTATTTGCCAATTAGTTATACATAATAGAAAATTTTAAGAACACTGGTAACAAACACGCATAACAGAATGAACAACACATATTCATTACAGAACAAACAACATCAAAACTAAATTGCTGAGAACAGAAACTTAAATATCAGCACAATATTCAATATTATACTGATTTGATCCCAACAACATCTTTAAGATTAGTTACATATAACTATTTTTAATTTCGTTCATTTACAGTGAAGACCCAAAACTGTAACCAATATTTTTGTAATTTTCATAATCTATAAAAATGTCTAAGTCCAGTGAGGGAATGGACGGTGGTCTATATCTGTGTCATAAGGTTTTTTTTTTTTTTTTTCCCTTCTCCTTCTCTATCTCTGTATCACAGGTTTTTTTTTCCCTCCTGTGTTGCAAGCCTTTGCTATGTATTCCAAGCAGTTAGTTTTCTTTTTATTGAAAGAACTATAAAACAAAACGGTGTTTTAACATTGTGAAACAATATAATTTATCGTTTTTTAATATAAGCCTATGCACCATATAACCACAATATCAAATTACAATAGTTACAATACAACTTAAGAGATGAATGCAATAAAAAGTAAAGTACACCAAATCAAGATTAAAGCATAATTTTAACAGTTATAGCAGAAATATCAGCTACAAATCAAGAAGGTAATCAAGAATATATATGTACATCTCAAAGTGGCTAGGATCAAAACATTTGCATATCTCTAATTTAAGCTTCTATTAAGGTTATCTCAATTGGTAACATTGTGGAAAAAAATATATAGTGTCTTCCAAACTTAAGGCTGTCACCATTCATCTCTTAAGAAAAAGGAAAAGAAAGGCATGATTGTGTTTCTTTTTCTCTATTTTAAAAACATCATTGGCAAATACCCAAAACCAATTAACCTAAATACTCTAAACAAAAGCAAACCAAATTTGACACAAATATCCTAAACAAAGCAGTGATAAATCTACAATAGCACATGAGAATAAATATATCATTGAAAACACAAAACATGGCAGGTTTATTTGAAGTAAACAGCAAGATATCTGAATGTCTAATAAAACCAAATTGAAGTTTAATAACACTAAAATAATTCTATGTATATAAGTACTCAATAAGGGATAGTAAAAGTATGGGAATAGTTTAAAGAGAGACTACAGGAAAAAGTAAAAAATAGTCATTAAAAGGAAGCCGATAACAGTTTTTAATTTTGACAGCAAGAATCAAGATTAATTACACAAAGGTTCCTCAAATTTATTAGGCTTTACTTCAAAATTACAAAAAGAGATATATTAGATTATATGCACACCTAAGTTATGAAATTCATGAAACTTTCCACCCATTATTATGTAATCATCTATAAGTACTCAAATCCAAGACACTAAGACATACACAATAAAAACAAATGAATAAACAAAATAAGCAAAGCTAACAACAACAACATTGAAAAAAAAAACCATGCCAATAAACTGAGCCTAAAAGCCTGAGCAATACAAAAATTAACAAAAACCAAATCAAATAGAACTCGGGTAATTACTGAATATTTGATTTAACCAATGTTTGTATTAGGAATTTAGAACAATAATACAGTGTTTCTACCTTCTAGGCATCACGGAGGCCACTTTCTTCCGTAATATTGGTGGACTGTGCAGACTATAATTGGCAAGAAAATCAATTTGGAGCAACAAAATTCGATTCTATTAACAACACTGCTATTATACTAATAATCTTTAACCCGCTTAATGCGCAGAATTATTTAATTGATGTATTAGGTATCTCATGTGCTAGTCTAGTCACAAACATTGAAGTTAAGATTATAATTCTAGCAAGTTTATGTCGATAATGTATCAGTTTGTTGTAAGCTTTCCCTAGTAGGTTATTCTTGCATTTCATTATAGTATTTTTAAATCATAAGCTCATAAAATAGTGGCCTTCGAAATTCTAGAAATTGTATTACAAAAAGTTAATATTGTGAAACCTACAGTTGGTACACTCCACCATGGGTCTCAATCAAAAAATACATTTGAGTAGTTCAAGGTATTTTAAATATTGCAAGAATTAATTAGTCAGACTTAACAGAGCAAATGACAAATATAATAAATGAGCAAGTAAAACCTAATATGTGACCCCTTCTTTTGATTCAAAATGTTGTATTGCTAAAGCACATTCCTGAGAATTCCATTACTCATCTATAGAAAATCAGCCCACTGCCTTCTTTTTATCTCTTCATTGGGTTGTGAAGCAAAATTCTCAATAAAAACTCAAGAACTAACACCAAAGGGGGGGTGCACGCACATATGAAAAATTATGTGAATTATAAAAATCAACAGTTATAGTACATGAAACACTAGCTAGTAACCACAAACTAAATATACAAAACTGGCTTGAAATTGAGTAAAACCTCACAAACACAAATAAGTCAAATTAATTACAAAGCATAGTGAACAAAAATTTGAGGAGAATTCCAACCTTCTATAAGGCTGCTGGCAAAAGGGTAAAAAAAAAATTAAGGCAATTCCAAATTTCCAACAATTTTAAGGACTAATCTATAAAACTAGAATGATACCACATAAATTAAGCCAAAAGGTGCAAAACGATGAAAATATATATATCAATAGAGACATATATCAACAGAGAAATAATAATAAAATTAAATATCAAGAAGAAAAACAACAAAGGCGATTAGAGAAAATGCGGTTTGATCTACAAAAACTTGGTAATTAACATAAAAATTCCAATAATTTTACTTAAAAAAATTATAAATAACTATACTCTAGTAATCAACGTTTTTTTTTTTTTTTTTTTTTTTTTTTGAGAATGATTCAACAAAACATAGATCTGCACAAAAGCATAAATCAATTCAAATTTTAGGGGCTGACCAAAAAAAGCACAAACTTAACAAAAATCTACCAAACAAAAACAAAAATTTAATCAATACAACAATCGAACAAAATAGAACTCAAGAAATTGAAAAAATAAATGGGAGATTAGGGAAAAAGGTAGCCAAACCTTAAACCATGCGGCAAAACAGTATTTAACAAAATCTTTGTTATCTATCTGTTTGTTTCTATTAAAAAAATGTAGTAAATAATTACAGTGAAACCATAATTTCACTTTGAGAGAAATCATCAATAAATCTACACTCAATAGTAATCGACAAAACATAAAGGCAAACAAAAAAAGTGCAAACCTAACAAAAATCTGCCAAACAAAAATAAAATCTAACCAATACAACAATCGAAGAAAACTTCACTCAATAAATTGAAAAAAAAAAAAGGGAAATTAAGGTAACAGGTAGCCAAAAATAAAAAGAAGAACCCTATAAAATTACATTCAGTAGAGGAAAAAGGAACTGTGGGTAGTTTATACAATTTGAAATGGTAGTTGAATAGGAAAAAAAAAAAAAAAAAAGAGCATACTTACCTTCTGAATTGTATGTTGCTGCAAAGAAGGAATGGGATAGCTTCTGAATAGTTTGTTGTCAGGGCAGAGAACGAACAAATTTTTCAGTTTTTACTTCTTCTTTTTTTGTGTGTGTGTGTGTGTGTGTGTGTGTGCTTCCTTTTGGATTTTCTTTTTTCCCCTGTGGTTTGGAACGGAACATGCAAACAATAAAAAAGTGGGCCAAATCATCAAAGAGAGTATCCAAAAGAGGAAAATTAACCACGCTATTCTGACCCTCACTTCATCAGCTTGCCGTCCTGATGCCTAAGAATGAGAGTCCCTAAGGAAGGGGAATCAAGTACAGAAACATTGTGTAGACCAGCAATAGCCATTTATCTAAACCAAAACTAAAAATATTTCACCCCATTCACTTAAAAATGCAAAATAGGCACACTCACACAGAGCAACTACAATCAGATGATTCCTTCTAAAATATGATCACTGCATCTGCATCATCCTCGTGGTCATCATCATCATCACCACCGTTATTATCACCATTGTGGATCTTAGCCACACAATGGCAACAAATTACAATCATCGAACTGACTCGCTAACATTAATCATAGGAGTGATTGATTTTGCCTATGATTTTTCTGCATCAAATTAGGAAATAGTCATTTTTACTATATTCTAACCCCAACTAACACGTCAAGTCAAAATCACAAATAATTCCAATGTCAATTCCTTAAAAACAAAGATTTTACCAAGCAGCTACCTAAATTTCAATGCTTTGAAAACCACTACTACCAAAAAACCTATTCAATTCCTCAATGCCTTTGTTTGGTAGCCAAGAAATTGAAAAGTATAATAAAATAAAACAAAATCTTCAGAATCAGATTTTCCATAAACAGGAATCCCAGATAGAACTACCTCCACCATATTAAGCCTGACACAACTATTTACCCTACTCAACCATGACATTCCAATTTTTAGAATCCCCAAAATGAGATTCAAACTCGTTTTTTTCCATTACTATTTTTTTCACCTTTCCCAGCAACCAAATAGAAGCAACATACTAAATCTGCATCAAGAACTCAGTCATCAAATCAACTAAAAAAAAAAAAAAACAAAACAAAACAAAAATCACAAATCTCCTTCAAAACAAAAAAGAAGAAGAACGTGAAACACACAAAGTTTAAAGTGATGGATTCGATTATGAAAATTAAAGAAAGGAAGGAACAAAGAAAAAAAAAATGTACTGGTGAAGCTGATAGCATTCATTAAAAAATAGGGGAGCTGTATTTCTAATTTGCGTTTGGTTATTGTAGAAGGAGAGGTGAACCTGTAAATAGGCATGTCCGATACTTAAAGAAGAGCAAAAGGTTTTATTTAGCCAAAAAAAAAAAAAAAAAAAAAGAGCACAACATTTAAATCTAAAACGCAGATTTCTAGAAGGGGAGGTGAACCTAGCATTTTATTCAGGAAAAAAAGGAGAGGAGAACAACGTTTTTTTAATGAGAGTGGGCGGTGGATAATTATAACATGGTAAAGATGGGGCAAAATTGGATTCTAATTTCATATTTGAATTGAACAATTAGAAGGATAAATCTAGACACATAGCACAAAATTAGAACTCTAATTAGGAATTCTAATTTGAGTTTCTCTCTGCTTCACCTATTATTATATACTAGCCGTAAACCTGAGCGATGCGCGGGAAATTTGCCCTTTGTTTTTATTTATTTATTATTTATTAATAAGTGAAAGAAGAAATAAGTACATAAAACTTATAAGTATTAGTCTTAAACTCAAAATTATATAATTATTTTTCTAATGGAGTATAATTTATGAGTACTATTACAACCACAAATTATTTTACAACATTTTTACAAAATGTTGATGTAGCCAATCTCTTATTGGTTTTCATCTAGGCCCATCATTAATATCACTTTTTTATTTACCAATAATCACTCACTACATCAGTAGTTTGTAAATTTTTTTATAAAATAGTTTGTATCTAGCATTATTCATAAATGCCACCATAAAAAATTTCATACCCAAAGCATTTGTACGTATAATGTAGTTTTAGCTGTTATAAAGAGTTTTTATTTATTTATTTTATTTTAGAAACCATTACAAAGTTGGCTGATAATAGTTGTGCAAAATTTTATAAATTGAAAGTATGAAATGTCTATA
Source organism: Quercus ilex subsp. ballota (assembly GCA_032727855.1). NCBI lineage: Eukaryota > Viridiplantae > Streptophyta > Magnoliopsida > Fagales > Fagaceae > Quercus > Quercus ilex. The sequence goes on from CM064908.1 coordinate 52,120,307, forward strand.
GATTAAAAGACAAAAGTTAATAGTACATTTTGCCTTTGTGTAGTAACTCATAAAACAAATAATTAAAACCATAAAATCAAATTTCCAAAGTGAATCACACCTTTTGCTAAGGAGACAAATTGAAACATTCTAACATCTTAATTCACGTGTAGTACATTGCACTATGTTGAGATATTTTTCTTGATGGATTCTCCTCAGATGTTTTGGTACGTCCATTTGGAACACTCACTTTCAACTTCAATTGCTCATGATCTTAATCAAAAACTTCAATTGATACTCTACCCAAGATGAAAATTCCTAAACCTTTTGTTTTCTCAAGCACTAAGATTCATACACATACGTACATAAATACATATATAGACAAACTAAATAATAGATTAACCACAAAAATATTTAAGCTCATCTGCTTTTTTTTTTCCTTCTCTTTTTGAGGTAGGTAGATAATGAGGGAGGGAAGTGTAGGGTTTAATCTGATATTAGGGTCCACAAAAATGCTATTATCACTTGAACGCCTGAAAATTTTTATCTTGGTTTTAAAGATTAATGAAACTCTATTTCAATAAAGAATCAGATTTCTTTTCTGAACTTCCAAGAACACCATCAATCTTAGCTTACTGTTAGCCTTGCAGAAATGATAATTGCCAACCTACTTAAATGGGTTTTCAAATATTAAGTAAACAACTTCATATGGTCTGAGTTCTAAAAGAATGCTAGGCCTAGGAGTTGCACAATGCCCTGAACAGTCTTTTTTGTTTCTTCAGATAATGCAGTAGCCGGGTATTCATACTGATATTTTCAATAGTTAGTTCTTTACTCTTTTTTTTTTTTTTTTTGAAAAAGTTTTGTTACTATCATTTGGTATATGTTGTATAAGGAAATTTATTCATCTAACAAAAGAAAAATAATATAGATAAGAATGATTTTAGAAACGGTCAAGAGGCAACATCTCAGTTAATACGAAAGGAAAAAAGTTGATTTTTTTAAAGGGAAAAAATTGAACTTAGTACTGTTTATTAGGTGTTTTAAGTATTTTTCGTGTAATGAAATCTATTCATCTAACAGAGATAGAGACTCATTAAGCTTGAAGTTCACAATGTCTCCATAAAACATGTGTAAGATGCTCAAGAGAAGAGATACAAAACTGCCACTGTCAGTCAATAAGGACTATCATGGTTTGTGAGGGCTGGCCAGTTATGGTTAAAATATCAAACATGGATGAATTTTGTGCTCTATTAGGATTTGAGCACAGGATGGTCATTTAGTAGAACCATCATTTACATATTTATGGTATCTAAACAATGTCAACCCAAACCAAGTATCATACACAATAGAAATGAGTTTTGCAAGGGACTGAGATTGACTCGTGTTTTACAACATGCCCCTGCCACACACAGGTGCACACGCATGCAGACACACACATGCATCTAATTATACTCTCGTGGCAATAGGGGCGATGCTCACCATAGAGACTCAGTTCTCTGATAACCACACCAGTAGCTCAATTCTGTTCAGTCCAATATATCACATAGCATTCCTAACTTGAAACCAATGCAGCACTGCTCTCATGATTGGTTCTCTATATTTTGAACTCCCTCTAAACAACAGTTTTCCATTTGGAGAACTTTGGGACTCTTTTAAGTTATGGACAACAAATCACCCATTCACTCTTGCTTAGGTGGTAAATTGAATGATATCATTAGAAAGTCAGAATTGGTAGAGATTTATTGGAAATTTAGACTTTAATTTTAAAAAATCACCGGAGAAGGAACCTGAAAAAAAAAAAAAAAATCAAAAATTCAGAAAATGCAAAACATCATAAAGAAGTAAACATTGATAACCTCAACTTTAAAAATTTCAAACTAAATCCATGCAAATTTGTACCAGCCAAAATTCGATTAACAACTTCAATAGGGTAATCAAAATTCTATGACGAAGTGAAGCAAAAGGATCAAATTCAATGAAAAACTTCAATTGTTAAGTCAAAATTCTAAGAAGAGTGAAGCAGAAAAACTCAACTGCAAATGAAAAGAAAAACAGCCTCAACTTAAAAAATAAAATTCCTATATCAAAACCAATAAATATGCAATCAGATTCCAATTTCATATTCTTTATAGAAACATATTAACAATAAATATGCAAGAAACCATACAGAATAAAGGAGAAGACCGGTAAATACCTAGCTATTCTAGTCTCGTAGTTTCTGAATTGTTCAAGTAGTAGGATTTGTGTAACGTATTAAGAGTTTTATGCAGATGTAGAGAATCCACAGTTCCAAATAACCCAGATGATAAAATGTCAAATCCCTGTAAGCAAAACAATAAGAATCCAATTTTCAACCCACATTCAAGAAACATTAATAGAAGAGAACAGATTGAATAAACCTCAATGTAACGGCAACTGGAAAAGAACTACACGTGCAGGTATAAACTTCTTTCTGAAGAACAAAAATGCAAGCCTTATTGGAGCATTAAAATATTTTTGCAACCCCATCAAACAAAACATTATAATTATCCTTTCAAAACTAACAAATCCCAGTAAAAATAAAAACCAAGAAAAGCACAAAGGCTTAAAAGAAAAAACTGACCTCTTGACAACCACAAAACTGAAAATACAAACCCACTTTTGAGAAAGCTAAGAACTGTTTGATGAACTGGAACAATTAGGACAAATGTCATGAAGAATCTTTCACTTCTAAACTATTGAATTCATTAAGCAAAATGAAAGAAAATGATATAAGAATTTAAATCATTGAGCATATTTTTAGTATACTTCCAAATACATGTAACCAAATCCAATTCACCTTATTCAACCCAATGAAAATAAAATTTGAGAAGTTTTGCAATTTCTTTTTTGTTGAATGTAAGTTCCAAGTTTTTCTAATTTAGAAAGGTATATGTTTTTAACAATTGTCTAGAACTCATGGTAAATGACCTACTATTAAAAACGACATCTTCCTCTTTGCCTTAATCTATTCAAAACTGAAATTTTAATTTGAAACCAAAGCTTGTCAATAAAAGAACTACAACTACAAAGAATTAATGTTTTCAAGCAAATCTGTCATTCATACTTTATATGTTCTACCTTTTAAAATTTTTTCCCTTCTAATAATACCATTACCAACTCTCACATGTTATAGAAAGCTAATAAGTTAATTGTTAACATGTACCAACTATTAGTATAACGATTAGTCCAATCATTACACAACCAAATATCTAATAATGGTATCAAAAGCTTATTGTTAAAATAATTAGAAAACACATTCATTATCAATTCGTCAACTTCCACAGCCATTTATATATGGTCATGTGATTGATAATGGATCATCAGTATGAAGGAAACTGCATTTTAAATTATAATTAGTCACGAATGAGTTAGTTCCAGGACAATGTTGAAAATAGATTTTGTTTTTGGCAACTTATGAAGTGTAATTCATGAACTTAAGGTCCTGACCTTTAATCTAAGAATTTCCCAAAAGCATAAAAACTGTAGCAAACCAACTAAGCCAAGAAATCAATTACAACTAAAGCCTTACACACAAAAGTTAAACACTTGTGGTCAATTGGACTTTGTGAATCCAACAAAAGGCCAAAATTTATATCAAGATAAGGAAAAGAAAAGATTGAATCAAAGGATTATGTACCAGTTGTCAAAGAGAAATTTCCTCAAACACATGACATGCAACATTTTTCAGAGTCCTCCAATCATACCATTCTTTTTCTCATCTTTCTAACTCCCTCAAACCAATTCCAAATTTTAAACCTATGTAATGGGAAAAATTTGTAACTGCCTAGTGGACAAAACGTTGTGTCTATTGTTAGCGTAGTCAATTGGCCTTGGGATTGTCAGTGATTTTTTGAAAGACACAGGTTCGTGGTTTGTAAAATGAAACTGTTTGTGAAGGCTTTTCCAGATTGGTTAAGGGATGGTATTTATAACCAGTAAGGGAAAAGCAACGTTAATTACCCAAAAACCAAACGTTGTACTCGGTTACTTTAATGGCTTTAGGGAGAAGGCACAATTTTTCCAGTTTTTTTTTAACGTAAATGTGGGATAAATTTATGTTTGATTTCTCAGATTTTTCCCTCTCCCAACACTCTGCGCCTAATCGACTCATTCTCTCTCTCTCTGTTTATCAGACTTTCGGTCTCTTTCAATTTAACGGTTTTTTTTGTTTTAAACCATGAGGGGTTTCCCTGATTTTAACAAATGGAGAGGAAAAGGGTTATGAATCCAAATTGACAGTAAAAACAAAAAACAAAAAAACAAAACAAAAGCAAATATCTACAAACATTTTGATAGAAAACCCTAAAACCCAAAAAAAAAAAAAACGAATCAAATCTAAACCTACCCAACAAAAAAAAAAAAAAAAAAAAAATTAAAAGTAACAATTCATACCCAAATCTGAAAAATGGAAAAAGAAAAAATTTACCGGTGCGGTTCCGTCGATTTGGGTGGTTGATACATGAACTAACAGTTTCTTTCTGTGCTTGTTGTCCGATGGTCAAAGTCTGGCCAGGGAATGGACAATGGCCGGCCTTGGATCTTTCTCTCTTTCTCTTGTGTCCGACGAACAACTCTATTCTCTCTCTTTCTCCGTACATGGGCAAGCCTTTTGAATTTAATTTGCCCATTTAAGCAGTTAGTGTTGTATTTATAGTCAAATAAGAATAGCGTGTTTCAAACCAACAAACATACGAAGAAAGAAAATCCAAAAGGAAGCGTAAAAAAGAAAGAAGAGAAACCTTTGATCGCATGATTCTCCACTGGATTGCAAGTTTTTTTTTTTTTTCCTTCCCTTTCTCTGTATCGCAGTATCGCTTGGTTGTCTAAGTGTGGCCTGAGATGGCGATGGCCGGCCGTACGAATCTTCCTTGGATCATAAGTTTTTTTTTTTTTTTCCTCCTTCCCTTTCTCTGTGCCGCAATATCGGAAGGCGTTTTCTTTTAGAAAGAGAAAATGTTTAGCGGTGTCTTATGAAAAGAGACGGCTAGGTTTTTGTAATTGCAAATTTTTTATTTTGTTTTAAGCGTTTAGTTTTTTTAAGCGTTTAGTAAAAGATTGTAATGTATCGCCTTTTAAATTGTAAATGTGGCAGCACCTCCTTAAAAGTCTTCGTCTATTATATATAGTATATGACTAGTATCAGACCCATGCGATGCGTGAGAATATATAACTATTTTGTAACATTTTATAATATATGATTTATTCTATAAAATGTATTGGAAATATTATTTCTAAAATTATTTTCATCTCTCTATCTCTACAAATATATCATTCTATTATTTTGAGTTTTTTTTATTATTTAAAAACTTAGGTTCATTCGATTGATATTAGTCTATTATATTTTTTGAGATGAAAGATAGATATACTATTTTTTTTTCAAGTGATCTATTTTATTCAAACTTTTGTATAGTGTGTTATGGTTTTTGTTTTTTTTACAACTAAAATTTTTAAGTTCCAAAATTAATTATTTGAATTTCTCATTCTTTTAAGAAGATTATCATGATAACCAAACCTCATTGCAAATTTACAATTGATATTACTCAAATAATTTATAGAGACATTCAAATACATAATCATCTCACTTCTTAAATATCTAAAAATTAACTCAAACCAAAACTATAAGATAGAGAGTACATGTGATAAATTACTCAAAAAACACCAACAAAGTGTATCATCCAAAAGTAGACACAAAAAAATTCATTATTCTAAATTTACAATTGCAAGAAAGAATTAATAATTGAGAGAGAGAGAGAGAGAGAGAGAGAGAGAGAGAACAATCACCTTTTTTGGAAGAGAATGTGAGACAAATAATAAAATTATATAAAATAAGATGAGTAGAAAAATATTTAAAAGAAAAATGTATAGTTCTAAACACCAAATTATCCAAGTCATGCTATGTAATAGAATAATAGTAAATCATTCTATAATTTCAAAGGATAACATGTAACAAATAGAGAAAATAAAATTAAAAAGATAATAAACTAAAATATAACCAAATCATATAAATTTAAAGTAGAGTAAAACATAAAAATTTATCAATCTAAAGAATCAAACATCCAACAAAATAAAGAATATATATATATATATAGAGAGAGAGAGAGAGAGAGTATTCACCTTTTTGTATGAGCAAAATATGAATTGAATGGAAGAGAAATAACAAATTTTTATAGTCAAAAAATGGGGAGAAGAAGAGTTAAAATAAAAGGAAGATGAAGGGATGGAGAAAGTGTAAGGTTAAGGTGGAGAGTAGTGGGGAGATAAAAAAGTTAAAATAAGTAAATGTTGGAAAATGTGTAATTGTAAAGTGGCAAATTAATAAGGAAAAAAAATTTAAAATAAGAGAGAAAATATTGAAAATAGATTGATGATGTGGTGTTGGTGTGGCGCTGATGTGACTCAATAGGAGCACGACAACATTAAACTCTACGCTTCAGTTTTTAGATATATATAGACTAGTCGCTAACCTGTGCGATGCACGGGAATAGCTACGGAATGAGTTTCCAAAAAAAAAAAAAAACCATTTTTGTTTTAAGTTGGAGTTGTAAGCAAAAATGCATGAAAAAAAAAGGATATTAAAAGAAATAACACAGTTTTATTAGTTAGGTAAAAGATAGTAACATTGTTTTATTTATTATTTTTTGTGGGAAGGAATAAGAGTATTACATAATGCAAGATTAATTACTTTTCTTCATATTGTGTGTTTTTTCTTATAATGTTTTGTCTTGTTGTTGCTTTTTATTTTTAAATATAATTTGCAAGCAGAAGCAATGTATTCATGTGGTGAAAATAGTGTAACTTTGCAAAAAGTGCTCCGCACTGATCTCATGTTTCAGGCAGAGAATTTACAGACCTCCCTCTTCATATTAAACTACTTCTTGATAATTTACAGGCAACTTTTACCCTTAAACAGAAAGACTTATTCCAAAAGACCCTTCAGGCTTTGGAATTACATCTTGTTAGCACCGGGGCATTTATTGAAGCTCTCGGTTGTTAACTCCCTGGCAAGGAGGTTGGAGATTCAAGCTCCACAAAGATAGAATCACAGTCTCTAAAAAGCTATTTTATGGGAACAAGCTTTTCAAAGCTCCACCCTAAGATTCAGCAAAAAACGAGGCTTTCCATCAGAAGTTTACTTCCTGAAATCCAACAGAAAATATTAACCCATACAGCTTTAACTAGTTCTTATGACAGATGGGTGTATCTTTTTAAGGTATTAGTTTCTACAGCATTTATCAGAACAGAAGATATGACAGGTGTTACATGGTTATCTCATAAAGCTACATGGTATGAGAGTTTTGGAAATGCAGACAGAGTTTATGAAAGATCAGAAGACGGATATAATCCCTACCCGAGACTACTTATCAACATAGAGAAAGAGGATCCAGTGGTCCGTGACCCTTTATGGTTATCTGAAATGTTAGAAGCAGGGTTTATTAGCAAATTAATTATAACTTCTGCAAATCAGATTAGGTTATTCCCCAAAGTCATCCAAGAAGTAGCTGCACAGATTGGTGGACTTAATTTTATGAAGATGGAAATCTGGAGTACCCTTCTAGTTTGGGACACTAGCTATTATATGGAAGTTCAGCCAGTACATATTCTGTTCCTTATCCATGATTGGGGTTGTATCCCTAAATACAACTGGTATACAGGAGACACTTATTTATCACTTGATGATCCAGGTGCTCTGGCTCAAGAATGGTATAGTTTCATGTGTAACAAGATTTATGAAGTACAGAAAGAATTAGATAGAGGTTTCCACTTATATGGCTACACCGATAGAATAGTAGTGTATGGTCTAAGACCCTCAGCAAGGAGGCTTATTGGGAAAAGAAGGATTTTTAAAGATCCCAGATTGATGACAGCCAAGGATCAAGTTCTTGTTTTCCTTCTTATTTCAATATTGTGCTTTATGCAATGATTACGGAGTGCTCCATGAGCATGAGCAATATAAGGACAACACCGATCCATCAGATTATGATAACTATGCGGATACAGATTGACAAGACAGACAAAAGGGTTTTCCCGGACAGACAATGACGACAAATCACTATTCACCAGACACACCAGACAGATCACTATTCACTAGCATGCCTCCTGACAGAAAGATATATGTTACTATTCATCAGCATGCGCAAAAGGAGTTCAGAAAAGACAAAACAAATTTTAAGTTACTGTTCAAGATTCTACCGACAGATTAACTTGGGTTCACTTTATTTAACTCAGATTACTTTTGAAGACTTACCATGGTTCATTTCATCTATAAAAAGACTGACTTCGAAGGCAGAAGATAGGTCCTATTTCCAGGTCCAAGTTTTAGGTCCAGTTTAGAGGTCTAGAATTAAGGTCCAATTCTCAGTTCAGAGTTTAGGTCGAAGATAGCTCTCTCCCTTTCTTAGAAAGACTTTTGTAATCCTTTCTCTTTTGTAATCTTGTAACCCTTCCCTTCAAGACAGATAATCTTGTAACCCTTTACAGATTTTACTTTGTAATCTTGTAACTCTTCAGACAGTGTTTTATTTTCAAAGTTCGTATCAAAGTAGCAGTTTTCAGTTTAATCAAAGACAGAAGTATTTTCAAGTAAGATTTTATAGTTTCCGTTTTCATATTCCATACTTTGTTTTAACTTATTTTTGAATATATCTATTTTGCTATTTTCTTCTTTATCATCTATTTTATCATTGTCTATGCTTCTATATTATTGCTGTGCTCTCTCCTGGGTAGTTAATGGTATCAGAGCCATGGATGGTAGATGTATGAGTTTTATTTCTTTGCAATTAAGAAGTTACTAGGAACTTATATTACTGTATAGCCACTACTTGCTCCTTGATAGCATTGGTCAACCTCACACTCGTTGGCAAACCATAGTATTTGCGTTGGTCAGCCCGTTTTGTTAGCCGACGAACTGGTGTTGTTTGGGTGGTCCTGCAATGGAGTTTCCCGAGGAGGTGGTCCCGATAGCAAGGATACCAGTGGTTAGTAATAGTTCCACTAGTAATTATTAAATTGCTTAGAAGGAGAATAAATACATTTATCAGCTCATCATCTGTTTGCTTGTTCACACTTAGGCTAGGCACACACTAATTTAAAACATGGACTATGATGATATAGATTATGATGAAGGTTATAGCACGAGAGATATAGACAATAATTGGCCAATCAGTAATATGGACTATGAAATAGATTCTGATTCTGACAGTGATATGGATGACTATAATTATAAATATAGTAATAACACAAATAATTGGAATATATTAATAGGCGATAAAATCAACTGACAGACTAATAGACACGGTAATAGCTTCTTAGACATAATTAATAAAAAATTAGAATCTTTAGAAAATGATGAAAGATCTAAAGTGGAAAAGAAAAATGATAGTTTTCTGGACCTATATATAAAAATGAAAGCTTTAAATTCACCTTTAGAAAAAGAAAAAGAATTTGAACCCCATCATAGATCACCTTTAACAAAAGCTATGACAGATAATTGGCATAATAGGCAAAAGGATAATTCGATATCAATAAATATGATAGATAGTAGAAAAGATGGCTTAATAGATAATTCAAAAGCAACAGACAGAGCTATATCTGTAACATATAAAGACAAAAAAAGGACAAACTAAAGAAAGAAAATAGTCTTAAAGGAATTATGTATGAAGAAAATGAAAGACAAAAGATTGATAACATGAAAGATGGCCATGTTTGGGAAAGACCAACACGTATAGAAGATAAAGAAATGTTTAAAAAAGGAATGGTAAAAGAGATGATAGAAAGGATGGAAAGACAGAATAATGAAGAACTATGTAGAAAGTTAAAGACAAAAGAAGATGTAGGAAGAGTTATAAGAAAGGACATGCTAAAACTAAAAGCAAATAGTAGCCTTGAAGAATCATTATGTAGGAAGCTAGAAGTAAAAGAAGAAATAGGACAAGAAAGAGCCAAAGATAAGAAAATAGTCAACAAAGGAAGGAAAACTAATAACAATAAAGAAAAGGAGAATAGTGACAGTGCAGTAAAAGCAAAAGTAGTTAACAATAGAGAGAAAATTGATGAAAAGATGGCAGTCATACATAGGAAACTAGAAGTAAAGGATAAGATAGAAAATGGTTGGAAAATTAGTAATAATAGCCCAAAAGAAGTGGTGGAAAAGCAAAAAGAAGAAGCTAGTTCAGTACAAATTATATGTAAGAAGATAGAAGTAGAAAGAGATATAGAAAGACAAAATATTCTAATAGAAGATATACGTACAAAGCTAGAGCAAAAAGAAGAAATAGAAAGAGAAATAGTCAACAAAGGTGGGAAAAATAAAAATAATAGTTTAAAACAGGTAATTGATGAAAGACTAAAATTAATTGAGAAATCTATGATAGATAACAGTTTGGCAGAATTAAAAAGAAAAATGGAAATTTTAAACTTACCTTTAGATACAGACAAGGAAAGAGAAATAACAGTTTTAAATACTACTGAGGTATTAGATAATGAGAAAACTGACAGACAGGTTAAACATACTATTTGTCATAAATGTAAAGAATATGGACACACTAAAAAACAATGTGCTAGACAGAATAAAATTGCTAAACAAATTAGTAAATTAGAATTTGAAAAAGATACAATAAATGAATTAATGGAAATATTTAATATTAGTCAAAAAGAGATAGATCGAGTAAAGAAAAAGGAAGAGCTAAAATCAACCAACCCACTTAAAGTTAATAAAAGAAAAAGAAAACAAAAAGACATAGTAATGAAACTGATAGAAAATCTACCAAATCACTTAAAAGACAAAAGAGATTATTTACTAAAATTTGAAGAATCCGTAAACATAAATATTGCTTGTATTAGATGTAAGAAATATGGACATCATGTTACAGAGTGCAGAAAAGAAGAAAGAGACAAAAAAGAAAAAGACAAGCAAGAGAAGATAAAAAAGAAAAAAGATGACGTAAAGGTAGAACCAGTAACTTTACAAGACTTAATGACAGAAGCAAAAATGGTAAAACAAGAAATTAAATAAATTAAAGAAGATAATTCTACAGACATAGATGAACAAAATATTGCAGAAGAATTAATAAATTTAAAAGAAAGTTCTAAACACATGATAGACCTACCTTTATTAGACAAAGACGATGGAAATAGACAAAATTCTTTGAGTTTAACTGACAGAGTTATTTTTCAAAAAAGGAATACAGAAATTATTAATAAAGAATTTTCTTTAACAGAAATTGCTTTAACAGACTCAGATGCTAACATGAGTTGTGTACAAGAAAGATTAATTCAGGACATTGGATTAATTAATCATAAATTACCTAATGAGATATATGTTGAAGTTATTAAACCTAATATAACTAACGTACCTTTTAATCTTATCCTACTCTTTATCCCAAAAGAAATTGATTTCCCCTATAAGGTCACTATCTTACAGGATACTAATAAAGAAAGAATCTATGGAACTAAAAGAAGTTTGTCATTTTTAGAGACAGAAATATCACTTGTTCACCAGTCAACAGATAAGGACATGGAGACAGAGGTTCGTTCTTTTTTGTATCAATATATAACCCAAAGAATAGTTCAAACACTTTATGAAAAAGGATTCAGCACAAAAGAAAGAATTATGCTTACAAGTCAATATGATTGGACTAAACGAACTGAAAGTCTGACAGATGTACCACACAAAATTATGATAGATGACATTCTTGCATCCTTTGTAGTTATCTTAAATACTCACATGACAGATGCCTTAATAAAAGAAGTCCTGACAGATTCTTTTAATTGTGATAATTTCTTGAATAAAGACAAATTTAATTTCTTAACAGAATCTCTAACAGATTTTCCTCAGACTATTATAGTAGTTGATAAAAGACTTTATGGAGAAGCTTTATTTCACATATTTTCACAGAATGAGGTATATAATAATATATACAGAACATATAGAATCATGGCAGATTTTATAAAGTTTTTGAATTCCAATCCCTCTAATATTGAAAGACTTCATTATGATTACTCTTATACCACTACTCAGCAAGGGCACAAAAGTGTACAGAGAAAAGTTTGTTTTATATATACTTTAAATTTTAAAAAAGATTTTCTTATAAAGCATTTTGAAGAAATTTCACAGAAAGACATTAGTGAAAGGATTTTAAAAATGAGTTTGAAAGAAACTTTGAATGAAAATGTTTATTCTCAAAATAATATTTCAAGACATAATCTTTTTCCCTAACCCTATTTGCAGACAGAACATAATCCTTTTCCCCAAACCCATTGAAAGGATTTTAAAAATGAGTTTGAAAGAAACTTTGAATCAAAATGTTTATTCTCAAAATAATATTTCAAGACATAATCTTTTTCCCTAACCCTATTTGCAAACAGAACATAATCCTTTTCCCCAAACCCATTTGCAGACTAATATGAGTAAAAGAACCTCCCAGGCAGATATGAAAGGAAAGGGCAAAGCACTAGCAGTGCCCAAACATTTTCGAAAGCCTTCAGTAAGGATTATAGATGGGCAGGAAGGCGTCTCGTTAGAGACAATATCCCTTCAGGATACGTTGCAAGCAGAATCAATGTATTCATGTGGTGAAAATAATGTAACTTTGCAGAAAGTGCTCTGCACTGATCTCATGTTTCAGGACGGAGAATTTACTGACCTCCCTCTTCATATTAAACTACTGCTTGATAATTTACAGACAGCTTTTACCCTTAAACAGAAAGACTTATTCCAAAAGACCCTTCAGGCTTTGGAATTACATCTTGTTAGCACCGGGGCATTTATTGAAGCTCTCGATTGTCAACTCCCTGGCAAGGAGGTTGGAGATTCAAGCTCCACAAAGACAGAATCACAGTCTCTAAAAAGCTATCTTATGGGAACAAGCTTTTCAAAGCTCTACCCTAAGATTCAGCAAAAAATGAGGCTTGCCATCAGAAGTTTACTTCCTGAAATCCAACAGAAAATATTAACCCATACAGCTTTAACTAGTTCTTATGACAGATGGATGTATCTTTTTAAGGTATTAGTTTCTACAGCATTTATCAGAATAGAAGACATGACAGGTGTTACATGGTTATCTCATAAAGCTACATGGTATGAGAGCTTTGGAAATGTAGACAGAGTTTATGAAAGATCAGGAGACGGATATAATCCCTACCCGGGACTACTTATCAACACAGAGATAGAGGATCCAGTGGTCCGTGACCCTTTATGGTTATCTGAAATGTTAGAAGCAGGGTTTATTAGCAAATTAATTATAACTTCTGCAAATCAGATTAGTTTATTCCCCAAAGTCATCAAAGAAGTAGCTGCACAGATTGGCGGACTTAGTTATATGAATATGAAAATCTGGAGTACTCTTCCAGTTTGGGACACTAGCTATTATATGGAAGCTCAGCCAGTACATATTCTGGTCCTTATCCATGATTGGGGATGTATCCCTGAATACAACTGGTATACAGGAGACACTTATTTATCACTTGATGATCCAGGTGCTCTGGCTCAAGAATGGTCTAATTTTATGTGTAATAAGATTTATGAAGTACAGAAAGAATTAGACAGAGGTTTCCACTTATATAGCTACACAGATAGAATAGCAGTATATGGTCCAAGACCCTTAGCAAGGAGGCTTATTGGAAAAAGAAGGATTGTTAAAGATCCTAAATTGATGACAGCCAAGGATCATGTTCCTGTTTTCCTTCCTATTTCATATTGCGCTTTATGCAATGATTACGGAGTGCTCCATGAGCATGAGCAGTATGAGGACAACTCCGATCCGCTAGACTATGATAACTACGCGGATACAAATTGACAAGACAGACAGAATGGGTTTTTCGAACAGACAATGAAGATAGATCACTATTCACCAGACACACCAGACAGATCACTATTCACTAGCATGCATCCTGGCAGATAGACAAATGCTACTATTCATCAGCATGATCAAAAGGAGTTCAGAAAAAGACAGAATAGATTTTAAGTTACTATTCAAGATTCTACCGACAGATTAACTTGGGTTCACTTTACCTAACTCAGGTTACTTTTGAAAGCTTACTATGGTTTACTTCATCTATAAAAGGATAGACTCTGAAGGCAGAAGACAGGTCCAAGTTTTAGGTTCAATTTCCAAGTTCAATTCTTAGATTAAAAGCTTAGGTCCAAGATAGTCCTCTCCCTCAGAAAGATTTTGTAATCCTTTCTCTTTTGTAATCTTGTAATTAATTAACTACCCAGGAGAGAGCACAACAGTAATATAGAAGCATAAACAATGATAAAATAGATGATAAAGAAGAAAATAACAAAATAGATATATTCAAAAATAAGTTAAAACAGAGTATGGAATATGAAAACAGAAACTATAAAATCTTACTTGAAAATACTTCTGTCTTTGATTAAACTGAAAACTGCTACTTTGATACAAACTTTGAAAATAAAGCACTGTCTGAAGAGTTACAAGATTACCAAGTAAAATCTATACTTTTGTCTTTGATTAAATTGAAAACTGCTACTTTGATACAAACTTTGAAAATAAAACATTGTCTGAAGAGTTACAAGATTACCAAGTAAAATCTATAAAGGGTTACAAGATTATCTGTCTGGAAGGGAAGGGTTACAAGATTACAAAAGAAAAAGGATTACAAAAGTCTTTCTAAGAAAGGGAGAGAGCTATCTTGGACCTAGGCTTAAACTTGAAAATTGGATCTGAAATTTGAACCTCTAAACTGGAACTAAAACTTGGACCTGAAAATTGGACCTTAATTCCGGACCTAAAACTTGGACCTGGAAATTGGACCTATCTTCTGCCTTCGGAGTCTGTCTTTTTATTAATGAAATGAACCATGGTAAGTCTTCAAAAGTAATCTGAGTTAAATAAAGTGAACCCAAGTTAATCTGTCAGTAGAATCTTGAACAGTAATTTAAAATCTGTTTTTTCTTTTTTGAACTCCTTTTGTGCATGCTGATGAATAGTAACATATATCTTTCTGTCAGGAGGCATGCTAGTGAATAGTGATCTGTCTGGTGTGTCTGGTGAATAGTGATCTGTCGTCATTGTCTGTTCGTGAAAACCCTTCTGTCTGTCTTGTCAATCTGTATCCGCATAGTTATCATAATCTAGTGGATCGGTGTTGTCCTCATACTGCTCATGCTCATGGAGCACTCCGTAATCATTGCATAAAGCACAATATGAAATAAGAAGGAAAACAGGAACTTGATCCTTGGCTGTCATCAATTTGGGATCTTTAACAATCCTTCTTTTCCCAATAAGCCTCCTTGCTGAGGGTCTTGGACCATACACTGCTATTCTATCGGTGTAGCCATATAAGTGGAAACCTCTGTCTAATTTTTTTTGTACTTCATAAATCTTGTTACACATGAAATTAGACCATTCTTGAGCCAGAGCACCTGGATCATCAAGTGATAAATAAGTGTCTCCTGTATACCAGTTGTATTCAAGGATACAACCCCAATCATGGATAAGGATCAGAATATGTACTGGCTGAGCTTTCATATAATAGCTAGTGTCCCAAACTGGAAGGGTACTCCAGATTTCCATCTTTATATAATTAAGTCCGCCAATCTGTGCAGCTGCTTCTTGGATGACTTTGGGGAATAAACTAATCTGATTTGCAGAAGTTATAATTAATTTGCTAATAAACCCTACTTCTAACATTTCAGATAACCATAAAGGGTCACGGACCACTGGATCCTCTATCTCTGTGTTGATAAGTAGTCCCAAGTAGGGATTATATCTGTCTCCTGATCTTTCATAAACTCTGTCTGCATTTCCAAAGCTCTCATACCATGTAGCTTTATGAGATAACCATGTAACACCTGTCATGTCTTCTGTTCTGATAAATGCTGTAGAAACTAATACCTTAAAAAGATACACCCATCTGTCATAAGAACTAGTTAAAGCTGTATGGGTTAATATTTTCTGTTGGATTTCAGGAAGGAAACTTCTGATGGCAAGCCTCGTTTTTTGCTGAATCTTAGGGTGGAGCTTTGAAAAGCTTGTTCCCATAAGATAGCTTTTTAGAGACTGTGATTCTGTCTTTGTGGAGCTTGAATCTCCAACCTCCTTGCCAAGGAGTTGACAACCGAGAGCTTCAATAAATGCCCCGATGCTAACAAGATGTAATTCCAAAGCCTGAAGGGTCTTTTGGAATAAGTCTTTCTGTTTAAGGGTAAAAGCTGCCTGTAAATTATCAAGAAGTAGTTTAATATGAAAAGGGAGGTCTGTAAATTCTCCACCCTGAAACATAAGATCAGTGCTGAGCACTTTCTGCAAAGTTACACTACTTTCACCACATGAATACCTTGCTTCTGCTAGCAACGTATCCTGAAGGGATACTGTCTCTATCGAGACGCCTTCCTGTCCCTCTATAATCCTTACTGAAGGCTTCCGGAAATGTTTGGGCACTGCAAGTGCTTTGTCCTTTCCTTTCATGTCTACCTGGAAGGTTCTTTTACTCATATTAGTCTGCAAATGGGTTTGGGGAAAAGGATTATGTTCTGTCTGCAAATGGGGTTGAGGAAAATTGATCTTGAAATATTATTTTGAGAATGAATATTTTCTTGTGAGGCTTCTTTCAAACTCATTTTTAAAATCTTTTCGCAAATGTCTTTCTGTGGGATCTTTTTAAAATGCTTTATAAAGTTATTTTTAGAATTTAAAGTATACATAATAAAACAAACTTTTCTCTGTACACATTTGTGCTCTTGCTAAGTAGTGGTATAAGAGTAGTTATGATGTAGTCTTTCAATGTGAGAGGGGCTGAAATTCAAAAATTTTATAAAATCTGCCATGATTCTATCCGTTCTGTATATATTATTATATACCTCAGTCTGTGAAAATATGTGAAATAAAGTTTCTCCATAAAGTCTTTTATCAAATGCTTAAATAGTCTGGGGAAAATCTGTCAGAGACTTATAATTAATTCTGTCTGTCAAGAGATTAAATCTGTCTTTACTCAAGAAATTACCACAATTAATATCTTCTTTAATAATTATTAAAGGAGAATCTATCAAGGCTTCTTTTATTAAAACATTTGTTACATTAGTATTTGAGATTACTACAAAGGATGCAAGAATGTCGTTTATTATAATTTTGTTTGGTATATCTGTCAAATTTTCAGTTCGTTCAGTCCAATCATATTGACTTGTAAGCATAGTTCTGTCTTTTGTGCTGAATCCTTTTTCATACAGTGTTTGAACTATTGTTTGGATTATATATTGGTACTTATACAAAAGAGCAACAGGGAAGTAAGAACGAATCCCTGTCTCTATGTCCTGTTTAGCCTTTTTTATGTCCTTATCTGTCAACTGGCGAACAAGTGATATTTCTATCTCAAAAAATGACAAACGTCTTTTAGTTCCATAGATTCTTTCTTTGTTAGTATCCTGTAAGATAGTGACCTTATAGGGGAAATCAATTTCTTTTGGGATAAAGAGTAGGATAGAATTAAAAGGTACGTTAATTACATTAGTTTTAAAAACTTCAACACATATATCTTTATATACATGATTAATTAACTCTTTTCCATTGGCCTGAATTAATCTGTCTTGTATACAATTCATGTTACGAATACCTGAGTCTGTTAATGTGATATCTGTCAAAGAAAACTCTTTATTGATCAAAATAATTTCTGTATGCCATTTTTGAAAGATTACTCTGTCAATTAAGTTCAAGAAATTTTGTTTATTACTGTCATTGTCCCAAATATCTTTTTCTAATAAAGGGGAGTTTATTACAGGATTAGGAAAATCTTTTATTATTTCTGTAATATTTTGTTCATCTATGTCTGTAGAATTATCTTCTTTAATTTCTTTAATTTCTTGTTTTACTATTTTTGTTTCTGTCATTAAGTCTTGTAAAGTTACTGATTCTATCTCTATGTTATCTTTTTTCTTTTTTACCTTCTCTTGCTTGTCTTTACCTTTTTTATCTTCTCTTGCTTGTCTTTTTCTTTTTTGGCTCTTTCTTCTTTTCTGCACTCTATAACATGGTGTCCATATTTCTTACATCTAATACAAGCAATAGGTATATCAATAGAATCTATCAATTTTAGTAAATAGTCTTTTTTGTCTTGATTAGGTAGATTATCTATCAATTTCATTATTATGTCTTTTTGCATTCTTTTTCTTTTATTGATTTTAAGTGGATTGGTTGATTTTAGTTCTTCCTTTTTCTTTACTCGACCTATCTCTTTTTGACTAATATTAAATATTTCCATTAATTCATTTATTGTATCTTTTTCAAATTCTAATTTACTAATTTGTTTAGCAATTTTATTCAATCTAGCACATTGTTTTTTAGTGTGTCCATATTCTTTACATTTATGACAAATAGTATGTTTAGCCTGTTTGTCAGTTTTCTCATTATCTGATACTTCAGTAGTATTTAAAACTGCTATTTCTTTTTCCTTGTTTGTATCTAAAGGTGAATTTAAAATTTCCATCTTTCTTTTTAATTCTACCAAACTGTTATCTATCATAGATTTCTCAATTAATTTTAGTCTTTCATCAATTACCTCTTTTAAATTATTATTTTTATTTTTCCCACCTTTGTTGACTATTTCTCTTTCTTTTAGTCTATCTCTTTCTATTCGTATATCTTCTATTAGGCTATTTTGTCTTTCTATGTCTCTTTCTATTTCTAGCTTCTTACATATAATTTGTACTGAGCTAGCTTCTTCTTTTTGCTTTTCCACCACTTCTTTTGGACTATTATTATTATTTTTCCTTCCTTCGTTGACTATTTCTTTAGCTTTTGTTCTTTGTTGTTTTTCTTCTACTTCTATCTTCCTACGTAGGGATTCTTTAAAAGCATGTCCTTTCCCTCCATCTTCTTTTGTCTCTAGCTTTTTACATAGTTTTTCACTATTCTGTCTTTCCATCCTTTCTATCATCTCTTTTACCATTCCTTTTTTAAACATTTCTTTATCTTCTATACGTGTTGGTCTTTCCCAAGCATGGCCATCTTTCATGTTATCAATCTTTTGCCTTTCATTTTCTTTATGCATGATTCCTATAAGACTATTTTCTTTCTTTGGTTCGTCCTTTTCTTTGTCTTTATATATTATAGATATAGCTCTGTCAGTTGCTTTTGAATTATCTATTAGTCATCTTTTCTACTATCTATCATATTTATTAATGTGTCGGTACCTGTGAAATTATCCTTTTGCCTATTATACCAATTATCTGTCATAGTATTGGTTAAAGGTGATCTATGATGGGGTTCAAATTCTTTTTCTTTTTCTAAAGGTGAATTTAAAACTTTCATTCTTTCATAGAGGTCCAAAAAACTATCATTTTTCCTTTCTACTTTAGATGATCTTTCATCATTTTCTAAAGATTCTAATTTTTTATTAATTATGTCTAAGAAGCTGTGTCTATTAGTCTGTCAGTTGATTTTATTTCCTGTTTATATACTCCAATTATTTGTGTTATTATTATAATCATAATTATAATCATCCATATCACTGTCAGAATCAGAATCTGTTTCATAATCCGTATTACTGTTAGACCAATTATTGTCTATATCTCTCATGCTATAACCTTCATCATAATCTATATCATCATAGTCCATGTTTCAAATTAGTGTGTGCCTAGACTAATTGTGAACAAGCAAACAGAATATGAGCTGATAAATGTATTTATTCTCTTTCTAAGCAATTAATAATTACTGACGGAACTATTACTAACCACTGGTATCCTTGCTATCAGGACCACCTCCTCAGGAAACTCCATTGTGGGACCACCCAAACAGCGCCAGTTCGTCGGCTAACAAAACGGGCTGACCAACGTGAATACTATGGTTTGCCAACGAGTGTGAGGTTGACCAATGCTATCAAGGAGCAAGTAGTGGCTATACAGTAATATAAGTTCCTAGTAACTTCTTAATTGCAAAGAAATAAAACTCATACATCTACCATCCATGGCTCTGATACCATTAACTACCTAGGAGAGAGCACAACAGTAATATAGAAGCAAAAACAATGATAAAATAGATGATAATGAAGAAAATAGAAAAATAGATATATTCAAAATAAGTTAAAACAGAGTATGGAATATGAAAACAGAAACTGTAAAATCTTACTTGAAAATACTTCTGTCTTTGATTAAACTGTTACTTTGATACAAACTTTGAAAATAAACACTGTCTGAAGAGTTACAAGATTACAAAGTAAAATCTGTAAAGGGTTACAAGATTATCTGTCTGGAAGGGAAGGGTTACAAGATTACAAAAGAGAAAGGATTACAAAAGTCTTTCTAAGAAAGGGAGAGAGCTATCTTGGACCTAGGCTTAAACTTGAAAATTGGATCTGAAATTTGAACCTCTAAACTGGACCTAAAACTTGGACCTGGAAATTGGACCTATCTTCTGCCTTCGGAGTCTTTCTTTTTATAGATGAAATGAACCATGGTAAGTCTTCAAAAGTAATCTGAGTTAAATAAAGTGAACCGAAGTTAATCTGTCGGTAGAATCTTGAACAGTAACTTAAAATCTGTTTTGTCTTTTCTGAAATCCTTTTGCTCATGCTGATGAATAGTAACATATATCTTTCTGTCAGGAGGCATGCTAGTGAATAGTGATCTGTCTGGTGTGTCTGGTGAATAGTGATCTGTCGTCATTGTCTGTCCGGGAAAACCGTTCTGTCGCTCTTGTCAATTTGTATCCGCATAGTTATCATAATCTAGTGGATCGGTGTTGTCCTCATACTGCTCATGCTCATGGAGCACTCCGTAATCATTGCATAAAGCACAATATGAAATAAGAAGGAAAACAGGAACTTGATCCTTGGTTGTCATCAATCTGGGATCTTTAACAATCCTTCTTTTCCCAATAAGCCTCCTTGCTGAGGGTCTTAGACCATACACTGCTATTCTATTGGTGTAGCCATATAAGTGGAAACCTTTGTCTAATTCTTTTTATACTTCATAAATCTTGTTACACATGAAATTAGACCATTCTTGAGCCAGAGCACCTGGATCATCAAGTGATAAATAAGTGTCTCCTGTATACCAATTGTATTCAGGGATACCACCCCAATCATGGATAAGGATCAGAATATGTACTGGCTGAGCTTCCATATAATAGCTAGTGTCCCAAACTGAAAGGGTACTCCAGATTTCCATCTTCATATAATTAAGTCCGCCAAACTGTGCAGCTGCTTCTTGGATGACTTTGGGGAATAAATTAATTTGATTTGCAGAAGTTATAATTAATTTGCTAATAAACCCTGCTTCTAACATTTCAGATAACCATAAAGGGTCACGGACCACTGGATCCTCTATCTCTGTGTTGATAAGTAGTCCTGGGTAGGGATTATATTCGTCTCCTGATCTTTCATAAACTCTGCTTGCATTTCCAAAGCTCTCATACCATGTAGCTTTATGAGATAACCATGTAACACCTGTCATGTCTTCTGTTCTGATAAATGCTGTAGAAACTAATACCTTAAAAAGATACACCCATCTGTCATAAGAACTAGTTAAAGTTGTATGGGTTAATATTTTCTATTGAATTTCAGGAAGTAAACTTCTTATGGCAAGCCTCGTTTTTTGCTGAATCTTAGGGTGGAGCTTTGAAAAGCTTGTTCCCATAAGATAGCTTTTTAGAGATTGTGATTCTGTCTTTGTGGAGCTTGAATCTCCAACCTCCTTGCCAGGGAGTTGACAACCGAGAGCTTCAATAAATGCCCCGGTGCTAACAAGATGTAATTCCAAAGCCTGAAGGGTCTTTTGGAATAAGTCTTTCTGTTTAAGGGTAAAAGCTGCCTGTAAATTATCAAGAAGTAGTTTAATATGAAGAGGGAGGTCTGTAAATTCTCCATCCTGAAACATGAGATCAGTGCTGAGTACTTTCTGCAAAGTTACACCACTTTCACCACATGAATACCTTGCTTCTGCTAGCAACGTATCCTGAAGGGATATTCTCTCTATCGAGATGCCTTCTTGCCCATCTATAATCCTTACAGAAGGCTTTCGGAAATGTTAGGGCACTGCTAGTGCTTTGCCCTTTCCTTTCATATCTGCCTGGGTGGTTCTTTTACTCATATTAGTCTGCAAATGGGTTTGGGGAAAAGGATTATGTTCTGTCTGCAAATAGGGTTGGGGAAAAAGATTATGTCTTGAAATATTATTTTGAGAATAAACATTTTCATTCAAAGTTTCTTTCAAACTCATTTTTAAAATCCTTTCACTAATGTCTTTCTGTGAAATTTCTTCAAAATGCTTTATTAGAAAATCTTTTTTAAAATTTAAAGTATATATAAAACAAACTTTTCTCTGTACACTTTTGTGCCCTTGTTGAGTAGTGGTATAAGAGTAATCATAATAAAGTCTTTCAATATTAGAGGGATTGGAATTCAAAAACTTTATAAAATCTGCCATGATCCTATATGTTCTGTATATATTATTATATACCTCATTCTGTGAAAATATGTGAAATAAAGCTTCTCCATAAAGTCTTTTATCAGCTACTATAATAGTCTGAGGAAAATCTGTTAGAGATATTCTGTTAAGAAATTAAATTTGTCTTTATTCAAGAAATTATCACAATTAAAAGAATCTGTCAGGACTTCTTTTATTAAGGCATCTGTCATGTGAGTATTTAAGATTACTACAAAGGATGCAAGAATGTCATTTACCATAATTTTGTGTGGTACATCTGTCAGACTTTCAGTTCGTTTAGTCCAATCATATTGACTTGTAAGCATAATTCTTTCTTTTGTGCTGAATCCTTTTTCATAAAGTGTTTGAACTATTCTTTGGGTTATATATTGATACAAAAAAGAACGAACCTCTGTCTCTATGTCCTTATCTGTTGACTGGTGAACAAGTGATATTTCTGTCTCTAAAAATGACAAACTTCTTTTAGTTCCATAGATTCTTTCTTTATTAGTATCCTGTAAGATAGTGACCTTATAGGGAAATCAATTTCTTTTGGGATAAAGAGTAGGATAAGATTAAAAGGTACGTTAGTTATATTAGGTTTAATAACTTCAACATATATCTCATTAGGTAATTTATGATTAATTAATCCAGTGTCCTGAATTAATCTTTCTTGTACACAACTCATGTTAGCATCTGAGCCTGCTAAAGCAATTTCTGTTAAAGAAAATTCTTTATTAATAATTTATGTTTTCCTTTTTTGAAAAATAACTCTGTCAGTTAAACTCAAAGAATTCTGTCTATTTCCATCGTCTTTGTCTAATAAAGGTAGGTCTATCATGTGTTTAGAACTTTCTTTTAAATTTATTAATTCTTCTGCAATATTTTGTTCATCTATGTCTGTAGAATTATCTTCTTTAATTTCTTTAATTTCTTGTTTTACCATTTTTGCTTTTGTCATTAAGTCTTGTAAAGTTACTAGTTCTACCTTTACGTCATCTTTTTTCTTTTTTATCTTCTCTTGCTTGTCTTTTTCTTTTTTGGCTCTTTCTTCTTTTCTGCACTTTGTAACATGGTGTCCATATTTCTTATATCTAATACAAGCAATAGGTATGTTTAGGGATTCTTCCAATTTAGTAAATAATCTCTTTTGTCTTTTAAGTGATTAGGTAGATTTTCTATCAATTTCATTACTATGTCTTTTTGTTTTCTTTTTCTTTTATTAACTTTAAGTGGGTTGGTTGATTTTAGTTCTTCCTTTTTCTTTACTCGATCTATCTCTTTTTGACTAATATTAAATATTTCCATTAATTCATTTATTGTATCTTTTTCAAATTCTAATTTACTAATTTGTTTAGCAATTTTATTCTGTCTAGCACATTGTTTTTTAGTGTGTCCATATTCTTTACATTTATGACAAATAGTATGTTTAACCTGTCTGTCAGTTTTCTCATTATCTGATACTTCAGTAGTATTTAAAACTGCTATTTCTTTTTCCTTGTCTGTATCTAAAGGTAAGTTTAAAATTTCCATTTTTCTTTTTAATTTTGCCAAACTGTTATCTATCATAGATTTCTCAATTAATTTTAGTCTTTCATCAATTACCTCTTTTAAACTATTATTTTTATTTTTCCCACCTTTGTTGACTATTTCTCTTTCTATCTCTTCTTTTTGCTCTAGCTTTGTACGTATATCTTCTATTAGGCTATTTTGTTTTTCTATATCTCTTTCTACTTCTATCTTCTTACATATAATTTGTACTGAACTAGTTTCTTCTTTTTGCTTTTCCACTACTTCTTTTGGACTATTATTACTAATTTTCCAACAATTTTCTATCTTATCCTTTACTTCTAGTTTCCTATGTATGACTGCCATCTTTTCATCAACTTTCTCTCTATTGTTAACTACTTTTGCTTTTACTGCACTGTCACTATTCTCCTTTTCTTTATTGTTATTAGTTTTCCTTCCTTTGTTGACTATTTCCTTATCTTTGGCTCTTTCTTGTCCTATTTCTTCTTTTACTTCTAGCTTCCTACATAATGATTCTTCAAGGGTACTATTTGCTTTTAGTTTTAGCATGTCCTTTCTTATAACTTTTCTTACATCTTCTTTTGTCTTTAACTTTCTACATAGTTCTTCACTATTTTGTCTTTCCATCCTTTCTATCATCTCTTTTACCATTCCTTTTTTAAACATTTCTTTATCTTCTATACGTGTTGGTCTTTCCCAAACATGGCCATCTTTCATGTTATCAATCTTTTGTCTTTCATTTTCTTCATACATAATTCCTTCAAGACTATTTTCTTTCTTTAGTTTGTCCTTTTTTTGTCTTTATATGTTACAGATATAGCTCTGTCTGTTGCTTTTGAATTATCTATTAAGCCATCTTTTCTACTATCTATCATATTTATTGATATCGAATTATCCTTTTGCCTATTATGCCAATTATCTGTCATAGCTTTTGTTAAAGGTGATCTATGATGGGGTTCAAATTCTTTTTCTTTTTCTAAAGGTGAATTTAAAGCTTTCATTTTTATATAGAGGTCCAAAAAACTATCATTTTTCTTTTCTACTTTAGATATTTCATCATTTTCTAAAGATTCTAATTTTTGATTAATTATGTCTAAGAAGCTATTACCATGTCTATTACTCTGTCGGTTGATTTTATCTCCTGTTAATATATTCCAATTATTTGTGTTATTACTATAATTATAATTATAGTCATCCATATCACTGTCAGAATCAGAATCTATTTCATAGTCCATAATACTGTTTGATCAATTATTGTCTATATCTCTCGTGCTATAACCTTCATCATAATCTATATCATCATAGTCCATGTTTTAAATTAGTGTGTGCCTAGCCTAAGTGTGAACAAGGAAACAGATGATGAGCTGATAAATGTATTTATTCTCTTTCTAAGCAATTTAATAATTACTGGCAGAACTATTACTAACCACTGGTATCCTTGCTATCAGGACCACCTCCTCAGGAAACTCCATTGCGGGACCACCCAAACAATGCCAGTTCGTCGGCTAACAAAACGGGCTGACCTATGCGAATACTATGGTTTGCCAACGACTGTGAGGCTGACCAATGCTATCAAGGAGCAAGTAGTGGCTATACAGTAAAATAAGTTCCTAGTAACTTCTTAATTGCAAAGAAATAAAACTCATACATCTACCATCTATGGCTCTGATACCATTAACTACCCAGGAGAGAGCACAACAGTAATATAGAAGCATAAATAATGATAAAATAGATGATAAAGAAGAAAATAGTAAAATAGATATATTCAAAAATAAGTTAAAACAGAGTATGGAATATGAAAACAGAAACTATAAAATCTTACTTGAAAATACTTCTGTCTTTGATTAAACTGAAAACTACTACTTTGATACAAACTTTGAAAATAAAACACTGTCTGAAGAGTTACAGGATTACAAAGTAAAATCTGTAAAGGGTTACAAGATTATCTGTCTGGAAGGGAAGAGTTACAAGATTACAAAAGATAAAGGATTACAAAATCTTTCTGAGGGAGAGGACTATCTTGGACCTAAGCTTTTAATCTGAGAATTGAACTTGGAAATTGGACCTAAAACTTGGACCTAGAAATTGGACCTTAATTCTGGACCTCTAAACTGGACCTATCTTCTGTCTTCGGAGTCTGCCTTTTATAGATGAAGTAAACCATGGTAAGCCTTCAAAAGTAACCTGAGTTAATTAAAGTGAACTCAAATTAATCTGTCGGTAGAATCTTGTGAAATCTTGAACAGTAAAAGTAAATCTTGAACAGTAGTCTATCTGAGAATATCTATGGAAAATCTGTCGGAGTACAGTACCGTAGTCTGTCTATGGAAAATCTGTCAGAGTACGCGTGCAATTATGTCAAATATCTCTCTAGATCTTTTTGTCTTTTGTCTTTTGTCCTTTTATCTTATCTATCTCTTGTCTGTCACATGTCATAGGGGTCTTGGGAATCTTGAAATGCTTCTGGATGAGTCCTGTAGTTTGGAGAGGATGATTCCATTACTGTGTCATCTTCATCATCTGATATCTGTGATGCAGCTTCAAGTAATTGCTTTTTAAGCTGTCTTCTGTCTGAGACGGAGGCAATCTGACACTGGACTTGGCTTTTTTCTAAAGAGAAATTAGGATTTTATGTCTGGGATGGAGAGGTCCTTTTCTGCAATTCTTGGCAAATATGATCAAAATTAAACTTATTCCACCATTTTAATTTAAACTTCCTGGTGAGAAAAAGGATACTGATGATGCTTTTCAATCTTGTATTCCCATCTGATGATCCATGGGAGATTTGGAAACCTGTAAAAGAACTGTAAAAGATGTGGAAAATCTTTAAGATGCGGTATGTTTGGCTCTTTCTTGAAACTTTCATAGGCTTTGAGGAGATCAGGAGGAAGAATCATAGCTTTAGGGCCATAAGAAATCCACCAGTCAATAAACCATCTAGGTACCATCATGTCTTTCTTTCTATACATATCAAATCGGAAAAACCAAGTGTGTCTGTGAATACTGTTTTGGAATAAAAGGAATCTGTCCCACGCTTCCATATAGTCATAATAATTATAAAACTGGGGTTCAAAGGGTTGAGAAAATTTTCTGGAAATCCGGGGCTCTGCCCTCCCCTGGGAAGGGGTGTGAATCTATTTTATAACTACTTTAGAATAACCAATTCTGTTTGGGTCTTGGGAGCAAAGCATGTGTGTAACTAGGATTGAGTCTGTGTCCACTAAAATAAACTTATAGAATGTCTGGGTCTTTAATGTCTCTGTCTTAGGGTGCTCCCATCCTGGGGGTAGCAGCTGTCTAACTAGTGAGAGTGGATCTGTAATATGCTGGTATTCACTTTCAATCCATAAAATAAAATTCCAAGAATTTTTTGGGAGTTCAACACTGTGATCTCTTGGGGTTTGGGCTTGAGTTTGAGAGGTAGAGGGTCTGTCTGTTGAATGTTTAGAGGGAGAAGGAGAGGTTAACGGGGGAAAGGAGAGGCAACTATGTTAAATGGTGTTTTTAAAGGAGGAGTTGTGGGCATGGCATAAGACTGTCTGGATGTTGGATTGGAGCTTGGGGAAAGTGGTTGGAAAGGGTTTGGGCTACAGGTTATTGGGGTTCTTTCTTGGGGTCTGTTTGAAGAGAAACTAGGTGAGTTGAAGGAGGGACAAGGGAGAAATCTACTAGGGGGAGGAGGGATCGGTGGAGCGGCATAAGACTGTCTAGATCTGGGCTTTAGGGAGTTGCTCTTTTCTGTAGGGGAGGTCATCTTCCCTATAGAAATTCACGGGTTAAGAAATCAGGAATAGAATTGGATTCTCCTTTAATATATTCAATATCAAAATAAAAAAAACTTAAGATAGCCTGCCATCTTGCAAAACTTTGTTTGGAAACAAGATTTTGAACATCTTTCTGTAAAACTTCTTTAGCACTTTTACAGTCAACTTGGATTAAAAACTTTTGATTAAAAAGATCATTTTGGAATTTTGAAACACATAATATAATAGATAAAATTTCTTTTTTAATAGTACTGTAGTTCTGTTGGGTAGCTGTCCAAGAGCCGGAATGGAATCTAACAATTTGTTCTTCTTTTATTACTTGTTTTAGGATTCCGCCATAGCCTATTTCAGAAGCATCTGTCTCAACAATCTTAAAAGCATAGGGTGAAGGAATAACAATACAAGGGAGGTGTTTAACATATTTTTTGATATGTTGAACTATCATTTTTCTAACCTTTTATATAAGGGTCTATATATTTTTCTCAGTCCTTGAAAATAATCTGAAACATAATTTAAGCCACCAAGAAATCTTTGCAACTGATTTTTATCTTTTATTTCATCTGGGAATTTATCTGCAAATTGAATGGCTCTATCAATGGGGCTTAAGGTTCCCTTATAAATATTATGTCCTAAAAATCGGATTTTATCTTGGAATAAGTTTATCTTAGTGGCTGAAACAACTAAACCATTGTGTTTAATTACTTTGACAAATATATCTAAATGTTTCCAATGGTTATCAATTGATTTAGAGAAGATTAAAATATCATCTATATAAACAATTGAAAATTCTGTAAAATGTGTAAATATATCATTCATTATATTTTGAAATTCGCTTGGTCGATTTTTTAAACCAAAAGGCATAACATTCCATTCGTAATGACCAAAATGAACTGTAAAAGCAGTTTTATATCTGTCATTCTCATCTATCTGTATCTGCCAAAATCCACTTTTCATATCAAATTTAGAGAATATGGTTGCTTCATGAAGTCTGTCAAGTAAATCTTTCTTATTAGGAATAGGATATCTTATCCATTGTAATGCTGTATTTAACGGTTTATAATTTATAACTAATCTTGGAACTCCTCGTTCCAATTCTACCTGTTTGTTAACATAAAAGGCAGCACAACTCCAAGGAGACTTGCTTTTTCTGATCAAACCCTTATTTAAAAGATCTTCAATTTCTTTCTTACAGTGTTCTAATAATTCATTATTCATTTGTATTGGTCTAGCCTTAGTAGGTATCTGTCTTTCATTAAAGCCTTTTTCATAAGGCAATTGTACTATATGTCGATGCCTGTGCCAAAAGGCAGTGGGGAGATTAGAACAAATTTCGGCCTCAATCTGTTGTCTGAATGATTTTATTTTATGATGCAATATGGGGTCTGTTAATTGATCAGCAATTCTTTTGTATATTATTTCTGTCTTTAGAGATTCTAAATGTCTATTCTTTTTCTATCAATTTCCTTTATTATGGAAACGCTATCAAGGGAATAGATTTCTTTTGAGATAGGTGGCAAGATAAATTTAAAAAGTATGTCTTTTCCTAACACATTAGTTTTAATTTCTTCTTCTGTCATTAAAAAGGGGTAAAGTAAAGCCATAAAGGGATTTCCTAGAATGATTTTAGAAGAAAGGTCTTTAATTAAGACAAAAACTGTTTCAAAACATACTCCATCATTACATATGTGGACACTAGGTATTTTATAATTAATTATTAGCTTTTCTCCATTAGCTTGAGTTAATCTTTCAGTTGATTTTTCATAATACTTTAAAGGTACTAATCCTTCTTGTATACAGTTCATATCACCTCCTGAGTCTATTAAAGCAATTTCTGTCAAGGAAAATTCTTTATTAATTACTAAAGTAATTTATGTATACCATTTTTGGAAGATTACTCTGTCAATTAAGCTCAGGAAATTTTGTCTATTGCCATCATCTTTTTCTAATAAAGGTAGGTCTATCTTGTGTTTAGAACTTTCTTGTAAATTTATTAATTCTGTAATATTTTGTTCATTTATATCTACGGAATTATCTTCTTTAATATCTTTAATTTCTTCTTTTACTATTTTTGCTTCTGTCATTAAGTCTTGTAAAGTTACTGATTCTATCTCTACATCATCTTTTTTCTTTTTTATCTTCTCTTGCTTGTCCTTTTCTTTTTTGGCTCTTTCTTCTTTTCTGCACTCTGTAACATGGTGTCCATATTTCTTACATCTAATACAAGCAATAGGTATATCTATGGAATCTTTCAATTTTAGTAAATAGTCTTTTTTGTTTTAATTAGGTAGATTATCTATCAATTTTATTATTATGTCTTTTTGTTTTCTTTTTCTTTTATTAACTTTAAGTGGGTTGGTTGATTTTAGTTCTTCTTTTTTCTTTACTTGATCTATCTCTTTTTGACTAATATTAAATATTTCCATTAATTCATTTAATGTATCTCTTTCAAATTCTAATTTACTAATTTGTTTAGCAATTTTATTCTGTCTAGCACATTGTTTTTTAGTGTGTCCATATTCTTTACATTTATGACAAATAGTATGTTTAGTCTGTCTATCAGTTTTCTCATTATCTGATACTTCAGTAGCATTTAAAATTGCTATTTCTTTTTCCTTGTTTGTATCTAAAGGTGAATTTAAAATTTCCATATTTCTTTTTAATTCTACCAAACTGTTATCTATCATAGATTTCTCAATTAATTTTAGTCTTTCATCAATTACCTCTTTTAAACTATTATTTTTATTTTTCCCACCTTTATTGACTATTTCTCTTTCTTTTAGTCTATCTCTTTCTATTCGTATATCTTCTATTAGGCTATTTTGTCTTTCTATGTCTCTTTCTATTTCTAGCTTCTTACATATAATTTGTACTGAGCTAGTTTCTTCTTTTTGCTTTTCCACCACTTCTTTTGGACTATTATTATTATTTTTCCTTCCTTTGTTGACTATTTCTTTAGCTTTTGTTCTTTGTTATTTTTCTTCTACTTCTATCTTCCTACGTAGGGATTCTTTAAAAGCATGTCCTTTCCCTACATCTTCTTTTGTCTCTAGCTTTTTACATAGTTTTTCACTATTCTGTCTTTCCATCCTTTCTATCATCTCTTTTACCATTCCTTTTTTAAACATTTCTTTATCTTCTATACGTGTTGGTCTTTCCCAAGCATGGCCATCTTTCATGTTATCAATCTTTTGCCTTTCATTTTCTTTATGCATGATTCCTATAAGACTATTTTCTTTCTTTAGCTCTGTCAGTTGCTTTTGAATTATCTATTAAGTCATCTTTTCTACTATCTATCATATTTATTAACGTGTCGATACCTGTGAAATTATCCTTTTGCCTATTATACCAATTATCTGTCATAGTATTGGTTAAAGGTGATCTATGATGGAGTTCAAATTCTTTTTCTTTTTCTAAAGGTGAATTTAAAACTTTCATTTTTTCATAGAGGTCTAGAAAACTATCATTTTTCCTTTCTACTTTAGTATATGTCATAGATCTTTCATCATTTTCTAAAGATTCTAATTTTTTATTAATTATGTCTAAGAAACTATTATTGTGTCTATTAGTCTTGTCGGTTGATTTTATCTCCTGTTAATATACTCTAATTTTTTGTGTTATTATTATAATTATAATTATAATCATCCATATCACTATCAGAATCAAAATCTGTTTCATAATCCATACTACTGTTTGACCAATTATTGTCTATATCTCTCATGCTATAACCTTCATCATAATCTATATCATCATAGTCCATGTTTCAAATTAGTGTGTGCCTAGCCTAAGTGTGAACAAGCAAACAGATGATAAGCTGATAAATGTATTTATTCTCTTTTTAAGCAATTTAATAATTACTGGCGGAACTATTACTAACCACTGGTATCCTTGCTATCGGGACCACCCAAACAACGCCTGTACGTCGGCTTAACAACGGGCTGACCAACGCGGAACTATGGTTTGCCAACGAGTGTGAGGCTGACCAACGCTATCAAGGAGCAAGTAGTGGCTATACAGTAATATAAGTTCCTAGTAACTTCTTAATTGCAAAGAAATAAAACTCATACATCTACCATGGATAACCTATAATAGGGCACTGCCCATCATGTTTGATAAGGCCTCACAAATTTTTATACATATTTGTGAATTTTTTTTTTTTAACAATTTAGGCTATATAATAGATCAAGGACATCTTATAAAGAGGGAACATAACTAAATTTATAAATAAAAAATTCTGCTTTTTATCACAAAATGCTCCTTATTTTTGGTTTACACATGCTAGACTATAATCCTAATAATATATAATTATGATTCAAATATAAGTAAAGATGTAAATCATTTTATACTCCACTACTATGAGCCAAGTTCTGTAATGTTATCCATTTTGTCTTTGGAAACATAGGGAAGTTTTGAACAGAATATTTTTCTTTTCCAATCAATGGCAATGAGTATGCTATACATTTTTTTTCCAACACCTCCCAGCTGGTAGAGTTCTTTTTAAACCTTTCTAAACTCTTGGGAGATGGAAATTATGGCAGGTCTTTCCTTTTGTTGGGGTGCCTAGAGAGGCAAAAATGGCAGCCCATATTTTCGCAAGTGGTCTTTGCAAAATGTTTTTGTTGGCTCTTTTTATCTTGGGCACTACCCTTCCTGTTTAGATGTTGTTACCAGGAAGGAGGCATTGACTGTGTTTTGATGTTGTGTGCTTTCTTTAATAAAAGTTTTTAGTTCATCAAAAAATAAAAATCACACTTGCTTTATGATCTAAGTAGAGTACTCCACAATATACACCGATGACATTGGGTTGACCACATGGCAAAGATTATTTCTGTATATCATGCACAACTGTACCACCCATTTCCCATGAGTTCTCCACCACTACAAATTGCAGTCAGCAGCTTCCATTCCCTTCATTAATCAATCATTCAATTTACACTTATTCTATGAGTAGATTTGCATTGAATATTGGTTTTGGTGTGGTGCAGTCCAGTGATTATAAATAAAGACAATACTACACTCACACAGTCATAACTTCAAGTTTGAAACTAAGCTCTCTCTCTTAATAATGAATCTAGAGCTTGAGGCTGTGCTTATTTTGCTATATCTTGTCTT
Source organism: Quercus ilex subsp. ballota (assembly GCA_032727855.1). Lineage (NCBI taxonomy): Eukaryota > Viridiplantae > Streptophyta > Magnoliopsida > Fagales > Fagaceae > Quercus > Quercus ilex. Next base: position 52,153,091 of record CM064908.1, read on the forward strand.
TGCCATTGCAAGGTGAAAACAACACAACTTTCTTATATCCTTTATGCAACATAAATTTCAATGAGGTTGATGGCATGCTAAGCATGGCTGTAGTTCTGTACCTGCGATTACATATATGTACTTCCTTACATATTTGTATTGTAAGAGTTCCAATTAAAACAAAGTACAGATTAATTATAGTAAAAAGTTTCTCCTCTATGTGATAAAAAATCAAATGAAACGTAAATGATTGTAATGCATCATGAAATGGTACAGCTGAAATTCGTGCACTTCAAAAAACTTATAAGAAGCTGTCCAATACATAGCAAATAGATTAATGACACAAACACATGCATTGCCAAACAACCAGTGCACCATTCCAAGTCTCTCCAAATCAAAATCAAAACAAAAGAAACAACCAAAAGACAAAAATCCTCAGCACCAAATCTCAACAGAAAACCAGGAAATTAAACAGAACCACTTCCCAAATCCCATTGATTTCACCTCAATCCCCAGAAATTGGAAAGGGAAATTGTTATAGATCATGAAGTTCAAGAACAAAAGCTAACATAAAATGCAAACCAAAGAATACATTGTTAAGTTATGGTAACTCATTTAACACAAACCCAAAACTTAATCCATTTATTTTTTCCATATGTATTATATTAGGATTTGGAATTTGGAAAACAGAATGATGCAAAATGCTTATCTGAATATTATTGGCCACTACCATCTGATTATATACATCAACAGAGTACTTAACCAACTAACTAAAAGATAACTAACTCTACTAACTAACTAACTTCAAAGTCACGTGCACATCACATGCTCACTTAATAGACTAAACTACTTGCAGCATATCTGCCTAACATTGAACTACATGTAGCACAGCACCCTGCTTATAGCTCTTCAACAACAACATCAGTTTCTGCATTAACTGCATCTGCAGAATCCTTCTTCAACATATTACATAATAGAAGTAAAATTATTAGGACATATCATATGCATACTTATTGCTGGTGAGTTTTGGGCCGGGTCCAATAATGTGAAAACTTTGTGCCAAACGTATTGTTGGTGAAGCTAAAGCCACCATTCTCACAGTTCACCAAGCCTGGTCTCTTGGGTTAATGTCATTTTGAAAGGGACACTTTAGCAATTATATCTGCCATCCTCAAGTTCAATCCTAATCAAGCTAGCATACTGATATTTATTTATTATTGTGTTGCTAGAAGATCTAGATGGATTTAATTCGCTATTCTGTATTAATTTCTTTATGTGTTAATGAAAAGTTTTATTCAGCAAAAATAGAGAAAAGAAACATGGGCCGCTTACAAAATTCCAAGAAAGGTCAACTTTGTTGCTAACATTTAGCTAGTTGATCCTTAAACAATAGCTTCGTTGGCCCAGCGATGAACCTACAACACTTATCAAATTCAAAACTCAAAAAAATTTCACCTTCCCAAAAATTGAATAAACATCTAAAGCATGAATAAACAACTTATTAGCTCATAGATGAATAAATTAAAAAAAAAAAAATGAAAATTGAAATCCCTTACAAATAATGGTAATAAAGTTAATCATAATAATATTTTAAGGAAAATATTAAAAAAGAAAGCATAGAATACTTTTTGTTTTCTGAACTTTTGAGTTTTTGAGAAATTAACAAACCATTAATCTAAATATCTAACAATTTCAAATCCTACAACGACTAAATGTGATACTGCTTCATTAAGGCTCTTTACAAATCTCACATTTGGATCTTGGGTACAGAAAAAGTTTATTATTAGCATGTGACTCATTAAACAAATTATTTTATATCTTCAAATTAAATAGCATGCAGTTAAGAACATAACAATCATTGTCAGCTTGAATATGATAGCATGATGGGAAATTGTCTAAAACCAACAAACCTTGGAATGCAAATGCAGGAATGCTTAATGTTCTATATATTTCTGTCAAATTTGTGTATAATATGTTTTTACAGGATGTCTTAAAACATGCAACATCAATCTTAGGAAAACAAAAACAAAAAATTATATAATTAAAGAATAAAAATTATTCACAAAAAGAAAGGAAAGCATAGGCAGATGAAAGAAAGAAGTAATCAAGCCTTAGAATGGTTGGAATAGATGAGAATCTCTTCCTATATAAGATACAGAAATACCCAAAAGCATGCATCATTGATCCTGAGAGATACCTTTCAAATTCCATAGCATTCATTGAAAAAAAGGGGAGCTATATATTAAGGTTCCTGAACCGGTGTGGTAACTGGCAAGATGCACCGTTAGCTGAGTAAGAGAGGAAGGAATTTGGGTTTTGTGATTTGCGTTTGATTATTGTAGAAGGGGAGGTGAACCTGAAAATAGGCGGATCTGATTATTGTGGAAGAGCAGAAGGTTTTATTCGGCCTTTAAACGTAAAAGGTAGAATTCTAGAAAGGGGAGATTAACCTAACGTGTTATTCAGTAGAAAAAAGAAAAAGAAAAAAGGCGTTTGTTTCAACGAGAGTGGACATTAATGGATAATTATAAGGTGGTCTCACTTAAATTTATATAGATGAGCAAAATTAGACTTTAATTTTAGATTTGAATTGAATAATTGGAAGGATAATTATGGTATGGTTCTTACATAAATTTAAACACATGACACAAAATTAAAATTCTAATTTGAAATTCTAATTTGACTTTCTCTCTCTTTCACCAATTATTATATATATATATATATATATATATAGACTAGCTTGTAACTCCTTGTATATGCATAGATATACTTAAAATATATATATTAAGACGTATGGTATAATTCCTACATATGTAATTTAAATACTATTGATAGTCATTCTTATATTTTGTTAACTCTTTAAAAATTCTTCCTTAAAAAAAAAAACTCTTTAAAAATTATTGTAAGAATATTATTAGGTATAAAATGTAAATTGTCCGTATATATATATATATATATATATATATATATTGTAGGGACTCAATTTGTAAGGACCCTCTAAAATTAGGAGGGAAATAATCCTATAGGCCCCAAACAATACATTTCTAGAGAGTGGGTTGAAGAAATTGGCCCTTGCAGACAAATGGAACCTAACCATGGACTCATCACCATTGAAGGCCGTGCACCCAAATTCCCTTTTAGAGTTCTCCTCGGCATTTATCCGAGGAGCTTCACCCTCCTCTTTTTTTTTTTATTCGTTGTTCTGTTGGTCCCTCTTATATAGTCCTCTTCCCCCTATCTCTCTCTTCCATCTGTTGATCATCCATGCGGTTTCCCTCTGACTGTCCATCCCATTAGCAGCACTATCAGTACTCAAGTAATTCACAATAATCAAGATTGCCCTGTCCAAGAGTCACATCTTCATTAGTGCGGTCAGAGGGCTAGGTGAGCGCATTTAGTGCGGAGGTGACAACCTGCCCTGGGCCCGTTTCCCCATCTAAAGCTAATCTCGATCCGTCGAGGACTAGGTTATCCTCGGCGAGGTTTCTAATGTTTAGGCTCCCACACATCGTCCTCGGACGAACCTCCTTCCTCGGCATGGGCCCAGGGCCAGGTGTAAAGTGGGCCGAGGTCACTAGGCCCTCGGGCCCCACAATAGCCCCTCAAAATTCTGCTGTCCGTGTCCCTTGACGGGGAGGAGGATTTTGATGTTCTCGGGTCCTCCACATGATTCGCCATACCTCGGCCCACGTCAGCGTTGGAGTCTTTTTATCTGCCACATGTAAGTTTTTGATGCTTCGAGACTCAGTGTGCGTTTGCATTAAATTTTGGCGGCTCCATGGAGAACCTTCGAGGGATGACGCTACTATACGAGACTTCCGAGTAGGTGAGGGAGCTTGGGTAGCCGATGCCCCGGAAAAGTCCCTTGTAGTTAATCAAAGTCTTTCGTTGGTCCACCCCGTTGTGACAGCCTGGGGCATACTTATTTGTTTTCTTTTTCATTTCATTTTGCTTTTCGCCTTGGCGACGTTGTAACGAAGCCACATGCCTTCTATTTGAAGGATATATTCAGTGGTTTGCCTCTTACTCATTAATTGATGCTTTTTTTTACTTGTTATACTTTAGTGTCTTGCTTACTACCTTGATTCTGTTCTGGACCTGATCTCATGAGATAATAAGCTGTCTTTTGAATTTGCATCCGAGGACCGTTCCACAACTCGATTCCGTCTAACGCTTTTATTCTTCCGCAAATATCTGATTTTCCATAAGTTTAAGTCCGAGGATCACGTAATACCTTGAGATTGTCCAACACTTCTGTTCTTCTATAAGTAGCTAATTTCCCCACAGGTTTGAGTCTAAGGACCATGCAAGACCTTGGTTCTATCTAGTACCCAGGTATATTTAAGTGGTTAGTTTCCCCATAAGTTTGAGTTCGAGGACCATGCAAGACCTTGGTTCTGTCCAGTACCCAGGTATATTTAAGCGGTTAGTTTCCCCATAAGTTTGAGTCCGAGGACTATGCAAGACCTCGGTTCTGTCTAACGCTTCTGTTCTTCTGCAAGTAGCTAGTTTCCCCACAGGTTTAAGTTCGAAGACCATGCAAGACCTTGGTTCTGTCTAGTACCCAGGTATATTTAAGTGGTTAGTTTCCCCATAGGTTTGAGTCCGAGAACCATGCAAGACCTTGGTTCTGTCTAACGCTTCTGTTCTTTTGTAAGTACCTAGTTTTCCCATAGGTTTGGGTCCGAGGACCATGCAAGACCTTGGTTCTATCTAGTACCCAGGTATATTTAAGTGGTTAGTTTCCCCATAGGTTTGAGTCCAAGGACCATGTAAGACCCTGGTTCTGTCTAACGCTTCTGCTCTTCTGTAAGTAGCTAGTTTCCCCATAGGTTTGAGTCCGAGGACCATGCAAGACCTTGGTTCTGTCTAGCACCCAGGTATATTTAAGTGGTTAGTTTCCCCATAGGTTTGAGTCCGTGGACCACGCAAGATCTTGGTTCTGTCTTACGCTTCTGTTCTTCTGCAAGTAGCTAGTTTCCCCATAGGTTTAAGTCCGAAGACCATTCAAAGCCTTAGTTCTATCTAGTACCCAGGTATATTTAAGAGGTTAGTTTCCCCATAGGTTTGAGTCCGAGGACCATGCAAGACCTTGGTTCTGTCTAACGCTTTTGTTCTTTTGTAAGTAGCTAGTTTCCCCATAGGTTTGGGTCCGAGGAGCGTGCAAGACCTTGGTTCTGTCTAGTACCCAGGTATATTTAAGTAGTTAGTTTCCCCAAAGGTTTGAGTCCAAGGACCATGCAAAACCCTGGTTCTGTCTAACGCTTCTGTTCTTCTGTAAGTAGCTAGTTTCCTCATAGGTTTGAGTCCGAGGACCATGCAAGACCTTGGTTCTGTCTAACGCTTCTGTTCTTCTATAAGTAGCTAGTTTCTCCAAAGGTTTTGGTCCGAGTACCATGCAAGACCTTGGTTCTGTCTAACGCTTCTGTTCTTCTGTAAGTAGCTAATTTCTCCAGAGGTTCGGGTCCGAGGACAATGCAAGACCTTAGTTCTGTCTAGTACCCAGGTATATTTAAGTGGTTAGTTTCCACATAGGTTTGAGTTTGAGGACCATGCAAGACCTTGGTTCTGTCTAACTCTTCTGTTCTTCTGTAAGTAGCTAATTTCCCCATAGGTTTGAGTCCAAGGACCATGCAAGACCCTGGTTTTGTCCAGTACCCAAGTATATTTAAGTGATTAGTTTCCCCAGAGGTTTGAGTCTGAGGACCATGCAAGACCTTGGTTCTGTCTAATGCTTCTGTTCTTCTGTAAGTAGCTAGCTTCCCTAGAGGTTTGAGTCCGAGCACAATGCAAGACCTTGGTTCTGACTAACGCTTCTATTCTTTTGTAAGTAGCTAGTTTCCCCACAGGTTTGGGTCCGAGGACCATGCAAGACCTTGGTTCTGTCTAGTACCCAGGTATATTTAAGTGGTTTGTTTCCCTATAAGTTTGAGTCTGAGGACCATGCAAGACCTTGGTTCTGTCTAACGCTTCTGTTCTTTTGTAAGTAGCAAGTTTCCCCATAAGTTTGGGTCCGAGGACCATGCAAGACCTTGGTTCTCTCTAGTGCCCTGATATGTTTAAGTGGTCAGTTTCCCCATAGGTTTGAGTCCAAGGACCATGCAAGGCCCTGGTTCTGTCTAACGCTTCTGTTCTTCTGTAAGTAGCAAGTTTCCCCATAGGTTTGAGTCCGAGGACCATGCAAGACCTTGGTTCTGTCTAACGCTTCTGTTCTTTTGTAAGTAGCTAGTTTCCCTATAGGTTTGTGTTCGAGGACCATGCAAGACCTTGGTTCTGTCTAACGCTTCTGTTCTTCTGTAAGTAGCTAGTTTCCACATAGGTTTGGGTCCGAGGACCATGCAAGACCTTAGTTCTGTCTAGTACCCAGGTATATTTAAGTGGTTAGTTTCCCCATAGGTTTGAGTCCGAGGACCGTGCAAGACCTTGGTTCTGTCTACCGCTTCTGTTCTTCTGTGAGTAGCTAGTTTCTCCATAGGTTTTGGTCCGAGTACCACGCAAGACCTTGGTTCTGTCTAACGCTTCTGTTCTTCTGTAAGTAGCTAGTTTCCCCATAGGTTTGGGTCCGAGGACCATGCAAGACCTTAGTTCTGTCTAGTACCCAGGTATATTTAAGTGGTTAGTTTCCACATAGGTTTGAGTTCGAGGACCATGCAAGACGTTGGATCTGTCTAACGCTTCTGTTCTTCTGCAAGTAGCTAATTTCCCCATAGGTTTGAGTCCAAGGACCATGCAAGACCCTGGTTTTGTCTAGTACCCAAGTATATTTAAGTGGTTAGTTTCCCCATAGGTTTGAGTTTGAGGACCATGCAAGACATTGGTTCTGTCTAACGCTTCTGTTCTTCTGTAAGTAGCTAGCTTCCCCAGAGGTTTGAGTCCGAGCACAATGCAAGACCTTGGTTCTGTGTAACGCTTCTGTTCTTTTGTAAGTAGCTAGTTTCCCCATAGGTTTGGGTCCGAGGACCAAGCAAGACCTTGGTTCTGTCTAGTACCCAGGTATATTTAAGTGGTTAGTTTCCCTGTAAGTTTGAGTCCGAGGACCATGCAAGACCTTTGTTCTGTCTAACGTTTCTGTTCTTTTGTAAGTAGCTAGTTTCCCCACAAGTTTGGGTCCGAGGACCATGCAAGACCTTGGTTCTCTCTAGTGCCCAGGTATATTTAAGTGGTTAGTTTCCCCTTAGGTTTGAGTCCAAGGACCATGCAAGAACGTGGTTCTGTCTAACGCGTTTGTTCTTCTGTAAGTAGCTAGTTTCCCCATAGGTTTGAGTCCGAGAACCATGCAAGACCTTGGTTCTCTCTAGTACCCAGGTATATTTAAGTGGCTAGTTTCCCCATAGGTTTGAGTCCGAGGACCATGCAAGATCTTGGTTCTGTCTTACGCCTCTGTTCTTCTGCAAGTAGCTAGTTTCCCCATAGGTTTAAGTCCGAAGACCATGCAATGCCTTAGTTCAGTCTAGTACGCAGGTATATTTAAGAGGTTAGTTTCCCCATAGGTTTGAGTCCGAGGACCATGCAAGACCTTGGTTCTGTCTAACGCTTTTGCTCTTTTGTAAGTAGCTAGTTTCCCCATAGGTTTGGGTCCGAGGACCATGCAAGACCTTGGTTCTGTCTAGTACCCAGGTATATTTAAGTAGTTAGTTTACCCATAGGTTTGAGTCCAAGGACCATGCAAGACCCTGGTTCTGTCTAACGCTTCTGTTCTTCTGTAAGAAGCTAGTTTACCCATAGGTTTGAGTCCGAGGACCATGCAAGACCTTGGTTTTGTCTATTACCCAGGTACATTTAAGTGGTTAGTTTCCCCATAGGTTTGAGTCCGAGGACCATGCAAGACCTTGGTTTTGTCCAATGCTTCCGTTCTTCTTTAAGTAGCTAGTTTCCCAGAGGTTTGAGTCCGAGGGCCATGCAAGACCTTGGTTCTGTCTAACGCTGCTGTTCTTCTGTAAGTAGCTAGTTTCCCCATAGGTTTGTGTCCAAGGACCATGCAAGACCTTGGTTTTGTCTAGTACCCAAGTATGTTTAAGTGGTTAGTTTCCCCATAGGTTTGAGTCTGAGGACCATGCAAGACCCTGGTTCTGTCTAACGCTTCTGTTCTTCTGTAAGTTGCTGGTTTCCCCATAGGTTTGAGTCCGAGGACCACGCAAGACCTTGGTTCTGTCTAGTACCCAGGTATATTTAAGTTGTTAGTTTCCCCATAGGTTTGAGTCCGAGGACCATGCAAGACCTTGGTTTTGTCTAACGTTTCTGTTCTTCTGTAAGTAGCTAGTTTCCCTATAGGTTTGAGTCCGAGGACCATGCAAGACCTTGGTTCTGTCCAATGCTTCTGTTCTTCTGTAAGTAGCTAGTTTCCCCATAGGTTTGAGTCCAAGGGCCATGCAAGACCTTCGTTTTGTCAAGTACCCAAGTAAATTTAAGTGGCTAGTTTCCCCATAGGTTTCAGTCTGAGGACCATGCAAGACCTTGGTTCTGTCTAACGCTTCTGTTCTTCTGTAAGTAGCTAGGTTCCTCGTTGGTTTGAGTCCGAGGACCATGCAAGACCTTGGTTCTGTCTAACGCTTCTGTTCTTCTGTAAGTAGCTAGTTTCCCCATAGGTTTGAGTCTAAGGACCATGCAAGACCTTGGTTTTGTCTAGTACACAAGTATATTTAAGTGGTTAGTTTCCCCATAGGTTTGAGTCTGAAGACCATGCAAGACCTTGGTTCTGTCTAACGCTTCTGTTCTTCAGTAAGTAGCTAGCTTCCCCATAGGTTTGAGTCCGAGGACAATGCAAGACCTTGGTTCTGTCTAACCCTTCTGTTCTTTTGTAAGTAGCTAGTTTCCCCACAGGTTTGGGTCCGAGGACCATGCAAGACCCTGGTTCTGTCTAGTACCCAGGTATATTTAAGTGGTTAGTTTCCCCATAAGTTTGAGTCCGAGGACCATGCAAGACGTTGGTTCTGTCTAACACTTCTGTTCATTTGTAAGTAGCTAGTTTCCCCATAGGTTTGAGTTCGAGGACCATGCAAGACCTTGGTTCTGTCTAACGCTTCTGTTCTTCTGTAAGTAGCTAGTTTCTACACAGGCTTGAGTCGAAGGACCATGCAAGACCCCAGTTTTGTCTAGTACCCAAGTATATTTAAGTGGTTAGTTTCCCCATAGGTTTGAGTCTGAGGACCATGCAAAACCTTGGTTCTGTCTATCGCTTCTGTTCTTCTGTAAGTAGCTAGTTTCCCCATATGTTTGAGTCCAAGGACCATGCAAGACCTTCGTTTTGTCTAGTACCCAAGTATATTTAAATGGTTAGTTTCCCCATAGGTTTGAGTCTGAGGACCATGTAAGACCTTGGTTCTGTCTAACGCTTCAGTTCTTCTGTGATTAGCTAGTTTCCCCATAGGTTTGAGTCCGAGGACCATGCAAGACCTTGGTTCTGTCTAACGCTTCTGTTCTTCTGTAAGTAGCTAGTTTCCCCATAGGTTTGTGTCCAAGGACCATGCAAGACCTTGGTTTTGTCTAGTACCCAAGTATATTTAAGTGGTTAGTTTCCCCATAGGTTTGAGTCTGAGGACCATGCAAGACCATGGTTCTGTCTAACGCTTCTTTTCTTCTGTAAGTAGCTCATTTCCCCATAGGTTTGAGTCCGAGGACCGTGCAAGACCTTGGTTCTGTCTAACGCTTCTGTTCTTCAGTAAGTAGCTAGATCCCCCATAGGTTTTGGTCCGAGGACCATGCAAGACCTTGGTTCTGTCTAACGCTTCTGTTCTTCTGTAAGTAGCTAGTTTCCCCGTAGGTTTGAGTCTGAGGACCATGCAAGACCTTGGTTCTGTCTAACGCTTCTGTTCTTCTGTAAGTAGCTGGCTTCCCCACAGGTTTGAGTCCGAGGACAATGCAAGACCTTGGTTCTGTCTAACGCTTCTGTTCTTTTGTAAGTAGCTAGTTTCCCCATAGGTTTGGGTCCGAGGAACATGCAAGACCTTGGTTCTGTCTAGTACCCTGTTATATTTAAGTGGATAGTTTCCCCATAAGTTTGAGTTCGAGGGCCATGCGAGACCTTAGTTCTGTCTAACGCTTCTGTTCTTCTATAAGTAGCTTGTTTCCCCATCGGTTTGAGTCCGAGGACCATGCAAGACCTTGGTTCTGTCTAACGCTTCTGTTCTTCTGTAAGTAGCTAGTTTCCCCATAGGTTTGAGTCCAACGACCATGCAAGACCTTGGTTTTGTCTAGTACCCAAGCATATTTAAGTGGTTAGTTTCCTCATAGGTTTGAGTCTGTGGACCATGCAAGACCTCGGTTCTGTCTAACGCTTCTGTTCTTCTGTAAGTAGCTAGCTTCCTCATAGGTTTGAGTCCGAGGACAATGCAAGACCTTGGTTCTGTCTAACGTTTCTGTTCTTTTGTAAGTAACTAGTTTCCCCATAGGTTTGGGTCCGAGGACCATGCAAGACCTTGGTTCTGTCTAGTACCCAGGTATATTTAATTGGTTAGTTTCCCCATAAGTTTGAGTCCGAGGACCATGCAAGACCTTGGTTCTGTCTAACGCTTCTGTTCTTTTGAAAGTAGCTAGTTTCCCCATAGGTTTGGGTCCGAGGACCATGCAAGACCTTGGTTCTGCCTAGTACCCAGGTATATTTAAGTGGTTAGTTTCCCCAAAGGTTTGAGTCTAAGGACCATGCACGGCCCTAGTTCTGTCTAATGCTTCTGTTCTTCTGTAAGTAGCTAGTTTCCCCATAGATTTGAGTCCGAGGACCATGCAAGACCTTGGTTCTGTCTAACGCTTCTGTTCTTTTGTAAGTAGCTAGTTTCCCCATAGGTTTGGGTCTGAGGACCATGCAAGACCTTGGTTCTGCCTAGTACCCAGGTATATTTAAGTGGTTAGTTTCCCCATAGGTTTGAGTCTAAGGACCATGCAAGACCCTGGTTCTGTCTAACACTTCTGTTCTTTCGTAAGTAGCTAGTTTCCCCATAGGTTTGGGTCCGAGGACCATGCAAAACCTTGGTTCTGTCTAGTACCCAGGTATATTTAAGTGGTTAGTTTCCCCATAAGTTTGAGTCCGAGGACCATGCAAGACCTTGGTTCTGTCTAACGCTTCTGTTCTTCTGTAAGTAGCTAGTTTCCCCATAGGTTTGAGTCCGAGGACCATGCAAGACCTTGGTTCTGTCTAACGCTTCTGTTCTTTTGTAAGTAGCTAGTTTCCCCATAGGTTTGGGTCCGAGGACCATGCAAGACCTTGGTTCTGCCTAGTACCCAGGTATATTTAAGTGGTTAGTTTTCCCAAAGGTTTGAGTCTAAGGACCATGCAAGGCCCTAGTTCTGTCTAATGCTTCTGTTCTTCTGTAAGTAGCTAGTTTCCCCATAGGTTTGAGTCCGAGGACCATGCAAGAACTTGGTTCTGTCTAACGCTTCTGTTCTTTTATAAGTAGCTAGTTTCCCCTTAGGTTTGGGTTCGAGGACCATGCAAGACCTTGGTTCTGCCTAGTACCCAGGTATATTTAAGTGGTTAGTTTCCCCATAGGTTTGAGTCTAAGGACCATGCAAGACCCTGGTTCTGTCTAACACTTCTGTTCTTTCGTAAGTAGCTAGTTTCCCCATAGGTTTGGGTCCGAGGACCATGCAAAACCTTGGTTCTGTCCAGTACCCAGGTATATTTAAGTGGTTAGTTTCCCCATAAGTTTGAGTCCGAGGACCATGCAAGACCCTGGTTCTGTCTAACGCTTCTTTTCTTCTGTAAGTAGCTCGTTTCCCCATAGGTTTGAGTCCGAGGACCATGCAAGAACTTGGTTCTGTCTAACGCTTCTGTTCTTCTGTAAGTAGCTAGTTTCCCCATAGGTTTGAGTCCGAGGACCATGCAAGACCTTGGTTCTGTCTAACGCTTCTGTTCTCTTGTAAGTAGCTAGTTTCCCCATAGGTTTGGGTTCGAGGACCATGCAAGACCTTAGTTCTGCCTAGTACCCAGGTATATTTAAGTGGTTAGTTTCCCCATAGGTTTGAGTCTAAGGACCATGCAAGACCCTGGTTCTGTCTAACACTACTGTTCTTTCGTAAGTAGCTAGTTTCCCCATAGGTTTGGGTCCGAGGACCATGCAAAACCTTGGTTCTGTCTAGTACCCAGGTATATTTAAGTGGTTAGTTTCCCCATAAGTTTGAGTCCGAGGACCATGCGAGACCTTGGTTCTGTCTAACGCTTCTGTTCTTCTGTAAGTAGCTAGTTTCCCCATAGGTTTGAGTCCGAGGACCATGCAAGACCTTGGTTCTGTCTAACGCTTCTGTTCTTTTGTAAGTAGCTAGTTTCCCCATAGGTTTGGGTCCGAGGACCATGCAAGACCTTGGTTCTGCCTAGTACCCAGGTATATTTAAGTGGTTAGTTTCCCCATAGGTTTGAGTCCAAGGACCATGCAAGACCCTGGTTCTGTCTAACACTTCTGTTCTTTTGTAAGTAGCTAGTTTCCCCATAGGTTTGGGTCCGAGGACCATGCAAAACCTTGGTTCTGTCTAGTACCCAGGTATATTTAAGTGGTTAGTTTCCCCATAAGTTTGAGTCCGAGGACCATGCAAGACCTTGGTTCTTTCTAACGCTTCTGTTCATTTGTATGTAGCTAGTTTCCCTATAGGTTAGAGTCCGAGGACCATGCAAGACCTTGGTTCTGTCTAACGCTTCTGTTCTTCTGTAAGTAGCTAGTTTCCCCATAGGTTTGAGTCCATGGACCATGCAAGACCTCAGTTTTCTCTAGTACCCAAGTATATTTAAGTGGTTAGTTTCCCCATAGGTTTGAGTCTGAGGACCATGCAAGACCTTGGTTCTGTCTAACGCTTCTGTTCTTCTATAAGTAGCTAATTTTCCCATAGGTTTGAGTCCAAGGACCATGCACGACCTTCGTTTTGTCTAGTACCCATGTATATTTAAATGGTTAGTTTCCCCATAGGTTTGAGTCTGAGGACCATGCAAGACCTTGGTTCTGTCTAACGCTTCGGTTCTTCTGTGAGTAGCTAATTTCCCCATAGGTTTGAGTCCGAGGACCATGCAAGACCTTGGTTCTGTCTAACGCTTCTGTTCTTCTGTAAGTAGCTAGTTTCCCCATAGGTTTGTGTCCAAGGACCATGGAACCCAAGTATATTTAAGTGGTTAGTTTCCCCATAGGTTTGAGTCTGAGGAACATACAAGACCTTGGTTCTGTCTAACGCTTCTTTTCTTCTGTAAGTAGCTCGTTTCGCCATAGGTTTGAGTCCGAGGACCACGCAAGACCTTGGTTCTGTCTAACGCTTCTGTTCTTCGGTAAGTAGTTAGTTCCCCCACAGGTTTTGGTCCGAGGGCCATGCAAGACCTTGGTTCTGTCTAATACTTTTGTTCTTCTGTAAGTAGCTAGTTTCCCCGTAGGTTTAGGTCCGAGGACCATGCAAGACCCTAGTTCTGTCTAGTACCCAGGTATATTTAAGTGGCTAGTTTACCTATAGGTTTGAGTCCGAGGGCCATGCAAGACTTTTGTTCTGTCTAACGCTTCTGTTCTTTTGTAAGTAGCGAGTTTCCCCATAGGTTTGAATCCGAGTACCATGCAAGACCTTGGTTCTGTCTAGTACCCAGGTATATTTAAGTGGTTAGTTTCCCCATAAGTTTGAGTCCGAGGACCATACAAGACCTTGGTTCTGTATAACGCTTCTGTTCTTTTGTAAGTAGCTAGTTTCCCCATAGGTTTGGGTCCAAGGACCATGCAAGGCCTTGGTTCAGTCTAGTACCCAGGTATATTTAAGTGGTTAGTTTCCCCATAAGTTTGAGTCCGAGGACCATGCAAGACCTTGGTTCTGTCTAGCGCTTCTGTTCTTTTGTATGTAGCTAGTTTCCCCATAGGTTTGGATCCGAGGACCATGCAAGACCTTGGTTCTGTCTAGTACACAGGTATATTTAAGTGGTTAGTTTCCCCGTAGGTTTGAGTCCAAGGACCATGCAAGACCCTCGTTCTGTCTAACGCTTCTGTTCTTCTGTAAGTTGCTAGTTTCCCCATAGGTTTGAGTCCGAGGACCACGCAAGACCTTGGTTCTGTCCAGTACCCAGGTATATTTAAGTGGTTAGTTTCCCCATAGGTTTGAGTCTGAGGACCATGGAAGACCTTGGTTCTGTCTAACACTTCTGTTCTTCTGTAAGTAGCTAGTTTCCCTACAGGTTTGAGTCCGAGGACCATGCAAGACCTTGGTTTTGTCTAGTACCCAGTTATATTTAACTGGTTAGTTTCCCCATAGGTTTGAGTCCGAGGACCATGCAAGACCTTGGTTCTGTCCGATGCTTCTGTTCTTCTGTAACTAGCTAGTTTCCCCAGAGGTTTGAGTCCGAGGACCATGTAAGACCTTGGTTCTGTCTAACGCTTTTGTTCTTCTGTAAGTAGCTAGCTTCCCTATAGATTTGAGTACAAGGACCATGCAAGACCTTGGTTTTGTCTAGTGCCAAAGTATATTTAAGTGGTTAGTTTCCCCATAGGTTTGAGTCTGAGGACCATGCAAGTCCTTGGTTCTGTCTAACGCTTCTGTTCTTCTGTGAGTAGCTAGTTTCCCCATAGGTTTGAGTCCGAGGACCATGCAAGACCTTGGTTCTGTCTAACGCTTCTGTTCTTCTGTAAGTAGCTAGTTTCCCCATAGGTTTGTGTCCAAGGACCATGCAAGACCTTGGTTTTGTCTAGTACCCAAGTATATTTAAGTGGTTAGTTTCCCCATAGGTTTCAGTCTGAGGACCATGCAAGAATTTGGTTCTGTCTAACGCTTCTTTTCTTCTGTAAGTAGCTCGTTTCCCCATAGGTTTGAGTCTGAGGACCATGCAAGACCTTGGTTCTGTCTAACGCTTCTGTTCTTCTGTAATTAGCTAATTCCCCCGTAGGTTTTTGTCCGGGGACCATGCAAGACCTTGGTTCAGTCTAATGCTTCTGTTCTTCTGTAAGTAGCTAGTTTCCCCAAAGGTTTGGGTCCGAGGACCATGCAAGACGTTAGTTTTGTCTAGTACCCAGGTATATTTAAGTGGTTAGTTTCCCCATAGGTTTGAGTCCGAGGGCCATGCAAGACCTTGGTTCTGTCTAACGCTTCTGTTCTTCTGTAAGTAACTAGTTTCCCCATAGGTTTGAATCCGAGTACCATGCAAGACCTTGGTTCTGTCTAGTACCCAGGTATATTTAAGTGGTTAGTTTCCCCATAGGTTTGATTCTGTGGACCATGCAAGACCTTGGTTCTGTCTAACGCTTCTGTTCTTCTGTAAGTAGCTAGTTTCCCCATAGGTTTGAGTCCAAGGACCATGCAAGACCTTGGTTTTTTTCTAGTACCCAAGTATATTTAAGTGGTTAGTTTGCCGTAGGTTTGAGTCTGAGGACCATGCAAGACCTTGGTTCTGTCTAACGCTTCTGTTCTTCTGTAAGTAGCTAGCTTCCCCATAGGTTTGAGTCCGAGAACAATGCAAGACCTTGGTTTTGTTTAACGCTTAGGTTCTTTTGTAAGTAGCTAGTTTCCCCATCGGTTTGGGTCCGAGGACCATGCAAGACCTTGGTTCTGTCTAGTACCCAGGTATATTTAAGTGGTTAGTTTCCCCATAAGTTTGAGTCCGAGGACCATGCAAGATCTTGGTTCTGTCTAACGCTTCTGTTCTTTTGTAAGTAGCTAGTTTCCCCATAGGTTTGGGTTCGAGGACCATGCAAGACCTTGGTTCTACCAAGTACCCAGGTATATTTATGTGATTAGTTTCCCCATAGGTTTGAGTCCAAGGACCATGCAAGACCCTAGTTCTGTCTAATGCTTCTGTTCTTCTGTAAGATGCTAGTTTCCCCATAGGTTTGAGTCTGAGGACCACGCAAGACCTTGGTTCTGTCTAGTACCCAGGTATATTTAAGTGGTTAGTTTCCCCATAGGTTTGAGTCTGAGGACCATACAAGACCTTGGTTCTGTTTAACGCTTTTGTTCTTCTGTAAGTAGCTAGTTTCCCTACAGATTTGAGTCCAAGGACCATGCAAGACATTGGTTCTATCTAACGCTTCTGTTCTTCTGTAAGTAGTTAGTTTCCCCATAGGTTTGAGTCCAAGGACCATGTAAGACCTTGGTTTTGTCTAGTACCCAAGTATATTTAGGTGGTTAGTTTCCCCATAGGTTTGAGTCTGAGGACCATGCAAGACCTTGGTTCTGTCTAACGCTTCTGTTCTTCTGTAATTAGCTAGCTTCCCCATAGGTTTGAGTCCGAGGACAATGCAAGACCTTGGTTCTGTCTAACGCTTCTGTTCTTTTGTAAGTAGCTAGTTTCCCCACAGGTTTGGGTCCGAGGACCATGCAAGACCTTGGTTCTGTCTAGTACCCTGTTATATTTAAGTGGTTAGTTTCCCCACAAGTTTGAGTCCGAGGACCATGCAAGACCTTGTTTCTGTCTAACGCTTCTGTTCTTCTGTAAGTAGCTTGTTTCCCCATAGGTTTGAGTCCGAGGACCATGCAAGACCTTGGTTCTGTCTAACGCTTCTGTTCTTTTGTAAGTAGCTAGTTTCCCCATAGGTTTGGGTTCGAGGACCATGCAAGACCTTGGTTCTGCCTAGTACCCAGGTATATTTAAGTGGTTAGTTTCCCCATAGGTTTGAGTCTAAGGACCATGCAAGACCCTGGTTCTGTCTAACACTTCTGTTCTTTCGTAAGTAGCTAGTTTCCCCCTAGGTTTGGGTCCGAGGACCATGCAAAACCTTGGTTCTGTCTAGTACCCAGGTATATTTAAGTGGTTAGTTTCCCCATAAGTTTGAGTCCGAGGACCATGCAAGACCTTGGTTCTGTCTAACGCTTCTGTTCTTCTGTAAGTAGCTAGTTTCCCCATAGGTTTGAGTCCGAGGACCATGCAAGACCTTGGTTCTGTCTAACGCTTCTGTTCTTTTGTAAGTAGCTAGTTTCCCCATAGGTTTGGGTCCGAGGACCATGCAAGACCTTGGTTCTGCCTAGTACCCAGGTATATTTAAGTGGTTAGTTTCCCCATAGGTTTGAGTCCAAGGACCATGCAAGACCCTGGTTCTGTCTAACACTTCTGTTCTTTTGTAAGTAGCTAGTTTCCCCATAGGTTTGGGTCCGAGGACCATGCAAAACCTTGGTTCTGTCTAGTACCCAGGTATATTTAAGTGGTTAGTTTCCCCATAAGTTTGAGTCCGAGGACCATGCAAGACCTTGGTTCTTTCTAACGCTTCTGTTCATTTGTATGTAGCTAGTTTCCCTATAGGTTAGAGTCCGAGGACCATGCAAGACCTTGGTTCTGTCTAACGCTTCTGTTCTTCTGTAAGTAGCTAGTTTCCCCATAGGTTTGAGTCCAAGGACCATGCAAGACCTCAGTTTTCTCTAGTACCCAAGTATATTTAAGTGGTTAGTTTCCATATAGGTTTGAGTCTGAGGACCATGCAAGACCTTGGTTCTGTCTAACGCTTCTGTTCTTCTATAAGTAGCTAATTTTCCCATAGGTTCAAGTCCAAGGACCATGCACGACCTTCGTTTTGTCTAGTACCCATGTATATTTAAATGGTTAGTTTCCCCATAGGTTTGAGTCTGAGGACCATGCAAGACCTTGGTTCTGTCTAACGCTTCGGTTCTTCTGTGAGTAGCTAGTTTCCCCATAGGTTTGAGTCCGAGGACCATGCAAGACCTTGGTTCTGTCTAACGCTTCTGTTCTTCTGTAAGTAGCTAGTTTCCCCATAGGTTTGTGTCCATGGACCATGGAACCCAAGTATATTTAAGTGGTTAGTTTCCCCATAGGTTTGAGTCTAAGGACCATACAAGACCTTGGTTCTGTCTAACGCTTCTTTTCTTCTGTAAGTAGCTCGTTTCGCCATAGGTTTGAGTCCGAGGACCACACAAGACCTTGGTTCTGTCTAACGCTTCTGTTCTTCGGTAAGTAGTTAGTTCCCCCACAGGTTTTGGTCTGAGGGCCATGCAAGACCTTGGTTCTGTCTAATGCTTCTGTTCTTCTGTAAGTAGCTAGTTTCCCCGTAGGTTTAGGTCCGAGGACCATGCAAGACCCTAGTTCTGTCTAGTACCCAGGTATATTTAAGTGGTTAGTTTACCTATAGGTTTGAGTCCGAGGGCCACGCAAGACTTTGGTTCTGTCTAACGCTTCTGTTCTTTTGTAAGTAGCTAGTTTCCCCATAGGTTTGAATCCGAGTACCATGCAAGACCTTGGTTCTGTCTAGTACCCAGGCATATTTAAGTGGTTAGTTTCCCCATAAGTTTGAGTCCGAGGACCATACAAGACCTTGGTTCTGTATAACGCTTCTGTTCTTTTGTAAGTAGCTAGTTTCCCCATAGGTTTGGGTCCAAGGACCATGCAAGACCTTGGTTCAGTCTAGTACCCAGGTATATTTAAGTGGTTAGTTTCCCCATAAGTTTGAGTCCGAGGACCATGCAAGACCTTGGTTCTGTCTAACGCTTCTGTTCTTTTGTATGTAGCTAGTTTCCCCATAGGTTTGGATCCGAGGACCATGCAAGGCCTTGGTTCTGTCTAGTACACAGGTATATTTAAGTGGTTAGTTTCCCCGTAGGTTTGAGTCCATGGACCATGCAAGACCCTCGTTCTGTCTAACGCTTCTGTTCTTCTGTAAGTTGCTAGTTTCCCCATAGGTTTGAGTCCGAGGACCACGCAAGACCTTGGTTCTGTCCTGTACCCAGGTATATTTAAGTGGTTAGTTTCCCCATAGGTTTGAGTCTGAGGACCATGGAAGACCTTGGTTCTGTGTTACGCTTCTGTTCTTCTGTAAGTAGCTAGTTTCCCTACAGGTTTGAGTCCGAGGACCATGCAAGACCTTGGTTCTGTCTAGTACCCAGTTATATTTAACTGGTTAGTTTCCCCATAGGTTTGAGTCCGAGGACCATGCAAGACCTTGGTTCTGTCCGATGCTTCTGTTCTTCTGTAACTAGCTAGTTTCCCTAGAGGTTTGAGTCCGAGGACCATGTAAGACCTTGGTTCTGTCTAACGCTTTTGTTCTTCTGTAAGTAGCTAGCTTCCCTATAGATTTGAGTACAAGGACCATGCAAGACCTTGGTTTTGTCTAGTGCCCAAGTATATTTAAGTGGTTAGTTTCCCCATAGGTTTGAGTCCGAGGACCATGCAAGACCTTGGTTCTGTCTAACGCTTCTGTTCTTCTGTAAGTAGCTAGTTTCCCCATAGGTTTGTGTCCAAGGACCATGCAAGACCTTGGTTTTGTCTAGTACCCAAGTATATTTAAGTGGTTAGTTTCCCCATAGGTTTGAGTCTGAGGACCATGCAAGACCTTGGTTCTGTCTAACGCTTCTTTTCTTCTGTAAGTAGCTCGTTTCCCCATAGGTTTGAGTCTGAGGACCATGCAAGACCTTGGTTCTGTCTAACGCTTCTGTTCTTCTGTAATTAGCTAATTCCCCCGTAGGTTTTTGTCCGGGGACCATGCAAGACCTTTGTTCAGTCTAATGCTTCTGTTCTTCTGTAAGTAGCTAGTTTCCCCATAGGTTTGGGTCCGAGGACCATGCAAGACGTTAGTTTTGTCTAGTACCCAGGTATATTTAAGTGGTTAGTTTCCCCATAGGTTTGAGTCCGAGGGCCATGCAAGACCTTGGTTCTGTCTAACGCTTCTGTTCTTCTGTAAGTAACTAGTTTCCCCATAGGTTTGAATCCGAGTACCATGCAAGACCTTGGTTCTGTCTAGTACCCAGGTATAGTTAAGTGGTTAGTTTCCCCATAGGTTTGATTCTGTGGACCATGCAAGACCTTGGTTCTGTCTAACGCTTCTGTTCTTCTGTAAGTCGCTAGTTTCCCCATAGGTTTGAGTCCAAGGACCATGCAAGACCTTGGTTTTGTCTAGTACCCAAGTATATTTAAGTGGTTAGTTTGCCGTAGGTTTGAGTCTGAGGACCATGCAAGACCTTGGTTCTGTCTAACGCTTCTGTTCTTCTGTAAGTAGCTAGCTTCCCCATAGGTTTGAGTCCGAGAACAATGCAAGACCTCGGTACTATTTAACGCTTATGTTCTTTTGTAAGTAACTAGTTTCCCCATCGGTTTGGGTCCGAGGACCATGCAAGACCTTGGTTCTGTCTAGTACCCAGGTATATTTAAGTGGTTAGTTTCCCCATAAGTTTGAGTCCGAGGACCATGCAAGACCTTGGTTCTGTCTAACGCTTCTGTTCTTTTGTAAGTAGCTAGTTTCCCCATAGGTTTGGGTCCGAGGACCATGCAAGACCTTGGTTCTGCCAAGTACCCAGGTATATTTATGTGATTTGTTTCCCCATAGGTTTGAGTCCAAGGACCATGCAAGACCCTGGTTCTGTCTAACGCTTCTGTTCTTCTGTAAGATGCTAGTTTCCCCATAGGTTTGAGTCTGAGGACCACGCAAGACCTTGGTTCTGTCTAGTACCCAGGTATATTTAAGTGGTTAGTTTCCCCATAGGTTTGAGTCCAAGGACCATGCAAGACCTTGGTTCTGTCTAACGCTTTTGTTCTTCTGTAAGTAGCTAGTTTCCCTATAGATTTGAGTCCAAGGACCATGCAAGACCTTGGTTCTGTCTAACGCTTCTGTTCTTCTGTAAGTAGCTAGTTTCCCCATAGGTTTGAGTCCAAGGACCATGCAAGACCTTGGTTTTGTCTAGTACCCAAGTATATTTAAGTGGTTAGTTTCCCCATAGGTTTGAGTCTGAGGACCATGCAAGACCTTGGTTCTGTCTAACGCTTCTGTTCTTCTGTAAGTAGCTAGCTTCCCCATAGGTTTGAGTCCGAGGACCATGCAAGACCTTGGTTCTGTCTAACGCTTCTGTTCTTTTGTAAGTAGCTAGTTTCCCCACAGGTTTGGGTCCGAGGACCATGCAAGACCTTGGTTCTGTCTAGTACCCTGTTATATTTAAGTGGTTAGTTTCCCCATAGGTTTGAGTCCGAGGACCATGCAAGACCTTGGTTCTGTCTAACGCGTCTGTTCTTCTGTAAGTAGCTAGTTTCCCCATAGGTTTGAGTGCGAGGACCATGCAAGACCTTGGTTCTGTCTAACGCTTCTGTTCTTCTGTAAGTAGCTTGTTTGCCCATAGGTTTGAGTCCGAGGACCATGCAAGACCTTGGTTCTGTCTAACGCTTCTGTTCTTCTGTAAGTAGCTAGTTTCCCCATAGGTTTGAGTCCAAGGACCATGCAAGACCTTGGTTTTGTCTAGTACCCAAGTATATTTAAGTGGTTAGTTTCCCCATAGGTTTGAGTCTGAGGACCATGCAAGACCTTGGTTCTGTCTAACGCTTCTGTTCTTCTGTAAGTAGCTAGCTTCCTCATAGGTTTGAGTCCGAGGACAATGCAAGACCTTGGTTCTGTCTAACGCTTCTGTTCTTTTGTAAGTAACTAGTTTCCCCATAGGTTTGGGTCCGAGGACCATGCAAGACCTTGCTTCTGTCTAGTACCCAGGTATATTTAATTGGTTAGTTTCCCCATAAGTTTGAGTCCGAGGACCATGCAAGACCTTGGTTCTGTCTAGTACCCAGGTATATTTAATTGGTTAGTTTCCCCATAAGTTTGAGTCCGAGGACCATGCAAGACCTTGGTTCTGTCTAACGCTTCTGTTCTTTTGTAAGTAGCTAGTTTCCCCATAGGTTTGGGTCCGAGGACCATGCAAGACCTTGGTTTTGCCTAGAACCCAGGTATATTTAAGTGGTTAGTTTCCCCAAAGGTTTGAGTCCAAGGACCATGCAAGACCCTGGTTCTGTCTAACGCTTCTGTTCTTCTGTAAGTAGCTAGTTTCCCCATAGGTTTGAGTCCGAGGACCATGCAAGACCTTGGTTCTGCCTAACGCTTCTATTCCTTTGTAAGTAGCTAGCTTCCTCATAGGTTTGGGTCCGAGGACCATGCAAGACCTTGGTTCTGTCTAACGCTTCTGTTCTTTTGTAAGTAACTAGTTTCCCCATAGGTTTGAGTCCAAGGACCATGCAAGACCCTGGTTCTGTCTAACGCTTCTGTTCTTCTGCAAGTAGCTAGTTTCCCCATAGGTTTGAGTCCGAGCACCATGCAAGACCTTGGTTCTGTCTAGTACAAAGGTATATTTAAGTGGTTAGGTTCCCCATAGGTTTGAGTCCGAGGACCATGCAAGACCTTGGTTCTGTCTAGTACCCAGGTATATTTAAGTGGTTAGTTTCCCCATAGGTTTGAGTCCAAGGACCATGCAAGACCTTGGTTCTGTCCAATTCTTCTGTTCTTCTGTAACTAGCTAGTTTCCCTAGAGGTTTGAGTCCGAGGACCATGTAAGACCTTGGTTCTGTCTAACATTTTTGTTCTTCTGTAAGTAGCTAGTTTCCCTATAGATTTGAGTCCAAGGACCATGCAAGACCTTGGTTTTGTCTAGTACCCAAGTATATTTAAGTGGTTAGTTTCCCCATAGGTTTGAGTCTGAGGACCATGCAAGACCTCGGTTCTGTCTAACGCTTCTGTTCTTCTGTAAGTAGCTAGTTTCCCCAAAGGTTTGAGTCCGACGACCATGCAAGACCTTGGTTCTGTCTAACGCTTCTGTTCTTCTGTAAGTAGCTAGTTTGCCCATAGGTTTGAGTCCAAGGACCATGCAAGACCTTGGTTTTGTCTAGTACCCAAGTATATTTAAGTGGTTAGTTTCCCAATAGGTTTGAGTCTGAGTACCATGCAAGACCTTGGTTTTGTCTGACGCTTCTGTTCTTCTGTAAGTAGCTAGCTTTCCTATAGGTTTGAGTCCGAGGACAATGCAAGACCTTGGTTCTGTCTAACGCTTCTGTTCTTTTGTAAGTAGCTAGTTTCCCTATAGGTTTGGGTCCGAGGACCATGCAAGACCTTGGTTCTGTCTAGTACCCTGGTATATTTAAGTGGTTAGTTTCCCCATAAGTTTGAGTCCGAGGACCATGCAAGTCCTTGGTTCTGTCTAACGCTTCTATTCTTCTGTAAGTAGCTTGTTTCCCCATAGGTTTGAGTCCGAGGACCATGCAAGACCTTGATTCTGTCTAACGCTTCTGTTCTTCTGTAAGTAGCTAGTTTCCCCGTAGGTTTGAGTCCAAGGACCATGCAAGACCTTGGTTTTGTCTAGTACCCAAGTATATTTAAGTGGTTAGTTTCCTCAAGGGTTTGAGTCTAAGGACCATGCAAGACCTTGGTTCTGTCTAACGCTTCTATTCTTCTGTAAGTAGCTAGTTTCCCCATAGGTTTGAGTCCAAGGACCATGCAAGACCTTGGTTTTGTCTAGTACCCATGTATATTTAAGTGGTTAGTTTCCCCATAGGTTTGAGTCTGAGGACCATGCGAGACCTTGGTTCTGTCTAACACTTCTGTTCTTCTGTAAGTAGCTAGTTTCCCCATAGGTTTGAGTCCGAGGCCCATGCAAGACCTTGGTTCTGTCTAACGCTTCTGTTTTTCTGTAAGTAGCTAGTTTCCCCATAGGTTTTGGTCCAAGGACCATGCAAGACCTTGGTTCTGTCTAATGCTTCTGTTCTTCTGTAAGTAGCTAGTTTCCCCATAGGTTTGGGTCCGAGGACCATGCAAGACCTTAGTTCTGTCTAGTACCCAGGTATATTTAAGTGGTTAGTTTCCCCATAGGTTTGAGTCCGAGTGCTATGCAAGACCTTGGTTCTATCTAACGCTTCTGTTCTTCTGTAAGTAGCTAGTTTCCCTATAGGTTTGAGTCCGAGGACCATGCAAGACCTTGGTTCTGTCTAACGCTTCTGTTCTTCTGTAAGTAGCTAGTTTCCCCATAAGTTTTGGTCCGAGGACCATGCAAGACCTTGGTTCTGTCTAATGCTTCTGTTTTTCTGTAAGTAGCTAGTTTCCCCATAGGTTTGAGTCCGAGGACCATGCAAGACCCTGGTTTTGTCTAGTACCCAAGTATATTTAAGTGGTTAGTTTCCCCATAGGTTTGAGTCTCAGGACCATGCAAGACCTTGGTTCTGTCTAACGCTTCTGTTCTTCTGTAAGTAGCTAGCTTCCCAGAGGTTTGAGTCCGAGCACAATGCAAGACCTTGGTTCTGTCTAACGCTTCTGGTCTTTTGTATGTAGCTAGTTTCCCCATAGGTTTGAGTCCGAGGGCCATGTAAGACCTTGGTTCTGTCTAACGCTTCTGTTCTTCTGTAAGTAGCTAGTTTCCCCATAGGTTTGAGTCCGAGAACCATGCAAGACCTAGGTTCTGTCTAGTACCCAGGTATATTTAAGTGGTTTGTTTCCCCATAGGTTTGATTCCGTGGACCATGCAAGGCCTTGGTTCTGTCTAACGCTTCTGTTCTTCTGTAAGTAGCTAGTTTCCCCATAGGTTTGAGTCCAAGGACCATGCAAGACATTGGTTTTGTCTAGTACCCAAGTATATTTAAGTGGTTAGTTTCCTATAGGTTTGAGTCTGAGGACCATGCAAGACCTTGGTTCTGTCTAATGCTTCTGTTCTTCTGTAAGTAGCTAGCTTCCCCATGGGTTTGAGTCCGAGGACAATGCAAGACCTTGGTTCTGTCTAACGCTTCTGTTCTTTTATAATTAGCTAGTTTCCCCATAGGTTTGGGTCCGAGGACCATGGAAGACCTTGGTTCTGTCTAACGCTTCTGTTTTTCTGTAAGTAGCTAGTTTCCCCATAAGTTTGGGTTCGAGGATCATGTAAGACCTTGGTTCTGTCCAGTACCCAGGTATATTTGAGTGGTTAGTTTGCCCATAGGTTTGAGTCCGAGGACCATGCAAGACCTTGGTTTTGTTTAGTGCCCAGGTATATTTAAGTGGTTAGTTTCCCATAGGTTTGAGTTCGAGGACCATGCAAGACCTTGGTTCTGTCTAACGCTTCTGTTCTTCTGTAAGTAGCTAATTTCCCCATAGGTTTGGGTCCGAGGACCATGCAAGACCTTGGTTCTGTCTAGTACCCAGGTATGTGGTGATGGAGATTATCCTCATCGCTGGCCATACTAGTTTTGGCGTGATGATGGCCTCGGCCCTACCTCGTCGGAAGTGGGGCATCGTGTGGACTGGACCATTGACCCCGCAGTGCCCCGGGCAAGGCTGGTTTGGGACTTTAACCTCACACGTGGCGGTGACGCCACCTTCAGTTCAAGTTTCTGCCTTCATCAGTTACGAGGCGCCTCCTGACTGTTCGCGTTCCCCGCTTGACGTTTCAGCACACGAGGCGTGCTCTCATTAACATTCTCTTGGATTGATGCGGATTGAACGGTTGATAGGCGCTTTGGAATTTGGTCAGGATTAATGTCACCAATAATGCACTCTTCGAATTCTGCGTAGGTCCATTCCTATCTGTGTTCACCCCCTATTTAAGGCTATATAGGGGAAATGACCTTCTACGCTTCACGAACCCTCTAACATACCAGGAAACATGTCCTCCCAACTTTTAGAGCCCCGTCAATGACCCTGCCAAAATTGCGATAAGAGTTTGGAGAAATGGATTGGCCTTGGATGGGAGTGAGGGTGTATAGGCCCAAAATTCTCCTTCTTCGATGGAGAGTTGCTGTAGCTATAGCTTGCATCAGATCTCCGGTGCGGCCGAATTTGTGCGTCATCCTCATGGTGCCATGCGCAGCGGCCGAGAGGGAGGTCCCTGAAGTACATAACGCTTCTCCCTGGGGCGCTTCCACGCCGGTGGAAGCGTGCAAAAATACGTCATGTCTGGTGCCCGAGTGTTGCCGTCTCCAACGGCCAACCACCGTGGGGCTGGAAGAGAATCAAGGGAACATCATGGGGAAGGGCTGCCCGGCACCTTTGCATCTGCTCCTCTCTTCGTGCCAGCGCCACCGCACCGGCTTGGGCATTGTGGGTAGCCTTGAAGCAGGCTTGCCTCAGCCTCTTTTCCTTTAGTTTGCTTTAAAACTGGCCCGTCTGGGCCTTTGTTTGTAGAGTTGGCTTTAAAACAAGCCTGTCTGAGCCTTTGTTTGTATGTTGTAGTTCCTTTTCATCTAATAAAATACTGCTATTTTTCTTCTCTTTTCCTTTGAATCTTCTACTTTTCTGCAATGGTGCTGTTTTTTTTTAAACGCGTTCTTGTGAACTTTCCGTCAACTGACTACCTAGGGACGATTGTCCGTTGCGTCTGCTAGTGCACAAATTCTCCCCACAAACGGCGCCAATTGTAGGGACTCAATTTGTAAGGACCCTCTAAAATTAGGAGGGAAATAATCCTATAGGCCCCAAATAATACATTTCTAGAGAGTGAGTTGAAGAAATTGGCCCTTGCAGACAAACAGAACCCAACCATGGACTCATCACCATTGAAGGCCGTGCACCCAAATTCCTTTTTAGGGTTCTCCTCGGCATTTATCCGAGGAGCTTCACCCTCCTCTTTTTTTTTTTTTTCGTTGTTTTGTTGGTCCCTCTTGTATAGTCCTCTTCTTCCCATCTCTCTCTTCCATCTGTTGATCATTCATGCGCTTTCCTTCTGACTGTCCATCCCATCAGCAGCACTATCAGTACTCAAGTAATTCACAATAATCAAGGTTGCCCTGTCTAAGAGTCACATCTTCATTAGTGCGGTCAGAGGGCTAGGTGAGCGCATTTAGTGCGGAGGTAACAACCTGTCCTAGGCCCGTTTCCCCATCTGAAGCTAATCTCGGTCCGCCGAGGACTGGGTTATCCTCGGCGAGGTTTCTAATGTTTAGGCTCCCACGCATCGTCCTCGGACGAACCTCCTTTCTCGGCATGGGCCCTGGGCCAAGTGTAAAGTGGGCCGAGGTCACCAGGCCCTTGGGCCCCACATATATATTTCTTAATTTTTGATATGGTGAAGCACTTTTTTTTTTTTCCGGTTCATTAATTCTAGACTCTTTGATTTTTGTATTCAATAACTCAATTGGATAAATATTTGTAATATAGTCCCACTTTTAACTCAAATTAAGAAATAAAACTTTTTAAAAATAAATAATTTAGAACACATGGCGTAAAATTAGACTTCAATTGTAGAATCTAAGTTATCTATTAATATAAATATAGATATAGATTACGAAACAATGATTTTGTGTATTTGTCTTTGTTGATAGTTTGTTAATACGAAATATATGCTTATTTGAAATTTCATAATTTTTTTTTTTTACTTATACTCCAGCCCCTTCTAACTCAAAATTCTAGTCCATTCCTAATTGTTATAGTTTAAAAAAAAAAAAAAAAAAAGTTTATACCACTTGTACGATAAATTATAACTCTCACCGATTAAGAAGATATCATCATAATGGATAAAATAACCATGTATTGAATTTAAGATCCACTTTATTGCTTTTTTTTTTTGATAAGAATATCTATATTTCTAATCATACGTTTTGGTTTTTTATCAAATAATTATATGTTAAAAGACTAAAAACAACCTTGTGGGGTTAACTTAACTATTATTCAATTCATCACTCCATAAATATAAATGCTTGTAGAATGTAGCGGATAAGAGCTAGATTTAAGTCTCCAAGAGAGAGTTTCACACACATATATAATTAAATTTGGTTAGAGTAAAAATTTTATCCTGTATTAAAAAGATTCATCTTTATTTGTTATCTTTATTTGTTCGAAGGGATCGTTAAACTAATAATTGTGGAGTACCATCTAATTATTCCAACCGCCAATTAGTTCCCCAAAATTTTAAATCCACTTGCTTCCTAGCTAGAGTCCAAGAAAAAAAAATATTAATTAATAAATTAAAGAAGGAATAAGCTGCTAATGGACATTGATTAATTGGCTAGAATTTCCGGCCTTAAAAATTGCATGGTGATTGGTAACCAGTTGGACACTGACTGATTTTGACATGCCACCCGAAATCATTGTTAAGTTAATGAATACATCTAGTTTATGAATGATTTCTCTGTAATTACAGCCGTTGATTTTTCAGTCGGGGGAAAGCTTTACAGCAATATTTTCTTGTAAAGTGTTCTTCCTACTTTTTTTTCCCCCTTCTTTTTATGAGTGAGTTTAGGTCCAATGTCCATTTTAAGGATTTAGTAAGCCTTTACTTTACATACCTACCTCTTGGCTCTTAACATTATCAATCCTCCATGTCTTTATTGTTAACAAACATTGTTGACCTTTCAGCCAAAAAATCAGAAAAAATAGATTTTTTTTTATGCTAGAATCTTGAGGAACAAAATACTTTATCTAATTCTTTGTCTAATATTTATTGTGCCAATGAATATTAAACAAAGAAGGAACAACTATCGATACCGTATTTTATCCGGCCCTGATTCAAGCGTCAAAACAAAGACCAAAAAATAAAAATAAATTATTAAAGGTGCAAAATCATGAACTTCAAAGCCAAAAAGGGGAAAAAAAATAAATAAATACAACATGCTTGTATAGTGAACCAAGAAGTCACAACATTTGAAAAATCCAATTTACAGAAAAACTGACCAAAACCCTAACCAGGTACGGTCAAAAAGTTGACTTTTTTGTATGAACGTTGGATCATGTTGAATTTTGGACCATCTCTTTGGGCATATTTTTTTTCAAATGATAGTTTACAGGCCAAAATCGGAGTTAAAACGTATGAGATATCATAATAATATCGAAACCCTAATAAAATCTTCACTGTATTTTTTAGGAAAACTAGCAGTTTTTTACCAGATTTCACGCAATAAACTGTATTGATTGGGCAAAAACTGGAATGAACGGGCTGGATCGTCTGGAAAAAAAAGGTCTTTGCTATTTTTCACTGAAAGGGCTCAACGATATCTGCTTCAGGTTGGAAGATATGAATTTTTCAAGAAACAACGTCCAGAATTTTTCAGCTTTGCATCACCTTCCTTCTGAGCGTGATATCTCAACAACTGTAGCTCCAAATTGAACAAGGCTAGCACCATTGAAAACTAGACATCCTGAGCTTTCCGTACATACAAAATTCGGATAAAAAAAAAAACGCTAGAAAAGGCCTCCAAAAAACCGCACAAAAATCAGGCCAGAAATTAGAAAAAGACTGATGACGTGGCTGATAAGAGAGGAGGCTGATACACCGATGCTAGCTGTCTCTTTGAAGGGGCGTGTAACACCCGCCTCACTTAAATTTATTTTAATTGCTTCTAGAGTGAAATTGATGAATTATTTAATTTATTTTGAAGGTGATATGATTTTATATTATGATATTTACAAAGAAAATAAATAAAAGAAGATGTAACGTGGAGAGTTATTTTGTGGATTATTCATATTTAACTTTTAGTCTCCTTACCGGTTAAGGAAAATAATAAGAGATTAAAACCTATTTGATTAGGAGTTTAGGTGTTATTGGAATCCTTTAGAGTTCTAGCCTATCTAAACAACCTTAATTTGAGTTTAATTGGGAATTAAAGTCTTGGAAGCATATTTAAGTTTTAGTGGGTCTTAAACTCTAGCCCAAGTAGGAAATGTATTTAAAGCTGAATTTATTTAAGAGTACTATTTGGAGTGGGATTGGTCTTTCTAGACTGAATTAGAGTGTTATTTTAGAGGTATATATATTAGTTCTTTTTAAGTCAGCCACGTAAAAGGTAGAGAGAGATTGCAAGATTCCGGGGAAAAAAAAAAAAAAGTCAGTGCTTAGCGCATAAAGGTTTAGGAGCAAGGAATTATGGTTTCTCTACATTGAAAGAATAGAATAACGTGGTACTACTAGAGCAACCGGCAAGTTCATATTGTGCTAAGGTAAACATCTAACTATAAGTGCTTTATTGGAATCATTAAACGCATATTTGACTTATGATTCATCATCTCATAGTCGCATGGAAATCTTAGAAATTATATTGATATATTCAAGGGAAAATAGGCTATCATTGAAGTATCTATATGAACGTACATTAGTTTATTAATTTTGAAAGAGATCCTAATATATATATACACGGAGTAGTATCACCATTCTTTATAAGTTAAGCCTATATAGACATCCATAGGTGGTGTTCAATGGTATATATGTATAGTAGATTGTAGTAGGGATTACACTACAATTATATAAAATATAGTATAGACATGATATATATTAGAAAGCTATGTTAGATTTAATATTGCGAAATCTTCACAGTGGCTAAGGAAAAATTTTATAAGAGGATTTTTTGGGTTATTTGAAACTTGCCCTTATTGGCTTATTTGATCCTTAATTAGGTTCTAGTTGACATTGTTCCGGACAATTGAAGTGAAGCTTAGTTTAGCAACTAAAGGTAAGTGGATTTCAGAACATGACATCTCTCAAGACATGTATATTTATATATATTCTTTGGTAAAAATATAACTATATATAATTATATATATATATATACACACATATATATATATGCAAAAGTGAAGTTTCAAAAACTTATACCATTGTCAATGCTTTATACATACCTGAATTTTATTATTTCTTGTATGTTACTTTGAAAATTTATATGTTAAAAATGACTCAAAGCTATATTTTGAGAAAGTATTCATTATATGATATATGATTGGTATTGACAATATTGTAATAAAGTAAGAATGTTTTCAAACAATCAGCTAGATAGTCTACAAACTTTGCCAACACAGGGTTAAATGTTGGCCTTCGACCAAAGTAATGTTATTGTGGTGTGGTGCAGCATTATCATTTGCTCTTTGGAGCCAGTGTTATCGTTTGCTCTTTGGAGCCAGTGTCATCTCTTTGAGGTTAGTGTTATTGTTCCCCATGGGAATCACCCACCAAGTGTTTAGCAGTTTATGTCTTTTGTCTAACTAATGTTTTCCATATCGAACTACTATTTTATTGTTATTGACCTTTATAAGTGGAGAAATTGTTCATTTCTACATTATATTGTTTCTACTTATTTAGTGTGTTTTAGCCAACTAAAGTGGTTACTATTTTATTTACTGATTACAGTGTTATAGTTAAATTTTTTCTTTCTGACAGTTTTATAGAATATATTATATTACTGTTAAAACTATTGTAAATGTATTGTAAAGATTATATTTTGTCAATAATACTATTGTTTTGTTTTGAAAGACATCCTCATGTTATGTAGTCTCTTATTGAGCTTCTAGCTCACCCTCCTTTCTCCACCCTTACAGATTAGAGTAGTGGAATATCTTTTGGTGGTAAATCATTGGAGCCATAGATTTAAGATTTCTTTTGAAGCTATGTTAGTTGATGGACTATTTTATTATATTTTCTTAGGATAGTGAGTTTTTCTTGAAACTATTTGGGATTGTATTTGGAGACTTTATTGTTAACGCTTTAGTTTGATAGAGTTTATAAGAAAGACTTGATGGTTTGATTCTTATTTATGGATATTTAATTACGCTATATTCTATTATAGCAAATGTTGATTATTTATAAGATACGTTTACATCTAAATCCTTGGTATGAGTTTGGGGTGTTACAGTTATGGTATTAAAGCATAGGTTTATGAATCTATAGACTTATAGATTTAATCTTGAGATTATTTTGGAACGAGAGTGTGATCATAAGGAATTTTAGTGTTAGAATTATTTGACCTTTCATAGTGTTTTTTGGGAGCGTGTAGGAATGATTGTTGTACTATCTGTTTGTTTGGTTTTGACCTTCAGGGATATTTAAAATCTATACTTATGATACCTTGTTGTATTGCTTAAAGAGATGGCTCTACCAAGGAGAAAAACAGGGAATGGTCAACCGAATGCTAGGGGAACCACTAATCTTCAGGCTATTATTGAAGCCATTAATGGCTTAACCAATATAGTGTTGGAAAAACTAGTTTTGCATCTCATACAAAACACATAGCGGAATCAACAGGATTATCTTGTTCATTCTCGTAAGATAACGTGGAATATCTAGAATCTTAGAAACAAAGAATAGAAAGGCGTACCTTGATGGAGTGAAATTCAAAACAAAAGAACTTCAAACTTGGGAAGACCTTCACTCTTCACCCCAATTCCACAGATGCCCAAGATGTGTGGTCTCTCAATCAGTTATGTACGCACTTGTTCAAGAGAGAATATCTATTTTTTAGAAAACTATCTTATTTCTCCTTTTATCGTACATACATATTTAAACTGTCAAAAGGCAGTTACTTTATTTATAACTCTTATTAAATAAAAAACTGATTATCTAATTAGGCTAGCCTTTTGGGCCAGCCCAATTGGGCTTTAGTATGTGGCTTGGGATGGGACCAAAAGGACAAATAAAACTCTAGCTCCAATGGGTTTTGGGCTTATCTGTTAACTCTTGACAAGTCCAGAGTTACCATTAATTATATTTAATACCGATATATAAATATAATTGCACTCTAGGCTTTATTAATAAAATTAAATCCTAAGACTTTATTATCTAAACAAGTAACCCCTTCATGAAAATATTCTTATTAATACAAAGTCATAATATATAACTGCCACTTTGAAAATTACTATCTCTTGATCCTTGAGTACCCGGTTTAATCCTTTAAGTTATTCATATATATTTATGAAATCAAATTTCATAAAATATAAACTTTAGTAACTCTTTACTAAAGTGATCAGGCCTAACACTTTGAATAACCAAACTCATTAAACTTATCTCAATGGAATATTTTATATCTCTACAAAGAGATTATGAATTCCATCTTGAGAATATGTGTTCCTTTAGCACTACGTGTGGTTGTCCAACATACTGAGGTTTTGGCCGTTGAATTAGACCTCACTCTTGATATATCAAAACAACCTACATTTCATGATCGGGTTCACTATCCTTTCAAGATTGAGAGTTTATGTAAATTAAAGTCATGAGATTTATTATTCATTTGACAGTCGTTAAATAAATCTCACAGCGCCCCAGTTCAATATGTCTTAACTCTTAAAATATATTAACATATCAACTAGAAGTCTCCACTTCCATGATCAAGACAAATCATCTTAGTTGATATGTTATAGTTTTCGCAGATAAAATGCCCAATTTCATCACGAACTACGAACTAAAATTCTGAGTTTACAAAGAACTTGTGATCTATATCTTCTGTGACTAAATCACATACTATGCATCTCATGGACTATATGATACGTCCAAATATTCATGTTACCATTATTTTAGATAATAATAAAACAAATTTATTAATCATAACATTAAATCATACATAATGTCATACATAGCATTATACAATAGGATTTTAGGGCACTAATCCTAACATATAGTGCAACATCAAGTAGGAGCCACCAATCCAACTAGTGCTCTGAAGAAGTTTAGAAAGCTTGACCCTCCTGCTTTCAAAGGTACAAAGGATCTAGGCTTAAGGAGCTGGAAAGGCTCTTTAAGGCAATGAAGGTTAGTGATGAGCAACGAGTTATCCTTGTTGTTTTTGTATTGAAAGGTGATGCATTGGAATGGTGGGAGTCCACAGAAAGGACACATGAGAGAGAAGTTATAACTAGTCAACATTATTTTGAACTCTTTCGTAAGAAGTATTTTTCCAATAGTTCGATGGTCCAAAAGGTAGCTGAGTTCATTCGCATAGCATAAGCTACTCAATCAGTGTATGAGTATGAGCGAAAATTTGCTGAATTGTCCCATTTTGCTTAACACATGGTTACAGAAGCAAGGAAGGCTAGGCATTTTGAAAGGGGTTTAAGGGAGGAAATTCAAGGACTAGTTTCCATGTTCAAATTGGAAACATATGTAGAGGTGGTAGATCGAGCTCTCATAGCAGAGAGAAATTGCAATCGTCTCTCAAAGGTCAATGATCAGGAAAGGGAACCAAATCAGAGTAATTTTCTTAAGGGGAAGTTTAGTGAAAGTTCATTCAAGAAGTACGGGGTGCCTAATTCAAACAAGAAGGCACATAAGACTTGTCCAAGATTTGGAAAGGCTCATAGTGGAACATGTTATTTGGAGTCAAGAGCCTGTTTTAAATGTGGCAAGACTAGACATTTTATCAAAGATTGCCCAGCTTTGAAGAGTAAGCCAATGGCTGAGCCTAATGATGTAAATCAAAGGCCAAAAATCCAAGGACGAGTGTTTGCCATTACTGGGCAAGATGTTGAGGAATCTAAGTCAGGTACCATCTCCTTACATCTGAGTCTATGTAACTATTGTGTCGTTATGATAGTAGACAAGGAATTAATGGCCGACTTGATTCTCTTAAAGATTTATGATTTTGGGATAATATAATAAGGATTGGTCAGGAGCATATCATGTTGCTTTAAGTTCTACGACCTAGTGTATTTCCTTGGGGTGCTTTTGTTAAATGAAAATTATATGCTAAGTTTAAGAAGTGTGACATTTGGTTGGATTAAGTGATATTTTTTTTTTTTGGCATTGTAAGGTCGAAGGTGAAGGTCACCTATTTGTTGGGATGAAGTAGGTGATAAAATAAATAAATAAAGGTGTGCAGGGACGGTTGGAGGCATTGTCTATAGTTTGTAGTTAGTGTTCAAGTTTGATCTCTCAAGTAATCACTCCCTAGTTTTGACACGGTAGAGCTACAGTTTTACTAGAACCATTGTCATATAAATATTGACTTGTGATTGCATTAAAGATTTATAAAAATTCCATATAAGTATTTCGTTATTAGACTTTGGAGTTTGTAGGATTCCGATTTGAAGGACTATACAAGACTTTGTATAGTTTGAAGTATTAAATTACTAGTTTAGGATTGAACCTAAAGAAAACTTGTCCTATGAAGAAGTTCCAATTCAAATTTTGGATCATAAAGAGCAAGTGCTACATGATAAGACTATACCTTTGGTCAAGGTATTATGGAGGACTTATTCCACAAAAGAAGCTTCATGGGAGCATAAAGATGAAATGCAATCCAAGTATCCCCAGCTATTTCTAAGTTGAGGATAGTTTTGCAAATTTTAAGAGACAAGAAGTTGCATGCTAAATTGAGGAAGTCTAAGTGCTAGTTGAATCAAGTGGTGTTCTTAGGACATGTGATCTCTATAAATGGAATTATATTAGGCCCTAGTAAGATTGAAGCAGTAGTAAATTGAGGTATGTTTTCAATTTTCAAGGACAAAAATTTTATAAGAGGGGGAGATTGTAACACCTGCCTCACTTAAATTTAATTTAATTGCTTCTAGAGTGAAATTGATGAATTATTTAATTTATTTTGAAGGTGATATTATTTTATATTATGATATCTACAAAGAAAATAAATAAAAGAAGATATAATTTGGAGAGTTATTTTGTGGATTATTCATATTTAACTTTTAGTCTCCTAATCAGTTAAGGAAAATGATAAGAGATTAAAACCTATTTGGATTAGGAGTTTAAGTGTTATTGGAATCCTTTAGAGTTCTAGCCTATCTAAACAACCTTAATTTGAGTTTAATTGGAAATTAAAGTCTAGGAAGCTTATTTAAGTTTTAGTGGGTCTTAAACTCTAGCCCAAGTATGAAAGGTATTTAACGTGTAAAGCTGAATTTATTTAAAAGTACTATTTGGAGTGTTATTTCAGAGGTATATATACTAGGTCTTTTTAAGTTAGCCACATGAAAGGTAGAGAGAGATTGCAAGATTCCCAAAGAAGAAGAAGAAGAGAAGAAATCAGTGCTTAGCGCATAAAGGTTTAGGAGCAGAGAATTGGGGTTTCTCTACATTGAAAAGAGTAGAATAATTTGATACTAGATAGAGCAGCCAGCAAGTTCATATTGTATTGAGGTAAACATCTAACTATAAGTGCTTTATTGGAATCATTAAACGCATCTTTGACTTAGGATTCATCATCTCATAGTCGCATGGAAGTCTTAGAAATTATATTGATATATTCAAGGGAAAATAGGCTATCATGGAAGTATCTATATGAACGTACATTAGTTTATTGATTTTGAAAGAGATCCTAATATATATATATATATATATATATGTGTGTGTGTGTGGAGTAATATCACCATTCTTTATAAGTTAAGCCTATATAGACATCCATAGGTGGTGTTCAATGGTATATATATTGGTACAACAGATTGTAGTATTAGGGATTACATTACAATTATATAAAATATAGTATAGATATGATATATATTAGAAAGCTATGTTAGATTTAATATTGTGAAATCTTCACAGTGGCTAAGGAAAAGTTTTATAAGAGGACTTTTTGGGTTATTCGATACTCGCCCTTATTGAGTTGTTTGATACTTAATTAGGTTCTAGTTGACATTGTTCTGGACAATTGAAGTGAAGTTTGGTTTGGCAACTAGAGGTAAGTGGACTTCAGAACATGACATCTCTCAAGACGTGTATATTTATATATATTCTTTGCTAAAAGTATCATCTATATATCTAATACTATATATAAAAGCAGAAGTTTTTTCCTACAATTAAGGCTGTGTTGCCACGTAAGGAAAAAAACCCATCTAACTTTTGGCCACGTTTACAATTAAAATGTGAAAGGTTATATCGTACAAAACAAACACGCATAAAAACTCAAAGCCAGTTCTCACACAAGTGTTAAACATATTCATTCATTACTAAATGCCATCTCCTCTGTTCCTGCTCTGCCCCTATCTCTTCTCTGTTACAATATCTCCTTAGTTCACTCATTGTTGCTTTTCCCTGCTAAATTGTCTACGGTTGTTCTTTGACCCTTTTCAAAAAATAGATGGGCCGATCTGCCATTGTTTTTCCTACGGTTTGGTGTGGAATGCAAAAAACGTATGCACAAGGGAGATAGGGAGACATCTCAGGCCAGCACCACCATCAAACTCTAACCACCAAAAAACTGGCTTCCCTCAACCGATGGTACTATTACAGGGTGAGTTTTTATTTATTTATTTTTCCTTTCTTTGTTTTATGATTTTTTATTAATTTTTAAAAGAAAAAATCAAAATCTTGTGATAACTATGATTTATGTTTGGTAGTTTGGGTATTTGCTTTGTTTTGATCTAGGCATTTCGGTTATTTATGGTTTTGATAAAGGTTTTTCGGTTATAATTTGGTTTTTGCTTAGCCTTTTGTTTGTTTTGGATATTTGAAAGAATTTGTTTTTGCTAATTCTGCAATTAGTGTAGAGAGGAGATGGAATATTTTTGGGTGTTCGCTCTCTGTTTTGCTTCTTCTTTGCAACACCATATACCCAAGTTTCAGCATAACATTGTTAGTTATCCTCTTCGAATACTTTTTCTTCTCCAAATACGATTTCTGTTGTCTATAATTTACCACAATTGTTTTTCCTTAGCACCTGAAATTTTTAGTATCTACACTCCTAATCATTAAAACCCACTGTTAGGACATATGTGATTTGATGTTAGGAACATATGTCAAATTAGAATTGGCTAATCCTTTGACAAAATTCACTTTACTTGTAATTGGGTAGATCTAGGATGTGTTTAATGTTTCAAGGAACAAGATTTCAAGTTCAAGTGTTAAACCCATGCAAATCTGTCCAAGAAACAAGTGAAGAAGTGCTGGATTTTAAAGCTCGACAGCTAGCATCTATCGAGATTTAAAAAGCTGCTGAAGCCCGAAGCTCGACAGCTAGCTCGATAGATACCCTATCTGTTGAGGAATTCAGTTTTTCAGAGCTGATTTTCATCCAATCTGTGTGTATATGTTTGAGCTTTCTTTTCTTACAACCCTAAACATATATAAGGATTATTTTAAGGGCCGTCAAAGGTTGCGCAAGTGTGAAGCAAAGTTTTGTTCATGCAAATTGTGACTGGAGACAGAATTTACCCTAATTCATCTTTCTCTTGAAGAAGCTACTGTGTTTGTACACCTTAGGGTTTTGTGACTAAGGAGTTTCGTGATCTTCATCGTGTGATGAACTAAAGAACTTTGCAGCCAACATCTTTCTCAAGTTGGTGATTAAGTCGCGTACTGGGATCTGCGCATCTATTGATTAGTCACGTATTGGGAGCCGTGCATTGACAATGAGAGATTGTCACTACAGAACAAGTCCAATTAAGTATTGGGGTAAGGGTTCAACTGTAAGTTGGTATAAGGTACTGAGATTCCTTTACTTGTAACCGCTTGTTGTGATAATAGTGAATTCTCGAGAATGGTGACCTTAAAATCACCTGGTGGAGTTTTTACCATGTAGGTTTTCCCCATTTGTAAACAAATCACCGTGTCAATTTAATTTCCACTCCATTTAGTTAATTGGTGATTTGTTTGTGCTACCACGCATTTTGCATGTTAATTGAATTAAGGGATAATTACACTTTGCCCACCTGTGGTTTGCTTCTAATTCTATATGCCCACCCGTGGTTTAAATTTTGACACTTTGCCCACCTGTGATTCTAACCGCGAGTGCTCCGTAACCCACCTCAATGTTTTCCGTTACTCTAACACCAAATAAGCAAAAAACACATCTCAAAATGGATCAAAACTCACTCTCACTCCCAAAACTCACTCACTCCCACTCGGCTTGCTCACCAAACTCACTCACTCCCACTCGCTTGAGACAACTGTGGCAGATCCAAGCCGAGAAAGAAAGACACAATTTCCCCTCTGTTCAGCTGTGGCAGATCCTACAATGGGCTTCGATTCGTGCATGCTCTCGGGTTTTTTTATTTTTTTTTTTTTTTTATGGGTATGCTCCTGGGTTTTGATCGTGGGTATTGAACCTGGGTTTTATGACATAAACTTATAATTAAGAGTTCAAGAAGGAAATAAGTTTCAAAGTCAAATGGAATTTGTATCAATCATGCCCACGGCCCATCTTTCACAATACCACAAAATTTAAACAAGTCAAAAATCAAAATTATACGACCCTTAACCAGACGCAGCCTCTGTTCACGCAGACTCAGTCACCATCTTTATGCCCAAATGCCACTTGTCATCCACCACCTCCATCAACATAAACCCTCTTACCCACAAAACACTTCAGAACCAAAAGTACTCCTAATAATTCGCCAAGCGTTCTGGCAAACCCAAAACTCTGTTTCAAATATTGCCATCTTTCACTTCACAAAAACCCACGTGTTCTGGCAAGCCCATATCAGTCTTTAACACTTTTTCAATCTAGACTAAACTTCAAATTTGAACCCAGAAATCAAAACAAACAAAAAGGTAGAAAGATGGGCCAAGAACAGTCACAGAGGTCTGAGCAAGAACCCATCAAATATGGCGATGTATTCCCAATCCAAGGAGAACTTGCGGAGAAGACAGTGGCACCAGGAGATGCAGTGCTGAGAGTGAGTTTTGATCCGTTTTGGGATGTGTTTTTTACTTATTTGGTGTTAGAGTAACGGAAAACATTGAGGTGGGTTACGGAGTACTCACGGTCAGAATCACAGGTGGGCAAAGTGTCAAAATTTAAACCATGGGTGGGCACATAAAATTAGAGGCAAACCACAGGTTGGCAAAGTGTAATTATCCCTTGAATTAATTAATTAACTTGGCTAAATCAATTGGTTAATTTATCACAAGAGGTCAATACATTCTTGGCCTGTCACCCACCGATCCACTCTTTATTAAAAATTAAAAAAAAAAAAAAAAACGTAGAAAGAGAGCCCATAACCGTTAATAAAAACTTTAAACATAGAACAAAATGAGATAAATGCAGAGAGAGAGAAGGAGATAGAAAGGGTTTTTAGGGGGACATTTTGCCCATTTCAATGGTTGTGGAGTAGTATTTCTATAACTTAATGTGTTTTGACGGGGTAGTTTGGTCATTTCAATGAACTTTTCACACTACTTTTTAATTTATTATGTTTTTAGGGGGAAGTTTGGTCATTTTAAGGGTTTTGGGGTTGTAATTTTAGCGATTTAATGGGTTTTAAGGGGGCGTTTTGGCCATTTTAATGAAATTGAGAGGGTTTTGTTTTGCAATTTAGAGTGTTTCTACGGGACATTTTGGCCCTTTTGACAGTATTAGGGGATATTTTTGCAATTTAATGAAGTTTGGGTTGGATTTGAGCAATTTTAATGAATTTGGATAGGGTATTTTACCAATTTAAGGGATTTTGGGGGGGAATTTAGCCAATTTTAACGGTTTTGGTGTAGTATTTTCGCAATTTAGCGGGTTTTTAGGGGGTAGTTTGCCCATTTTAATGACTTTGAAAGGGTATTTTTGCAAATTAATGGGTTTTCAAGTGGCATTTTGGCCCTTTCAATGGTTTTTGGACGGGGTGTTTTTGATATTTAATTGGTTTTGGGGGGGGCTAGTTGTCCATTTTATAAGTTTTGGTGAGGATATCTTTACAATTTAATGGGTTTTCGGTCATATTTTGGCAATATTAATGAATTTGGTGGCGAGTGTTTTGGAATTTAATGGGTTTTAGAGGCCGTTTGGCCCTTACATTGGTTTTGGAGGTGTATTTTAGCAAATTTAATAGGTTTCTGGTGGGCATTTTTGGGGTTTAATTGTTTTTACTTGCAATTTAGCTTTTTTGTTGGTTTTTGAGAGGGGAGGATTCTGGAAATTATAATGAATTCAGGAGGGTACTTTTTCAAATTTAATGGTTTTAGGGGTATTTTGGCAATTTTAATGGTTTCGGCTTGGAAATTTTGCAATTTTATTCTTGGTGCATATTGGACATATTAAAGGTTTTGGTGGGGTGTATTTTCACAATAGAAAGCGTTTTAATCGGGGCTTTGGAATTTTTTTTGCAATTGAATGGAATTTTGTGTGGCGATTAGGGGATTCTAATGAATTTGGAGTGGTATTTTGGCATTTGACTTGATTTTTAAATCACACTTTCGCCATTTTAATGGTTTGGGAGGGGGGTATTTTTACTATTTTATGTGCTTAAAGGGGCCATACTGGCTAATTTATTAGTTTTGGGTAAATATTCCAGCAATTTGATGGGTTTCTACTAGGGCATTTTGCCCATTTTTGCAATTTAATTAATTTTGGGTTGGATTCAGTCAATTTTAATGAATTTGTATAGGGTATTTTACCAATTTATGGGATTTTTCAGGGGCATTTTGGCAATTATGTCGGTTTTGGTGTATTATTTTCACAATTAAGCGGGTTTTTAGGGGGCAGTTTCCTCATTTTAATGACTTTGGAAGTGGTATTTTCGCAAATTAATGGGATTTCAAGTGGCCATTTTAATAGTCTTGGCGTGGATATCTTTACAATTTAATGGGTTTTAGGTCATGTTTTGGCTGTATTAATGAATTTGGAGTTGATTGATTTGGAATTTAATGGGTTTTAGAGGCCGTTTAGGCTTTATATTTGTTTTAGATTGGTATTTTAGCAATTTAATAGATTTTTGGTGGGCATTTTTTTTTTATAAGTAAGAATGATATATATACGAAAGGTTACTCTATGCAAGAAAAGCACAAAGCAAACCAGAAAATTACAAGAAGAGAAAAAAGAAAACAAAGAAAATACATAAAAGAAAACCAAATGACAGGTTAATTACAAAGAGAAAGAGAGCTAAGAAAAGAAGGGAGAGAATCACTAGTCATGAGTCCCCAGGCCCGAGACCAATCAAAAAGAGTTCCACTAAAAGAGGCAAGCATCTGATCACTGGAACTATCCAAATCCTCAAAATTCCATTGATTTTATTCCTTCCAAAGACACCATAATATGCACAAAGAAACTAAATTCCAAATATGAGATGAATGCTTCCCTAAGCAAT
Source organism: Quercus ilex subsp. ballota (assembly GCA_032727855.1). Lineage (NCBI taxonomy): Eukaryota > Viridiplantae > Streptophyta > Magnoliopsida > Fagales > Fagaceae > Quercus > Quercus ilex. The sequence continues at coordinate 52,194,361 of CM064908.1, forward strand.
TCCACCAGCCAAAAAAAAAATAAAATTTGGAATCGATCTATGTATGACCCATGACACTCCAAAAGTTATAAAAACAAAACTCCATAGCCGATAAGCCATCTCGTAATGAGTAAGTGGTCCACCGTCTCCCCACAATGTCGACACATAATGCACCAGTCCACAAAATCCAAGCCCCTCAATCTCAGGTTATCACCCGTTAGAATCTTATTCCAAGCTACACACCAAACGAAGAAAGAAACACATCTAGGGACCTTAACTCTTCATAGACCTTTCAAAGGGAAGACAACTGAAGGAGAATCCCGCAACTTGTTATAATACGATCGGATGTCAAAATCCCCATTAGGCTTCAACTTCCATCTCAACTGGTCTCCAACATCCATTGAAGGAGTATTGGCTCCTAAGATACGAAGAAAATGCAACCCTTCATCCATCTCCCAATCATTAAATTCCCAAATAAAACGAACATCCCAAATTCTTCTATCCTCCGCCCCTTGCCTTGACAAAGAGGCTTCTATAGAGGACTTCTTGTTAATAGCAATATCATATAGCCTTGGGAAAGCCACTTGGAAAGGTTGATCCCCATACCACCCATCCTGCCAAAATCTCACTCTATTCCCCAACCCAACAACAAACTGAACATTTTTGCTAAAATCCTCCTAGCCCATATGAATACCTCTCCACAAACCACACCCATGCACTCCCCTACCTAACTTAGAAGTCCATCCCCCCTACTCTTCCCCAAACTTTGAAGCTACCACCCTCCTCCACAATTGATTCTCCTCTTTCCCAAACTGCCACTATTTCTCCAATAATGACTTATTGAACGTAGTAAGTTTCCTTATACCTAAACCACTGTTAGCTATGGGCGCACAAACTTTATCCCATCCTACTAGATGAGTCTTACTATCACTCCATAGAAAATCCCTTTGCATTTTCAATTCTATTAGCCACATAAGTAGGAATGGTGAATAGCGATAGAAAATAGGTAGGAAGACTAGATAATGTGCTCTTAAGTAACGTCAATCTACCCCCCTTAGACAAGTACAACTTCTTTCACTCGGCCAACTTCCGCTCAATTTTTTCCAAGATAGGATTTCAAATTGAAGGAGAGTTAGGCAAAGCCCCCAGCGGCATGCCAAGATAAGTCATGGGAAAAGTTCCAACTCTGCAACCCAAAATTTTAGCCAAGACATGCACATCATCTATCTCCCCTATTGAAACCATTTCACTCTTTTGCACATTGACTTTCAAACCTGTCATAGCCTGAAAACAAAGTAACAATAATTGAATATGAAGAATTTGCTCCACATCTGCATCACAAAAAAAATAGTGTCATCTGCAAATAATAGATGTGAAACACATTCCCCACCACCCCTCCTTCCCTCAGCTTTAAAACCACGAATTAAGCCAGCTCCCTCCACTCTTCTCAACATCCTACTAAAAACCTCCATCATAATCAAAAATAGCATAGGTGATAGCGGATGCCCTTGTCTTAAGCCCTTTAAGCTACCAAAAAAATCCGCTAGAGACCCATTAATCAAGACAGAGAATTGAACTGTGGATATACAAGTATGAATCCACTTACACTGCTTCATCCCAAAGCCCATCCTATTCAACAAATCCAGAAAAGCCTCCTAATTCACATGATCATAGGCTTTCTCAACATCAAGTTTACATATGACCTAGGAACCTGACTCTTCACTCGGCTATCAACACATTCATTCACAATAAGAACCGAATCAAGGATTTGTCTCCCACCCACAAAGCTATTCTGAGTTTCAGAAATCAACTGATCTAAAACCATTCTCATATGATTTGCCAAAACCCTAACCAAGATGTTATATACACTCCCCACCAAGCTAATAGGCCGAAAATCTCTAATATTAGAGGCATCAATCTTTTTTGGAATTAAAGCAATGAAGGTAGCATTAAGAGATTTTTCGAACTTACAATATTGAAAAAACTCATCAAAGACCGGTAAGACGTCTTTTTCCACTACTCTCCAACAATGATGATAAAAAGCCATAGTAAACCCATCCAGACCCGGAGCTTTGTCCCTTTCTAAGTCTCTTACAACTTAAAAAATCTCCTCTCTCTCAAACTTTCTTTCAAGCCAAACCCTCTCCATATCCCCAATACAATTAAACTCCAAGCCTTCCACAAAACGCCTCCACCCCTCAAACTCCTTATACAAATTTTTATAAAACTGTACTACCTGAGCAGTTACCTTGGATTCCTCCTCAAAAACCACTTCATCCACCTCCAAAATCCTCAAATGATTATGCCTTCTATGAGAGTTTGCCATCTTGTGGAAGAACTTGGTTTTGTTATCCCCTTCCTTAATACATAACATCCTATATTTTTATCTCTGAGAAATTTCTTCCAAAGAAAGAAGATGCTTCACCTTGGACCTCAAATCTACCCTATAACATTTCTCCCCATCAGTGAGTCCAAGCTCCTATTCCTTAACATCTAAAATTTTCAACTCCTTCAGCAATTGTTTCTTTTGATGATCTACATTACCAAACTCTCAATGATTCCACTGAATTATGTCCTCCTTTAATGCCTTTAGTTTCTTGGCAAGCACAAAACTAGGTGTACCTACAAATGAATGCCAATTCCACCAGGATTGAACTTTATCAACAAACCCATCTATCTTCAACCATATGTTTTCAAACCTAAAAGGACTCTTCCCTGCCATTCCCCCCACCTCCAAAAAATTGGACTGTGATCTGATGGTTAATCTGTACCACTAGACCAACTATAGCTACCTCCTTTTAGCGGTAAATCAACCAAATTAAGGTCCTCAATAAATTCAGAGAATCTTTCCCTAGCTAGAGTTATACATGTTCCACCCAAACGTTCACTTGGAAACTGTACAATATTAAAGTCCCCAAAACAACACCATAGTATCCTCCAATATTGCTGAATACCAACCAACTCATCCCACATGTGTCCCCTCTCATTGTTATCATTTGGGCCATAAACCCCAGAGCATGCCCGTATAAAACCATCTACCACCCCTTGCCACTTAACTGATATTGAGAAAGTACAAACCATGGCCTCCATCTTTTCCAAAGCCTTTTTATCCCACATAATCAATACCCCACCAGCAGTCTGATTCGCCTCCAAAGCAACCCAATCCACATACGAACAACTCCATAAACTACAAACCATTTGTCTATCCATCCTAGAAATCTTTGTATCCTGTAAACATACTACATCACACTTCCACTCATGTAACAAAATTTTCACTACCAAATGTTTCTGAGGATCATTTAAACCTCTAACATTCCATGAAATCATTTTTAGCTTCATAACAACTAAAGTCTCCCAGCTACTGACACAGCACCAATTACACATTCTATCTCCCATCATAATTCACTGAAGAGACCGAATTTCTCAGCTCTCTTCTTCCCTTGTTTTTAGATTTAACAACTTTTTGCTTACCACTGACTTCCCTATGTGACACATTGGCTGCCTCCATTACAGATTCCAACCTTTGTAATAGAGAAATGCATAGTTTCTCATGACGGCTCATAGAAAGCCCAACAAATTTATTGAAACCGGGAATTCAGCGTTTCACCCATCTAGAAATATTCAACTTAGCCTCAAGACTCAAACAGGGCCTCGTTGGAAGGCCCTTCTCAATAATGGTGCGTATGTGTTCGCGCGAAGCTTCGGGTGCTCTCTCTCTCGGTGGAGGAAGGTAGGTCTACCTTTGACGTTATAGCAAGAATTTGGGCCAAATTTTAAGGGATTACCAAAGGTAAGTGGAGTCGACATCAATCATTGGGTTTTTCTAAAATGTGATTGGTCACCTGTTTCTAGTTGATTTTATTACCAATCATAGGTTAAGAAAAATGTCATTTTTCCTAATCTAATGTGGATGGAAAAAAATATTGATTCTTAGGTCTGGAAGTTTGGTTATGTGTGGGAAAGGTGTTAGGTACCCCACAACGCCGGTCCAAGGACAGTCCTTTGTTTTGAAAAAACCTTAATTTTTGGAGATTAACAGTAAAAACACGATTTCGGCATTGGCTTATGGGGCTTCGCATGTATGGGGGCTTTGAGGTTTGGCTTTTGGAATGGGTGTGGTCCCAATCTATGCTTTCCTAAGGCATTCAAGCAAAATGCCAAATTTCCACCGCAAAAATCTAGCTAGAAGTCACCTTACTTTCACAGTGGGAATTAGGCATTGCTAGCCTTAAGTGACACAGATCGTGATAATTACACTGGAAAAGGGCAAGCAGGTATATATATACATGCATCATGCACAATGCTAGCATACAGAGCAGGAAAGTAAATGCCTACATCCTTAGAGTATGGCCCAAAATATAGGTGCAGGAAAATAAACAAGGGCCGACATACTCTAGAGATGAGGACGAATGGTACAAAGCATGACATACCTAATACAAACCATCTAAGGGAGAAAGGGAGGAGGAAGGAGGGGGTTTAAAAGAGTACATAACCAAAAGGGAAAAAGCTAAACCCTAAACCTATTGACTGTAGCCGCTCGGCCCATATCTACATGCTCACATCCTCGCCCTTTTTGCTTGCGCTTAGGAGAGCGCGCCCTAGCTCCATGTGTCCTCGCTCCACGTGCGTACATGCAAAGGCAAAGACAAGAAACCAATAGACATGCAATGGAAGGAAAAGATACAGAGATCATATGAAAGGGGCATAAAACAGATAAACATGATAGACATGGCAAGCATAGCATGTGGCAGGAGATAAGACAAGCAAGATGCACAAACAAATGAGAAAGCAAGCAAGCAAACAAACAAACAAACAAACAAACAAACAAACAAAGCAAGAAGGTAAACAAAAAGTGGTGTCTGTAAGGGACAAATGTAGGCTTGGATCTAATGTCCAAAACTTCATTGTGTTGAAGCATGGATGACACACTAGAATGCAAGACTCATGCATGAACATGTAAACAAGCGTGTAAAGATGCGTAGAAAGTCAACAGGTGGCGCAAACAAGCATGGCAAGCATATCATTGCATAGAGCGGAAAAGGGGAGGGTGCACAGAGAGCAACTAGACATCCGGAGATGCCTCCCAAGTGGTTACATCTAGACACGGCCTTCTGGGTGTCGGATGCAACCACACAACCACATACCCGCTAAGGGTGTCAAATGTGGCAAAGTCTAGAACAAGAAAGGCTAACACAAGCATAAAGCAAGCAAGCAAGCACAAACATGCAAATAGGGGTGATCCAAACCCTTTGATATGGGCCAAGGTGTATGGACAATGACAAAGACCATAGGGTCTAGATCGGGTCCTAACCTGAACGGTTTTAGACCCCTTAAAACAACCAGATTGGTTAGCCTAGATTAATTAGCCAAGTTGTTACTTAGTCAAATTAAGCAATTCTAGGTTAAAGCAATCAAATAATCATATCAAACATATAAAGCAGTGGAATAATAAATAACACAAGATATGATCACCCAGGAAACCACACGGTAAAAACCTGGGGAGGATTTGACCTAGCTATTCTCAAGGTAAACCTGAATCCACTATGCGAAAGAATCGAAGTTCATACAAAAGGACTACAAGCTCTCCGCTCGACTTCCTAATGCTACCCACCAGTAGAACTTACTGACACGACCACGTGCAAGCTCCGAATCCACGGACTCCTTCTTTCTTGGACTTTTCAATCAGCTACAAGCACTCACGCTTGATATTCTTTAAGCTTCAATGGTAGCAACCGAGTTGATCATCAAGATGTAGATAAAATCTTTATCTTGAAAACCCTAAGCTTTGTGTAAAGGAAAGCTCCTCTAGATCTCACAAGAGATTTACACAAAACCGCAATGTATGAGCAATAATACAACTGGAGCAACTCTAAAAATGTGGTTAGGGTTTTTCTTTATATACCTAGGGTAAAAACAGAAAACCCAAAACATTTAATGAGTTAGGGCTGAGCTGGAATATTCTGCAGAAAAACATTCTGCCCGAGATTTAATCGATCGAGCCTTTCCTTCGATCGATCGAGCCAGGCCGAAATGTACCAATGCATCTGCAGCCACTCGATTCCAACTTTACATGAAAGACCCAACTTTGAGTAAGTCTAAACAAAACTAAATAACCTGTTTTGATCATGGTTTGCCAACAATACACATTAGAGTTCTAAATACATAAAATCCTAAATCTTTAGAACCTAACAAACTCCCCCTTTGGCAATCCGTGACAAAACATAAACTAAAAGCTCAAAGTTTACAATTAAAAAGCCCTTTACAAAATAATGCTCATAAAATCAAAATTCAATCCTAACTACTATCCATCAGTTGCAAGTGTAGACAGCAGCTCAATTGAATCAACCTGTATATTCCTGAAATACTCAACAAACGCATAAACGCATGTGTGACAGAAAATAGTATATAAACAGGTATAACATTCTTGTATGATTCACACAACACATAATAAGGAAATATATCAATGAATAACTCATAGAATATAAATCAATAAACAGTGAATCCAAAGAAACAAGAATCAAATAAAAAATCATGTATATCAATCAATGTTACTCCCCCTAACATGAATATCCCAAAAAATGATATACAAAGTGAAGCGCCTAAATACAATCTACTCCACAAAATAAAAAAAAAACTCCCTAACTACAAAAAATCTCCTCTACAAACTCTACTCCCCCTTTTTGTGACGGAATGCCAAAGGGCAATCACAATCCATCATCAAAAGGAGGTAGTGAGGGTGAACGCAAATGCGCTAGATCAGCTCGCAAAGCTTGGATCTCATCAAAAAGGTCCACCAAAAGCTGACCATGAGTCGCCTGAACGGTCATGACAGTCTCCAAAGTACGACGGATATCAGAGTCATCCGATGAAGGTGGAGGAACAGCAGCAGGAGCAGCAGCATCAGGATTAGGAATAGCCTCACCAGCAGGACCTGTAGAAGAAGAGGGAGGAGGTGTGGACCCGGAAGGCTCAGACCTAGGGTGTTTAGAGCCAGCTCGAAGGTGAGCAGCCCATCTGTCTAAGAAAAGACGCACCTAAGGGACCGATGACATGCACAGGCTCCGAGGAAGGGAAATCCTCTAAACCTAAATAAAGAAGAATCCTATGGATGAAAATAGGATGAACAAGTGCATGAGCAGAAGATGAACTCCTATACACTTCGTTCAAAGAACGAAGGAACAAGTGGGGAAAACTAATAGGAGCATCAGTGACCAGAGCGTACAAAAATACACACCGCTCGAGAGGAATGGTGTGAAGATGAGAAATGGGCCAGATGGAGTGACAAGCTATCCTAAAGAAAAGACAGTGAAGCTCAGAAAGCTCAGCAGTAGTGATCTGAGGATCAGAACCCCACTGGATAGAAGACCCAGTGATGTAAGACATAACATCACTCAAAACTGGAGACTCATCATAGGGATAGACAGGGTGCTGTACCAAAGGTACCCCTAGAGCATCAGCCACTACCTTGGGAGTAATGGAGTACTCTACGCCTCGTATCCAACTCTTTACTAAAGTGTTGGAATCATAGATGCGGATAGAGATGTTCGAGTAGAACTCTCTAATCAAGGTAGTAGGTGGAGGAGGATCAGAAATATCCACCAAGGGTAACCAGCCCCGACGCTCTAAGTTTGCCCTAATGGCAGGATCAAGCTCATCTAAAAAGACAGAACGCTCAGACCAAATTTTCCTCTTAAGGTTCAACTTATCATAAATCTCTTGATTTTTCTTACTGGGGAATTTCACACGGTCAAAGGGAGGAGGGGATGGGGAAGAGGCGGTGACAGACCTACGAGCTCTAGTTTTCCTAGGCATGATGCTAAGGAAAGGACATAGACACAGAGAAAACCAAAAAAAATAAAAACCAAGGACAGACTGCAAGTCAGCACAAAAAAATATAGAGCAAAAATCTATATGATGCATGAACAGTTAAAATGACATGATGCATGTACTAATGCAGTAAACAAAGTTCAAAATTAAGTTCAATTGCGCAAAATTGGCTCGAGCATAGAGTTTCTAACAAAAACCCCAAAAATTTGAAAACCACTTGAAAAATTTTGAAGTACATGGATAAATTGAGCCTTACAAAACATTACACATAGATTATAATGCCCAATTACATCCAATCAACAAGCAAATTTCATCAATTACAACTCAATTTAACAAAATCCCCAATTCGGAACTAGAACATAAACCCTAGAATTTCAATTTCTCACAAAAACCAAAATTGATCAAATTAAACTATGACAATCAAGCTTATAACATGTCCCCATCAAAACCCATTGATCAATTGCACAAGAATTTGCTCGAAACATAAAAAATCCCAAAATAGAGAGGTCCGAAAATTTGAGTGAAAATGCATGAAAAATGCAAATAAACTCAAAAAGGAAGGGCAAAAGAGACTTACCGGCTTGAGGAAAGAGAATTCTTGCTAAAAATTTGGAGGAAAACGACAAAAAATCGCTGTAGATCCGTGCCAACTCGGAGAGAGAAAGAAAAGTTTGAAAAAAACTTTTGAAAAGTCAGTTGAATCAGTCCAAGAAACTGTTTTTAAAAAGCTGATTCACGATTTTCGATTGATTGAAAATTACTTTCGATCGATCGAATCACTCCGAAATTTTATAAAAGAAATTTTAAAATTTTCGAACGATCGAAAAACAGACTGGATCGATCGAAACAGGCAGCGGATCACAGTATTTTTAGAAAAATTCCAGTTTTGAAAATCTCAAACCAATTTTTTTTAAAAAAAAAAACACTCCTCAAAGCATGAAATCAATGAACCACAATGCATGAGTATGAGATGAAATGGAATGATTTTTCAAAAAACCCAAATTTGTAATCCCAGTTTCTCCAAAGAAAGTTTCAGCCAGTTCTTCTTTCAGTTTCTCAGCCAAACTAATGTTTTGCATAAAGCTCAAGATATTTTCAAACTTAGTTTGTCAGACCAAAAACACACACAATAACATGTACAGTGTTTAGCAAAGAGTAACTCGTGTAGTGTGTGCAAACTAGCAAAAGCTTGAGAAACATATGAGGTGATATGTGTATAGCAATCAATCACAAAGTCTACAAAATTCATCACATAGAATTTAAAAGAGACTATCACCTAAAGAGTTACATCATATAGCTCTCACATCTCCTAGAACATAAGCTTGCAATCATGTAAGTTTCTTGTATTTAGCCTCTTAATTATGTGAATTTGGCATCAAGCCTAATAGTACATACCAGTTTTAATTAAGTGAATTGGCATCAAGCCTAATAGTACACACCAATTTTAAGCATTAAGCAGTTAAGCCGAGGCTACACCTTATGTTCTTTTTGTGCGTGTGCTACACTTTCTCAAGCACAAAATCTTATGTTATGCACTAAGGTGTTCATGATTGGCTAGTGAACAGTGGTGAGATGGTTATTTATGCCTTTCTCAAAAGAATCTAGACCGACAGTCAAATAACATGTGACTTCAAGATTAAGACAAAGTGATAAACACCATAAACATCTTTCCCGCACAACATGCACTACAAAGTTTCTACTAGTCAAGTGCAATAAATAAGCTCAACAAAGCTAAACAAGGTACATAAAACATGTTATGTGTAAATAAATTGACCAACCTTGTCTTCAAAGACCAAGAAAAATAGTACCAAACACAATTTGCTTTTTCCTTTTTTCCTTTTTTTTTTTTTAATTTTAAAGAGAAAACAAGTACAACCTAGAATGTAATGCATGAATATAATGCAATGCAAATCCTAGAAAAAGAACACAAAAACACAAAAACCAGAGAACAATGGTCACTCAAGAATGAGCAGTGAAGCACAAGGACCATGTAAAAAAGACTCAATTTGGACGAGTCTTTTGCATCCAAAACCTTTTAGATGCACCACGAGCATTGGAGTTTTTATTCACATTCGAGTGATTTCCAACTCCAAGATTGGAATAAAGGTTCAATGCTTTTACCAATTCACCAATAAGTGCCATAGGATCTTGTGCTTGAGGCACAGGCACCTTTGGTTTGTTTGCTCTCTTAGCAGCTTGAAGCTTGTAACATTTAGGACGAATGTGTCCAGACTTTCCACAATAATGACAAACCCAAGCAGGTTTACAATGCATCTTGTCCTTAGAAAGGGTAGAATCCTTAGGTTTAGACTCTCTCACATCAACCCTAATCTTCCTATGAGGTGAAACTTCTACAGGTTTGACAACCTCACTCACAGGGGGTTTGACAGTTTCACTCACAACCTCACTCACGGAAGGTTCAGAAGAAGAAGAAGGAACAAACTTTGTGGAATATGGTGCAGAATCAAAGATGCTTTCAACATATCCTAACCCAGATTTATCAGAAGGATACTTTTGAACATTCAACATGTGATCAAGTTTAGAACTAGCAGATCTAGTAACAGATAAATCATGTTCCATAGTTTTAACTTTATCAAGCAAAAGCATGTTCTCAGCTTTATCATTGTTCAAAAGATCATTAGCATCAAACAGTTTAACAAGCAAATTTTTCTTTTCAAGCTCAAGAGTTTCAATTTTCTTCAGGCCAAGTTCAACATTCATAGCATCCTTTGCAGCAATTTTGCAAAGTTTATTGTAGGCCTCTTGAAGATCTACATCCTCAGAGAGTTCCTCATCAGAAAGGTTCTCTTCAACAGATACGCTTTCATTGACTACAGCTGTAGCAGTGAAAGCAATGAAGTTTCCATCCTCATCACATCCGGACTCATCATCAGAAACCTCATTATCACTAAGGGTTACAGCCATAGCTTTACCCTTAGTCCTTAAGAATGTAGGACATTCAGATTTCACATGACCATACCCTTGACAGCCAAAACACTGAGGACCCAATAAATTATTTGAAGATTGACCAACTTTTTCTTTAGGTTTTTCAAAGTTATTCATTTTAGTGGGATCATTCTTCCTATAATTTCTAGGTTCAGCAGTGTTTGTACCTCTTACCTTTCCGTTTGTATTCCTAAGAAAGTTTTTAAAGTTTTTGGCAAGGTACGCAATCTCTGTAGCAGAGAGCTCATCATCAAATCCACCACCATCAACATCATCAACTGACTTAAGAGCCATTGATTTGGATTTGTTCACTTTGGGTAGGTCAGACTCATAGGACTGAAGAGATCCTACATGTTCATCAACAGGGATGGAGTCCACATCCTTGCTTTCAGTAATGGCAGTCACTTTGGGTCTAAAGTCTTCAGTTAAAGATCTAAGAATCTTCCTAACAATCTTAGGTTGATCATAGATTTCACCCAAATTAAAAACAGAACTAACAATGTCATTCAATTTAGCATAGAATTCATCAAAAGTTTCATCCTCAGACATTCTAATGCTTTCAAATCTAGAAGTCAATTGCTGCAGTTTATTGATCTTAACTGCCTTTGTGCCTTCATGCACAGTTTGGAGGATTTTCCAAGCAGTATGAGCAACCTCAACATTTAAGATCCTCTTAAATTCCTCCATAGAAACAGCATGAAGATGGCATTCATAGCTTTGCTATTGAAGCCTGCTGCTTCTTTTTCAGAAGTTTGCCACTCACTCACAGGAGTAGTGGGCTTCTGCCATCCGTATTCAACGAAATTCCACACTCTCTCATCAATAGATTTCAGGAATGCTTTCATCCTTACTTTCCAATAAGCATAGTTGTTCCCATCAAAGTGAGGAGGAACAACAAGAGAGTGTCCATGCTCCATGACAACAGGGGTCAAGGATCAGCTCAGAGATCAAAAAATCTCTTACAAGAGAGCTACCCGCTCTAATACCACTTGAACGGTTTTAGACCCCTTAAAACAACTAGATTGATTAGCCTAGATTAATTAGCCAAGTTGTTACTTAGTCAAATTAAGCAATTCTAGGTTAAAGCAATCAAATAATCATATCAAACATATAAAGCAGCGGAATAATAAATAACATAAGATATGATCACCCAGGAAACCACACGGTAAAAATCTGGGGAGGATTTGACCTAGCTATCATCAAGGTAAACCTGAATCCACTATGCGAAAGAACCGAAGTTCATACAAAAGGACTACAAGCTCCCCGCTCGACTTCCTAATGCTACCCACCAGTAGAACTTACTGACACGACCACGTGCAAGCTCCGAATCCACGGACTCCTTCTTTCTTGGACTCTTCAATTAGCTACAAGCACCCACGCTTGATATTCTTTAAGCTTCAATGGTAGCAACCGAGTTGATCATCAAGATGTAGATAAAATCTTTATCTTGAAAACCCTAAGTTTTGTGTAAAGGAAAGCTCCTCTAGATCTCACAAGAGATTTACACAAAATCGTAATGTATGAGCAACAATACAACTGGAGCAACTCTAAAAAATGTGGCTAGGGTTTTTCTTTATATACCTAGGGTAAAAACAGAAAACCTAAAACGTTTAATGAGTTAGGGCTGAGCTGGAATATTCTGCAGAAAAACATTCTACCCGAGAGGTGGGCAAAGTGTCAAAATTTAAACCATGGGTGGGCACATAAAATTAGAGGCAAACCACAGGTTGGCAAAGTGTAATTATCCCTTGAATTAATTAATTAACTTGGCTAAATCAATTGGTTAATTTATCACAAGAGGTCAATACATTCTTGGCCTATCACCCACCGATCCACTCTTTATTAAAAATTAAAAAAAAAAAAAAAAACGTAGAAAGAGAGCCCATAACCGTTAATAAAAACTTTAAACATAGAACAAAATGAGATAAATGCAGAGAGAGAGAAGGAGATAGAAAGGGTTTTTAGGGGGACATTTTGCCCATTTCAATGGTTGTGGAGTAGTATTTCTATAACTTAATGTGTTTTGACGGGGTAGTTTGGTCATTTCAATGAACTTTTCACACTACTTTTTAATTTATTATGTTTTTAGGGGGAAGTTTGGTCATTTTAAGGGTTTTGGGGTTGTAATTTTAGCGATTTAATGGGTTTTAAGGGGGCGTTTTGGCCATTTTAATGAAATTGAGAGGGTTTTGTTTTGCAATTTAGAGTGTTTCTACGGGACATTTTGGCCCTTTTGACAGTATTAGGGGATATTTTTGCAATTTAATGAAGTTTGGGTTGGATTTGAGCAATTTTAATGAATTTGGATAGGGTATTTTACCAATTTAAGGGATTTTAGTGGGGAATTTAGCCAATTTTAACGGTTTTAGTGTAGTATTTTCGCAATTTAGCGAGTTTTTAGGGGGTAGTTTGCCCATTTTAATGACTTTGAAAGGGTATTTTTGCAAATTAATGGGTTTTCAAGTGGCATTTTGGCCCTTTCAATGGTTTTTGGACAGGGAAAATTTCAGAAAATGTGTGTCTTCCTTGTCTAGGGCATGCCTGGGGCTATTTATAGCCCTAGGCACGAAAATTGAGGTGGCGGCCTTTCAAGGTCTGTCGGCCTCAAAACATCTCTGATCGGGCCGATATTGACGCCCTTGGATAGATCTTCATTTTCAGTTTGTAAAAAGGTATGGAATTCAAAAATCCAACGGTCGGATCAAACTTTATGGCTCTCGGAAGCTAGGAAATGCGGTTTTCACAATTTTCACAGGTTTCTCTATATCTCAACCGTTTTAACTATGATTTCGACCCATGAATAGTCGTTGGAATGAGAATTTGATAATCTTCGCAATGACATTAGTTTCAACTTATTCCGATGGTCGGATCAAAATTAAGGTTTTTGGGCCTACCTAGGATTGACTTCGAGTCAAACTTGGTCAAAGTCTCCGAGAAGCTTGGGTTTGATGTAAAGTTATGAAAAATGTTGTTTTGTGAGGGATTTGACCTTATTTGACCTTTAGTAAAACCTAGGTTTGACCAGGGGCATTTTGGTCATTCTGGCTTAAAAAGGTACTTTGAGCGCTACGGTGTCCAAACAGGTTGCACCACGCCATTATATATGTTCTCGTGACCCTATAGAGAGAAAATGATATCTTTTTGGGTTTTTTCAAGGTCCAACACGTAAATCGAGGGCGGACAAAATACGGTATCAACACCAGGTAAACTAAAGAGAATCTGCATGAACCACTGCCTTCTCCTCCCCACCCATATCTCCTAAGCCCAAGATACCAGCTCTTAACAACCCCATAAAAAGATTAAAGCAAGAAGGGCTAACCAATCACGGCAACGGGATGAGGTTCAACGACCATAGGGCTGTCGAAACCAATCCTTCATTCATCAGCTTAAAACCAAAAACATAAATTCCATCATAAATGAAATTCTCTACCATCTTCTGAGGCTTCTGGAGGTGGTGTGACACCTTTTTTGGAAATTCTATACTCCTCTGAGACACCGAAAGAATCTCTTTATCCTTCTCGACGTTAGAATAAACTTTCCAAGGCTTAGCAAGACAGTGCACCACTTGTGCTAGTGTCACAACACTTGTCGTAGACATCGAAAGGCTCTATCCAGCCTTCTCGGCCTCATCACAGTCCTTCGAAGGCGTCGCGGTACATCGCGCCACCTATATCGGTAAAGCAATGCTCATTAGAGGCACCGGGAAACTCTTTCCATCCTTCTCGACCTCAACCTATGCCTTCTGTGGCATCACAATACATCCCGCCACCTGTGTCGGCACCACCGAGTTCATTAGAGGCCCCAAAGGGCTCTTTCCAACTTTCTCAGCCTCATCACGGTCCTTCGGAGGTATCTTAATGCATCACGCCACTTGTATCGGCAAAATAGTACTCAACAGAGGCATCGAGAAACTCTTTTGGCATTCTCGGCCTCAACCCATGCCTTCTGTGGCATCACAAAACTTCTCGCTACCAGTGCCGGCACCATAGAGCTTGTCAGAGGCACCAAAGGGCTCTCCCCAACCTTTTCAAGACTATAGGTAGAGAGAGTAGGCCCAACAGAGTCTTTGGAGCACTCCCCAATCTCATAAGTGTTTGGTGGTACTTGGGCCTAAACTGGAATTACTAAATGTCCGTTAGGCTACTAACTTGTTAGGGCCCAAACCCAACTTACACTTGCCAAGTTCTGTACAGGCCCATGCTACCCATTTAAAATTTTTTACTATCCCTTTAGTTTCTTTCCTTTCTCATTAACCTCCACAATTAATCCACTCCCTATCCAGCTTGATCTCCTAATATCACTCCCCTTCCCATTTTCATTTGATTTTGAATTCAAACTGAAACTTAATGGGAATCGTTTCCTCCTCCCACCACCATCGTACCAGGCTTACCCACCAAAATATCCCCTACCTTAGCACCTGTAAGTTTCAAATTCATCGCTAACAACCCTTAATAAGCCAAAAATGTATTGACCCATTTGATAAATTAATCAATTAAATACCTGAGTGAATTAATTAGATTCAATTATATGCAATAAGCATGGTAGGACAAACAAATCACCAAGTTAAATATAGTGAAAAATAAATTTGACACAGGTGATTTGTTTACGAATGGGGAAAACTACTGAGGCAAAACCCCACTAGGTGAATTTAAAGTCACCACTCCCGAGAATCTACTATTATCAAAATAAGCGGTTACAAGTAAAAGGAATGCCAGTACCTAATACCAACCTACAGTTGAACTCTTACCCCAATACCCAATTGGACTTGTCTTATAGCAGCAATCTCTCCGTTCAATGCACGACTTCCAGTACGTGATTAGAAAATGATGCACGGATTCCAGTACATAACACACCAACTTAAGGAAGATGGCTGCAAAGTTCTTCAATTTATCAACGATGAAGATCAGGAAGCTCCTTGGTCAAAAAAGCTTCTACAGAGAATATGATGAACCAGGGCAATTTATGTCTCCGATCACACAATGCATGTAACAACTAGTGCAACAACCTTTGCATCCTATGCGACAGCCCTTAAAATTATCCTTATATATTCTAGGGTTGTGAGAAAAGAAACCCTACACAAATACTCAAGGATATGCGTGTAGTCAGATCTAGAATTTCTGATTTTGTAATTCTCGACAGATAAAAGAGCTTCTGTCAAGTTTCAACATTAAACCTCGATAGAAAGGATTCTGTCGAGACATCTATCGAGATTTAATAAGAAGCACATCTTCACTTGTTTCTTAGTCAAACTTGCATGGCTTCAATACTAAACTTGAACACTTGTTTATTGAAGTACTAAACACATCCTAGATCTACCCAATTACAAGTAAAGTGCGTTTTGTCAAAGGATTAGCCAATTACATCAAATTTGTACCTAACAATCTCCCCCTTTATCAATCCGTGACAAAACTACAACAAACAAATGAATCATGAGAGAAGTCTTAAATCACTAAACTCATAATCACTTGTTGAAATACAAAACAAATCTAACCCTAACACAAACTCTTGAAAAACTTTGCAAGAAGAGAGTTCATGGCATGGTAGACTTTAACAATCTGTCTTTCTGAAACACTTAAACAAAACTCATCAAGCCATCATGTGTGAAACAAAAATAAAGGATTACATACATAAAGAAACATGTGTATAAAGAGAGAAAAGAAACAACACATGGCGAGATAGGTGAAGAAAAACATACATCATCATATATATATCAAAAGATAGTACAATGTGTGTCAATAAATAATGGTCAAAAGATCAATATACATGAGGCTAAAGAAAGAAAGGAAAAATACATAAGAACCTCACTACATCCCTTAAAATGTATAGACACTCCCCCTAATAAAAATGTCCTATACTAACTCTCCCTCTAAGTACAAGACTACTCTTATCCCAAAACTACTTCCCCTTTTTGTCATGAATGACAAAGGGTAAGTCATTAAAAGGTCGTCATCTCATCATCATTGGAAGAGCTAGCATCCTTATCATCACCATCCTCATGTACCGAAGCCTCTAGAGAAAGAGATGGAGAGGTGGAAAAACCACCAAGGCGAGCTTGTCGTCGTGCTATACAATCGACACGAGTGTTCACCTAACACAACTCATCAGAGAGAGTGTCAAGGCAAGCATCCATGCGCTAAAACTGTGCCATAATGGCCTTTAGGGTCACATTACTAGTCAAGGAAGAAGAAGCAAAGGTGGAAGGAATAGCTGAAGCTGTAGGACCGGAAGACTCCACACGTGGCTGCTTTAGTCGAAACTGAGCCTCACTCCGTCGAACAGAACCGGCATCAATGGCACCCATGGTAGTGAAGTAAGGAGAATCAGGAATGGGGATGGAAAGTGGCAAAGGATCCGTGTGATAGCTGAAGGAAAGATGAGCTTATCACAGGTCGTCGAATCCTGATAGACATCGATGATAGAAGTGATGAAGTGAGAGGGGAAGTCTATAGAAAGATCCTCTAAGAGGGACAAAAGAAAACAAGCACGAAACTCTGTGATAGAGTTATAGTGAGACAATGGAGTAAGAGTAAATGTCATCCCCATGTTAAGGAATCTCAGACCTTTTGCAAAGCCCAAGCATGAGGCGTTTTACTTCCCACCCTATGTGGAAGGCATCTCACAAAAATGAGAGAGAAGCTCATCTCTAGACACAGTTCGAAGATGATCACAGCCGGGGTAGTCAGGATGCACCCTCAGAACATGTAGTACCTTGGATATAAGATCCAAGGTAACTACAATACGTGCATCTTAAAATGTCATGACAAACCAAGGTACAGAGGTATTGATACCATGTATATTGGAGTAAAAGTCCTGTATAAACACAATGGGACACCTCAAGGGACTCTCAAGTAGAGATTTCCAACCCCGAGTCCGAATGATGGTGGGGAGAGGAGTGTTGCAGAAGTCCAACAAAATTACATAAAGCTCTAAATGAACGCTGCATTTCTGAAAGTTCTTCAAGAAGTCCTTTCGGGAATTCTCATCATAGAACCGAATGTGAAGAGGGGGAATAGGATCATAAGAAGAAGACCCAAAACCAAGAGGGTTCCGAGTCGGAGTGGACTTACGTGTTTTGGGTGCCATGTGCGGTCTATCCAATAGAGAGAGTGAGAGAAAAAGAGAACATATCACAACAGATAACAAAGAAAAGAAAAGAAAGGAAAAGACGTATGCATGAAAAATGCATGAACATGTGACGTGTAAAATTTAAATTGCATCATGGGTAAAACCCAATCCAAACCTACCAGCACACATTCCAATAATCTAACACACATCTAAATGCATGAAACATTGTTAAAATGCAATGCATGAACATATAATATCAAAACAACAACACCCAACCCAACAATTTCACAAAAATCTCAAAAACCCAAAAGAATTTCAAAAACCCCAAAACCTAGGTCTAAAATGCATGAATGTATGAAAAATGAAGGTTTTAGAACACATACCAAGTAATCTGAACTTCATATAGGCCAAAAATGAGGTGGGCAGAGAGATTTGAGTGAGGGAGAAGTGTTTGGAGGAAGAGAAAGAAGTTTTCTGTCGAGAGAGATAAATGAAAATGAATCTGATTCATGCTTAGCCTTTAAATAGAAATTTCAGCTTGATGGATCGAGATATCTGCCGAGATCTATCGAGTACTAAATCTCGATAGAAATGAATCTATCGAGGTGCTGTCAAGGATCTGTCGACAGCAAAAACACCTCGATGGATCGAGAAGCTGTTGAGGATCTACGGCTAGACAGAAAGTTTCTTAATGGATTGAAGAAGCTGTTGAGCATCTATCGAGAAGAAATCCAGAAACCTCGATGGATCGAGATTGTGATAAGATCTATCGAGAAAAGAAGAAAGAAGGGCTTGATAGAAGGGAATCTATCAAGAAGCTGTTGAGCTTGAAGAAATTGAGTTTTTCAAAGAAGGGAAAAACACAAAGAGATGAATGCAAGAAGCAAGTTACTTAAACATAGATCCAATCAACATGTTAAACTCTCAAAACATCTCTCAACAAATATGTAAAGCATTCAAGATCCAAAACACACACACATACACACACACTAAATAAGTCTAACCAATTTTATATTTCAAAAACAAGTTAAGAAAATTTAGTGAGCATATATTAACATATGTATTCCTTATGATGGTTAAATCACATTGTACCTGCACATTTATCAAAAGTAGCAAAGAATTTGCGTGTTGTTTGTGAAAACATAGCAAGAGTGCATAAGTATCTCATATTATGACAATTTGAGATATGATAGAATCAAATACACTCACACACAATCATAACTGTTTGATGGAGACTATCACCTTCGAGGTATATCCTATAACTCCCACATCTCCTAGAAACACGCTTGCAACCATATCTAAAAACATTTTGATTCTTTTTGCTTTTGTATTTTTTTTTTTTTTTTGGCATATTTTTCTTTTTGAGCATAGCATGCATGGGCATATAAGAGAGAGAGAAGAAGTACCCAATTATGTAAGCTTAAATATCACAATTTTGCTATGCTGAAGCACACAGATGTTATTCATGATTGGTGGGCTTTAGTGGTGAGATGGTTATTTATACCTTTCTCTTAGGATTTTCTAGTCATTTCCGTCAAAAATAGTGATATGAGTGTTAAGTATAAGAGATTACTTAATCATACTCATCATAAACACGAGCCACAAAGCTCACTTGCTTAGTTATGCATTGAAATGTTCATCTAAGCTACGAGAGATACAAAGTTTATAAACTTTGTTTCAATGGCCATCCAAGGTACACAAGTACCAATATACACAAACACACACTGTTTTTGTGTTTTTCTGATTTTTCAATTTTTTTTTTTTTTTTAAAATTATGAAAAGGCAAAATAAACAAAAATTGAAAAAAAACCAAACAAAAACATAAAGAAACACACAAAGCATTAAACCAGATGCAAATACGTGAGGAAGAAGAAGAAAGAGGAGAGACCACTCCATGGAGATTACACTAATGTTTTGGCATAGGAATTCAAACTGTTTGCTATCAAGAGGCTTAGTGAACAGATCAGCCTTTTGATCATCAGTATGGATGAACTTAAGAGTGAGTGTGCCATCTTCGACAAGCTCCCGAATGAAGTGTCTTATCTCTATATGTTTTGTTCGAGAATGTTGAACAGGATTTTTAGAGATATTAAATGGCACTAGTATTGTCACAATAAATGGTAAGATGTTCTTGACAAATACCATAATTAAGGAGGAATTTTTGCATCCACAGAAGTTGGGTGCAATAGCTACTGGCAGCAATGTATTTAGCCTTAGCAATGGATAATGAGATGGAATTCTGCTTCTTACTTATCTAGGAGACAAGATTATTACCCACATAAAAACAGCCCCTCGAAGTACTCTTTCTATCATCAGCATTCCCTACCCAGTCTGCATTAGAATACCCAGCTAAGACATCATTGGTGTCCTTGGAATACCATACTTCAAAATCGACAGTGAATTTGACATATTTTATGATTCTTTTTAAGGCAATCATATGAGACTTTTTAGGGTTTGCCTGATATCTAGCACACACTCTTACACTGTAACTAATGTTAGGTCTACTAGCAGTAATGTAAAGGAGACTACCTATCATGCTTCTATATAAAGAACAATCAACACTTTTGCCTAACAAGTTAACAGTGAGTTTAACATTTGGGCTCATGGGGGTTCTAATAGGACTAGCAGAATCCAAACCAAACTTTTTCACAAGATTTTTGGCATATTTAGATTGAGATATGAATATACTTGACTCTTGCTGATGAATATGCAATCCAAGGAAGTAATTCAACTCTCCAATCATGCTCATCTCGAACTCGGCATGCATAAGCTTCGAAAAGTTATGAGCAAGTTCATCCTTTGTAGATTTGAAGATGATATCATCAACATAGACTTGAGCAACTATCAACTTGCCATTTTCCCTTTTAATAAAAAGAGTTTGATCAGCTTGTCCTCTTGTGAAACCATGTGAGACCAGGTATTGTGTAAGCCAGTCATACCAAGCTTTGGGTGCTTGCTTTAGTCCATAGAGAGCCTTCTTAAGGTACAACACATGATCCGAAAAGTGTGGATCAATGAATCCTTTAGGCTGAGCAACATAGATATCTTCTTTAAGAAACCCATTCAAGAATACAGTCTTCACATCCATTTGGTAAAGCTTGAACTTCAAGTGACAAGCAAGGGCTAGGAGAACCCTAATGGATTCCATGCGAGCTATTGGAGCAAATGTTTCATCAAAATCTACTCCTTCCACTTGAGAGTATCCTTGGGCCACCAGACGAGCCTTGTTGCGAATCACATTTCCCTCCTTATCAATTTTATTTGCGAAATATCCACTTATGCTAATGATGTGCTCTCCTTCCGGTCTAGGTACTAGGGTCCAGGCATCATTCCTTTGAAATTAGAGCAATTCATCATGCATGGCCTTAATTCAGCTTTCATCCTTGAGAGCACCCTCAACCTTGGTAGGTTCAACCTGCGACAAATAGCAAGAATAAGACACAAAATTAGCAACACATTTGTCAATTGTACGCTTTTTTAGTGTAAGTTTATTCATAGTTCCCACAATAACTTCAGGAGGGTGATTCAGCTTAATCCTTGAGGAAGGACATTTCTCTTCATGAGATTCAAACTTAGGTGATGTAGGAATATCTGCTGAGACTTCTACAACACTTGGAGTACTTGGAGAAACGGGTTCTTGATCAACTTCTTCTTGAACAACCTTAGGCTCTGAAGGAAGAATTTACTTAGGTATTTCCTCACCACTTTTCACTGAATCAGAATCTGAAGCTTCATCAATAATAACATTAACAATTTCCATCACCTTCTTGGTTCTTTTGTTGTACAACCAATAAGCTTTACTTGTGGAGGAGTATCCTAAAAATATTTCTTCATCGCTTCGGGAGTCAAACTTTCCCACATTCACTCTATCCTTAAGGATGAAACAAGTACTTCCAAATATTCTGAAATACTTCACATTTGGCTTTCTCCCTTCCACAATTCATAGGGAGTCTTCTTTATACCAGGTTTGAAATATACCTTGTTAACTATATGACATGCGGTGTTGACTGCTTCTCCCCATAAATTTCTGGCCACATCTTTATTGTGTAACATGGCTCTAGCCATCTCCTGAATAACTCTGTTCTTTCTTTCTACTACACCATTTTGCTGAGGAGTAATAGGAGCAGAGAATTCTTGAGATATACCAGATCTAGTGCAAAAAAATTTCATGTATGAGTTCTTGAATTCTTTACCATGATCACTTCGAATTCGATCAATCTTCATGTTCTTCTCATTTTGTAGTCTTGTACACAAAACTTCAATGTGCTCAGGAGTAGCTGACTTGGAACTTAGAAGAATGAACCAAGTGTACCTGGTGAAATCATCTACTACAACCATGATGTATCTCTTTCCTCTAAGAGATTCGGTTCTAATTGGACCCATGAGATCCAAATGTAGTAGCTCCAAAGGTCTAGATGTAGCTGATGTCTGAGTGCCTGGATGTTTTGTTTTCATCTATTTCCCAAGTTGACACGGTCCATATAAAACATTGCTAACCCTGCTGAGCTTTGGTATTCCCAACACTGATTCATGCTTAGATACAACTGACAGATGTTTGTAGCTAACATGTCCCATTCTTTGGTGCCATAAGTCTTCATTTGGCAAACGAATGTTATTGCACACAATATTAGCATCAGGTACCAATCCATTAGTTATCCAGAGTGCGGACTCCACTTATGAGTTTCTTTCTAGACTCATTCAAAATAAGACATTTCCCTTTTGAGAATAGCACCATGAAGTCTTGATCACATATCTGACTTATGCTCAACAAGTTCACTCTCAGACCTTCTACATATAACACATTTGTAATGTCTAGTAGTCCAGGTAGAGAGATGGTTTCATTCCCTTTTATTTGTGATTTGCTCCCATCACCAAAAGTGACATTTCCACATTTCATAGACTTGAAAACCTTAAAGAGAGAATAGTCTCCAGTCCTGTGTCTCGAGCATCCACTGTCAAGATACCACAAACATGTGTCCATTACCTTAAATGCAGACTTCATCATAAAACACACTTCATGCTTGCTTGACAAATCAATAGGAATGGTTTTCTCTCTCATCTGCCATTTATGAATAAAACCTTTAAGTTTTAGCCTTCTCAGACGAACTCCTTTGCACATCTTCATTTTGAGAGTCTAATTTCTTCCTTGTCACACTAAGACCTTTTTCAACAATCATCAAGATAGCTTTCAAATAACTTTTAGACTTACATTTTCTGAAACACTCAATCAAATAGAGATTAGAAAAGCAAAATGCATTTGAAAAAAAAGATCATTTCATGCCGCTTATAACCATGACAACAGGGGTCAATGGATCACACGCAAGGATTAAACGTATCAAAGTGTGCCTGCTCTGATACCACTTGATAGGCCAAAAATGTATTGACCCCTTTGGTAAATTAATCAATTAATTACCTGAGTGAATTAATTAGATTCAATTACATGCAATAAGCGTGGTAGCATAAACAAATCACCAACTAAGTTAAATGCAGTGGAAAATAAATTTGACACAGGTGATTTGTTTACAAATGTGGAAAACTACCGAGGCAAAACCCTACTGGGTGAATTTAAGGTTACCACTCCCGAGAATCCACTATTATCAAAACAAGCGGTTACAAGTAAAAGGAATCCCAGTACCTAATACCAACCTATAGTTAAACCCTTACCCCAATACTCAATTGGACTTGTCTTGTAGCGACAATCTCTCCATTCAATGCACGACTCCCAGTACATGACTAACAAATGATGCGGATCTCAGTACGTGACTAACACACCAACTTGAGGAAGATGTTGACTGCAAAGTTCTTTAGTTCATCAATGATGAAGATCAGGAAGCTCCTTGATCACAAAACCCTTAGCGTAAAAATGCAATAGCTTCCACAGAGAATATGATGAACTAGGGAAATTTCTGTCTCCGGTCACACAATGCATGTAACAACTAGTGCAACAACCTTTGCATCTCGTGTGACGGCCCTTAAAAAAATCCTTATATATGTCTAGGGTTGTGAGAAAAGAAACCTTACACAAATACCCAAGGATATGCATGTAATCAGATCTGAAATTTTTGATTTTGTAATTCTCGACAGATACAGCTTCTGTTGAGTTTCAACATTAAACCTCAATAGAAAGAATTCTGTTGAGACATCTATTGAGCTTTAATGAGCAGCACATCTTCACTTGTTTCTTGGTCAGACTTGCATGGCTTCAATACTAAACTTGAACACTTGTTTCTTGAAGTATTAAGCACATCCTAAATCTACCCAATTACAAGTAAAGTGCGTTTTGTCAAAGGATTAGCCAATTACATCAAATATGTCCCCAACAACCCCCTTGACTAATTTTGCCTCTCCACAAACTCCTCTTGATTCATATTTTTATCTTTATCCTTGGTTGTAATATGTTGTGACTGAATCACATCCCTTGACTGCACCTGACCCTTCAATGTCTCAACAAAAGACTAAGAGGGATGAAGCCCTGACATTCTCCTCTGTGGCTGAGACACAAATTTGGCCTAGCCTGAACCACCTAAAGCATATTGGTTAGGTTCCAACATCTTCCTCAATTCAAGCCCAAAGACCTTCCAACCATTTTGTGCTTTGCCTCCAGGGATTATGACAGTCCTTCAACACCCGCCAACTTTGGGTTCATACACTAAAAGGAATTGACCAAAAGAGTTTGATCCTCGTTGCAAAGTGTACGTGGTATCTCCTTCCCTAAGTGTAAAAAACTGTTTGGGATTGATTCTAACCACAGTGTGTTCTATATTCTTCATCAACCATAACACTGCATTCTTGACCATGAATACTGACTTCATGAAGTGTTTGCCCCGTTCAAAAATACATAAGGAGAAAAAATTTCCTCCTTCCTTAACCACCATTTGAAAAAGCTTAAATTCAATGAAAAAATTGTGAATCCCACCCATACTGATCAAAGCGAGAAAAAGTGGTATGAAAAATTATCTAACTAATTTGAGGTAGCCGGGCCTCTAATCGGTGTAGGATTTTTAATCAATTTTTTTTAATGAAAATATCTATTACCCTTGGTGGGCATTTTTTAGTTTTAATTATTTTTTTACTTGCATTTTAGCTTTTTAATTGGTTTTTGTGAGAGTGGCACTCTGCAAATTATAATGAATTCAAGGGGTTATTTTTCAGATTTAATGGTTTTAGGGGAATTTTGGCAATTTTAATGGGTATTC
Source organism: Quercus ilex subsp. ballota (assembly GCA_032727855.1). Lineage (NCBI taxonomy): Eukaryota > Viridiplantae > Streptophyta > Magnoliopsida > Fagales > Fagaceae > Quercus > Quercus ilex. The sequence continues at coordinate 52,219,374 of CM064908.1, forward strand.
TAGGAGCATATTGGACATATTAACAGTTTTGGAGGGGTATTTTTTGCAATTTAAATTGATTTTATTGGGGATTTGGATTTTTTTTTTTTTTTTTGGCAATTGAATGGAATTTTGTGTAGCGATTTGAGGATTCTAATGAATTTGGAGTGGTATTTTGGCAATTGACTTGATTTTTAAATAACATTTTCGCCATTTTAATGGTTTGGGAATGGGTATTTTTACCATTTAATGTGTTTCAAGAGGCCATATTGGCTAATTTATTAGTTTTGGGTAAATATTCCAGCAATTTAATGAGTTTCTACTGGGGCATTTTGCCCATTTCGATGGTTCTAGAGTAGTATTTACGCAACTTAATGCGTTTTGATGGGGGTAGTTTGGCATTTCAATGAATTTTTTGAGGTACTTTTTAATTTATTGTGGTTTTAGGGGGAAGTTTGGTCATTTTATGGGATTTGCGGTTGTAATTTTAGCAATTCAATGGGTTTTAAGGAGGCGTTTTGGCCATTTTCATGAAATTGAGACGGTTTTGTTTTGCAATTTAAAGGGTTTCTATGGGACATTTTGGCCCTTTTTACAGTTTTAGAGGGATATTTTTGCAATTTAATGAATTTTGGGCAGGATTTGGGCAATTTTAATGTATTTAGAGAGGGAATTTTACCAATTTAAGGGATTTTTTGGGAGAATTTTTTCTATTTTAACAGTTTTTGTGTAGTATTTTCGCAATTTAGCAAGTTTTTAGGACGCAGTTTGCCCATTTTAATGACTTTGAAAAGGGTATTTTTGCAAATTAATGGGTTTTTAGGTGGCATTTTGGCCTTTTTAGTGGTTTTTGGTGGGGGAATTTTCGATATATAATTGGTTTTGGGGGGGCTAGTTGGTCATTTTTACCGTTCCAATTTGGATATCTTTACAATTTAATGGGTTTTAAAAGCATATTGGACATATTAATGGTTTTGGTGGGGTATTTTTGTAATCTCTCTCTCTCTTTCTCTCTCTCTCATTTACAATACCATATAGACATGGCAAAACGGGTCAGAATTTTTTGACCCGACCCGACCCGACCCGAAAAATACTCGACCCGAACCCGATTTTTTTGACCCGAAGCAAAAACGGGTTGACCCGTGACCCGACCCGTGTTTTTTGCGGGTCACCCGACCCGACCCGCGGCCCGACCCGAACCCGAACCATTTTTTTAAAACTTTTTTTTTTTTGGGGTAAAAAAGTAGTAAAACTAAGACAATATTGGTTTAATTGTTTATTGTGAACTTTAAGGAAACAATTGATACATTTACATAACTATATGCAAATTAATTGAAAAATAAATGGTTGAACATTCTGTAATGAGTAAATATTTTTAGATATCAAATAGCAAAGTACATGCCAAGATAATCTGGTTACAATAGAGTTAAAAATATAGATTTAAAATTGTAGACATGTGAGAAATATTCACAAGTGAGAAATATTCACAAGTGTGAAAATAGTGAAGTTAAAGTATCAAATTAGCATAAATTATGAATAAGACCTATTTTTTAATAATTTATGTCCAAAATAAACGGCTTTTCAAAATAAATTATGATATTTCCTAGAGTGTGTGTTGCTTAACAATAATATGATATTCATAAAAGAGACCATGTATAAATAAGTAAGCAATCAAATTTTAAAGTATATCTCAAATTGAAATAGAATGTCAACCACAACTGATAATAGATTATAAAATTAATTTTCAAGATTGTAAATTTCTTATATATTTTTATTCTTTATCAAATGAGTTATCCAATAAGTCATTTGTAATTTTGTTTTATATTTGGAATGTTAATATTGTGTAGAAATAAAACTTGTGTATTTGTTTTACTTATCTTTGTGTTATTTTGTTTTAGATAGCAATGTTAGGATTTTTATAATTTTAAAATTGTTGAATAAGTATTAATAAGTTTAACTGAGTTCATTCTTGATATAAGTGGTGAATTCAAAATAATGCATTTTATATCAAGTAATTTGTTGCATAACTTTCCAAATGACAAATACATGTTGTTTTCTTTATTAAAAAAAAAAAAAAAAAAAAAAAATTTCATGTGAAAAATACGGGTCAACCCGACCCGTAACCCGTTTGACCCGACCCGACCCGACCCGCCCGTTTTGCCATGTCTAATACCATATACCATGACTTCCAAATACTCAAATCGTCCAAAAATTATTAGTGCATTTGGTATACCATATACATGCCTCCCTCTCATATAAAATTATATATATATATATATATGGAGGTCAAAAACTCTCATATATAGATTCTACACAAAAAGTCCATTATCATGTTATAGAAAGGTGTAGCACATCAAGTGTATGAAATAATTTCTATAAACTTCTCAATAGTTACACTATCACCTTTTCATTGAAAGGGTGTTCCTCGCTTTAGGTAATATGGTACAAGAGGAAGACATCCGATGTGAAGCAGTAAAGATTGGGTTTGATTCGAAGTGTAGTGTGGTGTTGAGCTGATTTAAATTAAATGTGAAACAATGAGATTGTAGGTGATTGATTTTTCGGAGTAGAGGAAACCACACTTGATAGCTCGGCCAGCCATGGATATGAGGCCGAGACTGTACTTCGGTTGAAAGACTACAAAAATGTTTACAATCCTACTTCTTAATTCGCAAACCAACCCAGGTAAGTTCCCATCACACACAAAAAAAAAAAAATCACTAGGTAAGTTGATCTTAACTTACGAAGAGAAGAGACAATCAACTAAGCCAGTTGAAATCTTTAGTGACTAATTCCTAATTCTAATCAACATTTGGAGCCAAAATAAAGGCTTTTCAAGAAGACCACACCACGTTTACTAGGAAAATTTTAATACTACGTAGTTGATTTGGATGGAATCTAAGAATACGGACACTCCAAAACCCCCTATGTCTGTGTCAGACGCGTTAGAAGACTCCCACATGTGTGTCCTCAATTTGTTGTGGGGAGTTTTTTATTTTATTTTATTATTATTTATTTATAATCTTTTGGTTTTAGATATGATTTTCAAGATTTTAATAGCTGTATCTATTTTGAAAACTTAAAATATATCTATAAGTATAAGTAAATAAAATATTAAAATGTACCTAAAGTCTAAGATTGTATTAATTAATTAATGATTGTATCCCCGTCATATCATAATCCTAATTTTTTAGGAATCAACGTGTTGTTTTTTTTGTATTATGTTGTGTCTGGATCCATCTGAGTAAAAACTCCAAAACTCAAACCATGTACTGTTAAATTTATACTGTTAATTTTTCTTCAAATCTCTCAGTTTTAATTTTTCAAATTCAAATGCAACCAAGAAATATTGTTTTAACCAAAAAAATTTATAAGTAAAAAAATATTCTATTTAAGTGAGAGAGAGCAAACGTAGAATGCGTGCATTTGAAGTGAACGACTCCTAAAAATTTAGGAGCTGAAATCAATATAATGAAGTGAGTCAAGTGACGCTACCCAAAGTAGTCATCCACTCGTACAAAAGTAGTTTGATAATATGACTTGGGACTTGGGAGTTCTGAGCGTTCGACACATAGTTATTAACAAACAAAAAATCCCAGCGGGTGATATTATGAGACTTGATCTTGGAGAAGATATGGTCGCCGTCTAATCTTATTATGAAAGTTTTACCAGCATACAGCCCAGCCATCTTATTCCAAGCATATATTTTACTGTTTATTTGACCCAATACTCATACAATATTTGTTCTTTTTCTTTGACTCCAAACTGGCAACTTACAATTGAGACTGGTTACGTTTGAAAATCACCAATCATTTTGAAGACAACTCGGTAGCTGAGCTCTCCCTGATTTCAACTATAATTTGGAACGTGAGTGAATAAGAAGAGAGACGTCCCTTAATTAAAAGGGAAGCCGGCGCATTTCAAGAGAGAAACAATTGTTATCAACATGGTAACCATATTATTATAGCTCATAATGTGGACTTATAATTCATCGACAAGGATTCTTCTCTAAACTTATTGTTGAATCATACATAACTTGGCAAGGAGGATTTCAAAGTATTTATACAAAGAGAAAGCACGTAGGTCCTCTCTCTATTGATGTAATCAATAGAGCCAAAGCACTACCTCCCCTATTAATGGGAAACCAGATTGAAACTACAGATTAAGTTTACCTGCTAAGTACCATGAGTGCATGGCTAGGCTGCCAAAGGACATGATATTAGCAAGGGATGATAACCCATGAATCATCCCAAATTTCTTGTTCATGGCTTTAAGCTTTGGATTCACCTTTGCAACTTCCACGTTCTTTGACCACCCAACTTCTTCCCCAATGTTTGATTCTCTCTCCACCTTATGCCTTTGTTTCATCATCTACATCACAATAAGCAAAACATTACAGGCTAATAAAAAACTCCATCAACGAGGACTCCATATGTAATGTCATTGGCATTATTAGAGCATTTCTTGTTTTGTGGGGTGGGGTAGTATAAAACCAAAATTAATTACAAAGAAGTAACCCATGGCCTTCATTGGCAGTTACAGAAGTGTGAAGGGTTTTTTTTTTTAATAATCATTATTAAAAGTTTAAATTTTGTACTATTTGGGACTAAAAAGTATCATCGAATCAATTGAACTTATGCAAAAGCTTTCCAATCACTTTGTGTGCTTGGAAGAGATCAAGTGGGAGTAGAGCCTGACAAACAAGACAGCCATTGGCAATTAGGTGATTGCATTAAGAAATGGTAAGAGGTTACACATCCCATCTTTAAACCTTAGCACACTTCACAGGGTCGATACGAGCAGTAACACGCTGGATGGAGTTTCCAAAATTAACTGACATGGGTAATGCATCTAGGCCTTCTGGGAAGAATCTACCTGGGATTTGGTATGGTAGAAGATACAAAGGTGCAACAAAGTTTTAGATTTGACTGGTATGAAGAGTGTTGTTAGGAGAGTGGGCAGTCCTACAATTTCATTACAAACAGGGGCTTTCGTCCCATTGGAGGATTATTCCAACCCATTAATTTGTATTCCATTGGTAAAAGCAACCCCAGCAACATTTCAATCATTGACACACTTGGAATAGGAATAATGACACAGTATCAGAAAGGGTACTAAACCTTTTTGGTACGTCCACAGTCAACCATTGGATCTGAGGAGAAAATTACACAGCTAGTGACTAGTGGGGAAAAAATTGAAGACAACAGGCAGCGAGAGAAGAACCATTTGCAGCCAAGGAAAAGTCCAAAAAGGATTAAGGAGTTGAAAAGGTTAGCACCATCCATTAACTATGGTGCTTGAGGCAAAAGAGGAGAAAGTAAGGGTGATCCCTAGAGAGGGGGTGGGCTATTGATTCCTGGAAGATTAATATCATGGAACATCAGAGGATTGAATGATCCAAGAAAGCATTTAGTTGTAAGAAATATGCTACTAGAGTGAAGAGGAGATATGGTAAGCTTGGTGAGGGATTTATTGGGGGCAGGGGGTGTTTCAATTGGCTATCATTTGGAGCTATTGGAAATGAGGGTTGTATTTTGTTAATGTTGCAGTGTGCGAAGAGAGCTGATTGTTTTGTGGAGAAGTTCTCAGACTCATGCAAGTTTGGAATGTGGATGACAAGTTCCACTCGGTCTTTTTGGGGTTACAATCCAAATGGTGACAGAGAAAGGGAATGCTTATGGGATAAGCAGAATAAGGCTAGGAAGAAATGGGATTTAGCTTGGTGTTAGGGAGGTGATTTCAATGTTGTGAGGTTTCCCACAGGGAGACGGAATTGTCTTAACCTGTCTCAAGCAATGTTGAATTTGTCAGACTTTATAAATGAATTATAGTTGGTGGACTTCACTTTGAAAGGGGAGAAGCTTTACATGGGGGAATAACCAGGAACAACCAGCTATGTCACATATTTTGATAAGTAGCATAAAGATTTTATTAAAAAAAAATAACACAGCCCAGTACATAGGAAATGTACTAAAGGGGAAAAAACATAAAGAAACCAAGTTACAATGATCAAGCAAAACAGGAAGGGAAAGACAAGAAAAAGATGGTAAAACTAAACACCATTCGAGAAGAATAAAAAAGACAAAAAAACTTAAACTGAAGAATGGACTGTTCACATCCATAAAAGCTTCTGGCATTCAATTCCCACCATATACACCACATCAAACAATGTGGCACAATCCTCCATATATCTACATTGCGATGTCGCCTAAAATTGCATGACCAAGAATCCAACAAATCCATTACCCTTTGCAGCATCACCCAACAAATACCAAACAAGCAAAAGACCATACTCCACATCTCAAATGCTATAGGACAATGAAGGAGAAGATGATCTACAAATTCCCCACACCTTTTGCAAATATAACACCACTCAAGTACAACAATATGCCTCTTTTGAAGATTATCCGTAGTTAGAATCTTGCCTAAAGAAGCAGTCCAAGAGAAAAAAGCTACCCGAGGAGGAACCTTCAATTGTCACACCATTTTCCACCAGAAAGATACGACAATAGAAGGGGAGAGAGACTGATAACACCCACTCACCTTGAAACCTCGACCGCTAGTTGGCTTCCAACAAAGTTTATCAGAACCAACACCCTGCACCTTCGTGGAATAGATCAAGACCATAAAAGCATCCAATGATTGTGACTCTTGTTCATTCACTAAACGACGAAACTGTAAGTCCCAAAATATTCTCCCATTTGAGTAATGCATAACCTCCAAGACCGAAGCATCCCTTGTCCTACTAATATTATATAAATTTGGAAAACTCTCATTAAGAGGACAATCCCTACACCACACATCATCCCAAAACTTCACTTGAGTACCATCAACCACATCATAACAAAGGAAGTTGGAAAAATTCAACTAGCCACTTCTAATGAAATTCCACATACACACCATACGCCCCAGATGCAGATTTTGTACACTAGCCACCCCACTCATTCCCATACTTCGCCTCAATGACCCTTCTCCAAAGGGAATCATTCTCCAAACCATAACACCACAACCATTTGCCTAATAAGGCAGAATTAAACCTTCTCAAACACCAAATACCTAACCCTCCATTCTTCACCGGCCTACATACCTTAGACCAATTTACTAAATGAAATTTATTGATCGCTTCTTAGTCTTGTTGTCTTAGGAAGAGCATTATTTTGATGTTTATCCAAAGGCTCCTTCCTCACCCAGTGTCGGATGATCATCTTTTAGGATTATGGGGGCCAATGTAAGGGAAAACACCATTAAGATTTTGGAAATATGTCACTTCAAGTACCAAGGTTTTTTAATAAGGTGAGGGACTAATGGGGTAGTTATAGGGTGACATAGTCAACCAGATTTATGATGGCCAGGAAAATATATCAATTAAAAGATCTGAAAAAAATGGAATAAAGAGAGTTTTGGTGATATAGGGGTACAATAGGTTGATGTCTTGGCTGAATTATTGAAACTAGATTTGAAGGAGGAGTACAGCTTAAATATGGAGGAAGAGGAATAGAGAGAAACTGAAAACCAAATTAGAAAAAATAGCTCTTATGGATGAAACTATCTGAAGACAAAAATCTAGGGAAATTTGGCTTATGGAGGGGGATGGGGAATTAAGTTTTTCCACAGGTTGGCAAACTCTCACATGAGTTCAAATTTTATTGGGAATTTTGAAGTGGATGGAGTAATGTTAAGGGTGGAGAATCAGGTAAATGAATGCATTGTTAGTTTCTATGAGAATTTGTATGACAAATTATGTTGATTGGAGACCGGAGGTGGATGGTATTGAGTTTGCAACACTTGGAGGGGAAGACAGAGATTGGCTTGAGAAGAGATTTGAAAAAGATGAAGTTCAGCAATAAAATATATTAATAGACATAAGACACCAGGTCCAGATGATTCACTATAGCATTCTACCAAAGGTGTCGGGGTGGTTAAGTTTTTGGAAGAATTTCACATTGAAGGCTACTTTGGGTGGAGCATGCCTCATTCATTACTTTGGTTCCTAGGAAACCTGGAGCATCTAACATAAGATATTGTTGACCCATTAGTTTGGTGGGAAGCCTTTCAAAATTTGGCCAAGGTGTTGACCAATAGGCTGAGGAAGGTTGTGGGTAAAGTTGTTTCGGACTAGCAAAATGCTTTCATGGATGGAAGAAAATTCTAGAGTCTGTTTAAATCACCAATGCAAATTTGGACACTCGAGTATGTAGCTAGATCCCAAAAGTAATATGCAAGTTGGATATTGAAAAGGTTTATAATTGTGCCAACTGGACTACCCTGTTTTATCTGCTGTATATGGATTTAGGGATAAATGGAAGATTGGATAGGTTCTAGTATCTCTTCAGTCCTACAGGTTTTCTTAATTGCTGGGGGGGTTTAAGTTAAGGTGATCACTAATCGTCAAGTAAAAATCTACATATAGAGAATTGAGATTAAATTGGCCATTTGGAAAATTCAGAAAATCATAACTACCTAACATAAAACATCATAGGTCCACAACATGTATAGTAAAAAATAACTTGGAATTAACAGGAACTTTACCTCAATTGTCATGGGCGTAAAAACAAGCAGATTGGCGAGATTGAATGCAAAAGCAGACAGCAAGAACCCGAGTTGGTACTTCTCAGCAGTAGCCGATGACTTCCAGGGATGCAGATATGCAAATGACCCCACTGATACTGCACAACAGATCCCAACCATGGAGAAATACGCAGGAAACATCTTGCTTTGCAAATTTCCAAATTGATGCCTCGGAAGATTCCTAAATTATCAAACAGGTTTTTAACAATATAGTTTAGGAAACACTATTCAAACAAAATTATCAATCATCAAACCAGGCCACAAATAACACAAAGCCCCAACAGCTCTTCATTGAAATTTAAAGTGTTTGCAAAAATTGCATGGCATTGCTGACATAAATTATCATATATCATTATGACAAAACTAAACAGCTTTGCTCCTTTGTTACTAAGAAGGTAACCCAGTGCTTAAGAATTTAAGACAAAACCCAATTGTCAAATCTTAAAACTTTATCAGATAGAATTTTGATGAGCACAAAACTATACTAAATTAAGCATAACAAAACCATTCAGCTCTCGTAACTCCACCTTCCATTTTCAATAAACAAAATAAAATATCCAAATTTTGTTCTTCATTTTTAATCATATCTAAAAATTTTAAATTATCTGGGAACCAATAAATCAATTAACAGAACAAACAGAGCCATGACACAGTTTCGTTCAGTCAAATTTTACAAATTTAACAAAACAGACACCCAGAGAGAGAGAGAGAGAGAGAGAGTTACTTGAACATGATGATGCCGCCGATGAAGGTGACCCAGAGAGCGGTGCCGAAGGCGGTGGAGTAGCAGAGAAGATGAGCAAGCTTGAGATAGATAGCTAGCTTACTAGTTGAATTCTCACCGTCCGATTTCGATCCAAAGGTCTCCGGTGAGAATATCACCCCGACCGCTAAGAATGCCACGGCCCCTAGGAATCGCGTTAGCCAACCCATCTCTCTCTCTGAGTCTGCGTGCGCAAAATGGTAGGTAGTTGAAGAAATTTGTGGGTTTTATTTCTAAGGCTGGCACCTACTCTGTACTTTGTTTGGTTGATGTCTTTAATTATTTATTTTCAAGGGAAATTACATTTTGTCCCATTTTGTGATTCGCTTTACTTACTTGCAGTTAAAAATTGGTATTTTTATTACCCACTTGTTATTAGTTCGGTTTGTATCTTGTTACCCACATTTAAAAATAAAAATAAAGATAAATTTGTATTTTTATTATCCTTTTATGTCTCTTCCCTTTCAAAACATAAAACACTAAAAAATCAAGAAAAAAAAATCTAAAAATTAGGTTTTGTAAAAATTAAAACCTAACTTTTACATTTTCTTTCCTGGATGAAACTTTTAGAACTTCTATTTTAGCACATTGAAAATTGAAATTTGAATGTATAGGCGGTGACAGTTGGATTCATAGAGGGAGGCCAAGCAAGAAATGTAATTCCATAGTCAGTGAAATTTGGTGGAACTTAAAAGGGCTTGACCTCTGAAGGTCTCTCCTACGTCAAGCAAAGGATCAAAGAGGTGAAACATGCATTCCTTGTCTGGCCTTCATTCATTCCTACCACCATCACCATTCTATCAGTTGAAAGAAAAAGTAGTGAACATCGATCTAATGTGTTCTACTTGCAGGTTATAAAAGCACAAGCAGCTGTGCATCGAGGTAGAGCTGTGTTGGACTTCAAGGAAGACACACCACTGCCTTATCCTGTAATGGTTAATGATGAGGCATTGTATGAACATGCAAAGAAAGTTGGAGAATCTCTACTTGGGCAATCCAATCAAATTTCAATTTTTAACGTGTTAAAAATAGAAGATCTAAATGTTGATTAAGGAAAAGAAGATGTAAAAGTTAGGTTTTAATTTTTACAAAACCTAGCTTTTAGATTTTTTTTTTTTCTCATGATTTTTTAATTTTTTATGTTTTAAGAAGAGAGGGACATAAAAAGGTAATAAAATTACAAATTTACCCTTATTTTTAATAGAGGTGGGTAATGGGAGACAAATAGAGCTAATTTTAGATAGGTAAAGTGCCAATTTTTAAACCACAGGAGGTAAAGTGTTTTTCAGGCAAATCACAAGTGGGCAAAGTGTAATTTCCCCTATTTTCAATTTTTAATGGCTTCTAAGTAACTTTTTAAGAAAAAAAAATACACCAAAACTTTTAATATAACATAATATAAAAATTATATAATATATCATTAGAAACAAACACCATAAATTAAAACTCTCTAAAAAAAATTATATAAATCTTCTCTCTTTTCTTTTTAATCTAAATATAAAATTCAATAATTATGAAATTATACTTGGGTATTTTTTTACTATTATTGTTATGCCTATATATACAGCAATCTATTCTACCATTTTTTTTCAATGACGTGGCACAATTTTAATAGAGGATTTAAAAATGGGCAAGGATTTGCTGCAAACTAAGTTGCAACAACTCCTTCAAAATGCACATGTGTCAAGTAGCCATTTGGTATTTAAATATAAGTTCGAACAAGTGTTTATTTGAGGCATTGACATGTGTGCAATTTTGTAGGAGTTGCTACAACTTAGTTTGCAGCAAATCCTTGCCCTTTAAAAATAGAGGGTTTAGAATTTGACTCTATTGTATTCTCTTTAAATAGTAGATTATATTTTGAAAAGTAAATAGCAGATTATATAACTTTATATATAAACACAATTATAATAAATTTCTATTAATAACTACCATAGTTATCAAATGCATATTTAAACAAAAATAATAATAAAAGAGACAATCATAATAAATATATTAATAATTATTATAGTTATCGATTTTCATATTTAAACAAAGATAAATAAAATAGATGAAAACCTTCTCTCTCTCTCTCTCTCTCTCTCTCTCTCTCTCTCATCTTTTTTGGCATGAGAAAATCATATTTCTATTAAAAATGATTGTCAACTAATCTATATATATATAATAATAGGTGAAGCAGAGAGAAAATTCAATTAGATTTCAATTAGATTATCAATTTTGAGCCACTTGTCCTAACCAAAACTCAAAAAAAAATCTAATTAGACTATAAATTTGACTCCAATTTTGTGTCATGTATCTTATTTAAATTTTCTAATTTTTGTGCCCAAATAAATGATGCATTAACATTTAACACGGAAGCCAAGAAAACCACAATGGTAATGCTCATTAGCCTAAACAAGAACATCTTACCTGCACACTTTTATGGAGATTATAAATTGGACTCCAATTTTGTGTCATGTATCTTATCTAAATTTTCTAATTTTTGTACCCAAATAAATGATGCATTAACATTTAACACGGAAGCCAAGAAAACCACAATGATAATACTCATTGGCCTAAGCAAGAACATCTCACCTGCATACTTTTATGGGTGATCTCAATAGAGTTTGGAGCTCTTCTAATCCCACAACCAGAACCAATGAGTCTAATGAGAAAGACTATAAAAGTAAAACATCATCTCTTTCTAATTCCATATTGTCATCCCATGTCTCCTCCTCTCTTAACCTCTACCAATTAGATCCACACACTACCCTCTCCTCCTCCTTACGAATTTCTCAGAGCAGGACCGGGTTCAAACACAATGTTCAATCTCACTCTTACTTGCTTCACACTCTCATACATTAGCTCTTCATTGGCACCTCTAAGAAGATTCCAAGCTCAATTATCAGTTTTTATTTTTTAATGTCCCTTTATGTATTTTAAATAATAAAATGCAATATTCTCTTTTTTCTTCACTGTAGCATCACTTATATAATAAAATGCAATATTCTTTTTTTTTTTATTCATTGTTTTATCTAATGCTATCCTATGTATGATAAACCAAAAAAAAAAAAAAAAAAGACCAATAGCATTACTTAAATAATAAAATGCAATATATATTTTTCATTGTTTGATTTAATTCTATCATTCGTGTGATAAACCCAAAAAAACAAAAACAAAAAAAAATTGGCCAATAGCATCATTACAATTAACCAGTCTCGTGCGGTAACACAGGGTTACATACTAGTTTCTATATATAATTGAAGAGGTTTGATACCTCATTATTTCGTCACATGAACTTTTAAGGTCTTATAATTTTAAACATAATTATTATAATACTAGTTGTTCTTAAGAGTTTCAACCTAGACATGCCAAAAAAAAAAAAAAAAAAAAAAAATTTAAACTCTTGTATTTTTTTGGCTAAGTATTAAAATTATAATAGTTATTGTAGACAAAGGCCCATAGAAAAAAAAAATTATTGGTTATATATTTTTTTTCATTTCTAGAGTTGCGTCTCCCTCTTCCAAAAAATTAGACCCCCTCCCTTTTAATTAGTCTAGCCCAACTAGCAACTACTTAACTCAAAAACTTAACAAAAACAAAACTTTAAAATAAAAAATCTTAGTTAACCCAGTATTAGAGTACTAGCATCAAGTTTTCTAAATGCTAAATATTAGTATTTAGAACACTAAATACCAAAAATACTACTGTACGAGACATTTCAAATGCTATATTGAAATAGTAAAAGTAATTTTTGGTTTGAGAAAATAAATACTTTTGCTCTAGCTCGGTACCAGTAGAAATGATACCGAAGCGATTTTTTTTTTCTTCTTTTTTTTAAGGTCTATCTTGGCCCGGTTCGGCTAGAAATGATGCCAGAATGAATTTTTTTTTTTTTTTTTTTCAACGTTTTTAGGAATGCTTCAGCCTAGTTCGGACAGAAATGATAAGGCAGCGAATTTTTTTTTTCTCTTTTTTGGTCTGTCTCGGCCCGATTCGACTAGGAATGATGTCAGAATGAAGTTTTTTTTTTTTTTTTAAATTCTATTTTTTTAGAAATGCTTTAGGCCGGTTTGGGTAGAAATTATACTGAAGCAATTTTTTTTTTCTCCTTTTTGATCTGTCCCAGCCTGGTTTGGCTAGGAATAATGCTAGAATGAAGTTTTATTTATTTTTTTAATTTTTTAAAAATATTTTTTAGGAATGCTCCAGCCCAGATCGAATAGAAATGATACCAGAGTAATTTTTTTTCCTCTTTTCCGATCTGTCCTGGCTAGCGGCTAGGAATGATGCCAGAATAAAGTTTTTTTTTTTTTTTTTAAATATTTTTTTCTCTTTTTCGGTTTGTCCTAGCCCTGTTCGGCTAGGAATGATGCCAGAATGAATTTTTTTTTAAGAATTTTTTTCTATTTATTTTTATAATTTTTTTAAGAATGCTCCAACTTGGTTTGGGCAGAAAATGATACTAGAGCAAATTTTTTTTTTCCCTTTTTCAACTTGTCCTAGCTCAGTTCGGCTAGGAATGATGCTAGAATGAAGTTTTTTTATTTTTTTAAATTTTATTTCTATTTTTAAAAATTCTTTTTAGGAATGCTCCAACCCAATTCGGGTAGAAATGATACTGAAGCAATTTTTTTTTCTTCTCTTTTTTGAGTCTGTCCTGGCCCAGCTCGACTAGGAATGATGCCAGAATAAACTTTTTTTTTTTTAATTTTTTAATTTTTAATTTTTTTTTTAGGAATGCCCCAGCCCGGTCAGGACAGAAATGATACTGGAGCGAAATTTTTTGTTTTCACTTTTTCGATCTGTCCCAGCCCGGTTCGGCTAGGAATGATGTCAGAATAAAGTTTTTTATTTTTATTTTAAAATTTTTAAGGATTGCCCTAGCCCAGTTCAAGCAGAAATGATACTTGAGCAAAATTTTTATTTTCTCTTTTTTGGTCTCTCCCGGCCCGGTTCGGCTAGGAATGATGCCACAATGAAGTTCTTTTATTTTCTAAATATTTTTTCTATTTTTTAAATTTTTTTTAGGAATGCTCCAGCCCAGTTCGACCAAAAATGATATCGAAGCGAATTGTTTTTTCTCTTTTTTGGTCTTTCCCGGCCCGTTTCGGCTAGGAATTATGCCAGAATGAAGTTTTTTATATTTCTAAAATTTTATTTCTATTTTATTTTTAATATTTTTAGGAATGCCCCAACCTGGTTAGGAAAGAAATGATACTAGAGTGATTTTTTTTTCTTTCTAATTTTCGGTAAGTCCCAGCCTAATTTGGCTAGGAATGATGTCAGAATGAAGTTTTTTTTTTTTTTTTTTAATTTTTTAATTTTATTATTATTATTTTTTTTAGAGGAATGCTCCAGCCCAGTTCGGGCATAAATGATATCGAAGCGAAATTTTTTTTTTCCACTTTTTTCGGTCTGTCCCAACCGGGTTCGTCTAGAAATGATGCTAGAATGAAGTTTTTAATTTTATTTCTATTTTTTATTTAACTTTTCTAGGAATGCTCCAGCTTGGTTCGGGCAGAAATGATATCGGAGCAAACTTTTTTTTTCTTCTCTTTTTTGGTCTGTCCCGGCCCGGTATGACTAGGAATGATGCAAGAATGAAGGTTTTTTTTTTTTTTTTTTTTAATTTTTTTTTCTCTTTAAATTTTTTTTTTACGAATGTTCTAGCTCAGTCCAGGTAGAAATGATACCGGAGCAAAAAAAAAAATTTTTCTTCTCTTTTTCGATCTGTCTTGGCCCAATTTAGCTAGGAATGATGCCAAAATGAGATTTTTTTTTTAATTTTTTAATTTTTTTTCTCTTTATTTTTAATTTTTTTTTTCCTTTTTTTAGGAATGCTCCAGCCCGGTTAGGGTAGAAATGATAATGGAGAGAAAATATATTTTTTTTCTCATTTTTGGTTTGTATCGGTTAGCTCAACTAGGAATCATGCCAGAATGAAGATTTTTAATTTTAATTTTTCTTTTCTTTTTCAGTCTGTCCCAACCTCGTTCAGTTAGGAATGATGATACAATGAAGTTTTTTATTTTTTATTTTTTTTATATGTGTGTATATATATATATATATATATATATATAATTTTTTCATGTATGCTCTAGGTTTGTTCGGACAGAAACAATATCGGAGCGAAATTTTTTTTTTCCTTTTTGGCCTGTCCTAGCCCAGTTCGACTAGGAATGACGCCATAATGAAGTTTTTTTTTTAAAAATTATTTTTTAATTCTTTTAGGAATGCTCCAGCCTGGTTTGGGCAGAAATGATATTGGAGTGAATTTGTTTTACTCTTTTTTAGTCTATCCTAGCCCGACTTGGCTAGGAATGATGCCAGAATAAAATTCTTTATTTTTAAAATTTTATTTCCTTTTTTTTTTTTAAATGCCCTAACCCAGTTAGGATAGAAATGATACTGGAGTGACATTTTTTTTTTTCACTTTTTCGGTCTATCTAGGCCTAGTTCAGCTAGGAATGATGCTAGAATGAAGTTTTTTTATTTTTATTTTTATTTTTTTAATTTTTTTCTTTTTCTTTTTTAATTTTTTTAAGAATGCTCCCACCTGGTTCGAGCAAAAATGATATCGGAGTGAAATTTTTTTTTTTCTCTTTTTTGGTCTATCCCGGCTCGATTCGATTAGGAATGATGCCATAATGAAATTTTTTTTATTTTCTAAATTTTTATTTTCTATTTTTTAAGGAATGTTGCAGCCCGGTTTGGGTAGAAATGATACTAGAGCAATTTTTTTTTTTCTCTTTTACGGTTTGTCCTGGCCTGGTACGGCTAGGAATGATGCCAAAATAAAGTTTTTTTTTAAAAAAAAAATTTATTGTTTTTTTTTTGTTAGCAACGCTCCATCCCGATTGGGGCATAAATGATACCGTAGCGAAATTTTTTTTTTTTCTCTTTGTGGTCTGTCCTAGCCTGGTTCAGCTTAGAATGATGCTAGAATAAAGTTTTTTTGTTTTTTTTTAAATATTTTTTTTTACATTTTTGTTTTCATTTTCTTAGGAATGCTCCACCCCGGTTTGAGTAGAAACGATATCGGAGTGAAATTTTTTTTCTCTATTTCGGTTTGTCCTTGCCCGGTTTGGCTAGGAATGATGCCAGAATTATGTTTTTTTTTTTTTTTTTTCAAATTTTTTTCTATTTATTTTAAATCTTTTTAGGCATGCTACAGACTGGTTAGGGCAGAAATGATACCTGAGTAAATTTTTTTTTCTTTTTCGGTTTGTCTCGGCCTGGTTTGGCTAGGAATGATGCTAGAATTAAGTTTTTTTAATTTTTTTTTTTTTTAGAAATGCTCTTGCCTAGTTTGGGCAGAAATGATACTGGGGCAATTTTTTTTTCTCTTTTTTAATCCATCCCGGCCCGATTTGGATAAGAACAATACCGGAATGAAGTTTTTTTATTTTTTAAATTTTATTTCTATTTTTTTAAAATTTTTTAAGGAATTCTCCAGCCTAGTTCAGGCAAAAATGATACCAGCGCGGTTTTTTTTTTCTCTTTTCAGATTGTCCCGGCCCTGCTCAGCTAGGAAAGATGCCAGAATAAATTTTTTTTTTCTTTTTTTTTAAAATTTTTTTTAGGAATGCACTAGCCCGGTTAGGAAAGAAATGATACCAGACCGAAATTTTTTGTTTTCACTTTTTCGGTCTGTCTCGGCCCGATTCGGCTAGGAATGATGCCTAAATGATTTTTTTTTTTTTGAATATTTTTCAATATATTTTTTAGGAATGCTTCATCTCGGTTCGGCTAGGAATGATGCCAAAATGGAGTTTTTTTTTTTTTTGAATTTTTTATTTATTAATTTTTAAAATTTTTTTCAAAATTCTCCAGCCTTGTTTGACCAGAAATTATACTAGGTTGAATTTTTTGTTTTCTCTTTTCTTATTTTCTAAATTTTTTCTACTCTTTTTAATATTTTTTTTAGGAATGCTCATGCCTGGTTCAGCCAGAAATGATACCAGAGCAAAATTGTTTTTCCTCTTTTTCAGTCTATCCCGACCTGGTTCGACTAGGAATAATGCCAGAATGAACTTTTTTTATTTTCTAAATTTATTTTCTACTTTTTTTTTTGAAATGCTCTAGACTTGTTCGAGCGGAAATGATACCAGATCAATTTTTTTTTTCTTTTTCAGTTTGTCCCGACCGGCTTAGATAGGACTGATGCCAGAATGAAGTTTTTATTATTATTTGTTTTTCTATTTTTTGGTCTGGCCCATCCTGGTTTCAACTAAGAATGATGCTAGAATGATTTTTTTTTTTTTAAAGGAATGCTCCAGCTAGTTCGGGCAGATAATGATGCCGGAGTTATTTTTTTTTCCTTCTCTTTGTCAGAATGTCGTGGCTTGGTTCGGCTAGGAATGATGCCATAATGAAGTTTTTTTATTTATTTTTTAATTTTTAATTTCTATTTTTTAAATTCTTTTTGGAATGCCCCAGCCTAGTTTGGACAGAAATGATATCGGAGTGGCATTTTTTTTTCTTCACTTTTTTGGTCTGTCTCGGCCTAGTTCGTCTAGGAATGATGCCAAAATGAAGTTTATTTATTTATTTTTTTTTTAAGAATGCTCCCGCTCGGTTCGAACAAAAATGATATTGGAGTGATTTTTTTTTCTCTTTCTTGGTCTGTCCCATCCCGGTTCGGTTAGGAATGATGCCAGAATGAAATTTTTTTATTTTCTAATTTTATTTTCTATTTTTTTAGGACTGTTGCAGCTTGGTTTGGGTAGAAATAATACCTGAGCTAATTTTTTTTTTCTTTTTCGGTTTGTGATGCACACCAAGGAGCTGGACATGCTGATCATACAAGTGGAAATGGAGCTGAATTTGCACAGAACCCTTTGTCATTTTCTAGTGGCCCAATTACAAGACTTAGAGCCAAACGTTTCAAGGATGCACTAAATGGGCTAGTCCAAGAGAAATGGGCTGATTCTAAAAAGACCAAGATGGGCTCAAATAATAATCAAGACTTAGTCCATGTCATCAAAGCAATTGAAGAGGCTGATGCATGAACCAGCATGGTCTGACCATAAAAGGGTGTGAATTTGTTAAGTTGCAAGGATATTAAATGGGAAGATGTCTTGGTATTGGATGGGCACGTTAATTCTAGTCATTCAGATAATTTTGACTGCCTTTAGAAGTCCTAGACAACTAAAAAACGTGGGAACTTGATTAGATTAATGTTTGGTGTTGTTTTTGAAGTTGTAATTATGATTTTTACCTATTCTTGGAGGGTTGTTCCAAGTTTAAATCTGGTAGTACGAATTTGAAAAGAAGACAGATTTGATTCAGAAAATTATTCTCCTTGTGAGTCTTGTGATCCTCTTGGCTCTTAAAAGAACTCTTGAACTTATCAAGTTAATCTTGTGGCGTTCAAACAACCAAACTTATCACCTTTGATTCTTGAGAGATTCTTAGGAATTCTTGGTGTGGCGTTTCAATTCTATCGTAGTCTTGGTTTTCATCTAGTTAGGTGAAGGGTCTAGGCTCAACAAATCTTGTCTACACGATCTTGGGGTTCCAAACCATCATTGTTATCGGGTTTCATCACAATTGTTGGTGAAGTTTATATCATTTTGGTATCAGAGCTTTGGTTCTAAGATAAGTTTGACTATCTTTTACTTTCATTCTATTTCCTATTCCTTGCTCAAAAAAAAAAAAAAAAGATTTCTCAGTACACAAAGAGGAAAATTTCTCAGTCATATCATTTTTTAGTACATAATTTCAATAAGAAAATTTCTTCATTACAATCTTGTTTCTCACCTTATTCAAGTTCTTGACCTTGTTAATGAGTTTTGGTTGTTTCTCATTTTGAATTGCTGCTAGTTTATTTTGAATTATTTTCTTGAAGTTCGATTAAGAACTAAAGAAGACACAAAAGAGTGGAAAAAGGCAAGAGTGTGTGAGACCATAAGAGGGTAAAAGCCGTTTAGAGTGAAAACACGAGTGCGAGTGTATCAATTCTTGAGTGAAACACGTAAGGGAGGGCTTGTGAGGATTCTAACTTTGTTTTGCAGATTTTAAATATGTCCAATAATCAAGAAAAAGACACAACCGAAGGACTTTGAACCACCAACAGATTAGACCCTCCAAATGCAAGCGATGCTAGGGGAGATGAGGCGTATGTTGAGGGCTGAATTAGAACCTATTCATGAGAGGTTGGATAGGGTAGAAGCGGGAACTCCTAGGGGCCAGCAACATGACAACCCCAATAGGCAGCAAGGTGGGCGTGTTCCATGGCAGAATGTTGAGGAAGAGGTGGAGTCGAAGGAGGTTGATGGGCCATATGTGAACCGAGGCAGGTTTGAGCGTGGGTATGGGAATAGAGAAGCAAGGATGGGTAGGCCTAGGAGGGATAATGATTTAGGAAACATAAAGATTAAAATTCCATCTTTTCAAGGAAAAAATGATCTTGAAGTTTATTTGGAGTGGGAAACTAAAATGGAGATGGTGTTTGATTGTCACAACTATTCGGAGATAAAGAAGGTTAAGTTGGCTGCAATTGAATTTACTGATTATGCCATTGTTTGGTGGGATCAATTATTGATTAATAGGAGGAGGAATAGAGAACCACCCGTGGACACTTGGGAAGAGATGAAAATGCTTATGAGGAGGCGTTTTGTACACAATCACTATTATAGGGGATTGTATCCAAAGTTGCAGAGGTTAACTCAAGGTTCCAAGAGTGTGTATGAGTATTACAAGGAGATGGAGGTAGTTATGATCCGGGCTAATGTAGAAGAGGACCGGGAAGCCACCATGGCTAGGTTCTTGCACGGTTTAAATCATGAGATTGCGGATATAGTTGAGATGCAGCACTATGTTGAATTGACAGATATGGTGCATCAAGCCATAAAAGTGGAGGAACAATTCAAACAAAAGGGATTGGCTAGGAGGGGACAACCTATGGCTACCACCAATCCATGGAAGACAACTCCAAGAAGGGACGAGCAGCTACAAAATAAGCCAAAATTTGAACCATCTAAGAGTGCCAACTCAAAGACCACTTTAGGTAACACCGAGGCTTCGAGTTCTAAAACACGTGATATTAAGTGTTTTAAATGTCAAGGGCAGGGACACATAGCCAGCCAGTGTGTAAACAAAAGGGTGATGGTGATAAATGCTCAAGGAGAGCTTGAGTCGGAGAATGAGGAAGAAGTAGATGAAGATGTCCACGTGTCATCTTTGGAGGATGCCAATGATGAGCAAAATGCTATGGTGGGAGATTTATTGGTAGCAAGGCGAGTTCTCAATGTGCAGGTTAAGGAGGAAGAAAGTAATCAAAGGGAGAACTTGTTTCACACTCAGTGCTTTTTAAATAACAAAGTTTGCAGTGTCATTATCGATGGAGGGAGTTGCACAAATGTAGCCAACACTTATTTGGTGGAAAAATTGGCCTTAACTACCTTGAAACATCCTCAACCTTACCGGCTTCAGTGACTGAATGAATGTGGTGAAATCAAGGTAACAAGACAAGTGTTGGCGGCATTATCCATTGGCAAATATGAGGATGAGGTGCTATGTGATGTGGTTCCCATGCATGCATGCCATTTATTGTTGGGAAGACCATGGCAGTATGATCAGAAGGTTACGCATGATGGATTCACAAATAAGTATTCTTTCACTCTTAAAGGGAAACCTATTACTCTTGTGCCATTAACTCCAAAACAAGTCAAGGAGGACCAATTGAAGTTACAAAAATCAAATGAAAAAAAAAAAAGGAAAAAGAAAGGAAGGCCGAAATTGAAAAAAAAGAGTTTAAAAAAAAAAGAAGGAGAGAAAAATAGTGATCAGAGTGAAAAAGTAAGAGAGAAGGATTCGGCCATAATAAGAGCAAGAGAGGAAAAATTCAATTACATTGCAAAAAAAGTGAGATCAAGAAAGCATTATTTTCACACCAGCCCCTTATTGTACTCATATACAATGAGGCTCTTTTATGTACTAATGATCTCGTTGGTGCATTGCCGAGCAATATTGATGTCCTTCCCCAAGAGGTACCTCATGGTTTACCTCCAATTCGAGGGATTGAACATCAAATTGATTTCATACCTGGTGCATCA
The DNA here is from genome assembly GCA_032727855.1 of Quercus ilex subsp. ballota. Classification (NCBI taxonomy): domain Eukaryota; kingdom Viridiplantae; phylum Streptophyta; class Magnoliopsida; order Fagales; family Fagaceae; genus Quercus; species Quercus ilex. The sequence continues at coordinate 52,240,725 of CM064908.1, forward strand.
ATTCCAAACCGACCTGCTTATAGGAGTAATCCCGAGGGGACCAAGGAACTTCAGAGGCAAGTAGGTGAATTATTGGAAAAGGTGTATGTGCAAGAAAGCATGAGTCCTTGTGCGGTTCCGGTGTTATTAGTTCCTAAGAAGGATGGAACATGGAGGATGTGTGTCGACTGCCGAGCCATCAACAACATAACGGTAAAATATCGTCATCCCATTCCTAGATTAGATGATATGCTAGATGAATTACATGGTTCTTATGTCTTTACAAAAATTGATCTTAAGAGTGGATATCACCAGATTAGGATGAAGGAAGGTGATGAATGGAAAACTGCTTTTAAGACTAAATATGGTTTGTATGAGTGGTTAGTAATGCCTTTCGGTTTAACTAATACTCCGAGCACATTTATGCGTTTGATGAACCATGTTTTGCGTGCGTTTATTGGCAGATTTGTAGTTGTGTATTTTGATGATATCCTAATTTATAGCAAATATTTGGAAGAACATGTAATGCATTTGAAATCTGTTTTGGAAATTCTAAGGAAAGAAAGGTTGTTTGCTAACCTCAAAAAGTGCACCTTTTGTACGGATAAGCTTGTGTTTCTTGGTTTTGTTGTTAGTAAAGGAGGAATTGAGGTGGACGAGGAAAAGGTGAAGGCAATCCAAGAGTGGCCAACGCCTACAACAATCAGCCAAGTGAGGAGTTTCCATGGCTTAGCTAGCTTCTATAGACAGTTTGTGCGTGATTTTAGTAGCTTAGCCGCCCCTTTCACTGAAGTCATCAAGAAAAATGTATCGTTTAAGTGGGGGAAAGAACAAGAAAAGGCATTTAATCAGCTCAAAGAAAAGTTAACTAATGCACCTTTGCTTGTTTTACCTAACTTTGCTAAAACTTTTGAAATTGAGTGTGATGCTTCAGGAATAGGTATTGGAGCTATTTTGATGCAAGAAGGCCATCCAGTTGCTTATTTCAGTGAAAAGTTGGGTGGGGCAGCCCTAAATTACCCCATTTATGATAAGGAGATGTATGCCTTGGTAAGGGCTTTGGAAAATTGGCAACACTATCTATGGCCAAAGGAATTTGTGATTCACACAAATCACGAATCTTTGAAGCATTTGAAAGGACAGCAAAGGTTGCACAAACGCCATGCCAAGTGGGCAGAATTCATTGAAACATTTCCTTATGTGATTAGATATAAGCAAGGTAAGGAAAATGTGGTGGCTGCTGCATTGTCCCGAAGGTATGCTTTACTTTCCATTTTAGATACAAAAATGCTTGGCTTTGAATACATTAAGGATTTGTATGCACAAGATTCTGATTCTTGTGATGCGTTCAATGCATGTGAAAAAGTAGCATTTGGTAAGTTTTATAGGCATGATGGATTTTTGTTTCGAGAAAATAAACTATGTGTGCCTACGTGTTCTTTGCATGAATTGCTTGTGAGAGAAGCTCATGTTGGTGGTTTGATGGGTCACTTTGGTGTAGCTAAGACTTTAGGAATTTTGCATGATCATTTTTTTTGGCCTCATATGAAACGTGATGTGGAAAGAATATGTGAGACTTGTATCACATGTAAACAGGCTAAGTCTAAGTTGAAACCCCATGGTTTGTACACCCCTTTGCCAATACCTAGTGAACCTTGGATTGATATTTCTATGGATTTTGTTCTAGGTTTACCTAGGACTAAGAGGGGGAGAGATTCAGTTTTTGTGGTGGTAGATAGATTTTCCAAGATGGCACACTTCATTGCATGTCACAAAACTAATGATGCATCACATATAGCTGATTTATTCTTCAAAGAAATTGTTAGGCTACATGGTATGCCTAGGACCATTGTTTCTGATAGGGATGCAAAGTTTTTGAGTTACTTTTGGAATATTTTGTAGGGAAAGTTAGGAACCAAGTTGTTATTTTCTACTACTTGTCATCCACAAACGGATGGTCAAACTGAAGTAGTAAATAGAACTTTGTCTTCCTTGTTCTGTGCTATCATTAAAAAGAACTTGAGAACCTGGGAAGATTGTTTGCCACATGTTGAATTTGCTTACAATAGAAGTATACATTCTGCATCTAAGTTTTCACCATTTGAAATTGTTTATGGTTTTAACCCATTGTCACCTTTGGATTTAACTTCTTTACCTTTGAGTTAACATGTGAACTTAGATGGAAAAAAGAAAGCAGAATTTGTAAAGATGATTCATGAAAAGGCACGGCTGAACATTGAAAGGAGGACTCAACAATATGTCCATCAAGCCAACAAGGGACGCAAGAAGGTAGTGTTTGAACCAGGAGATTGGGTTTGGTTGCACTTAAGGAAGGAATGTTTTCCAGAGAAACGTCGTTCAAAACTCCTACCTCAGGGTGATGGACCATTTCAAGTAGTGGAGCGCACCAATGATAATGCCTACAAGCTAGACTTACCCGATAAGTATGATGTTAGTGCAAGCTTTAATGTTGCTGATTTGTCTCCTTTTGATGCAGGTGATGATTTGAGGACAAATCCTTCTCAAGAGGGGAAGAATGATGCACACCAAGGAGCTGGACATGCTGATCATACAAGTGGAAATGGAGCTGAATTTGCACAGGACCCTTTGTCATTTTCTAGTGGCCCAATTACAAGACTTAGAGCCAAACGTTTCAAGGAAGCACTAAATGGGCTAGTACAAGAGAAATGGGCTGATTCTAAAAAGACCAAGATGGGCTCAAATAATAATCAAGGCTTAGTCCATGTCATCAAAGCAATTGAAGAGGCTAATGCATGAAACAGCATGGTCTGACCATAAAAGGGTGTGGATTTGTTATTTCCAAGGATATTAAATGGGAAGATGTCTTGGTATTGGATGGGGGCACGTTAATTCTAGTCATTCAGCTAATTTGGACTGCCTTTAGAAGTCCTAGACAACTAAAAAACGTGGGAACTTGATTAGATTAATGTTTGGTGTTGTTTTTGAAGTTGTAATTATGATTTTTACCTATTCTTGGAGGGTTGTTCCAAGTTTAAATCTGGTAGTATGAATTTGAAAAGAAGACAGATCTGATTCAGAAAATTATTCTCCTTGTGAGTCTTGTGATCCTCTTGGTTCTTAAAAGAACTCTTGAACTTATCAAGTTAATCTTGTGGCGTTTAAACAACCAAACTTATCACCTTTGATTCTTGAGAGATTCTTAGGAATTCTTGGTGTGGCGTTTCAATTCTATCGTAGTCTTGGTTTTCATCTAGTTAGGTGACGGGTCAAGGCTCAACAAATCTTGTCTACACGATCTTGGGGTTCCAAACCATCATTGTTATCGGGTTTCATCACAATTGTTGGTGAAGTTCATATCATTTTGGTATCAGAGCTTTGGTTCTAAGATAAGTTTGACTTTTACTTTCATTCTATTTCCTGTTCCTTGCTCCAAAAAAAAAAAAAAAAAAAAGATTTCACAGTACACGAAGAGGAAAATTTCCCTCTTTTTCACTTTATCCTGGCCCAGTTCAGTTAGGAATGATGCCACAATTATGTTTTTTTTTTTTTTTTCAAATTTTGTTTCTATTTTTTTTTAAACTATTTTTTGGAATGCTACAACCCGATTTGGGTAGAAATGATACTAGTGAGAAAATTGTTTTTTCTCCTTTTCGGTCTGTCCCGGCCCAATTCGGCTAGGAACGATGCCAGAATAAAGTGTTTTTATTTTTTAATTTTTACAATTTTTTTAGGAATGCTACACCCTGCTTCAGGTAGAAATGATATTGAAGCGAAATTTTCTTTTCTCTTTTTCGGTCTGTCCTGGCCCGGTTTGGCTAGTAATGATGACAGAATTAAGTTTCTTTATTTTCTAAATTTATTTTCTATTTTTTTTTTAATTTTTAGGAATGCCCCAACTCGGTTAGGACAGAAATGATACTAGGGTGAAATTTTTTTTTCTCTTTCTCGACCTCTCCCTGCCTGGTTTGACTAGAAATGATGCTAGAATGAAGATTTTCTTTTATTTATTTTTTTTTCAATGTCTTTCTTAAATTTTTTTAGTAATGTCCGGCCTGGTTTTGGCATAAATGATACCGAAGCAAAAAAAATTTTCCCTCTTTATCGGTCTTTCCCGGCTTGGATCAGCTAGGAATAATGATAGAATGGAGTTTTTTTTTTTTTTTTTTAAATTTTTTTAGGAATGCTCAAGCCCGATTCGAGCAGAAATGATACTGGAGCGAATTTTTTTTTCTTCTCTTTTTATGTTTGTCCCAGTCCAGTTCAGCTAAGAATGATGCCAGAATGAAGTTCTCTTAATTTTTTAATCTTTTTTTCTATTTTTTTTTTAAATTTTTTTAGAAATGCTTCAACCCGATTTAACCAGAAATGATACTAAAGCGATTGTTTTTTTCTTTTTCGGTTAGTCCCGGCCCCATTCGGCTAGGAATAATGCCAGAATGAATGTTTTTTTCTTAATTTTTTTCTATTTTTAAAATTTTTTTAGGAATGCACCAGTCCAGTTCGGGCAAAAATGATACTGGAGCGAAATTTTTTTTCTCTTTCTTGGTATGTTCCGGCCTGGTTTGGCTTGGAATGATGCCAAAATGAAGTTTTTTTTTTTTTTTTTCCCTAAAATATTTTCAATTTTTTAAAATTTTTTAAGGAATGCTTCAGCCTGGTAGGGGTAGAAATGATACCGAAGCAAATTTTTTTTTCTCCTATTCAGTCTTTCTCAGTTTGGTTTGGCTAGGAATGATGCCAGAATGAAGTTATTTTATTTTAGAAATTTTAATTTGTTTTTATTTTAATTTTTTTAGGAATGCACCAGCCTAGTTCAGCCAAAAATGATACTAGACTAAATTTTTTTTCTTTCTCTTTTTCGATTTGTCCTAGCCTGGTTCTGCTAGGAATGATGGCAGAATGAAGTTTTTATTTATTTATTTATTTATCTATTTTTTTGAAATTTTTTTTAGTAATGCTCCAGCCTAGTTCGGGCAGAAATGATTTCGTAGTGAAAATTTTCTTTTCTCTATCTAGGTTTGTCCAGGCCTGGTTCAGCTATGAATGATGCATTGAAGTGTTTTTATTTTTAATTTTTTTTTTAAATTTCATTTTTTAATTCTTTTACGAATGCTTTAGCCTGGTTCTGGAGGAAACGCTACTGGAGCGAAAAAAATTTTCTCGTTTCCAACTTGTGTCGGCCTGGTTCAGCTAGGAATGACGCTAGAATGAAGTTTTTCTATTTTTTATTTTTATTTTTTATACTATATTTATATTTTATTTTTTAATTATTTTACGGATGCTCTAACCCGGTTCGAATTGAAATGACACCGGTGTGAATTTTTTTTCTTATTTTTGATCTGTCCTGGCTCTGCTTGGCTAGGAATGATGCCAGAATAAAATTCTTTATTTAATTTTTTTTTCTATTTTTGAGGAATGTCCCAGCTTAGTGTTTGGGCAGAAATGATACCGAAGCAAAATTTTTTTATTTTCTCTTTGTCAATCTGTCCCGGCCTAGTTTGGCTAGGAAAGATGCTAGGATGATTTTTTTTTTTTTCTAATTTTTTTTCTACTTTTGTAAATTTTTTAGGAATGCTATAGACTCGATTCGGGCAGAAATGATACCAGATGGAAATATTTTTTTTCTCTTTTTCAGTCTGTCCCGGCCTGATTGGGTTAGGAATGATGCTAGAATGAAGTTTTATTTTATTTTATTTTTTTTGTAAATATTTTTTCTATTTTTAAAATTTTTTTAGGAATGCTCTAATCGGTTAGGGCAAAAATGATATTGGAGCAAAATTTTTTTTTTCTCTTTTTTTTTTTTTGGTTTGTTCTAACTTGGATCGGCTATGAATGATGCTAGAATGGAGTTTTTTTTTTTTTTTTTAATAATTTTTTTCTATTTATTTTTTAATTTTTTTAAGAATGCCTCCAGCCCAGTTCGGGCATAAATGATACCATAGCAATTTTTTTTTTCCTCTTTTTTAGTCTGTCCTGGTCTGGTTCGACTAGGAATAATGCTAGAATGAAATTTTAAAAAATTTTTTTTCTGTATTTTTTTAGGAATTGTCCAACTTGGTTGAGGTAGAAATGATACCAAAGTGAAAAAGAAAAAATTTCTCTTTTTCAGTCTGTCCCGCCCCAGTTCGACTAGGAATGATGCTAGAATAATTTTTTTTTAATTTTTTTTTTAATTTTTACAATTTTTTTATTTGTTTTTAATTTTGTTAGGAATGCCTTAGCTCGGTTAGGGCAAAAATGATACCTCAGTGAAATTATTGTTTTTGTTCTCTTTTGGGTCTGTCCCAACTTGGTTCAACTTGGAATGATGCCAGAAGGAAGTTTTTATTTATTTTTATTTTTTATTTATTTATATTTTAAGAATTTTATTTCTTTTTTTTTTTTCCATTTTTTTAGGATTGCTCCATCTTGGTTGGAGCAAAAATGATACTGGAGCGAATTTATGATAGAATGAAGTTTTTTTTTTAAAATTATTTTTTATTATTTATTTTATATCTTTTTCAGTCTGTCTCAGCCTAGTACGACTAGGAATGATGCCAGAATGAAGCTTTTTTTTTTTTTTTTTTTTTTAATTTTTTTTAAAGAATTGCACTAGCCTAGTTCGGGTAGATATGATACTGGTGCAATTTTTTTTTTTCACTTTTTTGATCTATCACGCCCTAGTTCGGCTAGGAATGATGCCAGAATGTAGTTTTGTTTTTTTTTTTTTTTTAATTATTTTTCTTCTTTTTTTTATTTAAATTTTTTAGGAATGCTCCAGGCCGGGTACTAGTAAAAATGATATCAGAGTGAATTTTTTTTTTCCTTCTTTTTTTTGGTCTGTCTCAGCTAATTATTTTAGGAAAGATGCCAGAATGAAGTGTTTTTTTTTTAGATTTTTTTTCTTCTATTATTCGGTCTGTCCCAGCTTGGTTCGGCTAGGAATGATGCTAGAATAATTTGTTTTTTTTAGAATTCTTTTATTTATTTATTTTTATTGTTTAGGAATGCTCCAACCTAGTTCGAGCAGATAATGATACTGGAGCGAAAAAAAATTTTCTTCTCTTTTTCGGCATGTTCCAACCTGGTTCGGATAGGAATGATGCTAGAATAAGTTTTTTTTTTCTTTTTTTTTTTTAAATATTTCTAGAAATGCACCGGCCAAGTTTGAGCAAAAAAGGAACCAAAGCGAATTTTTTGTTTGTCCTGGCCCAACTTGGCTAGGAATGATGCCAAAATAAAGTTATTTATTTATTTATTTAATTTTTCTATTTTTTTAAAAATATTTTTAGGAATGCCCTACCTTGGTTAGGACAGAAATGATACCGGATTGAAATTTTTTGTTTTCACTTTTTCGGTCTATCTCGACCTGATTTGACTAGGAATAATGCAAGAATGAAGTTTTTATTTTTCATAATTTTTAAAAAATTTTTTAGGATGGCTCCAGCCCGGTTCAAGTAGAAATTATACCAAAGCGATTTTTTTTCCCTATTTTTTGGTCTGTCCTGGTGGCCAGGTTCGATTAGGAATGATGCCAAAATGAAGTTTTTTTATTTTCAAAATTTTTTTCTTTTTTCAAATTTTTTTTTTCAGAAGGCTCCTGCTGGGTTCGACTAAAAATGATACCAAGGAAATTTTTTTTTTTCCTTTTTTTCGGCATGTCCTGGCCCGGTTTGGCTAGGAATGATGCCATAATGAAGTTTTTTTATTCCAAAATTTTTGTTTCTATTTTTTTTTAAATTCTTTTAGGCTTGCCCCATCCCGATTAGGACAGAAATGATACATGAGTAAAAATTTTTTTTTCCTCTTTTTGGGTCTGTCCCAGCCCATTTCGGCTTGGAATGTGCCCATTTTGGCTTGAAATGCACTAGCTTGGTTTGGGTAGAAATGATACTAGAGCAATTTTTTTTTTCTCGATCCGTCCTGTTCTAGTTCGAATAGGAATGATGCCAAAATGAAGTTTTTTTATTAATTATTTTTATACTTTTTTTTTTTTTTTGAAATGCTCCAGACCGGTTCAGGTAGAAATGATACTAGAGATTTTTTTTTCTTCTTTTTTTTGGTCTATCCTCGCCAGATCGGTTAGGAAAGATGTCAAAATGAAGTTTTTATTTTATTTTTTCTATTTTTTGGTCTGTCTTTTAGAATTCTTTTCCTTTTTTTATAATTTTTTTAGAAATTCTCCAGCCTAGTTCGGGCAAATAATGATACCGGAGCAAAAAAAAAATTTCTTCTCTTTTTCGGCCTGTTCCAGCCCGGTTTGGCTAGGAATGTTGCCAGAGTAAGGTTTATTTATTTTAAAATTTTTATTTCTATTTTTAAAATTTTTTTTAGGAATGCACCAGCCTAGTTAGGGCAAAAAAGATACCAGAGTGAATTTTTTTTTCTCTTTTTCGGTCTGTCTCGGCCCGACTTGGCTAGGAATGTTGCCAGAATAAAGTTTTTTTATTTTTATATTTTTTTTCTATTTTTTTAGGAATGCCCTACCCTTGTCAGGGCAGAAATGATACCAGATTGAAATTTTTTGTTTTCACATTTTCGGTTTATCCCATCTTGGTTCGGCTATGAATAATGCTAAAATGAAGTATTTTATTTTTTAAATTTTTTCATATTTTTTTTATAATTTTTTTTAGGAATGCTTTAGCCCGGTTTGAGCATAAATGATACAGGTGTGAAATTTTTTTCTTTTATTTTTCGGTTTGTCCCAGCCAGCTTCGACTAGGACTGATGCCAGAATGAAGTTCTTTTATTTTCTAAATTTTTGTTCTATTTTTTTTAAATTTTTTTAGGAATGTTCCTGCCCGGTTTAGCCAGAAATGATACTGGAGCAAATTTTTTTTTTTTCTCTTTTTCAGTCTTTCTTAGCTTGGTTTGGCTAGGAATGATGCCATAATGAAGTTTTTTTATTTTTTATTTTTTCTATTTATTTTTTTTTCTATTTTTTAAATTATTTTAGGAATGCCCCAGCTTGGTTAGGACAGAAATGCTACTGGTGTGAGATTTGTTTTTTCTTTTTTGGTCTATCTCGTCCCGTTTTAGTTTTGAATAATGCCAAAATGAAGTGTTTTTTTTTTTTAATATAATTTATAATTTATTTTTCAATTTTTTAAACTTTTTTCAGGAATTTCTAGCCCGGTTTGAGCATAAATGATACCGGAGTGAAAATCTTTTTTTTTCCTCTTTATCATTCTGTCCCAGCTTGGTTCAGCTAGGAATGATGCTAGAATGAAGTGGGTTTTTTTTTTTTTTTTTTTTTTAGGAATGCTCTAGCTTGGTTTGGGTAGAAATGATACCAAAGCAAAAAAAAAAAAAAAAAAAAAAATCTTCTCTTTTTCGGTTTGACCAGGCCCAATTCAGCTAGGAATAACCCGAGAATGAATTTTTTTACTTTTATAATTTTTATAATTCTTTTTAATTTTTTTTTTTGGGAATGCTCCAGCCTAGTTCGGACAAAAATGGTACCGGAGCGAATTTTTTTTTTGCTTCTCTTTTTTGGGCTGTCCCAGCTCGATTCGGCTAGGAATGATGCTAGAATGAAGTTTTTATTTATTTATTTTAAATTTTTGTAGGAATGCTCTTGCCCGATTCAGGAAGAAATTGTACCAGAGTGAAAACGTTTTTTTTCTCTTTTTCAGTTTGTCACGGCCTGGTTCGGCCAAGAATGTTGTAAGAATGTAGTTTTTCTTTAAATTTTTTTTAAAAAATGTTTTTTAGGAATGCTCCAGCTCGGTTCAAGTAGAAATGATACCGGAGTGAAAGAACATTTTTTTTCTCCTTTTTTTTTTTCTTCTCTTTTCGAGTGTCTCCTGGCTTGGTTCAGCTAGGAATGATATCGGAATAAAGTTTTTCATTTATTTTTTTTTATTTTTTATTAATTTTTTAAACTTTTGAATTTTTTTTTATGAATGCTCCAGCCCGGTTTGGGCAGAAACGATACTAGGGTGTAATTTTTTTTTCCTCTTTTTCGGTTTGTCCCAGCCTGGTTTGGCTAGGAATGTTGCCCGAATGAAGTGCTTTTATTTCAAAATTTTATTCTATTTTTAAATTTTTTTTTTAGGAATACTCCAGCCTAGTTTAGCCATAAATGAGACTGGAGTTGCTGCAACTCAAATAATGCTCCTAAGTGCAGGATTGTCGTGAAGTAATAACTCGACAAGTCTGAGGTCGAATTCATAGAGAAAAGGGAATTTATTAGCAAACCATAAGAGAATAAAACTAAAATATTAAAGTTTAATTGAAGAGATTTTTGATGGTTTAGTAATGTTAATTTAAATTGAGAGAAAAATAAAAATATATTAAGACGCTAAGGTTTAGGGATCCACATATAACACATCTATTGGTAGTCTTAACAATATTTATTTTATAACTCAACTAAAATTCACATGAAGGATGATCTTAGTCGGATGATTTAACAATAAAAACTCAAGAATTAATCATCTAAGGTAGTTTCATGAAATTGATTGATTTTAAACAAAACAAAACTAGTGAATTAGTTCGCAGGGAATACTAAGCATTTAACGTGCCCGGAGTCTACGATAAAGCAAAGAATTATACAAAACTAAACGCTTTTCTAGATGAGTAAATCAATCAAAAAAATAATAACATAAACATTAAAACCATAAAATAATTGTTAATAACATACCAATAAACGGTTGGGTTTTACCCCTTGCCATAGCATGGCTTCTAGCAAGGCATAACGCAAATAAACCTCTAAAAACTGTAAAGAAACTTTAAGAAAACCTAAATTACATTCTATGGCAGCACTCTACTGAGTTTTTCCCTAAAGAGCCTTTAAATAGGTCAAGGAATCCTATTACAAGTTGAATTCCTGTTTGGAGAAAATCCTAAGTTTTTAGGCTTCACTTAACCGACATTTTTGGCCCATTTTTAACTTCAGAATTCGGACTTTTGGTAAATTACAAAGTTGTAGCCCTTTAGGTTAACTTTCTAGCCCAACTTGAATCATCTCGATTGAACATCTGAGCCGAATGTTATGCTCCAAGTACTAACTGCTGCATAGGCTGGAATCCTAATCCGAATTGGACTTGGATTTTGTGCAAATTTCCTTTGATTCCTTGCTCCAATTGGACTCGAATTTAATTGGGTTGGCCTTCTTTGACTTCATCATGACCCTTGTAAAAGTAAAGTCCATTAGTTTTCTTCTTCGCACAAATCCACTTATTTAATTTCATTATCTTACAAAAGACAAATTCGCGCATTAAAATTCAATTAAGCACAAAATTGATTATTCAGCATTATTCCAAAACCAACTATAAAATGCATGAATTAACTCAAAATAAGTATGGTAATGTTTTCTAATAATAATATAAATATGCAAAATTAAACTATTATCACACGCCCCAACCAGCTCATTGCTAGTCCCTAGCAATTTAAGCAACTCGAGACAACGACACAAAATAACAAAAAAAATTACTTTAGTAGAAATAGTTAATCAAAGGTCAAAACACTAACAACCACCAAGATATTCCACATGCCATCAATACTTAGTATGTGAATAGTTTAGCCAACACAAACACAACCTTAGTCTTAAGATACAATGTGGTTTGAATTTCTATCCAAAGTTATGCTTCAACTCAAATCTCACAATTGTTAACATTCAACAAATAAAATCACTCTGAAAAGGGTGTAACTTTCAAACATATGTGAGCATAATAATGTAGAACAAAGACTAATATCTCACATATAAATAAGATGAAGAACGGTGAAGCAAAATAAATGACATTTATAGTCTCATGAAAGGATGCCAAACACTAAGAATATTACACCACACACATTGATTAGTCATGTCAAGATCCAAACCATACCTTCCTTAAGATCAAATAAGACTTTCATTGGGACGTAATGTAGGGTAAAGAGGAGGAATTTAGAACAAATGGTATAGGTAAAAATAAAAAGTGTTCCCAAGAATAATTAGAGAGACAACTTCTTTTGAGTATATGACAATTGATTTATCCTCTCAAGTTTCTTGAATATTACACTTTCACTTTCTTTCTTTTTTCTTCAAAATTTCATCAACAAATTCATTCTCTATTTCTTCCTCTTTCACATTCCTTTTTTTTTTTAACATTTTTCCTTTTCTGTTTATGACTCTTTTTTTTTTTTTGAGTGAGTCCTCCTTTTCTTCCAACTATTTCACTACAGATTTACCGCAATAAGACAATTTGATTGCATTCATTCTTGGAACACTTTAGGAAAGGGTTTGATAAAGAATGGTTAAAAAATAGGCTCAAATGGGTGACTAGCGGTAATGTGTCAAGAAAAAAAAAATAATGGCTCAAAATTAACAAAGATGGCATAAAATCATCTCTTAAGGATTGGGATAGTTCTTCAAAATCCATGACTTTAACATATTCAAGTGTGGTATAAAATTGATGAATTCTTAGCATTCGACCAAATCAAAGAATAATTAGACTAAGCAACAACAAAGTTATGTGCTTCCAAATGAAAAATGAGATCAAAAGAAAATAACCCTCTAAAAAAATGAATGCCTTAAGAACTCACTTGGGTTATAGTCTCTACATTTTATTTTCAAGATTTTCAAAGTCATCTCTATCTCTCAACCAAGAAACATGTTCATGTGGCTAAAGTGCATGTGCATAATAGTTGAACATAAAAAACAGTGGAATTCTTTAGATAGAAGTAGCATAAATAAATTTGACTTAAAACTCTTACTAAAGTAGCACCTTTTTTTTTTCTTTTTCTTTTTTGGGTTGAAAATTGGACTAAAAAAAAAAATCACTAAAAACAATCCAGAAAAAAAAAAAATTAGCATAAAATAAAACCAAATGCAAATCATCTCAAGTTACTCCCCCCAACCTAAAACTTATATTGTCCTTAATGATAACAAGGAAAAACAATAAAGAGTAGAGATTACAGAGAGTACCTTGAAGAGACAAACATAAATGAACAAAAAAAACTTTAACACCTACAAAAGGGGTTAGAAAACAAAATAACAAAAATAATAAAAAGAAAAAAAAATCTTCAATACGACACAAACACTAATGCTACTTGCTTGGCAAGTCTTGATAAATGGGATCCTCCAAATTAATGGATTCATCCTCTTGTGAAAAATTCTCAAGAAATGGCTTAAGACGTTGTCCATTCACCTTAAATATGTTACCATTCTTAGTATTTTCAATTTCTATGGCACCATGGGAGAAAACATTTTTAACAATGAAATGTCTAGTCCATCTAGATCTCAATTTTCTGGGGAACAAATGTAACCTAGAATTATATAAAAGAACTTTTTGAGATGGTTCAAAAGATTCCCTTAAAATTTGTTTGTCATGAAGAACCTTCATTCTTTCTTTAGAAATCCTAGAATTCTCATATGCATCATGCCAAATTTCTTTCATCTCATTCAATTGCAATTTTCTCAATGAACTAGCCTTGTCTAAGTTAAAGTTAAACATCTTTATTGCCCAATATGATTTATTCCAATTCCACAGGCAAGTGATAAGCTTTACCATAAACAAGTCTATAGGGAGACATACCAAGAATATTATTATAGGCAGTGCGGTATGCCTAAAGTATATCATTCAACCTCAAAGATCAATCTTTATGATTTGGGTTAACCGTCTTTTCCAAAATTTGTTTAATCTCCCTATTGGCAAGCTCAACTTGTCCACTTGTTTGTAGGTGATATAGGGTAGCAACCTTGTGTGTTAATGCAATATTTCTCATTAATGCCTCAAAAGGTCGGGTGTAAAAGTGCAAGCCTCCATCACTAATAATTTCCCTAGGGTTGCCAAACCTTGACAAAAACATTTTCCTTTAAGAATTCCAAAACAATTTTGTGACCATTTTTTTTTTTTTTTTTTGCAAGGAATAACTTCAACCCATTTTGAAACATAATCTACAGCAACTAGAATGTAAAGATATCCAAAAGAAGGAGGGAACAGACCCATGAAATCTATGCCCCAACAATTGAAAATTTCAACAACTAAAATTGGGTTTAAAGGCATCATATTTCTACGAGTTATTCCTCCCAAATTTTGACAAGACTTATAAGATTTGCAAAAATGATGAGCGTCTTTAAACATATTAGGCCAATAAAAACCACATTGCAAAATCTTTGCAACATTTTTCCTTGAAGAAAAATGGCCTCCACAAGCTTCATTATGACAAAAGGAGATGACACTAAATATTTCATTATTAGGGACACATCTCCTAATGATTTGAACTAGATAGCACTTAAATAAATAGGGATCATCATAGAAAAAATTGCGTACCTCAACCATGAAGCGTTTCTTATCTTGAGCACTCCAGTGAGATGGTGTTTGGCCTGTGACAAGAAAATTGACAATATTAGCATACCAAGGCAAAGTAGAGATGGAAAATAATTGTTCATTAGGGAATGAATCCCTAATGAGCAATGCATCCATGGATTCATTAAAAGTGAGGCGTGACAGATGGCTTGCCACCACATTTTCTACTCCTCTTTTATCTTTGATGGTGATATTAAATTCTTGTAGTAGAAGAATCCATCTAATCAACCTTGGCTTAGCATCCTTCTTTGAAAGAAGATATTTTAAAGCTGCATGGTTAGTGAAAACAACAACAAGAGAGCCAAGAATATATGAAAGAAATTTATCTAAGGAAAATACCATAGCAAGTCACTCTTTTTCAATTGTAGAATAATTCATTTGAGCTTCATTCAAAGTCTTACTTGCATAATAAATTACATGAGATTTTTTTATCATTTCTGAATGTTCAAAATGTGTGTAAAACACCCTTGAACGTTTAGACCCCAAATTACAAATTATCAATTCAAGCTTATAATCAAATAATTAATGTGCAGAACATGAACAAGCCAAACATAGAATTGATAAACAATCTAAGCCAATTATAATCACATCCACAGTAGAAAATAAAAGGCAAAGATAAAGGAAGAGAGATGCAAACACAAGGACAACACGTGATGTGTTATCGAAGAGGAAACCAAAGCCCTCGGCGTAAAACCTCTCCGCCGCCCTCTAAGCGGTCAATAATCCACTAGAAAATGTAGTTGGGATACATGAACAACAATAGACCCTCCAAGCCTACCCAGGTACCTGAGCCCTCCAAGCTTCTTGCTCCAACGAGGTTGCACCGAACCTTTTTCTTTTCTAACTTACCGGATTCCGCTATAACCCATAGCATAACTAATAACCATTGGTCCCTTCCAAACTGCTTCCCTTAGCACCAAAATACCTTCTCACAGACGTGGGTGTGATGAGAAAAAGATTTGGTCAAGAACCTCTCAAGGATGTATCAATGAAGAGGAAGAGAGTAGAGGAATTTGAAGAGTCTCTTTAATGAAGATTGGGGATGAGGCAATCTTGTGTTTCTCTAGGGTTTCTCTCACAAAATTCTCTCTGGAAGCTCTCTACATTTCATGGTGTGTGTTTGGAATACGAAGAGTCAATTTTTCCCAAATAGGGCTGATTAGCGGCTTGGCCTCGCGACTGGTCTAAGTCGTGAGCTAATGGCCTGGCCAGCCTAGGACTTTTGTCCTGTAGTGCGACAGCTGAAGTGACCCTTCACCTCCTCGCATGCTTCTCACGTGTGCAGCAGTTGGCGGCTTGCAAGTCACGAGTCAGCCGCGAGTCCCTGCTTCTTTGCACATTGTTGAGCAATTCTTCACACTCTCTTCACACACTACCCTTACATGAATCCCACCTAAATACAAGGTTACTAAGTGCTAAAATACAAGCAAATTGGCACGGAATAAAGCCAGCAAGATGGTTGATAAAATTCAACCTTACAATTTCTTTGCCCTAAAACAGAACCAATCTCATAATCACTTGCATCACACATAATTTCAAAAGGTAAAGTCCAATTTGGTGGTTGCATGATAGGTGCAGTGGTAAGCATGCCTTTTAGCTTATCAAGAACTTCTTGGCAAGCTTGGGTCCATTCAAAGGAAGTGTCATTTGTTAGGAGGTTATACATAGGTCTAGATATGAAACTAAAGTCTTTTATGAACCTCCTATAAAATCCAGCATGTCCTGGGAATGATCTCACATCTTTAACAGTCTTAGGTGTAGGCAAATTAGCAATCAACTCAATTTTTGCTTTATCCACCTCTATGCCTTTTGAAGAAACAATGTGGCCTAATACAATCCCTTTTGTGACCATGAAATGACACTTTTTCCAATTTAATAGTAAATTCTTTTCTTCACACCTAGTTAAAACTTTTTGCAAATTAGAAAGTCATTCATTAAAAGAGTCACCAAACATAGAAAACTCATCCATAAAAACCTCTAAATAATGCTCTACCATGTCACTAAAAATACTTAGCATGCATCTTTGAAAAGTGGCAGGTGCATTACATAAACCAAGTGGCATCCTCCTAAATGCAAAAGTACCAAAAGGACAAGTAAATGTGGTTTTCTCTTGATCTTCAAGTGCAATTTCAATTTGATAGTACCTAGAATACCCATCTAAAAAGCAATAGTACTCATGACCTGCTACTCTCTCTAAAACTTGATACAAGAAAGGTAAAGGGAAGTGATCTTTCCTAGTGACTGTATTCAATTTTCTATAATCAATACACATGCGCCAACCTGTTGTGACACGAGTTGGAATTAACTCACTATTCTCATTTTTTACCATAGTTATTCCAGATTTCTTAGGCACCACTTGAGTAGGACATACCCATTTACTATCTGCGATGGGGTATATGATACCCACATCTAACAATTTAAGCACTTTAGTCCTAACTATCTCTTTCATTGTAGGGTTCAACCTACGTTGCATCTCCCTAGATGGTTAAGCGTTGTCCTCTAAATAAATCCTGTGAGTACAAACCAATGGGCTAATTCCTTTAATGTCACCTATATTCCATCCTATGGCACTCTTATATTTTCTTAAAACATTTAATAACTTACCTTCTTGCAAAGAGTCAAGTTTAGAAGGTATTACCACAGAAAAGTCTCATCGGTTCCTAGAAAAGCATACTTGAGCTCAACAGGCAAGTGCTTCAACTCCAATTTTGGTACTTGCTTAGAGATTGCAACAACTTTATCTCACGAGGTGGCAACTCCTCATATTTCAATTTCCAATTGCTCGCTTCCAATTCCTGTGCAGATTCCAGAAGACAATGAATGTAGGTAATTTCGTAATTCTCATCAAATTAAAATCACATGAATTGACTAGACAAGTTTCTAATGAATCTGAAAAACATGTTTGCTGAATTGTTCTTGAACAAGTGTTTCAATTAAGTCAACTTCATGCACATCCTTTTCATCCCTAGGTTGTTTACAAGTATTATAAATATTAAGCTCAAGGGTCATATTCCCAAAAGATAATTT